>OX463829.1:15470714-16720714 GCA_949825045.1 Argyresthia goedartella | reverse complement strand
CGAACTTCAGAAGTCTATACTCAAGGTTTGGAGCGCATGACCATGGAGCGCAGCACTTGCAATGTTCGAAGGACGGATCATTCATGAATACGACGCTGCGCTCCTTGAGTGGTATTGCTGACGTAGGTAGGTGTGCAGACCGCCAAGCTGAAATGGAACTGGGACGGCCATGTCTGTCGCATGCACCTAAACAGATGGGCGACCATCGTAACTGATTGGGTGGTATAAGACGGACGCCGGCCTAGAGGCAGCCGAGGCGGAGATGGCGGGACGACCTCGATAAGTTTCTGCCTGGGTGGATGGACGTAGCCCAAGATAGGGAATTGTGGTTGCAACATGGAGATGGCTTAGCTCAGCAGGACTTAATGGTTACAAAAAAAAAACAATTTTCTAACATTATTTATTATGATGTCATGTTATTTGTAATTGTGTTCGGTAGATCGACGCTATGACTTAAAAAAATAAAAATAATCCAATTATTGTTTAATTTCGCAGTGAAAATCTGGGAATATTCGCCAAATTTTGTCTCAAAACGTACTAGCTTCGCTTTAAGTCTTTGCATCGGCCTACCAAACCCTTTGCATAACCTAAACTTACAGGGTTACCTAAACTTACCACAAAAAAAAAATACTGTTCAACACTAGTTTTAAAATAAAAATGTATTTTCAGGTTAAATGCTGTTTTTTTGTGGTAACACGGATATAGTTTGATTTCATATGTTTCAGTGTGAGTTAGTTAGGCAGGTCATCTAATTTCAGATGTATACCAATGTATACACGTGTCCGTCCGAATTTCAAATAATACAAAAAAATAGTGCTCTGAAAGCGGCGAAAATCTTTCAAATCACCAATTTCAAAGTCATCGGTATAAAAGTTGCGGTACAGAATCAGCCAAATAAACCAATACAGTTTACGTAATTTCATTAATGTTTATTGGGTTGTTTGAATTACTCAAGTTATGCAAAAGGTATTTATTGTTTAATTATAACCTCGCTGAGGTTTGGACCTATTCAGTTACGCGCCTTAAATCATAAAACATTTTCATCGTCTCCTATTCATTTTACTTATAATATCCATAATCTAGTACATCACGATTATTTCTTGTTGTTTTTCTGTTTAGAACATATTTTGTTAATAGTTTACAATATTCTTATTGTAATAACAAACGTAGAGTTGTTATTTCAATTTCCAGTTTCATTGTCTTAAGAAGCAAAATGAAAAGCAATTTCCCCGGAAAGAAACATTATGAATAAGTCATGGCCTAAAAACAGTTCTCTTTGTACGGAAACGTTTATGAATTATATTTATCTCTTGGTTGGGCTTATCTGCCTCGTTCATGGTTCTTGCGCACTGTCCCGGAACGAGTTCATGTGTCCTTCGTTGGTACATTCATAGCAAACTTTACATTTTTAACTTTCATGGACATTCGAGTCAAAGTAATCAACATGGTACTTTGAATTGTATTGTAGAGTATTGTATTGTATTGTAGAGCCAATTAGTTTTTTAAAAGAAACAGATACAAATTCGAATTTATAATTCTTTATTTTCTGTAAATATAACATAAGTTTAGAAAACGTATTTTTTGGCTCTTCTCTACATTGGACCACTGTGGGAGCAGAGGGCAAAGTAACTCCCACAGATTGATTTGTAAACCTATTTCAACAAATATTACTTATTATCTAACTAATATTATAAATGTGAAAGTAGCGATGTTAGAATGTTTGGATGTTTGGTTGTTTGGGTGTTTGTGCCTCAATCAGGCTAAAACGGCTGAACGGATTTGAATGAAATTTAGCACAGAGATAGTTTATGAGCTAGATTAACATATAGGATGTTGTTTATCCGACTGCACCAGAAGGAAGGTAACGTTATCTCGGTTATTAATAATTCCTATGAACACGCAGATGAAGTTGCGGGCATCAGCTAGTTAATAATATTTATGAAAATATAATTAGCAAAATTATTGAGCGATATCTCTGTTAAGTAAGATTAACACCATGCAATGTTCTCATTTATGTAATCTTGAATATTTTGGTATCCATCAATTTCAAAATCTCCAGAGGTATTCTGTTGTGATACGAAACATTTTCTTTTTTTATTGCCCCCCAAATTCAAAATGTATTTGCTTACGTAACACGTTCGTGTCAGTGTAACAAATTTCAACTTAGGGATATACCTCGTCCATGCAAAGGTCCCCGTTACTCCAGGCGAAAAGACCCGCAGTGTGAGAGGGACGGAATCGGGGAAAAATTACATAAAGTAGCGCAAAAGTAACCAAACCACATAAAAATTGTTCAAAAATAAACTACACTATTTTGTCAAAATTATTTTTAAGGAGCTATTACGAATACATATTATCCACATTTTGAATGCAATGAAATAAGTTAAGATTTCAGAATTACAGGAAAAAATAACACAATTTAGAGGTATTTTCGCAATTAAATTCTATCGAGAAAATTTCACCTAATCGCGTTTTCCTTCAGTGAGAATCTTAATAAAATAATCAATAAACGTTAACCCAAATCTCAATCGGTAGATAAATTTATAGTGAAGTAAGTGGATTCTAAAAAAAAAACTTTTTTTTTTCGTATCACCTTAATCGGTTCAGAATTCGGTCGTTTAATATAACTTTAACACACCTAGGACAGACACATGAGTGATCCTATAATGGTTTCGATTTTCCTTTATAATGTCTAAAAAAATGTTTCATTTGAATGTGGAATGGCTATCTATGGCCGCACAAGAGCAGTCGAATTTAAAGTTGATAGTTTCTAGCGACGAACGAGTTTTTTGAGTTATGCTAAATCTATAGTTGTACCGCTTTGGGAATTTTGACGAGTAAGTACGGTTACGTTTGGTTGTTTATATTATTTAAAATAAGTAGGTATAGATCCATGAAATTATCTGACCAGTGACAGCGTCGCTAGCGACTAAGGCTTACTAATGAGATTAGCTCACACCACCGGGCCAGATAAGTTTGTGGATCTTTACTCAATTGGATTTACTGTAGATTTTTTTTGCCAAAATGTCGAAATACGTCGGAACCTCTCCATATAATCAAATTGTGTAAATTACCCGATAAAATACCGAAGACTTCCTGCGTGCGTGTCACGAGCGCGTGGCTGGAGGCTCGCGTGAACGTATTACGGGTTAGAGGGCCCATTTTTCACATTTTCCCAGTGATTGTGCACATTTTCCGTGGAAATTATGTAGAAATTCCGTGTATTCGTAGATTTGGGAGAGTCAAGATCGGACTTGGATAGCAAAGAAGCAAGATATTTCAATACTTCAATGTTCGGAATGTCAGACATGACAAAGATATTATTTATTATCTATTATACTTTTAAAGTATTTTTTTATATAGAAAAAGAGCTCCGTGGTCTAATGGATTTCACGCTTGCTTCTCACTCAGGAGATGCAGGCTCGATTCCTTACCATGGACCAATTAGATATGTAATTTATCTTAAGTACGTTATCGGACGTTCAGTGTTTCAGATGACACTTTAAGCTGTTGGCCCTGGCTACTATCGCTACATGGTAAGGGTCGTAAAACCCCTTCACCAACCCGCACTGAGCCAGTGTGGTGGAGTATGGCTTATACTTACTCGTATCCGGGTAAAGGTCTGTGCCCCTCGGTGGGGACATTAAAGGGCTATATTTATTATTATTATTGTTATTATATTTTTTAAATAGCTCTGTGGTCTGATAGTTTTTACGCTCGCTTCTCACGCTGGAGATGGGGGTTCGGCACTGGTGGTGGCGATGTGACAATGAGATAAGTTTAATCTTAAGTAAATTATACCGGCGTTCTTTCGGGAATGGAAAATATCGTGAGAAAACCTTCAATCTCCATAGCTGCGGCGATAGGGTAGCCCCCTGCCACGCAAAATGGAGTATTGAATAACTGGCTTGAATTGGGCACAACTGAACCACCGCCACCCCATATGGGAAAAAGTAATGTGAAACTTCGATATTACTTAACTATTTACTTGTAGTAGTATCACCGAGCAAGTGGAATTATATTGTCACCGTAAGATTGTTAAAACCGTTAGTTGATAAACTAAGGTTTTTTTTCTCGTTAGTTGGTTAATTTTCGACATAAAGTAAACTGTAGCATACTGCTTAATATATGACGTTAGTTAATAAGCTAACGGTTAAAACTGTTAAATAGTAAACTGGTTTAAACTTGCATTGTAAATGAAATACCGGGGCAAACACTGCGGTAGCTTAGGTGTAGACTAGAGTCTTCGTGTTAGGTTGACATGTAAGAACAAATGAAACGTAAATTCTAAACTCTGTCGGTCTGGTTTACTATCTGTCGCTAGTTGATCAACTAACGAGTCAGTTTATCAATTAACGGTTTTGACTATCTTACGGTGACATATACATAGCCAAATTAGCCAACCAACGGACCCTACCAACGGGCTCATCGAGCCTACCTGTTATCTCGGATTAACTTGGCGACGAACCGGAAAAGGAGAACAACTATGTCAAGGAAATACACGGAGATTGCTACTTCAAGTGAATAATAATGTAATGAAATACACGGAGATTGCTACTTCAAGTGAATAATAATGTAATGAAATACACGGAGATTGCTACTTCAAGTGAACAATAATGTAATCTCTCGGACGAATCACATTGTTTAATAATCATCGAACTACACAAGTTAAGTTCGTCTTATCCTATGGTTGACCTGGTAACATAGTGATATCAGCAAAAATAAAGCATCTTTCTGAATTTTTTGTAACGTTTTAAATGGCCAGCGCTGTAACGAAGCATATTATGTCAGCGAAGCTTGAAAACTAATTTAAGTATCAACTATAGTTCCGCTAAAAATATCGATCCTCGCCAAGCGAAGCATGTTTTTAGGGTTCCTATTCCTACTCACCCTATTACGAGTGGCACCATCACTTGGCTGTTTTTTATTATTTTTGTTCCCGGAGATAGTTTGTTTTAGGTACAATAATACTTTATTTCGAGAGATGACAAACATTTTGCGAGTAATGTCACGTTCTCGTTACGCTAAGGCCACTGGTCTGCGAAAACTGCGTCGTGCGACAAGATAACCCCAAAAAGGCAAAAAAGTTATTTCAAAATAATGTTTTCGTAGCTTTGTTCCCTACTACGAATAGTTTCGAGTTATATGTTTCAAAAGATGAGATGGACTCACGGAAAGCTCATGCTTATCTGTTAGGTTATTTTTAAGATACCGATGAGCTTGAGATGCCGCAATATAATTCATTGAATGGCGACAAGCAGCGTCACGTATTTTCCCATACGGAGTGGCAGGGAGCTAGCCCATAGTATAAATATATGAAAACCTCTTATGGTGACCATGTCCTGTAATGAAAGTTCATCAAAGCTGCCTGAAGAAACTGATGTCCTGAAAAAACATATATTTACCAGTAACCAAAAGTTGTGTTACTAGTAAGCCCTAATTTATAGACTTGCGACTTTGAATTACTAATAACAAAACCAGTAACATTTAGTTGTGTTCAGATACTTGAAACTTAACTATTTTTATTAAAATTATCTTCATCATTTAAATTTTTCTAGGCTAACTGTTTAAATAAAAAATAAACAATCCAATCTAAATTAATAATCAAAAAGTTTGTTCAACTAACCTCACCATTTGATTTTATTTAATCTAACGATTCTGTGTAAAAATTTAGATAATTAGCTTAATTGTATTTTTTATTATTTTATTTTACTGTTTGCTTAGTTAATAAACTGCTGCTCAACTAGCGGTGACCAAAGCTTGTTTAAACTTTTAATTTACTGATTGGTTACTGGTTACAGGGCTTGTTAGTATGAAGCGAAACTGTTTCATTATCAGCAAAGTTTCAGTTAGGTTATTGGTAGGCATATGTTTGATTACAGGCTACAATCTGTTTGTCAGTATGTAACAAAACTGTCACTGAAATTTCAGTTAAGTAATTGGTAATCAAATCTTTGGTTATAGTCTACAATGGGGTTGTCAATGTAAAACATCAAGAACTTCTTGATATATCACTTAGCTTATCTTTTAACACTAATTTGAGGTTAAAAAAAACAACCAAATTGTATTGCATTGCATATTGACGCCATCTATCGAACAACTACTACTAACTACTAACTACTAAAAATAAACTTTCTCATTTATATTGATTTTGCTTTGTACTGACTTTACTGTTGGTATAGTTGTAAGCATATGAGTGTTATTGAAAATAGATGAATTATATGAATTACGAAAAACAAAACTTAATTCTAAACTAAGCACGTTAGTTATTATTATTAGTATACTTAGAGAATTGTTATTTGTGGCCACAGCGTTTTGTTGCTGCGACAACGCTAGTTTGTCTACGTTAATTATGTTTTCAGTAAAAAATACTTGTGTTAATGCTTAGCTAATAAAAATTTACAAAACAAGTTTTAATTTTTTTTTCTACTTCCTCAAATTAATTAAAATTTTGTTTACTAACAACGATAGTCCAAACTAATTAAACTAGTTCGGTTAATCCTTTTTTTCAGTGTATATAGTTGCAGACATCATGTCCTCGTTACTTTGATATGGTAATGCTCTCAAAACGCTTAGAGCAATTCCAGCCTTTCATGCGAAGTCCGACAGCGTGGAGAGATTTCGGAATCACATCAGCATATGAATTGTGGGTTTACTCACGACGGCATACGCTGGCCTCGACTCGTTTGCACGTCTACTACTGGTGAATCACGACGGATTTCAGTTGAGCTGAACTTGAGACAGTTTATAAACCTCCTATCATAGATTATAATTCAACGAATAGTATGAAGACCGTTTCCATAGGCTAGGGTTTAAACGCCTACCAGAAATGCACCTATTTACTACAAATAAATTCAAAATCCTTCACAAAATGGGTAAATTCTCATCAAATCGTGTTTCATGAAGTATTGTTGAAATGACGCTATTTTCCTTTTATCTGTATACCATAAGATATATAATCGCCCTTAAATTCAATTTCGGAACAAATATTTCATATTATCGCTAAATAGATGTTACCAATTTGATCTAACAAACCTCTCTTCAGTTTTCAAACAGAAAGTGACCTATACGAACCATTTCGGCTCTGTGAAACTACATGGGTTAGCTCGCTCCGCTCCACTTCGCTTCGGCTCCCGGTTTTATAATAACGTTGTGACCTAACAAACCTCTTTAGTTTTCAAACAGAAATCAATTTGGTTCTATGAAACTACTTGTGGTCGCCTCGCTCCGCTCCGCTTTGCTTCGGCTCCAGGTTTTGTAATAACGTTGTGACTTGTGACCTAACAAACCTATGTTTGTTTTCAATTGGCGGCTGTGCGGGTTGCGGGATGAACAAATACATAAATATTTCGGATTGAGGTTGGAAAGAACTTTAATTTTCGGTAGTAATGTTACTGTTTCCTGTTTGTTAAGGATAGGTTCCTTCCAGGATGGACAGATAAAGCTTCAGATAGAGATGTGTGGGCTCGAACCGGTGAGGCCTTTGCCCAGCAGTGGGACACCATTTAGGCTATTGAAAACAAAAAAAAATATTACTGTTTCAGTAAAACAATATTTGATCAGAGTTTAACCAAGTTAAAAACTGTAAAAATACCGACTTCAAGGCCCAATTCTTCCACCCCGGTCGAGATGTGAATGTAATCTATATAAACGAAAACGAGGCTACGAAATCTGTCTTCCGACAGTCTAGTCCACACATACACTGACGAGCAATGAAAAAGTTCCATTGAATTCAATATTGAAGTACATTTACAGCGCATCAGAATATTACCAATTAAACACGTAAATATTGTAAACGTAATATTGGTTCTATGTCTTAGGAGATATTAAGGTGTTTGTCGGCATTTTGTGGGTGGAACTTTTTCATTGCTCGTCAGTGTATTACACGACATAAAATTAACGTGTCATATATTCACTTGTAGCCAGAATTCTCCTCATCACAATGACCGTAAACAAAACTGAAAAGTCACAGGAATGCAATAATACGCAATTTTATTTACATGGATGATGTCATAATTCCAGTTTTTTTATTTAAGAACCAAAATACTAGAGCATTTTCTAATATTAAAAAATGGGACCAAACTGAAGGTCTGCTACATATCGAGTACCTCGTCCTTTTTGAAGTCGGTTAAAAGGGGGTTGGCCACCGCCCCAGATAGGAATTTTCCTTCTGCTACTCGTGACTGTAATTGTCTCACAGCTGGATCGTTGGCCGCCTCCTGTCACACAAATTGTGATTCGTCACATTCACGCAATACGAAGTAGTAGAAGTAAACAAATGAATTTTTCCCTCCTACCATCACCCGTAGCATGCCGATCCCGCGGGGAGTGTTGTCGAGGGTAAGCTTCACCTCCCCCGCATTAAAACTTTTTAGATACGATAACGCGTGGCTTTAAAACTATTTTCCGGCGAACTAAAACCAACATCAATATTCCGCATACGCCATTTGCATCATTCAACTTACGGTCCCCGCTGAACCACCGTCACACATTTTGCTGAGTGCTACCCAGCAGAAATTACATACCACCGCTTACATTCGTCCCTAAACAAATGACCCACTTTCCTTCACCTGTGAGCGAAAGGGTCGGGCCAGACGATGCCGAGCGGCGCCGCACACCGCACGAAACAGGGCGACACAGGGTAGGCCGGGAGGAGGGGTACGCCTACGCCTACGAACCCACTCCGCAGCATCACTTAACTGACGCTCAACGTCATGAACTCATATGGTCACTGTCCCTCGCTCGTGGAATGACAGCATGACAATTAAGCAGCACTTTATTTGAGCTGCAGATTGAGCATTCGGTTGGCTTTAAGCGACAGAGGAAAGAGGTCCGAAACTGTCCACTCCTCCTTTATTAGGCAACCAATCTATCTTGTCTGGGCCTACAGCTTCGTCAATCATTCGTAGGGGACACCGGGACACCCTGTACAAAGAGAGATAGATGAGGAAAACGTGATATAGAGCTGCTTAGGGATGGGAACAAAGTAATTTTGTGTCTGTGGATGAAATACAGGGACATCTTGAATTAAATGTCTATGGAAGAACGCTTTAAGTTGTATGATAGAGGCTGCTTCCATAATATATGATGCAATAACCCATTTAGATAACAAACAAACGTATCACAGCTTTTCGGCAAGGTTTTCAGGTGGCAGAGTCACATTTTGGGTATTTTACACATTTTTATACCTCGCGCCACGAATTAAGAGCGATTGGCGACGCCGCTGGCGGGAATTACTGCGCATATATCCTGTATATATTGAATAGTGACTACTGCGCATTCAAAGCCACCGCTCATAACGTGTGGCGCGACGTATACTTAATATTTATTCAAAGAGTTTAAATAATATCCATAATCTATCCATCCATAATCTAACTAATATTATAAATGTGAAAGTAGCGATGTTTGGATGTTTGGGCGTTCGGATGTTTGGATGTTTGGGTGTTTGTGCCTCAATCACGTTAATACGGCTGAATGGATTTGAATGAAATTTAGCACAGAGATAGTTTATGAGCTAGATTAACATATATGATACTTTTTATCCGACTGGGCCAGAAGGAGGGTAATAATAATAATAATAATAATAATAATAATACCTTGGACACCATTTACACACATTGATCTAGCCCCAAACTAGGATTCCCTGTATCTTGGGTACTAGACAACGATACACATACTTATATAGATAAATATTAATACTTAGATAGATAAACAACCATGACTAGGGTACAAACATTCGTTCTCATCAAACAAATATTTGCCCCCTCCGGGACTCGAACCCGGGACCCTTGGTTTCGTAGGCAGCGTCACTGCCGACTCGGCCATTCGGGTCGTCAAATTATCTCGTTATCTCGGTAAATGATACTTCCTAGGAACACGCAAATGAAGTTGCGAGCATCAGCTAGTTATATTATAAATGTGAAAGTAGCGAAGTTAGATGTTTGAATATTTTGATGTTTGGATGTTTTTGTGTTTGTGCCTCAATCACGCTAAAGGGGCCGAACATATTTGAATGAAATTTAGCACAGAGATACTTTATGAGCTAAATTCGCAAATAGGAATCTTTTTTCTAAACTGCACCAGGAGAAGGGTAACGTTATCTCGGTAAATGATAATTCCTAACACGCAGATGAAGTTGAGGGCGTCAGCTAGTATTCTATACTTATAAAAATGAATCGCTGTACGTTAATCTTACTAAATCTCTAAAATGCCCCGATGGGTTTGTATAATTCCTATTTGGTTTTATTCTACTTAGTCCAGAGGAAGTTTAGAGAAAAATAAAATTTAGAAAAACGCAAAAAAAAACAGCCAAAAATCGAAAAATATTTTGTGTGGAAAGTTCGGCCTCTTCCGCTAGATGGCGTTGGTAGCCATAAAACTAGTATAACCCAAACTCCTTCGTCGTTGATTAATTATTTATATTCAACCTCTTTGTTGGTAGCGGAACTTATGTTTGATAGTGCGATGCATAAAGTTTGTAAGAAAGAGTTTCGTTGATCTGATTGATTTGATTCATTGATTTGAATCTGAGGTCTGATGCTTAATATGCTCAATGACACGGGCCGAAACCTATGAAGGTGCCTCTAAAATGATAAACGAATAGTTTTATGACGGGGATCTCTGAGAATAAGAAAAACGCGATGGGCAGCTAGAAATTTATAAATATATAACTATGTGGCTTTAATAGGCCGCATACTATAGGTATAAAGACTTATTTAATCTTTTGAGCAATGACGGGCATAGGAAAACCGTGCTGAAAATGAGAAAATGTCAGATAATCTGAAATTCACATTTCAGTTGAACAATGAATATCCACAATAAGCAATTCATTTGAATTGCTGATTGCCATTTGAGCAATTTAAAAAGCATGTTAAAGCGACTTTGTCGAAAAAGGCATATTACAATGTTCGAGATTACTTAAATGACAGGACTGTATGGGGTTAATCTAGTTCAACACAGACCTCGCTGTTAATAATTTTGTAATTATTTATTATTGCCTGCTTATTAAATAAAAAAAACATAATTGTATTAGTTAAGCACAACCTATATTTAAAAGAGATCTAAAAATCAATCTGTGGGAGTTTCTATGCCCTGCTTCTCCCACAGTGGTCCAATGTAGAGAAGAGGCAAAAAATTACGTTTGCTAAGTATATGTAAATATCTACAGTAATAAAGTACTTTGACTTTGACTTTGATAACGAGTCTCGAAGCTCTAACTGGTAATCGCTTAAGCTCAGAGTGGATTTAAAATAAAACTGTTTGTACATTGTAGGTTCGTGCAAGGACTATCCAGTCCTGTTATTGACAGACGTCAACTACAGTACTGAAGATCCTATTGTAAGCATTTGTGGGGGAACAACATAAGGCTTAATTTTTAGGTCAAAATGTTTCTTTTTCCGCCAGCAGAGTAATGGAAAGTGTTTTATGAGTAAAAACAGATATAACATGGCTCCTTGGAACAGAATTATTTTCTTTAGTGACATTTTGTAGGCAGAATAAAAAGCAAAGCCGGCAAATAGTTACTAATACTTACAGAGCATTTGCAATAGCTGAATTTGTCGGGTTCGCTACTCCATTTCGAGGAACGTCTCGTCGAATTACAATTCATCGATGACACCTCATCGAAATTATAATAAGTCGAACGTTAAATTAATCGAATGCTCAACATTTCGAAGAACATTTGATCGATGCTACACTTCATCGAAATACTTTCTACCGATGGTACAATTCATCGAAGCCTTATTTGATCGATTGATAAATAAGTCGAAGCCTCATTTGATCGAATGCACGTATGGTAAATGTAAGCAAAGCAATAAATTGAAGTGTTTGCTACAAAGTAAGATCCAGGCGTTTTCTTAACAATTTATTTTAATCTACCCGATCTAACCTATATTATTAGTTTTAACATTTAGTTGCAATCGTGCAGTAGTGCAGATTAGGTAGTAAAAATATCAGGTCCTGATATAAAAATAGAAAAATCAGTGCGCGGTAAAGACGTGTTGCTAATGGAAGCATATCAGTTTTATGCTAACAAAAAAGATAATAATAAATATTACTGGTCCTGTGCGCAAAAAGTGGCAAAACAATGCAGAAGCACGTTAATAACAACGTTTTCTAGTGAGCATGGGCATTCTGTCAGTAAACCTATGAATGAGCATTCACATTCCCCTGACGCAGCTACGTCGGACATGATAAGTCTCAAAAATCGTCTGAAGCGAGAGCAACTAATCCAGAATAATTTAGCACAAGTATCGAGCACTGGCGCATGCTCCGTTCCCAATAAAAACGCTTTAAGACAGATAATACGACGTGCGCGAAAGAAGCGTATTGCTGTTGAATAAATATTCCGGATGAAATTAAGGGTTGGGTCTTATATAAGACACATTGAAATCTGAGGATTGGAGTACTTAGGTGGTTAGGGGGGGTCCTTAGCTATCCTCTGATACCATTTTCTGATTTAGGAAACATCATTTTAGCACTTTAATTATAAAATATGTTTACGCGATTTTTACAACTTGGCCAATCTCGGAACGACAAATATCAAACACAAAAGCTCCAACGTTGGATATTGGTACATGATTTTAGTACAAATTACAAGATTTTGTTGTAATGGTGGAAATTTGCATCGGCCATTTTGTATTTTATGACATAATGACTTGCTCATTTCATTCCGTTTCCTTCCGTGTTTTGTGAATGTTCTGTTGCGCTTTCGTTGCTGTTGCGTTTTATTTATGATTCTCTCGACGACTTTGGCTTTGTTTACTTACTGACTACTTTATGGAGTTTTGATACCATGTTGCACAGGAGTCACGGAAGCAAATTGCAGTGTTTAAAAACTAAAGATAGGTTTGTTAGGTTCACACGTTATAGCAGACTCGGTACGGTAGCCGGAGCGAAGCGGAGCAGAGCGAGGGGACCCTCTACTCCTGGCACCCCTCTAGCCGGAGCAGAAGCATCCCCGAGCATGTCACATCAGAACCAAATTGGTTGATTTAGGTCATTTGCTGTTTAAAAACTAAAGATAGGTTGTAAGATTCACACGTTACAGCAGACCCGGGAGCCTGAGCGAAGCGGAGCAGAGCGAGGTGACCCCCTACTCTTGGCAACCCCCCCTCCAACCCCTCTCCTCCTCCAACTCCCCCGAAATCCAAAAGGCGTAGGCATTTTCTTCAATCTTTGGACCTCCATAACATAAAAACTAATGGTTTCCTAAAAGAGGGAGTAGGTGGGGGGAACTCCCCTCCCCCTCCCCCTCCACCCCTCCTCCCCCCTCCTCCAAATTCAATATGTCTTATACAAGTACTTAGCCGAAATGAAGGTAAGATGACTTATTTCTAGCGGTCCTTATTGAAATTCGGGCTTTCTTTGTTGTGGTATTTTCTAAAAATGCATGGTTTCAATCTGGATACTGAATTCACCCTCTTAACTATCTATCTATATATAAGGTGTAAATGAATTAATTGCATCATTCTGAGCAACTTTCATTATGAAACCGGTTTGATCAGAGCAACTTTATTTTCCACTTCTCCATACAAATCAGCTGATCCACTCAGGCCAAAATGTACCTACTGGGAAGTGAAAAATAAAGCTGCTCTGATCAATTCGGTTTCATAATGAAAGTTGCTCAGAATGATGTTCCTTACAAAGTAGTTTCTCATTTTGCGTTAATTCATAATTCATAATTCTTTATTGCACACACATATTCAATTTAAAAGGTAACATTAAGAGAAATCATATGTACAAAGGCGAGCTTATCTCTAAAAAGAGATTTCTTCCAGCAAACCAAGGCATGAAAGGGAAATGTATCATGAAAGGGTGGCAGTGTAATTCATTTACAACTTGTATATAAAAGGCAAAGCTGATCAACGCACAGCCCAAACCGCTGGATCTAGAGACTCCAAATTTGGCACACGTATTTCTTTTATGATGTAGGCATCCACTAAGGAAGGATTTTCCAACATTCAACCCCTAAGAGGGTATGAAACTACGAGTCTTATTGAGTCCAAACTCGATTGGTTTACTAGTAAGCATCCCAGGGTTCCAGTTCCAACCTTCGATCTTCACACTCCATCATGAGATCAGCTCGATGGTACCATATTCCCAAATGTCTTGTCACTATGAGTCTAATGAGCCCAAACTCGATGGGTTTACTATTAAGCATCCCAGCGTTCCAGCTCCCAGAGCTTCGCACTCCATCATCAGATCAGCTCGAATCTATCATATTCTCAAAGCGCTTGTCACAACGAACCTAATGAGCTCAAATTCGACGGGTTTACTAGTAATCATCAAAGGGTTCCCGCTCCCACCTTCGAACTCCATCATCAGACCAGCTCCATGGTACCATAACAACCAGCTCCAAAAAATCTTCTTTCGAATAAAAAAAACAACATTCAGATTAGTTCACCCGTTTACGCTCCAGGTGGTGAGAGACAGACACACACACAGAGTGACTCACACGTCAAACTCATAACACCCCTTTTGCTTTCGTCGGGCGGGGGTTAAAAACCATACCATTATCGACAAAATGCGATTTTGAATTATTGACATATCGATCAAAAGTAATTAGATGAAATAAACTTTCGACGAAATGTTATGTCGACCATTTAAACCGTCGTCTAAAAGACATTCGATGAAATGAACCATCGACGTAACAACTTTCGGGTAAATAACGCATCGTTCAAACAAACAATCGACCAGGTGTCATCGATGAATACGAGACGTTCTTCGAAATGGAGTAGCGAACCCGAATTTGTCTGCACATAAATAACAAACACTCACTACTGCCTATTCCAAAACCGGGTGGCAGTATATATTGCACCCATGTATAGATAATTCGCAACTCTCGGTTGGGGCATATCGCCCTGAAAATATCTAGGTTAAGTCTGAAATGAAAACTTGGAACAACATCTGAAAATCCGAGCGCAATCGATCACGCCGATACAGAATGTCCTGCCTGCAAGTTAAACTAAACCCGGGTGTATCCAGGGCGTGCTGTAGGCTCCAAGTTAACCTGACCACGAATCTGGGTCAAGTACGATGGAGAGCGGAAAGCGGTCGATTCTTGGGGGCTGTTCGGAATGTTACTACGAGTAGGCTAGGGGTAGCTAATATAGTCGGACTAAGGGGATCTATAATTAGCAAGTAATGGTACCTACAATAAAAGATTTTCAAATCTGTCTTTGCATTTCATTGGTTGTGTGGTTTATGTGTTCAAATATGTTTAATTATATGGAACTGTAATATATATGTTACCGGCCAAACCCGATTTCAGGACAAACTAATTTTGCTTAGGATAAACTAGTTTTCACAGCTTATATCAGGGCAAAACATTGCGGTAGCGTAGGTAAAGGGTTTTATCCTTCGTGTTAGGTTGAACATGTAAGAACAACAAAACATACTTAAAACATAAACATAAACTAGTTTATCCTAGGCAAAAATAGTTTGTCCTGAAATCGGGTTTGACCGGTCCCATATACATCATCATCAAAATCGTGCCCAGCCCACATCGACTCACTGTTGGACATAGGCCTAATCTCTACAGCGCTCATCTCTACACACAAACATACGTATGTAAATACATGCGTACATACATACATACATCATCTAAGCATACTCTTCTTAAAAATATAATGTTTAAATGTAGGTATATCTGAACTGAACATGCCTCATCTTATGAGTAGAAGCTGCGATGATTTATGATTTATATTTTGCATACTTATAACTGTATTTTTACAAGGGCTGTGGAAAATTGTATTATGGTGGGTGGCCTAAATAAAAGAAATACTTCTAGCAAATACTTTATGTCTGTCTTCAGGCTCCCCAAAACCAAACACCATTAAAATGCAGACTCGTACTTTCAATGCCTAAAACAATTTCTGAATTAATACGCAGTTGACGCAAGGTCATTCAGCTCACTCATTTTGATACTCGCTATGAAAAACGCATAAAACAACACGATACCAGTAATAAACTAATAAGTTTCTGTTTCCGTATAAACAACGCGGACGCGAGTGATCCAGTAATTTCCGAATGGGGCCAATCAAATTCGGTATGAGCCCGTTCGCATTTGATACGACTCGGAAATAAGTAACGCACTTTTAGGTTAACTAGAAAATGCGAGCGAAAAAATGACGCATAAAAAATAAGTGAAGAATCAACCTACAGATTAACTGAAGGCCAAGGTGAGAAAGCGAATTAGCGCTAATCTCGGGAAAACGATGACATTCTATCCAAAATATCCATCCATGGAATATCACAGTTGACTCGAAATTTTTGCTAACTGGCTTTCATCCACTGGGTGTTTAGAACCTCGGCAACCTCGGCGTGGTGTAGTACTATGGCTCTATGCATATTTACCTTAACCAATATGTACAGTATAGCAGTACATTTCGTACAGTGAATAACGAACTCGCATATAGAATACTCTGCTTTAAACGGGTGTCTACATAAAGAACAGAATGTAAACTTTTTGGTCCCAACAATAATGCGGTTCGTTTGAAGTTAACAACACTGATTTGCAACTTACTGGCTCAATGAAGGATATTGCGAGGCCGCTAGGGGCGCTGATGTAGCTGGAGGTTTACCGATACAAAACGTGCTGACAACCTCACCCTTTTAAAATCGGTTTAACTGTTACTACATGCTTATTGACTGACGACCCGAAAGGCCGAGTCGGTAGTGACCCTGCCTACGAAGCCAAGGATCCCGGGTTCGAGTCCCGGTAGGGGTCAAATATTTGTTTGATGAGAACGGATGTTTGTACCCTAGTCATGGTTGTTTATCTATCTAAGTATAATATTTATCTATATAAGTTATATGTGTATCGTTGTCTAATACCAAAGATACAGGGAATCCTCGGTCCGTTTCTATGTGGCATTTGTTTCGGCTGCTTCCGTGTTTCAGCTGACACGTTAAGCTCTATGTAGGTCCCAGCTACTATCGCTACTAGGTGGTAGTAGTCGGCTGGTCAGAGGCCCTAATAAGGCAGCTTGAAACATCTGACAGACGGGTTGGCCACCGCCGGAGCCCTTCATCAACCCGCACTGAGCCAGTGTGGTGGGGTATGGCTCAATCTTACTCGTAGCCGGGTAAAGGCCCGTTCCCTTCGGTGGAGACATTAATGGGCTATTTTATGATTATTATATATTAGTAGTCAGTAGTTCAAAATGGCGGAGAATAGGGGTTACATAATTTTTGGTGCGGCTTCTTTTTTCTTACTCCATGTTCGTAACGAGGTGCATTCATAAGTTTGTTTGGGTGTGGAAAAACGGAACCATTAAATGCTCACGCGTGCAGCGGTCCTAGGTTTATAAAAGTAATATTAAACGACCGAATTCTGAACCGATAAAGTTGTTATATGTATTTCTGTTAAGTTAAGGGTTTGTTTCGCGTACGTTGCGTCGTCGTCGCGCGTACTGGTACTTGAGCAATCTAGCTGGTCAAAATTATTTTTTGATTTAAGCAAGTGTTGAATAACTTATATGACACAAGTAAAGGGCATGAATCTACTAACATAGATAAATTTACACTTGAGCTAAGTAAGCAAACACAGTTCTCCAAATTCCGAAGAAGAATCACGTAACGTAGATTACCGCAATAACTTATAGACACTAGCACACTCACACATTAATTACCGCTGAAAATGGTTTAATGGAGACGTTTCAAATCCCATACAAAAAAACCCAGGCTCAGCGCGAAAGATATGGGTCTTTCCTGGAAATTCTAAACTCTACAAACGACCCGGATGGCCGAGTCGGCAGTGACCCTGCCTATGAAGCCAAGGGTCCCGGGTTCGAGTCCCGGTGGGGGCAAATATTTGTTTGTTGAGAACGGATGTTCGTACCCTAGTCATGGTTGTTTATCTATCTTAGTATAATATTTATCTATATAAGTATGTGTATCGTTGTCTAGTACCCAAGATACAGGGAATCCTAGTTTGGGGCTAGATCAATGTGTGTAAGTCCAAGGTATATTATTATTATTATATTATTATCTATTTTTTTAAATGTGTTCCCACCAACTCCATGAGACTGTTGGTATAGGTCAGCTCAATAAAGGCTTTGATACAAACATAAGGCTTTGATACAAACATTAAATGCCTATATTTTTTTGACAGTAAAACTTCTTAAAATTCCAAAAATCTATCTCAAAATAAAGTGAATAATTTTTATAGTAGTTGGAATCAGTGTCGAATTCAATTTTTAAGTGTAAAAAAGTTTCAAATTCGATGGTATAAATGTATTTTTTATATTATTCTTTTTTTTTCTGTTAGTATCGAATTCCTAATTTCTAATTAGTATCAAAATACTAAATATACGAATGAACTGAGTTTTAAGCCATTTTACATCGTGCAATATAAGTGCAATTCGGACACGTCAACCTCTTTCGTACTTTCTTTTTATTAAAGGCCCCTAACTGTCAATAACCTCCTTAGCTTATCTAAAGATAGTTTTAAGAAAAAAAAATAGTTTTATATTGAAATATTATGATATGTTATGGGATTTTATACTTACTTACTGGACACTTTTATAGTTTTTTTTTAATATTATGATATGTAATGGGATTTCATACTTACTTACTGGACACTTCTAAAAATTGTCCAGGATGAGTCACTTTCGGATACTATCTTCACAGATGTTACATTTCATACTATTTTTGAGAAAATCTTTTTTTATATAATTTGTTCAATTCGGTTCGTATTTAGGCGCAATTACGTTATGAATCCGGCGATCTGCCGTAGGCAATGTAATGCACCATTTTTTTGGTCTAGCACCGGTCTAGCACCGGATGTTAGACGTAACCTTTTAATATTGAGATGTCGTTTATGGCCGGTTTGTTTTCTTGGACGCATCGTAGTCGAATTCGCATTATATTGTAGCGATCTGATTCCAAAGCGCGAAAATTGTAGGTCATGAGGTGGCCCCTCGTAGCCGCAAGTGTTTTTCTTTGAATATTAAGACGCTGATTAAATAAATATGGGGTGCTGTTTTCATGTGTTTTTCAGGAAATACTGGGCAAATCGTAATTAATTTCCGGTATATGTAATTTGACTATATAATCTAGAGATTCTTAATTGGAAAACATGTTTGGATAAAATTTTCTCGATAGAAAATAAATACAAAGTCAACCCTTTTTTATGGTTTTATCCTATTACACCGCAGTAGTAAGTGAATATGACCGTGTGATAATTGCAATGTATGAACAATTGTTATTTCTAACGATTTTCAATTTGAAAGTTAATTCCCTGAAATAGTTTATTTTTTATGATTTTTTTTTATGTTTTGGCGCTTACGTTGTTTCAGATTAGTCGCGAGTGCATTATTGGCATCCCGCTTTTTCTTATTCGCGAGTTATTATTGCATCTCACTTCCACTCGACAGCGCATTTTTATTCCATCATCGCCTTAAAGGACTTTCTAGAAATGTCATTTCCCGTTATAGGTTTTGAATTTTCTTAATAAGATTTCAAATAGCGTTACCTCGCGTTATTGCGGTAATGGATCAGTTAATAAGTTGTTCGATTATATTGAGTATTTATTATATCATCGTGCCGGGTGTTTTTGATCACAGCTAGGCCGGCCCAAACCACGAGTGTTTTGAATAATGTGTGATTTGTGTTCTACTGGTGAACATCTACGTCATTGTTAGTATTTAGTGAAAAGAAATTTGCGTGACCTTGTCTGGGCCTCATCAAGAGAGTTTGTTGTTTGTATGATATCCTCGTCGCGTTCTACATCTGGGCATGCGCCCGGAACAGCTGGGCAACTTGATTATTGCTGTGTCGGTGGAGTACTATCAGAGCTAGGTCATTTTAAGATATTGTTTTAGGTTAAGTGCCCAGCGCGATGTATCGCTGCCGATTGACTCCCGTCAGGGTGGCGACCTTGTTTCATTCTAGGTTATTGGCCCCTAGTCTGAGTCCAGCCCTGATGGAAAGTTAATAAAATTGGTAGCAGAGCGTGGTTCTTGTTTTTCAACAAAATGTTTACCTTTATTGTCTATCATATTGTTTTGAAACAATATTCATGTCTTATATCTAACCCATGTAAACTAAACAGATGGCGTAAGAATAGGGTATGCTTGGAGACGATATCTTTTGACACTTATTTTGCCTAAAAAATCTCCTGCCCTTTCAAATGTATAATGGCATAAATAAATCTGATGATATGTATGATATGACCTCACCTCTCATGTATGACATAAAAATACTTATTTTTAAACTTTACAAATACTGAATTATTAAATATTTAAATGATCTATTCTGAGAAAATCACCTCATTTGCATTTATTGATTTATTCTTTTTACATGACTTATTATCTTTTTTAGTATGATCTCACTCATCCCCTTACAAACACTCAGTCATATTACAGAATTGAGGCCCCTACAAAATTTCTCATTTTAATTTAAGATTTAGTCTTATTTTTGTAAATTACTCTTTTTGCTTCAGTTCCTGCTGTAGACCTGTGTAATTTTTATTAGCAATAAATTATACCACCAAAATATTTTTTTCCTACCCAAAATGGATAAATGAACACCAAAAGTTGCAAAAAATATCAGGGATAAATACTGCGGCAGCTTAGGTGAAGGGTAAAGGGGGTGAGCGAAGCGAAGTCCCCTTTATCCTTCGTGTTAGGTTGAACATGTAAGAACAACAAAAAATACTTAAAACATAAACTTAAATACACAAAACATAAAAAAAAGTTTGGTGATCATTTATCCAAACATAATTTGGTGGACATTCATCCATTCTGGCAGTCATTTCGAATTTATTGGTAGTAAAATAGGTGCATTTTTGGCAATCGTTTAAACATAAGCCATTTTGAATTATGCACAATTAAGGTCAAACTGTAACAGGGCAAGGCCAAGTTTCGTGGTACAGAACCCTTCGTGCATGAGTCCGACTTGCACTTGGGCATTTGTATTTATAATAATTCCACAAGTTCATCCAAAAATCTTCAAGGAGTAGGGGTGAGAGTGGATATAAAATAATGAAAAAATAAACCCGTGTCGCTCGTGAGGTCTACAGCTCACAAAGGCCCTTGTTTTACCTCACTCGACAGTGGCGCCCTGGATTGAACGGCAGCCCTAATTGAATAAGAGCTTTTTCTCATACGGAGCAACTGGGAGGGAACTAATCCGGTTGGTAACTCAAGTTTCTGACACATACGTACTGGCTAATTTACAGACGAGCCCTCAACCAGTAAAGCCGCCGTCCTGTGGGGCGGACACGGGAAGTAACTTAAGGTAGGTATACTTATATAGATTTTTACTGGCCTCGATGGACAAGTCTTCAAAAATATTGAATTGAGATTGAAATAGTTTGCCAAATAGTGACCCTCAGATCTATATTTTCGTTAGCTGCCGAAAAACAATACGGAAGTGATACCATTGCAAAATGTATAATTGGACTCAGTAGTATATTTTTAACCTTAAATAAAAGACTATCATTAGTATTATTATTATCTATGTTATTGATAGAAAATGCAGTCGGTTTATTTGTTTATAAAATAATTCCAGTTGTTTGAGTAATAAATTGTACTCAGCCACGATTTGGTTTCTTTCATTATTCCTTAAAAAATAATAACCGTGTGATCTAAGGATTATATGATTCATTTAGCTAGGATGAAACGAAACGCGATTGAAAAAATGTTGACTTATGGTTTTGTGACAAAAAGCATCTATTTACGATTTTCATTCAAATGTTTACCTGGATTTCGATCTCTGCTTACTTCTTTACCTTGGCTTTGTCACAATGGATACTGATCCAGAATCCACTATTGTACGTACAAAGACTGTGCCTTTGGCAAATAGGAGTGCTGGTGATCCTGGTCCCTCGACAAAAACGGCTGCGTCTGACCCTGTACCTTCTGAAAGTGCTTCCCGACCTATAAGTAATACAAATTTTTCGCCCAGTGAAAAATTATGGTAATTAACGAGAGCACGCCATTCTCGTAAAACCAAATCTGGGACTGCGCTTTACCTATAACTATTTATCTACACACGTATCATAAACCCTCTTTACTGCGTCCAAGAACCGCACGTTACGATCAGCATAATGTTAAACTACTTTGTAAAAACTCATTTCTTATCTGAATATTGAACATTATGACCATAATGGGTAAATTTTCTACATATTATGACATTCAAATTTCGAACGCCGACGCCCACCTGCGTGCCGCCCATACTTTGTCTGTGAAGTTGGTACTTCAGAACAAGCTAAACAACTCAATACCACAATGCCGGTCAAACTTGCGCTTCCTCATCACATCAAAGAGAGCTTATGATATGTGTGTAGATAAACTAGTGTATGTAACTGTACATAATTAGGCATTAAAACTCTCGAGTGATATTATTATGAAACTCGAGCCGAGCCGAATCTCGAGTTTTATTGCCCTCCATTATGTATCAGTCACAAAAACTACTATTATAGCCTCATTACTGCTCCACTAAATTGACTGTATTGTGTGTGCTAATGTTGAACTTTACTGTGCTTCGGCTAATATATTTTGTTCGATCGAAGATAGTGCTTTTATTCGTCGCAGCTTCGCATCCCATACACAATCTACTAGCTAACGCAACGAGGCAAGGACCGGAAGGACAAATACACCACTTAATTTACTCTTATACAGCACACTAAAGTCAGTCGCGCTCGCCGCGGCTCCCAGTCACCGCTTGTCCAGTGTGGACGCGCCATGTGTAAAGTCAGTCGCGCTCGCCGCGGCTCCCAGTCACCGCTTGTCCAGTGTGGACGCGCCATGTGTAAAATGACAATGTAACAGTAGTTTTTTTAGGCGGATGACTAATAAATAGATTTTAGTAAAACCCTATTTATTGGATTCACGGCTTTGAGTAATCGAATCTATGTCGTCTTTAAAGCGGCAGTTAAATCAAAAATAAAATCTATGTCCAACTTAGTTCAAGGCGCTATTTCCTCCCAGGTGTACGTCTACCAGACACATTAGGGTTCCAAACAAAGTTTCCATCTGGAGGGTTCCGTCGGTATTGTTAATGAGTTATTAATGCCTGGGTCCTACAGGCCCTCTTTTGTAACACAGTGTTAATTAGATCTGCGTGCGATACAATTATAAGGTTGAGCCGGGTTAATTTTAGCCGCGAGGTTTGTGGCTTGATCTGAGTAAGTTCTACCTTAAGTAGGGGTTATTCACAATTCTCCTTCAATCTCCTTGTCAACTAACAGATTGTATCAAGCCATATATACATATGATGAATTACTTGCTGAACTTGAACAAATACTGTTAATCTATATAAATAAAAATGAATTGCTGTTCGTTAGTCTCGCTAAAACTCGAGAACGGCTGAACCGATTTGGCTAATTTTAGTCTTGAAATATTCGTGGAAGTCCAGGGAAGGTTTAAACGGTGAGAAAATATGGAAAAATTGCGAGAGTAGGGGTAGGGTAGGGTAGGGGTAGGGTAGGGGTAGGGAGGGTAGGGGTAGGGTAGGGGTAGGGTAGGGGTAGGGTAGGGGTGGGATAGGGGTAGGGGTAGGGTAGGAGTAGCGTAGGGGTAGGGTAGGGTAGGGTAGGGTAGGGGTAGGGTAGGGTTGGGTAGGGGTAGGGTAGGGTAGGGTAGGGTTTGGGTAGGGTAGGGGTTGGGTAGGGGTAGGGGTTGGGGAGGGGTAGGGGTAGGGTCGGGGTAGGGTAGGGTAGGGTAGGGGTTGGGGAGGGGTAGGGGTAGGGTCGGGGTAGGGTAGGGTAGGGGTAGGGTAAGGGTAAAGTAGGGGTAGAGCTACCCGCAGCTAAGCGAGAGCGGGTCAGCTAGTCATAGATAATAAGTAAACTGTAACAGTATAAAAAAACTTGGGTGCAACGACATCTAATCTCAAAGGCTAAGTGCGAAGTGCTGGTGTAGTTGGAGGCTGTCCATCTGTCAAATTTGTCAAATTCTATTAACTATTCTCATAATATATGACGTGCTAACCTCATTGGAGGTTAATCTTATTATTTCAAAGTCACGTGTTTTTTAACCTAACCTCAAATGAATGAAACTCTTTGCCTGCAACTACGTCAATGCTGGCAATGATCAGGCATGTGTCGTCCGCAAATTTATTGTGGGTGCTGGAGGTGAGAACACTCACCGTGTTATTGACGTAGGTTATAAAAAGAGGGGGTCCTAATACTGATCCCTGGGCTGTGCCATGAGATACGAAAATGATTTTGACGCAAAAATTTCGGTTTCTGAGGTAGTCAGCACACCAAACTTGTAGTGAGCCTTTGATGCCACAGTTATCTAGTTTATTAAGGAGCAGTCTAGGGTATCAAATGCCCGGGAAAAATGAATAAATGGTGCAAGAACATGTTTCTTTTCATTAAGTAAACTGTATACGTGATCTGTACATTTAGATAGTAAGGATGTTGGGCTTTTCTTTGGCTGAAAACCGAATTGGCTAGGGTTCATATTTTCTTCTTTTTGTTAAAAGTTATAAACCCGTTTACAAACAAACCTCTCAACTATTTTGTCGACTGTCGACAATAGAGTGATAGGTCGGTAATCGGTGACATTGTAACGTTAACTTTTTTTAATAGTGGTCTAACGCAACCCAGTTTGAGATCATCGGAATAATAACTAGTATTAATGAGATGTGCTATCGCACCAGAAATGTTGTCACTAATTTGTTTAATGTCCAGAATATTATCTAAGTCCCACGCCTTCTTGCTATTTAGATTCCGAATGAGTTTCAGAATGCTTCGTGGGGTGGCTTTATGGAATCGCATTTGCTACTTTGCTGCAACTGGCATCGTCCAACAGAGTATTTTTCCACCGCGGAATAATCTTTTTGACGGATTCATCGAAGTCTGTAGCAAATCTATTTGCTATTTCAATATCTGATATGTTTTTGGATCTAAAAGCATCAATTATCGCGTCATCAATGCTCCTGGATAGTCTACCACAACTAGAATTAATTATTTCCATAATTATCCTCCATAGATTCCTAGGCTTTCCATAACTATCTCTCATTTTATTTGGTAATATTTATTTCCAGGCATGCTAGGCATCAGCCTCGTTGACCGCCTGCCTAACGTTGAAATTCGCAGACTTACCAAAGTCACAGCAAAGACGGCGGCTGTGAACAGGACAGAGAACAGCGGGCAGACCACCGGCCCGATGGGCAGATGACATTGTTAAGGTGGCTGGAAAGCAGTGGACGAGATTGGCGGGTGACCGTAGTGAATGGCGTGCTTTGGGAGAGGCCTATGCCCAGCAGTGGATGACAAGGGCTGATGATGATGATGATGATTTATTTCTATAGTATTCAATTATTTTGTTAGACTTATTTCGTGTTTTATTGTACTGTATTCTAAGTTCATGGTTAGTTGGATTTTCCCTCCAGATGCCAAAAAGAGTATCCCTCTTTTCACTGAGTTATAGAATAGTTTTGTTAATCCAGGGTTCACGACTTATACTAAACTCACGTTTTTTCTTAAGTTTCTTGGAACGTTTTTTAGGGTTCCGTACCCGAAGGGTTCCAAACGGGACCCTATTACTAAGACTCCGCTGTCCGTCCGTCCGTCCGTCCGTCCGTCTGTCACCAGGCTGTATCTCAAGAACCTAGCTAGCTAGAGAGTTGAAATTTTCACAGATTATGTATTTATGTTGCCGCTATAATAACAAATACTAAAAAACAGGATAAAAGAAATATTTAAGGGGGCTCCCACACAACAATTCTTTCAATACCACATACAAACTTATGGATGCACCTGGTTACGTACATGGAGTCTGAAAGTAACCGCACCAATAACTTTGTAAACAATATTTTGCTGTGTAAAATCCAAACTATTCACTCCACACCATCGCTTCCATTGAACGGTGGTACGGAACCCTTCGTGCGCGATTTAGACTCGCACTTGACCGGTTTTTTATTTATTAATTGGAGGATTTCATCAGCTGAGTTCATATGGTATGTTTGGTTCCAGTTAGTATCATTTAATTTATTGCGTAAGTCTATATGGTTTACCGATTGCACATATTGTGTTTTTGGAGCAGCCTTACATCGGTCCTGCCGGGCGGCGGCAAACCAACGAGGCTGGTTATTGTGACACGATGGTCTGCCAGCACAGTTTCGACTACCGCGGTGTAAGGTTCTAAAGTGTGGCATCGAATACAAATTTGATCAATGCAGGATTTTGTCACCATACCATTGCGATTCTCGATTCAGGTGTAATCAGTCATTCCACACGTTAGTCCGTGCACAGAAAGCATGTCAACATACGAGTTCCTAGGTTGATTGTGTATCTCTCCATAGGCTAAGGCGATGAGTTAGCCCTCTGTCATGCAAAGTGGACTTGAATTGGCTACACACCGCCACACCGTATAGGAAAGGTATTAACTTAAAACATTCACATACGGCAAATATATTGCTTCCGGCCCCACCTAGGAAACCTTGTATCGTGGGAACCAGAAACAGCGACGTCACAAACATCTAAACATCCAAGACCTGGTGATTTTTTTCTTCTTCCTCCCCAGCCGGGACTCGAACCCGGGAACCCTCGCTGGGCATTATTTAGCTTGAGATAGTTTGCGTTGAGAATAATCCTGTTGCAACACTATTTTGCACGACATTTGTGTAAAATACTTGCTGCAATGGTTTACCTTACCTTGAGCTTCCATTTGTATAGAAGGATTATCCCTTTTGTTGGTAGGCATTGTGAATAGAGGTCTCTTAGGTAAAGGGGTTACGATTGTGGGATTACCCTCATGGAAAGTTATGGGACTTTGATCTTTGTTTAGCATGAATAAACCATCAATTCCAATAATGGCCAGTATTAAGATTCTGAAATTAAAGATGTCTGATCGGTTAGTTTGGATCAATTAATAGTGTTTGGTTATCTTTTTAGGTTTGTTCCTATAATCCTCTATTAAAAGTAAAATTTCCTTACCAATAAACATTTGAATTAAGGGCCAGTTTCAATATGTCCGGATGAACTTTATTACAGAGACAGAGCATAAATTTTCACAAAAGGATTATCCGGAGTTTGTAAAACAGGCTTTAATAAAAACAGTTTTAATCGCAACAGCATGGGAATTTTCTTATAGTACTATTTCGGCCTGAAAGTCGAGTGTCTATATTTTGGGTCAAATTTTTTACTTTCCAAAATCAATTTGAATTCGCTTAGAGTCTCCAAGTTCAGTCGATATCTCGATTGTCCCAGTTAAGTTGTTAGGTACCATTAGACGCAGTTAGAGATAGAGGGACAAGTGCAGGGAGAGGGAAAGGTATAAGTACATGGAGAGGTATACACCACTCTACCACCAAACCAAAAAAAAAACCTACCCACAAGCCAAATTCAGTCTCAAGTTTAGTAAAACTTCTTTATTGTAGTCTAACTGGCAACTCGTGCCAACAACACGTACAGAATTGTATAAACTCTCTCGCTCTAAATAAAACTTCGTGACAGGAAAATTTAAGAAATAGTTTTGAACTCCTTACGGCATTCCATTAGGCTGAAGCTCATAAGGGCTCGTGGCGACGTAGGCTCATCATTAGTCACCCAAAACCTCTGATGTAGGGGAAGTCTGCAGTTTCCGTGACCCCCATCAACAACATGCATTCATGTAAAAAAATGCAAGCATGTCTACCATGAACAGTTTTCAAATCTAATGTAATTTAATCGCTACATTTAGGAGCATATTTCAAACAAATTAGTCATAAACTGTTACCCAATAAGTTAACTAACAACATTTCATAGTGACGGTAATAATATACATATAAGACATCTTAATTTCTTTTATATATTTATTCTATGCCGATTGTTCCATGGGTTATCTGCCTGTTTATCTGAGGATTTTGACAGAATTTGTATGTGTGAAATGTCAAATAAATTTATCTGACTGTTTATCTGGGGATGGAACATTCGCGCCTGAATGACTTAGCAATCGTACTTAGCTAAAGCGCTGAGAGCGCTCATATTAGATTATCTACGCCAGCAGAATACATGCCGATGAAGCCATTATAAATACAATACATATGTTTGTAAGTTTATGTGTGTTGTACAATACGTACAACATATATAAACTTACAAATAAGAAAACAATGTATTATCTCGATGCAAGATAAATTATAAGATTTTACACATTTAAACCACAACGAAGTTACGGGGGCCGAAATGACAAGCTGTACCCATATTTCTGTAGTAATAATTTAATAAGACCCTCTTGATAAGTTTTGTTTTGTGCATAACTATAGCTCACGCATTTCTCCCAAAAGAGGCCCTTGCTGCTACTAGTATTTATTTTATTGGTACATTAAATATGTATAAATTTGACACATAGCTTTGGTCTGATATTTAATTTGGCGGAAATGAAAAAACGACGACGAAAACTCAAAATGCACAAATGCGGCTATAGAAATCGATGACTATTAATACTCAGATTCTTAAGCAAACCTCAAACTCTTTGCATATGTAGATGGGTACTCTACTAAACTATGTACTACACGCCATATAGGATTTGTTTGTCAGATAATCATGGCGTTGTTTTAGATAGAATAAGTTAGATTAAGACTTAACCCAGTATTTACATGCCTAGAAATATAGCGTATGCTTGTATGTGTGTATTTTGTAAAATTCGCAGCATTTTATCTTCTACAAATTTTGTCAAAAATGATTCATAGGGATGTGAAAATTGATATCGATAATTTCGAAAGAAAATATTAACGTAATTTGATGTTCAATATTTCCTTTATCTATTTCAGGATTGACCGTGATGAAAATTCCTAAGATGCATGTTTCTTCGTTGAATTAAGCATCATATTGGATTGTTCTGAACACTAATGAACCCCATTAAAATTGTCATTTCATCACGCAGTTGTAGTTCGATGATTTACCGCTAGATCAGCTCAGAAGTCCTTCCCTAAAGTTCGTTTTTTTTTATATATTATTATTTATTTTGTGCATAAAATAATCACTAGGGTTAAAGGAAAGGCAACAATCATCCTTTCTAGCGACAATGTCGTCAGATTGATAACTCTTCAAATAATTGTAACAATTCAACGTTTTTCCTTTTTATTAAATTGAAGTGATGAAACGTACATTCTAGGTACAAATTATTAGGTGAAGCGAACCTATCACTAGGCCACAATCCATTACGACTTGTGGTACACTTAAGTTTGAACCAATAGCTAAAAGGCTGTTATGTCAATACATAGTGATTAATGAACTTATATTCTAAGAATAACTTTAAAATCTCATTGTGTTAATAAACTCATTAAAGACATACAATTTATTGCATGGGCCGTATTATAGCACCGTAGTGCGAGCGAGCTTCCCTACACACGGATTATGTGTTTTTGCTGGAAACTCGCATGTCCTACCCAGAGTACAATAACTCGCACGCCCTACCCAGAGTACAATAACTCGCATGCCCTACCCAGAGTACAATAACTCGCATGCCCTACCCAGAGTACAATAACTCGCATGCCCTACCCAGAGTACAATAACTCGCATGCCCTACCCAGAGTACAATAACTCGCATGCCCTACCCAGAGTACAATAATTGCAGTATATAGACAAGTTTTCGAGAGACATCAACTTACAAAGGTGCCATTTCAGCTAATTAAAAAGGCCTTTATCTAACTTTTATCAAATTGACAAACAATACATTTACATCATTTTACTAAATGTTCATTGTACATCCTATTTATGCTAAACTACATACATGGGTCGCCTTGCTCCGCTCCGCTTTGCTTCGGCTCCAGGTTTTATTATAAAGGTGTGACCTGTCAAACCTACCTTAAGTATTCGAAGAGAAAGTGACCTACCTATAGGCACCCAATACGGTTCTGTGAAACTACAAGGGAGCACTAATTTTGTAGCAAGTTAAATTTATATCGAATTATGACATTTGGCGCTCACTGTCAGCGTTAATAAGAAAAAGCCTATGTTTATTACGTATGGAACCAATAGCCTTGTTGCGACTGCCAGCATGTACCAAGTGCCAACACAATGAACATTTAACAATATTCAACTTTGTGTTCAACAAAACGTTAATCGCTTTTGAATTGCATCAAAACTAGCTGAACTATTTAAACTTCAGTTTATAATGGATTCTGAATGTGTTTGTAGTTTGTGGGCAGATTTAAAAATAAAGTAGTTCATACAAACCTCAACAAATCCCAGTTTAACAAAACAAATAACACGTTGAAAAACTCCGCCGATATTGTTAGTAAATGCACATGTTTGTTTTAGTATGCTTGAGTTCGCAAGTTTAATTCATTTTGACGAACAACTTTTTGAATACAAACTAGTTGAACCAGTTAATTAGACAATGGCCAAGTGCGAGTTGGACTCGCGCACCGAGGTTTCGCCCAAATCTCATTATTTTTTGTGAAGGAACAACAAATTTACGATTTTCAGATGTTTTCCTTCACTTGTGTTTATAAGATCTTGCTTTGTGCCAATTTTAGGTCAACGGGAAGTACCCTATAGGTTTTGATTCCCATGTGAATATCAAGCAATTTTGTGACATATATCTTATCTTATATCTTATCGTATCTTTTCATTGCGTTGACCTATTAGTTAAATTTTTTTCAACTGTAATGAATTGCAAACTTTAATTTCGACTTGATATCTTAACGTGTTCGTGAAAAAAGAGTCTTGAAAAACGGACAACGAAGTTATCCTATAAGGGTTCCATTTCCCTTTTAAGGCACGGATCCCTAAAAACTTGTAGGTACAGGTTGAAGGTAGGTCTTTAGATTTTGGAAATACACATTTATTGTAGCTAAGTTATGTTGTAGCTAAGTTATGTTAGTTACTTTTATATGTAGCCTGGTTTTTGTCCCCCTGCTGGACCTCCTAAACCACTCATTCAGTAATAATACAATATCATAAAACACCATCGAGTTATATTCGTTGAAATCACACCATAAATAGGCACGACCAAAAATTATAGATGGACAAGACGAAAGCAGAAGGTTTGAGTTCGGAAATCCCATTTTTTGTTTATTAGCTTAAATCATAGGATACATAAGATAAAGGAGATTAAATCTGATCAAATTATCTACAACTTTGTTTTTATACACTTTTTACAAATTCCCAATCGTTGCCTAGGATGTAAGCTGCGAAAAAAATAAAAAACGTGTTTTAACGTCGATGTTTACGTCACACATTGCTTTACTTTAACGTTAACCTCTCAAGAACCGAGGGTAGTTGGGACGGGTCGCGATTGTGAACCTTTTGCCATTGTAATAAAATTTTAAACCTGCAACGGAACATTGGCGTTATCTAATGCCGGTAGTATTCAAGGGTTAATACAGTTCTTCTGAAAATTTAGAGTTAAATTGCTTTTATAATATAAATACATTACTAATTCGTCATATAGCGTTGAAATGTTCGGAGATCATAATCCTAGACAACGATTGGGAAAAAGTAAAAGCTGTACAGAATGAAAGCTGCAGCAAATTTTATCAGCTTTTATTATGTAGAACAACAAAACTTCCCATGATTCGTCGTTTTCGCTAAGTAAGCAAAATAATAAAAAACGGGACCTTATGTGTGCCGACCCCTGCACACTTGATTGGATACTAACTTAAATTTTAGGGTTACGCATTCAAAGGTGCCACTCTTTCTCAAATCCTGTAAGGACGGATCTATCCTCTAAGTCAGGGGAGTCATGCTGCCGAGGACTGGTCACAAGCCAGGGGATAGAGCAAAATTCAATTATAACAAAGTCTATTTAGGATTTTCGTAGTTCATTATTTCTTTATTGCACACAAATCATATAAAAAACAAGAGTTACATAAAAATAAAAGGCGAGCTTATCTCTAATAAGGGTTATCTTCCAGAAATCCAGGTTAAGATTGGAAGGTTGTTTTGCTGAGCAGGAGTAGACCTATGTTAACAATATGTAAAAAAAAACACATAGCTAGCAAGTTGAGCAATGAAAAAGCATCAATAGCGGCAGCGAAAGCCGCCCTTTAACCCCTCAGTTACCACCGGCGTTAGCTAAAGCCACATTTCCGTCACAGGGTTTAAATTTTATTACCGTGTCATAGGGTTCTGATCAAACCGATTAATGTCCGAGCGTCCATCAAGATCTATTTTTAAGCTGCCCCTGATTGTTGACCTGAAGTCAAATTTCAGGGCAGACCAGAATTTTACCTGAAATCGAGTAATAAGAATAAAACAAGATATGCTATGACGGGCTGCTCTGTATCTTCACACAGTTAGTAAGTCGAATTGCTTGCAACCTACAAATCCGTACAAGATAGGCGCCCCTGAAATATTACATCACGTCGAATAATGGGCAACTACTCAATTCATTTTACCTAAAATTTTACATGACTGAAAATTATAATCATTAGTGGTCGGTCTTGTCCAAGCCCACGGGAAGGTCATGACCCCCATGACCCTTTCCCTGCATCCTCGCTTATCCCACCGGCTGGAAACACTGTTATGGACCAATGAATGGATAAACAAACTGTCTGCTAGTTAATATCGATAACGAGAATAATATGAAGAGAAACGAACTTTTCCCTATCTACACTTAGCAGCGTAACAGGAAGTTGTTATCCCATTGGAACATAATATTTCGTCTTTTCTTAAAAAAAATGATACAATTTTAACCACCGTCAAACAAAACGAAACATAAAACAGTTTAAATAATAAAATTCCTTTAACTACACCTAGACCAACATATAGACAAACTATGCTGTAAAAATAGCTTTGTATACCCACAAAAGATACAAGCACATATTGCGCCTACAGAGGCGGCTATTACTGCATGGTGCATATTACTTTGGCTATGTGCAGTGCACTCTATCCTAAGCTAAGGTATTATTTTCTTTGGTAATTCTACTGATAGAGAAAACAAACACCATAAAAAAACGCATCAGAGCTACTGCTGGTATTAAACCAACTGGAAAATGCAGGGCTTTTTTCAAAAAATATAAAATCCTAACACGTCCGTCAATATTCATTCATACTAGAATTTTTATTGAGCGCAATACAATACATTCGATAAACTTAAAATAATATAGTTGTGAAATAAACACCATCTAATATTAACATTTCCTAATTGGGCACTTTTATGTGAAAGGCGTATTCTGAATGGGGCTCTTAATAGTAGTTTATGTGACTGATACACGATGGAGGGCATTAAAACTCGAAAGTGGGTTTGATTGGGAATAATATCACTCGAGAGTTTTAATGCCTAATTATGTACAGGTACATACACTAGTTTATCTACATATAAGCTCTTTTTGAAGTGTTCAGGAACCGCATGTTCGACCAGCATGGTGGCAGTGATAATTGCTCTGCACTTGTTTAAGTTGTTCAATAGTACCAACTTCACAGACAAACTAGGGGCGGCATGCATCGGCGTTCGAAATTTTAATGTCATAATTTGTCGAAAATTTATACAATCTGGTCATATTGTATCTATATCCAGATAAGAAATGAGTTTTTAACAAGTAGTAGTAGTAGTTTTTGGACGCAGTAAAAAGGGTTTATCTACACACGTATCATAAACCCTCTTTACTGCGTTCAAAAACCGCACGTTACGATCAGCATTATGTTAAACTACTTGGTAAAAACTCGTTTCGTATCTGGAAAACTACACATTATGGTCATTATGTGTAGTTTTTCTACATATAATGACATTCAAATTTCGAACGCCGACGCCCGCCCCGTGCCGCCCCTAGTTTGTCTGTAAAGTTGGTACTGACATCCAAATTTCGAACGCCGACGCCCGAAGTTGGTCCTAAAGAACAAGCTAAACAACTGCAGAGCCACAATGCCGGTCAAACATGCGGTTCCTGAACACATCAAAGAGAGCTTATGATAGTTATGTGTGTAGATAAACTAGTGTATGTAACTGTACATAATTAGGCATTAAAACTCTCGAGCGATATTATTATGAAACTCGCCTTCGGCTCGTTTCATACACCCACTCTCGAGTATTAATGCCCTCCATTATGTAGCAGTCACATAAACTACTATTAGGATTCGTGTGTAGATAAAATATTTAACATGTTACCCAACGACCTGAAGACTCTTTACTTAAATTCCTTTGAACATACTATGACTAGAATACTTAACGATAACATATACTAAGATGTTATGATAAAGAATTAATTACTCCATAAACTCGCAAAAGTTACTGTATTGGGCTGGCCTGAGTTTTCTGCCGTTTCTTTCTCGACCTAAAAACCTACGGCTTTCAAAACGGACTAGTAATACTAAAATTAGATTACCTGTTAAATGTCTGAATAGAAATAAAAATAAATACAATCAAGATAAATTTAAATAAATTACTTTGATATAATTCCTATTATTTCAAAATGTTACCATGATTGTATTAAATTTTTATTTTATATTATTTATTTTTTCCGGCCAGCAAAGTGATCTTGTATGGTCATTTAATATTAATGAAAAGTATATGTTTCTAGTATTTCACAAATTTATTATTTTTAGTAAAGTCTATTTATATAAAAGTCCCTGCTATTATTATTTTTCTATTTTTTATTTATAAAGGTCTGTTAACTACAAGCAAATAATATCAATGTCTTGGTTTTCGGTTTTTAGCTCATTCCGAGCAATAATAAGGCGTTTTATTAAGGACTCCTGCTATTTTTGATTCAATATAGTTAATTTTTTTATGAAACAATAACACTGCACAAAATATTAGATATTTTGCCCATATTATTAATTCTGAAGTATCAATAATACTGGTAGTTACTTTGTATGGAGTCTCAAATACAGTGACATCACTCTCCTCAGTTGTTCCCTCTTCTAGAAATGTGAAAATATCAAGCATATCTATATCTTTTCCATCAATTATGGCTTCAGATATCTTCTTCAAGGTTGTATCTTTGCCGGCGACAGACTCATCCACAGCAACTGGTCCAGAGATCCAGCCAGCTACATAGTTTCTTACGTCTAACTTTGTGTCCCCAATCAAAATTTCATTCAGCTCAGGAGTGTAGTTACAATGAAGTAGGTTCGCAATGTAAACTGTCAAGAAATGCTTCAAATTTTTCTTCACATCTTTATCATTTTGACTGTACTGTATGCAGCCAACTATAAAAGGCGAAGGGATCTTATTTTCCAAAAAGCATGTGTCCTCAGTACTTGTGCCTTTCATCAAGTCATTCAAAAGCTTTTCCAGGTTGGCTTCGTTGTTATCATCAGATATTTCGAAGTTAACCATTTGTTTATGAAACAATATTCTATTATTTTCCAGTAGATCTTGGTTCTGAGGGTTGGTTTGGAAGTTTCTTTCTACATCGAGGTTTCATTCATCTATGGCTATTTTAAAGTTACTTACGTTCGTCTGAAATAAGTTTGCCACATTTTTTCAGGTAAATCTACTGTCATATGGCAATTTGCGGTTTGAATCAATGATATAGTCGTGTTCATGTGTCATAGCATCTAGGTTGAGCGAGTTGCTGAAAGTTTGAACCCTGCGAGTAAACATGTCAGCGGAAATTACATATTTGTATTTCATGATAACGTTATGTAGTGTGTTTAATTGTTTAAGTCGCGTGTCTTGTGTTAACTACCAGTTGCATTATACAATTATAAGATTTAATGAATTCTTTTTCTCCTCCTATCATAATCAAGCATATATCGTGTGAATAATCAAGCATATATCCCTGTGTTAGCTGGTTTGCTCCGGTATTCGGTATCAGGTGATGGCATATATTGTACATGGTTCCGAATGTGTTATCATTATTTGACGGATATTAGAAGTTTCGTTACTAGTTATAAGGAACATTTTCGATTGTGATGAATTTTTATCTGTGTAAGTTGCATAAGGTTTTATTGTTTTATTTTCGGATGGATAGCTGACATGTATTTCTTTACAGGAATCTTGCGTGAATTTTTGATCCTTCTTTAATTTATGGGTACGTTTTTTTAGGGGTTTGTTTTCTCGATGGTGAGCTGAGATGTTTATGTGGAATAAATTGTTTTGTCCTGTGACTTACACAGACTTTTTTATAGCTCTTGGGTCTTATTCAATTGTACAATGTTCTGTTTTAATATCGTGTTTATTTCTAGGCTCTGCGCTGGCCCGTACGCCGTAGACAAGATATTAATTGAGCATATAGTGACAAGCCTTTTATTCCGTCTCCCGTTGGATGGCCCCCTGTTGGCAAAGAGGTGACCCCAACAGTGAACATCGAGCAACCTTCGGTAAAATCTTCGTCGAAATGAAGAAATAAGCTGGATTCGCCTTCAAAAAAGTTACCGCAATGGAGACTCAGGCGCCAAGAAGTCTGCATCAAGTTGCCGAGATATCGGTGAAATATTTCCTGCCTTCGGTCGCATATCCCAAGAAAACGAAGCAGCAGTGAAAAATACGCAGCACACCAGCAACCTCATAACCTCAACTGTAGACTGCAGGTCAATGATCGGTTGATAGCGAGTTGTGAAGGCAACCCACCACATAAGATCAAAAATTTCGGCGATAGCCAAGAGTAAGGAACAAGCAACGCTGTGTTCCATCGTTCCGGAACAGACATAAGTTCCACAGCCAGAAGCAATCATCATCATCATCATGAGTCATCTCATCGAGCACCTCGTCATGACAGAGTCATGACGCTGGCCCTGATCCCCAGTCTTTGAAAAAAGAGACGACATGGAGAATATCATACAACGACACGTGCAACATCACGAGGAGCATAAAATGGAGCAATCACCACGCAATCGACCTCGCAGACAAGATGAATTTAGAACAAAATAGCAACAAACCCCTAGAAGAACAACTTTGGAAATCGTTGAGTGAGGAGCGCCAACTCAAGACAGCTGATAGCTACATTCCTGACCTTGCCCACAAGAAACGTGACTTCAAGAGTAAGCAAATGGGCTGACATCGTCTACGAAACACAACGTGCAACTGCTGAACTCGTAAAATCAAGATTGAACTCGCAGTATTATATCAAATTTGTAACACGTCTCGTGATATGCCTACTCATGCATTGAGGTTAGTTTTTAGTTTTTGATCTATTTACCGGAGAATTTGAGTGGATTTTTAGGCTTAAATGTATTATTTTGTGCGAGTGTTTATACACACACACAAACACACACACACATAGTGTCACGCCTTTTCCCATACGAAGTGGCAGAGGCACAATTGTGCCCAATTGGAGCTTGTTATTCAATACTCCATTTTGCGTGACAGTGGGCTAGCCCATCGCCGCAGCTATGTAGTAATGAAGGTTTCCTCACGATGTTTTCCATCTCGTGTGTTTTTATTCATAACTATTACCGAGCCATTTTGCCTGCTCTCTCCTACTTTTGCATATGTTAGCATATACATATAGTTAGTCATAGCCAATTTGGTAGATATATAAATAGTTGGTCAAGTTTTAAGTAAACTGAACAATAAACACTTAAAATAATTGAAATAGGTTACACATGCTCATTTACGTATACCTTTAAGTTTCGAAAGGGCAGTAAATTATGGAGGAAAGCAAGGCCTATTCAAAATTAAATAAAGCTCGAAATATATCTCTTTTGTTTGAAAACGCTAACCTACTAAACCTGAAAGAAAGTGCTTGAAGCATTCACTTTCAGTGCTTGAGTACATTGAAAAAATATTTTATTCTACCCTTCCACGCAGCCTTTGATCTTTATTGGGTTAGATCAACGAAGGGAGAGGTGGAATTCGCTGACAATCGAGTTTGCTGTAAATCTATTTCGATGAGAAGGTACCTTTCACGTGCCAACTGAATTCTCGTCATGGCCGCCCACTCAGTATTTGTTCATATACCTATGGAGATTTTTGAACACGAAGACACACGAACGACATATTTTCCTTTTTTTGGCCGAATAACCAGATTCCTGCTTAAGTAAAGTGCTTAACAATAACAGACCAGCGCCTAACGCTGTCATTTCTCAAGCGAGAGACAATGTTCTACAGGCGGGCCCAAGATACATAGGTAATAATACCTAAAAATAACATCTAATTTCGTTGATATCCGGCTCTTTTTTACCTAGCTATTTTTTCAACTATTTTTCTTCCTCTCCACATGATATGCACGCTCAAAGCACAGAAGATGTAAGATGTAAGCTTTTACACACGTGGCGGATTCTGAACGAGCGCAATAATATATAATATATAAGCGCGATAATAAGTAAAGTATTTAATCGCAAATCAAAGATACTGATTTGCACAGCAAAAACACTCATGTTTTAAACATTTTATTTGTACTCAAGTTTATGTTTTGAGTATTTGTCTTCGCTTCGCTAACCCCCTTTACCCTTCACCTAAGCAACCGCAGCAAAAATAAGGGATATTTGCTGCGCAAATCAGTATTTTCGATGTACAGTTTAATACATCCCATTAGTAATTAAACGTATAGTATATACCTACAGTATAAAAGCTCATTTTGTCATGAAAGCTGCCTGTACGTCACGGCCCAGTTCAGTCAATGTCGCTGAAGTGACGGGAAGAGCGACTTACGTACCGTATTGTAGAAGAACCGTTTTCATTATGGTGGTTGAGTTAGAATTTCAAGATGACGTCATGTCCTTAGCTCCGGAGATGACTTAACGCCATATCACGCAAAATGGAATTTGGCTAAACGATTTGGGCATCGTATTACTATCGATGCATCGCATAATGGAGGTTTTTGTATCTTTAGTAACGCGCTGAAAATTGTTTAAAATTATGTCCCTAACAATATCTTCTCCCACAGTGGTTCAATGTAGAGAAGAGGCAAAAAATGACGTTTGCTAAGTATATGTAAATATCTACAGTAATAAAGTACTTCGACTTTGACTTTGACTTTATCTTCTTTTAGTAGTTTCATGCAAAAAAATAATGGTGTTTTATATGTCACCGTAAGATTGTCAATACCGTTAGTTGATAAATTAAGGTTTTTTTCCTCGTTAGTTGGTCATCAACAGATAGTAAACTGTAGCGTACTGCTTATTATATGACGCATTAGTTGATAAACTAACGGTTAAAACTGTTAAACAGTAAACTGGTTTAAATTTAAATTGCAAACGAAACACCAGGGCAAACACTGCGGTAGCTTAGGTGAATGGTGAGCCATTTTAGGTTGTCAGGTAAGAACAAAAGGAACGTAAATTCTAAACCCTGTCGGTCTGGATTACTATCTGTCGATAGACTATCTTACGGTAACATACTTAAAAGTTTCTAAGCAGACATCCTTTTCCTTTTATAAATACTAACTAGGGACCGGCGAAACTCTAAATAAATCACTCAATTACGGAAAAATAACCCTTCAGCCTTGAAGCGGCTATCAATAAACTTAATTCCTTTGAACTACACCCCGCGATCACAGAAAATCAACCTTTATCACTCTGTCGCAAAGACGTTGGGCTTCCTATGACGCACGCACCTAGAAAGCCATAAAGGGTAGGGCCAATAAAATTACACTGGGGGGTCCCATAACCCAGTAAGCCCAGCATGAGACTGGAGTCCCTATTACGTTAAGATTAAAGGCTCTTCAATACCCTACATACATACATGGTAGCGACTCTGCAAACATGCGGGTGGAAGATGAGACTGAGGATCGTTAGAAGTTCAGTATTTTCAGTAGACACTAGGTAGATACATTCACTATTCCTTTTAATTATTTAATGTTCCTGTTGAATATGCTCTAATACTCACGTCTGTCGCTAGAAAATGCCGAGTGATTTCACGATTTAAATGAACGCATATAATAAAACAGTAGACCCGACTGGTTTATTATATGTGTTCATTGAAATCGTATATTTCCTCTCTATATATTTAAGATGAGAATCAGCGAATTTTTAATTATTTTCAGTCTGTCTGTAAATAGTTATCCGAGAACATCTTCGAAATTACTGAACTTTCTACCAAGATTTGGCTTGGTTTCATACCGGACTTGTGATTTTTTTATTGTCATTTAAAGTTTTTTGGCTGCTACTATATTTCTGAAGTTTCCAATGAGTTTGGTATTATTATTAAGATATTCCATGTCTCACATATCACTAATAACGCTATTTTCCAAGTTTTAGGAACATCTTCTTTTCCTGCAAAATAAGATCGATAAGTTCACTGCATAAAACAATATAATGCGGTGGATCATTGAGTGCAATTGCCATATTCGTCATTCGTGATCTTTAATTCGCTGGTTCAAATCTCGCTGATCCGTCAAAACTTTTTGTTTTTATTTATTTTTCCTTTCATTTTTATTTTCCCTTCCGCACCGAAGTGGCGTGGTCGCTCTGTTCTGTCTTTTATGCAAATAAAATAAAGAGAAACTAACTTGAGTGCACATATGGCATGGCATGGCATGCAGATTGGGGGCATATAGACGAATTGGAGCTTTAACCTTTTCTGGCGTCGTGAACGTAATCCACAGATATCTCAAACGTAATCAGTACGGAGAAAAACACGGCGGAGCGGTTTTTTGACGATCAACGTCGACTCTCCGTGGTACCGTCTAGCCAATCGTCCCGCCTATCTCCACCTCTTAGTCCCGTTATTCGCTTGCCTACGTTTTCGAACTTTGACCTTCGACTATCTGTGGTAAAACCCAATTATTATCATATTTTTTCCAAGGAGAAGATACTTTTATTCTTAGATAATGAAGAATATTAATTAGTAGTGTCCTTGCTTCAGTTAATTACAATTAATGCTTCACTCGTACTTATTGATACTAATTATATCTATAAATAAATAAGTCCCCTGGCTCAGTAGTCGCAGTTGCATCTCGAGGTACGATTGTAAGTACAAAATCCCTTGAGCCTGGGAAAATCTAATGAAGACTGTTGGGTTGTGGTGTCTGACATTTGTGTGTAGCCTCACACCTACGTTCAGAATCTACTACATGAGCAATACCTTTGATTAAAATTGCCTGAAATGAGCCTTGTACGGATTCTGATTGTGTTTCATCAAAGCATTTGAGCTGGGTAAATAAGTATTGTGTTATGTGTTGTCTTGTATTTATAAAAATAGGTGAATATAGAGGGCACTGAAAGATAACGAGGTGAATCAACTAAGGTACAGCCGGATTGTAAAGCCCACTTTTTACAAATTCAAATACAACCTTTATTTTACCACCCTAAAAGAAAAAAAGGTTTACCAATACAGCTATGATTATTTCAGAACCCAAATAAATGCAGTTTTTAGAGCTTTGACGATAATAGGTATATTTTTACATTTTTAAAAACCTTTATTTTGGGCTTTACTAAACTTGGTGTGTATAAGGCCCCTGCCGTTTATAGGCCGTTTGGCGAAAAAGTATGCACCTCAAAGATTGTATAAAAATAAACATTGTCATATTCATGAACTTAAAAACAGCAAGCAGAAACTTAAAACATCAATATTTTGTTAGAAAAATACACTTTTTTACTGTAAAAGACAACAGCCCAGCTATTGAAATTTTAGGTGTTTCGTTTATAAATGTTAGTAGGCATTTTACATAAAAACATACTTGTCCTAGAATTAAGTGACTATCTTCAAGCTTTTTTGATTAATAATTTTCCTACATTGGGCCTTATTACCAGAGGTCAGAATTAGGTAGAGTTATTTATGTACTTGCATCGAAATGATGATATTAATATGGTTACTTTCGGGATTTCTAATGGACAATCCCGTGTGGCCAATAATATTACAAATAAATAATAATAAAAACCTCAGAGATAGATAAGGCAAATAAAACAAAGACAAGTAATATACAATTTATATTAGTTAAATGTATTTTCATTTACATTAATTCACAATACAAATTATTAAGTTTTATGAAAATTCTCATACTTATACTTTGCCTTTATAAATACGAGCAAAAACTTTTGCTTCTAGCCTAGACTTGTGAGCTTTTGCTTATTCATTAATTCAGTCAGTCAGTCATTAATTCAGGAATATTTTTTTTCTGCTATATTTCTGATAGTATCCAAATCAGGATTTCTATCCATGACTTTTCCATTTTATCTTCTAAGCTCTTGCAATATGCTCATCTCAAATCTAATCTCATTTCATCAAATATTTAAAAAATATGATACAACAACTTTGTTGGGCCTTCTAAACGACATGGGCCTTGCAACAAAAATTTATCATTTTCGAAATAATTAGAAATAAAATGGCATATGTCTGGCATAGTAAATATCAAAAGAATAATGATCGAATAAAAATTCTAAAAATCTATTTAAAAATCGCGGTGTAGACAAATAAAAAGTTATGTTTTATGGGAGAACAAATTAGTATTACGAGTGGCCGTGACCAACGTCAGCGAACAACTGGGTGCCACTGGCAAGATGGCGGCCACACGCGTTCCGCTGCTTTGTTCCTGCGTTCCTATTGGTTTGTTTAATACCTACTATGAAGCCTTCGCGAATTAAATGTATTTTCATTGGTTTTCTGCGCTTGGGCCTTGCAAAACTGTGAGCCTTGTTACCTGGTTGAACATTATTACTGCTTTCGTTATTTTAAGAGCCAGTATTTCCGTAAAATTCTGCGAAACTTTAAACTGTGACAATAAACCATACAAGTCGTCTTGAGTGATGCTTAATCTATGACAGATATATAATAGGTCGTTATCTTCTATTGAGCCACTCTTAAAACGCCTGCCGGAATAATGCCTGAAGTAAGGCTATTTGCTGTTCAATCTTATTTAGGCGTTTTCGATTTTCACTGTTCACCCTGATACGCCCTGAAGAAGGGAACAATTTAGTTAGACGCTACTGCAAACTAGTTACCGCGTCAAAGTTATCAAAGATTTTGAAAAAGGATCATCTTGTGAACGGAACAAATTTTGACGGTACAAAGAGTGTTACCTAAAAAGTTTAAAATTGGTATTCTGTTACGGCCGTTGTAATTTTGCAACTTTTTATGCCACAAAACTGGTTGTATCTGGGTTTATATTATTATTATTTATACTTTTTGTGTGACGTCCCCTCTGCGCAATAATATTCATGGCCAATATACGAGTAATAAATTTCTTAATACTTATTATGTTTCATTACTTATTACTTAAAGATGCAATGTACATCTGCAAGAGTGAATTCTAAAACAGGCGAATAAAAAAAAACAGCGAATGACCGTTAACATCGGAATTACTTTAAAAATATTGAATAGAATTGGACGAAAAAAATACTGTACGGTTGAGCCAACGCTTACTGACGAAATAAAGACTGTCTGGGCGAAGTAGTGGTTCAAAAGGTAAGGCGAAGGATAAAGGGTTTGAGCGAAGCGGAGTCCCCTATAGACAAAACCAATATTTCTTGTCGCGTTTAGTTTGTAGCGCAATTTCGTTTCGGCAAAATCAGAATTTTTGACATTCCAAAACTGGATTTACGGTTATGAAATACGTTTAAAAATACCCATTTACAGACACGGTGATTTTTTATTAGTCTTGTTAATTTCGGGGAATGATAATACCCTTCAATATGAACAACCTTCCTCAAGAAACATAGGTCGCAAACGAGAAAAAAATTTCGTTCCTCAGTACATCGACCCATCAGCTAATTAAAAGTTACTATGGAAGACTAGAAGACATTTTTTTTTTTCGTTTGCGACCATATATTTCTTGAGGAAAGTTGTTCATATAGATGGGTACTATAATTCCCCGAAGTAAACAAAACGAATAAAAAGTCACCGTGTATTAACCAGTTAATTAACGGCTTATGGCAGATGGTCCGACGATGTGTAGAGTGGCAGGAAAGCAATGGACGCGGGACCGTACTAAATGGCGTGTTTATGAGGAGGCCTATACCCAACAGTGGGTCCCCTGACAAGCTGATGATGATGATGGTGATGAACGCTTCGTCGCAAGATAGAAGTAAATTAAATATGTCACTCACTCTTTAATTTAGGTAGTGTAATATCATGAATACCTCTTTGGGAGTTTCACTAATTTGATTTGCTATCCAATAAATGCAATAATAGCCCGGGGTTTTCTGGCGCCAAGGGTGTTTGCTATGGGATAAATGCTTTCTGTCTCTCAGAATATTATTTACGTTTACAAAAATAGTACACATGCCTTTTTTAGAAGAGAGGTAGAACTAAGTTGAGACTTGGAGAGAGAGAGATTGGGTTACGGGTACGACTCTTCAATTGCCCTTTCAAAATTTATACATATCACCAAATAGATAAAGTTATTCAAAAAGATAAAGTTCTGACATCGATTGATTCGGGAATCTTCTTCAGGGCAGTAGGTTGCAGGTGTACAGACAACTACGTTTAGAAATTATTTTTTTTCCGTCATACCCCACTTGGAAATAGAGTGTCTAATGAAATTCCAAATCACAATTTTTTATTACTGTAGATATTAACGTACATCCATGACGTTAGTATACGTTATTTTTTGTCCCTTCTCTACAATAAACCACTGTAGGAGAGAATTAAGGAGAAGCAACACCCACAGATAGATTTTTAGGTGTCTTTTAAAATTGATTGGGTGTAACTAATACAAATATTACCATGTCAATTATAATAAAGAATATGCAGGAATAAATAATTAGAAAATTATTAACAGCGAGTTCAGTGTTCAGTTAGATTAACCTCATGCAGTCTTTCCATTTATTTACTCTTGAACATTGTTATATCCCTTTTTAAAGAAAGTCCTTTGCACATGGTTTTTAAATAGCTGAAATGGCAATTTCAAAATCTCCAGAGATATCTTGTTGTAGTAGATAATGCACTGACCACCCTTGAACTTGACTTTCGCGAGTCTAAACCGCAGCGCAATTAGTCGGTGATTATTTTTTAGGTTAACATTACTGCTACTATCTCTACAGCATACAATATAATGCATATTTTTGTACTCAAATCCATCCATGCTCTTATCTTCCGCTTTACGGAGCGTTTTTGCCTCAATCCATGCCCCTCAATCGTCAAAAGCTGTTAGGAAATGGGTCAAAAACACCCCAGCCCCATTGTGCTTCCTCCCCGCTCAACACATGAGCACTCACAGCAAAATATTGTTTTTCTTTGCCCAACTTTTGCTATTCTAAGCGCCTTCCGCTTTAATTCTGTACCTGGCTTATTTTGAGGAAATATGTGCCATGATTTATTTGTGTTCTCTGTGCTCTTTAAATGGTAAGAGAATTTCGACTTGTGAACCGATATTACGATTTTGATCCGATTGTGTACTAACTTTGCCCGCATTTTGAAGTATTTGTTCGTTTTTTTTTTTTAAATTTAACGAACCTTCGTATTTTTTACCAATTTGAGATGTAAATCTGAACCTTGCCCAAATTGCCATAAAACTACTCGATACTTAGCTATATATGCTTTGAAAGATCCAGGCAAAGTGGAGTCCTATACCGCAACTTTTCCTAGCCTAATATATAAACTGTTCACTATATAATCTGTTTTTTAAATAAATTGATTTCACATCTAAATGGAATCATAATAAAAGAGCATAAGTCGATTTCGATAGCATTTCACAATAATGTAAACAAAAATGTCAGTTGACAGTTGTCTATGATTGAGTGAGATTTGAGTGTTGTACCTACACTGATGTCAAAGGCTCAAAGATTAAAGAGAAATAGTTCGCTGTCGATTTTCGATCGTTTTTTTTCTATAAGTAGTACAAAACCAAGGAGTGGGGCGTGTAATTTCAGCTTAGACGAGTAGCTCTAGCATCATACTAAAAACTTAATTTAATTGTTTTAGAAAATTTAGTAGAATAGAAAATAACCGTAGACAGAGAAATATCCCAACCTGACGCGCGTAATTCGCTTGTGACAGATTCATCATCACTCGATGTGTCATCATCGGTCACATTTATAATAAAAGGGCTGAGTTACAGCGTCGCTAGCCATATCCATAAAGCCGTCTATTTTTTTCCAACGTTCCTCTTCGTTTTGAACGTGACCGACGCATTTAGCCGATTGTTCTGCTCCGACTCTCGCCAATCCTTATTTTAGCCAATCGATCGGATCGAATCGGATCGATTCAAAAGAATGAACCACACTAACTTTCCAAAGACAATAAGACTTTGATGCGCTTTGATGAGAATAAAAATATAAAATGACATTTTACAAACTATTGAAATATTCGTCGTCCGGTAATTTTACAATAAAATAACTATCTTAGGGGAGTTACTTGGTGTCGAAATGATGTAAGAACAATAAGTGATTAATTGGTATGAGAATGCGTTCAGGATTGATATTCAAATGTAAGTAGTTACGGCGTAATCGTGTGTAAATTGGCTTGTTTACATTATTGTGAAATGCTATCGAAATCCACTGTATATACTTTGCTACAAGTATTTTTAAATAGTAAATTAGGACATAAAATACCTAGTCAAATCAGAAGCCGGTAAGTAAAATAAATTAACATCCTACTGATAATCGAACTGTAATTGATTGATGTTTTTTTTATTTACAGACGAATAACAAATATCTGCGTTTTCATAAATAAATAAATAAGTTAATGACGCAAAGCGGGAAATTTATGTAAATCCAAAAATTATGGGCGTTTATAATGTGTAGGCCAATATTATAAAGTCTGGGACAACATAAATGATAACAAACTTTCTATTTACTCATTTATCATCAACTGAGTATTATTAGTAAATTAATAGTTTAATGACTTTCTTCAACACATAATTTAAGTCAGATACCTAGTAAAGACTCCAGCAAAGCCTAATAAGCCTAAAAATATAATTTATATACTTATTTAGATACGAATAAATAAGCTACTAAAGTTAACTAAATTAAGCAGCAAAAGAGTTAAGGTATTGCGACAGTCGTTTAACTTTCACGCAGATACCTAATGAATCAACGGTTCCAGCCAAAACCTATCAAGTTAACATCAATAAAATCGCCACGGAGTAAAGATTCAGACCACAATAGTGTCGGCATTTTAAGAAATTCTAAATTCCAAATATCTTTATTACTGTAGATATTTACATTAACTTAGCAATCGTAATTTTTTGCCACTTCTCTACATTGGACCACTGTGGGCGAAGAAATTCTCAGTCAAAGGGTTTAAGCAATAAAGGCAATTGCGTCTCAACACAAAAGAGGATCAAACACAATGCAAAAAAGGATAAATTGTACGCAATAACAGTAAGAAGGGTTCACTAATGCCCTAGAACTATCTAAACTTTCTCATTCTAATACCCCACCTTAAATGGTAGGTACAGAGTGATATAAGGACCTACCCTCAGTGCATTCAAGACAGTCATACACACATATATATCGCCCAAATCGGCAACTTGTAGAAAGTAAGCCTTCAGCATATACCAAGCTTCAGCATATAGCCATCGCTAGTAGTAACATCCGAACTCACACAAGCCCACGGGTTGTTTTTAGTCCGTATACTATACGAACTAATATCTGTACAATGTGTAGTGACCCGGACCTACTAGGGAAGTCTCCTGGGCATGGGTGATTACATTTTTTTCCCCTCGAACAAAAACACCCATTAAAGACGGTGAATCAGCAGAGTTATAGATGGGATACCATCCTGTTCAACTCAGTAATACAAGAGCCTGATAGCGTAGTGTCGTAGCTCAAAATCGCTATATCAACGATATCGCGTGTTGACAAATTAGAATTAATTAATCCGTTAATCAAGATCTAATGGTAATAATTTAATTGTGTATAATAAATCAAGTTTGAAGTCATAAAAGTTCCATCTGATCTTCATTCTGCTCGTCTACAAACCCAGAGGCAGCTAAGCCTCCTATAACATAACAAAAATAAACACATAAACAATAGCATTTCACATGACATGAGACCTATGTATATGCATTCATATCACCTACGACAAGAGAATACTGAACCCTAATAATAGTATAAATAAGAAACCCTAATAACGTAGCAAGACGATAAAAGTCATTTGAGATCCTCATTATTTTGAAGCACTCCATTACATTACATTATTATGTAATGTAACCAACGGACGATTATTGCTGCGGTTTCCACGACTTATTATTTGAAGTATAGGCAATAATAAGGCAATAATAAGAATGGGGAATAAGGGAAAAATGTACAGAACATAAACATAACAAGTTAATGAGACTTCATTCGAAAATACATTTTCCACCACACTTGCTCATAAAGTGATTCTTTATGGCAATGCATTTAGGTTAATATTGAGCTTATGAGACACCTCTTTTTAGTTTGGTTTAGTGCTTTTTACTTTACATTACCGCACTAGAGTTTTTTAATTTACTTTTCTTTTCATCTCCGCTAAAATAATAAATTTTAGGTAAGTCATCAAAATTGTATCGTGATATTTTTTTTCACTACGTTGTTATTAACCTTAATTTGTGTGTTCAAAACATTATTTTTTTGCAATTTTGCCTTCATTTAGTGCAGCGCTCGGGAAAAACAAAACCAAAGCGCCATTTTACATAAATATTTGTTTACGTTTTCGTTGGGTGTTAGTTATCAATTAAAAGTCTGGAATTTTCCTCGCAAGTGTGTTGAAATAGTATTTTATCTACACAAGTATCATAGACCCTCATTACTGCGTCCAAAAACCGCACGTTACGATCAGCATAATGTTAAACTACTTTGTAAAAACTCATTTCTTATCTGAATATTGAACATTATGACCATAATGTGTAAATTCTCTACATATTATGACATTCAAATTTCGAACGTTGACGCCCGCCTGCGTGCCGCCCCTACTTTATCTGTGAAGTTGGTACTACAGAACAAGCTAAACAACTCAATGCCACAATTCCGGTCAAACATGCGGTTCCTGAAACATCAAAGAGAGCTTATGTAGATGAACTAGTGTATGTAACTGTACATAATTAGGCAATAAAACTCTCGAGTGATATAAACTCGCCTTCGGTTCGTTTCATAAACCCACTCTCGATTTTAATGCCCTCCATTATGTATCAGTCACATAAACTACTATTATGCTACAGTTGTAAAAGAGAGGTCAAAAAATGCGAGCGGCGTGGGTTACGATGTGAGCCGAATTGTATACAACGTTGCATACATTACTTTTTCTACTACTAGCTACTACGAAACCAACTATTATAGCAAACACAACGGCTGCAAATTCAGACAACAATTTATAAAATGAGCGGGAATTTAGGAAACATGTAAATGAGACAAATGTGTGTTTATGGTTAACTTTGTTTTTAATTGATGTCAACTTGCCAATACTGTCATTTTAAGAATAAGGTTTTTCCTAAGTTGGAAAAGCAATGCCTTTAATTCAAAAATTTCTTTAGTAAAAACATTCGGTGGTTTGTCAAGTTGGTGGTACCTAATGTATTTTGTGGTTAAATTAGTGTTGATCACCTAATACTACCTAGGTTTAGAAGCATATGGTTGCTAAGGTTGCTATCGTTTTGGCGACAAAACAGCACGGCGGCGTTGCCGTATTGTTATGGGGAATGGAGTATAGACTTTTCTGCAAACGTATTTTGTATGTCTTTATATTAGTGTTTGTGACTATATCAATGACAGATAAAAGTACAGGAGAAGAAAAAAGGTTTTATGAAACACGTGTTTCTTGATCATACACACTCAGCTACCTTACCGCCTCGTGGATAATGAGGAACTTCTATTAGCATAATGTACTATTAAATTTTCTGTTCTCTCACTTAAACATAAAATAGCGTCACGCCTTTACCTATACGGGGTGGCAGAGGCTTAGTTGTACCACGCTTTTTAGTCTCACTTCAATAAGTATAATGGTTCTAGGACCTTAACCTTTGTTTGTTTTCTGTATTTTTGGGGGCACCTAACATCTACCCCAGCCTCCAATTCTGAGAAAAACCCTGTACCAATTTCCTTCGCCTTTTTACATGTTTTGCCAATACTATAAGGGCTACCCAGGAAGTGGGTAAAAGGGCCATCCCTTCCTTGTATGTGTAATAAAATTTGCCGTTTGGGACAGGTATTTGGAGGGAGGGTGAGCGTTATTTCCGCAACTATATGTTGCCGGGATTACATCGTAATGTTATGTAGCCCTGGGGAGAGAATCGTTCAGGCGGAGGATGTCAGATTTAGTCACATTCTGATTTTGTCACATTCTGAGGAGGTCATGCCGATGTACAGTCAAGAAGGTTTGTTGCCTTTAGCCTACCCCTCCTAGTCCGTTCAACTTCACATAATATAACAAGTTTATAATTTTTGACTGGTGACACAATTTTTGATAGGCATCACTATTTTCATAGATGTCACTATTTATTGAAAGTCACAGATTTTGCAAAGTGTCACCATTTTTGAAAGGGGTCACTATTTTGCCACCTGGCAAAATCATGACAGCTGTTAAAAAAATATGTCATAATTTTTTGTCAGGTGTCACGATTTTTACACCTGTCACTATATATATAGTGACAGCTGTCAAAATCGTGAAACCTGTCAAATAAGTGACACCTGTAAAAAACATTAAGTTGTTATATAATGTAAAGTTGTCATAGTTATGCCTCTGTCCTCTGTACCATCTGAGAAAAGACTTGTTATTGTGACTGACATGGCTGTGCTGTGCCTCTGACAACCCATCTGAGAAAACGCCTATTAGAATGGTATCCAAAACGTATGACAGTACAAAAGCAAGCAAAACATTCTCAGAAATCAGAAATGCGCAAGTATGACCATGTCTCACAGTATCGCAAGGAGTTGGGGTGGCTTCAGATATGCCTTCGTCGTGATATGCACATTCTGTCCTATCTGTTCAACATTTTGTGAAATCCCCGGTACCCCTCATATCTTCGAGAACGTTTCGAGTTTATTTCCTCCAGGCATAGCAACCGGAGATCCCACACGAAATCTCTCCTTTCTACTCCTCGGCATAACACTGCCGCTTACAAATACTTGTTTAGGTTAACGGCGATCCGACGGTGGAACGCACTTTCCTGCGCTATTAGAGATGTAGTCACTCAATTTTCACTTTTAAGACAAGATTGAAAGAGCATTTCCTTTCTCTTTCATGATAGGTACTTTTATATATGTATATATAAGTAGCATATGTTTGATATATATTTTATTTTTGTGCATTTGTATTTTATTTAGTATATATCATTTATTACATTATTATGTTTTAGTTGTTAACAATTATATGTGTACAGTGTTATTGCGCACTAGGACTCTCCTGTTGCACAATTTTTCTGTCCTGCCGAAATCTCTCTTTAGAGATAAGCTCGTCTTTGCTCATTAAATGTTTTTTACCTTACTATTAAGATTTCTGTGCAATAAAGAATATGAATGAAAATACGAAAGTGACCTCATCAGAAAGTGACCTGATCCGAAACTGTCCTAGTCAGAATATGACCTCCACCGTCTGATCGGAGAGAACAAAGGTTATAAAAGAAAAGCAGTCGCTCCATGATACACCAGGGAATCAGTCGCCAGAAGTTTCTCGCCAACAAAGCAATCAGCGTATTGCACTACTAGATTACTACACTAATGACCGTATTCACAGACTGCTGCCCTTATAAAGTGCTGTTTTTAAATGTCGTACAGAGCGCTGACATTTCCGATAAAGAGACACAGCAATGCTTGCTGTGAGTGTACGACGCTTTCGGTACTGACTATTGGGGGCAGTGCCAGGACTGTAGATCAAAAATATATATAAATGTGTACATTATTGCCTTAAACTACCTAATTTTGATGCTAATTACTTTTATCTACACACGTATCATAAACCCTCTTTACTGCGTACAAAAACCGCACGTTACGATCAGCATAATGTTAAAATACTTGGTAAAAACTATTTTTTCTACACATTATGACATTCAAATTTCGAACGCCGACGCCCGCCTGCATGCCGCCCCTAGTTTGTCTGTGAAGTTGGTACTGACATTCAACAAGCTAAACAACTTTACTGCAGAGCCACAATGCCCGTCAAACATGCGGTTCCTGTACACATCAAAGAGAGCTTATGATATTTGTGTAGATAAACTAGTGTATGTAACTGTACATAATTAGGCATTAAAACTCTCGAGTGATATTATTATGAAACTCACTCTCGAGTATTAATGCCCTCCATTATGTAGCAGTCACATAAACTACTATTAAAGACTGTGAAGTGATATCACATGCACGATAGGTATCGGTGCGACTGCTGATATATATTGCTTATACATCATTCTGTATAGCTGCATTTTCTGCAATATCTTCATGATGATGACCCTTCGGTACTACTTTATCTACGATCAAATTCCCGTTGAGGTACATAAATGTCGTCGCTTGCAACAGATTCATCAAATGAACTTTCATCGTCCTCCAGAAGCTCAATGATTTCATCGTCTCTTTGCCATTTTGCAGGTCTTTTTCGTTGTGATGACATTCCGAAACAGATACGCAACGTAAATAAAACTTAACAACATGCAGAAATAATTCTATCTAACAATATATATTTCATCCATACATCCATGATGTAGTGCGGGACGGATGGGACATGATGTCCCGCTGTTAGTATTTTGAACCAATAAACGAGTATATTTTGTTAGTTTAAGCATAATCAGAAAGAATTAAGGTTATATAACGTTATTAATATAAAACTCACCTGAAAACAACTTGTAATACTTTATTGCACATAACAGTGAAAATAAAACAAATATAAAGGAAAGCACATGTACAAAGGCGAGCTTATCTCTAACAAGAGATTTGTTTCAGCAAACCTAGAATGGAGAGGAAATAAAAAAACTAAGGGTAGAACTATGTGCACAACAATAAAAAAAGTAATAAAAATATTAAACTACTTACCAATATCTACATAATATTAAAAATAATGCTATATATAAATATGTAATATACATATGTAACAACGTTAGAAACACCTTTAAATTATTATTTTCTAGTAACCGTTCCGCCCACGTGCTTTGTTTTTCGCCACTTCACCAAAGAATGTAATATAATGTTGCCACCCGAAAACTACCATTGTCGAAATTTATACCGACGACCTTGCAACCGATTGGGAAAACTTGTCCCAATTAAAACGTCAATACGAAGCTTCAGTCTTGTGGAAACTTACCCTGGGACGTCATGTTCCATCAGTCTTGAGGAGTGAGGAACATATATCTACCAGCCGGACCGAAAGGGTTAAAGAATTGTCAGTTGTGCATAGGACGCCTGTTACATTAAGTGCAATTTTATGAGATTCTCCTTTCTGTCTTATCCAAATACAAACTGCCAACTCTTTAGCTTATGCTTAGATGGCTTATATTTGTACAACTTATTTGAATGGAGATGGGTGCCTGATAATGTCTGGTAGGCATTCAGTTGTGTCTTTCTTATCTCGTATCTAAAATAGAGCAATAGTTCTAGCAGAACGTTAAAACCCAATATATATATCTGAAATGTATGTGTGATGTTATTTATGTATTACACGAGTTTGAGCACCCGTGATGACTTGGCACAACGTTAAATGTAGGTCAAAGAGCTTCAGCTATCATTATCGGTTTAATGGCTATGAGGCCTATTTGCAACGAATATAAATATATTCCACCACACGTGAGTACATTGTAATAATAACTGACCCTTCTTTCAGACATTTTTCAAAGATTGCCAAGATAAGCGACACGATTTACAACAATCATCTTAACGAAGCCAATGACAGCAACTTTATTTTTCAGATCTGCAATCTTCTCAGCTGATTAGACAATAAAACATAATATGAACCAATGTAATTTTGTCTTCTCTCTAACTTTAAAACAAAGCGCTATCTCTCTCTAGCTAGACATAAAACATAACATAACATTTACATACAGGCACATACATTTCTTCTGGTCCCACACGAGGATACCCCTGTTTCGTGGGTACCAGAAAAAGCGAAGTTACAAATATGTACACATCCAAGACCTGTTTTTTTTTCTTCATCCTCCCCTGCCGGGATTAGGACACGGATCTCTCTCTTGGACACACATACACATGGATCGTCAAACGTTCATAATGTTATCCATAACAACCATTGGTACTATGATTCCAACATTCTGCTACAACCTGTATAATACACGTGTATAGAAATAACTAAGAAATAACATCGCTTTTGTTGAACCGACGTTAACCACTCAGTCTGATTGCCGCTACCATTTGCTCTAAGCTCCAGGTTTCCAGGCTTTATTACGGTCCTTCAGTTTTATTTAATGCTGCGGTACGAGTTTTCAGTTCAAAAGCAATTGTTTATAATTAACAAGCGAGTTGTAAGAAGCTTAGTTTAATTCTGTTCGTGTAGTCCGTACTAGCCTTGGTTGAATGAAAACGCTTATGATTTTCATTTGATTTCGTCGCTTAATTCTCAATATAATTATTCTCAATATTATTATAACACCAGGGTAGTCTCTTTAGTCTACTAGCAACTATTAGCTTATTAAGAAAAATTAAAAGGATTTTTAAATCAGTAAAGTACTTATACTATAATACTTCTGGTTTCAAAGCCCACAGCCTTCTTCCGTCTTCATTAATTCCTTTATTTTGCGAAGCAACTAACGCAAAAATAAATAAAAGTGCCGAAGCGCACAGTTGGAGAATAAATCGATATGTACCATCGTTAGGTTCGGAAACTAGAAGAAAGTGATCGCAGGACGTAAGAAACGAGTGATATATTCGGATGATGAAAATTATGAATGGTTGGTGTTTTTACATTTCTTTATAACCACCTGACTTATCTTATGATCGACAGCGAGTCGATCACAATTTAATTCGTACACACAAGTACTTACTTGGTTAACTGGGAGTTAACCGTGGTTTATGTCAGGCAACAAATATAATGATCACCAAAATATTTTTTTCCTACCCAAAATGGATAAATGAACACCAAAAGTTGCAAAAAATATCAGGGCAAACACAATTTGGTGCATCCATCCATTCTGGCAGTCATTTCGAATTTAGTGGAAAATAGGTGCGTTTTTGTTAATCGTTTAAACATAAACCTTTATGTCATACATAAAGTGACTGCTAGTAACCCACAAAACTTTGGTCATCGCCCCCGCCCCCGGGGAGCTGGGCTGTGAACGCCGTGCTTTTTTCACGAAATAAGATTTTAAAACCATCGCAAGAGATGAGAGGTGAAAATCATTTTTAACCCTGGGAGTGATCAAGGTTGTGATATAATTAAATTCAGTACAACTTTATGTGACTTGATTTAGGTAAGGTTTGCTTGATGTATTATATCATTTTCGAGCAGGTGGTGCGAAATAGTTGATTATCCACAAACGGGATATAACACTTTTTCCGACTTTTGAGCTAAAAATAGCACCTTCGCCGCTTGATTCTAGATTCTCAGGGCGAAAATTTATATTCCTAACTCGTTTGCAAAGGCTTTTTAAGAACCTCGCAACGACCCGCGCCTTCGGCTCGTGTCGTAAACTTCTCGTTACGTAAATATAAGCCTTTGCGAACTCGAATGTACAATTTCACCTCAGCAGCTCGAACAAGAGGCTTTGCTGCAATAAACAGTGTGCAAAGTTGCATTTTGCTCACTGAAGTTAGACAAAGTAGCTTTTTAATTTTAAGTACCGCGGACATAGGCGAAATCGCAAACAGCCAACTGGCATCGATTATAATTCGATGTTCTTAAGTAGAGTAGTCGAAGTTTATCATGAAAAATTACAATACATATTATTTGTACATTAAAGTGGGTACAAAAACATTTACATACAGACACATACTTTGGTACTGGCCCCACACTAGGATACCGTGTGTCGAGGGAACATCCTAGACATGGGGATTCATTTTTTTCTTTATCCCCAGCCGGCGATCGAACCCGGGAACTCTTGCATGGTAGATAGAGCACAGGCAGTGGCACAACCGCAGCAGTCGTCATGTTTTTAATAAAAAAAAACATTGTGTATTTTTTCATTCTCTTATTTGGTTTGTTCTCATTGCTGAGATGAAAAGTTGTATGTGCAACACAAGACCAAAGTTATTTGCATCTCGTCCCTTTGGAATCCCTCGCTCACTCAGGATTCTAACGAAGAATCAAGAATTCTTAGCTCACTCGGGACTCAAACAAACACTTGCAGCAAAAATCCTGTACGTAACAAAGGACTCCTGATTTAACTCCGGAGCGAAGCGAGGGTGTTATGAGTTAATTACCGAACGAATCGAGGGAATTACGACTGAGTTCTGAGTAGTAAGGGATTTAAGCGTGCACAAGACGCTTTATCTTGCTTTATCGCCGAGGAGTATATATACTCTACTTTTCGCATCTCCTGCGAGAAAATAAAAAAGCAAGGCTACTAAAAACACCATTTTATTTATTAACGTAAAAAAGTATGTTTGATACATTCCAGTGCAATCGCAACCATCGCGGGTTTTGCTTTATAAATTTAAAACGTGTTCTATTCAGCTCGCCGTGGCCAGCTCAATTTTCGAATAAGTTCGGTGCCGCGCTCCGCCTCAGCCCGAGGCGCCGGGATCGCCAGTGAGCGCCGTGCGCATTCCACAAAATTTGATTTTAAGGCCATAGCAATAAGAACTATAAGAAGTGAAATCACTTTATACCCTGGAGTGAACTAGGTTGTGACATAATGAAATTCAGAACAACTTTATGTCACCGCTAAACCCTTTTTCTTACGTAATGTTTGCATTATATATAGTGTCATTTTCGAGCAGGTGCGGTGGTGCGAAAAGAAAGTTTTGTTTCTCTGATTAGAATTAAGCAGGAAGATGCGCCACTGTGGGCTAGTGAAACCGGAAGTATAAAAGTACTTTATTGATTTAAAATCGATTTAAATAATAATATGCGAATAGTTTCTAGTAGACTACCTGGTGTTATAATTTATATCTTATAATTAAGCGACTCATATAATAATTGTCGAACTTCACTTAGTAAGTACGTAAGACTACTTATTTCGCAACATTTGGGCAACAAAAGAAGTGCATTCGTTTGTGATCGTAGTGCATCCGTCGAACGAATAAAATCAAAGGATAGGTTACACATCTCATGCACCTCAGATTAAGATATGGGAGACATCTTACACCCAAAAGAGTATAAGTTATCTCCTATACTAAAAATAGTAACTCCACCAAATAAGTCAAAGGTATATTTGTCATAAGTCAATATATATTTGGACAGTATTCATGTTTTATTTTTTTGAAAAAATGGCAAAGAAAAAAGATAAAAAACTCTGAGTGATATCGCAAGGATTATTTTATTCTTACACACTTCAGTATCAATCAACACCCGGTTTAGTGTACATAAATTAAAACTTCGCTCTAAAGCGCGATAGTTAAATTGTACCCTAATTTCGAAACTAAAGCCAACCGCAAAATTGTGAAAAGGTGACAGTTTTCCCACACAGACTACACCACTTGTGGTTTGCTTGTGTTGGGGTTACTGCAACAAGGTGGCTGGGTTGTTGGATTATCAAGTGTTCATGCAGCTCTGACTTCCCTTCATTGCAAATACAGCAGTGAGTAAATAACGTCGAGTGTCCCTGAATCGAAAGGGTACACTGAACTAAGCTGTCTTTCATCAAGTTGACCTTAATAAAATAGTTCTTTGCCCTCTCCACTAAGTGAAGTGATTGTTGACATCTACTTGAATAAGTCATGGCTTATTGAGCCTTTTGATGACAGATGGTTGAGTATACATAGGTGCAGCTATATTAGCCAATGTTGATGTAAATGGTTTCGCAAAATGTAATGATAGCGAAAAAGGTGATTGATGCATAAGCGAATGTATTAATTACATTAGTTTACAACAAAAAATACCTAAGCATAATACCAGTAAACCTATATCTTTAGAGTAAATCACCGTTGACCACATAATGAAGTCGAAAAAAATAAGGACGTGAAGTTATAAAATAATTGCAATGAGTTTCGGGGTATACGTGTCATGTTTTGTTTGTTACATAGCCTAGGATCGATATGTTTTTGGTTGGTTGAGTCCAAAAAAAAATGAGCAGGCACACTTACAATGGTTTGTCACCCCTCATTTTTCATCAAAAGTAAAAAATCACTTCAAAAGTTTGTCGACGTCGATGTGTATTTCTATTTTATTACTTATCGCAGTTTTCTGTTGATATGTAGCCAGGAAAACTGCAAGAAGAAAAAAGCGACCAGAAAGGACCCACACTTGAAGAGAGACTCTATCACCTATGTGAAACTATTTGGAAGGAGGAAAGGATGCCCCAAGAATGGCATTTAGGTATTATTGTACCTATGTTTAAAAAGGGAGAAAAGAGCGTATTCTCTTATTACAGGGGCTCCATTCTGGGCTCTCCATTCTGTCAGCGGCATACAAGGTACTCTATAAGGAATATCAATGTGGATTTAGACCCTATCGCTCCACAACCGACCAAATACACCTGATACGTCAGCTGCTGGAGAAGGCCTGTGAATGCGACCACAATCTTCGCCATGTGTTCGTGGACTTTAAACAGGTGTTTCACTGCGTGAACAGGCCAAAATTCTCCATACGGTGCTGCTTCTAGGAGTATCAAGCATGTTGGTACGAATGGTAGAAGCAACGTTAGCCTCTTTAAATCTGTCGTCGCCGTTCTAAATGAATATACAGAGCCTTTTTGCATTCGTACTGGGATCAAAGCAAGGAGATGTACTAATGACCATCGTCTTCAATCTGGTGCTTGAAGCTGTAACCCCAAAACTCGGCATGGCCTTATAGACCACAACACGAGTCAACTGGTAGCAAACGCCGACGACATTGTTATAATCAGCCGATCTAAAAACAACATGATCCGTCATTGCCTTGATCGTCAGCCGAGTAAGGGCTTCACGTAAATGCTTCCAAGACCTAATATATTGCGTCAACGCGACAACATACTTGTTGCCCATAACATCATCGAGGGAGTGCAGAGCTTCAATTAACTCGGATCCATCCTTAATTCACAGAACCAGGTCAGCGAGGAGATCAAGAATGTTTTGTAGCAGGCATCAGGTGCTTCTACTCATGCAAGAGCAGTTTGCTCTCATCGAAGCTGCTGAGTGCAAAAATCAAGATCGCTCTCAAAAAGACTGTCATCAGATCGGTGGTGACCTACGCGTGTGAAACCTGGAGTCAATCATCACAAGGAGACAATAGTCAGGTTTTCTAAGTCGCTTCGTCTAATGTGGGCGGGTAACATTGAGAAGATGGGGGAGACCAAAGCAGCGAAGTTCCTGACTAGCGGGACACCTCAACAGAAACTTCCCGAGGAAGACAGAAGAAAAGATGGATCGACTTGGTCGATGAAGATCTGAAAAGAGTGAAGAAGAAAACATCCTGGAAGACAGAGGCACGGGACAGGGATAAATGAAGAAATATCGTGGAGGAGGCCAAGACCCACAAAGAGTTGTAGCGCCGCAGAAAGCAAGTAAGTAATATATTCCCGATTGCCAACCCAACATTATTTATTATTTAATAGGTTCGGGAAAATGAGAAAAGGTAAAGATTGTGGCTGTCGTTTATATTTATAGCTTGACGCGGCGACAGACAAGCAATATGTGTATCAAGTTACAAATATCCTTACAATCAATGGAACAATGAATGCCCAGGAGTACGCAGGATGTAATCGAACGAATGCCTACTAAAATATTTACTAAAATTGTAAAAACTCCAGATGTTTTCTTTCAACATTGGAAAAGGTGAGTTTCAGACATCGTATGCAACAACTTTTTTCTCAGCGTAGACCTTTTGTCGCCCTTTCGGAAACTCGTACCCTCTGAACCTGTTCCCAGGTCAAGTGGGCGTACGTTTGCCAAGTGAAGTCTACTCAGGGCATTGTTCAGTACACTGGCACACTTGCACGTTCAAGGGAGAAGGGGCTTTCATTGTACGTGAAACAAATAATAGCGAGCAGAGCAATCTCAGTAGCAAATAGAAATTGACATTTTAAAAGATGAAGTTTTTTTTTGTATGGCACTCATTGCTTTTGGCCCCACACTAGGATACCCTGTGTCGTGCACTTATAAACATCCAACAACAAACAAGATTTATGCACGGATTTTAAATACTGTTTAATTATAGTTCTTATTGGAGTATTGTATAACTAGCTAACGATAGTGCAACTGCGCTTCTGCTACCCCTTGTGGGAACTACTATACTACAGGCCGTAACAGAATGAAATGTCTTTTAAGAGACTTTTATATCATTCTGAAAAATTACTGTAACGGTTTTGATCAAAGCAACATTTATATTTCACTTATTGTTTCGGAATGTAGTCCAAACAACCCGTCATATCCGATTATACAGTTACAACCCATATCAGCAACCTTTATCACACGGGAAGGGACAAAAGGGTAATCTTATATCGATCATGTAACGGGTACATAATAATTGATGAGCCCTCCGAGTTTTGACGGGAGATACTCTGAGAGAGATTGATCGTTTTTGATGAAACTCAATAGTGGGTAGATATAGGACATTCGAAAAGGTTTTGTTCTTTTACGGTACGGTACTTTGAATCGAGGGCTAAGAATATAATTAGTATCATCATTGTTTATGTTTATGTATCATGTCATATCACCAGATAATAGACGATCAAACGAACATAACTAAAGTGAAGTTCGATCATATTATTATTTACCAATATTTGGAGAGCAAAGTTTTGTTTCTAGAAATCATGAGTTAACATAACATTAATGTTAATTTATTATAATTTACATTGTGACTCTGATTTATTTAGAACAATTTATGTTATTGCGGGTTCAAACTGACACGGGATCGGAATCGCGGGATCGCAGTTTGGCGCGAAAACGGACCTACAGCGGAAGTTACGTAATTATTGTTCTTATTTTAAAGGACAGAGCTATGCGTTAATCTTCTTCTCTTTTTTCACATAGAAAGGGAAAGGGAGACTGATGCATAGGTCTTTCTTGTCATTTACTGACAGCATCTATTACGTCACTTTCTCTGTTGAGCTGTATTAAAAGATGTGCTGTTTGACGTTACTTAATATTCAAATAAAAAAAAACATACCATATACAATAAAAACGAACAAAAGAGGGGCCTTTAATGTTTTCAGGTCTCAAAATATTATAAAATGTAATAAATATCTTAACCGAATTTCTCTATTGTATCTCCATGAAAAAATATATATCCCTCAGTACATTGACCCGATCAGCTGATTACAAGTTACTATGGGAGACCCAGTTTTTTTTTCGTTTGCGACCATATGTTTCGTGGGGAAAGTTGTCCATAATTATGGGTACTATCATTCCCCGAAATATTGTCAGCTTATTAAATATCACCCTGTATAGTTAATTACGCAACTCGTCACCGGCGCATTTTTTTGACATAAAGCGGCGGTTTTTTTATGTGTTTTAAAGAAATTCTCTAAAAGCATGCGTGTGTGTTTGTCCGGAATCCGGTCTACTTTATGTATATTTATAGAGTAGATATCATGGGCTAGACATTATATGTTCCAATGTAGAGAGACGCAAAGAAAAATACATTTACTAAGTATATGTAAATATGTAAGCTTAGAAAGATTATTTTATTTTGATTTTAATAGAATCGAGCGAAAAATTATGGGTTCAATAAAAGTTCTAATTCAACCATGGTTTACCATTTCATGAAACGCTCAATCCTATGATATGGCCACGACATACACATGCACGAGCTATTCCCATGCGGGTTGCAGAGGCACATCAATTTTATATGATAGGGGGATAGCTCATAGACGCAGCATCACAAGATGATAGTCACCAAATATACTTACTTGTATATTTTTAACTCATCTTGACTAAAAGCAAGCATTTATTTTCTATATCTAAATATATAACAAAAAGTCGGGTTAGTTACACCACCTATAACTCAAGAACCGATTCAAACAAGAGATCTTGTTTGTTGGATTCGTCTCCGCCCCGAATGGACTATTAAAATATGAAAATTAATTTTTAAATAAATTAGATTTGGAACTCCGCTATCTCCCGCAAGAGCGGCTGGACAGATTTTAATTATATCTTATTCGTCTTCATCTCCACCATGAATAGCAGAATATCTATAAATATATCGGAAAAATTCACGGAAATGAATGTATCAGAAAATTATTTAGGTTTGGAACTCCGCGATCTTCCGCAATTGAGAGCTCACCCATCACTATGTTATGCGGTACACAGTTTGCTAGCTCAACTAGTAGCAGAATAAGAACCTCACCAACCGGACGTTCTACTCTTTCAAAGTGAATTGGATATGCATATGAAATATGAAGATCCAAAAAAAATTGTGGTAAAAGCAACGCTCCAATTTACTCTCGCAAAGTTTGATAAAAACAACTTTTGGAAACAGCTAAATCTAGGTCGAGTTAGCCTAGTGAAGTACCATTACCAAAATCCTTATGACGTATAAGCCAATATACACGGAACAGAGTCCAGAAGGTGTTACAGAGTGAGGTCGCGACTCGTGGCTGTACCCTGACGCTGAAGAAGCTGACTGTAATTTAAACTTAAGACAAACTTTGTACTTTGAGCGCGCGCACTCATTCTGTACTGTAATGATAAACTTTTTAACTTTTCAAAAGCCTCCAAAGTAAATAAAAGGAAGTTAATAATAAGCTTCATAACTTAAACAAGGCTTTGAGTTTTACTCGGAATTAACCAATTTTTTTAAAGAACTGACATCAGGTTGAACATGGTGTGTGTTAGTGAGTTTGTGAGTGTAGTGGTGAACCCGGTGCATGTAGTGCACCCTTTGTTATAAATATCATATCACATGTATTATGTTGCCACTTATTAAGTACTGTCTCATATCATCAAAATGGCCTGTAAAATCACTATTCCTATAATTTTAAACTTTACGAGCAATTGTATTAAAAAAATATTACAGTACATTGTTAAATTAAATTAAATTAAATTGCAGGCAGGACCAATGAAATCAAATACAGTGGGTTCCGCTTGCATTTCAATCTAATTTGATGTAACACTGTACTATAATAATTCTATTGAATCTCAATAATTATGTTAATTCTTATCAGCTTGTTTAGTGCCTATTAGGATTCAGTACCCGAAGGGTGCCAAACGGGAGCCTATTACTAAGCCTCGCTGTCCGTCCGTCCGTCCGGCCGTCCGTCTGTCATCAGGCTGTTTCTCATGAACCGTGTTAGTTAGACTGATGAAATTTTCACAGATAATTCATTTCTGTTGCCGCTATAACAACAAATACTAAAAAACAGAATAAAATAAATATTCAACTCCCATACCACAATTATTTTAATACCACATACAAACTTATGGATGCACCTGGTTACGTACATGGAGTGTGAAAGTAGCCGCACCAATAACTTTGTAAACAACATTTTGCTGGGTAAAATCCAAAATATTCACTCTACACCATTCCTACCATTTTACGGTGGTACGGAACCCTTCGTGCGCACTTGAACATTTTTAGTGTACCGCAGTCGGGTTTTTATTTCATATAATCTCCATATGACATGATACAATGTTCAAGATTACTTAAATGACAGGACTGTATGGGGTTAATCTGGCTCAACACAGACCTTGCTGTTAATAATTTTGTAATTATTTATTCCAGCTTATTAAATAAAAATAAATCATAATTGTATTAGTTAAGCACACCCTATTTTTAAAAGAGATCTAAAAATCAATCTGTGGGAATCTGTGGGTTTCTACGCCCTTCTTCTCCCACTGTGGTCCAATGTAGAGAAGAGGCAAAAATGACGTTTGCTAAGTATATGTAAATATCTACAGTAATAAAGTACTTTTGAGTTTGAGTTTGAGTTTGAGTTTGACGTTTTTAAAAACTACGATTGAAGGAAATTGATATCTTTATATATTTTTTTAGGATTAAGAAAATTTCATTTTGGCACAATAATCTCCAAACTAAAGTTAATTGACTGGTCCGAAACACTTAATCATCTTAACATATATTTGATGGTGAAAATGCAACAAACGTATTTTATAAGATCATGTACGATAACCTCTAAGGTTTAGTACCACTCAAGAAAGGTTAATCTGAAATGTATCCTTTTTGGTTCACTCCAGCATTAACATCTAATCTAAAGCGGAAACATACAATCTGACGCAAGTGGAAAATTTACAAATCCCAACGAGACTATTCAGAGTTTTCAATGTTGCGAGCACCGTGCAAAGACCTGATTGAAGACTATTTCCGTAACTTCACGTCTCACAGCGAAAAGTCTTTTGGTAATAATATTAAACATTTTTGGAAATGCTTGTCGGCATTGCGTAAAAACGACAATGGTTACCCTAATAATAGTAGATTGTTAACCGAGGGCTGAAAGTCACCCATTCCTGACGAGATGTTTTGGCGCTCGAACGAAGTGAGAGCGCCAATAGTTCGAGGCAGAAATGGGTGCTATCACCCGAGTAAAACACTCTACTTTTCATTACGAATACGAGGAAAGTAAACACAAGCCAGTTAAAATCAAAATTATTTTATTAAAAACAAAGTCACTTGAAATCAAAATTATTTTATTAAAAAACAAACAACAAACTCAAGTTTAAAAATTCTACTCATAAAAAAAGTAATTTCGGTGCCCCCGTTGATGTCTTTTACTTTGAGCATAACATTAAAAAAATACTTCCGTTTTATGGCTGTATAGGTTACTACCATTGCGTTCTTCAATATAAACTACGATTCATATATATTTTTTTTAATACTTTTCTGCTTTAGAGCAGGCATGTACCACTTTCAGCACGGTGCCTGGATGAACAATGACCCCCTTTCAGAGTATGAGTAATGAAAAAGTCATTTAAGAACACACACTCAGAGAATCCGGCTGAAATAGCAGAAATGTTCTCGTCAGTCTTTACCTCAGTCTATAAACCAAAAGATAACGTGGATGGCCTAGATATGCGCAACCTATGTACCTTTATGACCTGAAACCATCCAAATCGCCGATTGGCATTTCAGTGATAAAGAAATCCTGAAGGCACTGTACAACCCTGGATTCCGAAAAGGGTGCCGGACCCGATAAATCAACTCCATTCTTTCTAAACGCAAGTTCTGGTCTGTTCACCACAATTACAATATTATTTAATAAATGTTTGCTGAAAGGGATCTTCCCCGAGGGTTGACATTTGGCAGATGTTACGCTTATCCATAAATGAGATTTAAAGTCTAAAGACGAAAACTAGATGCCGATCTCTATAATTTCAGGAATCACAAAATTATATGAATCCCTTGTACACTCTGGACTCTATGCTGTCCTCGAAAGCTAAATTACAAAGCAGCATATGAAAAGATAACACCACCACAAACCTCCTTATTTTCTCTAAGTTCCTATTCGAATCCATGGGCAATCGTCGCCAAATAGACATCATAAGATGTCTATTTGGCGATTTGTATATAAATGCAGATTGTGGTAAGGCTTTTGACAATGTCAAGCATCTTTGGCTACTTCCGAAACTAGCTTTTAGTGGAATCCGCGACAACCTTTTGCAATGGTTTGCCTTCTACATTAGCAATAGACACAAAGGTCTCATGTATTTCTTTTGGGGTAACCCAGGAAACGTTCGCAAATTTCATTAAAATTATACAATACATTGTATAATTTTAATGAAATTTGCGAACGTTTCTATCATAGTTATTTGAGTTGCCGCAGAATCAATTAACAGATAAAAAATCTGGGCAGAATTTAGAAAATCTGATAACGTTTTCTTGGGAAAGGGTACAATCCTCCTAGGGAGAAATCTCCATGTTTGCAGACGATCTAAAGATTTACAAAAACGTTCATTGAGGATTTTACCCTTTTCTAAGATGATGTTATCAGATTTTCTCAATTCTGCTCAGATAACATACTACCTTTGACAAACGTGATCAAGTTACTTTAATAAAAATAAAAATAAATGTAACTACAGACTTCAAAATCAATGAACACACTAACCCTTTTGGAACATGCTGTCGGTTTCCCAAAACAACCGTCAAAAAATAACAGGTTTTCTTAACGACCGTACACGCCAGCAGATCCGTTTCTCAGAGGAAGGAGATCCCACGCAGATCCAAACAAGAGGCAATAACTTGAATGTTTACATGTTGGTGACGTCGCTGTTTCTGGTTCCCACAATACAGAATATCTTAGTGTGGGGCCAGAAGCAATGTATGGTCTTATTTATTAAGTTATAACATGTCTTTTCCCAGATGAGGTGGAAGAAGCTTAACTTCACATATAACGTCTTTACGAATTTTACAGTAGTAATTCTTGACAGATGTCACTGATTTTGACAGAAAAGAAATGACATCTGAGAAAAGACATATTATTGCAAGACAGCATGTCAATGCTGCGTCTCTACCACCCACTTCTGGGAAACGGTTTCATACTTTTTCGTATGTTTGACTTGACTATGTTATGCTGTATTGCTTGACTATGTTATTACTCTACCACCCCATTTCATAATATAACAACAAAGAGTTTGTGTTAACATTTATTTGCTGATTTATAAGGCCTTAAGTAAGGAAAAAAATCGTTTTTACTTGAAATCCTGGTTTTATACCGACATAAATTACAAAAGCTTTATTGCCAACTCGAGCAAACGTGTGACGTGAACTATTTGTCAAACATCTAAAATCCCACGGCTAAATCTAAATTCAAAACTGATCTTTATTACTATAGCCAACAAGCCGATTACACAGATTATATCTCAAATTAAGTGCAACTTATATGACATAGGTATCGGCGCGGCAATTTCCCGAGCGAGAGAAAGTGACAGCATGCGTTTGTCTGAGTATCCATCAAACTTTTTGACGTTCTATTGGTTTCTGTATGACCCCAAAAAGGTAAGCATTTGCAGTCTGCGTACATAAGGTACATGCATATGACAATTTTCCAATGCCTGCTATTTTTTTTGGGGTCGGATTTTGGTATACATTCAAATAGCGGTCGGTCCAACCGTCCAATAGGCCCAATCTAATTCGGTCCTTGCTTTGGACAGCAACTTACTGTTAGAACCACATAGAAAAGACATGCAAAAAGCCTACCAAATGTTAGTATTCATTTTAAAAGTAGGGTAAATTTTAGGAATATGGAAACTTATATTACTCTTAGGAAAACTCTTGTTCGCTCCCAGCTAGAATACGCATCTCAGTCTGAATGTTTAATTATCTTATAATTGTTACCCTGCCTGTTCTCCGAATAATTTAATAATATAGAGGTTTCCTCACGAAGATTAATGTATTAACCATAATACAACTCACTTTATAAACATGCAGATCCCGGTCTTCTCCATGGCCCTGGAGATGCCCTTCCACGAGGCCACCATCGAGTATTTCTGCTTGGCCGTCAGCGGAAGCCGAGGGTCGGTCGCAGGGGGGGGCGGAACGTCGGCCGCGTCATTCGGAACCCGCCCCCTGCCCCCCGAGGTTGCCAACTTTCCCAACTGACACCCCATTTTTGACACTAACACATCACACTTTTCACTAGCACATAGGGTTCATCACACTAGTTTGAGGTTTTCAACATTTTTTTCAGGATTTTTGCCTCATTATGCGGTTGTTATCTGAAGAGTTTCTCTCGGCTCATTTTTCCAGGATATGTCGTTGTATTTAGGGCGTTATTATCGTACCTCTAACGAGTTCATTTTTGGTATAATCTGGCGGTGTTACCTGCGAAAGAGACATTATGTTAATTTTTGAGGCCTGTTTATTCTTAAGGGATGTTTATTCAGGAGTGTCGTGAAATATGGTCCTCGCTTTCGTATTGCTAATGGGGAGTGAATTTCGGTTTGTTTGTTGGAGACCAGAAAACAAGTGCCTACTTTGTTTTCTGTTAAAACTTGGCTGTTTCCTTTGAAAGTTGAATCAATAAGCTATGTAAGACCTGCTTTACTTTAAAACAAATAACTTATAAAAGTAGCTTTAAACAATGTAAACAAAGTACTTAATTATGAAATTGCATATTTTTTCAATTCAATTTTGTTACTGAACTGAAAAAATACATTCGCACGAATTATATTATATATTTATATAATTCGTATGAATCTGACAAATCAACAAAAACGAAAAAGGAGTTACATTGCATAAATAAACAGTTTACGTACAAAGGACAAATACTAAAGTCACGAAAAGCCTATTGTACACATTACGCCGAATTAATTCATAGAAATAATAACGTTGCGGTTTATTTGACAACGCCAACAATTTCGCGAACAATTTATTTTCCATTGGCAGAGGCTTAGATAACTATGCCATAGTGTAACAGAAGTGTTCATATCCAATCAGTTTCACATTAAAAGTAGTTTAAAATGACTCCAGTTACCCCATAATATTCTACTACTACAGCTTTTTAAGACAACATGTACCCACAATTGTGATGAGTCAGTACAGAAGTACACACAAGCTTAGAGAAGATTCACACAGATACACTCAGTGAGCCGTGAAGCTTATGCCCCTAATTAAAACTGCTACACGAGTCAGAACTTAGTCGGACCCTAGACACAAATACTAGAGCAGCCATCTGTTAAAACCTACGTAAAACTTACGCAGTTTCTGTACAATTGACGTTTACTTATAGTGTACGGGAATTGGGGGTCACTTTTGATTGATTGATTTGAGTTGGCGAAGCAAAATGATGGATTGAGAAATTCTTATTTTTTGCAAAAGAGACGGAATGGTAGTCTTTGTCTTAAAAGATAACTAAATTCAAGAAATAGGTAAAGGCGATGCAATGACAACTTTTCACTGATGATACCTTATGTATTTCGTTGCGTATCTGGAGTGCAGAATGATGGCATTTATTTATATTTTCTATTTTGATATAGTATAAAAACGGCCAAGTGCAAGTCGGACTCGCGCAGGAGGGTTCCGTACCATTATCTATAAAAACGGCAAAAAATCACGTTTGTTGTATGGGCTCACCCTAATTTTAAATTTAATTTTAATTAAATAATTTATTTTTAAGTGAAATAGTTATAACTCAATATTCTATGAATATTTTAAGCGTCTACCGGTAGCCGTCATCAATATCGAGCAAAAACGAGCAAAACAATCATGGGAGCCCCCTAAATATTGATTTTATTCTGTTTTTTAGTATTTGTTGTTTAGCGGCAACAGAAATACATCATCTGTGAAAAAATCTACTTTCTAACTATCACGGTTCATGAGATACAGCCTGGTGACAGACGGACGGATGGACAGCGAAGTCTTAGTAATAGGGTTCCCGTTTTACCGTTCGGGTAAGGAATCCTAAAAATCACCCAAGTTTTATGATTTTGGTTTCTCTCCACGTGCAAAATCTATGTTGAAAATATTTTCATTTAGAGCGTAATTCTTTAGGGAATGAATTTGCATTTAAATAGAAAACAGCCGAAATGATTCACATTGAAATGAAATAAATGGAGTCTCATTATTTCTGCTCCGTCATTTGAGATTTATTGTTGAAATATCCATATTGGATAGCAATTGCAACATTCTCTCATCTCTTTTTGCACTTGACACAGAACTTAATTTGCGGTATTAACAGCGAACGTGATAATAGTAGTTAATATGACTGATACATAACGCCTGATTATGTGCAGTTAAATACACTAGTTTATCTAAACACATATCATAAGCTCTCTTTGATATGTTCAGGAACCGCATGTTCAACCGGCATTGTGGCATTGATCATAGTTCTGCACTTGCTAAGCTTGTTCAGTAGTACCAATTTTACAGACAAACTAGGGACGGCACGCAGGCGGGCGTCGACGTTCGAAATTTTTATGTAATAAAATTTCGAAATATTTGTACATTATGGTCATAATGTATTAATATTCAGATAAGAAATGAGTTTTTATCAAGTAGTATATCATTGTGCTGATCGTAACGTGTGGTTTTTGGAAGCAGTAAAGAGGGTTTATGATACGTGTATAGATAAAGAATAAGGCCCTTTTCGCATTACGATACGCATAGGCAACATAAATCTTGAAGACTAGTTAGTCGCCACGAAATATTTCACGTACATTTCAATGCAAGCTACCGGTAGCATAGTGTGCGAGCCTCCATTCAAATGTATGGTAAGATAAATTTGTGGCGACTAGTCTTTGAAAGTCTTATAGACATTTTGTCGCCTATGCGCAGCGTAATGGGAGAAGAGCCTAACGATACGTACTATGACTACGCGAGTAGTCATATACTGTACGCCAAAGTTAACTACGCACCTCGCTCATAGATTCTGGTCACTGTCCTACTGACGCGTAGAGGGCGAGAGTGAGCGGGAGGAGGAGTGGAAATTGCATTCCTCGCAGGTGACACAGATAAAAAAGAGTGCCGAGTTTTCTATAGCAAATAGCACTTATTTAGATTTCCTTAAAACTTTCGCTGAGTTGCTGAAAGACGCTCATGTTAACCAATATTATGCTCGTGTTTGTATACAACTTGAATTTTTATTGTCACACATCTACAATTAAGCGATAATATCAATTAGTATATAATTAACATAAATATTACAAAATAGAACTAAAACCAGACTAAGCGGGCGGGAAGGCGCCCAAGATGATAATGCAATGAGCGAGGTAAGTGCCAGCTCTGCGATCGCCTAAAGCTTGGACGAGCCTCTTAGATATGTCTTTGAGGGCTCGTCGAGCGTCAGGGCCCCACGGCCCGAGGGTCTCGAAGCCGGACATGAACAAATACTCGCCACCGAGTGTGGCGTATGAGACCCTCTTCCGCTGCCGCTGCCGCCACTGCGGCTGTGGCTTAGGTCGTTGGTAGATGACACGGTGCCAGAGTATCTATGACCGTCGCGTGTCCTTTTATTTTATAAATTTTCTTAGTATACAGAAGAGGGTCCATAACACAAAACTTGATAGGTGAAAAATTCTACAAAATTGTTAAAAAAATGTCAATAAGTGACGTATCGCAGTAATTACATATATATATATATATATATATTCGTTACAAAGTCTTTATTCTATTTCAAAAAAATATTTTAGCATAGAGTTTAAACATAACATAAACATAAACATTTATATACAGGCACATACATTGCTTATGGCCCCACACTAGGATACCCTGTGTCGTGGTAACCAGAAACAGCGACGTCACACACATATAAACATCCAAGACCTGGGGATTGTTTTTTTTTTTTCATTACCCCCAGCCGGGGATCGAACCCGGGACCTCTCGCATGGTAGGCAGAGCCACAACCGCTGCGCCACAGAGGCCGTCAATTTTTGTGGTACTTAAGTACGCACACTTGTGTTTATTACAAACTACCTGCCCGTGGCGCGGCTTCCTAACGCATTTTTGGTACTCTCAAAGATCCCGGTCAGAAAACTGTTCGTCTGTCATTTTTATAAGCATTTGGTGCGATTTAGCTCAGATTCCAGGTCATTTATCATGATGTTAACTAACAACGGACTAAGAATAGTAATTTGGTGAACATTCCGCCGCATGTGGTACCGCTGGGACTCAAATCAGCCGTGTTACGTGTATTGTTGGCGATACTTCATTTGGATGACGTTATCGACTCTATCGAACGACTTGCAGAAATCCAAATAGGCGACATCCACCTGACATCCCCGATCCATACTCGCCGAGACCATGTCGACCGATGTCAGTAAGTTGGTGGCAACTGAGCGATGACTCCTGAATCCTTGTTGCGAGTCTCACAAATACGGCACATTCTGGGTGCTGTTTTTACCATATATAATTGACTCGAACAATTTTGCTAATGAACACAGGAGTTTAATCAACGACGAGGAGTATCCTGAGTGATGCTAGATCTAAGGCCGACAACACCATCTAGTGATATAAAGAAGGCTGAACTTCCCATACAAAAGATTATTTGGCTGTTTCTTTGCGTTTTCCTTGTTTTCTTTTCACCTTAATCTCCTCCGGACTTAGTACAATAAAACCAAATAAGAATTATATAAACCAGTCAGGTTTTTTGTTTAAAGTTTTATTGTGACTAACGTACGTCGATTTAATTTGTAAATATATCAATATCAAATGTTACAATTACAAATAGGTGAAGAAAAAATGCTTTGTGTGGTAGGCCTTAGGGATCTATTTCACCAAGAAATATGGTGTTTTTTTTTCTCAAAAATGGACATTGGATACATTTTACAATTTGATAAGTTACAGGGTAAGTTAATTTTGGTAAGGCTAAACAAATGCCGATAACATTACTATTATTATTATTTTTATGGGCCTATAATGTCCAGCTGGGCATAGGGCTCCTCTGCCATTACATCGGCATAATTACTTTGGTATAACTCGGAAATGGTATTAAAATTTTATTGTAATAAATTGAATCCCTTATCATAGCAATATACTTTATAGCTTCTGTTGTAGGTAATTCATATACAAAATGAAATAACTAGATTAAGTAAACAACCCATTAAGCTAATGTCCAATAATCTTTTTAGATTTAAATGCGATTAAAATACATCTGTGGTAGGAGATTGTGGGGAAATCCTTCTCTGCCTATAAAGTGTGGTATAAATATGTGTTGCTTTGTGCATAGATATCGTCCTGTCAGGCATTGTATGGTAAGTAACCTTTTTACCGTTCAGGAGTAATGTAAACATATTTATTCCTTATCTTATGAGGTTTTATGAAAGATGAAAAAAAAGAAGAATGAGAAACCACTTTTGTTGAATTGAGATCAATGTTCACAATATAGACATATCGATTTCGCATAAAAGTTACAAGATCCCTGTTCCAAATTAAAATGACCCAGTAATATAAGCCAGTGCCGTTGAACCTAAGATAGGAGGGATGTGTCAACATGTTCATGGAATTCTTAATCTGTCAGACAAAACGTGAATTTTGTACGTGAAAACAATATTTACGTGTATCTGGCAGGTAGGGTTTATCCAAAACCTAACATATCTTTTGCCGGTACATATCTTTTAAAACAGGCCATTAATATAGCAAATTACGAGTATATCCAGGCCACATACAATCAAAGTATTGATTGAAAACCCGCTCCAATTTTCATATCGTATGATTGTAGTTTTTTACAACCTCAAAAGAATGTTAGAGAAATATTTCTGCAAAGAAAACTGTAATTTCGTCTGAAATTGGCAAAATTCCTTTGGGACAAGTGCTCGAGTCAGTGAGTTGCGAAACAGACCAACAAGTATTTGGAATGAAATAAAATATGGTAAAGTGTAACAAATATTAATTTTTATAAAACTTAAATACCACAATTTGATTCGCTTTGTGTACGAGTACAAAGTTAAAGTCAAATTTATTTATTACTTTAGCTATTTATATCTACTTCGCAAGCGTCATTTTTTGGCTCTTCTCTACATTGGACCACTTTGGGAAAAATAGAGCGTAAAAATTCCCACAGATTTATTTTAGGTCTTTTTTAGAAATTGTCCGTACGTAACTAATAGAAATAATACAATATTAGTTATTATAATTAATAAGCATGAATAAATAATTACAAAATTATTAACAGCAAGGACTGTGTTAAGCTAGATTAACGCATAGAGTACCACCATTTAAGTAATCTTGAACATTGTAATATCCCTTTTTCGACAAAGTCGCTTTAACATGGTTTTTAAATTGCTCAAATGGCAATTTCAAAATCTCCAGAGGTATCCTGTTGTAGTAGAGAATACATTGACCCTTGAAAGAATTGCTAACCTTCGCGAGTCTAAACCGGGGCGCAAGTAGTCTGTGATTATTTCTTAGGTAAACATTACAGCTATCGCTAAGTTTGGAAAACGTTGTTAGGTTCTTGCGTACATAATCGAGGGGCACGGCAGTGCCCCCGCCAAGTCGAGCGCGAAGCAAACACTGCCGTACCATCCTTTACTGGAAAACCCTATTTGAAAACCTCTGGATAAGACCAGAAAGCAGAAATTTTCGTCATCGAGTAAGCTATAATGACATACTTAAAATCCAAAATTTCAAGTCTGTAGGTCATTTAGTTCCGAAGTTAAGCGAAAGCAAAGTTTCACATTTATGACACTCACTCACTCACTCATGATCATCAGAATAGAACTAGTACGACAGTGCCCGGATACAGACTGCGCCATGTAGCTCGCTCAATGGAGGTTAGACGCGCGCGAAGTGGAGGTATTGCTTTTTACATTAAGTTAGGTATGAAAGCAAAAATCTACCCTCATCCGCTATCTGAGTTCAAAGTCGAGCAAATGTGGCTTTCTTTGAATATTAAATCAATAAAAATCATAGTCGGAACCGCCTATCGTCCTCAGTGGATGGCTGTGGATGACTTTTTGGACGCACTGACTGACTCAATATCTACGTTTTCAAAGTTCGACCGCATTGTACTAACTGGTGGTTAATATTGATTTGCATGGTCCGGGGAATGCTTTGACACATAAGTTGCAGCAATTCCTTGACTATACTAAGTTAACAAATTATGTAGCCGAGCCAACGCATTTCACCGATACCAGCGCAACGCTCATAGACCTTTTCTGCACTGATGCCGGTGTAACTCAAGTCTGTGTGGATCATATTCCTGACCTCGGTGCACACGCGTTTGTAACTGTTACAATAAAGGTTAAAAGGGAGAAATATATACCACGTAAAGTTCTGTACAGGCCGATCAAAAATATAAACCTGCAGTCGTTTGACATTGACCTGCATAAAATTAACTGGGATTCTGCTCTGTAGCACGAAAACGTTGATGACTAGTTAGAGCGTTCGAAGTAACAGTCCTGGAATTATTTGATAAACATGCACCCATAAAAATTACCACCATTAAAGAGAAAATGCATAGGCATTTTCTCTTTAATGGTGGTAATTTTGTCAGCCAAGGCATAGGCCTTGGCTGACAAGTAATTTACGGCACATAATGCACCTCCGGGATAATGCTCACAAGACCTACAAAGTGTCGAAATTGCCTGCTCATCGCCAAGAGTACAAATCTTTGAAGCATTTGCGAATGCCAGTTTGTTCGCAGAAAAAAAAGCTTATTTTGAACACCACATAAACAAAAACATAAATAAACCTAAACTGTTGTGGAAAAAGCTAAGAGAAACTGCAATACATAACGTTAAGAAATCCATAGATATCCCTGATAACTTCGCTAAATCCGATTAAATGAATGCACACTTTATTAATGTTCCTGGGGACAACTCTGTAACAATATCGGATCTTTCTTTCTTCGAATTTCATAGACATAGTCCGGCTGTTTTCCAGCTTCGTTCTATTAGTGAGTACGACATCGGAAAGATCATTTGTGGAATGGGATCTGACTCCTGTGGATCGGATAACATTACCATGAGCATGATAACTCTGACGCTACCACATACTCTTAAAATAATCACTGAAATAATTAACAGATCGATTTCTACCAGCACCTTTCCGACCCCTTGGAAAAATGCCATTATACGACCTTTTCCAAAAACTAGTGATCCTCAAACTGTATCGGATTTACGTCCAATTAACATACTTCCCTTTTTGTCTAAGATTTTGGAGAAAGTCGTTTACAAGCAGGTCGTCTTGTTTGCTGAAAAAATATCTATTCTGCCCAAATTTCAATCAGGATTTAGAAAGAAAAGGAGCACAACATCAGCCCTTCTTGATGTTGTTGACAACATACTCGCGGCGCAGGATTCCGGAAATGGAACAATCCTTACACTCCTGGATTATTCTAGAGCCTTCGACTCGATCAATGTTAGTCTGTTGCTGTCCAAGCTGAGCTACTACGGCTTTGATGTTGCCGCGGTGCGATGGTTTCAAACCTATCTTAGGGCTCGTAGTCAGCAGGTGGTACTAAGGAAGGCCGATGGTAGCTGCGATCAATCACAAACTGTTAGTACCGACAGGGGTGTCCCCCAAGGTTCAATCTTAGGGCCACTATTATTTATCATCTACAGCGCCGATGTCACAAAGTGCATTAATCATTGTAATTACCACATTTATGCAGATGACCTGCAGATTTATACTAGTCTAAATAAAAACAACTTTCTCGACTGCGTTAGACGTATTAACGATGACTTGGATAGAGTGAACAACTGGTCTACGAGGAACGCCTTGGTCTTAAATCCTATTAAGTCCAAATACATGATATTAGGGTCAAAAAATCAGATAGAGACATTTACTAACCTAAATCCACAAGTAACTATTGCAGGTTTCCCTATTGAACGTGAATGTGAGGCCCGTAATCTTGGTATTATCATGGATAACCAATTACGTTTCGAGAAGCATGTTCTTGACGTAGTCAAAAACTGTTTCTATAGACTAAATATATTGTATAGGATCCGAAATTATCTGAGCGAACAAATGCGCTTACTACTGTGTGAGTCATTGGTTCTCTCAAAATTAAATTATGGCATTACAGTATACGGGCCCTGTTTGCTCAAACGCACTCACCAGTTGCTGCAAAGAGTTCAGAACGCATGCGCCAGGTTCTGCTTTACCATCCCTTCTCGTAGTCACATTACTCCTTACCTCAACAAGGCCAATAAGCTCAATATCAATGGTAGGCTGCAACTACATCTTGCCTCCCTCTTATTTGGTGTGATAAGGCAACAAACACCAGAGTATTTATTTGAAAAGCTTAAATGGCGGGTATCTCGTCATTACATCAACAGGACTACAACCAGCATTTTAACAATCCCTCGACATCGATCAGCTGCTTTTCGGGGCAGTTTCAGGTATCTGGCGACGAAGTGTTGGAACAACCTGCCACCACCAATCCGAGTTCACAATTCTATTGCCAGTTTCAAACTTGCATGTAGAAAACACCTTCTGCACCTGCAGAAGTCAGATGCCTGATTCTGCCCCAGTGAATCCCCGCGTTTGCTAGTTATATTATCTTAAAGCTAAGTCTATTTAATGTACGTATGTGAATCGGTTAAGTCACTGAACAATCTATAGTATACAATATTTAATATCCCTTATACTCTCAACTATTTATGCAATTAGTGTTTATTAATGTATTATTTATTAATTATAATTATATTTCTGATGTCAATTCGTCTCTTACTTAGCTTATCCATCCACTAAATTTTCCTATAGTTTATTTATTTTCATATCAATTATATATGCAGTTTTAATAAAAAGTAGTTTATTAACACCCACCCTTTATCTTCTTCTCCTTGATAAGGTGCCGACAGAATACCAGCGTTGCAGGACCTCTTGCAGATTCTGTGGCACATGCTGATTCGGAACCTATTCGCCGCCTAGGCACACACTTCACGACGTTACTGTCTACTCGTCGCAACAAAATTGTATTTTGCTTTTATTTATTTCTTGTTGTCTTGTGTATGTACTATACATATAAGTTATTGTGTGGTATGTAGTTTTACTTTTGTGACGCGTGTGTATATTATTGTCTGCGATATTAGTTGTAATTACTTTCTCCTTCAATTGTATGTTTCACTTTTTTTCTTGTCCTCTCATAATTATCGTGTATTTTATGTTGTATGTGTTATGGCGTAGTCCGAATAAATTGATATTCTTTCTTTCTTTCTTTCTTTCTTTACTTCCCATAAACTCATCTAACGTATAAAGAATGTTCAACGGCCAATTCACACAACATTAACTATAATAATAAAGAAATCGCTGTAAGGAACCTTAAACTTGGCACGACTTTGTCTAGATTTCATTACTTTTTAGAGATAAACAAGCAGCTCCATCGAGACTTGGCTAGTTTTTTACAGAATGTTTTTGGTGGGATTATATTTTCGAAAATAAATTGTCTAGCTACCGTTAGTATGTCAATTTCTTTAAAAACCTCTCTTGAGGAGTCTGTTTGTTTTAAATGAAAAAAAAATCGAATAGCTCTTTTTTGTAAAATAAATATATTTTGAATATCCGCTGCTTTCCGCCACAACAAGATACCATAGGACATGACACTATGAAAGTAAATAAAACAACTAGCCTAGATGTAGCCAAATCCGTGTTTTTGTCTGATATTCCTAACGGCGCAAGCCTCAGAACTTAATTTGCCAGCTAATTTATCTATGTGGGGTCCCCAATACAATTTGCTATCAATGGTTATTGTAAGAAACTTCGTATCATTTACTAATTCTAAAGTATTGTCGCGTTCCATAACTGGTCTCAACTTGCCTGACTTTAGAAGTGAGAATTTGATGCACTTGCTTTTACCAGCGTCAAACAATAATTTATTAACTGTGAACCAATTTAAGGTTAAAGACAATACATCATTAACATCATCAAAATATTCTTTTGTCTTTCAATTTTGAAGACCAGTGAAGTATCATCAGCAAACAACACTATGACAGTCAATTTCTCCACTATGTGCCTAGTATGGAACCTTGTGAACGCCAATTTTTACATCCGATCCATCAGATTTAAGGCCGTTGACTTCTGTCTTTTGAATTATTTTGCTTAAGTATGATCTTACTAGATCCAATGCAATGCTGTATTTCTTACTCCGTAATGATTTAATTAATTAGTAGCGTATCATGATCAACAAAATCAAATGCCTTCGACAGATCGCAAAAACTCTGATAGCATCCTGTGCGGCCTCCCATGCAGTTTAAGTATGATACATAAGGGCAATACCTGCGTCCATAGTCGATTTACCCCTAGAGAAACCGTATTGTTTGGCGTGGAGTTGTTTTGTACGGTTGAAGTGTGAGCATTTGATTGAGCATAATCTTTTCAAATATTTTGCTAAGTGCTGGAAGAACAAATATTGGTCTGAAATTTGATCATGAGTACATCAGGGCAGCTCAAAATACATGCAATTTAGAACCCCATTTTTTTAAGGGTCTAAAGTCGAATTTACCATCTTTTAAAATTCTAACATTTGAGCAACCAATCATGTACCTACCTATAACTACCGTATATATTTTTATTTGCATCTTATGTAACATAGTTATTATAGTTATTAATATTTGTCGGTAAACATATCTGAAAGGCATGAATTTTCTCATTTCCGGGAGCAAAGACATTAATATTTCTAATTAATATTCAAATAATAAAACTTACAGGGCCCTAAAAGTTTGTAGATAAAGTCTAAAGCGGTCACTTCCATAACTTATTTGCCGTTAAATAGAGATTATGTATTCATGTGGATGTATTCCGCTTCTTTATGTCCGTGGCATCATAAAATCGATTTTCCAACGTCGTACGCGAATGTAGCACTTCAATAAATAATTAGGTCATTGACCAGTCGAGGGTTGAATCTGACAAGGCACAAACTCCCGCTTAGATGTCATATTTGTGCCGTCATTTCCCGAGACAGTGAGAGATTTTGAGTGTCCGTTAATATTTGAGCTGTCGTCAGTAGTGCATCCGGATTTATAATAGGAGGAGCGATTCCAATTTGTACTTTGGAGATAGATTCGTTGATAAATGAGATGAGGTTTAGTCAGTCGATGGCCGAATATACAGTATGGTGCTCACAATTAAGGGCCTCCCAAATGTCAAACCCTTAAATGGACTGCCCCAACCATATTTTGTTCCATACTGATAGATAATGTTTACAAGCTCGGACAATCGCTCCGGTCCTATACCGTTCACAATCGATTGCTCCGCTTCAGGTCCCCACCCCTGAAAGCCTAATGGTGGACGAATAAAAACATAACACAACCGGGTGTGAGAAGAGAATAGCTATCGTTGTGTCTTTTCCATGCCATTGGCACGATACTCTAACTTTTTTTATTTCTACATAGTCAGGTCATAAGTTCTGTCACATGTGCAATATGAAATAATTTAGACATGTTTATTATTTATGTAAACATTTATATAGCAAAATGAACTTAATAAAACATAAATTCTTATGGTAATAAAGTTTATTCAAAATGACCCCCGCGATTTTGAATACAGGCCTTTATTCTGTGCGGCCAGTCGTCTATCGCAGCACGAACGAGGTCCATGTCAATATCGGTGGCTGCCTTAATGAAGGATGCCTTGAGTGACTCCAAATCAGGATGAGGCTTTGAGCAGGCCTTTTCCTCCAAGTGTTGCCATAACTTGTAGTCTAACGGACTCAAATATGGACTGGAGGAGGGCCAGTCTTCGTGCCGGATGAAGTCGATTTCACGCGCCGCCAGCCAGTCTTGTGTGCTTTTCGCTGTATGAGCTGGCGCAGAATCTTGTTGGAATATCCAGTGCCTGTTATTAAACATGGTATGAGAAACAGGTTCCACAAGGTTCTTGAGGACTGTATTTTGATACACAACTGCATTCGTTTTTACGCCTTTCTCACAAAAATGTACCTCAGTTAAGCCCCAATAAGAGACTCCCAACCAAACCATGAGCGAGGATGGAAAATGACCTCGTTGGACACGCGGAATACGGTTGCTCGCTTCTTCACTGCTGTGTGCGTACACCTTATCATTTTGTTTGTTGTAGCTCTCTTCCACGGTGAAAATTTTTTCATCCGAAAAAAGAATTTCCCGATGCTTTTTTCCCGCGTACCGCTTCAACAAAGCGCGGCATCTCTTCAGTCTCAGGTCCATTAAACGAGCGTCCAAACGATGTCCTGTTTTTCTTCGATATGCCCTAAGCCCTAAGTCTTCATTTAACACCCTTTTCACCGTGGTCCTGCTTAACCCCATCTGAAGGGCCAACAGTTTCTGCTTACGTATGGGATTTCTTTGAATTCGCGCCTTCACAGCTTTTATCACTGCTGGAGTCCTAACAGAGCGAGGGCGACCACTTCTTGACCTGTCATCTACACTAGAGTCTTCATTGTATCGTTTTATGGTACGATAAACGAATCTTTTGGTTATATTAAAATTTTTCAGTAAGTCGAAAATCTGAATTGGCGCGTAACCGCAACGATGCAACGCATTAACTGCGACACTGTTTTCTTTAAGTGTCCACTCCATATTTAAGAATGAGGAAAATTCTAAAAAGTACACATTTTTATTTTCATGAAAAATTCGAAATTCGAATTCAATAAACTTTTTTGTGGCCAGCGTTCTAAATTCAAAAGTTTTTATTGTGTGACAGAACTTATGACCTGACTGTGTATATAGCAAAACAACAATTTCTCGCCTTTTGATAACGTATTTTGCCTCGTAAATGACGGAAGACCTTCGATAGTGTACTAACAAGCCTTACAGTACTCTGATTTCTCGGTTTTTGTTGTCGTTTCCTGCCCTATCACCAAGACTTCCGTTATCGTGCTAACTCTACACTTCATACTGAAATTTCCCATGTCGACGAATGTGATTTGGTTGAATTCATCTTCGGGATAGTATTCAATCAACCGCGCATTTTACCGCATTCCCTCAATCCATATTTGGTTGATGATTAAATATCTTTGGTTAGTGATTGAATCTGATGTCCAGGTTCTTTCTTACTGTTTCTTTAGTTTGGACGATCTAATATCATTTTATTTTTGGATTATGCTTTGTTTACTTGCAGTTTTTTCTCACAGAAAGAGAAACTTAAGAGTCACATGTGTACTCAATGCCTCCTAAAATGTTTCTTCATCTTTTAGCACACCATTTCTCTATAAAAAATATTTACACTAATTATATTACCTTTTACTCTATCTTAAAGAAATCAACGATATAAATACCACACAATCTTAACTCCCAAAGACGACATTATCAACGACACGCTAGTGGAACGTTTATGTTAATACTTTGAGCTAATCCTCCTCGTAGTAACATTTTCCGCCGAATCCTCTAATCTCCTATCTTCTCAAATTGATCACAAGTATGGTAGACTAGTAATAGGCTAATTAGGCTGTTGCTGTTCATATCCTTATCTGTTTGCAGCTTAGTAGCAGTATTGTGGATTAAAAAATAAACATAAAACATTTATGTACAGGCACATATGTACATACATAATTTTTATAAGATAATTTTTTCTCGCAAATTATAATATTTACAACAAAAAGTGGTCTGACAATATATGATTGCCTTAATAAGGACTATCGATTGCCACAAATAAAATAATGATATGTTAAAAAAGTAAGGTCGCAATTTCGAAATTCGTCCCACTGTGCGCCCTTATGCAACTTGACAATATAAGCTGTGGTTCTATTAAAATTATATCATGAATGGTATAGTTTTAAATACAAAATGAACAGGTGGAAAATACGTCGTTTAGGTCCTAAAAATGTATGAAATTTAATCGCATATATTTTTAAGTAGATAAATATTTTTAGGAAAATGTAGGAAAACCAACCTAGGTTAATACTGTCTTAAAACGAATAACAGCATATATAAGTTTAATTATTCTCGAATCAAAAATTATTATCTTATTAATTTTGTATGGAAAATTCATTGCTCGCCGGCTTCTTAAAAGTCCAAACTCAGTTCACTTGTTTCCTTGTTAGGTTGATATTTTTTTAACCACGGAAATATCGCATTGAAATCTGTAGTAGATTAGTGAGTAGAGTAGATAAATACAAAAAACCGCATTATTTTCTATCAACTCAATTCAATCCGTTTGACCGCTACGCTGTGTTAAGCTGATAACTTTTGAACTACTGAAACTATTTTAATAGAACATATCTAAGAAAGCCTTCTGCCATTTACAGAAAACTGCATTAAAATCCGTCCACCTGTTTGACCACCAGGGGCAGACAAACAGACACACCGATACACCAGCCGAAGTTCGCTTCAATCTTATAACTTTTGGTCGTCAGGGGCTAAAACGTGTAGAATACCTTTTCTAACAGAAAAGGTGCAGAATATTTTACCACCAAAACGTTCATGACATATTTAAAGTTTCGTGTTACCAGTACAACGTCAAAGCTGCCTCAAACCAGAATCGTCTAACCGCCCGTGTTAACCTAAAACCGTTTGCCATCAAAGAGCATAATTTTCCAGCACGTTTAAACCATGACCACTGTTTTAGCCCTATCAATTTACCTTTGACTGCGCACAAATAAAGTTGCATTTACAGGGATGTAGGGGTCAGAGTAAGTTTGCCGATACATTATGGGCTAGTTTCAGCTCCAGTTAATTACTGGCTTGGTGCATGTTCTTGATGTTGTTAAGTGTTTGATTGGACAGTTTACTCCCGCAGGAGGAAAAAGCTGTTTATTGCATCTTGAATGAAAAATAATAAGCTATCTGTATATAATTTAAGAATCTGAGAGAGTTAACAAGTATTAAACTAGTGGCTCTGTGAGCTGTAGACCTCGCGAGTGACACTTTCTTTTAATAACACATAAAAACTTATGAATGTACCTGGTTACATACATGGAGTATGAAAGTACCAATAACTTTGTATGCTATATTTTTATTAAACCCAACAGTTCAGTAAAATTATATAGACACTCTACGAAACCAACGACACCTCATATATTAAAATCCGTCAAGCTGTTTGGACTGTAACGGTTTCTTCAAAATTTATAACCTCTATATCTCAGCCATTTTGAAAAATTTTCAAAAACTGAATCGACAAAAAGACTATTTAATTATTTAACCTTCTCACGAAGCGAACAAAATTCACGAGAAATGCGGCCTGTAGATGATAGCAAATGCGGCCTGTAGAGGATAGCAAATGCGGCCTGTAGAGGATAGCAAATGCGGCCTGTAGAGGAAAGCAAATGCGGCCTGTAGAGGATAGCATCCGGACGTACGAGTGAAAATTTGCCCAATCCTGAAACAGAGACGCTTCGTCACTCCGTCAATAAATATGGAGTTGTCAAAGTTATTCAGAGACTAGTGTTGACTCGCCTTCGTAGTTGAAGGTCATAAGAAATAGCGGCTATTGCTATAGTATCGTAATCTGAATCGCAAAAGGCAACTGTATTGTTCTCCCTACAAATCATCGAACCACATAATGTATGGAGACGTGAAAAATAAAGTTGCTATCAAGTCGGTTACATACTGAAAGTTATTCAGCATTATGTTCCTAAACTACGAGTACCTTTGAATTTTACTTTTATAGGTTGCAACCTGCATATGACAGATGTCGCTTACCGCAGTTTGGTTTTGGTTTCGTTATATTGCAATTATACCATAGGCCCGGACTTATAGAAAATGGAATTGTAAAATATTTAGTCCTAAATTCTAAAATGTTTCCTGCGATCAAAAAGACCATTCAACATTCACCTTAGAGGTGAAGATAAACTAGAGGACATGTCCCGTAAGATGTTGCTGCCACATGACAGACAGTGTTCCGAAACAGGCCCGCAATATTTTTACACATACCCTGCGACATTTTACTGTGGTAAAATAACGCAGGGTATATATGGGAAGCATGTTTCGGAACACTGTCTGTCATGTAGCAGCAACATGTTGCAGGAAATATTCCTAGTTATCTCCGGCTTCAACCGCCTAAATTATTCCAACGAACAGAGCTCCACTAGATGACATGTACCTCTGAACACCTGCCACTTTACACAACTTTCAGAAAGCTCACCAGGCTTCACCTATGAATTGAAGTTTCGTTTGTCACGCGTTGTAAATTATTTAGTACCTCGGGACCGAGCACTGCTCAGAGGTTGGTTGGTTGGTGCAGTTGGTCACGCCGATATCAAATCAGACTGCACATCACTTATCATTGGCTGAATGATTGAATGCCTGTTTCCAAGGTGCCATTGTGACCAAAAAAAGAGAGCTTGCTTGTATTGCTTGCTCAGACAAAGAGGATGAACGTATTTGGATTCGACCTCATTTAATCGAAATTTTTGGTTAGGTTTCTCCCTCCGACTACCACTTCAAAACAAGGTAGAAATGATAACAGTGTTTAGATTTTTTTTCAAATCCCACAAAGGGTATGCACCACTTAAAATCAAAAAATCTAGGGGCTACCTGGCAAAGAACTTGTACAACAATTGTTTTATTTAAAAAATCTGACACTAATATTAGTTGTATTAGCACACTGGTTAAAGGATGACTACAGCGTGAGTCTTTCTACAGTGCACATATCGAAAGGGTTGAAGAGGACCACATTTTATCGACAAAAATAAGTGTTATTTCGTGCACTATATTCCAACTGCAAAAAAAAACATATAGTTTTGTTTACTGGATAGTGATCATGAAGGACAGGCAGTACTGCCAGAAACAAAAAAAATGCTGAGAAATTATTAACTGTAAACTTAAATAACAATGTTTAAGAGTAATAGTGATATTGGAGTACTTTTTAGTAATTGCAGTTTTCCACAAAATTTGGTACCTGCGAAAGGTATTATTTTATTTCGGAATTATTCTTCATCTCATTATCATTAAAAATACACCAAAATTATGTTCACATTTTTTTATATGTATGTGATACGCCTTTTTATTTTTTTGGAATCATAATCATAATATATATAATATATATATATATATATACATATATACCCTATACACAGTTGAGTATAACTATAGGGTATACATATATAAAGTAATAAAAGGATAAAGTAAAATATATATAAATGAGGCCTATCAATGTCCCCACTGAGGGGCACGAGTCTTACCCGGATACTAGTAAGATTGAGCCATACTCCATTACGCTGGCTCAATGCGGGTTTATGGACGGGCTTTACGGCAAATACTGCCAAGTAGCGATAGTAGCCGGGACCAAATAGGAGTTTAACGTGTCATCCGATACACGGAACGTCCGATAATCTATTTTAAATTTATTATCCTTTTTGACGATAAAATGTGGTCCTCTACATCCCTTTTAGATTTGTGCACTTTATTAAGCCGTATGATGTATTAATGAAACGTCTAAAAGATGGTTCACTTGTTTGTTTGTTAGGCTGATAACTTTCTAACTTTTTAAGTATAGCTAAGAACCATCGCAGTGAAGTCTATTCAATAAGATAACGCATCGAAATGGTTCCAGTAGTTTTCCAAACGCTGACAACTCCACCATTCCGTTCCATCCATCGTGGGCATAGATACATACATACACAAACACATACACACCCAGAAAACTCTCACCCCAAACGCAAATACCTCCTTCATTCCGTGACGTCTGTTATGGATAAAAATATTATATATTTTAAAATAAATAGTTACAAAATTGACAGTTGTTACAATAGCAAGGCTGATGATATTATTTTTTACTAAGATCAAATAACCACGCCCCATGAAAAAAAAACATTAAAGTAAAAAAACGGGAGGATATTCTTACACTTGCACTGTAGAAAGGCCATGGCAATTTCAAAATATAGGTAATTGAGAAAGTTATGTAGGAAGCCCTCACTAAACTATGTAATAACAGAAAAAGGTTGATTATTTGTAGCGATCTTGATGTAGGTTTATTTGTGGATACAACAATGAAACAACGATTAATAACTTTATTCATATGATTTCATTTATGTCATGACTTATTGGAACCGACTAGAATTACTGTTACCAGCCAAACTTGCTTACTTACCATCTGATTGCAGCGGTCAAACAGTTTCATTTTATAGGCCTATTACATCACATACAACTAAAATAAATTATACAAACAACTAAGATTAAAAGATGTACCGGATTTTCATGAGAAAACCCGAACAAAATTTATTCAGACTTCTCAAACATTATTCAAACAGGATTCTATAAAGTTTTCAAATAAAATAAAATCTTTGTCAACAACGGTAAATCAAAATTTAAGATCATATTTAAGCAATGCAGTTAAAAAGGCAGAAATCAATGGCGTTAAATCTGTTGGATCGGTTGTAAAAATCGGTGTTCCACAAGGTTCCATATTAGGCCCTTTCTTATCAGTCTGCCCTTTTATTGTATTGGTATTTACTGATGATACTGCACTGGTCTTCAAAATTGAAAGACAAAAGAAGATTTTGCTGATTTTAATGATGTCTTATACCTTCAATTGGTTCAATTGGTAAAACCCGGTGTATCAAATTCTTACCTCCAAATGTCAGGCAAGTTGAGACGAGTTTATTGTTAGACTCACATTAGAAGTGGTAAAGGATACGAAGTTTCTTGGAATAAGCATTGATAGCAAATTGCAGTGGGGACCCCACGTAGATAAATTTCAGTTAGGCTAGCTTATTTTAGTTACTTTCATAATTTCATGTCCTATGGTATCTTGATGTGGGGGAAAGCAGCTGATATTCAAACCATTTTTATATAACAGGAAAGAGCTATTCGAGCAATTTATAATTTAAAACGCAGATTCTCTAAGCGAACTTTAGAAGAAATTTACACACTTCATTACATATTCAATTAATTTTCGTAAATATAATGTATAAGCAAGAAACTTTCAACATTTTCCAAGATTAAAATGTAATGTAATCTAACAATAATCACAGACAATTTATGCGCCGGATTAGACTCGCGAAATTTCTTTCAATTCTTTCAATGGTCAGTGAATTCTCTACAACAACAAAATGCCTTTGCACATTTTGAAATTCGAGCAATTTAAAAACCATGTTAAAACGATATTGTCTAAAAATGGATATTAGAATATTCAAGATTATGGGGTTATTTTAACTTATCACAGAAATTACTGGTAACCTTTTTGTTATTATTTATTCCTACATATTATTTATAATAATTAATATTGTCATATTTGTTTTAGTAAAACACAACCAATTTTCATGCGAGATCTAGAAACAACCTGTAGGAATTTCTTTGCCCTTATTTTCCCTCAGTACCAGTAGAGGCAAAAAATTACGTTTACTAAGTAGGTATATGTAAAGATCTACAGTAATAAAGAAATGTTGAATTTGACTTTGACGTACTAAATACTGTCACGTGGCGAGGGCGGGAATCTCACAGGAATGATGATTTTTATTGTCATTGGAATTTATGATTTAGTCATATTCACATTCTTTATTGCACAGAAATCTTAATGGTAAGGAAACAAAACGGAATGGGAACGGAAAAGGGATTTCTATATTTTCTTCGAAAAAGTTGTGTCCTAGTGCTCAATACAACTAATTATTTACGAAACTAAAATATAATAATATATTATATAAGAAATAATGTATTTTATACATTTTATGCATATTGATAAGATAGAAAATATAAACCCAAACTCAAGCTCATTTTTTTAAATTGTAAGTAGGCTAAAATAATGCACATTTACAAGTCAGACACTTATACATGGGGGAAAAAACAAATATGACCAACTAAACTAGTGAGTAAGTGTGTGATGGTTTGAGTTTGAAAATGGAAATTTCCCTTTCAAGTGGTGATTCATGGCTGAATCTCGCACAGCAAAAAGTTAACTCCATTAACTCTACCAGTACTTCGGAAATACGCCCGTCGGAGAAGATAGCACCAAGAAACTGTACGGGGATTTAATTTTCTCAATTTTCGTTATTTTTTTTATGCCACAATGTACAATATAAAAATCATCTAATTTAATGACTATATTATAACATCGTATCTATAAGTGCCAATAAGATGTCTCAAAATATCAATTTTACAAAAGAAGGAAATAAGAAGAAACCCAAAATATATACAACTTATCAATTAATAAATGCATAATGCCAAGACTTGTTTTAAGACGGTCACGGTAATTTTACTGATCAAATTAGGTTCCTAATTTGAATCGGTATAAGACGTTGTGGTAACTTTCCTGTGCTTATCTATCTGCATTCAGGTGCACGAACGCATGCGCGGCGCGTGCCATGCAGTGGCATTTCGATACACAACTGTGGAATATTGTGAAATGGTAAGAGTACTTGCAGATTGTAATGAGAGTATCAATCAAGCTGGGTCGGTGTACTTTGTGCTGTTCTGGGTACAAGTGTCCCACAGAACAATGCTTGCAGCTACACAGCGACTACTACTTTCACACAAACACAGCCCTTATGCACATTACCTACATTTGGAGTGCATTCGACTCGCGAACGGAGTGTAGCTACATGTAGGTAGAATACCTAGGCAATGCGTCGTAGCCGTCGGAAAATATCTAGGCATTTGAAACGATTGTGCGTCGCGAACTCTCGTCCCGTTTCACACAGGCCTTGCCAAGTTTCTTTGGCTCTGAGCGAGAGGTGATTCTCTTTCACTCATAGCGTAGGGGTGGGGTGAGTGAGAGAGAGAGGTACCGCTCGCTCAAAAGCAAAGAAACTTGGCGCAAACTGTACCGATTCGAACTTGAAATGCCTAGATTTTTGAGATGTTTTGTAGTTAGATACGTACCTAACCCAAATCATTCCTTATACTAGGATTTCTTCATCTTTTCATTGATTAGTTTATAAATAGGTAGTTACTAGATGTTGGTATGGTAACCTAACAAACCTAAAAACTAACATACCTTTAGGTACTAGCTGCCAGACCAAAGAGTTGTGAATTTGTCAGAAATAGCACTACAACTAAAGTCTCAAATAGTTTCTAAAATATTGGGCAAATATTGAAATATTTGTTTTTCGTTCTCAATATTTTTTATTATTCAAAAAAAAATAGTTGGGGTGTATAAGGTGCCTATAATCATTGATGCGTTGTATTATACAATTCCACAAAAACAAAATATATATCAAACACATACTTAATTATATATGAAATTACCGATTATTTGTGCGAAAAACATCACATTGTTCTCAAAAGATTCAGAAAAACGCCTTTTCACAGTTATGAAACCTAGCTTGATCTATTTTTCGCCCCCAGAAACCCCTATAAAATCATTGAAACTTTTACTGCCGTCAAGAGAACTTAACATATACTAATATTCCTTATTTATAGATAAATAGTCTACGGCCCCGCGTACCTATAGTGGATATTAGTTAAAAATATTGAATCATTATGTAACTGTTTGGAAAGAAAGATTTCTAATCTAACACTTTTGATTGATATAACTCTTAATTGTGTAAAGTGTTACGCAATGTTTGTGTTTGCAATGGGAATTACTTTAATTTATATAACAAAGGGACCTTAAAAACCGTTTATTTAGGAAAATAAATTGGTTTTAGGGTCGCTTAACCTCCCCTTCCATTACTGGCAGTAGTCACTAAGAAAACAAACGCTTTGTTTCACCTTTTTATAAAGAGAATTTCACTCATTGTTTAGCGTGCGATCTAAATCAGAGAGTACCTGTAATGCCCGGCCCAGTATTATCCGGCCCAAGAATTGGCGTCCCGTTAGCCTACGATTCCGGGGTCGGGCGTTCCTGGGCCGGGCATTCCGGGGTTGTACAAAACAGTGCTCGTACCCCGGAATACCCGGCCCCGGAATTGGCATCAGAGTACCATGGACAACTGCTATATTAGAGATTAAGCTGTGTTGATAGTGTCTTTATCTCAAAAAATATATTCATATAACTAATTATTGTTTTTAATTGCACACGTTTTGCTCCGCTGCGCTTCGCTACGCTCCGGTATTGTTTCTTGTAAGTTCCAACCTAACCCATGATCCAATAAAAAAATTGCCACAATAACCTAATCACGCCAAAATTGACTCAAGAAATAGCATTCCACTTGAACTCAGTCTTCACGGTGTTTATTTTTTTAATCAGTCAGTATATCCAGCCAATGAGAGACGCCCGACAATTCCAGGGCCGGGCATTCCGGGGTCGAACAGGTAGTGCACGGCCCCGGAATGTCCGGCCCAGTAATGCGCGGCCTGGAATGTCCGGCCCTGGAATCAGTGTCTCAAATCCCACTAATCCGGGGTCGGGCATTCTGGAGCCCGGCATATCCGGGCCGTGCATTACTGTCCCCCAAATCAGACATCACTCCACTCTACAAAGTATTTAATAGGTATTCATTACTTTACAGTAGTTCTGAAAATCTGAATCAAATCTCATATTTCTGCATACCATACATAAATATAAGTCGTGAAATGGAAACAAACAAAGCTAATCTTTTTATCACATGTATGATTACATATATTTATATAATGTATCTACTTTATTGACCGAGGCTAGCACATTACGAAACGTTGTTTCAAGATTTGGCCTTTAGGAAAATTATTAAGCAGTTTTACACTTTCACGTGTAATACATACCCACACTCATACAGACGGACACACTCAAACAAGCACACACACTAAAACACAATACTCTAGACTTCCGGGGTCCTTCAATATCGGATAACGACCAATTTACATAAACGCGCCTTAACCAATTTACATGAACACGCCTTTATCAATTTACATGAGTGATGTCATGTAATTATGTATATTTACCATTAATGCCTAGTTTAGTTATAGATATGGAAGTTCAATTAGGAGAGTGTAACGGTTATGCCTTCGGCACACGGGGCTACCACGTCGTGGCCTGTGTGTCGGCAAAATTTGCAACTCGATTTGTGGTGGTTAAAATTTTGGACACAACCATATTTAATTAAAGTTCATACAGCTCACGCTGAAACGCGGCTGTAACATCAGTCGCTGCGGCAAACAGTGCGTGTGTCTTTTTTTTTTGTAAACAAAAGGTTGTAGTTATGATTCAGGTGAAAAAACATATATTTAGTTACTTTTTTTGTATAGTTCACATTGACATAATGTTTTCACAACAGAATATGTAAGAAAATTATTTCTTCTTAACTTTAACACTCAGAAGTGTCTCCTATAAACGGAATAGCGCTTGACAAAACCCATTGCCTTAAGTGACCGCCATACAATTTAATTGTTGTTCACTCACGGTATGACGTCAAACGCGTCTCGGAATTGTATGGTGGCAATTTGCGTATCCAACTCGTGTCGCCTTCGAGTAGCCCCGTGTGCCTTGGCCTAATTTGGTTACAAATATGTAGGAATTACCGCCGACATTTCAGCCACTGATAACGTTTCCCTTATCTCCCCTTATCTCCAAAGACACGTATCGCATATCTCCTGATGTACTTACTTATGTACTTACGCATGTAACAAGGCAATACATTTCTATTTGGTTACAGTAGTGTATAAGATTAATCATCCGACTTACAGATCAGCAGTGACGTCACAGTGGCACAGATTAATAACATGTGGCTGATTGACCTCATTGTGAAATTATTCAGAACAAATATTCCGGCCTCACCTTTTCCCATGTGGCGTGGACAGAGGTAGAGGTGCACTCACAAGGCAGTGCCCCCGCCAAGACCAGTAAAGGCACAATCATACCATTCTTTTCTCGAAGCCATTGATTGAGTGCAGTTTCGACCCCCTGTAGCTTCGTTATGGAGAAAGCTAGAGGCTAAATTTTCTTTGACCAAGAGACCAATTGCATTAAATTTGATCCAGTAGATTTAAAATTACGGAAAGACAAAGTTCTTTAATTATGTTACTGACTCACTCACTCACTCACTCATTGACTGGCCGATCATTAAAATTACTTTTAGTACACCTACAAGGTTCAAATTTTAATACGACAATTTTTAACATCAAAGTCTATGGAAACCCCTTACATTTTGCAATTTCAGTCCCGATGTCCAGATTTACGAGATCGCAGTAGTTTCATAGGTTTATTTTTATAAACAATAGATGTCGGTAGGTGTGTCCTGAATATAAAGCTGTTATAGCAGTATCGGGTAAATACAATAGCGAGGGTAGTAGTAACACCTAACGATAACTACTTATGTACACAAGCAGGAGTAGTTTTTTAGTTAGCTGATATGACCGCTCAATGTGTAAAGACCCTATCCTGGGCATGGGTTTTTATTTCCCCTCTAACAAACAAAGTAAATACCTACTTAGGGACTTCGTTGAAAATTTCAATATAATAGTGCCAAGGCAAGCGTGCGTGTACTTTTATTGGTTAGGACTTAGGACTAAGGAGTTTATAGTTTATTTTATTTATTTCATAAGTAATAGTTACAGGGTTCTACTTAAATAACTTATACTAGGATGGATTTTCTTAGAATTAATGACAAGTTGCGAAGTTTCCTTTTGTACTAGTTGTAGAAATTGACACGATGAAGTCTGAACTAGTGTTAGCACTGTATCTCAGACTCCAGCGTCTTCTGACTACCAAAGGCTACGTTTGAGGATTAGGTATTTAATTTACAACGTGTATTGTGCCTATGTACTCAGAGCAGAAACAAAACTTATAAGATTAAGTGTAGGTAGGAAATTCAAACACTAGTAGAAGTACCATGTGAGATGGAGGAAGGGACAGGGGGAGGGGGAGGGGTTTCCACTGAGAATAAATATTAATAAATTAAGGTAAGTATATATATATAGATTATAACTGAGGTTGGCTCGTATATTTGCATAATTTACAAAGCCAGGACATATCCCATCTCCACCCAATCTCATTCCGACTTCATGTCATAATGAGGTAAACGCCGGGGAGCAAGCCAACGAGTTAGATTTGCATGGAGTACTTTTAACCCGCATCAGCTATTCCTGTGCGTCCCCCACATGGTGGGACCGGCCTTATTTGCCGTCCGCCTATACTCTTCTCGCTTCTCCCCATTCTAGGATGTGGGCGAAAAGATAGCAGCGTCGCACCATTGTAGTGATATGACACACACAAACGGTGTGAGGTCGGGGCCAATGCCGCACGTTTGTCATTAAACATTTTAGCCAAATTCCCAGCCACATATTTTTTTATGCCACACGTGCGTAAACTGGTGTAACCGTCGGAAGTTTGCCTTTGACGAGACGAGATGCTCGTAATAGACTGGTCATTCATCCGTTGGAGTGATTCCGTCTAACATTCTCTTAAGTTCGTCGTCATATAGTAGACATTCCCAAAGACCATGATGCATAGCTTCATCTTCTATGCCGCACTCACATACGTTCATCGGGCATAACGTCATATCATGCAATTTTTTCCTGAAGCAGCCGTGTCCCGATAATATCTGCGAAGTTTGGTAGTCTGGCTCTACCTTGAGGCCTTAAGGCGAGCTTCCTCGCCCGAAAAGAAGCGGTTTAGTTCCCTTCCTTTTTGTCATTCACCCAACGTTTCTGCCATTGTGCAACGACCGACACTCTGATCTCAGTCTCAGTGCAACCCTCCAGCGCCTCATTGCTACGCCCGGCGCGGATGAGCTCTAGGTCAGCGGGCAGCACGCCTGCCAGCACTTGTGGGGCTGATGTACTGCATTAATCAAGGGCACCAAAGCCTCTCTCGGTCGCTGTGTCCTCAGGCTGTGATAGTTGACCGAACCGTAGAGAAGCCGTGCTGGAATTCTGAAATGTCCCCCGATATTTGCGGGGCACAGGCCAGCATTATTTGCTCAATAAGCTTTCCGAGGACTGGGAGCAGGGTGATCGAAGTCTAGGCTTCAGGATTCGTTAGTGATTTCCCATTGCACTTTGGCAGGACTAACAGACATCCATCCTTGCACTGATTGGAAAATATTCCCTCTTTCACACACTTATCAAAGACATACGTCATTTCTGCTGCTGCTGCATGCCACACATCTCTCAGAATGTTAGCTGTGATACCATCCAGTCCGGGGGCTATGTTAGGCAGAGCCTTGACTATACTCTGCAGTCGATCACGAGACAGTGGCGGAGCATCCGGGCCGGGAGGCGTGCAGGCGGCAAATAAGCGTATCTGTCGGTGGTGTACAGAGTCGATACGGTTATCGTGATCAGGACAACACTTTGTCGCATTTGTTGCATAGCCAATCGCACGTCTCCTTCACCGGTGTCAAACTCAGTGTCGCTAATAATGTAGGTCGATGGGCACCGGCGCCCACTAGCCAGTCGATATGTTCATCCCCATGGGTCTTCGTTACCGGATTCGGCAATCTCCGTAAAGAATCTGCTTTCCGCCGCTACCATCTCTTGGTGGTAGCTCGAACGTGCCTCATATAAGTTCTAACGTCTCATCCTTTCCAATAATCCGCTCTTCTTTCGCACATTCTGCCAGGCTCTACGAAGGTTGTTATGCCTTCTTCGCTTCCCTATCATTCTTTTAATTTAGAATTTAGTTCCCAGGCGTTCATTCGCCGTTCTTTCTATTACATGAGTGAAATCAGTACTCAGTTCGGCTGCCAGTACACCCATTCTTTCATGAATCACTGATTGAAATGTTGGCCAATCCACCTCACAGTCCCTATACACTGCAGGCTCTATAACTACAGATTTTCGAGGTTAGTTGGAACGGATCGCGATTATGAGCCTTATGCTATGGTAAAAAAAAACAGTGGTATTCAAGAGGCGTACACGCATACGCCTTTTCCCATACGGGGAGGCAGACGCAAAATTGTGCCCTCGTTTAGCCAGTAATAAGGGAGCAGGGAGCTAGCCCAATAATGTAGCTACGTAAATATATGTATATTTCCGAGTGACAAAAATGCTTAGTTAGTGCAATTGTCTTTTACCTTGCTCCTGAATCAGTATGACGAGAGTTCAAATCTCAACATGTGATGTTAAAACATCAGATGTTGAGATTTGAACTCTCGTCAGGTTTTATGTGAAATAAATATAATTAGATTCATAGACTTTTATACGAAGTCGAGCAAACTATATGCGTCCGTCTATATATAATAATAATGATTATCCCTACGACTTCTATGGTGTAGCGGTGAAGGTGCCCCGGTCCGGGTTCGAATCTTGTCTGGGACTGAAGAAATAAAATCCCCGGCGATGACGTTATTTCTGTTTCTTACGTTGCAAAGGTATCTCAGTGTTGAGTCAGAATCACTTAATCTAAGCCCTGAAAGTCACCAAAATATAAATTGAGTCTACCTCTTTTTTAACAATTTGATACTCAGCGGAAACGTGTTAGAATGCACCAAACCTTGCACTATTTTCAAATTCAAAATTCAAAATTCTTTATGTTCTGTAAATATTAACATATGTTTATAAAACGTATTTTTTTGCCTCTTCTCTACATTGGACCACTGAGGGAGAGGCAGGGCGAAGAAGCTCACACAGATTTATTTTTAAGATCTCTTTTAAATATAGGCTTCGTTGTGTGTGCTTTGTTTGTTTAACTAGTACAAATATTACATATAATAAATGATATGCAGGATTAATTAATTACAAAATTATTAAGCGATATTTGTGTTGAGTGAGAATAACACGATGCATTATTGAATTTATGTAATCTTGCATATTGTAATATATTTTTTGAGATAAAGTGGTTTTTTCAAGGTTTTTAAATTGCTCATGAGGCAATTTCAAAATCTCCAGAGGTATCATGTTATAGTAGATAATGCATTGACTCTTGAATTGCTAACTTTCCTGAGTCTAAACCGGGGTGCAATTAGTCTGTGATTATTTCTTAGGTTGATATTACAGCTATCGCTAATTTAAGATAATGTTGAAAGGTTCTTGTTTACATACATTAGATTTTTGAAAAAAAATAAGGTCCATCGTCATAACACATTTATGGAATATATAATAAGCTAAGTATGAGGCTAAAATCAAAATAACTGTACCATTTTTTAAATTAAGTAACCCAAACGTCTGGACAATGTCCTGGGGATATACATGACTAAAAATTTAAATCTACATCACTGACGCTTGAGCTGTTTTTAACCAAGTCTCTCCTTTATATGAAGTTAATTTTAACATTTGTTGGAACGGTGAAAGCTCTTGATGTTTGTATTAATCAGATTTTGTGGTGACTTCCCGAGAATTATCTATCGAATGAATGAATGAATGAATGAATGAATGCTGCTTCTCCTGTCAGGGTTCTATACCTGTTCCGGTCTTTCGGCTGGCATACCAGAGAGCACGAGTTTAGTTTTGAGGTGGGCGGAATGACCTGCTTGAGGAGAAGAAGGGAGAGTGATTTTAGTCAACCGACTCTGCAGCCTGAAATCAATATGGGATAATATGTGGAATATGGGGGGGTTGTGGAATTAGGAGAGCAGTTGTCGTTTTCTTCATGTTCTAGTTTTATATTTTCAGATATTGTTGTTGGTTAAGTTCCTGAGTCGTATTCGTTTGGGTTATCCGGTAAGCTGTCAGTTTTGCTTATCCTTAGACGTGCAGATTGTACAATCAATTTTTGCTTCGTTTGGTTTGATTTATTTAAATTCTGGAGGCTTCACCCCGTGATAGTTATCATAGATGTCAACTCGACGCTAACGTTTGTCGTGTCAACGACAAACGAGTAGGTTTTTTGTTGAGGTGCTCGGCGTTGCCGGTTTTTGAGGAAGGGATTGATAGAAAACTGCGCACGTTCGTACAATGTGTGGCGTCGGCATTATTGAGGCTTCATGAGTCTGTGGTAGGTTTTAGCAGATCTTTTTAACTTCTCGCCGTGAACGTGAAGAGATTTTTTGGAGAATTTATTGGAGAATATATCAATAAATACAGGTGGGATCGCTGATATGTCGAAGTATTTCTGTCTCTTGCGTCGTGTGGTGTCGTGTTTCATCGTTTTCATAAAAATTACAGGTGTGAATCACCAAGCCAAGATTGGCGACCGCGTGAATGAGATTCGCAAGCCGATGACGCAATAGGTCATAGGGACGCCAGCTGCAAGTCAGCGAAATTCAAGATGTCGACGTGATGATTATTTTGATCTATTGCTTAGAAATCCGACCTCGTCGTTATCGAAGATGTTGCATAACGCCCTGTGTTTTTGTCCACAGAGGGCGACATCTTAGCCTTCGTCATAGAAATTGGTTTTCTTTTATTTCTTCTCGACAATGTCCTGGACCTTCGTGGGCAGAGTGACTGCGCGTCGAGCGTAAGACAGATTATGCACGACTCATGGAGTCCCGGTCGCCATAAGTTTAGATGGGTCTTGCATAATCTTCACGGAAGCAGAAGCGTGTAGAGGTGGCATTCTTCCTGACCAGCATTAAAATTTATTAAGTGTAAGATTATCGAGATATATATAAATTACCGAGTTATCTCGTTACAGATTAAATATCTATAATATATGTAAAATAAAATTCCTTTATACTAATCTACTAGTAATACTATATACTTAAACCTTATATAGTAACAATATACATACTATAACCACTATTATGAAACAGAGAGAGAGAGTGCTCTTTTAACCTGTTTTTGAAAGAGAAAAGAGTAGGACTGTCTCTTATAGTGCAAGGAAGTGCAGTTATACTGTGATTGATATATAAAGACTAAAGAGAACTTTTGTTTTCAGGCCAAATATGTAAACAAAGGTGACAATTAGAAAATATTGTAATATCGATCATTACCATCATTGAGAAAAATACTCATTCATACAGATTTGTAAATAGATGTAACATACATTTTATTTAACGGAAAACAGTTCTTTCTGGCAAAAAAATATGGTATCTGCAACACTAAAGAGGTTCGTAATCTGGTGATAAAGTTTTTTGGTTGAACTTATATGAAACGAATCTGCCAAATAAAACAAAAGTCACGTGAACGCCGATTGTGCGTCGTTCACGTGACTTTCGCCGATCTGATCTGGCTGTCATTCGGTTTTTCGCTGAGTCGGCAGTGCGGAAGAAATGCTTTAAATACGCACAGCTAATGGAAAGTTATCTGATTATTTATTTGGCTGTCGAGACTACAGGGGTATGGGGTTCGCAGGGTAGGGCCTTCGTCAAGGACATTGGGGCGTCATTTGAGGGACCGAAGATTTGACCACCGCTCCGGATCGTTCCTGTCACAGAGGATCTCCCTAGATATGCAGCGCGGTAATGCTGACAGTGTAATGGGCACGTTTGGTGCGGGCGTTTCTTGGGTCGGTTGATTTTTATAGATATGTATTTTGTTTCTTAAGGGAATAAATATGGCCAGAAATGCATCTTTAGCTTCAATTCTAGGCTAAACTAGACAACATAAAAATTTAGGATAAATATATGTTATAAAAGGTCTATTAGAGATAAGAATGGACTTTTAAAATTACCGGATATCTGTTATATTTAATACTTAAAAAAATTTTTCGCAATGCATTATTATTCAACTAAATTAAAAAGCACTCGGAGACGAAATCAGTTTCCTATATGAAAGTTACACGCAAAAATAGGTAAAAAAAAATGAAAATTTTTGGTTGTTTTATTATATTTTTAATGTTATTATTACAGGAGTTTAGTAATATTTTGTATAATTTTCTCGGTCGCGGAGCTCGGGCTGCCCCGCGGGGCTCTGCGCGGGAGCATGCGTCAGTCCGCTTCGACGCGATGCGACGGATATTTGTTTTCTTTGTCTAATTCTCAATGCCATTGGCCTTTGTTCAGCCCTTAAGTTTAGTTATGACGAAGCGTTTGGCGGATGTTTGTCATTGTATTTTATTGTAGTTATAGGTAGACCTTAGACTGTCTCCTTCAATTTATGTACAGAATAAAGATATTTAATTTAAACCAAATTCAATGTTGGTTATTGATAACACACCGTACCATTCACGGAAAGTGGAGTTATACCATATCACTTCATGGTGAGAAGTAGCCATCCAAGAATGGTTACAATCCAAAAATATACCATATGAACCTACAATGGTCAGAGCACAATTGCTGACAAGCAAGTGGTAGACGATGCTGAACATAGTATCACCATCCTCCGACTGGCTCACAGTAAGCCATGGCTTTCAGTAACATCTAACGATAACTGTTACAGAACTCAGAGGTTGTTTTCAGTACCTATACTACACGAGCTGATGCCCGCTCAATGTGTAGGGACCCGGACTTAGCAGGGAGGTCTGACTCCTGGGCATGGGTATTTTTTCCCCTCCAACAAAAACAAATATCTCGTTTTCAGTCTTTGTGATATGCAGAAATTCGAGAAATATACAGTGTCTTTGAAAGTGCGTGCCAATTTTACTCTAATTATCCTTGGAAGTAAGTGCCAGTTTCACATAGCTATGTGGTTCAGGTCGAAGAAACAACGACAATAATCAAGATTTTATTCACAAAGAATTCATAGTTTGTATGGACGCCTGCAAGACTTCAGAAGGCAAAAAACCACTTCAGTCATTTAATTTGCAGTGGTATTTATTTTTAATTCACGAATTATTATTCTTTATTTTGAGATAGATTTCGCTCGCGCCGCCCCTAGTTTTTTTTTGTATGGGATTCGATACATCTCCTATAAAGGGAACAAGGACTATTGAACAACTATTACAAGCGTAGCTCAATGACAACTTTATAGGGTAGAACCGCCTAATTTTGACACCCCTCTAATTATCGACACCACAAGAAGATTTTAAAAATAAAACGTTTTATCTAATACTTTTATTCAAACAGCAAAAACTAAACGCAACTTATATTTGTCTATTTAATGGCAACACTGTCAACGTTCTTTCTGTCAAGATGGCTGTGACATCGGTGGTGTTTTTGTGAAGGCCGTACGATTTTTCTACAAAATCCTTACATTCACAGTGATTTTGATAGCGGTAAGTACTCACAAATGTCGCTAAATAATCGCAGTTTCATGTTTTTTATGAAGAAACAAGGCTTTAATTAGTCGTTTATGCAGTTAGGTGCCTAAAATGTAACTTTATTTTCATTCTTTTTTAACGGTTTTTGTGAAAATCCCAGTGTCAATAATTGGTGTTCGTTTCTATGTATTTGCCTAATTTGGACATGGTGTGTCAATAATTGACTTGAGGGTTTTACGTTTTATGTAGGATTTTAATTGAGGTTATATAATAGGTTGAGAACCGAATGAGTACTTTAAAAAACAACATCAGTAGCCCTATTCCAAATATTGACTCCATGTCGAATGTGTGGAAATCTATTTTTGACACCATGTCCATAATAGGTTTTAAGGGTGTCAATATTTAGGGATGTTATGCTTATTAATTTTATATGTTCATCTGTTGCAGGTAACCACGTACTACTACTACTTACTACTAACTCCTACTACTACCTACCTAACCGAATATAATGGCAAAACCAAAACCCAAAAGTGATCCTCCGAAAAAAAGGAAAAAATATAGTCAAGAATCTGTAAAATTGGCTCTACAAGAAATAAAAAAGGGAATGAGCAAAAAACTTGCCTCAAAGACATACAAGTGCCTCGATCAACATTGATTTTTCAAATAAACAATCCTAATAGTAAAGACAGACCAGGTCCACCAACAGTCCTAACAGTTACAGAAGAGAACGAACTCGTTGAGTGGATTGAAATAAATAGCCGAAAAGGATTTCCAAGACGAAAAGAAGATCTAATAGCAAGTGTTGCAGACTTTTTGAAAAAAGTAAAAAGACCTAATCCTTTCAAAGATGGAATACCAGGAAACAAATGGTATGATTTATTCATGAAGCGTCATCCTGAGCTGACTATGAGAACACCAGAGAGCGTCACCGCCGCAAGCTCATGTGTGGCAGAAAATGATATCAGTAAATGGTTTTCTGAAATAGAAACATATTCAAAAGATCATCAGTACATGAAAATATTATCAGACCCTGAAAGAGTTCTAAATGGAGATGAAACTAATTTCTTGCTTTGCCCGAAGAGTGGAAGGGTTATAGCTATAAAAGGAGAAAAAAATGTCTACGAAGTGGACCAGGGCCAATCAAAATCATGTCTAACAGTCATGTTCACATTCAAAGCTGATGGAAGCCAAACTCCACCGCTAATAATTTACCCGAACAAGCGATTACCTAAAGATCGAAAGTACCGAGTGATTGGGGAATAGGTCTCAGCGAAAATGGATGGATGAAAACAGAGATTTTCGTCGACTATGTAAAAAATGTTTTACACCCCCATCTAGTCGCTACAGGAACTATATTTCCTGTAATATTTTTTGTGGATGGGCACAAGACACATGTGACGTTGAGTGTCAGTGATTTATGTACTGAATTGCAAATAATATTAATAGCCCTTTACCCAAATTCCACGCGGATCCTACAACCAGCAGATGTGTCAGCTTTTAAGCCATTAAAAATGGTTGGAAGGACACAGTACATGCATGGAGAAGAACCCACCAATCAGAAGCTCTCACTAAAACCGAATTTGCCCCACTTTTGATTACTGCTCTCGAAAAATCCATCTTTCCTGATACATTGAAAAATGGTTTCAAAGCAACTGGTCTTTATCCGTGGAATCCAGACAATATAGACTTCACAAAATGCCTAGGAAAACAAACAACAGACAAAAACAGGATTGCTACTGAAACTACTACTAGTCCAACTATAACCATGACTCGAAAACAATTTCAACAAATTGTTAAAGAAAATTCGACAGAAGATAAAGAAAAACTGTTGAAATCAATTTTCAACTATTTCCAACTAGAGTTTCTCGAAGACAAATCAAACAATATGAATGAAGTGATTATGGCCTTTGATACATTTCAAACAAAAGCAAACACATTTGCCGCAGTCACGGAAATTGAGAACTTGGACATTGATAACTTGTCTTTTTTACTTAACGATTATGACGAAGATTTCGAGTCTCAAAGTCAATCTGTTATTCACATCGTACATGATGTTGAAATTCATGAAATTCGAGAAAGCGACACCACAATACAGGAACAGGACAGACAAACATTGGACAGGACAAATGAAAACCAAGATTATATGGACAGCATCGAAAAATTTACAGAAACTCCTCTTAAAATTCCCACACCAACATATATCAGTGAATTAAACCCAGAAGATAAATATGACTCTACCGTTAAGTCCATAAAAAAACCAAGTTGAAGGATTGTCTTGCTTACGCAAAAACTCCAATTAGAAAAGGTGTAAGAACGATAGAAAGAAAACCATTTGTACTAACTTCTAAGACGTGGCAAGACGGTGAAAGAGCTAAGCTTGAAGATAAAAAAAAGAAATTAGACGGTATTCAAAAACGAAAAGAGGAAAGACTTTTGAAGAAAAACCAGAAAGCTGAAAAGAAAGTTGAAAAGAAAAAGAAAAAAGTTATTCCTGAAACGAAGAAAATAAATGTCATATCTGATATTACCTTGACTGAAACTGAAAAAAGATGTCAAAAAGTAGTTTAGCAATTAATCAGGAAAAAACAAATGGACCACAAGTATTCAGGACACCTGAAAAAATTGAGAAAGTGAAGTTACGACTTTTCCTTGACAAGAGAGAAGAGTTTCTAGAAGAAAAATCTGAAAAACTGCAAACAAAAGAAATACCTATAGAGACTAAAATGGAAACAAATAATACACCAAAGACTGATCTCAAAGAAAAGTCTGAACAAGTTCGTGCTAAAGCTAACAGGAAAGAGACTAAAGAGAATATTATAAAAAAGCGGACACAGTTTGTAGAAGAAAAGCCTAAAATACTGCAAACAAAAGAAATACCTAAAGAGAATAAAACGGAAACAAAAAATACACCAAAGAATGATCTCAAAGAAAAGACTGAACAAGTTCGTGCTAAGGTTAAAGACAGTAATAATAACTCTCGAAGGCAATTACTGGGCCAAGCTATTGAAGCAATATTAAGAGAAAATGATTCACAGTAATTGATTAAATTTGTAGTGATAGACACTTATGATAGACACCTATACCTACCTATTCAGATTGAAATAGTAAAACGAATTACTATTTTGTCTCAAAGTTGCATAATATTGCTTCACTATTTATTGTTTAAGTGAGATTCCTAATTGATAGCTGAATATAATACTAAATAGAAATATAATAATACCTACCTTAAACATCGTTTTTATTTCGTTTTACCCTCCTCAGGTGATTTAAGACTAGGTATATTGATGTATTTTAAAACTAGGTGTCAATATTTGGAGGTTTCACTGTCAGAATTAGGGGTCTCTGTGTCATATGGTAGAAACACTATTATTTTTATTTAATCTTTTTTTAATGACTAACGATGAAAAATATGTAAATAAATGTTATCACGGTATTCCCAAAAGTCTAAACAAGTGGATTTGGAAAACAAAAAGGCGTAATTTTATTTTTCAAATATATCAAAGAGACTGTTTTTCTAACATACCGCTAAAAGTGTCAATAATTGGGTAGTTTACCCTAGTTATTTGCATCCGCGTGTCCATGTAGTCAAAAAAGCATATCATTTTAGTAACGTGTGTAATGTACACATTAGATGCTACCGTCATCTTTCACGTTTCAATACCGCAAATGTTTTGTGCAAAGAACAAATATTTCTCCACCATCCCGTGGAAAAAACGCAAATATTTGCCTCAACGTTACGTGATATCCTGACACGCGGAAACCACATTATTGTGGGCACAGTTATGTCAGCGGGGTTTCAACAATGTGCACGGATATTATGCTAAAATAGGATTTTGAAGCAAAAAATTATAGGGTTTGATGAAATATAGAGTTAAACATTTATACTAAGTGCTCATCTGGCACCCCGCTAGGATACCATGTGCCATGGGAAGGAGGAACAGCGAAACCACAAACGTATAAACATGCAAGACAAGGGGATTCTTCTTACTTCCCCAGCCGGGATTCAAACCGGAAACCTCTGGTTTATGGCGCAGAAACATGACCGCTACGCCCCACAGGAGTATATTGGTGTATCTGGTTATTATATCATCTGGTTAATTAGCCTATGGAGTTTGATCTCTCACTCACATCCGTTACGCCTCGTTTAACGTAACTCAGTTATACTTACTCGTACTTACTCGTCCTTTTTGGCCTTTAGTAATTTGGATAACCTAAGAATGGATGCAGGCATGAGAAAATGGATAAGCGGTCTCTATAATATATTCTTATCACCAGCAATTTGCATTAAAACACCGTTTAAGTTAAAGTAATAGTTTTTGGGTACATTAGTATTCAAATACAGAACAGTGGTATAAACATGTAAACGTGATACAAAGGGATAAAATAAAGTACACAATTAAAACTGCTTCAAGTGACATTTACGACCTTTGGCCGAAATCACAAAAATAATTCACAAAGTCGTTAGACTTTTAGTACTTTCGAGTTTTACTTTTTCACGAGCGAATCAAATTTAAATCGATGAAAGATTATAGTACCAACGATATAATGAGGGTGTAAAAGTAAAACAAATCCTGCGACAACAATTAGAAAATCAACGTACCGTTTCGAAAGACAAATTTTAACAATAATTGCTAGCGTTCGCTTTGTAATGGTTTAAAATCATATAGTCGTACGAAGTGAGTACTTTAAACAAGAATATCACTACAAGTTTCCAAGGGCAAACGTACTTTAGTATAACGAGTATAATTTTCCTTCTCGCGTGGCACAAACACTTATTTCCAGCTTCTGCATTTATCTATTAGTTATCCTGAGACATCTCAATTATCTAGCATTTGCAAGAAACAGACAAAAAAATATCTAATCAATCAAGCATGAAGTTCGAGATATTTTGATAGTAAGAAGGAAAACATCCTCTGGCAAATTCATTAGTTTATTTAAGAAATGTTTTTGTTATCTCTTATAAAAATATATCGAAATTGCGAAGAGTTGTTTTATGAGTTGGCGCTTTCAAATCTAGTGAGCTTCAAAAGTAATTGCTGAAATTGTACTAAAACTAAACTTTCACGATAAACACCATTCGGTGTGTTCTGTATTTTACACCTTTCCAGTCCACTCTGCTCGATTTTATTTTGGTGTCTATAAAGATAAAAGGCCTGCCAATAATTGTACAAAGTACAGAGATTTATACATATGTCACCGTAAGATAGTCAAAACCGTTAGTTGATAAACTAACGCGTTAGTTAATCAATACTTAATCAATACAATAGTTAATAATACTATTAAACGGTTTTAACCGTTAGTTTATCAACTAAAGCGTCATATAGTAAGCAGTACGGTACAGTTTACTATCTGGCGATAGTTGACCGACTAACGAGAAAAAAAAGTTACTTTATCATCATCAACGCTGCTGTGGCCTGTGAGCACTGGGGTAGTATACAAGGTAACATTTAATCGACTGGCCATAATTTAGGGAATGATAGTAACCATGAACAACTTTCCCCATGAAACATATGTTCGCAAACGAAATTTTTTTTTAGATCCTTGTAATCAGCTTAGCGGATCAATGTACTGATAAACGACTATATTTTTACCATTTGCGACCATATGTTTCTTTGCGAAAGTTAGTCATAATGATGGGTGCTGTCATTCCCCAATAAATGTATTAATTAGGCTTTTACTTTGCATTTCAAGGTGGCAGCTGCGCCAGTTTATTTGTTTAATAAAAATTGTACATTACGGATATAATTTTCTAGATTTTTAGGTTGCTAATATAATGTTGGGTTTATTTTGGATTCCAATATGGCTGCCACGCCATGTTTTAGTTTTATAATATGGGCCGATGTTTTCTGGGCGAGTGCGAACGAAGGGAAACTGAATAAACTCAAGCTACTTCAGAATCTCGGAATTCGGTTTATCTTCGGATTGCGCAAATTCGACCATGGTTCTCAATATCGCAAAGAGTTGGGGTAGCTTCCGATTCGTCGTCGCCGAGACTCTTACATACTTTGTTATCTGTTCAATATCTTGAAAAATACGAGCTACCCCAACTACCTTCGAGACCGTTTTGAGTGTCTCTTTTCGTGAGATCGGCACCGGAGATCTCACACTGTCTCACTTTCCTCCGCGGCATAACAACGCTACAAACACTATTTTAGGTTGCGGGCGGTCCGACTCTGGAACGCACTTCCTTGCACTAGAGACTCTTTTCTCTTTTAATAAATGTATTAAGGAGCTCTAATACCTCTCTCTTTCGTAAAAGTTATTGTTTTTCTATTATTAAAAACTTTATGTACTGTATATCGGTGATTATTTTGTATTTACTATCTATATTTTATGGGTACATATTTAATTTATTCCTAGGCATTTTATTTATAGTATTTATTATGCACTGCCTACCTTTTTATAATACTATTTCCTATGATGCCTTGGTTTGCTGGAATCTCATTTTAGAGATGAGCTCGTGAGGTGGTTATATATAGCAATAATAATAATTAAACATTTTTTTCGGGCAGCAATATATCCATATTTGTATTTAGTGATTTTTCGCACATTTCAATTTTTCACATTTTTGGTTTATTAATTTTATTATTCTCCTTCAATCGCAGCTATGTTCGCCTTTGCTCCCGCTTAGTAGCACTGGCGTAGACGGATGGTATGCATTTCGCCTTAGTTGGTTAATCAACTATGGCGAAATGCATACCATCATCTATGACACCAGGGCACACAAATAAGTAGGCCACAGATAAGATGGCCATTTTCTAGTATTACTTTATGCATCTGAATAAAAATCAATTCAACCTCGTAGAAACACTCAAGGAACCTTTGTCACTTGTTTCTCCGACTTCTATGATAAAATATTCCATATTTTTTTCTGTTTATCCCGGGTGCACGATGCACCCAGTATTCACTTCATAGTTTCTGAATGTGTTTTTAGAAAATATTTTTCAGTTCAATGTCACCATTTTCCAGTATTTTTTGTCTTCTTCTCGTGCTTAGCAAAGGAATGTCCCTCTTCTCTTTTCGCTGCTCGATTAAGCTGATGTTTGCTGGGTCAGCGCTAACGAAGAGCAACTGAACAAACTCGAGCGACTTCAAAATCTCGGGATTCGGTAAATCTTAGGTCTAAGTTCGCCCATGTCTCGCAGAATCGCAGGGTGTTAAAGTGGCTTCCTATTCGTCTTCGGCGGGACACACATATCCTCATTTAACTATTCCCCGATATCCTAGCTTTCTGCGTGAAAGGCTCTTCTCTCTTCATTCCACGTCACAATACCGTCTCACGAGTTCTTAGTACGGACAATATATCTATGGGACGCACTTCCCTGCGCCGTCAAATATAGTCCATCTCACTTTATTTTCAAAAACGTGAAAATTAAATAAAAATAAATGGGTCTCTGGGGAGCCAGCGGGGCTTGGAAGGTTAATAAAAAATTTCAAAAATCCAAAACATAGAAGTAGAGGGAGCTTTGTATATATCTCTCATCATTTTAGTTTAGGGGGTATTGAATAACGTATCAGGCTTATTATTGATATTTACTTTACTACTAAATATACCACATACAGAAGTACATAAATATAGTATAAAATAAAATATGGTACAGTGAAATGTCGGTGACCCCCACACTAGGCAAGCCTGTGTCATGGGAATCCAAATACGTGATTTACACAAAGTTTGGTACGTAACTATCAAATCAACTAAGTGCCAACTTATTTAGGCACTACTTCTAATCACTACATTACAATGTCTCCATCTCGATAGCCTACGGTGATGGGCTAGCCCTCCATAACGCAAATCACACATCTGCTAGCGTTATCTTTGAAAGAAGAAGAAATATGTACAGTTCACAGAAATCTCTGTCTTAGGTCTGTTGCACATATCATAACATAGTATTTTTACTGTCAAACAGACTCGTACGGTACCTAGACAATTATAATATCAAATCAATAAATCTTATCGTCCCCGGATTTGCGGCGGCTTACCACCTCACTCGTTTTAGTCACGTGATCATTCAATTGCACCAGATTCGGAGTCACAGAATACACGGAGTCTCGATCTCACCACTCTTACAAGTTATGCTCTGAATTAGCCGGGGCTTTGCACCACTGTGCGGCTTGTATGTGTGCGTGAGCGCGCGGCTCGTAGTGTGAGAAACGCTCTAATAAGTACCTAGAATCAGCGCCGGCCGGCGAGGGCAGTGAGTAGCAAGGAGAATTGTTTCGCGCGAAATGAACGAAATTCTTTTGGAATATTCTGAGATCTTAGACACTCATGAATTATGTATCGTAATTAGAAAGTAAACTCACTCATCCGAATCGGATATTGACAGAAAAATATGGCCATTCATAATTCATATTTACTTAAAAAAACAACGAGTTTTTTTCATTCCTTAACTGCATTTCATAAAATAAATATGGTAATAGAAGATAGTATTTCAATATTGGAAAGTCATCACTATATCACATCACATTATGCAAATGCTATCTCCTACACGATGCTATCTCCTACTGGTAAGATAATAGTAAACTATTTATTAGTGGACGACGTCAGCCATTGATTGTAATAAAAGATTTCAATACGATATTTGACAAGGTAGTCCAATAAATCTAGAAAGGTGTCTAAAGCTGAACCTATTTCAATAAAAACGTTTGACAATGTCAGAACTGCATATTTCCAGCAGTTGCATTTTATAAACTCAATTTGTTTTTAAAAAGACAGCATTTGACTATGACGTAACATTTCATAGAACTCGTGAGCAAAATTACCGTTTTAACAGTTACTAAAAAGTATATATTTTGACTAGCAGTCAAATAGCGCATTATCATCGGCAGCCATAGTTTCATTACTAATGTTTCCCATTGCATCTTGGATTGTACATATTATAGTTTTTTTTGTTGACACTTACACGGTATCCTTTTTGAGATCCCAGAGGGAATATACTAGTATACGCTTGTATGTAAAAAGTTTGTTTATTTGTCAAAATTATTCATTAAGTCCAGCCGACTGCGTAATTTAGTGTGAACCATATTTCAACAGATTCAGCAGCTTGACAACACCGCGTCTGTTCCAGGTTGTTGTGGTAACAATGTCATCTGCATAATTTGACACCCCAAGGCCGCTTTGAATGATGTTCTTTCAGAACATTGTTGTCGTGATCTGCGGTGGATATGCTCCAATGGAAACGCCAGAGACAGGCCTGTGACGAATGAGATTTGAGATGTCTCGTTGGAATTATTATGTAACATCTACCTGGGGCACTATTATTACTCTGACAAAATTACAGTTAAGCAGCAGTATCGTCGCTGCCCACTTTAGATGTATGAACTAACTATTACCATAACCATTTATATACAGACACATACATTGCTTCTGACCCCCTGACCCCACACTAGGATATATGTGTCAAGGGAACCAGTGACAGCGACGCCACACACATATAAACATCCAAGACTGACACTGAGTTGTCTTTTTTTTCATCAGAATTAAGGCAAAGGATCCTATCATTGAGTCTTCATTATTTTCAAACCAGACACTTAACGACGAGTACAAAGGATTCTTCTTTGTCGAGAAATTAATTAGATCATCCATCGCATTTTTTTAAAACAGTTCCTGTAAATATTCATTATTCATCGTCGCTAATTGGTCAATTACTATTAATCGTTGAAAACAAATCACACGCAAGTTGGGTGAAATACTGAAATACAATTTTATATGTTGATTTTATAGCATACCAGTAGCATCAAGAACGTTCAACAGTGAAAAAACACAAGATACGTCTCATAGTTCAAATCGAAGCAAGAGTCCCGGAAGCACGGCGAGATACTGAAATGAAGACATCACAACAAAGGGCCTCCTTTGTCCCTTCTTTAGATCCGAGACGAACCTTGAATGATAATTTTCAATTTGCCGAAGAAGCCGCATCTTACAGAGCAGTGACCTCATTAGCAACGCTTTTTTTACTGACCATTCGCTGGCGTCCGTTCAGCTTACTTTGTTCCACCCTTGTAATTTTAAGGGCTGGCCGTCCCCGTTGTCAAAATTTACCCTATTTAACAAGCATATTTTTCTAAGAGGATCTATTAAACAATTTCAAGAAAAGATGTTAACTTACCTAATTATCACATAAAAATCAAATTTTCTTAGCCAATTACCCACTGCACTGAGATGCTCTACCTAATCATCATACCCTCAAAATAAGATTGTGTAAGAACTTATTAACATAAAATATTCAAAACTGTCTACCAGTTCACGGAAGCTTATACAAAATTGAATAACTAATTTTGACCTAAACCAACAAGTGAAGTTAAACAGAAGTTAACAAAAACTGACAGTTTCCTCACAAAAAGTTTGAAAGGCGTCTCTGATTGACTTGCTCCCTTACGATAAATAACTTTTAGAGTGTCTTCGTGTCGTCGTTAAAATAACTTCCCGTAGGGATCGAGTATTTTCTTCTTTTGACGCTCAAGTTTTTTTCGTATTAATAGGATTTGTGAGGCCAAAATAAATTCGTGTGCCTGTGCCTATATGTTCATATTTTTTTGTAGTGATAAGGGTAATCAATGACCTCCTGTAGGACTGGGCTGGACCTTAAGGGATGATTGATAGATTCATAAATCAAAGTCGGCCGCTCGGTCGAGTTAATCTCAGATTACTACCGAAAGTTCAGAGGTAGGAAGACTAGTAAAAACAAGGATTTGATATCATAAAATATCGCGTTCCAAAACAGAATTATTTTTTGTTATCAACGCAGATGGTTCTTTGAGGGTAGAAATATTCGTATTCCTAAAAATGGCCAGACGAAAAATATACTAGTCAATAAGGTTGAAGCAAGTTGGTAGCGTTTATGATGATTGTTAGCAAAGATGTCTGTAAAATACTAGTGACATAATCTTTCAGATAAGAAAGAAGACAGTACTCGTAGATAATACGCTAAATATATAGTTAGTAATGTAATAACTTCTAAGATATACTGAATAAAGCAAGATAAATATAGACCAAAAGAGTCGATTCTTAAGATTAATTCGGCTTCGTGAGGAAACCTAGCAATCTACATAGCTGCGGCGATAGGCTAGCCCTCTGTCAATGGATTATAAAATAACTGGCTAAAAGTGGGCACAATTGTGCCCCTGTCACCCCTAATGGGAAAAGGTGTGATGCTATGAATGAAGATGTATTTCAAAGCCTTCTGCCCGAGGCACAAATTTACCTCAGTAAATAAAGAATTAGAAATACTTACCAAATAAGTAAATTATACTCATGGGCATCTTCTCTCTTTTGGCTTTCGCTTAAAGTCTACTAAAGCAAAACAGTACCAAATCAGAACGAAATCAGACTATAAATAACTTGAATTTAGTATATTTATGCTAAGTTACCCCCCCAAAGCCAACTCAGAACAAAGCCCTATTTCCAAGTTAATACTCAACAGACAACCTCCTTTTTTGAACCAAAGCAAAAAAAAAGTAAACACCAACTCACCAGTCCAGCGAACCGCTTACACTCACTCACTTTATCACTGAACACCTCACTGAATATCACTTGAATCACCCCGTTACCAATGCCTGGAATAATTGGAGCTGAAAAAAGTATTTTCAGGTGATTTTCAGGCAGAGAATCGGAAAGACAGAAGCGACTTGATAAGCGTACGGATCTCGACTGTCGGGGGCCGGGTGATAGCGGCAAAGATCAAGTTGGCTGGGAAATTGTAGAAGTGGTTATTCGATACCTGTTACTTGATCTTAAGGAAAAGGTTTCGGAAGCGTTGAACGGAAGGGAGATAGATGTCTTGCTTGAAATTTGCTGGCGTTTTATAGTTTTTAGGAATCAGTGTATGTTTTTATTGTTTGCAATTAATTTATTACTACATATGGGTTTTAGTAGTTACTGATATTTCGTACTTTTATTCAGTTTCTTATCCCCTTAAATTATTATTATTTCCGTGAAGGAAATCACCGCTATTCTCACTTTTTCCCATGGTTAATATTATGAAACCTTTTCGAAATAGTGTTACAATTACAATGTATTTAGAAATGATTGTATGGGCACAATTAAGTGTAATCTTGTATATCGATTTGAATTTATGTAGTATTGTATGATGCGCAGGTATTTTAAGTGGATGAAACAATATAGTGATAATGTCTGAGAAAATCCCTTTAATCTGTTATCTAATTGTAATTTATGATCATCATAAAAACTCAAGCAATGTTACATTTTAAACGCGATACTCAACGCACTATACTACCTTTCCATATACCTTAATCAACCCAAGTTTGTCTCTCAGAGACAAAGCTAACTCAACGTAGAATTTTCTCTCATTTCCAATTTCACTTCTTTGTAGAGGATTTCGTTTTCCATCCTTGTCACTTGCACATTTCCCAGCGCTTTCCCTCTCTCTCCTTCTTTCAGGCACACAGGGCCGAATAAAGGCTCACTCTTAGTATAATACGGCCAAATATAAATAACCTATTGTTTACATTGGTTCAAGGCAAGTTGCGGCGTTTGCGAAATGGTAGCGTAATGAACGGCCCAAGGATTTTACATTACAGTTATTCTGATGTCTACTTCAGTGTCTTTTCTTCACTCTAGTGTTAATAAATTTATCTAGAGAAGATATTTTAGGACAGACGAAGAGAGATTTTTGTTCTACTTTCCATTACACAGGTATTCTAGTGAGGGACAAGAACTGTTGTTTGAGCAAAAATTAATGAAAAACAGTTCCATACGGGACTCTTTTATACGTGACAAGTGGCTATCTCATCGCCGCAGCTATGGAGACATTATTAAAATAGGTACGTTATTTTAAACAAATAAAGTTTGATGGGTAATTTAAAATTCAAACTCATTTACCGTAAGATATCATACATATTTGAGTAACGACTGGCTTACTTCAACGGTGAAGTTAAGTAAGTATATCTGAAGTGTAAATTGCTAATTCCATGCGATTTGAACTTGACAATGTATATTCACTTACATTCATAGGTGATTATTCAAAGAGTTTTGAGAACAAAAGGTTCCGCAAATTTCCTTTGTGGAAAATTTTGCACGTTTCGTGTAATAATCCGCGGTTACAAAAGACTGTTGGAGTAAGCTTGTTTTGTACCCAATTACCACTGAGTGAAAAATAAGTTCCCCTTTTTGCGTTCTACCCTCAGGGTCCTTATAAGAAGCGGTATTTCAATTTCCAGTTAATACATTGTTGACATATTTTTGTTAGTGGAAGGAGATTTTGTTTCTTTTCTCTGTTCCATGTGGGTAGATAAGCTTCTTTCTATCATATATAAATACATATACTTACAGTGTACCTAGACATATCTATGCACATACTCATTAGACATACAAACTATTATTCGTACAGATCTTTAAATAATCTACTTATTTTATTTATTTATATTCTTTATTCTGTTGGGTACATATCTCTTAGAACGTCGTTAATTTAATACTAGGTATACATTCCAAAAGCAGATACTCCTCAGAGAAGAACCCACAAGAAACTCTGAGGTAGCTCTTTTTCAAAAGAAGTAGTTATAAATAATATAAATTGATTAAAATTATTTTTATTTTCAAATAGCCAATGGACGAACAAGTAGTTTATCCTCAAGGATTTACTTACTCTGGACAATTTGACACTAAGTAATATCCCTTCAAACAAAATTTACTTTTAATAAACGTTTTGAATTTAAGTTGCCAGTAAGCTTTTAATAGTATCGGAGACCTTATTTTGGCCGATGTAGGAATTGGAAATTTTGTGGAGAGTACTGGAGTAGCCGGACAGTTTTTTCTTATTTCTGGTATTAAAATTATGGTTATCGCATATTTTTTTTAACTGGTGCATATTTTTCTTGACATATTACAATTATTCAAACATTAGTCGGAATGATTTGAATAAAAGTGTTGAAACACTTCTAGACTTACATAGTAGGATGAAATGCAAGTTTATACTATGCAATTTTCCATACGCCTGTAATTTGACAGAACTACAGAACAAATCTGTGCATAGAATGAATATTCATTTATTTAATTTAACATGTCATCACAGCGATGCTATTTTATATTTCGACATGAATAATTTTATTCATAACTTTACTCTGACACGGGATACATTGTACCTGTCTAATAAATATAGAAAATTAGTAGCTACATTGTTAGCTTATAATATATGCGACGCAGCTATAGTTGGTTTAACTAAGTTCAACTTGACATCAGCTTATTTTAAGAGTAATATGACATGCACCCCTATTGGGAATTCACCTGTTAATTATACTTTGCATGCAACATTGGAATCTGTTCCAAGTAATTTAAATTAGTTCATAAGACAATAGAGGAAATCTCTAGCATACAAGAGCCACTAAATATGTCAAAATGTAAGCCCCAGTTAAATATTGCCCATCAAAACATCCAGGGGCTACCTGGCAAAGAACTTGTATTAGAATTATTTCTAAAAAATTCTGACATTGATATTATTTGTGTTACTGAACACTGGTTGAAGGAAAATATGATGTCTTTTAACATAAATAGTTACAAAATTGTCAGTTGTTACAATAGAAAGACTGCTGATAGAGGTGGTTCTTTAATCTTAGTGAAGAATAATATTAAGGTGAAACAACGGAAAGATATTCTTGCACTTACTGTTGAAAGACAAATAGAGGTATCCTGTGTTGAGTTAGATAGCCATATTATTGTTTGTGTCTACAGGCCACCGAGGGATGAAAAAGGCCATGGCAATTTCGAAATATTTGAGAAAATTATGGAGGAAGCCCTCATGAAACTTTGTAATAACAGAAAAAAGTTAATTATTTGTGGCGATCTTAATGTAGATCTGCTTGTAGATACAACACTGAAGCGACGATTAATAACTCTGTTCAAATCATTTAATTTATGTCATGTATTTCTAGAGCCGACTAGAATTACACTTACAAGCCAAACTTGCTTAGATAACGTTTTTTGTGACTGTGCATTCACAACTAAAAGTGTAATTAACTGCTTACCCTCCGATCACAGTGGTCAAACAGTTTCATTCCCAATTAGTATTAAGGATAAGACTGGTCCAACATTTTATAGGCCTATTACATCCCATAGACTAGAGACATATACGAAAAACTTAGATATAAATTTGCCAGTACCGGACTTTAATGAACAGAACCCAAACAAAATCTACTCAGACTTCTTCAACATTATTCAGACAGAATTCAATAAAGTTTTCAAATTAAAGAAAGTCAGTGACTACAACGGTAAATCTAAATTTAATGACTGGGCAACGTTTGGAATTCGTAAAAGTAGAGTTATCTTGTATGACCTTTATGATCAAAAAACCTATAACTTTGATCGAAAATTTCATGACTATGTTAAAAAATATTCCAAAACTTTCAAGTTGGTTTGTAGAACTGCAAAAAGTTTACACATTAATAGAAAAATTAAAAATTCAAATAATAGAATGAAAACAGTTTGGCAAATAATAAACCGCGAAACTGGCAAAGTTATACCAAGGGACAGTGATTTCTGCCTAAAGATAGGTGATGATGTTGTTAAATCCAACGCTGATGTTGCTCGAGCTTTTGAAACATTCTTCACCAATGTACCCGTACTCACAACGGACAGTCTAAATTCATCTCCATTTGAAGCAGAGACTTTATTAAAAAATAACACTAGCGTCAGTAATGTTTATTTAAAATTTCATCATGTATATCCCCAGGACATTGTCAAAACGTTTAAATTACTTAACTTAAAAAATACGGAAGACCTGTGGGGTATATCAGTCAAAGTCATTGGTTCAGTAATTCTAGTTATAGCCCCACACTTAGCTTATATATTCAATAAATGTGTTGACGATGGGGATTTTCCAGACCTCATGAAACACAGTAAACTTATACCGCTGTTCAAATCGGGAGATAAGGGCGATCCTTCAAATTTCAGACCAATATCTGTTCTTCCAACACTAAGTAAAATATTTGAAAAGATTATACTCAATCAAATGCTCTCACACTTCAACCGTACAAAACAACTCCACGCTAAACAATATGGTTTCACTAGGGGTAAATCGACTACGGATGCAGGTATTTCCCTTGTATCTCATATTTATTCTGCATGGGAGGCCGCACAGGATGCTATCGGAGTTTTTTGCGACCTGTCGAAGGCGTTTGATTGTGTTGATCATAATACGCTATTAATTAAATTAAATCATTACGGAGTTAGAAATAAAGCGTTGGATCTACTAAGATCATACCTAAGCAATAGAATTCAAAAGGCAGAAGTTAACGGCGTAAAATCTGATGGATCGGGTGTTAAAATTGGCGTTCCACAAGGTTCCATATTAGGCCCTTTCTTATTCCTGGTATATATTAATGATCTGCCTTTCATGGTGGAGAAATTAACTGACATAGTGTTGTTTGCTGATGATACTTCAATGGTCTTCAAAATTGAAAGACAAAAAGGAGATTTTGATGATGTTAATGGTGTATTGTCTTTAACCTTGAATTGGTTCACAGTTAATAATTTATTGTTAATCGCTGGTAAAACCAAGTGTATCAAATTCTCACTTCCAAATGTCAGGCAAGTTGAGACCAGTTTGGTGTTAGACAACAGCACGTTAGAATTGGTAAATGATACGAAGTTTCTTGGAATAACCATTGATAGTAAATTGCAGTGGGGACCCCACATAGATAAATTGGCTGGAAAATTAAGTTCTGCGGCTTACACTGTTAGGAACATCAGACAAAGCACGGATGTGGCTACATCTAGGCTAGTATATTTTAGTTACTTTCATAGTGTGATGTCCTATGGTATCTTGTTGTGGGGGAAAGCAGCGGATATTCAAACTATTTTTATTTTACAGAAAAGAGCTATTCGAGCAATTTATAATTTAAAACGAACAGACTCCTTAAGAGACCTTTTTAAAGAAATTGACATACTAACAGTAGCTAGTCAATTTATTTTCGAAAATATAATGTATGTACGCAAGAACCTTACAACATTTTCCAAACTTAGCGACAGCTGTAATGTTAACCTAAGAAATAATCACAGACTATGTGCGCCCCGTTTTAGACTCGCGAAGGTTAGCAATTCTTTCAAGGGTCAGTGCATTCTCTACTACAATAGGATACCTCTGGAGATTTTGAAATTGCCATTTGAGCAATTTAAAAAGCATGTTAAAGCGACTTTGTCGAAAAAGGGATATTACAATGTTCAAGATTACTTAAATGACAGGACTGTATGGGGTTAATCTGGCTCAACACAGACCTTGCTGTTAATAATTTTGTAATTATTTATTCCTGCTTATTAATCATAACAATTAAATTTTTCATATTTGTATTAGTTAAGCACAACCTATTTTTAAAAGAGATCTATAAATAAATCTGTGGGAGTTTCTACGCCCTTCTTCTCCCACAGTGGTCCAATGTAGAGAAGAGGCAAAAAATGACGTTTGCTAAGTATATGTAAATATCTACAGTAATAAAGTACTTTGACTATTGACTATTGACTATAGTGTTTTATTTACAAGAATGTACTGAGAAGGGAGAGTCAGAATGTTTATCTCCTTAAACTTGTCTCTTAACAACTCCCTCGGACAGAGTTCGTAAATGGCACGTATAGCCCGTTTCTGAAGAATAAATATGCAATTAATAACACACCTTGGGACGCCGGGGTCGCTCCAGGAAGTCATCGGCAATATCAAGGGTCTGCTAGGCTTCTTACAGGAGCTGGGTTGGCAGGGGTAGTGCCCCCAACCTACGTCACGCAAAATAGTCGCAAATTTAAGACGTCGAGTTGTGGAAAAGTGGCCCGCGATAAACTATAACTACTTATATAAGAGGCATTACCCCACAGCTGGATGCTCTAGGACATCAAGCTGTGGAAGTAGCCAAAGTAAACTAATCTCGCGGTGTCTACATCCGAAATACGTTGGAGACTTTTATGGCGTATGCTGCAGAACTCAGTCTACCCGCTAGTGCATCCATACTAACACTCATCATAGCCTAGGTTGCTCTTGCTGTAAAGTGATGGGTAAAACTATATATTTGAGATGAGCTACGGTTACTCCTGTTAAAGCTATTCAGGTGGTCGATGGTCCACAATGACTTAACCACGCAAAAAATCTAGGCCTACTCGAATGATCTCTAGTCTAGCCAGCCTGGAACGACTAGCTTCATTGTGAGCAGCTCTACGTAGAGCTCTGTCTAGAAATTAAACTGCTTTATCATTAACTCTATTTAAAGTACAACGCAGGCTCAGTTCACATATTTATTTTCGAAATAAAGGCAGCAAATAGATTTAATGACTAAAATATGGCGCCTTATTTGGTGCAGAAAGTTCGTTTATTTTTCGGGAACCTTTCCGCCCAAATCCGTATACTTTATGATAAAATAATGGTTCAGCTTATAGCAATTTGATGTGCCTCAGGATAAACACCAAAATACAAACATGAATCCAGAAATAGCTATATTATTAACAGCACCTGGTATGCAGCAGGCACGCGTTCATCATACTTTTGACGAAAATATTTAGGAAGTGGTTAGAGAATATGGATATGCCCGAAACTTTGATAAGTTTCTGAACTACACAGAAATGTGGAGGGAAATATGAGCAAAATTTTAGGCCTGGTAGTTCATAACTTCGTTCATCAAAAGCAAACTATATTTAAAGTGGCAGACAACAAATTAATTATGCATTCTGCGGTATAATGTCCATTATTTTTTTCTAAAAACCCAAGCATTCAATAACCTAATTTCTACTACCATCTACTACTGAACTCATACTTCAAATATGCAGTTATTTCCCTACAAACCTGATTCAATATGTCTAGAGACTTCGATTGATAAGTGCGGAAATCTGAAAAAAAAGTTTGAAACGTTCAGTAAACATTTTTAAACACAGCATGCTGATTGTATAAGGCTTGTGTTTAATCGCACATCAAAATACTGATTTTCACAGCAAAAAAGGATAAAAAAAACACTTTTTACGTTTTAAATATTTTATGTGTACTTAAGTTTATATTTTAAGTATTTTTTGTTGTTCTTACATGTTTAAACATGCTGCGCTTCGCTCGCCCCCTTTACCATTCACCTACTACCGCAGCATTTTGCCCTGATATTTGCTGTCAAATCAGTATTTTTTATGTGCAGTTTAATATTTCCCATTGTATAATACGAGTCCCTAAAAAAATATGTTTTCGGTTTATTATCGGTGTGCTCTTGTTAGTTTCCAGCATTTACTGCGAATTATATAATGACGACCTCTGTGTCGCTGCCGTTCTGGCTCTGCCCACCATGCGAGAGGTCCCGGATTCAATCCCCGGCTGAGCATACGGAAGGAAAAAACAGGTCTTCTATGTTTATATGTGTATGACGTCGCTGTTTCTAGTTCCCACGACACAGGGTATCCTAGTGAGTGACCAGAAGCAATGTATGTGCCTGTATGTAAATGTTAAATGTCATGTTAGGTTAATGTAGTGGGTAAGGAGATATACTTATCATTAATAAATTTAACAAACAATGTTTCTTTTTCAATCTCTCTTTTTAATTCCCGTAATAAAGAAACCCGTCCATTAAAATGTACAGTCTCAAATAAGCCCCAGTACATAATTTTGTTTGTTATCGTTATTACAAGTTGCTCAACACAGAAGGGATGTGTTAGTATGTGTCCGTCCGTTTGTTTGTATATCTATCTGTCTGTCGACGAGATCACAGCATGTGCATCTGTGTTCTATATTCATACATATCTCTCGACCGTGCGGTAAGTAATACAACTATGGACACTAGTAGGTATGGATAGAATTATATCTATTCTAAGAGTCAACACAACACTAAAATCGATTGGGCGTCTATATCACAAATATCGCAGGTACTTTTTGTTACGTAATTTTAATTAGTGATGTTTCCCGTCCATTTTTAATGAATAAGGAGTGATTCTCAATTCCGTTATATTTTATGTGTGTCTCCTAGAAACTGCAGATGATTATAATATTATTTGGAAAAAAAAATATCTTGGCTTATTTGATATCATAACAATCATGCCCTTTTTTAATCAGAAAATTCCGGACCTGCCAATTGTAAAGGGTTCATTTATAGTTATGTTAAAACAATGTATTTATTTTATATACACGTATCAGCTCAGATTGTAAAAGCCACCCACACTAGAAATAACAATTTATACCATCTGTAAAGAGATAACTGATCCACTATTGTTGTTTATTACGGGTATGTAAGAACTCTATTTTACTGGTTGTACTTTTTTGCCGATGATCCATCTCATATTCACTGGCGTACCTTGCCCTCAGATGAGAAAAGCACGTTAATTTCAAACTATATTTTAACTTCGAAATACAAGAGAAAATACACTATTTTCTCGTGAACTCGAATTAACCTTCTGATGCTGCCGTAACAGTGTTTCTGACGCGTCTGATATGTAGATTCGACACAAGTAAATGACTGTAGTGGCAGCACCGTTTGCATCGAGTAAGTAAGCGTATTGAGCTGTATTAAATCATATCAAATAAAGGCCAATTCAACAGAACAGGTCTGGGACAGCTCGGCCCGAGTCAACTCGGCCAAAATATTAATACCAGATATTTTACTACCCATTGCGAAGATTTGTACGGTCAGGCAGAAATATTTGAAATAAAATCCTTACTAGATGGCTCTGAGAACTGTAGACCTCGCGAGTCCGTTGGTGAAAAGCTGAACTTCTTACGTACAAACTTATGAATGGACCTGGTTACATAGATATATTATGAAAGTGACCAATGACTTTGTAAACTACATTTTGCGATCAAATCCAACTTATTCACTTAAATTATATAGCCTATGTCAATCTCACGTTTTTGAAAAATCCAACTACTTCCAATCCGACTCTAACTAATCCGACTGAATTTTCTTTCGATACCACATACAAGCTTATGACTGCAGCTGGTTACGTACATGGTGCAGCCGCACCATTAACTTTGTAAACTACGTTCGTGATCAAAAATCTAAGCTATTGACTTTTCACTAAAATTATATAACCTTTATCACTCCGTATTTGTCTAGACCGTGAGTCTCTACAAATCCCACGGGTGTCGTGTCGTTATGTGTTAAAATCTGTCAAGCTTTTGGGCTGTAGTGTTTTTTTTTTACATTTTCAACCACAAATCACCGCCATTTTAGAAATTTCCAAAAACTGAATCGACATAATAAATTCTTATAATTATCGAAACTACTAACAAAACTTGATGAGAATCTGTTGAGAAATAGGTCCTAGGAGAACAGCCGGTCAGAAATCCAGACATATGAAAGCATTTTTGCCCAAGCCGAATCGGTGACGCTTCGCTCGTTCGGTCAATTATTTAAACTAATAATAGTTTAGTTCAGGTATTTGTGGACAATAGCGGGCGAAGAGTAACTTGTAATTTCCAATTGATAAAAATTAAGTTTATAAAACATCGCGAAAATCTAGCTGCAATTGCGTGGGCATGTGAAAATTAAATAATAAAATCAAAAATGTTGTGACCAGGTGAAAGAGATCCTCAATTTAATTTTGATAACAATGAGTATTTATTGGTTAGAGATAAAATTATTTTATCTATCAATCAATAAAACGAAGACTAAATAGAGCGTGAAACAAGAATCTTTTTTCAAGAGGCGCCAAGGACTTTTTTCACAAATCCGAATGATGTTATAATTCCTATTATATATACCTCTATATATTCGAGCCTATGCTACTGTGGGGGGGGGGAGGAGCCTCGCCCCGCGTCTCGAGACTCACTTCACTTCTTACCACCAACGTGTTAAATACACCTGCGAATTAATTGTTCTTAATAAAATATAACTTCTTCATCTTTAAAACAGTCCACCCTTATTTATAAAACTCCCTGAGCCAACATATGGTCCTTCGAGCCAGATTGGCAATTATTGGCCCTTAGGAGGCAGAAACCTATCCAAGTCAGTGGTTACGAAATGCGTCAAATGTTTTAGGTACCGATGCAAAAATGTACAGCCTATTATGGGACAATTACCTACATCCAGAACTAATCTTGAGTTCCCCTTTCTACATTGTAGGGCTGCACTATGCTGGGCCAGTACTCATCGCAGATCGTAAGGGGAGGGTGCAAGTTTGTAAAACCCTATGTATGCATTTTTGTCTGTCTTGCAGTGAAGGCCGTTCACATTGAGCTTATCACAGACTTAACCAAAGAAGCCTCCATGGCCGCTGTCAATCGGTTCGTGGCGCAACGAGGAAAACCTCAGAGTATTCTCTCGGATAACGGTACCAATCTAGTCGGTGCATGTAATGAGTTAGAACGATTTTACAGGAGTGCAATTTAGTCTCTAGTATGGCACAGGAAGGCATAGCATTTTCCTTTGTGCCCCTTACTCTCGCCATTTTAACGACATAGCTGAAGCTGCCGTCCGCTCCACTAAGCACCACCTTCGAAGATTGCTTCAACTTATCAATTTTACTTACGACGAACTGAACACTCTTTTGTTTCAAATTCAGGCAATATCAAACTCACGTCCCTTAAGTCCTCTTTCCACAGATCTGCCTGTTCCGCATTGACTCCTTCCCATTTTTATTGGACGCTCGCTGATGTCTGTTCCGCATTCACAGGTGCTCGATGTCAAGATTGACCGTCTAGAGCGGTATCAAAGGGTGGAACACATCAAGCAACGTTTCTGGCAGCGCTTTAATATAGAATACGTGTCTCTGCTACAGCAAAGGACGAAGTGGCTGTTTTCAAAGGGAGAGCTGGACGTGGGAACCTTAGTGCTGGTCAACGACAGGACGCAGCCTCCCCTACTTCAGCTGCTCGGGCGCGTTATTGAGCTGAAGACGAAGAAGGGCGTCATCAAACGAGCCTTCCAGGATCTTTGCCCTCTGCCGATATCTTGGAGATCGAGGACTTCAAGGTCTTCAAGACTTCATGTTCGAGCATATGCTACTGCGGGGGGGGGCACCTCGCCCCGCGTCTCGGGACCGGTTGCGACAAGGTCGGGTTAGCGCAGCGCGCCGGTCATTTCAATTCTTACCTCCAACATATTAGATACACCTGCGAACTGATTGTTCTTAATAAAATATAACTTCTTCATCTATAAAACAGTTCACCCCCATTTTTAAAACTCCCTGAGCCAACACCTATGGAAATCGCGCATTGCAATTCTTTATCTTCTATTATCTTAATATCTGTATCAATATTAAGATAAGAAATGAGTTTTTACCAAGTAATATAACATTATGCTGGTCGTAACGTGCGGTTTTTGGACGCAGTTAAGAGGGTTTATGATACGTGTGTAGATAATAGTAGTTTATGTGACTGATATATAATGAAGGGCATAAAATCTTGAGAGTTTCGGCTCGTTTCATAATAATAGCACTCGAGAGTTTTAGTTAAAATAATAAAAAATATAATATTACATTTATCCATAAAAACAAATACATAATTATATGAATAAATAAAAACAATATTCAATATTTTAAGAGGATGATACTATTTACGCCGATGGTACAAACCACTTTTTTAGACTTAGTTTTTGGAATTTTTATTCCGACCGAGCTGTCCCTGACTGACCCAATAAAACTCGCTTTCACATGATTGGCTTCATCGCGGGTAAAACCGCGGGGCACAGCTAGCTATCACACCACATAGTAATAATAGAGCCTTTGCTGCAAAAGCTGAACTCTGTGCCAAATCACTAGAGCAATATAATAAAACTTTAACTTGCTTTAACTTTAAAACACAGTTTTATCATAAATATCAATAAAAAAAAACAATCTGAACAAAATAATAACGAAATGTTAAAATAAAAAAATAACATACACAAGTTTGAGTGAAGTGGAGCAAAATTCTTAGAAGCAACTGTCAACAGTAGACACAGAGCTATGCTTCAGGCTCACTTTCTTTTCTAAGCGTAAAAAGGAGATGCACTCTCACACTGTAACAAAACATGTTACTAAGGATTTATGATGATGTAACACGGAAATTATAGAATACTGTAACTCACTATATAGAATACTGTAACCCTGAACTTTCTTACCAAACATCTGATATTGATTCGTAGAAAAGTTCATGGTTTGATTCCCAGTAGTCCGTTAACTGCCGGGTTGTTTAATTACAAAAACTTGCTGCTTTATTGAAAAGCTGGTGTCACTAAATGTGTCAGTCACATCAACCCCTTAGCTCCCCGGGGATGCTACGCCCACCGACCGACTAGGAAAATAATGAAAGTGAAAGTTAGTAAAATAGCTGCGAGAGTTCAGGGTGCGACAGAACTGGGATCCGACTCCAAAAAATTAAGGCTCATTGAAAAAGACGTTACGACAACGGTCAGCTTTAGTATCCATCCACTAACTGACGATTTTTGCAATCACTTTTCATTTTAACTGACTTGCCAAAAGACTTCACAAAAGGATCAAAGAGGTGGTTATTTAATCTTAGTAAAAATATATTAAGGTTAAACAAAGGAAATATATTATTGCACTTACTATAGAAATACAAATAGAGCTATCCTTTGTTGAGTCATATAGTCATATTATTGTTTGTGTCTACAAACCTCCAAGGGATGAAAAAGGAAAATTTAGAAATTTTTAAGAAAATTTGGGTGGAAGCCGTAACATATTCTAAGTATTACTATGTTAATTATTTGTGGCGGTCTTAATGATATATGCGTGATACAAAAGGAAAAAAATAATAATCTTATTTCGTGTATTTTTACAGCCGACTATACAACTATTATTTAGTGAATAACTAGTTTATAAGATTAATAACCTTAACTTCTACCATCCTATCAAATTTTCATAATCCCTGATGGATTCTCTATAAATTCACAATAAAGAAAACATACAGTTGAACATCGTCATCGTCGTTGCGTCATTTTCATTGTTACTGAGCCTGCTAATGGTAGCCAGGCCCTGGTAAATGCCTGACTAAACTCTAAATTATAAATCGAGTACACAAAAATTAATAAAACCAGACGGATTAACTAGGATAAAAATCTTCAAAGAGTTCAAAGGAAACCACAGCACATAAAAATTAATTATTTATTCCAAATCTGATGACGACATTTCTGATTCTGTTACATTTATTATAAATGTATCAACGAGACTGTCTGCGATGTGGCCGAGTTAGCACATTTTTTCCTATTTACTACTACGAAGCTACGAAGCCAAGGGTGCCGGGTTCGAGTCCCGGCGGGAGCAAATATTTGTTTGATGAGAACGGATGTTTGTACCCTAGTCATGGTTGTTTATCTATCTAAGTATAATATTTATCTATTAAGTATGTTTATCGTTGTCTAGTACCCAAGATACAGGGAATCTTAGTTTGGGGCTAGATCAATGTGTGTGAATAGTGTCCAAGGTATTATTATTATTATTACAATAAGCACAACTTTAACTATTATGGGTGACACAGTCTTTGAGGTGTAACTTCTTTTAAAGCTTCTTTGAAAAGCCTCTGAACTTCCGTCATTTTAAAGTTTTTATAATTCCCGGCGACGTACCCCTTTGCTTGAGCCCAAACTAACTGCTCCCCTATCATTGCGGATTGAGCTCGCAATGATAGGGGAGCAGACGCAGGATAGTGATACCAAATTGTGCAGCCAACTCTTCCACAGCGTAGCGTTTAAACATTGATTTGTTACATTTAACAATTTCCTGTAATTGCGCTTCAACGATGGTGGGTTTATATGAAATATTTTTCCTTCCTTCCGCCAGTTTGATATCGGGATTTCCTCTAATATCTACGAGAGTGATATAGTGCGTTGTCTAACAGACTCTACAAAGTGTTCTGCGATTATCTCTTCGTGATAGTTTTCGAAACTATTTTTTGACTCAAACATCAATCTTCGATTATATCTTCTTCGCTGCTGACGTGATTTATAATAAGGCGCTGCCCTTATCCTGTTGGACGTTTTAGGCCTGTAGGTAACGAGATAACTCGGTAATTCATATTTTCAATTAAATGACATGAGATAACTTGTTAATTAATAATTTTTGACTAGCTAGGTGTAGAAGATGTGGGGTTTGCGTGCCGAGGGGTTTACAGGTGGATTATTCTAGTGAAATAAGTGTTCTTTCCTAAAAGAGGGTGCCACTGGTAAATCTAGTTATCAGAAATTACTTAAAAAGAAAGAGAAAAAACAACAGTTTCTCGACAATGTTTATCTGGTTTATTGATTTTAATCTTGACATAGTTACTCAGCAATTTCGGACACTTATTAACCAAAACTCGGACACTTGTAACCAAACTTAAGATGAGAAATAAATTTGTTCTCTATCGTCGAGAGGGTTATTATTAACCTAGGTAAACATTCTTAGTTGGATAGTTGTACAGGGGCATTGATATTCCATAACTGAACGTTAATTTATACAAGAGAGGGGGTACTGAACGTTTCTCAACGGATGCTATTCTAATTCAATATGTCTTCCAGTTCTTATTAAATATGTTCAGCACGTCCTCATATGTAATGATTCTGTTACATAAATGTATTTCCAGGACCACGCATCAAGCGACCGTCCCCTTGTTTAACCCAAATGTATAATGGACTTACACATGTGGACCTGGAGCACATCCGTGCGTACCGTGATGATGTAGGGAGACGGGGTTTAAATTCCCAACTGCCTACACGGCCACGAAACGCGTTGGGATATAGCCCCGAGTGTACAGAATGGTTGTTCGAGCACCTTTTAGAGAAGGCCTTCCCAAAGTATGCTGTTCTTATTTTATTTTTATTTTATATTCTTAAGAGAGGCAACGGCTGTAATTATTAAAAAGTGACAAATAAATTACAATCATATGAACTAATAATAACCTCCTACAGTTAATTTTCGAAACATGGGTACTGGGTACTTCCAAAGCGACATAATAGCATTAATTGACAAAAAACTACGAGTACAACACACACTACAACAACACTACTCATCATCTAAAGATGCAACAAATTGCCTTATGAACTGAACCCTAATTGATTGAGCACTGACATTAAATATATCAATGCCATCTTCACCATTAATGCCATCGCCACTACAGAGACTGTTAAAAGTAGAACAAGATCTTAATAAAAACGAGATTTTCCTACAGTTACTATGAAAACGGGGTAACTGAAAGAGAAGATGTCTACGAGCACCAGCAACAGGAACTTTCAGTTTAGTTTTACTTAGCAGAGAAGAACAATCTACGGTGCCCTTCACTATTTTCATAGGAAAAACAATATCGACGACATCCCTACGGAGCTTTAGAAAGAGGAGATGTAGTCGAGCACACCGATACTTATAATCAACCTGTGGCACTTTGAACTTGAAGCCGGTATGTATACCTTGTAAAATTTATCTGGATACGTTCTAATCTATTGATGTAAATGTTATAGCTGTGGTTCCAAACCTGCGAGGCGTATTCTAGGTGACTGCGGACGTACAATATACATACAATATGTTTATCGTTTTCATGCGCCTAAACGATTTAGATGATCTAATGACGAAACCTAGTGCCTTTAAGGATTTACTGACATTGGCATCAATGTGTCGGTCAAAAATAAGCTTGCTGTCCATAACAACACCAAGGTCTTTACTATCAAATGCTCTCATTAGGGGAAGGTGCTTAGTTTCATAATTAGCCAATCAGGGTTTTATATTTTCGGGTTAATGTCACGTAAAAACACTTAGCGGCATTCAAGTCCAATTTATTTATACCACAGTAGATATCAAGCTAAAGTAAGTCCCTTTGAAGGAGTTCTGAGTTGGTGGCCATCCATTAATCGATTAACGACCCTGAAGATCTTCATGTCATCTGGTATGGGTGAATGTCACAGGTAAATAATATAAAGAGAAGTGACCCAAGCAATGACCCTTGCGGCACTCCGGAGGACACTCATCCAAGATGACATAAATCCGTTAAAAACCACAGCCTGAGATCTTTGTGAGACATAAGAGGCAAACCACTTGAGCAGATCACCCCTAATGCCAACCTCGCTAAGCTTATCTAATAGAATGCTATGGTCGATCTGATCAAATGCCTTGCTATAGTCAGTATAGATGACATCCCCTTGGTCATAACGAGGACAACGGTCCATATGCTCACTAATGTAGTCGTTAAACAGTACAAGATTGGACATTGTCGATCTACCTTTCAAGTAACCACGCTGCATCTGGCTGAAACTAGGTTTAAGCGCCTCATAAAGTTGTGAGTACACGATACGCTCAAAAATGTTGGCAATGAGACATAGTTTAGAAATTGGCCTGTAATGTTCGACACGCTCGCGAGACCCTTTTTTATGTATGGGAGAGATATAGGCAGACTTCCAACGTAATGGCAATACACCTTCGCTAAGTGATCTTCTAAAAAAATAGAGACAGGAATGGATAGATCCTCCGCACTGGAAACTAAAACTTCGCCGAGATAGCATCAGGGCCAGCTGATTTGCAAAGATCCAGAGATTGGAGTAGCTTACTGACATAGGAGATATTAACATCAATATTAAATATATCACATAAACACTGCGATTCATCATAGGTAAATACGTGATTCCCGTCAATAGAGCTGGGCATATCAGTAGATGGGCTGAGAAAGTTATAATGAAAATATTTAGAGAAGAAGCCACTAATCGTATGCCCATCGTTTGATATTACACCTTCGTAAGAAATACAGAGGAACGCACTGCCTTTTCTCTTATTCTTAATGTACGACCAGAAACGGCAGTACGGCAGTCTCACTCCATCCTACTGGTTCTGTCACGCGATATTGCAAACGATGTCCTGTCGGATATGAGCATAATTTTTGAATTTTTTGAAATCTTCAAACTTCTTCTTTAAAACTTTAATTAGGGCTGAGCTGAACCACGGCGGGTATTTATTTTTCGATAGGCTGCGAATAGGTATATAGGAGTCACGTAGTCCAAGAATTATGCTATAGAAAACTTCGACAGCATCTCTGACAGTGCCCTTTCCAAGTATGTCATACCAATCTATATTTTAGTTTTTCTTTCTGGTTTGCTCGTAATCAGCTTTGGAATAGTCGTAAGAAATATGCGGATAAATTTTAAAGGGCAAATAAAGTTACGGGTATAATAATATGTAAAGTTTTATGATAGGGATCCTCGGGCACCACTAGATCGGCGCAGGACATGACTATGACATTGAAGTTAGATAATACAAGGTCCAGGACTCGGCCAAAGTTGTTCTCAAAACAATTGATTGTTGTTGAAACAAAATCACAAACAAGCTCGGAATCGAGCGCAACAAATAACATCACAAACCTCAATAACAATCAGTCCCTTTAATTCGAACCGATTGCAAAAATTCAACTACTTACTACGAGATCAATAGACACTCGTAACGAAATACGACATGAGTCCTTACTGGGCTGGAACATAAGCAACCAAAAACAATTACAACATCTCGAAAACATTTGCAACAGTCTGGATACAAATAATAAATGTAACATGATTACACCTCAACTGAGACACGAGTTTAATGAACTGCAAAACTACGCTCAGCTACTGTCAACTCGAGACAGCGAGTCGCTGCCGCCGCAGAGGTCTTATCAATGGTGTCAGCTACGTCGCTAAAAGCCTTTTCGGCGTGCTAGACGAACATTTTGCAGAACAGAACTCACTAGACATAGCGCTTATACGGCAAAATCAATCTCATCTCAAAAATGTATGGAATAACCAGACGACTGTGTTGGAGTCCGAACTCAATCTACTAATTAGAACGGAAGAAATAATGGAAAAATAACATAAAGTTATAAACAAATATTTGAACAGTCTTGATGACGCAACAAAAAATCATACATGATGATGGAGATTAACATTGTAGAGAAAGAAAGAGATATTACATTGACAGCTATGTATGACAGCGACCAACATACTGCAAACCTTGAGAGAAATACAAAAGATGATGCTGAATACTATTTCAGACATATTTCAAGGACAGTTTAATACAACAATACATCTATTGACGCCAAAACAACTTCAACAACAAATCAACATTATAACTATGCTATTATAGAGTGAAGTGATATTACCGATAGAAAACATACATACTGAATTTACGAAGCTTTACAAACTTCTGACAATTAGAGCAAGAATGACGCAAGATGATTTTATCTTTGAAATCAGAATTCCCCTTGTCAGCAGAGACAAGTGTGATTTGTACCACGTAATTCCAGTACCGAATGTGCAACAACGTAATATGATAACTATCGTTCCGATATCAAAGTACTTGGCGTTAAATCTAAAAAACCGGTCAAGTGTGAGTCTAAATCGCGCACGAAGGGTTCCGTACCACCGTTCAATGGAAGCGATGGTGTGGAGTGAATAGTTTGTATTTTACACAGCAAAATATTGTTTACAAAGTTATTGGTGCGGTTACTTTCACACTCCATGTACGTAACCAGGTGCATCCATAAGTTTGTATGTGGTATTAAAGAATTGTTTTATGGGAGCCCCCTTAAATATTTCTTTTATCCTGTTTTTTAGTATTTGTTGTTATAACGGCAACATAAATACTCAACATCATCTGTGAAAATTTCCACTGTCTAACTATCACGGTTCGTGAGATACAGCCTGGTGACAGACGGACGGACGGACAGCGGAGTCTTAGTAATAGGGTCCCGTTTGGAACCCTTCGGGTACGGAACCCTAAAAATGACAGATATATACCCGTAACACAGGAAAATCTACGAAAATACATAATAGAAGACAGTTCTACATTCCTGTGCGACCTACAAAACCCTATTTACAAGATGAAGTCCGATAAAGATGTATGTGTGCAAACAGATAACAAATGTGAAATAAATGTCGCTAAGTGTAAAAATAACTGGGTCACACTTATGAAAGAAAAAATTTATAGATAAATGTTTTCTTTCATAAGTGTGACCCACCCTTTTGTTGCGAGCAATGTGAACTACGAACAATATGCGGAGATCGAGTTACCGCACATGAGCTGACGTTGTACAAGTGTAGTTAGCCTCGACGATTACTGCGAAATCAAAACAAATGAGTTTACGATATACGGGCACAACCACCATATAAGTCAATTGAACATTAAAGATGAGTTTCAACCTACAAATATAGCCCCGATCAATCACATCATCAACATAACCATATGTAGAGACGAAGTATGGCAACGTGACAAATCGAATAACGGGACGACAAACACCATTTTAGACTGATCTACGGTATCCTTACAGCTGTGTTACTGTTGGTTCTGGCATGGATATGGCGTCGATCACGTTGCAGTTGGAGACGCCCCAGACACCAACAGCAGCAGCAACGACGAGCAAGCCGGCAGCAGTGGGCACACGACAGCCCGCCCTCGGCCCCGCCCCGCACAACTACACTCAACATCGCCATAGTACACCTGTAAAAGTCAGGACAGTGAGATTAAAATGGTAGTAATTAAAGTGGAGTTTCGCAAAATAGTGTTTAGTGATGATTAATACATATTTTAACTAACATTAACATTTTTTTATTATTATTTCATCACTCATCACTTTTATCACCACATCAACTACTAACATTTAAACATGATGGCACCCCAAACGCTTATCTTTGCTCCCCGGGAATATGTTCGGGAACCAAACACCTTTTGCTGTGGTCGGCGACTCAAATTTAATTATTTAGTGCATTTTAAGCAACCGCGCGTGCTGGGTGCATTAATAACATTTTCAATAATAATTATCAACAGTTCAAAATAAACCGTGAAATACAGTGATTGAGTGAAATAACATTGTGTTTTCATTTCAACCAACAACTCAAGCAAGGCCTCATCTAGCGGAAGATTTCCCAAATTATTTTGGCCCAGAAATTCGTTTTTAGTAGCGTCTTTACAATAACTTATCTTTTACATATTTGTCCAAGAAATATCGAGAGTGATGGAAAAAAAATATAGTACTATTATATACTATACAATTTGTCGATATTATCGATAAATTTATTGTATAGTAAGAAATAATAGTGCTCAATTGCAATGATCCGATCTGTATTTACGAACCTTTTCCACAGAGTAACATTGATATGTGAAATTTGATGTGTGATTAAATACAACAACCCTTTAAATTTTAGATTCCCTCGTGAAAAACTATTGTTTAATGTGTGGATTGCGGCGGTATCTCGCGGATCCGGCTGGACGGCAAAAACACGCGCGAATTCTCAAAATGATTTTACTGCAGAATGATTTTACCAGCAATAAAAAAATCGCAGCCTAATATAAACTACTATTCCAACACTAATCTCCCGTTCACATCTATTATAAGAGTAAGGGTTCATTAACACGGGATCCGACATTCACGATGAAACTTATTAAATATCTCAATAAACCTTATACTCGTAGATGCTGCTGATATTTTAAAATATATTCTACTGATATTTTACTTTGTCACGGTATGTCAAGGGTCACTATAATTGAGTCGTGATTAGCTATCTTTATTAATTAATGGTGGTTCAATGTAAATTAGTGCTTAATTTGTAAAGAGTTTAATGCTATATAAATGTCGATTTAATAATGTGTATTTTTTATCGGTTTTTATTTTTTATTATAGCACAAAATAATCCACATTTTGTTTGTAAAAGACAAACTACTTTATCTTTGTTCGTTTCTTCATATTACATTCAATTTAATCTATTTCATATAAATCGGCCTGCCTGTAGCACGGCTCAGTTTTCCACGACTTGTCAGAAACAGTCACAACACTCAACCAGTGTTTGAGTATTGGGCTATATAGTGAAAAACAATGGAATCATAGTGAAGAGTTCATGGATAAAGTAAAAAGGTACTAAAAAATCTTTAGAAAAGTTTGTCAAATTGCAAAACCAAATTATATCAGATCTAAAATAAGAAAAAGTGCAAACAAAATTAAATCAACTTGGGATATAATTAAAAGTGAGACTGGAAAGGTCAGTATTAAAAACAATGAATATGAATTAAAAATTAATGATATTACTTTCAAAAATGATATTGATGTAGCTAAAGCGTTTTTTTTTTTTTACTGACATCCCAATCTCTACTATAAAGTCTTTAGACTATGTACCTAGATGTGAAAATCAATTCTCGTTTAAATATGTAGATGATAAAGATATTATTAAAGCCTTTAAATCAATAAATGTTAAGAAAACTGCAGACCTCTGGGATATTACTGTTCATGTTGTGAAGCCCCTAATAAATGTTATTGCACTTGATTTAGCTTTCGTATTTAATGCCTCTATTGAATCTGGCGTGTTTCCTGATTTAATGAAACACAGTAAAAAAGGTACTAACCTTTGTTTAAATCGGGTAGTACATCTGACCCTTCTAACTTCAGAACGATATCGGTATTGCCTACATTTAGTAAAGTATTTGAAAAAGTAATTTTAAATCAACTTCTTACACATTTCAACAACAACAACATGCTCCACTGAAAACAATTTGGTTATACACAAGGCAAATCAACTACTGATGCCGGTATTGAGGTAATATCACATACATATGATGCCTGGGAGGAGTCGCATGATGCTCTAGGAGTATTTTGCGATTTGCCTAAGGCTTTTGATTGCGTTGACCATGGGACATTGATCAGGAAATTACATCACTATGGAATTAGGGATAACTCTTTAGATCTTCTCTCTTCTTATCTAAATAACAGGATACAGAGAGTTGACATTAATGGAAAACGATCTCCAGGGTCTGTTGTTATTATGGGTGTACCGCAGGGTTCCATACTCGGGCCATTCCTGTTTTTGGTTTATATTAATGACCTGCCACATCTTGTCAGAGACAATCATGAGATTGTACAGTTTGCAGATGACACTTCACTTTTGTTTAAAATGAAACGACGCAGTTTGAACTTTGACGATGTGAATAATGCAATCTCAAAGGTAGTCAATTAATTGGTTTAGTGCTAATAATCTTTTACTGAACAATAACAAAACTAAATGTTTTCGGTTTAAACTCCCCAATGTTAAACAAGTCTCGGCTAATGTTAATGTTAAAGGTGAAAATTTAGAAATTGTAGATAGCACGGTACTCCTATGAATCACCTTAGATAATAACCTTCAGTGGGGCCGACACATAGATAAGCTATCAAAAAAACTCAGTTCCGCAGTTTATGCAGTTAAAAAAATCCGTCTTTTTACGGACGTGAAAAAAGCTAGACTAGTTTACTTCAGCTACTTCCATAGCATTATTTATGTCTTACGGCATACTGCTGTGGGGGAACGCTGCAGACATCAACATAATATTTGTGCTACAAAAGATGGCTGTTCGTGCAATCGATCTACAATGTGGGTCCCAGAGAGTCACTGCGTTGTAAATTTACATTTTACATTTACAAATTAACATTATGACAGTGCCGTGTCAGTATATTTATGAAAACCTAATGTACGTCCACAAAAATATTGATAAATTTCCTAAGAATAGCGACAGGCGCAATGTCAACACTAGAAATAGGAATAAACTAGCTATACCTACTACTAGGCTCCATAAGGTTAATGTATCTTTTAAATGTATTCGCTTTTACAACAAAATACCGACTGAGTTACAAGAATTGTCTGTAAATAAATTAAAAAATGTTGTTAAAAATCACTTATGTAAAAAAGCTTACTACAAAATATCAGATTATGTAGAAGACAAGAAAACTTGGGAAGGTGTTTGCTCCAATTCTGTAAAAGATAACGTATAAAGCTGGAGGTTTCTAGTCGCCTCTTTGCCTCCAGCATGTAAAACATTGAGGTGACGGAATTCAAATCGAGTTCTATATTTCCCTGCCTTATACATGTGTTAGTTTAAGATTTGACATTCTCCAAATGTTACCTATGTGTTTTTTATGGAAATAAACTCTTTTTAAATTTTGGCAGGCGCCCCAACCTTGAATGACGTCTAGGAAGCTGTGGTGCTGTCATTCATTCTGTTTCAGTAAGGAGGCCGTTCTCTTTCGTATGAAGGCACGGAATCCATCAATATGTGCCTCAACAAAAGTGCCCGATGCACTACAGTAGCATGGTAGCCCCAACATACTTAAAGCATTGTTATACTGGACGAGCAGGGCATTGAGACACTTTTGGGTATAGTTGACCCATAGGCAGCACATGTAGATTGATTAATAAGAGTGAAGTATTCACTGGCTTTTTACAATATGTAATCATACGAGTCAACATATTCGCCCGAACTGCCAAAGCGCTGCGTGCACAGTCTATGACTAGGTCATCCCTCAGGTACTCAGTCGACAAAGTATGACGTATGACGAAGGTATTTGAAATCAGTTATTGAGTGCTTTATCATAGAATTTAATTTAACGACTGTGTTTATTTCTTATGTAGTATGTAAATAAATTATCACTTCGACTTTGAATATTGATATTAATTAAACAGTCATCATTCACTAATAGATAAATACCAGTCTTCTAAAATATCGTTTAACAAAGTAGGTGTTTACCTATATTTTTTATCGATAGCCGTAATTATAACGATACTTACCTCATCACTGGTTGTCAATAAAATTGTACGCGAAAAGAATCGTGCCTTTCCTGTCAAAACTACATTGGTTTCAGTCATATAAGTAAAACGGTCGTATGAGTAAAGAGTGTCGCTATAATAACTGTTGCTCATGGAAAATAGCCCAACCTCTATTTACTTACTTACTCTGAGGTATCATAGTATATATTTCCAGGTTCGTTCCACACTTTTCCGATCCGGAACAGGCAAAGGACTTTCATCCTTAAAGACAAAGTATATACCATAGACATAAATCGATTCAAATTAAAAGATTGGGCAATCCTTACTTGTGAGTGAATAATAATTTTAGCCAACAATAAATAAATTTAACTCTTAAAATACACAATCGACAATAAAGTCGATTATATCACTACACTATATATAGACGACAACGACAAGAAATGGGTTACACTGCTAATGTCATTCTGTGGACTAGATTTTTATTTCAGAGTTCAGGATTATTGCTGCAGCTGATATTTTAGCTTATAAGTGTATTTAGAGAGTAAATTAAAATCGGAATAACTTCACCGACGCAGTTATCAATGTTAATTCGGGCAACCCTTCGACACGCCAACTTTGCAAAATTGCTTTTGAACTTTGCAATGCGAACCTTCATTTGAGCTGCCATATCAATCATCCAAAATTATGTAAAACGAGTGAACAAGAATCGCGGAAAATTAAAGTTTTTGAAAGCCGCTTCCTGCCACCTGGGCTGTTTTCTAGGCTAAGCAGAGTTTTGTTTATGAGATGACAGGGCCTCTACCATTAGTACAAGTATTCTGAGCCTCTGTCTACGCCTTCTCTAGGATACCTGGAAATATTGGATATTTTATCAATAATTTACCAATCACAACATTGACAAGCCAAGTCGCAATAAATGACAGCTCATGTCAAATAAGTGTGTTCTAATTGGTCCATTTTTAAATGCGATCGATATCAGAATTAAATACTAAGGTTAGTGATCCATCATAAACGTCTCCCATTGCCTGTTAGTTCTTTGATTGATACCAATTGGGATACGTTTGTTCCGACAAGCACGATATGGGACAGGACAGTTTACGAGCTGTCGAATTCAGATAATTGGATAGTGGCATAACTTGCTCCACTTGCGATAAACGGTCAACCCGGAGCTTATTTAATTTATATAATTAATCAATAATTTCAGAATGTTATGTCTGGGCAACCCGGCAGCGGAACTTAGTATTTTACCTTCAGCTTGATTAGGGAAATGGGAATTCAAATGATACAAAAAGGATCTTAGCCGATGTATAAATGACTAACAGAGTAAAATAACTTTACACGCACAATTCTTATTTTTTTATCACGCTTTTATTAGCTTCACCTGAATGTTTGTTGGTTTGTTTGTATGTAACCGACTCCTTTGGACTCGATTTTGACCCACTATAAACGGACAGATTCAATTAAAACTTTGTACACTTATCAAGAATCAGCGACAATGTAATAATTTCATAAGTTTATCTCATTATCCTGATTAGGATCGCCAGGATTAATTAATTTCTCGTATTTGGGGGATTGACAAAACAGTCTACTTACTTTCCGGCTCGCGCACTCGAACTAAAAAATGAAAAATAAATAATATAAGTATATAAATATAATAAAAAAAGCGTCGGGCGCTTTGTTCCATATCTTTCGTACATCGAGCGCCCGACGCTTTTTGTTTCACAATAATAATAGTATTTTTTATTCATTATTGTTTTAAGGTTATATTAAAAATTATTTTTAACTTTTTAGTTCGAAGTGCTTTAAAAGCGTATTTTTTAGTTTTTTTAAACTATATTTTATTTGTGAAAAACAGACTTTGTGATAACTTCGGGAGACTATTCTATCGAGCAAACATAATTACGTTTACACGTTAGTAAATGCAAGCTAGTATAAAGTAACAACTGCTTTGATACTGATTGTGCGTCACTTAAGATTTACAAAATTCTGCTTTGGCCTACGCGGCGCCTCAAGAGTTAAGTGATTTTTATTGCTTTTACAACTCTGCCACCCCGAATAGGAAAAGGCGTTTTATTTTAAAATTTTACACATCATGTTAAATGTGGCTGATATCGGATCATAGTTTGTCATCACGACCGGTTTAGCCTAGCGGGTAGTGACCCTGCCTACGATGCTGACGGTCCCGGGTTCGATTCCCGGTAAGGGCAAATTTTTGTGTGATGAGCATGAATATTTGTTTCATAGTCTTGGATTTTTTCTATGTTTTTAAATAAGTATTTCTATTCAATATACCCATAACACAAGCCTTGTTTGAGCTTACTATGGGCCTAGTTCAATTTGTGTAAGATTGTCCTTTTATATCTATCTATCTATCTATTATTAACTTTCTCTGGAGCTCTGGCTTCCCATCAAAGGGAAAACAGATATACATATAATTCCAAAAAGTACTTATTCATGCAAAGCATGAAATTTGTAACGTTACGATATTTAAATGACACATTTATTTTGGGCTTTACTCCAGTCTGCTTTAAATACGAGCATTTGCAGCCCGACTAGAATTCCATTTCGTCTTAAAACAAAACAACATTACGACAACATCAAAGTGTTACTTCGGAAAAACGAACGTACACAATGCTTTCAGCGAGCACGTAATGATATCGTAAGATTTTTACGTCGCTTTTAACGCCCTCGGTTATATTCGAGGTTGCGAGTTAAAATAAAACGATCTCAATGAAGGGTGCTATGTGTTGATGAATTAGCCTTGTCCTAGGTTTGATCAAATAAAATGTATGGTGTAGTTTCCCTTTTTTATTTTCATCATTCCTATTGATTCTTCTTGGAAAAGGGCTTTTGAGATGCCAATGCGGACGGTCGCCTTTCCATCCCCGGTTTGGAGCAAACGCATTAAGCAAACTATATTTAAAAACACCCCCACCGCGCCTTTGTTCTGGAGATCGAACCTTGATCCGAATCACGGCCTAACTATGTAATCAATGGTGAGTTTGGTGACTGGTGATATCAGTGTAGTACATCGTAAGTGTGCATGAAACATATATGCGTGTATGCTTAGTTCCGGTCTTAGCACTGGATTGGCCGAAAACCGCTGCAGACAAAGAAGATCGGTTTGCAGGGCACACAAACACCAGTCTTTGTGTGCGTAACGTTGCCAATAGCTACGATTAGCAATGCACACTAACACAGTATTCGTGTTAATGTCGCGTCTGTGTGCGTTTTTCTGATCCCATACATTCATTGATTATGACGCAAGTTTTCACAGCTTTATGCAAAGTAGTCGATAGCCTAGTGGATTAGGTGCTAGAATTACGATATGTAGATAAAGGTTCGATCCCTCAAAGGAAATTATTTTTTAGAAGCTACGAGTATTATTAAATTCACATAGCATCGAATATAAATTGATTACAATTGTTTAACCAAACTAGAGTTCGAAGAGTTGTAAACTTGCCCGGTAAAAAGGCCATAGTCTACCTTCTTTATTTAAAATGTAACAGCTACCCTCTTTAAAATTGTTTTGCGTCTGCGCGCTCTCAGCATTAGTTGTATTGCATTTCGTTCCTTGTAAATTGTGATTGAGATTTGTTATCTATCATGGAAAGTCATCTATCCACTTTTAAAAAGGCGGAAATCATTGTTTTGTATGAACAAAACATTTCAATTAGCGAGATAGCACGACGTTTAATGATATCGGTGAGTTATGCATATAAAAAATAAATTTGAAGGTTTTTTATAAATTATGATTATAATTATACCTTGTGTTACTACTTCATTGTATTTTTTTCTTATTTTACAGAGAAGAACAGTGCAACTGTGGGTTCATAGGTATGCAGATTCTGGACATGTTGAAAGTCGTCGACCAGGCCCACAGCCTGTAGCCTACACAGCTGCATCTGATCGCCATCGCGACATCATTGCAGCGCATAACAGCAATCCGTTTGCCAGCACCCGGTCTACGGCGACACTTCATAATGTAACACTACAAACAGTTCGCAATCACTTACGAGCTGATGGTTTAAGATGTCGGAGACCAGCGAAGAAGATTATGATGTCTAATGAGCATCGTGAAGACAGAGTGCGGTTTGCCCGTGAATATTTGGACTTTGATTGGTGTAATAATGTTGTTGTTTTTAGTGATGAAAAGACTTTTAGATCAGACAAGGATGGGCGTAAAATACTGTGGAGAAGAAATAATGAACGATATAGTTTAGCAAACATTCTACCGTGCAGGTGTAGTGGCCGTATTACTTTGGGATATTGGGGATGGATGTCGTCGATGGGCCCCGGTGAATTAGTGCAAGTGAGTGCTCGCAACACTGCTCAAGGATACTTGGATATTTTACAGAACGTCATGTTACCAACCGTACGAACTGTATATCCGGATGAGCATATATACTTTGTCCATGACAATTGCGCTGTGCATCGCGCCCATATTGTGCAAGAATGGTTTAACAAGCAAGAATCCTTGACAGTTATTGACTGGCCTTCTAAAAGCCCTGATTTAAACCCCATCGAAAATCTATGGGGACATATGGTGCTCAATTGGGATCCATCGAATGTGAGATCTAGGTCTAATTTAGATGAAGTTGTTACTTCAACCTGGGAGATAATGCGAGGCACTGACATGTGTTGGAATATGGTCACTGGCATGAGAAGTAGACTACAACAAATAATAGTAAGAGAAGGAGCTCCACTAAGATATTAAATAAAACATAACCATTAATATGTGAAAGCTTTGTGTTATCATAAGATAAGGTGATTTATATGTCTATGATGTTATTGCTACTTCAGGTTAGAAGTTATCACATAATTTCTAATTGCTTAGCATGTTGATTCATAGCTTATATATCATCAACTGCGACATCTGTCCTTGTCTGACTAAAACTAAAATAAGTAAATTAAGTGTAGTTTATTATAACAAACTAGTAATAAATTATTATTAGGACGAAATATAATTTTGTTTTATTATGAAAAAAATAAGGCTGGTTTCACCACATGCTGATAAAGCCTATCTGTCAAATAACGCCATACAAAAATCTAAGTTTAACTGGCAGATAGGCTTCATCAGCAGTGGTGAAACCGGCCCTTAATCTAGAATAAATATTTGGTCTGATCAATAATAATTAAAAAAAAGTATCTAAAAAAAAACATCACCATGCTTTTTCCCTCCTTGATAGAGGATCGAACTCAATACCTCAAAGTCATTAGTCTGGCATCTAACCCGTTGGGCTATCGTCCACTCTGTAGGAAGCGGTAAAAACTAGTCTTATATTCAACGAAGACACATAGTGATTGTATGCTCAGACAGTATTATAATATCTGTGACTGTGCTGTGACGACCAATGTAACGCACACACATTCAAGTCAGCGATTCGTGTCGCAACGTTACGCACACAAAGAGTGGCATTTGTGTGCCCTGCAAACCGAACTTCTTTGCCGATTGTACATCGTAAGTGTGCATGAAACATATATGCGTGTATGCTTAGTTCCGGTCTTAGCACTGGATTGGCCGAAAACCGCTGCAGAAAGGCCTCCGATTCAGAAATCCCTAATTTAGATTAGGCGTCATAATAAAATCTTTGTCCGCCAGGCAACCCCGTTCGTCAAATTAAAAAAACATGTCATAAACAGTTTCCAAGCTTGCTTTGAATTATTACGTCATCTCTACATATTTCGAGCATTATATCGGTATACCCGTACCTATAGGTATGGGTATAGGTATTCTTTAAACCCAAAAACATTAGATCTAGTGGAACTGGCACCTAATTTACCGTTACAAGTATTCACCACTGTCCATCCAGGCTGCGTAAAGCCGCATTATGTTTATGAATCAGCCCTGAACGTACTGAAACAGCACACTTCGTGTCCTCCCTTCTTTGCTATTTCGGGAATTTATCGTGAAAAAAATATGTGTACCTGTCAGCTCAGCCTGCGGAAGGTATTGAACCAATAATTTCATGTGTGTTGTATACTGGAACTCTACGCGACTCGTTATTGTTTTAAAAGCATATGTAGATTTAGTAAAGCGGGAAACATCGTGAGGAAACCTTCATAACTCCTTAGCTGCAGCGGTATCGAATAACTGGCTGGAAAATTGTATATTGTATTCTATGTAAGTATACATCGCGCCACGAATTAAGGTAATACGAAAAAAAGGGGGTTTTTTTCGAATCCATTTATTGCACCGTGAAGTCATCTACAGATTTGGTTTTTAGGTTAACGTTTACTGCGTATTTGATTAAGATTCTCACAAAAGGAAAACGCGATCGGATGAAATTTTCTTGATATAATTTACTTACGAAAACACCTCTAAATTGTTTATTTTTTTCCTGTAATTTTGAAATCCTAACTACTTATAATGTGGAACTGCGTTCAAAATGTAGATATTATGTATTCGCAAAATCTCCATAAAAAAAAATCGTTTCAACAAAACAGCGAAGTTTTTTTTTAAACAAGTTTTCTGTTGTTTAGCGCTTCGTTATGACATTTTTTCCCGATTCCGTCCCTCTCACACTGCGGGTCTTTCCGCCTGGAGTAACGGGACCTTTGCACGGACGAGGTATCCTCTTAATGTAAAGTTTTAATTTGAATCGATTTATGTCTTTGGCTATACTGTAACATGGTTTACTTAGAATGAGGTTCTACTTACTATTAAGTCGTACTTAAGTATATAGATTGTAGTAAAACTTCTTTTTATTTCATTTGACAACCTTACTGGCTGACAAGCCTTCTGAAAAGCAAAGGTTCAGAATTCAAGCTTGGAATTTCGTCTAGTAGCTCTTCGATTGTTTTTGACGCATTCCTTCCTTGAACTCTGTATAGCTGAGACATATCCTCGAGTTTTATTTTTCTCCTCATTACGCCATAGTTGCATCGATGGGCTAGTCCCTTATAATTGTTAATTTACATAATTGTGATTATAACTTGTGTTGTGTATATAGAAGGCCTTTACTTGATGTGCTGCCTTTACTTGATGTGCTGTAATTAATTGCTGACCCCCACTCTTGGGTATGTAAACATTTGTGAGGCTCGTAGTCCTTTCTATTTTTCTGTGTATATAATTTAGTAAATATCTCGTGTATCTCCATCCCTACTGCTACAACTCTGTCTGCAATGCCTTCGATAGCTAGGTTCCTATAAGGCTCTCCCACCTTAGTGAGTCTGTCGGAGCATTGCAGACAACCCTAGATCCTGGATTCTTTTCCGCTCCTCACGCTGTGTCCTCCGCAGGTTCTACCTGTACACCCGCCTACCTACCCTCCTGCTCACACCACTGGACCTGAAACCCCTCTGCTGATCAGGACTCCTCGCGGCCCTCTATAGGCCATGGTGTGCTGCCGCTCCTGCTGACGGACCTCACCAGGGGAGTCGCAGCCTAAACGCGCAAAGTCCGTCTCACGAGTTCACACCTACGACCTTGCTCTGTCTTCTCTCAAATAAATCTTGAAAATATTCTAAACGCTCCTTTCATTCAAGATAGGGAGTCTTAACCGTTTCAATACTTTAGCTTTAAGGACGAAAGTCCTTTGCCTGTTCCGCATCGGAAAAGGCAAACGTGTAGAACGAACCTGGGAAAAATACTATGGTACCTCAGAGTAAGTAACTATAAAGAGGTTGGGATATTTTTCATGAACTAAAGTTAATAAAGCGACACTCTTTGCTCATATGACCGTTTTACTTGTATAACTGAAACCCCTCCTTGCCCGTGGTCCACCTAATCTGTTCACCTGGGTGGACCACGGGAAGTTTTTTCTACCCGTGGTCCACCTAGGTGGACTTAGGTGAACCATGGGCATTTTTTTTTACCCGTGGTACACCTATGTAAACTTTGCTAAAAGACCTTCTTTCATGTATTAGCACTTGCATTATCTTAAAATCATCTAATTGACACTGACAACGACTTCCATCAATTCTTGAAATATTTTTTAGAAATAGATGATAAGTATGCGTTTTCAACAAACATGTCGCATGAATTAAGTTATATTAAAAACAAAGGAACAGTGCTGTTAAATGAAGAGTATCAGTACTATAAAGTGAAATCTTTTAAAAATGGTGCAATCATGTGGAGGTGTGCATTGTATAAAAAGAATAAATGTAGCGGAAACATAATTATTATGGTAAGTTTGTTATGAATGGGTTTAACACTGATATTAGTTTTTTTACCTACCACAGTATCCCCGTACTGGTGCGTTTTGAGATACTTACTTATACTTATGAAATATCTCAAAAAAAAATATAAGCGATAATTTCAACTACTTTTAAGTCCAGTGTAGCATGGACAGCCGGATCTGTATAATTATTTATTATTTTATTATTTAACTAGCTTCTGCCAGCGACTTCGTCCGCCCATTAAACTTAAAATGTCCATTTTTTCCCGTTCCCGTAGACATTTCAGGAAATCATTTCTTAGTGTGCACTACACGCCTTCCTCCCACCTACTAAGGAACCTACTTTCCAAATTTCAGCCTTCTACGACCCGAGTTTTATAGGTATAGATTATATTTTATAAAATGAGGAATTAAATCGCATTTTAATTATGTATTTAATGCATATCAAAATATTTTACTCTAATGCTGATGAAACCGTTAGCTGGACATATTGCAGCACGTTTGTGAAAATAGAAACAATATCTTCCGTATCTTCTTTGTCAAAATGATCTTCGGTAGTAATTGCTTCGGTAGCAATTACAGCACCCCACTTTTCTGTATCCATGTGATTGGTGCACAGTCTAGTATTTGGAGGTAAGTATAATTTATATTTACTTAGCAACATCGCCTTGTGGAAAATTGAAGGCTTGTGAATAGAATTGGAGTGAAGCATCCGTTAAACAGGCATCCATTATTTTTATTTGCAACAGCTCGTCTTAACGGATCTGCGTTTTCCATTTCCATAGTAAGTTCACCAGGCATTTATATGAGCAATACGATATTATGATAAAATTATGATCGTCTTAACGGCTGTCACACTAATTGACAACCAACGCCATTGAATTTAAGTAATGATATAAATACATCTGGCCAGGTACTTATTTAAAGCAAAAAGTACTACTGTATACTATATACTAATTTACTGCAAAAGTTTACCGAGGTGAACCACCACCAATAAGTTTTTACCTTAGTCCTTCTAGGTGGACCACGGGCAAGGAGGGAACTGAAACCAATGTAGTTTTGACGGCACAGGTAGGATTCTTTTAGCGAACAATTTTAGTGACAACCAGTGATGAGGTAAGTATCGATATAAGTACGATTATCGATAAAAATGATAGGTAAACACCTAATTTGTTAATCGATATTTTAGAAGATTGGTATTTATCTGTTAGTGAATGATGACTGTTTAATATCAATATTCAAAGTCGAAGTGATAATTTATACATACTGCAAAAGAAATAAACACAGTATTTAAATTAAATTCTATGGCAATGCACTCAATAACTGTTTAAAATACCATCGTCATATAGTGACTGAGTACCTGAGGGATGACCTAGTCATAGAGTGGGAACGCAGCGCTTTGGCAGTTCGGGCGAAAATGTTGGCACATAGGATTACACATTGTAAAAAGCCAGTGAATACCTCACTCTTCGAGGCACATTATCAATCAATCTACACGTGCTGCCTATGGGTCAGCTATACCCAAAAGTGTTTCAACGCCCTGCTCATCAAGTATGACAATGCTTTTAGTATGTTGCTGGGGCTACCATGCTACTGTAGTGCATCGGGCATGTTTGTTGAGGCACATACTGATGGATTCCATGCCTTCATACGTAAGAGAACGGCCTCCTTACTGAAGCAGAAAGAATGGCAGCACCACAGCATCCTAGACGTCATTGCAATACTCAGGGTGAGTGTTGTGACTGTTTGTGACAGGTCGTGGAAAACTGAGCCGTACTACAGGCAGGCCTATTTATATGAAATAGATTAAATAGAGTGCGATCTGAAGAAACGAACAAAGATAAAGTAGTTTGTCTGTTACCAACAAAATATGGATAATTTTGTTTATTATTAATATATATATATATATATATATATATAAATGTAATCAATAAAAAATACCCATGATTAAATCGACATTTATGCAGTGAACGATCGTTCACTGCATTTATGTAGCAAAAAACAAATGTTTTTTCAAATTAAACACTAATTAACATTGACACACCATTAATTAATATAGATTCACATACACGATTCAATTATAGTATACCCTTAACGTACCGTGACGAAGTAAAATATCAGTAAAATATATTTAAAAATATTAGCAGCATCTGCGAGTATAATGTCTAATGGGATATTTTGATGAATCGTGAATGTCGGATCCGCTCATAACTCGTGGCGCGATATATTCCAAAAATGAGCGGGTCAGGTCAAAATTCCGAGCAAGGGGTCAAGGTTTGAATGAATCCAAAATCCAGGTCCAGGGGCAATGCCGAGGTTTTTGATGTAAAATCCACAAAATCACAGAAGCAAAATCAATCAAAGTGACATGAAGTTTCGTTACAGTTGAACTTTAGAGTATGCTACGGATAAATATTTTAATAAAAATATCAACAATCACCAGACTGCAGACAAACAAGTTTTTTTTTCATTAATTCCAGCTATATTTCAGTTGATATATTTTGGTAAACATCTCATATGTTCTGTATAAAAAATATTTTGACTTATAAATATGCGTAGAACGGAATGTAATCACAACCTCTTTATAATGTATTTTTTTATTTTGCGGCTCTGGATACTTTTCTTTCAGCCTGACTCACGACCTCTAGGGTGGAATGAAAGAACAAATTCTAACGCAGAATTTGTATGTGGAAGTGTTTCTACTGAGTGAATGCACCCTGGTTTCAGTCATGCACTTGCGTGTCAATGCCCAACAGATTTTGGCCCCATAGATTCAGGCGTTTTGGCTCAACTTTGGCGATTGCCATCCTTACGATTAACCACCCATAGGTAGTACATATAACTCACCATAGCTATTAAATTATTTCCCACAGCAAGACTTTAAACTGAAGAGTCCATCCTTATGAGCAGGTCTCTCCCGGTTAAAGACCGGAACAGGTTTAGAACCCTGGCTGGAGAGGCACCATTAATTCATTCATTCGTTCATTTTTCATTCCTATTATCGACTCTTCTTGAAATTTATCTTTTCTGGTCGTCGTCGTGGGGTGCGGTCGTGGCGTTGCTCGCCACTGCTACAAAATGTGATTAAGATAATAACTAAGAATGATGTTTTTTGAACATCCTATCCTACTTACTATAGCAAATATATTGCAGTAAATCATGTGATTACCAAAATATAAAGCTTGATAGCATTACTTAATAGCGTAACAACAAATTAGTAAAACAATCCATGTGGACTTACTTATTCCCAGAAAAAACACACCCTTCGAGACACCGTCTCGTAGTCGCAGTTTCTCGTGTTTTTTCATCGCCGTTGCAGGTTAGACAAAAGTCCCATTAGGCGTCATTAGAGGCCCCTTTAAAGTCCCATTAGGCGTCATTAGAGGCCCCTTTAAAGTAACTCAAGATTCGGGACCACCCGTTTAAAAAAGGGATTTTCTTGAGCCACCTTTTGTTTGTATATTTGGGTCCGCTACTTTTAAACTTTATTGCTCGGTAAATAATAGGTAAAATCACATGTATGTACTCAATTTTAAACATATGTATGGCTATTTTATACAAATAAGAATTGCTAATCAATTATTTTCATTATCACCGCCTATAAGCAACGAGGTATAAACTCGATAACAACTACACCAAACCAACTGACTATAAGAAATAACGTCCTAACTAAAGAATACAGTGTATTACCTAACAGATGAAACGGTAACATTTCAAGCCGCAGAATTCCGAACAGCAACAGTAAAATACATTTGGAGGAACCAATAGCAAAAGGAAGCTTCTCCGGCGAGCGTTTGTAGTAGACATTACGCGCAATAAATTAACGCGCACGTCAGGCGCACGCGCATAATATAAACGAAGATACGTTTTCGCATAAATAATGGAAATTATCCGCTTTCAGCTTTATTTTGTTTATTTATACATTGAATAGGCTGTTATGGATTAGAGTTAAAAAGTTTAGAGTTGATGCAGTAGCGGCAGAAACAAAGTCTGCTTTATTAGATGTGAAACGGTTTACTTGTAAACTTTTTAGGGTAAGGGTGACTTTGACCACATTCGCTTAATCAGTATAGCGTGCTAAGATTTAAGTTTGTCATTTTTAATACATTTTGACGTTAAACGTATTAAGTGAATATAGTACAAGTCGCCCTACGCTACTTATCTAAATGTCTAAATTAGGATTAGGTTTTTAGTTATCGTAACTCGCCCATATCTATCTTCTTTTGTTGAAGTTAAAAATATCCTATTAATCCAATGAAAAAAAAGGTTTTTATGGATACACACATGAGAAGATGATTATATCTCTTTTCCAAAAAAAATAATAGATCGATATTACTTCGTTTTGCTGTAACACTCCAATCCAACAATTACGCTCATCGACCCAAGTATAGAATAGAATAGAATAATAATTTATTTGCGAGACAGGCACTTACACTAATATATAATACAAAATTTCTAAAACAAGCTTGTGTATCGCAAAACGGACCCTGACTCAGCATAATGCTGGCTGGTTTGCAACCAACGCTGGTCTTCCGTCAGAGCCGGTACAAAGTACACCAGGAGACAGTCAAATAGGAAATTAGGACAGTGGGTACATCAAGAACAAATATAATCCGGCGTAGCAAAGAGCCTATTTCATTATACCATGGTTTGCTGAAACAGATCTCTTGTTGGAGATAAGCTCGTCTATTGCACTATTGTAATGTTTTTTTTCTCGGCAACAAATATATTATTTACCAATATTAGTTTTGACTCCCTGATATGTTGAATGTTTACCAAATTTAGTGCACCCATGCAGTTTCACAGAACCGTATTGGTTGCTATATGTCACTTTCTGTCCGAATACTAAAGTTTGATTTGTTAGGTCACAACTTCGCAATAGAACCTGGAGCCTAAGCGAAGCGGAACGAAGCGATGAATTCAGTAAATATTTAGTTTATTTCAGTTAAAAAATATCTTTTGGTAAACAGTTAATCATAAGCCTTGTTTTTCTGTGTGCAACAAAGGAATTATGGAACATCACATGGGTTTTCCATATACATAAACATTTATATGCGAAAACCTTATGTACAAAGGCACACTGCGTCGCGTAGACCAGAAACAGTGACAACACAAACCTGTTTTTTTTCTACAAATTACAAAATGAACGCAAATACGCGTCACGTGTACCTATGTCCCGTGAGAATATCAAAACGATGATGTGTCCCATACTTGATGAAGAAGTTGAAAATTGTTAGATTAGATGAGGATCAGCCTGTTTTTTTTTATATTAGGTGCTAACCTAACAAAACAGCGTTTTGTATGGAGAAATTGAAATAAAATCAATTTTCATTACAAATATTTATGCATTTTTTTAAGAATGACAAATCCAAATAATTTTATATAAAAATTTGTGCTGAAATATGAACATTACTTTTAGCTAAACACTCGACACACAACACGCAAATACGCGTCACGTGTACCTTATGTTCCGTGAGAATATCTAAACGATGATCGATAGTAGCAGTGTACCTGTGTGTCCCATACTTGATGAAGCAGTTGAAAATTGTTAGATTAGATGAGGATTAGCCTGTTTTTTTTTTAATATTAGGTGTTTACAAGAAATCAGCGTTTTGTATGGAGAAATTGAAATAAACTCAATTGTGCTTACAAGAAATAAGCGTGTTGTATGGAGAAATTAAAATAAACTCAATTTTCAGTACAAACATTGTTGCATTTTTTTAAGAATGGCAAATCCTAACTTTATAAAACGTTGTGCTGAAATATGAAGATTAGGTACTTTAGCTAAACACTCGACACACAACACGACTTTGAAGAGCGATAGGGTTAAGTACTTACCCATGCTGTTATTACAGCCACTTAGGTTATTATTTAGGTTGTATAGGAACAACTACGGGGACTGCCGGTCGCTGTGTAGTGTAGTGTACTTCTTCAGTAAGTAATAAAATAAGAATCCGCTAGCTCGCCGGCTTATTAGAAAAAATGCACCGGTGATGACTTTTCTTAATCGATATCCCACAGATCAATACCACTACACGATGTTGCCAACCGCCACATATCGGAGTAAAAACAAAACGTCAATACGGGTACAGATAATAGTTGATATTTCACTTAAAAGCAGCAACTTAGGTCTTCGTCTGTCATTAAATATGCTGGAACCCTGAAAAGACTGAGGAATTAAAAAGAAGACTAAAGCTTTTTAACGGAAATGTGAAGATCTGAGACATCATTTTTTATTTGCTATAAAAATATGGCAGGCACAGAGCATTGAATATTAGAGAGAGGGCAAGCCGCCACGTAACGGCAGACCGTTGTATGCCCAGTGTGCATACAGTGCATTCATTTGCTCTCAGCGAGAATTCCCGAGTGCACGCGCCGATCGCCTTAGAAAAAAAACACTTAGCTTTATTTTTTATAATACCGGCCTGTGCAGTTGTCCTATGTGAAAATCGCAGTGATTCGACAAATTTCCATAACAAGGGTATAACATTTCACAAGTAAATACTGAAAATACAATATTTCTTCAATAAAACAACACGATTAACGAAATATTCCGAGGAAGTAATGCTATTGCCTCGCATCCAGATTCCGTCTCTCTCATTTATTTATTTTTTATTTATGTATTATGGATCCTTTACAAAAAATACGCTTAGCTCGCGTAATACACATTATAGATCGCCTGCGCTTAAAATTATGCAACCAGTATAGGCAGGATTCACTCGATGGGTATACTTTTGGGCAAAGGCGACTTCGTCTTTGTCTTCGGCATGTCGCACCTAAGCGCAAAGATTTTTATCTATTACAACTGACACGCCCGCTCTCGTCAAGAGGCCGGGCACACATTTTGTTCGAGCTAGCGTCTCTAGTATTTATACATTATTACTCAAAGGTATTAAATACGATTATGGAATTATTCATGTCTAGATAGATATCACGGTTTGTTGATTGGGCAGATATAGGCATTGAACTACTAGCTCAATGGTTAAAGGTACCTCCTATAGGTACCTGGTTAGATAAGAGATTAGATTGAGGTTTCTAAGTTAATTTCCGTGGGTAGATACCTATGTAGAATAAGTACCTTTACTTATGTGTGGAAAGGAAGATACATTTTTATTGTTTCTAAACCATGTTTCCGGGAGTACCTTACTATTATATAGATCTTAAAAATAAAGATAAAGAAGCTATGCTAGTTACGGTAGAGTGCCTACATAATTATTGTAGCTGGCGATGTTAGGGTAGTTATCTATGTTCGCGCCACCTAGTGGCGTTGCTTGGAGCTTTGGATTGGCTGGACCTCAAACAGGCGTGTTCGCATGACATCGTCGTAGTTCGCGTGTTCGCCTTATTGCTAGTGTCACATAGTTAATATTAACTAGAGCTCATTCGTTACTGAACCTTAGATTTGTAATTACATTCGCTATTACAAAATAAATCAAATTGTAAAGTCGTTAAATATAAACGTCCATTGTTGTATCTCAATTACTTTCCATTTCTGAGACCCGCACGAGGAGTAAAAGAGTACATACACAACGAGAAAGGAGGGCTGAACAACATCAACAACCTATGTCTACAATTAAGTTTATTATTGTTGTGAAATTGGTTGGGTTCTAACTATTCATACTTCTAGAATATGATTATTACAGGCTCCACATTATTTGTCGATTCACCACAGAATTTTGTTCAAGCTTGAAGAAATCATCTTTAACATAGTTCACCTTTACCTAGTTTTAAGACCTGGAGATGCGGCCTGCAGAGAAGATGACCTTTGCGATAGTGTTAATATTATAAAGGCCGGGTGACGAATAAGTGCAGTGAAATCTATGACATAAAAAATCCTAGCCATTATTTAAAGTGAAGTGAATAGTGATTATATAACATCCGCTGTCGCAGTCAACAATGGCTCCACGTTAATTTACTGATAAATCACAATGTCGATAAAATCCCTCGAAATTTTAGTGCGCGAGTTAGTGACCACAGTAACAACGCTGTCGAGTAAGGTCGGTACACTGAAAGCCAAGATTGAGGCACAAAATAGCCTTATAATAAAACTAACAACTGGTGCTCCAGTAACAAGCAAAGCATCATTTCCAACGGCCCGAAACAGTTTAACTCCTTTGGTGGCATCACTGGCAACTGCAACTACCGTTGCAGCAGCGATGCAGCGTACAGTAAGGACAGCCAGCACCAACGCTTCATTAAAAATCAACGGTGGATACAGCGGTGCAGCCAAGAAAAACACTGTTGCTAAAATTGCCACTGAGACAATGACTCAGCTAGCGCCAGCAGTTGCGGCCACAGAACCGGAGATTGACGCGCAGATACCACCAGCGTCCCTGCCTATACCTACTAAACCGCTAAAACCCCCTACCATGACTGACGATCTTACTAACCTGACTCAATTAAATAACGACGGAAACTGGACCGAAGTAGTTTCCAGACACACCGCTCCGAAACGCCGAACCAACCGAGTTACAACAGGGACTGGGAGTGCAGATTCAGAGTTGCAGACCGTGGATCGCCTGAGGTTCATACAGACGTGGGGACTGCGACCTGAAACGACTGAGGATGCCCTACGTAAATTCCTTAATAAAATAACAGTTTCAGACAAATGCTCAGTAGAAAAACGGATCCTGGTAACAGACACGCATCATTCGTCGATGGTATACCGGAAAGCATCTTCGAACGTGTAACATCGCCAACTGCGTGGCCCCCGCGTGTGAAGTTTGCAAGCTGGTTTCCCGCACGTCCCCCCAGGCAGCGGGGAGGAGATCTCGTCGACATCACCACAGCAATGCAATGACTCCAGTGAACACTGTGACACTATTCGTCTCTGGCATCAATAGATTCAATGCTTACGGCACAAGACTACAGCGATTGAAAGTATTACACAGTCAGACTGTAAATGTGACATTCTTCTTCTGTCTGAGCATTGGCTGAAAACGGATGAGCTCTAGCATGTAAACATTATGAACCATGAATTAGCATCATCGTACTGTCGGCCCTCTCGACTTTCGAGAGAAAAGATTTAGTTGATTTATCAATAGAAATGCACTTTGAAGTAGCAGCAATCCAATGTATGAGTCTTAGCGAGTGATCCACTAGACATCATGCGAGGCAAAATGCAATTACCTAATAAAAAGGCATGCGATGCGTTGCTCGCAAACCGTGATACCCAACTCAGACCCAACCTAACACAGGCGATAACCCTACTCCGCGAAACAATTTCAATGTCAAAGTCATCTATGTTTGTTGCTCCGTTTACACCCACGGAGCTAATTAAATTGATCAAATTGATAAAAAGTAAACCCACAAAAGTCATATACGGATTCCCATGCAGTCTATTACACCAAATACCTATAAACCTGATAAATATTCTTTGTAGTCAATTTAATCACTGCGTTGCAGAATCAACTTATCCTAAATCATTAAAACAAATTAAAGTAACACCTGTGTATAAAGGTAAGGGGGACAAAGGGGAGACTAACAAATATAGACTCATATCAATAGTACCAGCCATATCTAAGATATTAGAGATGGGGCTTTGCAATAGACTCAATGATTTCCTATGTAGTGATAATTCTCTCTGCGAACATCAGTTTGCATATCAGGCCGGCCGATCTACGATTGGTGCAGCGCGAAGTTTGGAGCAGGAGGTGATCCAGCAGATAGATCAAAGGTCAGGTCGGCGGGTTGCAACTGTATTTTGCGATCTTTCACGAGCATTTGACCTTGTGGATCACAACTTGATCCTATCCAAATTAGAACGGAGTACGGGGCCCGGCGCTAGGATTATTTCAATCTTTTTTATCTGGACGTACACAAACAACTGTCGTCGGAACAGAAAACTCTAATCCTAGTTTAATCGAAGATAGGTCAGTTCCCCAGGGATCAAATGTCGGCAACAGCCTGTTTTTGGTATTGATGAATGACTTACCTGGCATCACTCAACTGGCTAGTTTTGTTATGTACGCGGATGACATATGTTCTACTGTAACTGGAGACACTCAGACTGAATTGACTGATAAACTGGAACAAGTTGTGCTACAATTGGTTCACTGGTTTAGTAGCAATGGCATGTTACTAAACCTTGACAAAACGCAAGTTATGCAGTTCTCAATAGGTCCGCGCAAACCAGAACCGCTGTGTGTGAGTATCGCCGGGGTTAGCCTGCCCGCCGTCGATGCTTGTCAGTTCGTGGGGTTCACACTAGACTCAGGTCTACAGTGGCACGAACACATTGACGCACTTTGCAAAAAACTAAACAAGGCCTTCTATACAATATGTAGGCTTACGCCCACCCTCACCAGGGACAACTTGTTAAAGGGCTAAAGGCTTATTATGGCTATTTCCACTCTCACATCAACTACGGAATAGACCTATGGGGACAGACCGTTTATACTGCAGACGAAAGTGGTTCGCCGCATTCTTAGAGTACCATGTGATACTCCAGAGAAACCACTTTTTATTGAATTAGGAATAGGTACTTACTGTCCCGTCGCTGTACATATTTGAGGTAGCAAAGTATGTTAAGTTTCACAAAGAAGCATTCCCAAATCTAGCATCAAGTGGTTACCGGTACAGCTCAAGGAGGATGAATCACATTCCCTGTCCTAGGCACCGTCTGGCAAAAACAGGTCACACTATTCATGTAATGAGACCTAAAATATTTAACAAAATAACAGGTGTAATAAAGGATATACAATCCAATCAATTATTCACGCACAAATTTAAACAATTCCTACTTAAGAAGGCGTACTACTCAGTAAGCGAATACCTTGCGGAAGCAAATGTGTCATAATCCCAAAAATAATAATAATTATAATTATTAATAAGTTAAATTAATTTATTGAATTTACAATGTTGACATGATTGAAATATACTACTTATAAACTTTATATACATTGGGTATGTAGATTTAAATAATTAATTAACTACTATTATTATACTAGTTCTATAATTATAGTGTAATGAATGACCTGTAACTTATGTTATCAAATAAATGATATGATATGATATGATATGATATGATATGATATGATATGATATGATATATTGTTTTTAAAGTTGCAAGGTCTAAAGGTGGGAAACTCTTTTTTTAGATTAAAATGGACTATGTAATGCTTATATAAGTATAATTTAAATGCTTACTCCAACCTGCAGATTTTAATGAAAAAATAAATAATAACAACACTTTGGTTCAATTTAGTCATACCTCAGTGAAATTGACGGAATATTGACTATACCTACAAATTGTTTTCTAAAATTAAACTTTTATTAAAATTGTCCAGACAATTTCAACACTGAGGATTTAGTAGATTTTTCTTCTAGGATCTAGAATGTTTTATTTTAATTGATTTTATTTGTGTTGTGTGCATTTTGTGTTTTTTTAGAATCTTCTACTGTTTGATTTAAATGATAATTATTTTGTTTCCTAGATTCTTTAATTGATTTATTTCAACGTTATTTGATCTGAGTTTTCTAGAACCTTTTACTGTTTTATTTAAATTGAGTTTTGCAGGAAGGTTTTGTGTTTTGTAGGTTTTTAACTACCTACTATGCAGCGATTATTGGGTTCTTAAACTCTTGATTTTCTATTATAAAAAGGGTAAAACTATTTCGACTAACACGGTAACCAAAATATTCAGGACAAACGGTAACCAATATTTTAAATCCACCAGGGTAATAGAAAATATTCGAATTAAATAATTATATTATATATATATATATATATTATATATATATATGTGTGTGTATGCTCCCTATGATTTTAAATTTATAGTTATATTTAAAATGAAACTTCTAATAAGTTCGATTTTAAAATCAGATCGGCAATTAGCGAACCGGCCAATTTTCATGGGTATATATATATAATTAGTATTGCTTTATATAAAGTTATTTAGCGCCCTCAGACCAGGTTTTTATGTTCCTGATTGGGCTTTAATAGTGTGCTGAGGTCCAACAGATGAAAGACGAGATAGCATTAAAAATGACTCAACTGTGACATTTCGCAAAAAATCTGTTAACATTTCACACAATGTCTGGAATCTCAAAATGGCTCGATACTATAAGCTCCGCAGCAAGCTAATAGGTGTGACAGTTCGAAGCAGTTTTTTTTTAACAAAACATGGCTCTTATTTTTGAACATGAACATAATGTTCCTGGCAGTTCACACACCTTGAAGTTTGCCTATTCTTCAGGGCTTAAAACGCGCATTGTATCCAAATTTAATCAGAGATCAAATATGCCTTCGGTGATCAATGAATATTTGCTTTTAATTCAACATAAGGCAGGCTTCAATCTAAATATAACGAAACCAATATAAAAGTCTCGCAACCTCAGTAATTAACGGCTGTCTAATTTAAACACGACCTTGGTAAGTAAGCTTCTTCCGACTTAACACCGATCTTATTTCACGCGTATAGGGTCTGAATCGTACTCGAATCGCACTGAAAAGGTGTAGGCTACCGTGATCGGGATATTGCGGGGCACAAGTAATTAACGTTTCTTTTGGTTGAATTGCTGTCTTGTCTGTGCTGCTGCTGCTTTGTAATTTTCTTTGAATCAGACTTAATTTACTTTATTTTATTACTCATTCTGCGTAAGTCGAAGCCGATTTCGCTTTGAAGCGGCTCGTTGAGCACAAGAATACAAAATTGGAAATATTCGGGAGTGGCCAGCGTAGAACAGCTAATGAATAAAGAAAGAAAATAAAACCGGTTAAGAACGATCGTATTCGCAAACAAAGGGTTCCGTACCATCATACAAGAAAAGACACAAAACACTTCTCTTGCATGAAAAGTCCCTTTTGTTTTTCTTTAGTTGTTGTTATATGCGGCAATCAAAATACACACTCTGGAAATTTAAACTCTATCAACGGTTCGCGCGATACAGCCCGCTGACTGACAGATGGTCAGGTGATGGACAACCGAGGCCTAATAGTAGGTCCCGGTGTGGCTGTATGTGTTCAAGAAGATTGGTGTGGTTATTAGTAAAGCAGACTTAAATCGAACCCTAATTTCCACACCTAAAACAAAACAGATACCGTGTTAAACAAAAAATTTTAAACAGCGTTTAACCTCAAAACCAACGTCAAATCCCATACGCCATACACTTTTGTTTTTGAACAAGTGTTGAACAGTATTTTTTTTTTTGTGGTACGGCCCATAGAAGCTTTTGGCATACTGTTACGAATTGATAATACCACATTAACGATATTCACAATATATCCATCTACAACCTACCCTTCCTAATAATAGTATATTATGCAATAAGCGAATAAAGGATTCATTAAAAGCGAGGGCCTTAAATGGATTACGAGCAAGTGAACTATTCTAGCGAATGAATCACGACCGTTGATTCAAGTTTTAGAATCCTGAGCGCCGCGAGTGATTCATGGCCCTAGATATAAATCCGTTATACGATACTTTATACCATGACTAACAGAAAAGGAAAGATTTAAGCGAAAATAGACATTTAATGAAGAAAAAGGATAGGTTAAATAAATTAAAATGCATATTAAAATTGGAACAATTACTAAAATTAAGTGTTATTTTCTTATTATTATTATTAGGATGGTCAACTCGTGAAGCGATATTTATTTCTTGTCGATGGCCAGAACTTTCTGCTGAAGGAAACTCTGGGGCATTTTTGGACGTTGAAGGGCGTGGAGTCCATGGGTCTTCAGGTTTCTTCAGGTTTATGCTGCTCGCTATCTGAAAGCTGCGTTTCGATTTATTTTCGATAGAATCTTCGATATAACCTTCAGCCACGGTATTAGACTTCCATCGGTCAAGTCGCTTTAATTCAGTCATATCTGCACCAGTGTTCGCTAATAACGTTGAAGAGGTCCTTCGGGAAGAATGTCCTGTTAACATCTCGGGATTTGGAAGCTCCAAAAATAATGCAATCTTTTGGCATGGTAACTATTTATTTATTCCAATCGGGCTTAATGTACATTTATTTTTCGGATAGTACAAAAATAATCCGTTGTTGTTAGCATGCGGAGGATGATAACTTTGATACTTTTCTACGATCTTCATGTAGTCATCTCGAATTACGAAGGTTCGGTCAATTTTCGTTTTCGTCTCCCTCAAAGTAACCAGTAAAGAGGTATCAGAGATCGTATGCACATCGTCCACTGTCAGCTTAACAAGCTCATTTCTACGACAGGCAGACGAATCAATGCAACCTGTAAATAAATATATTAAATCTGTTAAAAAATTGATATTGATAGGTTTACTATTAAATAGTTCTAAACTATTTGTATTAAGTACCATTTGTTGAAGATTACTTACTTTTACTGCCAGAAATTGCGAGTCTGGCGCTTCGTTCAAAAAGCGTTTAACATTTTGAGCGGTAAAAACCAGGGATTTTGTCGGTTAGTAGCCTTCTGTATATTCGATTTTTGCCAGAAGCTTGGTTTTCATTTTTCCATTTGCAAAACTCATCGTAGGCTTTGATGTAAACCAGCTGTGATTTGTTGGGTAGCAAGTTTTCTACTATATCAGCCGCCCTCTCTTTTATAAACTCAGGTGTTGACCCATCTTTTTCATCGCTTTAATGCATTTTCAATCGATTTATTAAGTAACACTAAACTTTGTGTTAGCAAAGAACACAAAACAGTTTTTATTCTAATGCTTTCTTGCATGTTCAACCTAACACGAAGGATAAAGGGGACTTCCCTTCATTCACCCCCTTTAACCTTACCGCAGCATTTTTCCCTGATATTTGCTGTGCAAATTAGTATTTTTGATGTGCAATTTAATATTTCCCTTTTAAATTTAAAGTATAAAGTATTTTTACGTAGATCACTTTAAAATGGAAGACATAAGAACTGCCATCAGACTAGTTTCTCCTGGTTGCTATATGTGCTGTGTAGATTTGAAAGAAGCGTATTTATTACTGCCGATTCACGAATGCCACAGAAAGCACTTAAAATTTTGTTTGTATTTAACGCTTTGCCCTTCGGACTTTGCTCTGCTCTTTATATTTTCATAAAAATATTACAACCAGTTATGAGTTTATGACTCATCTTCGATCGCTCGGTTATCAGTTCGCCGGTACCTAGATGAATTCTTACTTTTAAATTCACGTCGAGAGTGCCAAGAGATCCTCTATAATACAATAGACTGTTTAACTAAACTAGGATTTTTTACATTAATTAAATCAGTTAATTACACAAAAAAGTAAACTTAACCCGGAAATTTCCTGTAAGTACCTTACCTAGGCTTTGTTTCAAATGACAATCTCAATACCAGATAAGAAAGAACTAACATTTTAATGCAAACGAATAGTCTATTGAATGCAAAGAGGATGCTAGTACGGGATTTCGCTAAGATATCACTTAATCTTACCGCAGCGTGCCCAGTCATCGCTTACAGTTGGTTATACACTAAATCGCTAGAACGAGCAAGATTGTTGCCACTTCTCAGGAATAATAATAATTACGATGCTTTTATCTGTGATCTGGACTTTTTTACTGACGCTTCCACGACTGTCGTAACTAATATAAGACTGACTGACTTCTATTGTACCCGCTTTTAAGACCCTTTCCATGTCCGAAATCATGATTTTTCCACCAAGTAAGAATCTTCTTTATTCTGTTTTTAGATCAACATACCCGCTGCACCGTCACCTTTCCCTGGCAGCATGTGTGTTATCCGGGAAAGTTTTGTGAAGCAAGGCATTCCGGAAGCAGCCCTAGATGTACTGATTTCAACCAAATTTCAATTACTCGAGCCCAATATTCTTCCAGTCTTAAAAAATGGTGGGATTTTTGTTATTCTAAGGGGTATGATTTTATAACGTCAAATGCAAATGGTTCCCGCCTGGGCTCAAAGTACGAAACCCTGAAAATCCACTTTTCGGCTTTTTCGCTGATGTCATGTATATGTCGCAGCCATATCGTAGAACACACTGAATTACATCCAGGCGCGCCGGAATGAAAAACGTCGCTGTTTTATAACGCGGCTAGCAAGCAAGACTAGCATTGTCGCAAGTAGCACTACATGTTTATAACAACAAAAAACAATTTTTCGATACTGTTTTTCTAACATTCTGAAAATCTTACACAAACATTAAAACATGCGACAATTTATTTTGTAAAACATGACATGACCAATCACAAAAGAAAATAACATTTACATATGTATATACAACTTAACCTAGTGAAATATATTAAAGTATTAATATTAATCTAATTAAAAAATGTAATTCAGGTCGCCGAAGTCGATTAGCAGGGTGCCCAACATGTTGGCACTATTACCTCGCTGTATAGCCAAACTAATCTTCTGGGCATGGTAAGTGCCAACTCTTGGAAATCTCCTAGATTTGTCAAGCGTCGGGCCCCCACGGCCCGAGGGTCTCCACGCCAAAAGGCACAAATATCTCTGAGGGCTGCATATTTGCGCCGCTTGAGACCCTCTGCAGACTCCGCCGCAGCGCCGCCCAAGTCGCTGTTAAATTGGTTGGCGCTAGGGTGTCAGCGCATGTTGCGTCCCACACCAGCGACATCCCATGCTGCCACGGAATCAGTGTCATTCAGTCGCGCCTCTACCGTCGTCGCGGGCTGACCAACTAAACAAAAACTTACCGTACGTAATAACTAACTAACCTACTGATAACGGAGCCTGTAGCCTTTTTAAGCCTAAATGTTCAAATATCAAATATTATAATGACCGATTGGTAACATCTAAAATTGGACGTGGTCAGCCGGTCTTAAATTTGCCATTTTTTAATCAAAGACCAAGTATTTGCCCTGCCACCACTTTAACTGATTATCTAACTGCTACTGAGTCGATAAGATCTTTAAGTGAAAACAATTTAATTTTAACTTTCAAAAAACCACACGAGGCTGACTCTTCTCAGACCATCGGCCGCTGGCTTAAGAAGACCTTCATGACTGTGGTATCGATACTTCTATTTTCGAAGCTCACAGCACGAGACATGCATCGACTTCAGCCGCCTCTAGGGCTGGAGTGAGTTTATAAATTATAAAATTTAGTTTATAAAATTTATTAAATAAGTATTATAAAATTTAGTTTTGGTGCATAAAATATGGTACTGTCATTCACTCAGTTTTGACCGTCTTTTGACCATTTATAAATCGAGACCATCAATTTATAAATTACAACGTTAATATATATCATTTTATACCGTATGGTATTAGAGATGTTTTTACAATGATGTTGGGTTTATTGAAGTTCTGGCTGTAAACACTTAAATAGCTGCAATAATTCTTTTACTACTCTCTTATTCTAGTCTAATGATTTGTAATGCGATTTACATCTTTATTATCAATTATTTTGCTAGTATAATAATTGTTTAATATTTATGCTTCGGAACGCACCGGTTTTCGTTGCGCGGATCGACCGCGAGTAATCGGGACATCACTAGCGGAAACGGAACCGCAGCTGTCACTTGTGCAGAAACGAGATGACGAATTAGAGGTTACTTTCTTGTCGTGAGAAAAAATGTCTGCACATGGCGTCGGGCCTTGACTGTATTTTAGTGTAACAATTGTCTAACACAGGCGTCGGGCCTGGTCGGAGTGTCAACCATAATAATCGTCGGGAAATAAGTAGATTCACGTCAGCGGAGTGAGTGATTCGTGTTGTGAAGGCTAAAGTTGTTCGGTCCCCAACTCGTCGTATTCGGACAGCGACTCCTCATGTCGGCAAGCAACACGCCGGCGACAGCATCGGGCTACGACGAGAGTATGATTCGGTTCCTCTCCCCCCACACCTTGTGCTCCTATCCCGTAATCCTGCCTCGAATTGAGCTTTCGAATTCCGGTCTACGACGTCAAGGTCAGTACCACTTGCAATTCTCCCCGTGCTGGTGAAAACCACCCCCTCAAGATTCCACGCCGTTCGGTTGAGGCGTGGAATTAAACAGTTTGGTAGCAGAGCGTGGTATGTGGAGCGACCTGACATGGACGATGTCCTCCTCAAGCGTGTGGAGGACGCAATGACACGCGTCGGGAAGGTGTGTCGGCTGGCTGCGGAGGCTGAAGCTCTCGGGCTTACGGATGAAGCCTCGGTGGCTGCAGTGAAGCAGCTCTGCGCGGATGCTGACCAAGCGATGGAATGCTTGGGCGACATCGAGCGTCGCGCGGAAAAAATTAAGCGGTCGCGACGGAATGACCGCGGGGAAGGTAACGGAGACCCACCCCCTAAGGGTGTTGTTGGACGGCTGCCACACCTGGAGATTCCGGCCTTCGGTGGGGCAATTGATGAGTGGCCGGTATTCATCAATTTATTCTATAGTTTGGTCCACGGTCGGGACGACCTGGACAACGCCTACAAGTTGGCCCAACTATTGATGGCACTGCGGGGTGAACCGAAGGAGTTGGTCGGTCACCTAACGGTCACGGCGGGCAATTATGAGATAGCCCGGTCCATATTGTTTGACCGCTACCAACACAAACGGCGGTTGGTTGATGCGCAGCTGGGGAAGCTGTTTAGCATCCCAAGAGTAACCCGGGATGTTGACATCCGGGTACAGGTGCTCAACCCTGTGCTGGTGGCCACTAAGGCCCTTCAGAACCTTGGTCTGCCGGTAGACCAATGGTCATATATCGTTTTGTATATGGTTTTGTCACGGTTGCCTGCAGCTGTTCAAAGTCGGTTTGAACAGCTGCATGGGGGCAGCAGCTCGGAACTGCCCACGCTCGTCCAATTGACGGATTTTTTGGAGGGTGAATGCAGGCGATGCGACACACTGGATACGGAGGCCAGTGTGCAGCGCCAACCCGCGCGGATGCGGGAGGGGCCGCGCCCCCCGCCCCCACGGGGGGGTGGGCGGTCGAAACAATTTGGCGTTTTGAATGCCGCGCCGTCGGGTGGCGGCTGTGTGCACTGCGACGGTGCTGGTCATGAAGTGACCAGTTGCGCCGACTTTAAGGCGCTCGGGGTAGCTGCCCGCAGGAAGGTAGTCTTCCGCCACCGATTGTGTTTCGGTTGTTTGGGGCCGCACCCGCTGAGCGAGTGCTCACGCGCGTTCCCCTGTGAGTGCTGTGGTGGCAAGCACCACATCGTGTTGTGCCTGAATCGGTCAGGCCCTTCGGACGGTCACTAGGGCCGGACTCAGGTTGGTCGGCTACAGGGCCCAACCAGGGCCGGACCCAGTCCCCCTCCGGGCAACGGGAGTCACCAACGGGGTGACTGGGGTACCCGCGGACGGGACCCCCCCCGAGGGGAAGGGGGCAGCGCGGGGGGTAACATGCGGGATAGCCGGGGTTCGGTCGCCGCTGTCCAGGGTCAGCGAGGACTTCGGGCCGCTGGCTCACCGCGTGTTACGAGCGGGTGTCAGATGGCACCTATAAGTGGCGCGAAGGCTGGGAGCCCACCACCTTCTGCGCCACCCTGCCCGTCGCTCTGGGAGGCGAACAGGGAGGCGAACAGTCGGATGTCGCCCCCATTCCTAGAGCGCCCCAGGTTGGATCCGCTCTCCCCCCTCCATCCACGGTGGCCACCGGGCACACCGTACACCGTCCGGTATGGTCGGATACCGGGACAGCGAGGGGCCTATTATGCGGTTTGGGACCCCCTGATGTACATACGGTCTGATATGCCACCGGCATATCAGCAGCCGAGTTACTAGGCCGACGGAGGTCTCAGCGGGTTCGGATCCCGCGGAGGTTCCCGCTAGGGACACGCCGCCCACTTACAGGGTGTCGCCACTCCACAGACGGTCATGCTCCCCACCGCCTCTGTGATAGCGTGGAGTTCGGACGGCAAATCATGTGTGGCACGAGCACTATTGGACTCGGGGGCCCAGGGGTGCTTAGTCTCGTGCAACCTTGTAAGACGGTTGGGCATTTCGGTAAGAGAGTATCCACATTCCATTCGGGGAATTGGGAACACGGAAGTCGGTTCCGTTAAGGGAGTATGTCGGATTACTCTCTCGTCATCGGTGAATCTGACGGTCACGGCATTAGTCATGCCTAATGTGATGGGCTCACACCCTCACGTACGGTTGTCGCCCTCGGTGCGACAGTTGGTCGCTGGGTTGTCACTGGCTGACCCGGAGTTCGATATTCCGGGCCCAGTAGACATTTTATTGGGTGTCGATGCCTTGGGATACCTGTTAGTCCACGTGTTGCAGGCGACTGGTCTGGTTTCGGTCAACACCAGACTGGGCCATGCGGTAATGGGTCCGGTCATGCCGGCTGCCCCACGCCTAGCGACTCGTAGTCCCTTATTCGGTTCTGTACTCTCGGAGGTGATACAGAAGTTTTGGGAGGTGGAGGAACCACCTACGGTCCGCCGGTTGGACCCGGTTGAAGAAGAGTGTGAACAGTTTTATCGGAACAATAATGGTCGCCTTCGGTCAGGTCGATTTCTCACACGTCTTCCATTCCGGAGTGATCGCCCACCGCTGGGCAGTTCACACCATGCAGCCGAGACGCGGCTTCTGTCGATGGAACGACGCATGAAGCGTGACGGGATTTTCCGGCAGAAGTACGTCGATTTCATGCGGGAATACGAGTCGCTCGGCCACATGTCGGTTTCGGGTATCGACTGGAAGCGTGAAGACCACTGCTTCCTGCCCCATCACGTGGTCTTGAGGACCCCGGAGGGCAAAATACGGGTAGTGTTCGATGGATCGGCATCAACATCTAACGGCATGAACCTGAACCAGTGTTTGCATTCAGGGCCGAATTTGAACCATGACATCGCGGATGTTATCACACGGTTCCGTCGACACAATGTTGTGTTTGTAGCTGACATCCGGATGATGTTTAGACAGACGGTCATTCACCCTGACGATAGACGGTACCAGCTGATACTGTGGCAAGAGAGCCCAGATCAGCCCATCAGGGTGTACGAGCTGAACACCAACACGTACGGGCTACGGTCTAGTCCTTATTTGGCGATTCGCACTCTGCGGGAGTTAACGGATCGAGAACGGTTAAATTTCCCTAGAGGAGCAGCGATCCTGGAGCAGGATCTCTACGTGGACGATATCTGTACCGGTGCAGATTCCGTAGATTAGGCGCTCGCTCGACGGGACGAGCTAGTTGAACTCTTACGGGGTGGAGGTTACGAGCTCTGGAAATGGATGTCGAACTCTCCAGAGTTACTGACTGGTCTTCCGGATGACTACCAGCAGGATCCCCACATTTTTGAAAATTTGGAAAATCCAAATATGTTGTCGGTATTAGGCGTCCAGTACCAGCCGGTGTCAGACATGTTTTCGTATCGGGTCGAGTTGGACTCCCCGAAGGTCTGGAAGAAACGGAACGTCCTTTCAACGGTGGCTAGGGCATTTGATCCAAACGGGTGGATCACCCCGGTAACATTTCAGCTCAAGTGTTTTATGCGGCAATTGTGGTCTGCTGAGCTGAAATGGGACGACCCGATCGGCGGGTCATTGAGCTCAGAGTGGGACTCGTTCTTTTCGACCCTCCCTGGCATCAATCGGATTTCACTGCCACGGAGGTTGGTCCCCACCAAACGATACACCGCCACCCTGCATGGGTTTTGCGAATCCTCGGAGAAGGGCTACGGAGCTGCGGTGTGTCTGCGTACGGTCGACTCCTCTGGGGAGGTTGATGTGCGGTTGGTCATGGCCAAGAGCAAGGTTGCGCCGTTGCGCACTCGCCTGACCATTCCTAAGGAGCGGCTCTCCTGACTCGTCTGCTCAACCACACGATGACGGTTCTTCGTGGGTCAATAGCGTTAGAAGATACGGTCTACGCTTGGACGGACAGCCAGATCATGTTATGCTGGCTGAAGGCTTCAGTTCACAAGCTGGAGATTTTTGTGGCGAATCGGGTTTCGCAGATTTTGAATTCGGAGGTTCCCTTAATCTTGAGACATGTTCCAGGGGAGATGAACCCAGCAGACTGTGCGTCTCGTGGGTGTCACGCTCCGGAGTTGGTTGGACATCCCTTGTGGTGGGGTCCAAAATGGTTGACTCAAGCCGAATCGGATTGGCCAATGAGTCCACGCGTTACCTCGGCGAACGGCGCCTTGACAGTCGGTGTCTGTACGACGCAACCAGAGCCGGAAGAGGAGTTCAGCCTGCTGGAATGGTACAGCTCGCTCGACAAGCTGGTCAATGTGACCGCCTGGATCTTCCGATTTGCGCGGAATTGTCGTAATTCTGAGGCGCAACGGGTGTGGACACAGGTCCTGACACCACGGGAACGGAACCATGCGTTGTTCGCATTGGTACGGAACGTGCAGACGGTGCACTTTAAGTCCGAATTGGACATTCTGAGACGCGGACGCGTCCAACTGAAGGGAGCTGTGGCTCGGCTCAACCCGTTCCGACATGCCCATTCCGACACATTCGGAATGGGCATGTCGGATGCCACGGCTTGATGGCGTTTCTCCAGCGCGAGTTCTGGATTCTATCGGGAAGACGCTTAGTGCGTAGCGTCGTATTTCGGTGCCTGCCTTGTTATCGGGCCATGGCGGCTACGATGCAGCCCCAGATGGGCGATTTGCCCTCGGATAGGGTTAACGAAATCCGGCCCATTGCGGGTGTCGGAACGGATTTCGCGGGACCATTCATGGTCAAGTCTTCACAGCTACGGAACGCCAGATTAGTGAAGGCATACCTGTGCGTCTTCGTGTGCTTGGCCACGTAGGCAGTCCACTTGGAGGTGGTCAGTGACCTCACTACAGAGGCATTTATCGCATGTCTAGATCGGTTCGTCTCACGAAGGGGCCTCCCGACATTAATCCGTTCGGACAACGGCACAAATTTTGTCGGAGCCAGGCGATATCTGCAGGAGGTCACTCAATTCCTGAACGGTAACCAGGACGCCATCGGTACGGCTTGCTCCCGACGAGGGATTGAATGGGTTTTCAGTCCGCCGGGATGTCCTCATTGGGGAGGAATTTTTGAGGCTGCGGTTAAATCGGCTAAGTCGCACCTGACGAGGATCATCGGTGAGACCTCTCTACGCTTTGAAGAGCTTGCGACGCTGTTCTGTAAAATTGAAATGACACTGAACTCGCGTCCGTTGTGCCCGCTCAGTTCGGATCCAAATGATTTGGAAGCGTTGACGCCGGGTCACTTCCTGATAGGTCAGCCCCTTAACGCCCTGCCAGAATACCCATTCGGTGATGTTAAGTTAAGTCGGTTAACTAGGTGGCAGATGTTGCAGCAGATGGCTCAAGATTTTTGGAAACGGTGGTACCTTGAGTACTTGCACATCTTGCAGCAGCGCCTTAAGTGGACTGACCGGACGAGCCCCCCTCAAGTCGGTGATTTGGTGCTGATTAAGGATGCGAACCTGCCATCATTGAGATGGAGACGAGGACGGATCGTCAATTTGCACACGGGTCGGGATGGCACGCCTCGATCAGCAGAAGTCAAGGTGGGGGACTCGGTCCTCAAGAGAGCGGTCGCAACACTTTCTCGCCTTCTCGATTAGGGACAGGTTCGGGCCTGTCCGGGCGGGTGACTGTTTAATATTTATGCTTCGGAACGCACCGGTTTTCGTTGCGCGGATCGACCGCGAGTAATCGGGACATCACTAGCGGAAACGGAACCGCAGCTGTCACTTGTACAGAAACGAGATGACGAATTAGAGGTTACTTTCTTGTCGTGAGAAAAAATGTCTGCACATGGCGTCGGGCCTTGACTGTATTTTAGTGTAACAATTGTCTAACACAGGCGTCGGGCCTGGTCGGAGTGTCAACCATAATAATCGTCGGGAAATAAGTAGATTCACGTCAGCGGAGTGAGTGATTCGTGTTGTGAAGGCTAAAGTTGTTCGGTCCCCAACTCGTCGTATTCGGACAGCGACTCCTCGTGTCGGCAAGCAACACGCCGGCGACAGCATCGGGCTACGACGAGAGTAAGATTCGGTTCCTCTCCCCCCACACCTTGTGCTCCTATCCCGTATTCCTGCCTCGAATTGAGCTTTCGAATTCCGGTCTACGACGTCAAGGTCAGTACCACTTGCAATTCTCCACATGCTGGTGAAAACCACCCCCTCAAGATTCCAAGCCGTTCGGTTGAGGCGTGGAATTAAACAAAAATTCTGTCAAGCGATTGGCAAATTCATTGAATTTAATAAAGCTTTTTTAATGCGATTGATACCTTCTTTGACTACAATAATGCTACTAAACAACCATTGTGAATCTATTTAAGATCAAAAGCCGTATTATTTGTGCCAAATAAGCCTGACAGTAGCCATATAAACGTTTGTAATGCTACTATAGACCTAACTCAAAATGCGAAAACTATTCCGAAATGCTGGTAGTCGGGCGTTATACTGCGTTGATGGTTTACTTGGGATATTATACTTAATTGGCTTTTAGAACCTGGAGCCACCCCCATTTTGGTGTTCTGAAGTCTTCACACGAACTGAACTTTAAGTGAGTAAAATCTTAATTAATGTTACTATTTGGTATTATTATTCATCGCTTTACTATACGATTTTAATATAATAAAAATCTAAATAAGTAAATATTAAAATTATATTGCCTGCCAATTTAAATGAAAAACTGTTTTTAATAGGTCGTATTCTGCACTAGATCAGACAAATAGCAAATAAATAAACAATAAATTTAGTTTATGGTTTCAACTGACAAGACGTCACGTCAAAAAAATATTTCAATTTATTTTTATTTTTCTATTTACACCCATTTTTATTTAGTATTATAAAACAAAATTAATAAATTCCTGGTGAATTACGTGTATAAAGTTACAAACCCTGATAATGGATGACGAAGACACCGACGGAGGAGACGATGCTGCATCATCACAGGCACAATTTTTATCCATGCAACAAATACCAATAAAAGAATCATGCCCGGTTTGTGCACAGAAATACAAAAAACGAGGTCTAAAGAGACATATCCTCGCATCGCACCCAGATTACTTACACCCACCCACCACCACTCCTGTTCAAAATATGAGCTAAACCCTGGGCAAATACAAGACGAAATAATCCATGAACCCATAAACCAATCACATATACCAGAAACCATCCGAAACTTTTTCCTAATAGGATTAAATGCAAGATTAATTAATAGCAAAGGTGGCCCAGACTCAATCTGGAGAGAACGCTGGAAAAATCTTTTAAATTTCCGTAGTAAGCAATATAGTAACACACAAGGAAACATAGGCAGACAACTAACCACACTCCTTGCCACAGAGATAAAAGAACTCTCAAACAACCTACCAGGAGAAGGAAACTCTGAAAAAATATTCATCTTATATAGCACAATATTACAGAGAGACAATTTGGTTATATCAGGCCAGGATATTAGGCGAACACTTCAAAGAAGATTGGATATGTGGAAATCAGGTCATTATGATGTATTAATTGCAGAAACTCTAATGTGCAACTCAAAGCTAGCTTCAAAAAAATAAACAGAAACAAGACGCTGATCATACTGCCCGAATATTTGGCCGCCTAATGTTACAAGGAAAAATTAGACAGGCAAATAGATGGATAAAGGAATGATCTGAGGGTGGAATCTTGGACCCATCTGAAAAAATAGGAAATAAAACAGTACATCAAATATTTAAAGACAAACATCCTCACCAAGTAACCCCACAGCTATCAGATTTTATAGACCAACGTGACCTCCCGATTATGACAAAAGTCGATATCACCTCAAACCACATAGAAAAAGTTGCTAGACAACTGTCTGGCGGAGCTGGACCAAGCGGCACCGACTCAGAACAATGGAAATCACTTCTACTTTGCTTTGGGAACGACAGCTCAGAACTGAGAGAATCAATCGCAGCACTAACTAGAAAACTCAGCAGTGAAATTGTCGATTGGGACTGCATAAGAGCTTTATTAACAAGAAGAGGTATAGTACTAGATAAATATCCAGGCGTCCGCCCTATTGGCATAGGTGAAATACTACAACGCATCATTGCAAAAGCCATGGCGACCGCAACAGGGCTAGATGTTTAACTAGCATGTGGCTCTGATCAGCTATGTGCAGGTATGAAATCGGGTATTGAAGGAGGGATTCATTTATTTATTTATTTAATTAGGCACATCAACAGCACACATATACAAAATTATACAATAGAAATATGATGGTATTGTTCTTATATGAGTACCTATTATAGATGAGCACAGCATTGACTATTGTTGTACTAAAATTTAATTTTGTAATTTAACTTAGAATATAAGTATAGTAATAAATAACAGTTAATTAGAATTTGGAATTTAAGTGGGTAGCTATATAATAATATTTATGAATAATATTTATGAATAATATTTATGAACTATAAGAATAATATTAGGTTCAAGTTGGTTTGCTCTTTCAGGATTTTATTTCTGAAGACAGGTAAGCTATCATGAAATATGTCTATGTCGATTTCACTACAGCAGTTGTTATATATGTCGCACATTCTGGGTATCGGCGAGTGCTTGTAAATATTTGTCCTACATAGAGGTGTATGGAGGGTGTTGGAGATACGTTTGCGTGGGTAGTTGTAGGGGACTGTCAGTCCAATCTGGCTCAGGATGTTGCTGACATCTAAGTGATTATTACAGACCTTATGCAGGAATAGAAGGTCCTGTAGGTTTCGTTGGAAGTTCAAAGTACCCATGCCGAAGTGGTCTAATCGTCGTTCGTAGGTTTCCCTGTGTAAAATCCCCGGTTGGCTGTACGCTAGATGTTTGGTAAATACCTGCTGGATGCATTCAATTCTATCGGAGTGGACTGCGTAGACGGGAATCCAGACAACGGAAGCGTACTCAAGGTGGCTTCGAACCAGAGCATTGTATAGGAGGATCTTGGTGGTGGCGAAGCGAAAACCTTTGGAATTGCGCTTTATAAAGCCTAGCATTTTTGCGGCTTTACGCACAGTGGCGCTGATGTGGGATGTAAACTTCAGGTTGGAATTCATCAGTACTCCGAGGTCACGCATTTCATTCACGGTTTGAAGTACGATACTGTTAAGAGTGAACGAGGAAGCTATTGGCGTTTTCTTGTTGGTGAAAGTGATGTGATAGCATTTTGTTGCGTTGAGAACCATCCTATTATCACGGCACCAGATCGCTATCTCGTTTAGATCCTTTTGCAATAATTCCACGTCAGCCTCCGACATAATGGTCTTGTAGAGTTTTAAATCGTCCGCAAACAGGGAATATTTACAGTGTGCGATATGGGACGTCAAGTCATTGATGAAAATCAGAAAAAGTACGGGTCCAAGGTGAGAGCCCTGTGGGACTCCTGACTTCGCGTGGTATAGCTGAGACTTGTGTCCACTCACTGTCACTGTCTGAGGTCTCTGCGACAGATACGACCCAAACCAATCCAGCAGTGACCCGTGAACACCAAGTTCTGCCAGCTTTCTCAGGAGCAGCAAGTGGTTTACCTTGTCGAAAGCGCTGCTGAAGTCGGTATACACTGCGTCCACCTGGAGACCTTTGTCCAACTCACGGGATATGTCATTGACGTATGAGATTAGATTTGTTTCCACCGATCATCCGCGCTTGAAGCCGTGCTATTCAGGTGAGATAAACTTGTCGATGTGATGTGTGATAAGTGGGCAGATTAAGGATTCAAAGAGTTTTGAAAAGCACGATAGGATAGAAATAGGTCGGTAATTTTTGATGTCGCTTTCATCACCCTTTTTGTAGACCGGAACTATTCTCCTTTTTTTTTATTCGTCGGGAAAGCAACCCTCTTTCAAGGATTGATTAAATATTACAGAGAGTGGGAAGCACAGGCCTGGTGCACAGAGTTTCACAAACACTGCGGGAATGTCGTCGGGTCCCACGCCTTTAAACACATCAAGGGTTTTGCATTTTTTAAGTATCTCACGCTCGCTGATTATGATTTTAGACAGGCCTATTTTGTTGGGTATATGGTCAGGTTAGGTCAGCGGGTTTTACTGGGTCTTGATCTGTATAGACTGACGAAAAGTGCCCAGCAAAGAGCTGTGCGATCTCGCTTCCACTGTTTGCCGATTCGTGGTCTTTAAACATTCTCGCTGGAAGTGAAGAAAGACCTTTTCGCTTGGACTTGATACAACTCCAGAAGGCCTTGGGGTTATCTGGAATACTGGATTATATATTGATCAAGTACGTTTTCATGCAACTGTCATACAGTTTATGACAGCGTTCTCGGGCGATCTCGAATTCTATTTAGTCACGGGGATTCTGGTATTTACGATATTTCCGTCTAATTCGTTCCTTTTCAGCAATCAGTCTCATCAGCTGTTTGCTGAACCAGGGAGGATGTTGTCCATGTTTTAATTATCTGTTTAGGGACATGTTTGTTAATGACATCTTTCAGTGTGGAATAGAAGAGTGAGGTCATTTCATTGACGTTTTCACAATGATGGAATATGTCCTCCCACTTGATGGACTTTAGATGCGATTTAAGCCCTTCGTAGTCGGCTTTGAAGAAGTTGTGTCGATGTCCAACGTTGGGTTTAAGGTAGGTAAGGTGTGATGAACTGATTTGGATGTCTAGGGGAGGCTGGTAGGAGTCTAGCTTGCTTAGAGTGTCAGAAGATCGGGCGACGGTCACATGGGGAACACTTGCGAGTACTAAATCGAGAATATTGTCATCCTTATTACCGATGCAGTTAAATAGATACAGACTGTTCATCGTAATAAAGTCGATGAGTTGAAAGCCTAGGGTACTTTCGTAGTTGGACGGGACCATGTGAACTTGGTTAGCGGCTCTGTTCCAATCTATAAAACCTAGATTAAAGTCTCCTAGTCTAGCGACTTCGTCGGCGTAGTTGTGAATTCTATTGGCGTTGTCGAAAAATTCAGATAGGTATTCTAATTTTATTGGTGAAGGTAGATATATACAGCACATATGGCCAGCTTTTTTGTGCAGCCTCCAGTCCTAGTTTCAACAATAACCCATAGGTCCTCAAATTTCCTGTCTTTACTTTCCCAATTTGTCACGCGAGTAGATTGATATTTCTTTGAGACTGCTATGAGGACTCCACCTCCATCGGCCTTGCTGTCTTTAGTGGGTTTAAGACTACATAGTCCATTAACTCAGAATTTGCGACATTATCATTTAACCAAGTTTCTGTGAGAACAATTATTTCATGATCGCTGCTAGATATGTTTTTGTAGAGGTTATTGGTTTTGGTCCGTAAACCGCGGACATTTTGATAGTATATTCTAGCGAATTTAAAGCAATTAACACCATAAAAATAGTTCAATAAAACACTTATAGAGTCTTACACATCAAACGTAGGCTATCTTCGCTTCGTATGAGTAGAGCCTAGCAGTTGGTGTCCTTTCTTGCGAAAATTTTGCCGTTGCGAACCCAGACGAACGTGTAGACTTCTTACGAGCGGCTGCGTGTAGTGATTTGTTTGCTGGCGTTAGGTGCTCGGAAACGAAGACAGGTTCGCGAGGCCCTCCGAAGCCAAGGTGTGTGGAGCTCAACTTGTCCTCAGGGTTAGCCTTGTTGAACTTTACTATGGCGGCGAGAACAGCGTCGCGTTGACGGGGACTGCGCAATTTCACTACTACAGCTCTAGGTTTGTTGTTGTCTTTACTCATCTTGGCGACCCGGGTGGCGTATTAGATTTCGCTGTCGTCCAGTGGGCTACCGACAATCTTTGTGAGTTGCTCTACCGTATTTGGTAGGTTCTCAGATTTGTGCTCGGGAATCCCGTTAATCTCTATATTAGATTCACGCATGATTTGTTCCGTGATCGTGAGTCTTCGGGAGAGATCTTTTACTACCGATTTTAGACTCTCATTTTCTAACTTCATTGTTGAAATTGTGTTAGAGTGTTCTTCAAGTCTGTCCTTCATGTTCTCGAATTGCTCGTTGAAAAAGGCCATTGAATCGGTAAGTCCGCTGATGAGGTTGTTGGTGCTCTTGAGTTCAGCCGATATAAATTCCTCGTTGCTCGTAGAGCTCCAGTCATCTCATGTTTCAAGATGTCACGCAGTCTATCCTCAGTTAATAAATTCTTGCTGTTCTTAGGGCTGTCTGCAGTGGCGACGGCGGCGGTGGCACATCATTTTTGGCCAGTCCGGAGAGTCACGAAGGAGTCGTCATTGGCCTTTATCGGTGTTTTGGAGTTATCACTCTTGGGCAGTTTACCTTGCAATTTGGACATGTCCAGGCCGCGTGGGGACCTACACTGAGACCAACACATAAGTAATGGTACACCAATAAGCAGTTGGGTTCCGTGCAGGTAACTCTTTCATCCTCCTCCATATACTCACAGCAACCTGAGCAGCAGTTGATCTTACAATCCATCATTGTACAAAAAAAAAATATAGAATTACGAAGTAAAAACAAAAAAGTTGATCGCCGGGGATCGAACTCGTGTCTCTGGGCCCCCAGGCAAACGGTTACCGGCTGCGCTATTTGCTCGACGGCTGCAGTGACGAAATTGGTGAACGCGTAGTAGTAGTGAGTAGTTGTGTTCGGCCTCGCAGGACGCAGCACCGCTTGGTGACTCACCGGCCGCAGCTGACTGGGTAGCAACAACAGCAGTTCACCGGGCACTTTAACGGCAGGTTTGTGTTAATTTTCGAGTATTAGGAACTTTTGGAGTATCGTTGTAATAAGCGGATCGAGTTGTTTTATTGATCCATTTGAACTCCTGCTATTTGTTTTTGTTTCACCGCGATAGGTTCCGAATTAACACAGTTTTTGAATTTAAAAGGCAGAGTTAAACTAAGTACGTGTTGGCGTTGAGAGCGCGCGCGCGATGATTCATCCATGACCAAATGTTTTAATGTAGGTGAAGATGATGAAGACCTCCTACTAATAGATGCTGCGAATGCCTTCAACGCGCTGAGTCGATCAATCGCTCTTTGGAATGCTAGAATCTACTGGCCGCGCTGTGCAATATTTATTTTCAACACATATAGAGGTTACGCAGTCATTTGCCTATCAGGCTCAAACGATTTCATCTTAAGCAAGGAAGGAACAACACAGGGTGATCCATTAGCAATGCTAATGAATGCAGTCGGAATTCTACCCCTAATCCAAAGCTGCAAAGACCCTGGAAAATATGTACAAAACTGGTATGCTGATGATTCCGCCTGTTGTGGTAAACTAAAAAATGTGAAAGAATGGCTAAAAAAACTGATGAAACTAGGACCAAAATACGGTTATTTCCCAGAACCTTCAAAAAGCTATATCATAGTCAAAAATAAGCTCATAGACTTTTTGGTAACCTTGGAGTGAAGACTGTACTTTCACATCGGTTTTTGGGTGGCGTCATCGGAGATGAGAATGGAAGAAAAGAATACATCAAAGAAAAGGTTAACGATTGGATGTAAAATGGATTGAATGTATTAAACCACTATCAAAAGCTAGTAAAAAACACCCACAACTTGCACATACAGCCTTTAAAAAATCACTCCAATGCGAATGGAGATACTTACAAACAGTCATGAATAACACTTGTGAGGAATTTCACACTTTAAAACAAACCATTATGACAACACTGATACCATCAATCTTAAACAGAGAAATAACGTCACTAGAACATGAACTATTCAGCCTGCCATTAACGACCCAATGAATAACAACGACTGTTATAAAACATCGATAGAATCAAATAGTATGCTAACGCACGCCATCAAATCTGACGAAAATCTAGACTTACTAGCCCATCAAACTCATGCTACAAATACTATCAAAGAAGAAAAACTATCGCGGCAAAAGAGATACGCTGAAAAAATAATGCTAATGTCACAATATGTAAACTACCAAATAAAATTAAAAGATGTCTCCAAAGAGTCGTTGAAACAAACTCTTCACAATGGCTAACTATCATCCCGACCACCGCAAATAATGCTGATCTCACAGCTACCCAGTTTAGGGATGCTTTAGCTATTAGATACGCCCACGAACCTGCAAACCTCCCTCAGGCCTGCGACGGATGCGGAGAGAGTAATTTCGACCTAAACCACGCATTAAACTGCAAGAAAGGAGGATTAATAAAAAAGGACATGATCAACACAGAGATGATTGTAAAAATTGGGCCGAACTAGCCTGGGTAACTAGCACAATAGAACCCATAATGCAAGATGCAACTATAAATCAACCAGCACTTATAGATGATCTGTTACTAAACAGTGTTTGGGAACCTGCAAGAAAAGCGTTCTTCGACGTACGCATAGTAAATGCTGACGCTTTCTCTTACAGCAACCTCACCTGGCAAAAAACAGCACAGAGACATAGCCGAGAGAAACACACAAAATACGACCGAGCAGCTGAAGACCTAAGAGCCTCATTCACCCCACTAGTTATTTCATGCGATGGAGCCCTAGGAACTGAATATAACAGTTTTGAAAAAAAACGCATCAAAGCTAAACTAGAAATGGGGAAAAGCGTATTCTCAAATAGTGTACTGGCTGAAAGTGAAAATACAAATCTCAGTTATAAGAGCCATGAGAGTAAGAGGCACGAGAAAACATGTCAGGGCCTTTCAATATGAAGATGGAGCAGGAATACTTTGGTGACAGCTTGATCTCCTAAAACAGAATTACCTACATAGGTTTTATTTATATTTACTTATATATATTTTACAAATTATAGGTATGTTATATTCTATGCCTACTCGTATTTTCTAAGTTCTATTTGGTGTATTATTTGTATTGAATAAATTCTATAAATAAATAGCAATAAATAATTATAATATTAATAATGAATAATATTAAACAGTGACATTAATTAAGGTTTTATTCACTAAAACTTCATAGTTTGTAAGCCAGGCAAAAAATCACACTCATTCAATACGACAGTGATTCTTACTACTACAATATTTATTCACTTTGTTTTGAGATTGATTTTTGAGAAGTTTCACTGTCAAAAATATAGGCATTTAATGCATACATTATGTTTATATTAAAGCCTTTATCGACCTGACTATACCAACAATCTCATGGAGTTGTTGGGAACACATTTTAAATAAACCCTGTCAAGTGCGAGAAGGAAGACCCGCGCACGAAGAGTTCCATACCACACGGATAAACAAAAAACGATAGTATTTTATATACCTTTTAAATTCTTAATTATACTATATTATACTAGGTAGGACTACATTCAAGGCCGCACTTCGAAACATTGAAAAAGAGATTTGTGTATGTTGTAAGTAAATATTGAACTATGTACTCAGGTTATCTCAGGTTAGCTTATTGAAACCGGAAGTGGATGACAATTGAGTAATTTTTTAACAGAAATAAAATCAAATATGATAAAAAGCTTAATATCATTTTAATGACAAATTATTTATCTTGACATGACTTATTTAATAAGACAAATAACTAAGCATAAAACTCAATACCCGCAATTAAATATCTTTTCCGATAATATCGAGAGATTCACCGATGAATAAATAAAACAAAATGGCTAAGAAAATGGCGACACAAATAATCTCTTGTATATGTACTACTTTTAATTCTCAAAAACCCGTATGTTTTATTATTTGTTGTTATAGCGGCAATATAAATACACGCTATGTGAAAATTTAAGCTTTCTACCTATTTCGGTTGATCCGGTAGAGCCCGGTGACAGACTGACAGACGGACGGACGGACAGCGGAGGTTTGATGTATACTGTGGTAATAGGGTCCCGTTTGGCACCCTTCGGGTACGGAACTTTAAGAACAAATGTGGACTGGGTGCCAATCAATATACGAACTTTCTATAGAGTTCTGAGAATGACCCATTTGTTTCGCGCTAGGCCTGGATTTTTTATATGGGATTTAAAACGACTCCTTTAGAACATTTTTCAGTGGTTATTAAAGCGTGAGTGTGCTAGTGTCTATAACATATTGTGGTAATCTACGTTGCGTGATTCGGCTTCGGAATTTCGAGGACTGTGTTTGCTTACTACTTATCTCATGTGTAAAAACTTACCTAATAAAAAAATTACCAGCTAGATAGCCTAAGTACCCGCATGTGCGACGACGACGCAACGTACGCGAAACCAGGCCTTGGGTAACAAAAATACGTACCTGTACCAAATATCAACTATATCGCTTCAGAATTCGGTCGTTCAATATTACTTTTTATAAACCTATGACCGCTACACGCGTGATCATTAAATGGTTTCTTTTTTCCACACCACATACAAACTTATGAATGCACCTCGTTACGAACATGAAGAATGAAAGTAGCCGCACCAATAACTTTGTAACCCCATATCTCCGCCATTTTGAACTACTGACTACTAATATGTAATAATAATAATTAGCCGATGTTCCGAATCGAACAGTGTATATCCCTAGGACATTGTCAAAACGTTTAGATTACTTAACTTGAAAAATAATGAAGACATGTGGGACAAATTTGACAAATTCATGGATCCAGTAATTTTGGGTATAGCCCCCACACTTAGCTTATATATTCAATAAATGTGTGGGGGGAATGTTCCAGTCTGGTTTCTCATAAATTATGTTCATTACAGCTTGTCTTTGGTCTCATTTTGTTAGATTGTTATTTTGAGACGTCTTATTGGCACTTATCGATACGATAATATAATATATTCATTAGAATAGATAATTTTTATATCGTACATTGTGTAATAAAAAAATATAAGACAAAAATTAAAAAAAAAACCCCGTAGAGTTTCTTGGTGCTATCTTCTCTGACGGACATATTTCCGAAACAATGGTAGAGTTAACAGAGTGTCTTTTTCTTGTGCGAGATTCAGCCATGAATCACCACTTGAGGGGGTAAATTCCTTTTTCAAACTCAAACCATAATCAGTTATGTACTCAGTAGTTTAGTTGATCATATTTGTATTTTTTTCCATGTTTATGAGACTTGAGAGTAAGTGTTTGACTTGTAAAAGTGCATTATTTTGCTTTCTTGCTTGATTTGATTTGAGTTTTGAGTTTTGATGATGGAACCTTCCCAGACCTCATGAAATACAGTAAACTGATACCTCGGTTCTAGTCGGGAGATAATGGTGCTCCTTCAAATTTCAGACCAATATCTGTTCTTCCAGCACTTAGTAAAATATTTAAAAAGATTATACTCAATCAAAGCTTTTACACTTCACGACACGATAGTCCGGAGAGTCACGAAGGAGTCGTCATTGGCCTTTATCGGTGTTTTGGAGTTATCACTCTTGGGCAGTTTACCTTGCAATTTGGACATGTCCAGGCCGCGTGGGGACCTACACTGAGACCAACACATAAGTAATGGTACACCAATAAGCAGTTGGGTTCCGTGCAGGTAACTCTTTCATCCTCCTCCATATACTCACAGCAACCTGAGCAGCAGTTGATCTTACAATCCATCATTGTACAAAAAAAAAATATAGAATTACGAAGTAAAAACAAAAAAGTTGATCGCCGGGGATCGAACTCGTGTCTCTGGGCCCCCAGGCAAACGGTTACCGGCTGCGCTATTTGCTCGACGGCTGCAGTGACGAAATTGGTGAACGCGTAGTAGTAGTGAGTAGTTGTGTTCGGCCTCGCAGGACGCAGCACCGCTTGGTGACTCACCGGCCGCAGCTGACTGGGTAGCAACAACAGCAGTTCACCGGGCACTTTAACGGCAGGTTTGTGTTAATTTTCGAGTATTAGGAACTTTTGGAGTATCGTTGTAATAAGCGGATCGAGTTGTTTTATTGATCCATTTGAACTCCTGCTATTTGTTTTTGTTTCACCGCGATAGGTTCCGAATTAACACAGTTTTTGAATTTAAAAGGCAGAGTTAAACTAAGTACGTGTTGGCGTTGAGAGCGCGCGCGCGATGATTCATCCATGACCAAATGTTTTAATGTAGGTGAAGATGATGAAGACCTCCTACTAATAGATGCTGCGAATGCCTTCAACGCGCTGAGTCGATCAATCGCTCTTTGGAATGCTAGAATCTACTGGCCGCGCTGTGCAATATTTATTTTCAACACATATAGAGGTTACGCAGTCATTTGCCTATCAGGCTCAAACGATTTCATCTTAAGCAAGGAAGGAACAACACAGGGTGATCCATTAGCAATGCTAATGAATGCAGTCGGAATTCTACCCCTAATGCAAAGCTGCAAAGACCCTGGAAAATATGTACAAAACTGGTATGCTGATGATTCCGCCTGTTGTGGTAAACTAAAAAATGTGAAAGAATGGCTAAAAAAACTGATGAAACTAGGACCAAAATACGGTTATTTCCCAGAACCTTCAAAAAGCTATATCATAGTCAAAAATAAGCTCATAGACTTTTTGGTAACCTTGGAGTGAAGACTGTACTTTCACATCGGTTTTTGGGTGGCGTCATCGGAGATGAGAATGGAAGAAAAGAATACATCAAAGAAAAGGTTAACGATTGGATGTAAAATGGATTGAATGTATTAAACCACTATCAAAAGCTAGTAAAAAACACCCACAACTTGCACATACAGCCTTTAAAAAATCACTCCAATGCGAATGGAGATACTTACAAACAGTCATGAATAACACTTGTGAGGAATTTCACACTTTAAAACAAACCATTATGACAACACTGATACCATCAATCTTAAACAGAGAAATAACGTCACTAGAACATGAACTATTCAGCCTGCCATTAACGACCCAATGAATAACAACGACTGTTATAAAACATCGATAGAATCAAATAGTATGCTAACGCACGCCATCAAATCTGACGAAAATCTAGACTTACTAGCCCATCAAACTCATGCTACAAATACTATCAAAGAAGAAAAACTATCGCGGCAAAAGAGATACGCTGAAAAAATAATGCTAATGTCACAATATGTAAACTACCAAATAAAATTAAAAGATGTCTCCAAAGAGTCGTTGAAACAAACTCTTCACAATGGCTAACTATCATCCCGACCACCGCAAATAATGCTGATCTCACAGCTACCCAGTTTAGGGATGCTTTAGCTATTAGATACGCCCACGAACCTGCAAACCTTCCTCAGGCCTGCGACGGATGCGGAGAGAGTAATTTCGACCTAAACCACGCATTAAACTGCAAGAAAGGAGGATTAATAAAAAAGGACATGATCAACACAGAGATGATTGTAAAAATTGGGCCGAACTAGCCTGGGGAACTAGCACAATAGAACCCATAATGCAAGATGCAACTATAAATCAACCAGCACTTATAGATGATCTGTTACTAAACAGTGTTTGGGAACCTGCAAGAAAAGCGTTCTTCGACGTACGCATAGTAAATGCTGACGCTTTCTCTTACAGCAACCTCACCTGGCAAAAAACAGCACAGAGACATAGCCGAGAGAAACACACAAAATACGACCGAGCAGCTGAAGACCTAAGAGCCTCATTCACCCCACTAGTTATTTCATGCGATGGAGCCCTAGGAACTGAATATAACAGTTTTGAAAAAAAACGCATCAAAGCTAAACTAGAAATGGGGAAAAGCGTATTCTCAAATAGTGTACTGGCTGAAAGTGAAAATACAAATCTCAGTTATAAGAGCCATGAGAGTAAGAGGCACGAGAAAACATGTCAGGGCCTTTCAATATGAAGATGGAGCAGGAATACTTTGGTGACAGCTTGATCTCCTAAAACAGAATTACCTACATAGGTTTTATTTATATTTACTTATATATATTTTACAAATTATAGGTATGTTATATTCTATGCCTACTCGTATTTTCTAAGTTCTATTTGGTGTATTATTTGTATTGAATAAATTCTATAAATAAATAGCAATAAATAATTATAATATTAATAATGAATAATATTAAACAGTGACATTAATTAAGGTTTTATTCACTAAAACTTCATAGTTTGTAAGCCAGGCAAAAAATCACACTCATTCAATACGACAGTGATTCTTACTACTACAATATTTAATCACTTTGTTTTGAGATTGATTTTTGAGAAGTTTCACTGTCAAAAATATAGGCATTTAATGCATACATTATGTTTATATTAAAGCCTTTATCGACCTGACTATACCAACAATCTCATGGAGTTGTTGGGAACACATTTTAAATAAACCCTGTCAAGTGCGAGAAGGAAGACCCGCGCACGAAGAGTTCCATACCACACGGATAAACAAAAAACGATAGTATTTTATATACCTTTTAAATTCTTAATTATACTATATTATACTAGGTAGGACTACATTCAAGGCCGCACTTCGAAACATTGAAAAAGAGATTTGTGTATGTTGTAAGTAAATATTGAACTATGTACTCAGGTTATCTCAGGTTAGCTTATTGAAACCGGAAGTGGATGACAATTGAGTAATTTTTTAACAGAAATAAAATCAAATATGATAAAAAGCTTAATATCATTTTAATGACAAATTATTTATCTTGACATGACTTATTTAATAAGACAAATAACTAAGCATAAAACTCAATACCCGCAATTAAATATCTTTTCCGATAATATCGAGAGATTCACCGATGAATAAATAAAACAAAATGGCTAAGAAAATGGCGACACAAATAATCTCTTGTATATGTACTACTTTTAATTCTCAAAAACCCGTATGTTTTATTATTTGTTGTTATAGCGGCAATATAAATACACGCTATGTGAAAATTTAAGCTTTCTACCTATTTCGGTTGATCCGGTAGAGCCCGGTGACAGACTGACAGACGGACGGACGGACAGCGGAGGTTTGATGTATACTGTGGTAATAGGGTCCCGTTTGGCACCCTTCGGGTACGGAACTTTAAGAACAAATGTGGACTGGGTGCCAATCAATATACGAACTTTCTATAGAGTTCTGAGAATGACCCATTTGTTTCGCGCTAGGCCTGGATTTTTTATATGGGATTTAAAACGACTCCTTTAGAACATTTTTCAGTGGTTATTAAAGCGTGAGTGTGCTAGTGTCTATAACATATTGTGGTAATCTACGTTGCGTGATTCGGCTTCGGAATTTCGAGGACTGTGTTTGCTTACTACTTATCTCATGTGTAAAAACTTACCTAATAAAAAAATTACCAGCTAGATAGCCTAAGTACCCGCATGTGCGACGACGACGCAACGTACGCGAAACCAGGCCTTGGGTAACAAAAATACGTACCTGTACCAAATATCAACTATATCGCTTCAGAATTCGGTCGTTCAATATTACTTTTTATAAACCTATGACCGCTACACGCGTGATCATTAAATGGTTTCTTTTTTCCACACCACATACAAACTTATGAATGCACCTCGTTACGAACATGAAGAATGAAAGTAGCCGCACCAATAACTTTGTAACCCCATATCTCCGCCATTTTGAACTACTGACTACTAATATGTAATAATAATAATTAGCCGATGTTCCGAATCGAACAGTGTATATCCCTAGGACATTGTCAAAACGTTTAGATTACTTAACTTGAAAAATAATGAAGACATGTGGGACAAATTTGACAAATTCATGGATCCAGTAATTTTGGGTATAGCCCCCACACTTAGCTTATATATTCAATAAATGTGTGGGGGGAATGTTCCAGTCTGGTTTCTCATAAATTATGTTCATTACAGCTTGTCTTTGGTCTCATTTTGTTAGATTGTTATTTTGAGACGTCTTATTGGCACTTATCGATACGATAATATAATATATTCATTAGAATAGATAATTTTTATATCGTACATTGTGTAATAAAAAAATATAAGACAAAAATTAAAAAAAAAACCCCGTAGAGTTTCTTGGTGCTATCTTCTCTGACGGACATATTTCCGAAACAATGGTAGAGTTAACAGAGTGTCTTTTTCTTGTGCGAGATTCAGCCATGAATCACCACTTGAGGGGGTAAATTCCTTTTTCAAACTCAAACCATAATCAGTTATGTACTCAGTAGTTTAGTTGATCATATTTGTATTTTTTTCCATGTTTATGAGACTTGAGAGTAAGTGTTTGACTTGTAAAAGTGCATTATTTTGCTTTCTTGCTTGATTTGATTTGAGTTTTGAGTTTTGATGATGGAACCTTCCCAGACCTCATGAAATACAGTAAACTGATACCTCGGTTCTAGTCGGGAGATAATGGTGCTCCTTCAAATTTCAGACCAATATCTGTTCTTCCAGCACTTAGTAAAATATTTAAAAAGATTATACTCAATCAAAGCTTTTACACTTCACGACACGATGTAAGCAATTTTCCATGGGAAAGACGGCCTTAGTAAATAATCTATTAGAAATGACTGCTAAAGGCGTTGCAAGATCTCCAGCACAGCACACAACAAGTACAGGAGCTATCTTATCATCGCCAGGGCCCTTACTTTTGTCTCGACTAGAGTATTAAGTAATTTAAAGATAATGTCTGTAGATACACAAATGTCACTGGTCACTTTGGGGTGTGGTGGTTCAAGAAGCTCGGTATTGGTGTATGAAGGTGCTGGTTTCCTTAACATTTTGCTGATGTATTCATTGAAGGCATTGCTAGTTTACTTTTCAGTTTGTAAAGTGATAGTTTTGTGAGTCATATTTCTAGGATTGTTAGAGACCTCCTCAGGGCGGCGATCACACTGCGGGCCCATTTAGACAGTTAGAAACTCTGGCTCACCGCCGTGAGAGTGTCTAACGATTGCAGTACGCCACGCTAATTGTACTTACCTGACGGGGTCTTCCGTAGACCAACGACCTGGCTCCGATGCGATGAGGCTGGGCGTGCCTGGCAACCTTCTTGCTTCACTGCTCAAGCCGATCTTGAGGTCACCGTCAGGTCAAGTGTATGTCCTATCCATATACTAACTATGCGTGGCTGTTTCCCCGCGAAACATACAATCTCACGCCACTCTCAACGCCACGACTAAACATCCCGGGGGCTCCGAGCCCTTCAATACACGAGGAGTGGAAAACCTTAAGGCTATTCCCGAAATATTGTTCAATACACTTCGACGGGTTGCGGGGTCAAATCTAGGCCAGCATAATCTCGCGTTTGGAAGACGGATTTCTTTCAAAATTCTCGGCACAAATAACGAAGAAAACAAAAACCATCATACTCAAGACAGCTTGCAATTTTCGTCCGTCTGTCAAAGTCAAGTGACATTTCAGTTTCAGCATCATCATTCACTGACAAAAAAGACTGCGTTCCGAAATCACTTTAACTACTAGGCGTGAGCTAACTTGATTTCAAATCAAACTGCGTTTGGTTTCGAACAAGGATAACGTGTACTTTACGCATGGACTTGACGCACGACCAGAGGCTAGGTTAGGTTTATGTATTTTTGATAGCAATCATGTTGAACAAACTTGCACCTACTACTAAGGAGAGGAAACGCATTATAGTTCAAAGGATTCTTATATTATTTCCATAGCCTGTGAAGTTTGTCCTTCTCTCTAATAATAGCAACCAGTGAAAGAAGTTATTCTAAGAATGTATTTTTCTATGGTATTCTGTATGTGCGAGCTCAGTAGGCAGACTGCATCATTGATTGATTATTTACTAGTTCTGACGTGTTGCTGTCTAATAATAAACTGGTCTCAACTTGCCTGAAATTTGGAAGTGAGAATTCCATACACTTGGTATTACCAGCAGCGCTTAACAATAAATTATTAACTGTGAACCAATTCAAGATTAAAGATAAATACAAAATCTTCTTTTTGTCTTTAATTTTTGAAGACCAGTGAAATATCATCAGCACACAACATTATGTCAGTCAATGTGTGCATCATAAAATGCACAAAAGAAAGGGCCTAATATGAAACCTTGTGGAAAGCTGATATTTACACGCGGTCCATCAGATTTAACGCCGTGGTTTTCTGCCTTTTGAATTCTATTCTATTGCTTCAGCAATTAACGCTTTACTTCTGACTCTGTTATGATTTAATTTCATTAATAGCATATCATGATCAACACAATCAAATACCTTTCAGACAGATTTAGGAAATGCCGGTAGCATCCCGTGTAGACAAAATATGATATGATATAAGGGTAATAAATCCATCGGTAGTCGATTCGCCTAGTGTAACCGTATTGTTTGGCATGGAATTGTTTTGTACGGTTGAAGTGTAAAAGCTTTGATTGAGTACAATCTTTTCAAATATTTTACTAAGTGCTGGAAGAACAGATATTGGTCTGAAATTTGAAGGATAACCCTTATCTCCCGACTGAAACAGCGGTATCAGTTTACTGTCTTTCATGAGGACTTGGAAAGCTCCATCGTCAACACATTTATTGAATATATAAGCTAAGTGGGGGCTGTAACCAAAATCACTGAATCCAATGAATTTGTCTAATTTGCCCCACAGGTCTTCAGTATTTTTTAAGTTAAGTAATCTAAACATTTTGACAATGTCCTGGGGATATACACTGTTTGATTCGAAACATGGGCTACGTTATTATTATTATTATATATTTGTATTCAGTAGTTCAAAATGGCGGAGAAATGGGGTTACAAAGTTATTGGTGCGGATACTTTGATACTTTATGTTCGTAAGTTTTTATGTGGTGTTGTAAAACGGAACCATTAAATGATCAATAATATAGCGGTCCTAGGTTTATAAAAAGTAGTATAAAACAACCGAATACTGAACCGATAAAAATAATATTTGGTACACGTAACTATATTAATCTACACAAGTATCATTAACCCTCTTTACTGCGTCCAAAAACCGCACGTTACGATCAGCATAATGTTTGTACCAAACTACTTTGTAAAAACTTATTTCTTATCTGAATATTGAACATTATGACCATAATGTGTAAATTTTCTACATATTTACATATACAGCGGCCTGCGTGCCGCCCCTACTGTGTCTGTGAAGTTGGTACTAGCAACAAGCTAAACAACTCAATGCCACAATGTCGGTCAAACATGCGGTTCCTGAACACATCAAAGAGAGCTTATGATATGTGTGTAGATAAACTAGTGTATGTAACTGTACATAATTAGGCATTAAAACTCTCGAGTGATATTATTATGAAACCCACTCTAGAGTTTTAATGCCCTCCATTATGTGTCAGTCACATAAACTATTAATTTCTGTTACTCAAGGGCTGGTTTCGCGTACGTTTCGTCGTCGTCGCCCATAGGGTAATCTTGCTAGTCAAATATTTTTTGGGTAAGGAAAGTCTTGAATAACTTATATGACACAAGTTAAGGGCATGAAGTCGTACCTTTTACTTCATTTTTTTATTCAAAATAGATTCTTACGAACTGTTATGGGGTTTTAATAAAACCCCTTTTTTTAAAAAAAAAATTTTTTTATTTACTCTAACTTATAGAGTAGAAGACACTTTATTTAGTAAATATAGTAAAAGTAATTAAAATGTAGAGAAAATGCAGAGAAAAATGAGTTGTCTACCCTCGAGAGAGAGCGAACTAGAACTAATGTATTTCCCTGCTATTCAAATGTTGTTACTCAAAGGGGGCTGATGCAGCATTTTATCAGCCCTTTCCTATACATACTCAGGGTATAACAACCCCCCGAACAAGAGGAAACTTACACGTTTTAAATAGATGTGAAGTTTTCGCTATTGAATTCTCAATCTAGGATGGGGATTGGGCATTTCTATTTATTCAGTATTTTCAGTTTCGTTAATTTTGATTTTCCTCGAAAATCGAGGTAGACAACTTTCAGATCTCTTTACAAACAACACTAGTAAACACAGACACAAAATAAAAGTTACGACACTAAATACAGAACAGGTTATATGTGTAGTGTCAGAGTAAAGAGGTTCGGTTTTTACATTGTTTAGGTTACTGTTAATATTATCTGATAATTCTTTCAATTCTTGTATGCTACTTAATCTTACTTTTGACACTTTAATGCTAGGAATTACTGATTTAAAATCATTAGACATCTTTCCGTTACAACATTTGTCTTCTATGATGTTAAAATCAGAATGTATATAGACAATGTTTATTTTAGGGTTTTGTTTACTTAGAAGCTTCTTGCTTTTGCAATATATTATACAATTAGGATGTATGTTGAGAATACCTGTACCGGAAATGACAAGTTGATCAATGCTAGAATTACATTCAATAGAAATTTTCACAGGTAGTGTTTGTGTAAATAGCCACTTATTATTGTTTAGGGGCTGCCAGATGTCCAAGTTACCAATGATATTTTTGTGATTACATTGTATTGGTAATGACGTAATTACCCTCGTCATCAACTCCACCTCACATGACGGGTTTTCAGATATGGTTGATACATCCGAAATTTCACAAAGGAATATATGGTTTACAATCGGTTTGCAGTCATTGAGATTGTTTAAGTTACAATATGATGTTTTGTCTTTACTTAAGGCTATAAATAGTTTTGAAGGTATTATAAGAGAGTATGAACTATTTCGATTATTTCCATCGCCTGGAGTGGGGATTGGCACAGACTTATATAAATTGTATTCCATAAAATGTACTAATGGTATTATTAAAATAAAGACTAACTTATCATCTACAAAATATGAGATTAATTCTGACAGGTTTATAATTACATGTATGTTATCTAAATCTAGACTAATAGGAAAGTCCTTATACTTAGGTAAATATCTAATGTTACTCTTAATATCTTCGAAGAGCTGTTTAGGCGTAACAATTGAAGGGTGCAAAGTATTGCTTTTTACAAATAATACAGAGTTAATAATATCTTCAATTTTAAATGATAACGTTAATAAATTGGCATACAGTACATTCAATATTTCTGAAAGGTTGTTTCTGAAGCTAAGGTCATTCATAGCTTGGGTTATATTCGTTATTGAAAAGGTAAGTTTATCGATGACGTCATTCAAACGCGCTTCATTTATATTGATTTCATTCAAGCTTTGATTAAAATTAGATATTGCAGATTTCGAAATGACTATACTTTCTTTTACCGAGCTGACTAATTGTTTATCGTTTTCGAAAAGGGTGTGAATAGCGTCATTGTATTTACTTGCATCATTTTCATTCAGAGTGCCAAATATATGTTTAAAAACAGTTCCAACACCAGAAAACCATGCAGATCTTTTGTTATGAGTGGAAACTAAATGAGAGAGCGAGTCAACATCTCTAGTTATATCTTTAAAGAGTGCATCCAGAGGCTGAATGTTATGACATTCTGTGTTATCAATCGCTTCGCTCTGCTGGCAGTGAAATCTAACTGTTCCAAATACATTCTTTATGTTGTCGACGTGATGATGTATAAATAAAATGTCTATAGGAATAACGATGTGCATATAATCACTAACTATTTTTAAAGTGCCGACCGGATCGAAGAATATGCCGGGACTTCGGGTAATTTGTTCGACGAGATTCGTATCGTCAGACGCAGAGGTAAGTTTGATAAGGGATACAGCAATTCTGTAAATGTAAATAATATCTCGTTTCAACTTAATTTAATATTTAAAGGCTAAAATACAACTAACTTAGACTAAGTTCTCTGATGCTAGTTTAACTTGGTCAAAATGATGCTTTACATATCTCCGATTTATAAGTACTGATAGTGTATTATTTCCGTGAATTTTCACTACCCTGTACGGTCCTTTCCAAACAGGTGAAAGGGCTTTTCGTAACCTCAAGTGATTCTTAAGGTAAACCCAGTCTCCAAGTTTGTATCGAATTGGACGGGTATGTTTATCGTAGTAAGATTTTGATCTCTCCTTGGAGGTTACGATGTTTTCTAGTGCTTTTAGGCGGGATAACTTCATGCGGTGATGAAGCATTTTGATGTATTCGGGGTATGTAACGTTTGGGTTTAGCTCATAAATAGAGTCAGGGATGTATGGTTTAAAACTAAGAAGAAGTTCGTAGGGAGTGAATTGTGTGGTACAGTGAACATTACTATTGTATGCTAGTATTGCTGTATAGACATATTTGTGCCAATCGGTTTGATTTTCGTTCACATAGGATTTTAGGTATTCCTTCACTGTCGAGTGGCTTCGCTCCAAAGCGCCTTGTGTTTGGGGATGGTATGGCGAGGACCAAATTTGTATAATTTTAAGAAACTCGCAGGTTCTTTTGAAAAGATCAGCGGTAAAATTTGAGCCCTGGTCCGTTACGATGACCTTTGGAATTCCAAATACGGAGATGAAATGAACTAGGCACTCACACGATTCTTCAGCTGTAGCGTTGGAAATGGGATAAGCCAATGAAAATTTGGTAAGGTCATCCTGAAGGGTAAGTATAAATCTTAGCTTTTGAATTCCGGCTTCGGGGAGTGGACCTACTATATCCAAACTGATACGGTCAAAGGGTTTGGAAGCCGTAGTTGTAATTTGCATTGGGGCTTTATTGATTTTTCTAAATGCTTTATTAGATTGGCATGATTTGCAGTTTTTGACGTAAATTTCAATGTCTGATCTCATGTTTTTCCAAAAATATCTTTCTTTGATCCTATTATACATTTTTGATGAACCCAAATGGCCTGCAATAGGAATATCGTGGTTTTCTTTTAATATTTTGGGTATTTCACTTGGGACTGGATATATTACACTATTGTGATATATGTTGACTACAATGTCAGTATTATTGAATAGATAGGATAGCATATTATATATTTTGACAAACTGATGTCTTTCGAAAGGGTTCTTAAAGTCTGGAATGGCTATTTCCTTTGTGGTATTGTTAATTAAGAGCTCATTTCTTATAATTTGTAATGTGTCAAATATATCTTTGTAACTGCTGTCACTAAAATGATAAACTTTATTGAATATGAAACAGTAGGTTTTCCTTTGACGATGAGTTTTTTGAATGAGTACAATTCCCTTTCAGACATAGTAAACTCGTCAGAATTTTCACAGTTTGAGAGTAGTTCTTGCACGTAAGGGTTTGATTCATCTAAGTCTATAGAAGAAGGTATAATTATAATGTTGCTTGAAGTTTTAAGTAAGCTTTCATTATGCTCGACGATTTTTGTATTAAATTGGGTATTCATTTGTATAGCTGTTAGAAATTGACTGTAGTCATCTTCACATGGATCAGGACTTAGCAAAGGTAGTTCTGCTTCCGTTTCTGGGTTTTCAGGTTTAGGTTCGGGATTATTCAATGAGTCAAAATCTACGTTTCCATCATTGAAAGGGCTAAGGTCTAAAGGGCCTAAATCTATTAATTCTGAGGGTTCTTCAAGTTGTCCAGGCGCCGAGATCGGCGGAGTACTATCTTTTTGAACTGGATTGACAGGATATCTAGACAATGCATCGGCATTACTATTAATTTTGCCCTTTTTGTATACAATTTCGTAATTAAAGTCCTCGAGTTTTAGACGCCATCTGACTAATTTAGATCCCGGTTCTTTACAGTTAAATAGCCATTTCAAAGGTCTGTGGTCAGTCACAATTTTGAAACAACGTCCATAAAGATACGGACGAAAGTTTTGAGTGCCATATACGATGGCCAAACACTCTTTTTCGGTGACACTATAGTTGCACTCTGCTTTATTTAATGTGCGTGAAGCATAAGCGATGGGGCGATCATTGCCGATGGGGCCTTGAGACAGGATTGCTGATATAGCGTAATTAGAAGCATCGCATGTGAGAATAAAAGGTTGTATAAAGTCGAGGTAAGCTAGTATGGGTGCTGTAACAAGTGCTTCTTTCAGAATTTCAAATGATAACTGTTGTTCATTTTGCCATAAAAATGGAATGTCCTTTTTAAGGAGTAAAGTCAGTGGTTTAGATAGTTTGGAGAAATCGGGGATAAATCGGCGGTAATACGATACTAGGCCTAGAAAAGATTTATTATCTTCAGGACAAAGGGGAGTTGGGAATTCAGTGACTGCTTTTATTTTTTCTGGATTAGGTTTGACAACTTCTTCAGTTATTATATGGCCTAGATAAGCTACTTCCTTTTTCAGAAATTCACACTTATCAGGTTGAAGTTTTAGGTTAAAGTCTCTAAGTCTTTGAAAAATGGAAGCGAGTTTTTCACAGTGAGTTTTCAGGTCATGGGAATAGATAACTATGTCATCTAAATATACGAAACATTTTATCCCTTGTAATCCAGCGAGAGCAGCATTCATAAGCCGTTGAAATGTAGATGGTGCGTTTTTGAGACTAAAGGGCATTCGTGTATATTCAAAATGCCCTTGAGGAACACTAAAAGCAGTTTTGGAAGCATCTGATTCATTCATTTTGATTTGGTGGAACCCAGACGCTAAATCTAATGTGGAAAAGTATTTGGAATGGCCCAACTGGTCCAGTATTTCAGATATTTGTGGAATAGGATAAGCGTCGCCTATTGTTATGTCGTTTAGTTTGCGGTAGTCGATCACGACTCGCCATTTTCGTTGACCAGATGCGTCCATTTTCTTCGGAACAACCCAGATTGGGGAAGACCATGGCGACATTGACGGTTTGATAATTCCTTGATCTAGCATTTGATCAATCTGTTTCTGGACCTCGGGTTTGTGAACTTCTGGAAATCGATAAGATTTAGTATGGATTGGAATAGTAGATGAAGTTGGAATTTCATGTTTGACAGCATTTGTGCAAGATAGTTTATCTCCAGGAAGATAGAATATATCTGAGAATTTAGAACAGACTTCACGCAAAGCTGTAATTTCTTCATTATTTAAATGAGATACTCGAAGTTGGTCGAGTGTTTTCTGGTTTCGAAGCAGAACGTTTTCTTTTCCTGAGGAGATTTTGTAGACATTTTCATGTAAAGATGGCGAGCAGGATATTTCGTCTATTGGGGTAAGAACTAAGTTGAGATTTGAACACAGAGTTATGGGTGATTCAGAAGTATTGACGACAGATATATTTATTCTGTTGTTTGGCTTCACGGTTACTAGACAGTTAGCTATAAGTAAATTATCGGAATATCGTTGATCAAGAAGAAGACCCTCTTTTATTTGTGGATTCGAGATAGTGCATTCTATTATAGATTCAGTGCGAGCGGGAATAGTGTAGACAGGTTCTTTGTAAGACAATGGTAGAGTTACATCTCCTAGTATTAAGGAGTCTGTTGTGTAGTCAATTTTGCCATCCTTTGCAATAAAAGCATCGCTACCTATGATGCCATCATATGGAATACTAAGTCCATCTATTACATGGAAATGGTGTGTTACTTTTGCAAATGTAATTGGTATATGACCTAGGGAAGAAATTGGATGGTTTATCGTGTCAATACCTTTTATTTTAATAATTTCTTTTGTAATGTCAGGCATTTTATCAATCGAGCTTCGTTGTATGAGACTAACTGATGCTCCAGTATCAACCAGGAGAGTCAGTGGTTTATTTGAGACGGATGTAGAAACCATTATGTTTGTTAAGTATTTACTTGATGAATTTGTAGTAACGTTATGTATTTTTACTTCTAGTTTTTCAGATGCAGTGAATGTAGGGGATACGGCGGACTTAGAAGATACAGTGGATGCGGAGAACTCAGCGGATTTGAAAGATGCAGAGAATGTAGGGGATACAGCGGATTTTGATGAAACAACTGATGCAAAAGACACGCCGGGTCTGACGTGATTGGAGGGTTTAGTGGACTTCTTAAATTCAGAGGATTCAGAGACTTTCGCGTTTCTATGCAATTCAGAGGAAACAGAGACATTCGCGTTTTTACGCAATTCAGAGGATTCAGAGATTTTCGCGTTTCTACGCAATTCAGAGGATTCAGAGACTTTCGCGTTTTTTACGCAATTCAGAGGAAACAGAGACATTCGCGTTTTTACGCAATTCAGAGGATTCAGAGATTTTCGCGTTTCTACGCAATTCAGAGGAAAAAGAGACATTCGCGTTTTTACGCAATTCAGAGGATTCAGAGACTTTCGCGTTTTTACGCAATTCAGAGGATTCAGAGACTAAATTGAAAATTGTATCGGCTTTTATGTTGGTGCCATTTCCCGTGCGATACGGTTTTGCGGGAAATTTTAGACGTTTAAATTGTTGTCATTGTATGAGTTATCTACTTCAACACGTCCCTGATCAAAGTTTTGTTCATCACAGTTTTGGGCATAATTGACATTATGGTTACGACTATGGGAAGTGCCAGCATTGTGATTAGGCTGATTATTGTTTTCACTACGTCTGCGGTTGTTGTATGCTAGCTTGCGGCAGTTTTCTAGCGCGTGACCCGCATTTTTGCAGTAGCTGCAAATCAAGGGGTAGAACTTTGGCCCAGAGCTTGTTTTGGGTTCAGTAGTCATGTTATGGATACTTGGTTTAAACTGATCATCCTTATGTTGCACTTCTTGGTTGTAACGTCTTCCAGAAGTATTGGAAGTGTTTTTGTTGGATGGATTCAGAGATTTTCGTGTTTCTAGGCAATTCAGAGGATTCAGAGACTTTCGCGTTTCTACGCAATTCGGAGGAAAAAGAGACATTCGCGTTTTTACGCAATTCAGAGGATTCAGGGACTTTCGCGTTTTTACGCAATTCAGAGGATTCAGAGACTAAATTGAAAATTGTATCGGCTTTTATGTTGGTGCCATTTCCCGTGCGATACGGTTTTGCGGGAAATTTGAGACGTTTAAATTGTTGTCATTGTATGAGTTATCTACTTCATCACGTCCCTGATCAGAGTTTTGTTCATCACAGTTTTGGGCATAATTGACATTATGGTTACGACTATGGGAAGTGCCAGCATTGTGATTAGGCTGATTATTGTTTTCACTACGTCTGCGGTTGTTGTATGCTAGCTTGTGGCAGTTTTCTAGCGCGTGACCCGCATTTTTGCAGTATCTGCAAATCAAGGGGTAGAACTTTGGCCCAGAGCTTGTTTTGGGTTCAGTAGTCATGTTATGGATACTTGGTTTAAACTGATCATCCTTATGTTGCACTTCTTGGTTGTAACGTCTTCCAGAAGTATTGGAAGTGTTTTTGTTAAAAGTCGAAGTTTGATACCTCTTGTTTTGAGCCTGAATAATCATTTCTTCAGAAACAGCGAAGCTTATAGCGTTATTTAATGATTCCGGGTTTCGGCATCTTACAATCATCGATAGTCTGCTATTGAGGCCAGCTATAAAGGTATGCAACGCGAGATCTTGCATCGCTTCGATGCGGCCAGTCAGTTCAGCCTTTTTAGTAGTGGGAATTGAAACATTTATTTCTGCCAGTAATTTAGCAAGACAATTTTCTACACGCAGGGCGAACTGGTTGACCGACTCGTTTCTTTCTTGTTGGCACGATTGGAGGTCAGAGAGTAAAGTTGCGTAATGTTTTCTTTCGCCAAATTGCGATCTTAAAAACTCTTCGAGTTGTGCCCATGTCTCGAATTCCTTGATTGAGCATATTGTTGCAGCTCTCCCTTGAAAGCGACTCAAAATATATTTTAACAATATTGGTTGTTGAGCTGCAGTAGCTAATCCAATTGCATTACGGCAATTGTTTAAAAATGCATTTAACTGGTCTCTAGTTCCGTCAAACTTATTTATAAACTTAGTTAAAACGCTTATCTCTACAGTAGGTTCTACGTTGGGAGCCATGATTCTTAGAATTGACTTGTCGTCCAGTGTAAACAATAAATTCTTAGCACACTGATAAGACTGTTAATAATAAAGTTTTAGCTCCTATTTATTGTAACGTAATGATTGAATCTTATTTGGGTAATTCTCATTTTCGAAGGCGAAAAATTTATAAAAACATAAAAATATTTTTGCAATAAATTATGGTAGATTCTTATTGTTTAGAGCTTCCTTTGTAAGAGAAAAATAGTCGCCGAGCTCGCAGTCTCTTAAATATTAAATTATAGAGGTTGAAAAATAAATGCCCTCCATGGAAGTGACCCCAGATCCACGGAAATGATAATTCCTACAAAAATATTGTCCATAGAATGATCAACTAAGTACTGTCTTAAAAATTAAAGATCCTACTATTTTATCATTTAAAAATCTACATTTATATTAATAAATGGTAAAACGGTTGAAAAAATATTGTGCTCCATGGAAGTGACCCCATCAGATCCACGGAAGAGACAATCCCTAAATAAATACTATTGTCCGTACATAATGGTTATAAAATAAAAGGTCCTACAATTTTCTCATCTAAAAATCTTTATTTATGTTATGAACACATATAGACTTTCGAACTTTCATATAGACTTTGTCTACAACTTAAAAACAAAACCAAATAATACTGCCAGGTTAGGGCTTTTCCCATGCAAATTCTTATGCAGTCTTAGTAATCAGTCTCACATTTTTAAATCAACTCTTACATTAGGAAATAGGAAACAGGAACTTTTATATAAACTTTGTCTACAACTTAAAAACAAAACCCAATAAAGCTGCCAGGTTAGGGCTTTCCCCATGCAAATTCTTATGCAGTCTTAGTGTTAATAATCAGTCTCACATTTTTAAATCAACTCTTACATCAGTATTATACTTATTCTGTTCGTGGCAGTTTATTCAATATTTCTGTAATGTTTAAGCTCCATATTGCTAAACAATAATCGTCCCCGACGACCGGATTTCGGCTCTTTTAAAATGCACATTACGTCATCGCGAGGAACAGGGAATATGTCCTCAGGGTCTATCCAAATGAACACGGCATGATCCTTTGTGGTTTGCTTTTTTTTCGCGAATTTTATCCTGGGCTCATCACCATCAAACCCAATAACTTGCCCGACAAAATTCTTTTCCGTTTTTTTTGACAAAAACTTGGCAATAACCCACATCCCATCTTTTAGTTCTATAAACTTTGAATTAAGTGGCATGTTCTCGCTTACTTCATTCACTGGCACATTATCTTCACCTGCCTTTTGACATGTATGAACACCTTCATTTATTTCAGTCCGCGAAACAACCATTTCATCATTGGAACTCACTATATCTTGCGATTGTGTAATTTCCGTCACAGTTGGGCTACTGACGAAATCAGTAAAACCTTTTGACAGTGAATAGTGAGAACAAACGCTACCAGGTTCACAAGAAATACATGTAAGTTTTCTCAAAAAAATCCTGTTTGGATTGGTAACAACCCAAGTGACTTGGTGAATTTTTAAGGTTCCGCTTATGCTTTTTCCTTGGTCGGTCAAAACTCTGTCTATATCTTTCATATCTGCTTCAGTCACGACAGAGGTTGCAATGTTAGTTATGTTTGTCTCCACGGCTTTAATGAAAGCGGTAAAATCAGGGATATCTTCGCCTTGAGCTACTAACCGATCTGCTGTCCTTTTTACAGCGGCTCCGACTCCGTCCATCGGACCCTTGCCATGACCGGCTTCGCAGAAGTTCCATGAAGCTATTTGTATCCCGTAGCGCTGCGTTACATATTGGGAAAATAGAAAGAACGCTTTCCTATTCCTATATTGAGCTGTGGGCCCATCGCTCAACATATGCAAAGTTTTTATAGGATATGACAAACATATCATATCAAGAATTTTTTGCATGTGAGCAAAAACTCCACCGGCGTCATGCCGCAAGCATTCCGAAAACGTGCAAAAAGATTTACTCTTCAGCACACTACTGTCAGGGCATCTGTAGTAATACACGCCGGTATGTAAACTTATTTGCAGCCTCGAAGCACCAAAGTGTACTGCTTGAATTTCATCGGAATACTTGCAACAGTAATTTTCTGCGAAGTCTACGTGCATGAAAATTTCTCCCACAGAAAGGTTAGCCTTTAGTTGGGTAGTGGCTAAGTACTGATGCGATATAGTGTACTGGTGTTGCAAAAATGTGACCAAAGCTTCAATAAACATCAACAGCAATGTCTTTTTCGTTATTTTTATTTCTTTCTTCACTGTTCTGCGAATTTCTTTTACCGTGCCTTTTATCATCCGGTCTTCCTTTATCACTGTCCATGATTTGTAAGTTGTTTCAGTCGAGTCATCAAAAACATTTATATTTGGAATTTTGTTCTTACATGTCGTGCATTTTCGTAACATGCATGTCTCTGAATTTATGTCACATACTATAGTTTTACAGAGCTCCCTTAAATTCAGGTCAGAAATTATGTTGAGGTACTTTAACTTGTCAAACATTAGTTGCATGTTTTCATGTACCACGCAAAGGCATGTGTCTCTTTCAGAAATTTTTCGTACTGTAATCCAAAAAGGTCTTAGTCGGCAAAAAGAAGCAAAGCTAATTTTAAGTGTATTTTCTGTCTGGAATTTCTTGTGTAGGTTTAGCATAGTGTCACAGAGGTATCTTTTTTGTCTCTTTTCTTTATTTTTGGTGACACAATCTTTTTTGCCGGGGCACATTTTGCTATTGTCGTCTCTTTCAAGGAATTTCATAACGGCTGTCCGAAGTTTCTTTGGCTTTGATATTTCAGTTTTCACCTTGAGAGGGCTCTTCTTCTTCTTCGTAACTCTTACAGTGTCATTCTTTTGCCCAGTTACTCTCAATAACTTCACTTGTAGGGTATGTACTTGTTTCTTCATAGCCTCTATTGTTTCTTTTTGTTTTTTTATGATCAAATTTGATAAAGCACGTCTTACTCTTGATGCTTGTACACCTTTTTTCTTTTGTCGACTCGTTGTCTCACATTGTGAAGAGCTTGAACTAAGGTCTGACAGCATTGGCGGATTCGATCTCATTAAGTCCGAGCATGTGCTACTATTGCTGACACATCTAGACGGTCGATGGGCTACTATCTCAGAAACACTTTCCAAGATAGATGCTGATTCTGGTCGGGACGGCAAAACTGCCTCATCATCAGTAGTTTCTTCTGGAGTGTTCTGTCTTAAGTGATTTAATAGTATTTTAGCACGTTTTTTATTCAATCGACTCCTTGATTTGCGTTGTCTCCACTCTTTTTGCTGCATCCGATGTTCTCTTTCTGTCATATTAACTACCAGCTTCACATTATCTTTCTTTCGTTTTCTATCTTTTTCTTTAGTAGCTTCGTATAAGGCAGCATTTTCTTTGATGCGAGCTCTTCGCCTTCGCTCACACTCTCGTTTTTGCTTACGTATCTCTTCCGCAGTTTTTGGGACTTTTTTTTTAGTTTTAGGTTTCCCCATCTAAAATAAAAAAAGCAAGTTAAGCCAGGCCCAATAATCACGTTAAAACCCCCACCCTAAAACCTGCACAAGACACTTCCGCATACGAAATCACTTCCGTGGATCGCAGGTCACTTCCATGGGCAGATTTTTATCCATGGAACCAGGGATGTGACCTCCACGGACGTGACTTTTTCTGTTCAATCTCTGATTACATAACCTCCAAATCGGTAATGAACGTGCATGGTTAGCCACGTGTTTTTCACACCAAAACGCAATAAAATCACACAACCTAATTAAATAGTTGTAAAGTACATACCTTTGACGACCTACACAGATGTGACCACTTATACTCGACAATTTTTAAGAATGAGCATTTATTGTAATTTTTTACACAGATGTTTCGCCGCCGGTAGGAAATAACAACTGAACTAAAAAGTTGGCGTCTCAGGCCTTGTCTATGGCCAGTAACGTTCGAAAACTGTCGCGTTATTTTTCTGGCATGGCCCGTGTGACATTGATCCATGGAAGTGACAAAAAATCTGATCACAAACTTTAATATGATGGTTCATATAAAAAACTGTGTAACTATAGATATTTTATTGTACTATTTAATGAGTTACTTATCGTAGTTGATATTGGCTCACGTAAGAAGTAGATATTAAGAAGAAATAAATAATTATGTTTTTTTTCCTCGTGAAAGCGGAGTGATCACACCCATGGATGGGACATTTTTGATGCTTTAAAAATTAATAAAAAAAATATCTGTGTGGGTTATTTACATTAATTTAGCTTGATAGTATTACATTTTATCAATTATTTACCAAAACAAATATACTTATATGTTAATCAAACATTACAGCTTTGAAAAATGGTGATCACACCGTTTTTTTTCGAAAATGAGAATTGCCCATTTATAAAGTACAATGACACATAAAACACACAAGGAATATAGTTAAGTATTGTTCACTGAATAGTAAATAGTTTTCACTGGGTTTCGTTGTTGTCACGATTGGAAAAGTTATTATTTGAAGTCACTTACAGTATGTGTAGACACGGTGAGGCACGGAGATACTTTCCTATAACGAGAGATAGAATACCGTGAATACGGTACCGGAGTTGTCATAAGTGTTGAGGCTGAGTACAGTCGTACTCAGTAAGTACTTGGGTAGGTTAGCGGGATACCGTGTTGTGGCTGTTTCCGAGTTCTTTTGCTCAGGAAACCGATGACGAAATTCTCATGAAATTTCAGGTCTTCAGTAAATACTGGATGAGGTTTTGTAATCACAAACACTGTTTTTAGATAAAATCACGAAACTGGAAATGTTCACTATGGTGAGTTTATATAGTTCGGGATAACTCGGGAGGCGTTTCCCGGATTTTAGAAATCCCTTAACGCTGCCACCAAACTGTTATGGGGTTTTAATAAAACCCCTTTTAAAAAAAATTAAAAAAAAAATATTTACTCTAACTGATAGAGTAGAAGACACTTTATTTAGTAAATATAGTAAAAGTAATTAAAATGTAGAGAAAATGCAGAGAAAAATGAGTTGTCTACCCTCGAGAGAGAGCGAACTAGAACTAATGTATTTCCCTGCTAATCAAATGTTGTTACTCAAAGGGGGCTGATGCAGCATTTTATCAGCCCTTTCCTATACATACTCAGGGTATAACAGAACGTCTTGAACGTCATTTGAATCTATTTAATGTTAGAAAAACTACTACCGCTTCGGATAGTGTTATGGCAGCGGAGAAGAAGCGACGCAAGAAACTCGTGCCTGCAACACGGCCTACTTTTCTTTTCTGTTTATTAACTTCTCTTGAGAAGTTATTATAATAGGTCTGAAAATTGAAATAGGTAATTTTGTGTTTTCTTTACGTTTTAAGACCTGGAGAATCATTTGCAATCATTTTTAGAGTGATGTCTGTGTGTGTGTGTGTGTGTGTGTGTGTGTGTACGTACGTATGTACGTGATCAAAATTATGGAATTCGTTTTCTCAATAACTACTGGACCGAATCGCTTTGATGACCATATCAATCGATACGCCACGTCATGACTTAGATCTGAAAGGAGTCTAGAAAAAATCGGTCCAGCGGTTCGTTTTTTATTTGTAAAAAACTGACTTTTTTGAACACGCAACGTTAATTTTGTATGTAATTCCAAGTATTGAGGGGTAGATGTGGGTTTTTGAGGGTGCTGGTTTCGAATCTTTCATCAGTTTTTTAAAATTCAAAATGGCGGACCCACTATGACGTCATCTTTTTCGTGAAAATTCTTTAAATTCGATAAAATTTATTAATTATTGTGTAATAATTCTCAAATGATTTTCTAGGTATCGAAACATTAAAAAAAAGAATTCTTCTCAAGAGAAGTTGCTTGTACGGTACTTGCTGCCGAACCGATTTTTTTTTTTTCAAAAATAGGTCTTGTGTTACTTGTGCCCTGACTATCCAGTTATTATGGCAGATCACTTCCAGGACAACGAGCCCAATAAAGCCCCTCCGCCTCTCTCAGAAAAGGGATGCAAAACCCGTCACCATGCAAACCCAAGATGCGAGTAACAAGATCCACAACCCCCTATGAAGAAGCCAAAAAACTGCACAGTGAAACTAATCTGACACCTGAGATTGCTTCAATATTCAAATATTGGTATGGTCATCAGAGAAATTGTATGAAATGACCCGATCGCATTCTGATTTGTACAGGTTGGAGTGTGGTTTGCTATTTATAATATACGTTAAATCTGTACCTACATAATGTAATAATAACGTAATTAAAATTACAAAAAATCCGACCACGGTGTATCTAAGAGCAGTAATTATTGAAATTCGATAAAGTTACTATAGTACAGTGTTAAATTTAATTAAATTTTAATGCAAGCGAAATCCACTCTCTTAAATGTAATTGGTCCTGCCTGCATTTTAATTTAATTTAAAACTGTTCCTACTATAATCATTTCATTTTAATTACGTTTTGTATTTCCTTCTTTTTGGGACAAAATGACGAAAAATCTTTACATGTTTAGTTAACAACGAATGTGTATTATTCATAGCTTGTGCAAGATTAATATATATTACCGTACTCAACTTTATTTTGATACCTCGAGGTCCTTGAAGAATGTCTTTAAGCCCGCACATTTAAGCGCACAAAATCCAGGGACAGACGTCAGACATACAAGTCAAACACATTCTCGCTGCGCTGCAGTTGGGTAAAACTTTATACAAATATACAGAAAAACAGTGTACTTAGAACACAATAGTTATTGGTGTGGCTGGTAGTTTGCTACAATCTGTAAAAAGTGGTATCTTTCCAACAAGTACACTGTAAACACTCCACATTCAGCTGAACGTCGTGTGTCGTGAGAATTACGATTGATTAGTATATGTAAATATCTACAGCAATAAAGACATTTGGAACTTGGATTTTGGTCGCGGAAGATCGGTCGCGGGAATATATCCGATAGAATCGAAAAATAACGACCTATCACACCTATATCCTATTTACAAATTGTTGGAGTACTAGTGAGATGTTTTTAGGGTTCCGTACCCGAAGGGTTCCAAACGGGACCCTATTACTAAGACTTCGCTGTCCGTCCGTCCGTCCGTCCGTCCGTCTGTCACCAGGCTGTATCTCAAGAACCTAGCTAGCTAGAGAGTTGAAATTTTCACAGATTATGTATTTCTGTTGCCGCTATAACAACAAATACTAAAAAACAGGATAAAATAAATATTTAAGGGGGCTCCCATACAACAATACCACATACAAACTTATGGATGCACCTGGTTACGTACATGGAGTGTGAAAATAACCGCACCAATAACTTTGTAAACAATATTTTGCTGTGTAAAATCCAAACTATTAGACTTGCGCAAAGTGTGTCTTTATCAGGAGTAATCATATCTCATATCTATTGATTCGGTGACACATTAATCTCTACCATATCTCACTCATTCAAATCTATGGCTTCTCATAACGCTCCAACTCCCACTTATTTTTTCTTACTCTTTTATCTCACAAGGCTCTTATATTTGTTTAATGAGTTGATGAGTTGGAAGAGTCTCGAAAAATAACCTACTCAATACAAAATATATAACAAACGAATTGCAACAGTTGCATTTTAATTTCAGCATTTGAACTATGCCTTAACCAACTTACCTAGAGACCACTTTTTATTGCCCGCTTCCATCCTTTGATCACTTTTGCCTTGGCAGCGAACTGAGGCCTCCATAGCTTCTTCATACATTATTATGAACGTTATATCCCATAGATTTTTTATTGCTTTTCGAGCTTATTGCAATGCGATAAGATTCAAATCAATAAGCAAACTTTTGGAAACATTATTCCTATTATAGTATGACAAACACATACTCTTTCTCGCTCATCTTAATCCAACCGATGATAGCCGAAAAAACCCACGTGTTCGTTTCCGCGAATCTCGCTCTGGTGTACAGATGAACGCACACCTATCCATGCTTATCCGGTCATGCGTGGCGTGCGAGTGCGACAGAGCAACGCCCGAGAGCAGCGTGGTAGATTCCTTCGGCGCCGTCGATCCGTTCGGTGCGGTTAGTGTGTGTTCGCCTTCGCTATCGCTACTACTAGATATCCGGCTCAAATTTGGACCAAGGATTAAGGTGATAAGGTTGCTATTCGCCTAAAAGTGACATTTAAGACTGAAATACGTGTGGTTGGTTTGGTCAATTGTGTATTTGCCAACAAGATGTGGACCAAATGTAGACCAAATGTAAGGTGATAAGGTTGCTGTTTGCCTAATAGTGACATTTTAAAACTGGAAGACGTCTGGTTTTGTTGGTTTGTTCTCACACAACTGTGTTTAGTGTAGCCTGGGCAGAGAGAGCGAGATTTGTTTGGGGAGTAAGATATGATTCATATCGCTGGGATGTAACTATGTTATAATGGACGTCAAGCGATATGTGTGTCATATTATATCTTACTCTCGAGTTACCCAAGTCTACAAACTATTCACTCCACAACATCGCTTCCATTGAACGGTGGTACGGAACCCTTCGTGCGCGATTTAGACTCGCACTTGACCGGTTTTTTCATTATAATTTCTGTTCGTTAGGGAAATTAAATCTATAAATAAATCGCTTTTAAAAAATATTATACTTTATTTGTTGTCACTGTGCACCGGGACCAGTTTCTAAAATTAATATATTTCATTTGTTGTAGCCACCGATACCTGGATCAGTGGGTTCAAATCGGCGGGATCCGTTTCCCAATCAATAAGATTCTGTGATCCGTGCAGACAAACCTGTCTTGGGCACATCTACACAAATTAGTACGCCAATCTTACCACTGATCTCTAATAGAATATTGAAGAAAACAAGAATCTCTACGACCCGGTATGTGAAAAGGCGTTCAGCTTTATTTTCCATAGCGTCACGCCCTTACCCATACGAGGTGGCAGAGGCACAGTCAGGAAAAGTCAGAAATGTCGCCAACAACCCCACAAAATATTACTACACCTTTAAGGTCTTCGCTGACCTTACGATCCCGCTCCCGCCCGGGTTAAATATTCATTCTAATATGGATTTTATATGCTCTGTGCTACGCGACCAACACAACTAGGTGCATGACAGGACTGCGGTTTCGGCTCCTGCAACCCGCCTACAATGCCTACGTATACGAAAGTACCTGTACGTACAAGTCTCTAGTATATACTATGTACGTACTATATTGTATCATTCACCCTTCCGGTGTTCCCTCCGTAATTCCAATGAACGCTTACCTGTCATGCGCCTAGTTGTTTTGGTCGCTCAGTACTATGGTTCAGCGAGCTGTTTGCTAAGTTATGTCACCATTGTAAGGTATACCTACAGAGTACAAACCAAAACCCATATTTTAATGAATATTTCTTGCCGGATGGCCGGGGTCGTATAAGTTAGCGATGACCTCTTCTAAACACGCGTACTTCACACCGTGAAAATCTACGATTAGTTCGCCGTGTGTAGTCACAGTTGCCAGTTTTGTAAAGATCACTTGGAAGCTTGTTGACGGGCGCAACGACGGGCGTAGGCAGGTCCAATATTGATACATCTTCCTTCCACTATTGATAATTTGAAGCGAGGGAAGGTTCCATCGAGCAATAAAGCCAAGACAGTACGAGTATCGTTTCAAACTGCGAGTACCTGTCAGCTGAGACCCGTGTCTACAACACTCGTAACGTCAGCCGGGGCACAGAGCAGCTTGTAGCAGGAGACCCACTGCCTTGGACCCTCGATAAGTAAAGTTTATTCATTTTGCTAGTATCACCTTTGATCGCGCCGCCTTGCCCCATGCCTGCTGTTTTGAAACAATGCCGGACCCAATAAATAAGGTAATTTGTTCTTATTAGTTTGCCGCTTCAATTGAGTGAGTGTCGGCGTTCTTTGAAAAGAGCATGCAAGTGGCAAAGCGGAACGACCAAAGGTGACACTAACAAAGTGAATGAACTTTAAACATAATAACAAAGATTCAAAGATTCAAAGATTCAAAGATTCAAAGGTTCAAAGATTCAAAGATTCAAAGATTCAAAGATTCAAAGATTCAAAGATTCAAAGATTCAAAGATTATTTATTTTCAAAAAAGTACAATACATGTTTTGTGGTTTGTGCATGCTGTAAAACCACAGGTGGTTTGTCTCAGCTGCACATATTATAGCTTAAAAAATATTTAGTACGTTTGGTGTTAACAAATACACACAACAACATCATAGCGTCATGCTTTTTTCCTCAAGGGCTAGCAGAAGCATGGCTCTGTCCGGTTAGCTCCATTTACGTGAACGGGGGGTTAGCCCATTGCAGCAGCCCTGGAGATATATTTCCTCACGATGTTTTCCATCCAGCCCCTTATTTGGTATCTCAAATTAGCGTCAGCGTCAGCAATTAGCTTCAATTTGAAATATCATAGTTTTCGGTCGATTTGAGTTACGAGGCTGTTCCAAAAAGAATACATAGCACAAATTATAATAGCATGGCAAAAGTAATACAGGTATAGTAATATTTTTAGGGTTCCGTACCCGAAGGGTTCCAAACGGGACCCTATTACTAAGACTCCGCTGTCCGTCCGTCCGTCTGTCACCAGGCTGTATCTCACGAACCGTGATAGTTAGACAGTTGAAATTTTCACAGATGATGTATTTATGTTGCCGCTATAACAACAAATACAGGCTAAAAGAAATATTTAAGGGGGCTCCCATACAACAATTCTTTCAATACCACATACAAACTTATGGATGCACCTGGTTACGTACATGGAGTGTGAAAGTAACCGCACCAATAACTTTGTAAACAATATTTTGCTGTGTAAAATCCAAACTTTTCACTCCACACCATCGCTTCCATTGAACGGTGGTACGGAACCCTTCGTGCGCGATTTAGACTCGCACTTGACCGGTTTTTTAAATATTTAACTCAGCACATACAAAACTCATAAAAACATGGCATGTCAAAAGATTATTAGATAGTTGTTGTAGTGAGTATAGTGTATTGTTCTCCATTGTTTGAATTTCTGAAATAAAATTGAGTATTTTTCTTAGGCCATTCATTATACCTATATAAGTGTAAACTTCAAAGTGAGTCATAAAATCGCAGTGAACCTTCTGATACAAATAATCATTCTGTGTAAGCTCTCCAGTTTTTACGCGCAATTAAATTTTATGAAAGACTTCCCCTGTACAATCATTTTTTAAGTAAAATAAAAGAAGACAGGAGGAGTTCTCGAGCGTATTTGTTCGTGAAATAGAGACTTATTTTATCTTTTTGCAACTACACAGGATATTGTTATGCCTTTTCCCATACGAATTGGCAGAGGCATCATTGTGACCACGTTTAGCCGGTTATTCGATACTTCATTTTTGCGAGACAGGGGGTGAGCCCATCGCCGCAGCTATAGGGATAATAAGCGGGGTCCAGATATGTTCTTTTGTCCGTAACGTACCTCCGTTTCGTATCAGAGCGTCGCGATTCAAGAACGCTTGCTAAAGGTTTCCTCGCGATGATCTTCAATAAACGTTGTTGTGCTTACAACAAGATACCTACTTAATTTCAATCCAAACATTCTTAACATTTTTGGGATAGCACATGCGAAAAACAGACGACTCATCTACCGTCATTAGTCAGCTTTATCCCAAAAGCATTGAGGTAAACTTTTACCTCAGTATCACCACTTCAACCTTACTCATGGAAGAGAAAATTAGAATTACCTTCCTGCTGCCTATCACCGCTAATGACTACGGCTTTTGTTCGCAACAATCTCGAAGGAAGGTAACGTCAAAGGAAACCACAGACCCTGCTTTGTTTTATGCTGTGGGTATTATTTTATTTTGTTAATTATTTCTGGCATCAGAGTCAAATAGGTACATAGAACTTGACAACAAAACTCAGCGCCATGCCTTTTCCCAAAGGGACTGGCAAAGGCATAGATAGATTACTCAAATAAAAGTATTAGCAGCCGCATTGTCATCATTATTATTCCTACATTAACTGTTTATTATTAGAATTTATTAGTAGACCACTAATGACTCCAATGTATGATATCTAGACTTTTGAATGATTAAAAATTCAGTTTAACTCTTAGGCCTAATCCAGAGTCTTCAGGGGCCCTAATCTGTTATGGAAAACCCATAGCGATAGTATATTGATTGCTCCCAAGGGCCCAAAATGCCGTATTTGGCCACCCATTTTGTTTGGAGACTGACTGCCAAATACGGAATTTTACACCATTCGGAGCATGCAATCTATCGGAAATGCTATCGATACCCTATTGCTATGCGTTAGAACTTAACTAATTAAAAAAACCTATTTGAAAATAGAACCTACGGGAAACGGACAAGATCTGCCGGATTTCAAGCTGTCAGTATACTTTGCTAATTAGTTCGTTATGGGCTAACCCCCTGTCACGCAAAATTGAGTGATGAATAACTGTGGGTAACTAAAAGTGGGTTCAACAGTGCCTCAGCCACCGCGTTTGAGAACAAGAGTGACGCCACGGTATGTAAATGATATGTTAGTTCGTTGTGACGCATTCAGAATTCCCCGGTCCTAACTTATAATCTCTCAACTTTATCGCCTTGCATGTCACTCGTTGCTCATAACAAATACCATGTACGTATTGCTTAACAGTATTAATTGTAATTGTTCCTCTAATGTCTTTCCTAATTCGCTGGCATAATAATAATAATATTTATTTCAGGTTAACAAAAACCCATATCTATAAATCTTACAACTAGAGATACATAATTTATTATAAAACACCCAACATATTATCTAACCTAGCTAGGGATTTTCCTCTTCGTTCTCTGTTCCCTGTAGCATCTGTAAACGATGCCCTCCGGCCAGTAATCTTTGGCCAGGAACATCGTCTTGAGGTCCGCCGGCACCCGAATTTACGAAGAACGTACAGTTCCCCATCGCCATCGGGGAGCTGTACGACATCGACACCCCCCACCTGCCTATCTTGCTGGTCCTCGGGGTGGAGGCCGATCTCACGTCGGCACCGCGTCCAAGAACGAAGACGGACTGGCACAAATACCAGCTGGAGTTGAACACAACGCAGCTCCCCGGCGGTGTCTCTACCAAGGAAGAAGTAGAAGCCGCGGCAGTGGCCATCACCACAGCCATCACCACCGCTCAAGCCGCAGCCACCACCACCAAGCCACCGCCGGTCTTGCGGAAGGAGAGGCTCCCTCCACACCTCCGCAAGAAGTTGGACCTCAAGCGCCGTCTTCGTCGAACCTGGCACCACACGCGCTGCCCCGTGATCAAGGCGGAGATCAACCGGCTCGGAGAAGAACTGCGCGCGGGCATCATCGAGCTGAGGGGACAGTCCTGGGAACGCACCATTGACCAGGCCTCCCAAGATGACACCGCCCTTCACCGCCTGAACCGCAGCCTGACGTCAACTCCCGAGCCGGTCTGCCCCATGTTTGATCACACGGGCAGGCGCCGCTACGCCGCACGAGATCGAGCCGCCATACTGGCCGACCACTTCGCTGGGCAGTTCCAGCCCAACCCCATCGCCGACTACGAGCACAACGCCGCTGTTGTGGAGCGCGTAGAGCGCTTCCTGGCGGCCTCCGCGCCTCCCCTCGCCGGCGACTACTTCATGTCGCCCCGCGAAGTCCGGAAGGTGGCCCTGAAGCTGAACCAGCGGAAGGCCCCGGGACCGGACGGAGTCGTCGCGGGGGCCCTAGTACAGCTGCCAAGGAGAGCCGTCGTCTCGCTGACGCGGCTGTTCAACGGCATCCTGCGCACCGGACACTTCCCCGCCCTCTGGAAGGAGGGCAAGGTGATCGTCATCCCCAAACCGGGGAAAGACAGAAGACACCCGGGAGGCTACCGCCCGATCACCCTGCTGCCTCATATCGCCAAGCTGTTTGAGCGCCTGCTGTTACGGAGAATCCTGCCCCACATCCAGCTGAGGGCAGAGCAACATGGCTTCCGTGACAGCCACAGCACGACGCTCCAGCTGGCGAGAGTCCTGCACTACCTGGCGTCGGAGCTGAACAGGGGCCGATACACCGTCGGGGTCTTTCTTGACATCGAGAAGGCCTTTGACCGAGTGTGGCACGAGGGGCTCCTCTACAAGCTCCTGGACGCAGGTGTGCCCCCCATGATCGGGCAGATCGTGGCCTCCTTCCTGGAAGACCAGCGGTTCTTCGTCTCGGTCGAGAATGCACACTCCCAGACGAAGGCCATCAGCGCAGGAGTCCCGCAAGGCAGCTGCCTTTCGCCGGTGCTCTACGCGCTCTACACCAACGACATCCCCACACTCGAGGGCCATCTTGAGGAGGGGGTGGAAGACGTTGTGCTCGCCCTCTACGCCGACGACAGCGCCTACTTCGCGTCGTCGCGCAAAATTGAGCTCGCCTGCAGGAAGATGCAGCGACTCCTGGACCTGCTGCCGCCCTGGCTGGACAAGTGGCGGACCGCGGTGAACGTCGGGAAGACAACAGCCCTGTTGACCACCCGCTCCCGCCGTCCGACCCCGCTACAGCTGAGGGGCCGGGACATCGAATGGCAATCGACGGTGAAATACCTCGGTTGCAACATCGACTGCTCGCTGCGCATGGTCCCGATGGTGCAACACTGCATCAACCGGGCCAAAGCCGCGCGGGCAATGCTCCGGCCTGTCCTGTCGTCCAGCCTGCCTCTGAGAGCCAAGCTGCGGGTGTACAAGGCCTATGTGCGCTCGCGGCTCACCTACGCGGCTCCAGCATGGTACGCCCTGCTGTCGAAGACCCAGAAGGCACGGCTGCAGCGGTTCCAGAACATCTCCCTGCGGGTGATCACAGGAGCCGGGCGGTACGTGCGAAACACCACAATCATGAGGGATACCCGGATGCCCACCGTGGAGAAATTCGTCGCGCGGCTCGCACGGCGCATGTTCGACTGCGCCGACAACAGCCGCCACGCACATCTCCACGACATCGCTCCACATCACGCACGTCCGCCTGAAGGCAGACCACTCCCAAGAGAGTTGCTGCACATCCCACTGTCGCCAGTGTAAGCCCGCAGAAGAGGGCGAAAGCACGGCACAGTGGAGAAGAAGAAGCTCCCGCACCGTTGTCGCCAGTGTATGCCAATAGACGGCGAAAGCACAGCGCAACGAAGACCACGCGAGGCCCCTGACAAGTAGGGGCCACCCAAGACCGGGGGGGACGTTACCCCCCGAGTTGACGCCGCGGGCATGAGGCAACCATAAGTCCTCGACCCCGCAACCGTAGTGGTCCTCGCGCTCCGCGCGAGAACACACTCCGCAGACCACACGGCGGCACCCGAAGTTTGAAGGAGAGGAACTCCTTGAGTCTTGGTCTCTTGGATCTTTCTTTATAGATATCTAATGTATCAAATATTTACATATACTTAGTAAACGTCGTTTTTGAAGTAGAACTTCTTTACGCACGCTTGCCTTGGGGAGTAAGCTGGTGAATGCACGACCAGAGCGTTACGAAAAGTGTGATCGGGCGAGGCGAACGGAAGTTGAGAAGCAGTCATAAGTTAGTGAAGATAGAAAGAGAGAGTGTTCTGTTTCGTACTGTAGGGGCAAGAGAGAAAAGTGCGAGCACATATTTTCTTTCTCTCTTTCTTTAAAAAAGACAGATGACAGTTTTCAGGACATGTTGTTTTGTTGACTGTTGCAAATGCAATTCGTCTTGAAGATACAAAATATAGTAAAATATTGTTATAATGTCTGATTTGGAAGAATTTATTGAGTTCGTTGCTTACGCTGATAGGCATAGAGTATCGCGCAAGAAGATATTTGCGAGATTACGCGGATCCATTCAGAAAATACTCGGTTACTGAATTTCAGTCCCGCTTAAGATTTACGCCTCGAAATGTGAAAGAGAGAATATAACTGATGATCGAACCAGGTCCAAGGAAGCCCAGCCCAGCCCTCGAGAAGAGGTTTGCTATTTGCGCCTTAAATAATATTGACAATACTACTAATACTACTACTGACAATACGATTCTTCGCAAATAGTAGTTTTCAGGTTATATTTCTAGGAAAGAACTACTACGAGATAGATTCATACTTACTTATTATAATATAATTGACCCATAATATTTTTTGCAGAAGCTGGATGGAGACGTCATGGACATTTGCGAGCAGTCATTGTGTCCAAACTGATAGCAAGGAAAATGAAGGATTTGTGAGATTTCCTTCTACTAACGATGCCAGCCAGAGAGTGAAGCCGTTTGTTTTTATTATGGCTGGATTTCCCGCAGTGATTTTATGTATTGATTGTACTCGTATGAAAATAAGAAGCCCAGGGGAAACATTTCTGAAGTTTATAGGAACAGAAAAGTATGGTTCTCTATAAATACACAGGCAACTGTTGGCCCTGACTTGCAATTGGGACCTGGTAGCCAGGTGACCTGGAAGCAGTCATGACAATTTTATTTATAATAGCAGCTCAGCAAATCAGAGACTGGAAACGGGTGCACTGAATGGCATACTCCTAGACGACAGTGGGTGCGCAGCAAGTGATGTGCTTCTCACACCATTTTTGTAACCTTCTTCAACTAGCGAGGAATGTTATAATAAAAGCCACATAAAAACTAGAAACACCGTAGAAAGGGCTTTTGGTGTATGGAAAAGGAGGTTTTCGTACCACTTGCTCAAAAAAGTGACATTCTATGCCACAAAAAGCGAACATAACAATAGTCATTTTTAATCTGTTAAAAACAGGGAAAGAAAATTGTGCTGGATTTCATTCAGCCTCTAGGGGGAGAATGTGATTTAAATTTGGAATACTTACCGAAATTTATATAGAACTACATCTGTGTTTACACCATTGAGTTTGTATATAAAGCATTATACATCTTTTTGAAAAAGAAATACGCATTTATTATGCAGTTTTTTTTTTATTTAGCCATTAAGGTGTCCCACTGCTGGGCAAAGGCCTCCCCATCTTTCGTCCACACTTCCCTGGTCTGTGCCACCTCCGGCCACCCCGGCAAAAACTATGTATGTATGTATTAAATAAAATTACGAAAACCGACGAGGCCGTATGAGCTTGATGCCTTTGCTTTTCCGACAAAAAAATATTAGTCTAGGAATTTGCTGCGTTTTTGTTTTCTTCAATCAAATACATCAAAAATTGGACCAATGTTTCGAATGTTAACTTTTACTTTTAATTGTCATTATTAACTTCTCTTGAGAAGTTATTATTTTTAATAAAGGCTTATCTCATATTATTATTGTGTTAATTTTTTCGCAAATGGTACGAAAAGTTAAGTATTTTTTCTCGGTGATAAAGGTTTCTTAGTCTTAGGTGAACTTAAATCCCTCGCTACACTCAGGACTCGTCTTAAATCCCTCGCTTCACTCGTGATTTAAGTTTTTAACAGCCTCGCTACGCTCGGGAGTAAAACTCGAGTCCTTCGTTACGCTCGCGATTTAAATCGTCACCCGCGACAGAAGACACTGCTTTATCCACTTGGTTAATAATCTACTATTCCTTGTCGGCAAGTGGTAATGGGTGATAAATTGGAGACCACTGCAGCAGTAATATGTGCTTGTGCAGTCCTTCATAATATGTCCCTTATGTTTGACGATACCTTCAACTTCTCAGATGACGACATAAGTAGAAAAAATAAATAAACCTTCAAGAGAAAATACCACTGTCAGTGGTTTTGTAACCAGACTGGCTGGTACAAAGATTTTTCACAGTTATGTAGGTAAATATTTTGTTGTATTGTTATTTTTTCTTATTTTTATTATGTATGTCATTCTTAAGTGAAATAAAGTAAAAAACCGGTCTAGTGCGAGTCTAAATCGCGCACGAAGGGTTCCGTACCACCGTTCAATAGAAACGATGGTGTGGAGTGAATAGTTTGGATTTTACACAGCAAAATATTGTTTACAAAGTTATTGGTGCGGTTACTTTCACACTCCATGTACGTAACCAGGTGCATCCATAAGTTTGTATGTGGTATTGAAAGAATTGTTGTATGGGAGCCCCCTTAAATATTTCTTTTATCCTGTTTTTTAGTATTTGTTGTTATAGCGGCAACAGAAATACATAATCTGTGAAAATTTTAACTCTCTAGCTAGCTAGGTTCTTGAGATACAGCCTGGTGATAGACGGACGGACGGACGGACGGACGGAGAGCGAAGTCTTAGTAATAGGGTCCCGTTTGGAACCCTTCGGGTACGGAACCCTAAAAATTAGTAAATATAGACTATGTTTATTAGTTTTGTTTATATTTAAGTAAAACACGCATATTATATAAATATATACCCTATAATCTAGTTAAGTTAATGCTTTCCCAGTCTCATATTTATTTCTTCTACTCCAATCTTGCTTTTTCTTCATTATATATTGCAGTCCATTTTTCATTTCTTGAACTTCCAATTGAAAGAAAAATATTATATAATAATAAAACACAATAATGAGTAAAACACAAACACTTTTGAATTTCTCATGAAATAACTAGCTACCTTTGATTTTAAAATTTGCATTGCTATATTTTATTTAAAACAAAATGTTTTATGTGCATGACTGACTCTCGTCTCACATAATCAATTCGTTTCTTTGATTCTTGGCTTTGAGCAGCAGGGCTATCCGTTTCTTGAATTGTAGTAGGGTAAGATTGGGGCTGCTTGATTACTTCGCTCCGCTTGCAATCCAGCGCGCCCCAATCTTACTGAGGCACTGGACGGACTCCAGTTTGCCGCCTGCTTATTCCAGTCTACTTAAGCCAATGCAGTTCAACTATTGTCATTAGCTAAATTGCTTATCACAGTCATTGTGGTTGGTATTTAATTAACAGTAGTTAGTTTGCTCGAACCAATGCAGTTCAAAGAGCAGGCGGCAAACTGGAGTCCGTCCAGTGCCTCAGTAAGATGAGAGCGCGCTGGATTCGATTCATGATGCTACGGGCTGCCTCACAGTCACTGTAATTAGTATTTAATTAACGATTTATTAAGACAAGATACTAAGCAACTATTACTATGTAAATGTAAAATAAAAAATTACTATACAAATAAATAAAAAGTTTTATTCTGTGTGTTGTGAATACAGGATTTCTGATTTCAGTAGTATTCTATATCCTGAGCGTAACATAGCATTATTCGAAACATTGTAGGGAGGGAAATATTGACATTTTCAAAACAAACCTTCCGCCCCCTTATCTACACTCTGACCGAATCACTACTGAAATCAGACATCCTGAATTCACAACACGCAGAATACTCTAAAGTGAGAAAATAATCCGATTCGAGCACAGGTGAAGCAAGCTTGTCAAATATTCACAAAGGCGCCCTTACATAGGTTTTTCAATGCGCCGTATTCACTTTTTGTCAATATTTATTTTCCATGTGTATTTCACTTTCACATGAATGATGAACAATGTAGCCGTAAACACACGTAAGTAGAATACACTCGATAATAATGTATATAAATATCCCCATACGTAAAAACGTTCAATCTCAGAGACATGAAAATCCCTAGAAAACTGAATATAGGGCCCGCATGATTAATGATACGGTTTTTTTTTAAAGAAAGCGTAATTGCCCTCGTATTTGGATCAGTAAGATTACAAATGTAGACGTAGATGTGTGCCAGATGCGAGGTAGATAGACAGAACAAATCCTTTAGCTACGATGTTTTCATACAAATCGATCAGTTTTGCCCACCAGCTAGTTATTCAATATTCCATTTTGAGTCTCAAGGGGCTCGCCTATCGCCGCAGCTATGCAGAAGGGAAGGATTACTCCCGTTGGTATTATTCCTATAAATCTCTCGCTATTACACTGCGGTAGTTATAGATGTAGTAGATTACTATATATCTACATTCTGTATGAAGTTATACGCAAACCGAACATTCCTTTTACATGTAAATTAATAAAGCTACACGTAAATAATAAATAAAATATAGTAGTTTTTATGCCAAGTTAAATCATCCATCAGAGCTCCTAGCTCATCCCTATGAAGTGCTGAATAAAGTTTAGTTAATACGAGTGGTTTCGCCAAAAAGCACTTTTTAACTTTATACCAACGCCTGCTGAGATAATAGAGCAATTTTCACAAAGTGCTTTTTGCTAACGTAACGCGGGAGGAGTGTTTCGAGTTTTTCATTAAACGTGGTGTCGAAAACTCTAAAAGGAAACTAATTTAAATATGGGTGTTTTTAAATTAGTTTCCTTTTTCTCCTGCTACCGTCCTAAACAACAGTCGCACCAAAAAGTGCTCTGATAAATTTTAACCAATTGAATTGTTTTTACAAGTACATCGACACCAAAATTTTATATAGGTATTTAAAGTATTTAATCTAAATAAAGTTATGTTCAAAGTTTATAACAATCATCATGTTAAACTGGCGGTGTTTGTAAGGAATTAGTGCAACGGAAAAACGGCTGCCAGTGTCAAGGCAAATGTGAAAGGTGGATGCATTTTAAATGCACAAAGTTGTCGGATCAGGAGATTTCTTAAGTCAAAAGCAAACCGAAGATCTTCAGGTGTAACAAGTGTACCTTAGTTGCAACGAAGGAGCGAGCAATGTTATCCATGAGTACGGCTTCTCTAACTAAAGTTAGTGTAAGTGCACCTACATCGCCATCAACGGGTCCTCTCAGTGCACCCATAGATATCGGAAATACACTCAGCAAAGCTGCAGAAAAATGTCGCTACTTTCCTGGTCACTGTGGCTGCCGTTTAGGCAGGCCAGATACTAGAAAAACAAAAAGTGACTCAAGAAACACTGAACAAATATGAAAACTACATTTCTAAGTTGGAAAATAGAATAGACTGCTTGGAAGTTAGACCAAACTCGGCTTCATACTCGGCCACATACAGGTGGTCGAGTATGTAGATCTGAAGAGGGAGGTGGACAATTTAAAATCTGACCTGCCTAGCACTCAGGTCCAGCAAGATGAGGAGCAGAACAAACTGCAAGATATCATAGAGATTAAAGGCAGGCCACCATTGACCAGCTTGTGAAGATCTCCAGTGCTGACATACTTCGAGGAATATTGAGCGCACAACGCAAGTATAAAAGGGCAAACGTTCAGGACATGTAATTCTCATGTTTATCTCTTGTGACTCATGGGCCAAGGCACTAAAAGCATTCAGTTCCGAACCAGGAATTTGCTTAGTTAAGAATATTTGACCCTCTGTATTAGGCGAGGCTAGTCAGAACAAGATCCACTTCAACGAATTTTCAACGATAAGGAAGAAAATATTGTTCTCGAAGTCGAAGATATTTGCCTAGGAGAATGGAATCACCTACCTGTGGACAAAACATGGTCAAATACTGATGAGAAAACAAACCGGTGAACCGTATGTCATAGTGAAATCTGTGTCAGTCTGGTAAAAGTTGTTTCCTAAAGTTGTATCAGTCGAACTTTAGGCTATGCTTTAGAACAGTGAAGCACGAATTTGATAATAAGAGATATACTGTTAAATTAAGAAAATTATCAGCTTTCAAATGGTGTTTTCTTTCTCCGAGCAAACGTACTTTTCGAGACTTAAGCTTTCAAAGTTTTATAAATTTTATGTTAGTTGACGTCTTTGACACTATAAGAGTGCGTTCAAAAAATATCCAACCGATTTAATGGTTGATACGATTCGATAAACTGTGTCAACTGTGTGTTACCTTCTCCCCCCTCATATTCGTGCCGCACGGTTCTAAATTTTTTCCTAACTTTACCTTGATTTTATTTCTTGTGCATGTAATTAACGTGTTACCACAAAAAATATTAAACAGCGTTTAACCTCAAAACAAATTTCAAATCCCATACACTTTTGATTTAAACAAGTGTTGACAAGGTTTATTTGTTTGTGGTAAGGCCCTTATAGTCCATCAACCCACTCATACACGAAAAACCCAAATCTACACATTATGCCTATACACTAGAACTATAACACAAGATAAATACACAATCACAAAGTCTCGTCAATTAAATCATGCCGAACTATATTTACACTAGTGAAGGGTGAGGGGGTAGTGTTTGTCATGGTTCAGAACACACTGTTTAAAATCACAAGCTGCTGCAATCGGGGGCGTTACTTTGTATTCGTACCAATACATATTGATCTAAATGCATTTTGACGATTGTCGCTGTACTTCCACATTACAGATAGCTGGGGAAAAAGAGCGTTTTCTGTAACGAGCGCGTCCAGTGCTAAGTACAAATTGGAAACTAATGACATAATCACTTCAGATGCTCATCGGGTCATATCGCAGAAAATCAGTTCCGTGCACCGCACTACTGTACCTAACTATTGATTATGATTATGAGGTGGGACGCGCGCTGAACCACAGGCGGGTGATCGGTCCTCTATCGTGACTATTTCTCCCAATGTACCTACCTACAGCTACTGGTATATTGTTGATGTTCCACTTCTATCCCTAAAAGCGTATAACATACATGAGTTTGCCTACAATCCATGTACCTACTCGTATATCTGGGTTACTACTACTACAACCTATAAATTATGGATATTGATATACAAATGCCAGTTTGCAAGGTTGTTATTCAAACAGCAGAAGCACGCCGTAACATAATTCGTACAGGTGCTCAGTACAATATTCTGCAAATGAATATCCGCAGTACTAACAAAAAAAAAACAACCTCATGGTTATTTTGGAAAGATAAGACATTAAATGGGACATTATTGTTCTTACGGAGTGTTGGCTGGGTAATAATGTATTCGTCCCTCATTTACCTTATTATATAGTGCATCAGACAATCAAGCATATAAATAAGGCTGATGGAGTGGTGGTCTATATTAATAGCAAACTGAATTACTCACTATTTCTAGGCTCACTTACTCAGCAATAAGAGTTGGTTAAGATATCTGAAAATATAATACTATGTGGTGACCTACAGCTACTGGTATATTGTTGATATTCCACTTCTATCCCTAAAAGCGTATAACATACATGAGTTTGCCTACAATCTCAAATATTTTTATGAGAACTCAGGGTCTCTGCAAGCTTCCTTTATTATAAACCCAACATCATCAAGTGAGGTTAGGGATATTATTACGGAACTAAAGAGTAGTGAAGCAATAGGAGTCGATGGTGTGAATAATGTTGTATTTAAATATATAAAGGATGTTATTTTGTTGCCTTTTAGACATGTCTTAAACCTGTCTTTCAGCACTGGGGTTTTTCCTGATGATATGAAGAAAGCCGTATTTGTACCAATTCACAGAGCAGGTAGTACTGACACTCCATCAAACTATAGACCCTCATCGCTTCTCCCAACTTTCTCTTAAATTCTTGAAAAGCTAATGTAACCTACGTTTCATTAGCTTTTCATACTTTACTATGGTGAGAAAAATAATCTTTTAAGCAATAATCAATATGGATTCAGAACTGGTAAGTCTACTTCAGATGCTGTGATTGAACTTGTGGATCATACTAATTACTAGATGATATATCGCACTGCATAGGAGTGCTTTTGGACTTAGCTAAGGCTTTTGACACCATATCTTTTAAATTGCTTGTTAAGAAACTACATTTGATTGGTGTCAGAGGCCTTGCTCAGCAATGGTTTGAATCGTATCTAGGGCACCGAAGTCAGATTGTCAAAATACCACAGAACTACAGTATTCCAGCTGCAATGCATTTTGGAGTTCCTCAGGGAGGTTTACTGAGGCCTCTGCTAGCACTAGTGATACTGTATGTTAATGGTTTGTGTGAGCTGCCTCTGCATGAGTGTAAAATACTGGCTTATGCCGACGATACGGTTTTGTTGTTTGCCGGTAGAACTTGGAAGGATAGTTTTGAAAATGCGGAAACAGGCATGAGAGAGTTAAAAAAGTCGCTGGATAGAAATTTACTTACACTGAATGTCTCAAAACTAAATATATGAAATTTCACATAACAGAACACTCAAACCCCCATGATTCGCACTTTGCAATCCGCATGCAATCGTGCCCTGATGGTGGAGCGCATTGTGATTGTCCTACCATAGAAGTTATTAATCACATTAGGTACTTAGGAGTTATATTAGATGATAGGCTGTCTTGGGTAAAGCGCATAGAATTATATACAAAGCCTTAGGTGAATCAATTATAACCTATTGTAAAACTGCTTGGGGAGGGCTGCAAAGACATATCTTCTAGAAGCAGAACGAGTTCAAAGAGCAGCACTGATAGTGCTGTTCTCGAAAGATTTTAGGCACACTACACTTGAGGAGCTGCATAAAGAAACACAACTGCTTACCGTTCGTCAACTGTACAAAATCTGTATCATTAAACATTTCATTAAAACCGCTAGAATAAATCTGAAGGAGACTATCCAAAGCCGTAGGTCTACTCGCATACCAAAGGTAGAAGTACTTTTATTAGGTGATTTCGGGGTTTCCTCGGTTCCCGTATCTTTAACCAAATCGACGGCACGGTAGATTGTAAATGCGGTATTGGATATCTGAAGGAGTGGCTGATGAGCAGTATGATAACCTGGAAAAATTGTATCGGCGGCTTTGTGATTGATGACGTGACACTCACACACATACACAAACACACACCGTCTTTCACACTCACTCCTGCACTCAAAGCATATTTAAACATTAAGATAAAATGTAATTTATGTACCTAGCTAAAATTCTTTAAGTATATTTAATTTTGACTGGACAACAGATATGTACCTACTTAAAATGTTGATGTTGCGGGAACCTGTTAGCTATAGTACAGGTGTAAGCCTAGTTTAGGTAACAGAGACGTAAATTATTGTATGTGTTTGTTGGATCATAAAAAAATATTTGTTTGTTTGTTTTGTATGTTTTTCAGTGTTCGACATAAAATTACACGGTTAGAATTACTATTTCATTTAAAATGTGTCGATTCGCACACACGTTTGGGACACAAATTACTGTGACACCCAATAACTTATGTCCCAAACGTCAGCAAGCCTGACCCAAAGTCAAATAAATAAAGCGAGCTATAGATAGATACTACGAGTGAATAGGTGCACCTATAGATTGATATTGGACAGGCTTTATATCTCCATAAATGATGACGTGGTGAGCAAAGCTCCCCCGCAACTGGAAGTTGGCCGGCTCACCGGAGGCAACGTCAGACGTCGTTTTGTTTTAAACTTCTTTTAAAGCCAGTATACCTTTAACGCACAAAGCACCAGTCTTATATAGAACCTTCCCTATTGCTGTGAGACTACGGTTTTGATTCAATTCTTGGTGGGCAGGTGTTTTTGTTAAAATTATACGATACACATACTCTTACTAGGTAAGTTAGATAGATGGATAGAAGGCTTATATAGATACCATCGAAGAGCAGCAAAAAATGCGCAGGTAACCATTTTGCATCTGCCGCCCTATTCGCTAAATCAAAGCTAGGTAGAAGTCAGTACTAGTAGCTAGGTAAGCTATGTTGTGGATTGAATTATTTATTTTATTTTATTTTATTATTTTTCTGGGAAGCTTACAGCTATATTATTAAACAGTTTTGAACTATGATAAACTAAAGGCTAATTATAAGCAACCACATATAGTTCAAAAAAAATATATAACAATAACATAATTGAGGTGATACCTCGCCACACAAAAATTTATTAACTAAAAAAGATCTCGCTGCTCACGCACCCACCACCTACATACCCACCATCTACACGTCATCCTTCACTCTTAAGAGACGCTAAAAATTTCTTTATAGTATTTTTTCCTAGTGATTGAACACTGCTATTGAAAATATCTATGTCCATATCTTGATAAATGCCAGAGTCAAAAAGACGGTTGAAAGTCGAGCAGGCTCTGACAAGAAAGGAATTAGCTCTGTAATTGCTATGCACCAAAGGTATTACATTATGATATCATCATGACAAGGTAACATTTGACTAGCTGACCATTTTTTGGGAAATTATAGCACCGATCATTATGAACAACTTTTCCAAAGAAACATATGGTCCCAAATGAAAAATATTTTTCGTCCCTCAGTACATTGACCCGATCAGCTGATTACAAGTTACTATGGGAGTCTAAATGTCTTTTCGTTTATGACCATATGTTTCTCGGGTAATGCTTTTCATAACAATAGGTACTATCATTCCCCAAAATATGGTCGGCTAGTAAAATGTCACCTTGTATAACCTCTTGCAAAAAATGACAAACAAAAAGGCACTCAACATTTTAGATATTGTGTCCCCCAACAAGGGAAATAATAAATACATACAATATTGAATAGGTACATAGGTAAATAATAAAATTTTACATAGGTATAAAAACTATCAGGCAGGTACTGAATCTAAGAGTATATCTTTAATAGGTTGGAATAAAGGCCATTTTATCTTTCAGTTCCAAATAAACAAATTGAATTCAAAAATGTAGAAATATATATACATATGTTCAAGACAATAGGAATTATCAGAATACTTAGAAAAACGTGCTGAGTTGACAGTTAAAAGGCTCAAAAAGTACATTTTTAAATCATACTTGCATGGGTGAAGAAGTTGTTCTCATAACATAATCAATCTTATTCTCCCCATATCTTCAGAGTCAAAACTTAACTAATACAAAAACACTAAACTAATACAAAGCGCCATGGAAGTTCGATGGATTGGAATCTATGGGAAAAGAGTGGTAGCATTAAATTGTTAGTTTACTTCGTTAGTTAGTTTGACATCTCGACAATTCTACCAATTACCTTACTTTGATCACACGTTAGAAATAACAGGACACAGATGAGGACACTTCAGGATGTAAATCAATTATCTTATAAAACGATAGCCAAAACAAAACGATTATTCCAAAATCGCAACAAGCCCGTGATCCCGTGTATTACTGGATTTTGCCAATAAAACTTTGCCAACCGCACAATAGGATTACAACTTCCACAGAAGCTTTAGCGCCGAGCTTTCGCCCCAGGTTGGAGTTAACTCTCTCGCTAAAAAATGTTAGTATTCCGGTCGGAACTTTTCCCTCCAGTATTCACACATTGTTAAGACAAACCAAGGGATCTATGAATATCAGGAAATTAACTTTTACTGCGTCTTAGGCCGACTTTTACCACACTTTTTGACAGCCGGTACATACAGTTTAAACATAACTTGAATACAATACGGCCATGCTAAGTGGAAACCTGGACAGGACCTTCGAGTGCTTGACCGTGTTGTAACAATGCTAAGAATTATTAAAATATTAATTTAAGCCATTCTTTATTTACTTTTCATTAAGAGCAGTTAAAAAACTGATTCAATGAACAAGTATTTTTAAATCGGCTGACAGTCCAACAACAAATCACAGACAATTAATAATATACTAATAACAGACTATAGAGGGATACTATACTAATCAACGCCCAGATAAACGAAACTCTTTGCTTAAAAAGATGTAACGTAAATTTTTGGATTGCTTTCCCTTTTGTTGATGGTTTGGTTTCTTCGGTTTATTTATTGCTCTAAAGATTTAGGTAATACTCTAATATTCGCCATGTGTATAGTTTATCAGACAACAACGAAATATTCAATTGCACCGAACAGCATTTGTCATAGTCATTACATTACATAAACAAAGACGAAAATCGAAACTTTCGGGAAAACGTTATTTCAATTATAAAAGTGATCTATCAGTGAGAAAAATTATAATATTGCATTAGTAAGTCATTCGCCATGTAGTGTGCTATCATACAGAGTAAAATTTACATGAGAACTCATAAAAACTTAGGCGAATTCATCAGCTACCAAAGGTAAATATTAATTGATGTTATTTCGTAAATTTTATTGTATTTTATACATTTTATTGGATACATTAGGGATAGCGGAAGATATTCCAATTTATTTCGGCCCAGAAATATCAGAAATACATTTATAGTAGCGTATTTGCAATATTTTTTCTTTTACAGATTTGTCCAAGAAATATCGATAGTGACGTAAAAGAAATATTATCGATACATTATATAAGTAGAAAGAAATTATATTGCTCAATTGCAATTATTTGATCTTTATTTATGAACCTTTTCAACAAACTAACATTGATATGTGAAATTTGATGTGTCATTAAAATATAACCCTTTTAATTTTAAATTTCCTCGGAAACACTATTGCTAAATGTGTCCGGCTGGACGACAAAACACGAGAGAATTCTCAAGAAGATTTTACTGCAGAATGATTTTACCAGTAATAAAAAAACGGGTATCGTTTAATTGAATCGTGATTAGTGATCTATTATAACTAATGGTATGTAAATGAAAATGAGTGTTAAATTTGTCTATTGTTATATAATTGTTGACTTTATTATGTTTTTTTAATGATTATATTTTTTATAAATTAGAATTATTTATTTCGGAACACAAAAGGATCCATATTTTGTTTGTAACAGAAAAAATACTTAATCACACTCAATTCAATCTTTTTCATATAAATAGGCCCCTGTGGCACGGCTCTCTTTTCTACGCCCTCTCACAAACAGTCGCACCACTCAACCAGTATGTAAAGGCTGCACGGGTTAATTGATTGACAGTGTACCTTGAAGAGTGAGATTTTTACTGGCTTTTTATAATGTGCAATCCAACAAGCCAACATATTCGCCCGAACTGCCAAAGCGCTGCGCTCCTACAATATGACTAGGTCATCCTTTAGGTCCTCAGTCCCTACATGACCAAGGTTTTTGAAATTTGTTATTGTGGGTATGTAAATAAATTATCACTTCGACTTTGTTTTTCGATAATATTAAAACAGTGACCATTAGCTCATAGCCAAATACCAGTCTTCTAAAAGATCGGTAAACAAAGTAGGTAAACTATCTATCATTTTTGTCGATAGCCGTTCTCATATCGATACTTACCCCAACGGTGGTTGTCACTAAAATGGTACTAGTAAATGTCCTGTCAAAACTATATTGGTTTCAGTCATACAAAATAAAAAGGTCGTATAAGTAAAGAGTGTCGGTATATTTACTTCTGTTCATGGAACATAGCCCTCCCTCTATTTACTTACTTACTCTGAGAATCAACGAATGTTTTTTGGCTTATGTTTAAACGATCACCAAAAAAGCACCTATTTTACTACCAAAAAATTCGAAACGACCACCAGAATTAGTAAACGACCACCAAATTGTGTTTGGATAAATGATCACCAAACTTATGTTTATGTTTTGTATGCTTAAGTTTAACTTTTGAGTATTTTTTGTTGTTCTTACATGTTCAACCTAACACGAAGGATAAAAGGGGGCTTCGCCTTGCTCACCCCCTTTACCCTTCACCTAAGCTGCCTTAACTTTTGGTGATCTTTTACTTTAACTTTACCCATTTTGGGTAGGAAAAAAATATTTTGGTGGTAATTTAAATTGTTCTCGTTTTTTGCTGTTATTTTTTGTTAGAAAGTTGTATGGACTGGCAATTGCACGACCTTATTTGTTAGTCACTTGGCGTTGACAGACGTATCAATCATGGCATGTACCGCCCAAAACAGAGTAATGTTATTTTTTTAATCAAAAATGGCGTCATATGACGCCGCGGGTCGCAATTTCATGATGGCGTCATATGATGCTGTGGGTCGTTGAGAGGGACCATTCAACAGTGAAGAGAGACAATAGAGAGCAATGAGGACTAGATCTTAAGGACAGGAGGAAGTCGGATAGGGGCGGAAAAAACAGCATCGCAGGGTATTTTTATGGTTTCGGGACGAAACTTTAATAGAAGGTTTCCGCTTTACCACAGGCTGTTCATACAGGGCCTTACCACAAAAAAATTAACTACTGTTCAAAACTTGTTCAAAAACAAAAATGTATGAGATTTGACGATTGTTTTGAGGTTAAACGCTGTTTAATATTTTTGTGGTAAAACGGAGATAGTTCAAAGTGAGGAGGGGTATAATGACAAAGAGCGCCAGTGATTATATAGTTACTACAGCTTAAACGTAAAGTATCGCCTGCCATAAATGTATACTTACCTAATCAAATTTTTACTCATTCTGTAACATGGCCAATCTTATGTATACTAAAACTTCTAAAAGCAATTTAGTGTTTACCCGACGTCTACTCATTGTAATGTAGGCATCCTCAAAAATAATCCAATATCTTACGGCAAAGAAGGTGCTGAAACTTCTCTGTAATAAGGAAAACAAACAAAAAGTTATTTACATTCTGAATGTGTTGGTGTTTCTTCCAAGTAATTATGTTTTTCGCAGACATATTAGAGAGGTAGGATTGGGTATACTTATTATCATTATTACTTAGTAATTGGGGCGGAAAATATGTGTGAGTGCCTCGAGGAAACTAACAATGATCCCTATAAACATTGTGTAATTGAAAGGGAAATTCTTGTTGGGGGATATTGGGGCATACTGAACAACTTTTACATCTAAATAGAAGTGAACGGATCAACTATATAGTCCATAAAATAAAAATGGCGCCATGCCTTTTCCCATAAGGGATGGCAGAGGAATGGTTGAGCCCATATTTTACCATTTATTCAGTAGTATATTGTGTGTAACAGAGGGCTAAGGGCTAACCCATCGCCGTAGCTATAAAGTTCACAATGTTTTACATCACCTTTAAGAATTAGTGCAGAAAGTGAGCGTTAATCTGTGCCCACCTTTATTATATAACAGGTGATGGTGAATATGTAGTTATGCAAAGTATTGTAGCCGCAGTGTAAATGTGGGGAATAAATATGATAGGGAAGTTAGGACTTTCTTCTAATATTCTCAAACATTTACCTGGTCACTTCATCCTTTGATGACTTCTTGAAAGATAAAATTATGTATACAGTAAATGGACCTTTTTCACTTTGAATATTTTCAAAGCGAATATGGGTTAAATACTGTGAGTACAATACATAGACAAAGGGTAATGCTGTATTAAATATGTAAACTGCGATAGCTCGAGGAAGCATCGCGTTGATGTGACCGAATGTGTGTCAACAATATGGTCGCAAGCGTAAAATATTGTTTGTTTGCTTCAATGTATTAAAACAGGTTGAATCGATCGGGTGTAAACCCATATATGTTTAAGGTTTCCTTTAAAACCTTGTAAAGGACCTTATTCGTCGTTTGTTGGCTCTTGTCAAATACGAGTAAATAAATGAGGTTTCGCTCACCCAGTTTCGGCAAACGGGATAATTTGTAGGGCTCGTGTCCGAATCCAAGCAACAAGCTGGCACAAATGAAGCCATTGATCACAGAGTCGCTCATCGAATTCGACCGGAACAGCCCAATTAATCCTCCAAACATCAATCTTGATCGCCTGAGGGGTGATGCCAATCAGCCTGTTTCTCCAATTCTCCATCCGTGTCGGGCGAGTGTGAGTTTACCTGCTGATCATTGGACATATGAACTAACAAATAAATAAAAGTCCGTTTAACTGCGAGGTACGAAAAACTTTTATTTCTATTCTGTATCACCGACATTTACCTCAATACCATTGGAAAATCTAGCAATCACAAGACAGCTCGTAAAATAATCGTTTTCTGATTGTACAGAATAGAGCTAGTCTATCTCTGACTTTAATCCGGATCGCTGTCAAATTTTCATTTTGTATGAGACTTTATCTGTCATTTAAATCGTTTTAGATTATGATTGGGACTGTTATTTGAATTTCAAAATCGATAGTTTAACATTGTCATTTCAAAATGGGAAATATTAAACTGCACATTAAAAATACTGATTTTCACAGCAAATATCAGGGCAAAATGCAAATGCGGTAGCTTAGGTGAAGGGTAAAGGGGGTGAGCAAAGCGAAGCCCCTTTTATCCCTCGTGTTAGGCTGAACATGCAATATTTAAAACATAAAACTGTTTTTTCTGATCCTTTTTTGCCGTGCAAATATTGATTTGCTGATTTTTAATGTGCGATTAAATACTAGCCTTTCAAAACTACAATCCCGTTCTGAATAGCAATACCTGTCAGAGAATCGTGCTTCGAGTTGGTATACACAAAGACAGCTCGATAAGTTTAATTCGTATAATATTCTGCTCCCCCAAAGACTCATCTGTGAGCTCCTATAGACGCTGTTAGATTAGAACATTCAGAACGATAACAACCTGCTAACACATAGACAAAGCAAAACTCAAAATCAAGATCCTATCAGCTCACCAAAATACTAAATTGAAATTGTACTTAGCACTGATTAATCATTGCTACATGTAATTTTTGGAAACTCATGCTCAAGTTATGGTGCCAGTGCCAGTATCATTAGATCGCAATGTTGATTTTGCACAGAGAACTTCAAAGGACGATAAAAGCAACCCTAGTTAGTATTGAATTTCAAAAGTTCAACCAGCGATCATTTGAGCAATAAGTGCTATCTATCTGATCTGATTTCTTGGAACACTGAAACTGAAACTGAAAAACAAAGGCCCACGGAATTTAATTCGCGCTATTGAATTCCACTGTATATTTGTAATAGAATTGGCTTCTTGACAAGGGTGAACTATGAACTGTTTTTCGTCAGTTGTATGGAAACATTGGTTTTTGTCGTCATAGCATATTGTTGTCAAATGGTTGCGTTTTTTACAGAAGATTATGTTCATAAAATGTACTTGCTGAAAATTTACAATTCTGATACCTACAAGCCGTTCTTTGTAGTAGGCTTCAACGTCTGACATTAGATTTTATTTATTAGACTCCCTAGCCCAGCTCCTTCTTCACTAACTCCAATTGAAAAAGAATGAATAGAAAATTGTGGTAATGTCACAGATTTTCCATTGTCTGAGCGTGACTTTGATCGATTCAGTTCATGATTTTGCTGTGGTTTGTAGTTAGGGTCAATAAAAGTCCCTTATTCAGCAACCCAGACCAAACGAAAATTGTGGAAATGTGACAGTCCCCATACACTAAGCGTCAATTGACGCTAACTGCGTTGAATTTGACGCCGGAAAAAGGGGCTGTTCTGACATTGGAACACTTATTAATATTTTATTTTATATGTTATTTAATTATTTGATAAATTAATCTATATTAATAAAAAATAATCATAAAATGTGTTGGTAAGCGCAAATCTTTTAAATGGCTGGAACGATCAACTGTTTTTTAAACCATTCGTTGGAGTCTTGGGAAGGTTATTGCAGCGAGAATTTTTTGAAATACGGACAGGGAAATCTTAAAATGCCAAAAAATAATTTAGTACGGGCATTTTCTATGGGAACTCAAGACAGTAGCGGATCCAATTCTAATTTTGATTTTTACCTCTAAAACTCAAACGGCCAGTTCCCTTGAAACGCGTGTGCGAAGCTGTGCCACGAACAGCTAGTTAAATATAAAACCTTGTAAGTTTACCTTTTTCTAATAGCAGCCTATCAAGGCGTTTTGTTGATCGAAAAATAGAGCGTTATCCACCAATCGGCCACAGAGGTTGCCAGCTTGTCACATATTACTTATCATTCCTATCACAGATCTAGCGTTAAATGCTTGACTGCTAGTGATTTACCTGACGAAGCATTCGTGAATAGTGATTAGACAACATTCATCTAGTTCCAGTCGACAATCGTTATTTTAAAGGTGCTCGGATCGGAATAAGTAAGCTGTAAATGTTTTCTTAGTGCGAATATCTCTAACGCGATTTAACACTTTTCTCTGAATAACTTTGACAACCCTATTTATATTATTATTATTATTATTACTATTTAAGCCTCAAAGATATGTATGTAGTAAAGAAATAGTGATACTTTAGTTGGTAGGTAAATAAAGAATTTGTATGGAGTTGTCAAAGCTATTCCGAGTTAACTAAACTAAACTCGAGGATAATAATCCTTGACTGTGGTGTGGTAATTTCATGCACGTTTGTGCAATAGATGTACCCTAATTGTAAACAATGCACATTTTCCTCTCATATTTTGGTTTTTAATTTTAGTAAGAATGTATATTCTTAGCACCTAAGTACTTTAGTTGTTGCTCATTCGGAGCTAATTCTTCCCAAATCATTTAAGCCATAAGTGGGATACCCTAAGGGATAAGTTAGATTTTAATTAACTGTATATTTATCCGCTGTTTGTTTTTGTAATGTAACTTGTCCTGTTTGTAACCCCTGAATAAATAAATAAATAAATAAACTCGCGATCCATCCGTCCGGCCTTAGCCATTAGGTTGGTGGATGTAGGCACTGTTAAACCTTTACATACATACAGATGTAGTTTTACTAGGATTCTATTAAAATAAAGAACGCAACCGAGGTGTTAGAGGCACAAAAGGCACCTTATCATGCAATATAATGCAATCGATTATGATAATGATATGAAATATGTCTAAACATGGGCGCTGTGCCCGACAGGTAGGCGTTATCTCCGATACGCGGTATGGGGTAAGACATGGCGATATTTTTTGAAGTTAATACTTCTTAAGGCACGTTTTAATCAAGCGTTTCATGGAAATTCTATAGAATCGTCACATTTTTGGTTATCGGATGTAGACTTTTAAAAACGTATTGATACTTAATACGTTAATTGACAGAGCAATTATTAGTCAGAGAAAGACTTAATTAAACGATAATCACATAAATTAATTTTACTATCCTGCGAGCGAACAAGTTAATGTAGTAAGTTCCAGAATGCACAAGATGGTGACGCGGTAAACAACTCAAATTTCTTGACATATGTAACTTTTGTGTCATTTTTATTTAGACCCAAGTTTTCAGCAGATTTTACGATCACCGTGTAATAAAAGGTATATACGTATTATTTTTGCATTCGAGAGAGTGAAATTAAAAAATCTCTATCTGTTTTCTAAATAGCTTTCAGTTTTATGTAACAACGTTTATACTCTCTAGATATTCTCATCATAACTTTTTTCTTTTTTGTTTCAGATTTGAAGAATACTGTTAGGGCGGTGCTTCTAAGAGGGATATGTTGCCTTTTTATATAAATATAAAAAGCAACCTTTCCCTCCTAAATATATTCTTTTAGGTGCCGTTTTTAAGGGTTCCGTGCCCAACGGGTAAGAAAGGAACCCTATTACTAAGACTTCGCTGTCCGTCCGTCTGTCACCAGGCTGTATCTCAAGAACCTAGCTAGCTAGAGAGTTCAAATTTTCACAGATTATGTATTTATGTTGCCGCTATTACAACAAATACTAAAAAACAGGATAAAAGTAATATTTAAGGGGGCTCCCATACAACAATTCTTTCAATACCACATACAAACTTATGGATGCACCTGGTTACGTACATGGAGTGTAAAAGTAACCGCACCAATAACTTTGTAAACAATATTTTGCTGTGTAAAATCCAAACTATTCACTCCACACCATCGCTTCCATTGAACGGTGGTACGGAACCCTTCGTGCGCGATGTAGACTCGCACTTGACCGGTTTTTTTTTTTATATATTTCTCCTCTCGAATACAAAACTTGTCAAAGATAAGACTCCTAAAACACATATTAATGAAGTGTTCTCTGTAATGATTGAGTGATATTAACTTAGTATTACTGGCTAACTGTAAAAGAAAAATGAAGTCTATTTGTCGGTAATGACCGTAACAAAGAACCTCCTTTAGCCCAGACATTTTAAGAGATGACGCAAACAAAATTAGGGAACATTATTCTAAACTGAAAAGAAACTTTCCGTAGAAAAGAAGAAAAACTTAATATTTCACTTTGTAGGGAAACTTTATCAGCTTGGCCTCTAATAACTTTTGGAGGGGGAACTCAGATCATAGAAGTAAGATAAGTACTTACTTCTATGATCTGAGAGGGAAAAGCATTTTAAATATTAAAGTCGTAAATTATTATTATTATAACCTTATTATTTTTACGAGTATATATTTATATATATTTGATTTTCTCACACACAATTTAAACCATTTTGATGATACATCGGATCGAAAGTGAAAGAGAAACTTTTAAAAGAATTTTGTCCCTATAAATATCTTTTTAGGGTTCCGTACCCGAAGGGTTCCATACGGGACCCTATTACTAAGACTCCGCTGTCCGTCCGTCCGTCCGTCCGTCCGTCTGTCACTAGGCCGTATCTCAAGAACCTAGCTAGCTAGAGAGTTGAAATTTTCACAGATTATGTATTTATGTTGCCGCTATAACAACAAATACTAAAAAACAGGATAAAAGAAATATTTAAGGGGGCTTCCATACAACAATTCTTTCAATACCACATACAAACTTATGGATGCACCTGGTTACGTACATGGAGTGTGAAAGTAACCACACCAATAACTTTGTAAACAATATTTTGCTGTGTAAAATCCAAACTATTCACTCCACACCATCGCTTCCATTGAACGGTGGTACGGAACCCTTCGTGCGCGATTTAGACTCGCACTTGACCGGTTTTATAATTTTCAGTTACACCAACAAGAATATGGATCATATTTCACTGTTTAATTGCATTAGGTGGTATCAAGCTTTGGCTGATAGAATAAATCGGGTCGAAGTTTAATTAGAAAGAGTAGGAGTCAGCATTTCAGAAACCATAGACAAAATAATACATTATTAATTAATACAAAATGACTATTTCTGTTGATGTTCTTGTATTAAATTGACAATAAGTAAAACAAAGGAAGCCCAATAATGGGATATTTCATCCTACCGAACCTTTTGTTAAGAACTTGGTACTTGGCAGATTCATTGTCCATTGACATTGTATAGGTTTTTTATGAATATCGTTAACTTTAGCTTAGTAATTTAATTCCTTACAGTTTATTTTAATGTTAACATTAAAACTAATTAAAAGGTTACACAAGACGCGAGCAGAACATTATTTTATAAGGTTTTGGACTTATTTTATTTATCACGCAGATTCAAAGGCTTATGTTTAAACGATCACCAAAAACGCACCTATTTTACTACCAATAAATTCGAAACGACCGCCCGAATTCGTAAATGATCACCAAATTGTGTTTGGATAAATCATCACCTAACTTCTTTTCTATGTTTTGTGTACTTAAGTTTATGTTTTAAGTATTTTTTGTTGTTCTTACATGTTCAAAAATTAATGAGATTTGACGATTGTTTTGAGGTTAAACGCTGTTTTAATATTTTTGTGGTAAAACGGAGATAGTTCAAAGTGAGGAGGGGTATAATGACAAAGAGCGCCAGTGATTATATAGTTACTACAGCTTAAACGTAAAGTATCGCCTGCCATAAATGTATACTTACCTAATCAAATTTTTACTCATTCTGTAACATGGCCAATCTTATGTATACTAAAACTTCTAAAAGCAATTTAGTGTTTACCCGACGTCTACTCATTGTAATGTAGGCATCCTCAAAAATAATCCAATATCTTACGGCAATGAAGGTGCTGAAACTTCTCTGTAATAAGGAAAACAAACAAAAAGTTATTTACATTCTGAATGTGTTGGCATTTCTTCCAAGTAATTATGTTTTTCGCAGACATATTAGAGAGGTAGGATTGGGTATACTTATTACCATTATTACTTAGTAATTGGGGCGGAAAATATGTGTGAGTGCCTTGAGGAAACTAACAACGATCCCTATAAACATTGTGTAATTGAAAGGGAAATTCTTGTTGGGGGATATTGGGGCATACTGAACAACTTTTACATCTAAATAGAAGTGAACGGATCAACTATATAGTCCATAAAATAAAAATGGCGCCATGCCTTTTCCCATAAGGGATGGCAGAGGAATGGTTGAGCCCATATTTTACCATTTATTCAGTAGTATATTGTGTGTAACAGAGGGCTAAGGGCTAACCCATCGCCGTAGCTATAAAGTTCACGATGTTTTACATCACCTTTAAGAATTAGTGCAGAAAGTGAGCGTTAATCTGTGCCCACCTTTATTATAAAACAGGTGATGGTGAATATGTAGTTAAGCAAAGTATTGTAGCCGCAGTGTAAATGTGGGGAATAAATATGAAGTTAGGACTTTCTTCTAATATTCTCAAACATTTACCTGGTCACTTCATCCTTTGAACATGACTTCTTGAAAGATAAAATTATGTATACAGTAAATGGACCTTTTTCACTTTGAATATTTTCAAAGCGAATATGGTGAAATACTGTGAGTACAATACATAGACAAAGGGTAATGCTGTATTAAATATGTAAACTGCGATGGCTCGAGGAAGCATGGCGTTGATGTGATCAAATGTGTGTCAACAATATAGTCGCAAGCGTAAAATATTGTTTGTTTGCTTCAATGTATTAGAACAGGTTGAATCGATCGGGTGTAAACCCATATATGATTAACGTTTCTGTTTAATATTTATGCTTCGGAACGCACCTCCTCTTGTTGCGCGACTCGGAACGGAAACAGAACCGCAGCTGTCACTCGTATCGAAACGAGAGGAGAAATTAGAGGTTATCTTTTCTCGTCGGGAGAACAAACATGTCTGCTCAGGCATCGGGCCATTTATTGTAATTCGGTGTAACAATCGTCTAATACAGGTGTCGAGCCTGGTCGGAGTGTAAATCTACCACATCGTCGGGAAATAAGTAGATTCGCGTCAGCGGTTAAGTGATCCGTGTTGATTGGACATCGTCGTATCGGACTGCGACTCCACGTGTCGGCAGGCAGCACGCCGGCGACAGCGTCGGGCAGCGACAGTGAGATTCATTCCCAATCCCACCCAAACTTGTGCCCTTATCCCGTATTCCTGCCTCGAATCGAGCTTTCAATTTCCGGTCTACGACGACAAGGTAAGGTAACAATCAAGATTTTCTCCCCCGTGCTGGCAAAACCCAGCCCCTCATGAAACCACGCCGTTCGGTTGAGGCGTGGAAGTAATCAGTTTGGTAGGGTTGGTTTTTTGCCACATTGTAGTTGGGAGAAAAGAATATCTCAGATTGGCCGGCAAATCGGCAATGAGTCTGTGGTCGGTACCACAATTAAAGTTCATTTCGGTTAGTGATAGTATAAGTGTCAATTTAGTTAACAATTATTATAAATTTGTAGTCGGAAACTACTGTTTGTGCGCATAAAAGATTGAACAGTCATTCTGCGAAGTAACTAGATTGTATTACTTGCGGTAGAACGTCGGGTTCTATAGTACTGCAGTGTTATTTCGGTTTACAGAGCAGGGTCAGGCTATTTAAGGGGTATTAAGCTGATTTTGCTGACCTCAGTAGAAGTGTGGGTCATATCGGAGGGGCCACTTCTAGAAGGTCACAGCTTATTATTTTGTATTGTTTTCATAATCAAGTTTTGTGGGTTATTTTTGTATTGTGTTTTATGGTGGCATTCTCTAATTGATTTAGAGTGTATATTTATAAGGTGTATGTCCACAGGGCGACTATATTAAATATTGTTTAGGATTTAATTGTTTTAGTGGTTGCCTTGGTTTTTACAACTTAGTTTTAATTTCTGTGCCCAGCGCTGACGGGCAAGTGCTGGTCTCTGGCTGTGCTTAGTTTGGTAGTGAAGCATAGGACCAGAAACAATTGAATCGGTAACCATGGCACCTTCGCCCTTGACGGTACTGCGGTATGGTGTCCGTGAGGAGATGAGATGGCTCGCCCATACTCACAAGTATGTGGAGCGACCTGACATGGACGATGTCCTGCTCAAGCGTGTGGAGGACTCAATGACACGCGTCGGTAAGGTGTGTCGGCTGGCTGCGGAAGCTGAAGCCCTCGGGCTTACGGATGAGGCCTCGGTGGCTGCAGTGAAGCAGCTCTGCGCGGATGCTGACCAAGCGATGGAGTGCTTGGGCGACATCGAGCGTCGCGCCGAAAAAATTAAGCGGTCGCGTCGGGATGACCGCGGGGAGGGTAGCGGAGACCCGCCCCCTAAGGGTGTTGTTGGACGGCTACCACACCTGGAGATTCCGGCCTTCGGTGGGGCAATTGATGAGTGGCCGGCATTCATCAATTTATTCGATAGTCTGGTCCACGGTCGGGACGACCTGGACAACGCCTACAAGTTGGCCCAACTATTGATGGCACTGCGGGGTGAACCGAAGGAGTTGGTCGGTCACCTAACGGTCACGGCGGGCAATTATGAGATTGCCCGGGCCATATTGTTTGACCGCTACCAACACAAACGGCGGTTGGTTGATGCGCAGCTGGGGAAGCTGTTTAGCATCCCAAGAGTAACCCGGGATGTTGACATCCGGGTACAGGTGCTCAACCCTGTGCTGGTGGCCACTAAGGCCCTTCAGAACCTTGGTCTGCCGGTAGACCAATGGTCATATATCGTGTTATATATGGTTTTGTCACGGTTGCCTGCAGCTGTTCAAAGTCGGTTTGAACAGCTGCATGGGGGCAGTAGCTCGGAACTGCCCACGCTCGTCCAAGTAACGGATTTTTTGGAGGGTGAATGCAGGCGATGCGACACATTGGATTCGGAGGCCAGACCCGCGCGGATGCGGGAGGGGCCGCGCCTCCCACCCCCAGGGGGGGGTGGGCGGTCAAAACAATTTGGCGTTTTGAGTGCCGCGCCGTCGGGTGACGGCTGTGTGCACTGCGACAGTGCCGGTCATGAAGTGACCAGTTGCACCAACTTAAAGGCGCTCGGTGTGGCTGCCCGCAGGAAGGTGGTCTTCCGCCACCGATTGTGTTTCGGTTGTTTGGGGCCGCACCCGCTGAGCGAGTGCTCACGCGCGTCCCCCTGTGAGTGCTGCGGTGGCAAGCACCACATCGTGTTGTGCCTGAGCCGGTCAGGCCCTTCGGACGGTCACCAGGGCCGGACTCAGGTTGGTCGGTCACAGGGCCCAACCAGGGCCGGACCCAGTCCCCCTCCGGGCAACGGGAATCACCAACGGGGTGACTGGGGTACCCGCGGACGGGACCCCCCCCCCCCCCCCGAGGGGAAGGGGGCAGCGCGGGGGTTAACAGGCGGGATAGCCGGGGTTTGGTCGCCGCTGTCCAGGTTCAGCGAGGACTTCGGGCCGCTGGCTCACCGCGTGTTACGGGCGGGTGTCAGATGGCACCTATGAGTGGCGCGAAGGCTGGGAGCCCACCACCTTCTGCGCCACCCTGCCCGTCGCTCTGGGAGGCGAACAGTCGGATGTCGCCCCCATTCCTAGAGCGCCCCAGGTTGGATCCGCTCTCCCCCCTCCATCCACGGTGGCCACCGGGCACACCGTTCACAGTCCGGTATGGTCGGGTACCGGGACAGCGAGGGGCCTATTATGCGGGTTGGGACCCCCTGATGTACATACGGTCTGATATGCCACCGGTGGCATATCAGCAGCCGAGTTACCAGGCCGACGGGGGTCCCAGCGGGTTCGGATCCCGCGGAGGTTCCCGCTAGGGATACGCCGCCCACTTACAGGGTGCCGCCACTCCACAGACGGTCATGCTCCCCACCGCCTCGGTGATAGCGTGGAGTTCGGACGGCAAATCTTGTGTGGCACGAGCACTATTGGACTCGGGGGCCCAGGGGTGCTTAGTCTCGTGCAACCTTGTAAGACGGTTGGGCATTTCGGTAAGGGAGTATCCACATTCCATTCGGGGAATTGGGAACACGGAAGTCGGTTCCGTTAAGGGAGTATGTCGGATTACTCTCTCGTCACGGGTGGATTCATCGGTGAATCTGACGGTCACGGCATTAGTCATGCCTAATGTGTAGGGCTCACACCCTCACGTACGGTTGTCGCCCTCGGTGCGACAGTTGGTCGCTGGGTTGTCACTGGCTGACCCGGAGTTCGATATTCCGGGCCCAGTAGACATTTTATTGGGTGTCGATGCCTTGGGATACCTGTTAGTGCCAGGTGTCCACGTGTTGCAGGCGACTGGTCTGGTTTCGGTCAACACCAGACTGGGCCATGCGGTAATGGGTCCGGTCATGCCGGCTGCCCCACGCCTAGCGACTCGTAGTCCCTTATTCGGTTCTGTACTCTCGGAGGTGATACAGAAGTTTTGGGAGGTGGAGGAACCACCTACGGTCCGCCGGTTGGACCCGGTTGAAGAAGAGTGTGAACAGTTTTATCGGAACAATACTGGTCGCCTTCGGTCAGGTCGATTTCTCACACGTCTTCCATTTCGGAGTGATCGCCCGCCGCTGGGCAGTTCACACCATGCAGCCGAGACGCGGCTTCTGTCGATGGAACGACGCATGAAGCGTGACGGGATTTTCCGGCAGAAGTACGTCGACTTCATGCGGGAATACGAGTCGCTCGGCCACATGTCGGTTTCGGGTATCGACTGGAAGCGTGAAGACCACTGCTTCCTGCCCCATCACGCGGTCTTGAGGACCCCGGAGGGCAAAATACGGGTAGTGTTCGATGGATCGGCATCAACATCTAACGGCATGAACCAGAACCAGTGCTTGCATTCAGGGCCGAAGTTGAACCATGACATCGCGGATGTTATCACACGGTTCCGTCGACACAATGTTGTGTTTGTAGCTGACATCCGGATGATGTTTAGACAGACGGTCATTCACCCTGACGATAGACGGTATCAGCTGATACTGTGGCGAGAGAGCCCAGATCAGCCCATCAGGGTGTACGAGCTGAACACCAACACGTACGGGCTACGGTCTAGTCCTTATTTGGCGATTCGCACTCTGCGGGAGTTAGCGGATCGAGAACGGTTAAACTTCCCTAGAGGAGCAGCGATCCTGGAGCAGGATCTCTACGTGGACGATATCTGTACCGGTGCAGATTCCGTAGAGGAGGCGCTCGCTCGACGGGACGAGCTAGTTGAGCTCTTACGGGGTGGAGGTTACGAGCTCCGGAAATGGATGTTGAACTCTCCAGAGTTACTGACTGGTCTTCCGGATGACTACCAGCAGGATCCCCACATTTTTGAAAATTTGGAAAATCCAAATATGTTGTCGGTATTAGGCGTCCAGTACCAGCCGGTGTCAGACATGTTTTCGTATCGGGTCGAGTTGGACTCCCCGAAGGTCTGGACGAAACGGAACGTCCTTTCAACGGTGGCTAGGACATTTGATCCAAACGGGTGGATCACCCCAGTAACATTTCAGCTCAAGTGTTTTATGCAGCAATTGTGGTCTGCTGAGCTGAAATGGGACGACGCGATCGGCGGGTCATTGAGCTCAGAGTGTGACTCGTTCTTTTCGACCCTCCCTGGCATCAATCGGATTTCACTGCCACGGAGGTTGGTCCCCACCAAACGATACACCGCCACCCTGCATGGATTTTGCGATGCCTCGGAGAAGGGCTACGGAGCTGCTGTGTATCTGCGTACGGTCGACTCCTCGGGGGAGGTTGATGTGCGGTTGGTCATGGCCAAGAGCAAGGTTGCGCCGTTGCGCACTCGCCTGACCATTCCCAAGTTAGAGCTTTCGGGAGCGGCTCTCCTGACTCGTCTGCTCAACCACACGATGACGGTTCTTCGTGGGTCAATAGCGTTGGAAGATACGGTCTACGCTTGGACGGACAGCCAGATCGTGTTATGCTGGCTGAAGGCTTCAGTTCACAAGCTGGAGATTTTTGTGGCGAATCGGGTTTCGCAGATTTTGAATTCGGAGGTTCCCTTAATCTGGAGACATGTTCCAGGGGAAATGAACCCAGCAGACTGTGCGTCTCGTGGGTGTCACGCTCCGGAGTTGGTTGGACATCCCTTGTGGTGGGGTCCAAAATGGTTGGCTCAAGCCGAATCGGATTGGCCAATGAGTCCACGCGTTACCACGGCGAACGGCGCCTTGACAGTCGGTGTCTGTACGACGCAACCAGAGCCGGAAGAGGAGTTTAGCCTGCTGGAACGGTACAGCTCGCTCGACAAGCTGGTCAATGTGACCGCCTGGATCTGCCGATTTGCGCGGAATTGTCGGAATTCTGAGGCGCAACGAGTGCGGACACAGGTCCTGACACCACGGGAACGGAACCATGCGTTGTTCGCATTGGTACGGAACGTGCAGACGGTGCACTTTAAGTCCGAACTGGACATTCTGAGACGCGGACGCGTCCAACTGAAGGGAGCTGTGGCTCGGCTCAACCCGTTTATTGACCCTCAAGGATTGCTGAGGGTAGGAGGTCGGCTGCGGAATGCCAACCTGCCTTATGCGGCTCGCCACCCGTTGTTACTCCCTAGGAAAGGGAAGTTGGTCGAACTGTTGATACAGGATCGACACATTCGGAATGGGCATGTCGGATGCCACGCCTTGATGGCGTTTCTCCAGCGCGAGTTCTGGATTCTATCGGAAAGACGCTTAGTGCGTAGCGTCGTATTTCGGTGCCTGCCTTGTTATCGGGCCAAGGCGGCTACGATGCAGCCCCAGATGGGCGATTTGCTCTCGGATAGGGTTAACGAAATCCGGCCCTTTGCGGGTGTCGGAACGGATTTCGCGGGACCATTCATGGTCAAGTCTTCACAGCTACGGAACGCCAGATTAGTGAAGGCATACCTGTGCGTCTTCATGTGCTTGGCCACGAATGCAGTCCACTTGGAGGTGGTCAGTGACCTCACTACGGAGGCATTTATCGCATGTCTGGATCGGTTCGTCTCACGAAGGGGCCTCCCGTCATTAATCCGTTCGGACAACGGCACAAATTTTGTCGGAGCCAGGCGATATCTGCAGGAGGTCACTCAATTCCTGAACGGTAACCAGGACGCCATCGGTACGGCTTGCTCCCGACGAGGGATTGAATGGGTTTTCAGTCCGCCGGGATGTCCTCATTGGGGAGGAATTTTTGAGGCTGCGGTTAAATCGGCTAAGTCGCACCTGACGAGGTTCATCGGTGAGACCTCTCTACGCTTTGAAGAGCTTGTGACGCTGTTCTGTAAAATTGAAATGACACTGAACTCGCGTCCGTTGTGCCCGCTCAGTTCGGATCCAAATGACTTGGAAGCGTTGACGCCGGGTCACTTCCTGATAGGTCAGCCCCTTAACGCCCTGCCAGAATACCCATTCGGTGATGTTAAGTTAAGTCGGTTAACTAGGTGGCAGATGTTGCAGCAGATGGCTCAAGATTTTTGGAAACGGTGGTCCCTTGAGTACTTGCACATCTTGCAGCAGTGCCTTAAGTGGACTGACCGGACGAGCCCCCCTCAAGTCGGTGATTTGGTGCTGATTAAGGATGCGAACCTGCCATCATTGAGATGGAGACGAGGACGGATCGTCAATTTGTACACGGGTCGGGATGGCACGCCTCGATCAGCAGAAGTCAAGGTGGGGGACTCGGTCCTCAAGAGAGCGGTCGCAACACTTTCTCGCCTTCCTATTGATTAGGGACAGGTTCGGGCCTGTCCGGGCGGGTGACTGTTTAATATTTATGCTTCGGAACGCACCTCCTCTTGTTGCGCGACTCGGAACGGAAACAGAACCGCAGCTGTCACTAGTATCGAAACGAGAGGAGAAATTAGAGGTTATCTTTTCTCGTCGGGAGAACAAACATGTCTGCTCAGGCATCGGGCCATTGATTGTAATTCGGTGTAACAATCGTCTAATACAGGTGTCGAGCCTGGTCGGAGTGTAAATCTACCACATCGTCGGGAAATAAGTAGATTCGCGTCAGCGGTTAAGTGATCCGTGTTGATTGGACATCGTCGTATCAGACGGCGACTCCACGTGTCGGCAGGCAGCACGCCGGCGACAGCGTCAGACAACGACAGTGAGATTCATTCCCAATCCCACCCAAACTTGTGCCCTTATCCCGTATTCCTGCCTCGAATCGAGCTTTCGATTTCCGGTCTACGACGACAAGGTAAGGTAACAATCAAGATTTTCTCCCCCGTGCTGGCAAAACCCAGCCCCTCATGATTCCACGCCGTTCGGTTGAGGCGTGGAAGTAATCAGTTTCCTTTAAAACCTTGTAAAGGACCTAATTCGTTTGTTGGCTCTTGTCAAATACGAGTAAATAAATGAGGTTTCGCGCACCCAGTTTCGGCAAACGGGATAATTTGCAGGGCTCGTGTCCGAATCCAAGCAACAAGCTGGCACAAATGAAGCCATTGATCACTGAGACGCTCATCGAATTCGACCGGAACAGCCCAATTAATCCTCCAAACATCAATCTTGATCGCCTGAGGGGTGACGCCAATCAGCCTGTTTCTCCAATTCTCCATCCGAGTCGGGCGAGTGTGAGTTTACCTGCTGATCATTGGAGATATGAACTAACAAATAAATAAAAGTCCGTTTAACTGCGAGGTACGAAAAACTTTTATTTCTATTCTGTATCACCGACATTTACCTCAATACCATTGGAAAATCTAGCAATCACAAGACAGCTCGTAAAATAATCGTTTTCTGATTGTACAGAATAGAGCTAGTCTATCTCTGACTTTAATCCGGATCGCTGTCAAATTTTCATTTTGTATGAGACTATATCTGTCATTTAAATCTTTTTAGATTATGATTGGGACTGTTATTTAAATTTCAAAATCGATAGTTTAACATTGTCATTTCAAAATGGAAAATATTAAACTGCACATTAAAAATACTGATTTTCACAGCAAATATCAGGGCAAAATGCAAATGCGGTAGCTTAGGTGAAGGGTAAAGGGGGTGAGCAAAGCGAAGCCCCCTTTATCCCTCGTGTTAGGCTGAACATGCAATATTTAAAACATAAAACTGTTTTTGCTGATCCTTTTTTGCCGTGCAAATACTGATTTGCTGATTTTTGATGTGCGATTAAATACTAGCCTTTCAAAACTACAATCCCGTTCTGAATAGCAATACCTGTCAGAGAATCGTGCTTCGAGTTGGTATACACAAGGACAGCTCGATAAGTTTAATTCGTATAATATTCTGCTCCCCCAAAGACACATCTGTGAGCTCCTATAGACGCTGTTAGATTAGAACATTCAGAACGATAACAACCTGCTAACACATAGACAAAGCAAAACTCAAAATCAAGATCCTATCAGCTCACCAAAATACTAAATTGAAATTGTACTTAGCACTGATTAATCATTGCTACATGTAATTTTTGGAAACTCATGCTCAAGTTATGGTGCCAGTGCCAGTATCATTAGATCGCAATGTTGATTTTGCACAGAGAACTTCAAAGGACGATAAAAGCAACCCCAGTTAGTATTGAATTTCAAAAGTTCAACCAGCGATCATTTGAGCAATAAGTGCTATCTATCTGATCTGATTTCTTGGAACACTGAAACTGAAACTGAAAAAAAGGCCCACGGAATTTAATTCGCGCTATTGAATTCCACTGTATATTTGTAATAGAATTGGCTTCTTGACAAGGGTGAACTATGAACTGTTTTTCGTCAGTTGTATGGAAACATTGGTTTTTGACGTCATAGCATATTGTTGTCAAATGGTTGCGTTTTTTACAGAAGATATGTTCATAAAATGTACTTGCTGAAAATTTACAATTCTGATACCTACAAGCCATTTTTTGTGGTAGGCTTCAACGTCTGACATTAGATTTTATTTATTAGACTACCTAGCCCAGCTCCTTCTTCACTAACTCCAATTGAAAAAGAACGAATAGAAAATTATGGTAATGTCACAGATTTTCCATTGTCTGAGCGTGACTTTGATCGATTCAGTTCATGATTTTGCTGTGGTTTGTAGTTAGGGTCAATAAAAGTCCCTTATTCAGCAACCCAGACCAAACGAAAATTGTGGAAATGTGACAGTCCCCATACACTAAGCGTCAATTGACGCTAACTGCGTTGAATTTGACGCCGGAAAAAGGGGCTGTTCTGACATTGGAACACTTATTAATATTTTATTTTATATGTTATTTAATTATTTGATAAATTAATCTATATTAATAAAAAATAATCATAAAATGTGTTGGTAAGCGCAAATCTTTTAAATGGCTGGAACGATCAACTGTTTTTTAAACCATTCGATGAAGTCTTGGGAAGGTTATTGCGGCGAGAATTTTTTGAAATACGGACAGGGAAATCTTAAAATGTTAAAAAATAATTTTGTATGGGCATTTTCTATGGGAACTCAAGACAGTAGCGGATCCAATTCTAATTTTGATTTTTGCCTCTAAAACTCAAACGGCCAGTTCCCTTGAAACGCGTGTGCGAAGCTGTGCCACGAACAGCTAGTTAAATATGAAACCTTGTAAGTTTACCTTTTTCTAATAGCAGCCTATCAAGGCGTTTTGTTGATCGAAAAATAGAGCGTTATCCACCAATCGGCTACAGAGGTTGCCAGCTTGTCACATATTACTTATCATTCCTATCACAGATATAGCGTTAAATGCTTGACTGCTAGTGATTTACCTGACGTAGCATTCGTGAATAGTGATTAGACAACATTCATCTAGTTCCAGTCGACAATCGTTATTTTAAAGGTGCTCGGATCGGAATAAGTAAGCTGTAAATGTTTTCTTAGTGCGAATATCTCTAACGCGATTTAATACTTTTCTCTAAATAACTTTGACAACCCTATTTATATTATTATTATTATTATTATTACTATTTAAGCCTCAAAGATATGTATGTAGTAAAGAAATAGTGATACTTTAGTTGGTAGGTAAATAAAGAATTTGTATGGAGTTGTCAAAGCTATTCCGAGTTAACTAAACTAAACTCGAGGATAATAATCCTTGACTGTGGTGTGGTAATTTCATGCACGTTTGTGCAATAGATGTACCCTAATTGTAAACAATGCACATTTTTCTCTCATATTTTGGTTTTTAATTTTAGTAAGGATGTATATTCTTAGCACCTAAGTACTTTAGTTGTTGCTCATTCGGAGCTAATTCTTCCCAAATCATTTAAGCCATAAGTATGATACGCTAAGGGATAAATTAGATTTTAATTAACTGTATATTTATCCTCTGTTTGTTTTTGTAATGTAACTTGTCCTGTTTGTAACCCCTGAATAAATAAATAAATAAATAAATAAACTCGCGATCCATCCGTCCGGCCTTAGCCATTAGGTTGGTGGATGTAGGCACTGTTAAACCTTTACTTAAGTACATACAGATGTAGTTTTACTAGGATTCTATTAAAATAAAGAACGCAACTGAGGTGGCAGAGGCACAAAAGGCACCTTATCATGCAATATAATGCAATCGATTATGATAATGATATGAAATATGTCTAAACATGGGCGCTGTGCCCGACAGGTAGGCGTTATCCCCGATACGCGGTATGGGGTAAGACATGGCGATATTTTTTGAAGTTAATACTTCTTAAGGCACGTTTTAATCAAGCGTTTTATAGAAGTTCTATAGAATCGTCACATTTTTGGTTATCGGTTGTAGACTTTTAAAAGCGTATTGATACTTAATACGTTAATTGACAGAGCAATTATTAGTCAGAGAAAGTCTTAATTAAACGATAATCACATAAATTATTTTTACTACAAGTATTCAATGTTGTAAGTTCCAGAATGCACAAGATGGTGGCGCGGTAAACAACTCAAATTTCTTGACATATGTAACTTTTGTGTCATTTTCATTTAGACCCAAGTTTTCAGCACATTTTACGATCACCGTGTAATAAAAGGTATATACGTATTATTTTTGTATTCGAGAAATTCAAATTAAAAAGTCTCTCTCTTTTCTAAATAGCTTTCAGTTTTATGTTACAACGTTTATGCTCTCTAAATATTCTCATCATAACTTTTCAGATTTGAAGGACACTGTTAGGGCGTTACTTCTAAGAGGGATATGTTGCTTTTTTATATAAATATAAAAAGCAACCTATCTCTCTTAAATATTTACTTACCTTTACTTATAAATTTTGAATACAAAACTTATCAAAGATAAGACTCCTAAAACACATATTAATGAAGTGTAATCTGTAATGATTGAGTGATATTAACTTAGTATTACTGGTTGTCTGTAAAAGAAAAATTAAGTATATTTTTCGGTAATGACCGTAATAAAGAAGCTCGTTTCAATGGCCAAGTAGTTTGTATTAGATGTGGCTGGATTCCGTGGATTGCCCACACTTTTTATGAGATGACGCAAACATTATTACGGAACATCAATGTAATCTGAAAATAAAATTCAGTAGAAAATAAGAAAAACTTAATATTTCACTTTGTAAAGAAACTTTATCAGCTTGGCCTCTAATAACTTATGGAGAGGGAACTCAGATCACAGAAGTAAGTTACTTACTTCTGTGATCTGAGAGGGGGAAGCATTTTTTTATTGAAACTTCATTATTTTTACCAGTATACTTATACATATTTGATTTTCTCACACACAATTAGGAATTCATTTGCTTTCACCATCGCATCGAAAGTGAAAGAGAAACATTTAAAAGAATTTCGTCCCCATAAATATCTTTTTATAATTTTCAGTTACACCGCCAAGAATATGGATCATATTTCACTGTTTTAATTGCATTAGGTGGTATGTCTGTTTTTTTAAATCTCTAGTTCAATCGGATGGTCTTGCAACCAAGCTTTGGCTGATAGAATAAATCGTGTGGAAGTGCAATTAGAAATAGGAGGAGTCACAGACAAAATAATAGATTATTAATTATTACAAAATGACTATTTCTGTTGATGTTTGTGTATTGACTTGACAATAAGTAAAACAAAGGAAGCCCAATAATGGGATATTTCATCCTACCGAACCTTTTGTTAAGAACTTGGTACTTGGCAGATTCATTGTCCATTGACATTGTATAGGTATTTTATGAATATCGTTAACTATAGTTTAGAAATTTATTTCTAACCGGTTTATTTTAATATTAACATTAAAACTTATTAAAAGTTACACTAGATGGCAGCAGAAAATTATTTTATTAGATTTTTTACTTATTTTACTTATCACGCATAAAATGTAAAGTGCCTAGGTACATAAGAACAAAGACTGCCAAGTTCGAGCATAGATACTGGCGACGTACAAGCCGTGTGTTTATATTAGACGAACCATTTCGAGCTTCTTTTGATAACTTAACAACTCAAAAACTATTTAAACTTAACACATGAAATTTGGCCTTTAGATTAAAGTTCCAACGATTACTTATGGTACCAAATTTCAGATTTGTAGCTCAAACCGATACCGTGTTACCACTAAAAATATGATACAGTATTTAACCTCAAAACAAATCCCGTATGTTTTTGTTTTTAAACAAGTGTTGAACAGTAGTTTATTTTTTTGTTCTAAGGCCCATAAAGTTTTGTTAATCACCAACAAAACAATTGAGATTTAAATGGGTTCCAAGTTAATAATCCTGATATCCAATTGGGTCAAAAACTACGGCTAAGCCGTTGCATACACTCATATATAGCTAGCACCTATAGCTTGCTCCCATGAAGCGGCCAAGCCATATCTTTTGTTTGACTCAATTTAATCACAGGATTATCTAGAACTTGGCACCCATTTAGATCTCAATTAGTTTGTCAGTTAACTATCTCCCAATGATGAAGTTGGCTCCCATTTTACAGTAAAGAAACTGTTTTGTTTAGAGTTTTACTTCCACGGCACACCTTGATTGAACAGAAATAAGTACTGGTGAATCCAAAAAAAAAACAAAAGATACAGACACATAAAAATGGAAAATACTTACACATGCAAAAGCCAGCTTTTCTCTAACAAGAGAATAATAATACACGCAAATTTTAGTGCGTAAATGTATATGCAGTAAGTTAAGGTCCCGTTATTAACGGACATTATTCATAAAATGTTCCCGAATGAAATGCATACTTTTATCTACATAGTTCCCACGTAGTTAAAGTGTAAAAAACATCTAAAAATAGAAGTACATAAGTACTTCGCGAATGTATAAACATTCGCGAACTCCTCAAGTTATCCTTTGTGGACTCTGTAGCTCTTATTTCATACGTCATAGGGACTACGACATGCGTTGGGGTAATTGACTGTGCTGACAGAGCTGGGTAGCAATTTGTGCAACGCGGTTATGGCTCTGCCTACCATGCGAGAGGTCCAGGGTTCGATCCCAGGCTGGGGATAAAGAAAAAAGACAGTTCTTGGATATTTATATGTGTGAGTGTGTGATGTCGCTGTTTCCGTTTCGCGGTTCCCACGATACAGTGTATCCAAGTGTGGAGTCAGAAGCAATATGTGAAGAAGAAGAAGTATGTGTGTATATAAATGTTTATGTTTTATTAAAAAAAATACGTTTGAAATGGTAAAATAACATCAAGATTCGTTAGGTACCAAAGTTATGGGTTTTAATATACATACTTATTATTTATTTAATCGAAAACAAACGGTCACACAAAAAAAAACATACAAAGTTTTCTTACACCTAAATAGACCTATAGTTTTCCGAACTTACAGCAGAGAGGTGTTATCGGGGGTGTCTTTCTATACTATAGGTACTTACTTTATGCAATGTTATATGGTAAGAGACCGAATCAGACCAAAGCTAAGCAAATTAAATCCACACCCTGCTTTCTCGCCTCCTTCAAAAATCTGCTACCAAATCCTGGTCAAACTAAAGTCGCTTCACTTAACTCCACAATTGTGCCGTTCTTCTCCTCTGTAGGCATAAAGATGGAGAGCGGATGGCACAAAAAAAAGTTTAAAAAGTTTACTCGCACCAGAACGGATGCTCTGACCTTGCGGGGCGTGAATCCCTTTCCTTGTTTTATGGGACTACCTATCCCTGACATCTGTGAGATATGAGTTTGGACTAGGCATACAAGAATGGCTCAATATGCTCATATAAAATACACCGATTCCAGAGGCAACACATCTGAATTCTCGAAACTATTTGAAAAAGGAGTTTGGAAGAAACCTATGGCTACCGGACATTAACTTTCGTATCTCAAGTTGTTTGCCATTTTTGTTCGCCAGCTAGTTAGTTTGGACGCCTTGAGAATATGGCGCTATGTTCCCGATTACCAATGCGCGTAATGTAACTAAACTGTTGAAATCCGACTGCTGTAGCCATATTTCCTAACTTCAACGTGTCATAACTTAGTTTAGTTTCTACCTTGAGAATCGCACCCTAAATTGTTTGTCCATTTTGCCCTTGGACTTACTTACGTCGAACGGATGTGCGTAAGTGATAGTGCAATTATATTTCTTGCATGTCGAAGGCACTTTTACGAGATCACAGAAGGCGATATTGAGTTTGTGTAGGGTGCTATGCTATTACATTTTTTTTTTTCTATCTCGAATGCTATCTGCTTTCACAATACTATCTTACAATCAAATTCATTCATCCGTTCGTGGTGGGAAGACAGACAACACCAAATAATGTAAGTAAGTTCTACAGCTTATAAAAAGTGCCGAAGTTTATTTTCATTGCAATATCGGCATACATAACTTTGTCAACTTATATTATATCCAGGAATCAACCTCTTGATACGAGTTTATGCATGTGACTTTTTACCAGAGAAGGGATAGGCGGAGCTTAATTATTTCCATTCCCATGGGTAAATCCGATTCCGAATCCGAATGTCCAAAAGTACGGTAAGGAGTTGGCTGACCAATCTGAATTAACACCGGAAGGTTTTAGTGGCTTTATCAGTCAGTTGTTTGTGGTTTTTGGTCGAGAAAAGAAAACGGTCACGCGAGAACGGGTATATAAATGTACAAAAATAACTTACTCTTAACCTTTTGACCGCCATAGAAGGCACCGTCCGACAACTGAAAGTGCCACTGACGCCACGTCGGCTATAACCAACACAAACTTTAACATCAACATTAAGTTTAATAAAAAAACTTAACAAGAAAATTAATAGAGCTTCATTATTGCTATTATGCAATGCCTTATGCCTTATGCCATGGTGATAAAATTCAAAACCTTATAACGTGAAATGACTAGAAATGCCATGGTCACCTCCCATGGCATTTCTAGAAAGTCCTTAAGTCTAAACCTAACTGTTCGCCACTGTGACGTCCCTACTTGGAGAGGAATAAAAAGATTCCAAATAGGTAGCCAACAAGAAATTTTATTTAACGTGGGTTCTCCAAATGTAGTCTGACCCTGGTTACGCAGCAACGAATCTTCCCTGCGGGTTTTGCCGTAGTCGGAGTGCCGCTGACGTCGGAGAAGTAACGGTCCGAGTGCAGCCGGAGCAGGGAAGCAGGTTAGCCCGAAGCGGTGTCAGGAACCGGGAAACCGTAGGGTAGCAAGAAAAGCGGTGATCCCGAAGAGGTGCCAGGAACCCCGAACTGGAATTCGAAACCGTTCCTCCTTTAACATCTGTTACTGCACTCCGTCCGAATGCTCCACCCGCCAAGAAAAGAATAGTGTTGTCGTGGTGGTAACAATCAGAACGGAGTTACATATACAAAGGAAAATACAGTGCTAGGAATAAAAACAAGCAAGCATTCATATTTGTTATCGGCAGACCCCACCTGGGACATTTTACAAATAATCGGACATTCTACAAAATGTCCAAATGTGCAATCTGCCGGTAACATTAATTATTTCTATACATGAAAAAAGGATATTTATTTGTTTATCGGCAGACCTCACTTGGGACATTATGCAAACAATCCGGACATTTTATGAAATGCCCAAATATGAAATCTGCCGGTAACAATCAACAATTTCCACACAAAAAGGTAGCTAGTATAATTTAGTAAGCTGAACATATTTTCCAGACATTCTATAAGAAGCCAAGACACACTAACGCGTGTCTAAAAGCGGGTAGCAATTTGCGTTACAATGCGATGTGAATATCGCGAAATAATAATTAGCGAGTCTAAAAGGAATAAAACGCAACAAGCAATAAATGAAATGAGATGATTCTGGACACAAATGAGTAAGCCCGAAAGTACCTAACGGTAAGATGATTTTAAAACAGTATCTTTCACCACTCACCTCAATCGGGGTTAATATGAAGCACAGACAAAACTAAAACGTAACTACTAGCAGTACGTTATGATTAAACGCAAGCAACCACTGCTTAGAGTCGCTCGACGGCGTACGGTAAAAAGGGACCGTTACAGAGCGCCAGCAGGACGGACGTGCGCACAGTGCCGAGTGAGTTTTCGGAATGACGCCGGCGCCGCAAAGTCAAGTTGCGGTCACGGCTAGTTAGTTTAAAACGGGCCAATCACAGCAGAGCGAGCGAGCTGTCAACAGTGGAATGCTGCTAGTACAGCGCGTGAAAATTAATACTGTGATTACCAGCCTCATTTGGCAGTTTTATTAAGAGAATTACTACTTAAATTCAAAATAAGACCAGTTAATGATAGAGTGAAGACAACGGTAACTTACAACGTTACAATACCCCCTCGCCCAGTAAAGGGTTTTCATACGTAATGAAAATCCAAAACCTAATTCTAAATATTCTTAACTAGTTTTAGATCCTTAACATGCCAGGTGCCTAAGTCCTTTCCCGTCATATCCTCTAAAATGTATACCAAGGGTGATTTCTTAGCGGAGACGCGACATTTGGTATATTTGGGCGCTAACTTTTTACTAAAGTACTTGTCTTTATCACTCAAGACATAAGCACGTTTTAGGACAATGTCGCCTACGCTGAATTCTGCCTCTTTCCGCCTAAGATTATAGTGCGCCGTATTTTTTTTATGTGCGTGCCAAAGAGATGCCTGTACCTTATCAAAATATTTTGACAGGTGACCCAGATTTTCAGCGTAAATGTCGCGTGGCAGAAATAGTAGTTCCTCACCCAGATCGTTATCTGTATAATGAGAACCACAAGTAACCGTTTCTCGTCCGTACACGAGGAACGATGGAGTGTAGCCAGTTGCTTCATTGACGGAGTTGTTAATGGCATACTGTATTTTGGGAATATTAGTGTCCCAGGTTCTGTGGTCATTGTCCACGTAGGTGGAAATACATGTAACTATTGTTTTGTTATAGCGCTCGACAGTGTTTACTTGCGGAGTATATCTCGGAGAGAAGAATACGTTAGGTATCTTGTATTTCTTAAAGAGGGTATTTGTTACCGAGCTAATAAACTGGGTACCATTGTCAAGGAATATTGTCTGTGGGATTCCGTGGACCAGAAACACAGAGTCCTCCAGAGCCTTGACGACAGCTTCCGAAGTAGCGCGTCGCATGGGAAAAATAAGGCAATATTTTGAGAAGCAACATGTTACGACCAAAATATAACTATTCTGCTTTCGACTGACCGGAAGTGGACCTATGAAATCAATGGATATCATTTGAAACGGCCGTGAGCATTGTTTAGGTCGACCCATCGTACCCAGCGTCGGATGGTTTTGTGGTTTGTAAGTGAGACATTTTGAACAAGAACCAACAAAACGTACGACGTCTTGGTGCATGCCCGGCCAGTAGTATCGAAGAAGTAAGCGTCGATAGGTCTTGAAAATACCCAAGTGAGCAGCAGTAGGGTCAGCATGATTCTCCTCTATGACGCTGTCACGCAATTCTTTCGGCACCACTTCCTTCCAGGAAAACTCCGAAATCATTTCGCACTTATTTTTGGAGTGGCGATAGAGAGCACCACCTTCGATCAAGTAGTTAGGAAAGAGGTTCGGCTTTTCTAAACAACCGTTATAAATGTTTTTGTACCATGTGTCAGTAGTAGTCAAATTAGAGTTGACCGTACTGATAGAAGCACATGGGAAAGCACGAGATAGTGCATCTGGAATGACATTATCGACCCCACGACGATGTTTAAGTTCGAAATTAAAGGCAGACAACCTCACACACCAGCGTGCTAGTCTTCCGGTAGGGTTGTCCAGTGACAAGAACCATTTGAGCGCGGAGTGGTCGGTGTAAACGGTAAAGGTTTTTCCGTTTTCCAAGTAACACCGCCAGTGTTCTAGAGCGGTTAAAACTGCTAGCGTCTCCCTCTCGGTTATACTGTAGTTCTTCTCAGATCCCGACAACGCCCTACTCATGTATGCAATCGGATGTTCTTTACCATCAATCGTTTGTGTGAGCATGGCACCAATCCCAAAATTGCTCGCATCAGTGTGTACTTCGAACGGTAAATCGTAATTGGGACAAGAGAGAACCGGGGCTGATACAAGACACTCTTTTAGCTTATTAAAAGCATCATCAGCTTCAGTTGTCCACTGAAACTTGGGTGCGTTCTTCTTACTTGAAGTCAGCTGGTTGAGTGGTCCGGCAATAGTGCTAAAGTTGGGGACGAAACGGCGGTACCACGTGGCTGTTCCAAGGAAGCTTTTAAGATCTTTTTTTTTTGTGGGTGTTGGGAAATTAAGGATAGCCTCGACTTTTTCAGGATCAGTGCGAAGGCCATGCGCATCCACAACATAACCCAAGTACTTCAACTCATTTCTGAAGAACTTGCATTTTTCAAGGTTGATGGATAAGTTCGCTTGTTTTAATTTATGCAGCACGCCTAGTAGTAAGGACACGTGTTCCTCAAAGCTGCTGCTGATGATAATAATATCATCTAAATATGCGAACGCCTTTAGATCGAAATTCCCGAACAGAAGATCGACAAGCCTTTGTTGAGTGGCAGGGGCATTGGTGAGACCGAAAGCAGTGGTCTTAAAACGGAGAGTTCCTCTGCCTGGAACATAGAATGCAGTTTTGTCTTGATCTTCTGGAGCTATTGGAATTTGCCAGAACGCTTTCGACAAATCTACGCTAGATAGGAATTTTGCATCGCGTAGGTTGTCTAATATTTCAGTTATATAGGGTAGGTTATATGCGTCCTTTTTTGTGACCGAATTCAGTTTACGGCTGTCGAGGCAAAAGCGAGGTTGTCCATTCTTTTTATAGACAATGAGGACAGGGGACGACCAAGCGCTCTCGCAAGGTTCAACTACATCTAACGCTAGCATTTCGTCGACTTGCTCTACCAAAATTCGCTGCTTCTCAGGTGACATTCGATAGTAACGTTGTCTTATAGGTTGAGAGTCACCAGTATCGATATGGTGAGTTATAAGACTAGTTCTACCAAGGCCCATACTGTCAATGGAGATTTCCTGGAATTGACTGACAATTGAATCGGCTGTGGACTTTTGTGAATCAGAGAGATTATCGTAAGACTGTATAAAAGTCTCATTTTTGTCGATACTTATTTCTGCCAAAGAAGAGTTGGACAAGGTGATGCTACCTAAGTATTTGGGACAAATATTGAAAATCCGCCAAAAGTCAATGCCTAGGATAAGTGGGCTGTCCACATTTGGTAACACGTAACCCTTAATAATGTGGAATTGTTCTTCAAAGTGAATGGGAAGATTGATGTAGCCAATACTTTGAAGGGACTGGCCTCCAGCAGCAGTCACGGAGATACAATCATCGGTAAATACTTTTAGACCATGGTCCGACAATAATTTATGAGAATCATTGCCGAGAATAGTGACAGCAGATCCAGAATCGAGTAGACCAGAAGCAGGGATGTCCCCGATTCTAACGGAAATATAGGGTCTACTGTCCTTTGTTGGTTTACTATCCAGAATTGAGGCGACTCTGAAACTAGAGAAGAAGTTTCTAAGGGTTTGTAGCCATTTTTCAAAATCTACTCTATCGAAATGACCCTTAGAACCGTCCCAATTCTGGCTAATTAGTTTTTTTTTGAACGGTAGGAGTACATTTAGGGCATTCAGGTTTCTTTACACCTTTATTACCGCACCCAAAACAGACGATGACGTCACGACTAACCTTACACTGACGAAGATTGTGAGTGTTAGAGCGGCATCTTAGACAAAAGTTATTTGACTTTACAGTTGTTGCAGGAGCGATCGCAGAGACATGGTTGTCAGATTTCGTCTTACATGGCTTGTAAGCAAATTCGGGTGCTAGTGTGTGTGTGGTAATCGTTGGTGGCTCGCGAAAGTGTGACATACGGGTTTGTATATTTTCGTAATTTTTGCACAACGTTCTCAATACCCCAATATCCACAATCTGAGTTGCCGAGGCCAACGTACTCGCATAACATGGCCGGATATTGTGCAATAGTATCTCTAATTTGTCCTCTTCGGATAATTGTTTCGATAAGCGCGAAAACATTCCTGCCATTATGGAAAGATAAATGGTTATCGTTTCTGATTCGCCCTGAGTGCGAGCCCTAATTTCAGAAAGTAGACGATAATCATAGTCAGTTTGGCTGAAATCCTCTAACAACAGAGATTTGAGATCCGACCAGTTGTTAACGCTATCTCTTATACTTCGGAACCAGTGCAATGCTTGATCGGTGAAAATTTCCGTTGCATAGGACAGAAGTTTGGAGTCCGAAATATTTCTGGCCTGACACAGTTCCGAAACCCTTTCGATAAAAGCCCGAACACATGATTTCCCGTCGTACTTCAATTTACTAAGTTCGGAAGTATTGCCACGCTCGCAAGTTACAGAAATCACGCTCGCGCCACTAACAGATGGCGTTGATTCCCTACACGCAGTATTAGACGAGGAAGATATTGAAAGGGGATCCTTTGCTTGTGATAAGAGAGCTAGGATCTTCGAATAATATTTTCGGTAAATCTCCGACAGTTGATCATGGCCCGTTTCGAACTTTTCATCCGTAGGTACCCGACTTAATCTGTGATAGACATGGTGCATCAGATTTTGTGTCCTAAGAAGAGAGGATCTATCTGGTGCAGGTCCGTCAAGAGTAGATTGCACTTTGTCCAAGATTTTGACGACTGCAAGTAAGTCGTCCTTAGGTTCAAGGTGAGATAACAGAACGTCCTCTGACGGGTATTCTGTCACAAGTTTAGTTATTTGTTTACGTAAAATTTCTACGGTAGTGCCTGGGTTTTCACCTCTGATGGCAACTTCGTACTCCAGTTCTGCTTTGTTTAGAGAGAGAAACTTAATTTGAAAAGACATGATGCAGCTCAAATAATAAATACCAAAGAGATGAGTAGTGAAAGTGTACTGATTCCTTTAGTCGCCTCTTACGACATGCACAGGAGGAAATGCAACTGCCGTATTCTTTTTTGATTTCCCGGGACAGCACAGGAAGAGAAATCAAGGAATTGAAAATGACGCTACTAATTAGTCTCCGTTCTGTTACAAAATGATTTATGTACGTTAGGTTTTGACGGTATGAATGAAGTGAATGACGATGTAGAAAAAAATATATATGTTAAAACTGCAAATAAAAATATTGCAACTAGTGGGTAGGTGGTTAATTTTTTTTATAAGAGAACGAGAAATTAAAACCAACGTAGGAATTTGAAAAAAACACTACAATTTAAAAGTTTGAATAATAACCACGAACACAGAAGTTGCTAAGCAAAACCAAAATTACAACACAGGTAAACGTTTACAAAAACACGCACACACAAACAACTAACTACTTACAGCGTAAGCAAGGCCAGACTAACCACGTTATGGGCGCCACTGTGTGACGTCCCTACTTGGAGAGGAATAAAAAAGATTCCAAATAGGTAGCCAACAAGAAATTTTATTTAACGTGGGTTCTCCAAATGTAGTCTGACCCTGGTTACGCAGCAACGAATCTTCCCTGCGGGTTTTGCCGTAGTCGGAGTGCCGCTGACGTCGGAGAAGTAACGGTCCGAATGCAGCCGGAGCAGGGAAGCAGGTAAGCCCGAAGCGGTGTCAGGAACCGGGAAACCGTAGGGTAGCAAGAAAAGCGGTGATCCCGAAGAGGTGCCAGGAACCCCGAACTGGAATTCGAAACCGTTCCTCCTTTAACATCTGTTACTGCACTCCGTCCGAATGCTCCACCCGCCAAGAAAAGAATAGTGTTGTCGTGGTGGTAACAATCAGAACGGAGTTACATATACAAAGTAAAATACAGTGCTAGGAATAAAAACAAACAAGCATTCATATTTGTTATCGGCAGACCCCACTTGGGACATTTTACAAATAATCGGACATTCTACAAAATGTCCAAATGTGCAATCTGCCGGTAACATTAATTATTTCTATATATGAAAAAAGGATATTTATTTGTTTATCGGCAGACCTCACTTGGGACATTATGCAAACAATCCGGACATTTTATGAAATGCCCAAATATGAAATCTGCCGGTAACAATCAACAATTTCCACACAAAAAGGTAGCTAGTATAATTTAGTAAGCTGAACATATTTTCCAGACATTCTATAAGAAGCCAAGACACACTAACGCGTGTCTAAAAGCGGGTAGCAATTTGCGTTACAATGCGATGTGAATATCGCGAAATAATAATTAGCGAGTCTAAAAGGAATAAAACGCAACAAGCAATAAATGAAATGAGATGATTCTGGACACAAATGAGTAAGCCCGAAAGTACCTAACGGTAAGATGATTTTAAAACAGTATCTTTCACCACTCACCTCAATCGGGGTTAATATGAAGCACAGACAAAACTAAAACGTAACCACCAGTAGTACGTTATGATTAAACGTAAGCAACCACTGCTTAGAGTCGTTCGTCGGCGTACGGTAAAAAGGGACCGTTACAGAGCGCCAGTAGGACGGACGTGCGCACAGTGCTGAGTGAGTTTTCGGAATGACGCCGGCGCCGCAAAGTCAAGTTGCGGTCACGGCTAGTTAGTTCAAAACGGGCCAATCATAGCAGAGCGAGCGAGTCGTCAACAGTGGAATGCTGCCAGTACAGCGCGTGAAAATCAATACTGTGATTACTAGCCTCATTTGGTAGTTTTATTAAGAGAATTACTACTTAAATTTAAAATAAGACCAGTTAATGATAGAGTGAAGACAACGGTAACTTACAACGTTACAATACCCCCTCGCCCAGTAAAGGGTTTTCATACGTAATGAAAATCCAAAACCTAATTCTAAATATTCTTAACTAGTTTTAGATCCTTAACATGCCAGGTGCCTAAGTCCTTTCCCGTCATATCCTCTAAAATGTATACCAAGGGTGATTTCTTAGCGGAGACGCGACATTTGGTATATTTGGGCGCTAACTTTTTACTAAAGTACTTGTCTTTATCACTCAAGACATAAGCACGTTTTAGGACAATGTCGCCTACGCTGAATTCTGCCTCTTTCCGCCTAAGATTATAGTGCGCCGTATTTTTTTTATGTGCGTGCCAAAGAGATGCCTGTACCTTATCAAAATATTTTGACAGGTGACCCAGATTTTCAGCGTAAATGTCGCGTGGCAGAAATAGTAGTTCCTCACCCAGATCGTTATCTGTATAATGAGAACCACAAGTAACCGTTTCTCGTCCGTACACGAGGAACGATGGAGTGTAGCCAGTTGCTTCATTGACGGAGTTGTTAATGGCATACTGTATTTTGGGAATATTAGTGTCCCAGGTTCTGTGGTCATTGTCCACGTAGGTGGAAATACATGTAACTATTGTTTTGTTATAGCGCTCGACAGTGTTTACTTGCGGAGTATATCTCGGAGAGAAGAATACGTTAGGTATCTTGTATTTCTTAAAGAGGGTATTTGTTACCGAGCTAATAAACTGGGTACCATTGTCAAGGAATATTGTCTGTGGGATTCCGTGGACCAGAAACACAGAGTCCTCCAGAGCCTTGACGACAGCTTCCGAAGTAGCGCGTCGCATGGGGAAAATAAGGCAATATTTTGAGAAGCAACATGTTACGACCAAAATATAACTATTCTGCTTTCGACTGACCGGAAGTGGACCTATGAAATCAATGGATATCATTTGAAACGGCCGTGAGCATTGTTTAGGTCGACCCATCGTACCCAGCGTCGGATGGTTTTGTGGTTTGTAAGTGAGACATTTTGAACAAGAACCAACAAAACGTACGACGTCTTGGTGCATGCCCGGCCAGTAGTATCGAAGAAGTAAGCGTCGATAGGTCTTGAAAATACCCAAGTGAGCAGCAGTAGGGTCAGCATGATTCTCCTCTATGACGCTGTCACGCAATTCTTTCGGCACCACTTCCTTCCAGGAAAACTCCGAAATCATTTCGCACTTATTTTTGGAGTGGCGATAGAGAGCACCACCTTCGATCAAGTAGTTAGGAAAGAGGTTCGGCTTTTCTAAACAACCGTTATAAATGTTTTTGTACCATGTGTCAGTAGTAGTCAAATTAGAGTTGACCGTACTGATAGAAGCACATGGGAAAGCACGAGATAGTGCATCTGGAATGACATTATCGACCCCACGACGATGTTTAAGTTCGAAATTAAAGGCAGACAACCTCACACACCAGCGTGCTAGTCTTCCGGTAGGGTTGTCCAGTGACAAGAACCATTTGAGCGCGGAGTGGTCGGTGTAAACGGTAAAGGTTTTTCCGTTTTCCAAGTAACACCGCCAGTGTTCTAGAGCGGTTAAAACTGCTAGCGTCTCCCTCTCGGTTATACTGTAGTTCTTCTCAGATCCCGACAACGCCCTACTCATGTATGCAATCGGATGTTCTTTACCATCAATCGTTTGTGTGAGCATGGCACCAATCCCAAAATTGCTCGCATCAGTGTGTACTTCGAACGGTAAATCGTAATTGGGACAAGAGAGAACCGGGGCTGATACAAGACACTCTTTTAGCTTATTAAAAGCATCATCAGCTTCAGTTGTCCACTGAAACTTGGGTGCGTTCTTCTTACTTGAAGTCAGCTGGTTGAGTGGTCCGGCAATAGTGCTAAAGTTGGGGACGAAACGGCGGTACCACGTGGCTGTTCCAAGGAAGCTTTTAAGATCTTTTTTTTTTGTGGGTGTTGGGAAATTAAGGATAGCCTCGACTTTTTCAGGATCAGTGCGAAGGCCATGCGCATCCACAACATAACCCAAGTACTTCAACTCATTTCTGAAGAACTTGCATTTTTCAAGGTTGATGGATAAGTTCGCTTGTTTTAATTTATGCAGCACGCCTAGTAGTAAGGACACGTGTTCCTCAAAGCTGCTGCTGATGATAATAATATCATCTAAATATGCGAACGCCTTTAGATCAAAATTCCCGAACAGAAGATCGACAAGCCTTTGTTGAGTGGCAGGGGCATTGGTGAGACCGAAAGCAGTGGTCTTAAAACGGAGAGTTCCTCTGCCTGGAACATAGAATGCAGTTTTGTCTTGATCTTCTGGAGCTATTGGAATTTGCCAGAACGCTTTCGACAAATCTACGCTAGATAAGAATTTTGCATCGCGTAGGTTGTCTAATATTTCAGTTATATAGGGTAGGTTATATGCGTCCTTTTTTGTGACCGAATTCAGTTTACGGCTGTCGAGGCAAAAGCGAGGTTGTCCATTCTTTTTATAGACAATGAGGACAGGGGACGACCAAGCGCTCTCGCAAGGTTCAACTACATCTAACGCTAGCATTTCGTCGACTTGCTCTACCAAAATTCGCTGCTTCTCAGGTGACATTCGATAGTAACGTTGTCTTATAGGTTGAGAGTCACCAGTATCGATATGGTGAGTTATAAGACTAGTTCTACCAAGGCCCATACTGTCAGTGGAGATTTCCTGGAATTGACTGACAATTGAATCGGCTGTGGACTTTTGTGAATCAGAGAGATTATCGTAAGACTGTATAAAAGTCTCATTTTTGTCGATACTTATTTCTGCCAAAGAAGAGTTGGACAGGGTGATGCTACCTAAGTATTTGGGACAAATATTGAAAATCCGCCAAAAGTCAATGCCTAGGATAAGTGGGCTGTCCACATTTGGTAACACGTAACCCTTAATAATGTGGAATTGTTCTTCAAAGTGAATAGGAAGATTGATGTAGCCAATACTTTGAAGGGACTGGCCTCCAGCAGCAGTCACGGAGATACAATCATCGGTAAATACTTTTAGACCATGGTCCGACAATAATTTATGAGAATCATTGCCGAGAATAGTGACAGCAGATCCAGAATCGAGTAGACCAGAAGCAGGGATGTCCCCGATTCTAACGGAAATATAGGGTCTACTGTCCTTTGTTGGTTTACTCGATTCTGGATTGGCACTCATGTTACGACCAAAATATAACTATTCTGCTTTCGACTGACCGGAAGTGGACCTATGAAATCAATGGATATCATTTGAAACGGCCGTGAGCATTGTTTAGGTCGACCCATCGTACCCAGCGTCGGATGGTTTTGTGGTTTGTAAGTGAGACATTTTGAACAAGAACCAACAAAACGTACGACGTCTTGGTGCATGCCCGGCCAGTAGTATCGAAGAAGTAAGCGTCGATAGGTCTTGAAAATACCCAAGTGAGCAGCAGTAGGGTCAGCATGATTCTCCTCTATGACGCTGTCACGCAATTCTTTCGGCACCACTTCCTTCCAGGAAAACTCCGAAATCATTTCGCACTTATTTTTGGAGTGGCGATAGAGAGCACCACCTTCGATCAAGTAGTTAGGAAAGAGGTTCGGCTTTTCTAAACAACCGTTATAAATGTTTTTGTACCATGTGTCAGTAGTAGTCAAATTAGAGTTGACCGTACTGATAGAAGCACATGGGAAAGCACGAGATAGTGCATCTGGAATGACATTATCGACCCCACGACGATGTTTAAGTTCGAAATTAAAGGCAGACAACCTCACACACCAGCGTGCTAGTCTTCCGGTAGGGTTGTCCAGTGACAAGAACCATTTGAGCGCGGAGTGGTCGGTGTAAACGGTAAAGGTTTTTCCGTTTTCCAAGTAACACCGCCAGTGTTCTAGAGCGGTTAAAACTGCTAGCGTCTCCCTCTCGGTTATACTGTAGTTCTTCTCAGATCCCGACAACGCCCTACTCATGTATGCAATCGGATGTTCTTTACCATCAATCGTTTGTGTGAGCATGGCACCAATCCCAAAATTGCTCGCATCAGTGTGTACTTCGAACGGTAAATCGTAATTGGGACAAGAGAGAACCGGGGCTGATACAAGACACTCTTTTAGCTTATTAAAAGCATCATCAGCTTCAGTTGTCCACTGAAACTTGGGTGCGTTCTTCTTACTTGAAGTCAGCTGGTTGAGTGGTCCGGCAATAGTGCTAAAGTTGGGGACGAAACGGCGGTACCACGTGGCTGTTCCAAGGAAGCTTTTAAGATCTTTTTTTTTGTGGGTGTTGGGAAATTAAGGATAGCCTCGACTTTTTCAGGATCAGTGCGAAGGCCATGCGCATCCACAACATAACCCAAGTACTTCAACTCATTTCTGAAGAACTTGCATTTTTCAAGGTTGATGGATAAGTTCGCTTGTTTTAATTTATGCAGCACGCCTAGTAGTAAGGACACGTGTTCCTCAAAGCTGCTGCTGATGATAATAATATCATCTAAATATGCGAACGCCTTTAGATCAAAATTCCCGAACAGAAGATCGACAAGCCTTTGTTGAGTGGCAGGGGCATTGGTGAGACCGAAAGCAGTGGTCTTAAAACGGAGAGTTCCTCTGCCTGGAACATAGAATGCAGTTTTGTCTTGATCTTCTGGAGCTATTGGAATTTGCCAGAACGCTTTCGACAAATCTACGCTAGATAAGAATTTTGCATCGCGTAGGTTGTCTAATATTTCAGTTATATAGGGTAGGTTATATGCGTCCTTTTTTGTGACCGAATTCAGTTTACGGCTGTCGAGGCAAAAGCGAGGTTGTCCATTCTTTTTATAGACAATGAGGACAGGGGACGACCAAGCGCTCTCGCAAGGTTCAACTACATCTAACGCTAGCATTTCGTCGACTTGCTCTACCAAAATTCGCTGCTTCTCAGGTGACATTCGATAGTAACGTTGTCTTATAGGTTGAGAGTCACCAGTATCGATATGGTGAGTTATAAGACTAGTTCTACCAAGGCCCATACTGTCAGTGGAGATTTCCTGGAATTGACTGACAATTGAATCGGCTGTGGACTTTTGTGAATCAGAGAGATTATCGTAAGACTGTATAAAAGTCTCATTTTTGTCGATACTTATTTCTGCCAAAGAAGAGTTGGACAAGGTGATGCTACCTAAGTATTTGGGACAAATATTGAAAATCCGCCAAAAGTCAATGCCTAGGATAAGTGGGCTGTCCACATTTGGTAACACGTAACCCTTAATAATGTGGAATTGTTCTTCAAAGTGAATGGGAAGATTGATGTAGCCAATACTTTGAAGGGACTGGCCTCCAGCAGCAGTCACGGAGATACAATCATCGGTAAATACTTTTAGACCATGGTCCGACAATAATTTATGAGAATCATTGCCGAGAATAGTGACAGCAGATCCAGAATCGAGTAGACCAGAAGCAGGGATGTCCCCGATTCTAACGGAAATATAGGGTCTACTGTCCTTTGTTGGTTTACTATCCAGAATTGAGGCGACTCTGAAACTAGAGAAGAAGTTTCTAAGGGTTTGTAGCCATTTTTCAAAATCTACTCTATCGAAATGACCCTTAGAACCGTCCCAATTCTGGCTAATTAGTTTTTTTGAACGGTAGGAGTACATTTAGGGCATTCAGGTTTCTTTACACCTTTATTACCGCACCCAAAACAGACGATGACGTCACGACTAACCTTACACTGACGAAGATTGTGAGTGTTAGAGCGGCATCTTAGACAAAAGTTATTTGACTTTACAGTTGTTGCAGGAGCGATCGCAGAGACATGGTTGTCAGATTTCGTCTTACATGGCTTGTAAGCAAATTCGGGTGCTAGTGTGTGTGTGGTAATCGTTGGTGGCTCGCGAAAGTGTGACATACGGGTTTGTATATTTTCGTAATTTTTGCACAACGTTCTCAATACCCCAATATCCACAATCTGAGTTGCCGAGGCCAACGTACTCGCATAACATGGCCGGATATTGTGCAATAGTATCTCTAATTTGTCCTCTTCGGATAATTGTTTCGATAAGCGCGAAAACATTCCTGCCATTATGGAAAGATAAATGGTTATCGTTTCTGATTCGCCCTGAGTGCGAGCCCTAATTTCAGAAAGTAGACGATAATCATAGTCAGTTTGGCTGAAATCCTCTAACAACAGAGATTTGAGATCCGACCAGTTGTTAACGCTATCTCTTATACTTCGGAACCAGTGCAATGCTTGATCGGTGAAAATTTCCGTTGCATAGGACAGAAGTTTGGAGTCCGAAATATTTCTGGCCTGACACAGTTCCGAAACCCTTTCGATAAAAGCCCGAACACATGATTTCCCGTCGTACTTCAATTTACTAAGTTCGGAAGTATTGCTACGCTCGCAAGTTACAGAAATCACGCTCGCGCCACTAACAGATGGCGTTGATTCCCTACACGCAGTATTAGACGAGGAAGATATTGAAAGGGGATCCTTTGCTTGTGATAAGAGAGCTAGGATCTTCGAATAATATTTTCGGTAAATCTCCGACAGTTGATCATGGCCCGTTTCGAACTTTTCATCCGTAGGTACCCGACTTAATCTGTGATAGACATGGTGCATCAGATTTTGTGTCCTAAGAAGAGAGGATCTATCTGGTGCAGGTCCGTCAAGAGTAGATTGCACTTTGTCCAAGATTTTGACGACTGCAAGTAAGTCGTCCTTAGGTTCAAGGTGAGATAACAGAACGTCCTCTGACGGGTATTCTGTCACAAGTTTAGTTATTTGTTTACGTAAAATTTCTACGGTAGTGCCTGGGTTTTCACCTCTGATGGCAACTTCGTACTCCAGTTCTGCTTTGTTTAGAGAGAGAAACTTAATTTGAAAAGACATGATGCAGCTCAAATAATAAATACCAAAGAGATGAGTAGTGAAAGTGTACTGATTCCTTTAGTCGCCTCTTACGACATGCACAGGAGGAAATGCAACTGCCGTATTCTTTTTTTGATTTCCCGGGACAGCACAGGAAGAGAAATCAAGGAATTGAAAATGACGCTACTAATTAGTCTCCGTTCTGTTACAAAATGATTTATGTACGTTAGGTTTTGACGGTATGAATGAAGTGAATGACGATGTAGAAAAAATATATATGTTAAAATTGCTTCTCAAAATATTGCCTTATTTTCCCCATGCGACGCGCTACTTCGGAAGCTGTCGTCAAGGCTCTGGAGGACTCTGTGTTTCTGGTCCACGGAATCCCACAGACAATATTCCTTGACAATGGTACCCAGTTTATTAGCTCGGTAACAAATACCCTCTTTAAGAAATACAAGATACCTAACGTATTCTTCTCTCCGAGATATACTCCGCAAGTAAACACTGTCGAGCGCTATAACAAAACAATAGTTACATGTATTTCCACCTACGTGGACAATGACCACAGAACCTGGGACACTAATATTCCCAAAATACAGTATGCCATTAACAACTCCGTCAATGAAGCAACTGGCTACACTCCATCGTTCCTCGTGTACGGACGAGAAACGGTTACTTGTGGTTCTCATTATACAGATAACGATCTGGGTGAGGAACTACTATTTCTGCCACGCGACATTTACGCTGAAAATCTGGGTCACCTGTCAAAATATTTTGATAAGGTACAGGCATCTCTTTGGCACGCACATAAAAAAAATACGGCGCACTATAATCTTAGGCGGAAAGAGGCAGAATTCAGCGTAGGCGACATTGTCCTAAAACGTGCTTATGTCTTGAGTGATAAAGACAAGTACTTTAGTAAAAAGTTAGCGCCCAAATATACCAAATGTCGCGTCTCCGCTAAGAAATCACCCTTGGTATACATTTTAGAGGATATGACGGGAAAGGACTTAGGCACCTGGCATGTTAAGGATCTAAAACTAGTTAAGAATATTTAGAATTAGGTTTTGGATTTTCATTACGTATGAAAACCCTTTACTGGGCGAGGGGGTATTGTAACGTTGTAAGTTACCGTTGTCTTCACTCTATCATTAACTGGTCTTATTTTAAATTTAAGTAGTAATTCTCTTAATAAAACCACCAAATGAGGCTAGTAATCACAGTATTAATTTTCACGCGCTGTACTAGCAACATTCCACTGTTGACAACTCACTCGCTCTGCTATGATTGGCCCGTTTTAAACTAACTAGCCGTGACCGCAACTTGACTTTGCGGCGCCGGCGTCATTCCGAAAACTCACTCAGCACTGTGCGCACGTCCGTCCTACTGGCGCTCTGTAACGGTCCCTTTTTACCGTACGCCGACGAACGACTCTAAGCAGTGGTTGCTTACGTTTAATCATAACGTACTACTGGTGGTTACGTTTTAGTTTTGTCTGTGCTTCATATTAACCCCGATTGAGGTGAGTGGTGAAAGATACTGTTTTAAAATCATCTTACCGTTAGGTACTTTCGGGCTTACTCATTTGTGTCCAGAATCATCTCATTTCATTTATTGCTTGTTGCGTTTTATTCCTTTTAGACTCGCTAATTATTATTTCGCGATATTCACATCGCATTGTAACGCAAATTGCTACCCGCTTTTAGACACGCGTTAGTGTGTCTTGGCTTCTTATAGAATGTCTGGAAAATATGTTCAGCTTACTAAATTATACTAGCTACCTTTTTGTGTGGAAATTGTTGATTGTTACCGGCAGATTTCATATTTGGGCATTTCATAAAATGTCCGGATTGTTTGCATAATGTCCCAAGTGAGGTCTGCCGATAAACAAATAAATATCCTTTTTTCATATATAGAAATAATTAATGTTACCGGCAGATTGCACATTTGGACATTTTGTAGAATGTCCGATTATTTGTAAAATGTCCCAAGTGGGGTCTGCCGATAACAAATATGAATGCTTGTTTGTTTTTATTCCTAGCACTGTATTTTACTTTGTATATGTAACTCCGTTCTGATTGTTACCACCACGACAACACTATTCTTTTCTTGGCGGGTGGAGCATTCGGACGGAGTGCAGTAACAGATGTTAAAGGAGGGACGGTTTCGAATTCCAGTTCGGGGTTCCTGGCACCTCTTCGGGATCACCGCTTTTCTTGCTACCCTACGGTTTCCCGGTTCCTGACACCGCTTCGGGCTAACCTGCTTCCCTGCTCCGGCTGCATTCGGACCGTTACTTCTCCGACGTCAGCGGCACTCCGACTACGGCAAAACCCGCAGGGAAGATTCGTTGCTGCGTAACCAGGGTCAGACTACATTTGGAGAACCCACGTTAAATAAAATTTCTTGTTGGCTACCTATTTGGAATCTTTTTATTCCTCTCCAAGTAGGGACGTCACAATGTATAGCAGCATAACACATAAATCTAGACTTTCAAACAGACTGTGATTTAATGCAGTAATTGTCACTGTTTACTACGCCAGGGACGGCTCTAGCCGACAAATAGTGATGTGTGGGTGTTTTATGATCCGAAAAGTGTAAGAATGACTATCACAGAATTATTTATCCATCATAAATTATTAAACTACATTATCCAAAACTAACATAAATCGCTTAAATATGTAACAATGGAAACCCATATACTATGCTCGCATAAATGGTATAATAGTTGTTGACAACTGGTTTTGCACACCTCAAGTAAACAACTATCAGTATCTTATGCGCCCCCGTCGTCGGCTGTACACAACAACCTGTGACGTCACAGACGCGACATCATTTTGAATAGTGTTGGGCAGTGTCGACGAAACGTGTGAAGAATCTATGAGTATGGAGGAGTTGCTGCGAAAAAAAGATGTTGACAACTACTTGACTTAATAACTTTTTCTAGAGTAGCAGCACAAGTAATATTCGTTTCTAACTAATAATAATAATAATTCAAAATTTGCCATAAAATTAGGTAAAATAGGTCAGATAAAACCGCGGTTTGAAAGCGATATAATAAGTGGGAGCAACAGCTGCGGTAATTACAAAGGGTTTTTTGTGACATTCCCTGATTACTAGGCCTAACAATAGATACACATATAGACTGGAAAATTCATATAACAAAGATTAGAGCTAAACTTTCAAAATTCGCCTATGCATTACGAGTAATAAAAACTACTACAGATCTAAAAACTGCAATTACTGTATACTATGCCTACGGGCATGCATGGTTAAACTATGGCATAATCCTTTGGGGAAACAGTACAAATGCTTCTTCCATCTTTACTCTGCAAAAACGTCTAATCCGAATTTTGGTAAATATAGAGTCAACCGATAGTTGTAGACCTCACTTTATAAAGCTTGAGCTCCTCACACTAACAAGCATTTACATCTTTGAAACTTGTAAGTTTGTGCGAACATATCCCGATTTCTATACAAAACGAGAAAATATACCTACTAACTACTCTCTAAGACCCACCCGTAAAAATAATCTAATACTGCCCGCCTCCCGCCTGAAACTCCATTCATCTAGCCCATTAATAATGTCAATCAAAATATACAATAAATTACCCGAATATATTAAAACAGAAACAAGCAACAATACATTTACGAAACTTTTAAAACAATTATTGATATCAAAATGTTACTATACCTTAAATGAATATTTAGAAGATATATTTACTATACCTACCTAAATCCTACTATACCTATATACCAAATTAACAAAAACTTCACTAGAAGATAAACTTAAAAGATATTTAATATATAACTAAATATATACTGAAATAGATAATATAATATATACGAAAATTATGATGACTTAAGATAATAGAGAAATAAATATGTTTAAATATAAATATAAAAGTAATATGTACCATATAAAAGTCATATGTACCTACCTAAATAAATATTTAAATTCTTTAGTATTATATAAATTTAACTTAGAAGTAAGTCATTATGTAAGTTTCAAGTGTCCTCCAAGAGGACACTACATTGCCATGCCCGTGTCAGGGTCCATATTTGGTACTTCGTTAAATCTGTTCTACCATCTTTGTAAACCTATGGAGTGCAATAAATGATTGAGTATTGAGTATTGAGTATTATCCTTATCTTTGAATTCGAGTCAACATCTGGCTTATCTTTTGTAAACATTTGTCTTAACGTCGCATGGAGAATAAAATATACAGTCTATCCGGATTTAGAATGTGGTGACGTTATCAGTGCAACTACAGGTGTATTTACGTCGTCCATGACGCCATCTATATTTTTTTCTAGATCCCGACGAATCGAGAACCTTATGCGTTTTTGGAGTCGGTTAAGATTAAGGAAAACCCTTTTTTTAAGGATGGCTGCTGTGTGTCAACCCGTTTTTCGGTTCTTTGACACACATGGGGGTTAGCACGCAAATGTTTCATTTTTATTTAATTTCTCCAATTCTTATTAGATTATTACAATGATCTCATTAGAATGTTTTAACTTATTATTTCCAATTGCACCTATATTCCTATAAGTTTTTACCCAAAATTTGTTATTCATTTGCAGTACCCTAAATTGTACTTGATTTAATGATATATTTTATAATAAAAGCTATCGTTAGTCCTAAAGTTTGGTTCAAATGATGCGTTATCATGCCTTAAATTATAACATACTCAAACATAAGTTGTCTTGATTCATTTATTTAACATAATCCTTCTTTTTGTAGTGGTGCAAAAATGGCCCCAATCATAAGCGCGGGTAGCGTGGGTGTTCAGTGGCCACGCATAAAATTATTCATGCATTCGCTAACCTGGTCCTTCCAGTATATTTTTATTTATGCTAGATTAAAATAGCATTCAAGTGGCCGTTGCTAAAAGCCGCGAAATGTGCCTACTCACAGCGACCGTATTTCAGCTTGTTGACAACGACGGTTTTCTTGACAAACCGTATTTCGGCTTTTTGACATTCAACGGGTTAAGGTTTTTTTATTATTATTATTATTTTTGCTTACATCATGCCACTGCTGGTCAAAGGACTCTCTTCCCCTCCTCCACTCTTCACGCACCCAATTAAGGAAAATTAATCAAGTTCACGACTTTCTAATTTTGAGCGACCTGATTGGTATAAAATCTTATTTATTTTGATTTGGACTGCGATTATTACATTATAATGTATGTTAAGTTAAGACATGTCAGTAGTTGTTTTATTTTGAAATAAAATTACAAAGGAAGTTCAGTGGCTTCCATAACAGGCCTAGGCTGTGTCGTGGGTGCCTGAAGGCAGATATTTTTTTAAAGTTGACCGTCATTTTTACTGTCTGATTATAGTTTTAAAATTTAACAATTAATTAATTAATAGGTCTGAACTTATAAAAACTTTAGTTATGGGTTGAAAATAAAACGATTTTTTAGTACTCAGCATACAAGGTTATCTTATAGATAATACAAATTTATAAAGGAATTTTAGGTTATAAATTATTTATTATTTTTTCTATTTATTTATCAAAATAAGAAACAAACAGTCACATTTAAAATATACGAATTTCTTATTGAAGACTTACAGTTTCCTTAATGATAAAATGACAAAAATAATAAACGGTAAATTTGCAAAAACCCTGTTGCCAAACCAAATTACCCCCGATACTCCATTGATCCTCAGCGACCAGAGTTCATCATATTGGATAGCGTTCTAATTCAACCGGTGACGGACATAAAATGTCTCGGCACTTATATTACTGCTCGCGAACGCGAAAAACCACCCCAGACATAGGGAAATAAACAACATCCTAAAGGGGAAAACAATAACCAAACGAATAAGGAATCACAGAATGTGCTACTACACACATAACTTAAGACGCCCAAAAAACACATAATCCACGCCGCCCTGAACTACAAAACTAGTAAGAAGAAAGTCAGCCGACCCATATACACCTGGAAAGATTCCCTCGAATACGATATTTAATACTACAGAAAGAAATCTAGCTACTGGATGGAAATAACACACAAAAGGGATGAAGTTAGCGCCGCCTCAAATCTAACATACCAGGTCCCGGAAACAGACAGCGAAACCGAAAGCGCCTCGGACGACCCAGGAGAATAAAACCCAGAAAAGCAATCAACAACACATGAAACAGAACATTAGATCATCACGGCATCGGTCTTCGTATGAAAATTTTGGTGGTTCGATTCGAAATGAAAGGGTGCAAGAAAATGGGGAATCGCTGTGGGAAGGCTCTTCGTGTTGTCTTAGGCTTAGTTTAGAAAACGCCTTTGCTTATTCTGGTGAGTTAATGATGATGCTGTGTTGGTATAAGACTATTTGGAGATTAAATTATTTTTCTATTGCTTAGTAAATTTTTACAGGGTAGTGGTGGGACATCTGATTGGTTTATTATTCATTATTTTTATTATTGAACGTTTACCTTTGAGTTTTTAGATACTATTTGTTTAAGGCTAGTATTTAATCGCACATAAAAAATACTGATTTTCACAGAAAAAAAGGATCAGCAAAAAACACTTTTTATGTTTTAAGTATTTTTGTTCTTCTTACATGTTCAACCTAACACGAAGGATAAAGGGGGCTTTGCTTCACTCACCCCCTTTACCTTTCACCTAAGCTGCCGCAGTATTTTGTCCTGATATTTTCTGTGAAAATCAATATATTTTCTGTGCAAATCAGAATTATTGATGTGCAGTTTAATATTTCCCTTTGTTTTATTTCAAATCAGACAGATGGAACACGACCTTCAAACAACTGATGGAATAACACTTAAAATAATAATAAAAATACTTGCATTTCATTAAGATTCCAGATAGAAAATTCGATATGAAACTTTAATGCCTTACACATTTTTCCGACTCTATTATTACAATTTACCAATGCCTCTGACGCCCGTGTCGGCCAGAGCCGACAACGCGTGACGTCATCACCTCACAAAAACCAGTGTTGTGACTCTATTATAATGCATGTCGTAAGGAAATCAAGGCCACTACCTACGGCTAGATACGTCTTCAACTGCGTTCGAGGAATACTGACCTGTACATTGTGTCAGCAAACATTTAAAGCCAAGATAGGCTACATAAGCCATATGAAAGCTCTCAATAGCACAAATAGTCCCCGAGACCGAAAACGGTCGGGACATCATCGTCATCATAATGCTAATTAAATATGAAAAAATAACATTATTTGTAAAATAGCGATTAATTGTAAAAAAAAATAAAGCTTATATTTATATTATATTAGGTATCGATATTTAGTTTAAGAATCACTACATTTTTGAAACCTTTTACGAATTTGCTGTGGCGTCTGGTAGGCAGGCACCATTTTGCTTAGCAGCCTGGCGTACAAAAGGATTACTTTTTTCTTTTTACGTTGTATCGACATAAGTCGTAGGCATATTTTTAAATAGGTAATAATACACACAATGGTAGCAATTGCATTACTATCTCTAAATCAATCAACTTTGTTTCCCTAGAGTGTAATTTAAATCAGATTATTTTAGCCACATAAATCTTTGTACATCCATAGCGCCAACACTTTCCTTCAAGATACAAAGTCACTGTAACTTAGGAAATAAATCAGAACGATCTGAGATTTAATTAAAAAACTTATAAATATTCTTGAATAAGAGCTAAGCTGTTGTTGCTAACTTTCTGAACTCATAACAATGCTGTAAGAAAATAGAAAAGTTAGCATGTTGCTGTCACACAGAAAGTAGATTTCCTTTGAAATGGAAGATTCGCGCTTCAGTGATTCTAAATTGTTGATAGATGTAAATTAACAGACTCTCCATAATTACTACTTAATATAATCATGTATTGGTACTAACCGTCAGATAAATACTCGACTTTGATAATTTGTCTTTATATTATTCGTTGGTGTAATTTGAATTGTGTGAGACGTAATGGCGGGACGACCTGGACAGGTTTTGCCGGACTGGGTGGAGGCAGCACAGCACAGGGAGGAATGGTCTGAGATAGGGGAGGCCTTTGCCCAGCAGTGAGACACTATGCTGGGTAAATAAAAAAGTAACAATGAATTTGTGAATATGGGCCTTGAACATCTGTACATATATTACGGTCAACTCAATAAATCCGGTAAATGAACATAAATACCGGTAAGTATTCATAACCTGATCAAGCACTGATTTTGGTGAATGTAATAAATACAGCCTATTAACTTTTTAACCGATTTTTATTAATACTCAACAAGAGGGTTTTTAGAAAGTAATTCGACAAATAAAACAAATAGTTAAATTCTTCCTAATATTATCTGTCTACGTTGACACATTACGGTATTGCACAGGATGTTTATTAGATAGCTGCAAAATATTTTATGTGTACTTAAATGTATGTTTTAAGTATTTTTGTTGTACTTACATGTTCAACCCAACACGAAGGATAAAAGTGGCTTCGCTTCGCCTAAGCTACGGCAGTGTTGTGACCTGATATTAGCTATGCAAATCAGTATTAATCATAATCATCACGGACGTGTGGTGATTATATAAACTTACCGGTTAATGTGATAAATCTTGCTATATTAATTACTTTATATTCATCAATATAAGTAAATATGAATAGTAGCCGGTTAGTATGCATAATAACCGAATAATTATCTTGACCGTAGTATATATATGCATAGATATGATACAATCAGGGATTTGGCGAAATCCTTCGGGGTTTGATCAAATCCCGAGAAATGATAAAATAATGACATGATTTTAATACATTCCAAACAGATCTAGGGATTAGATCCAATCCCCGAACAAAATCTAGTGAATTGGACGATTTCAGTGAAATGATTTTATTATTTCCCGTTATTTCATCATCACCTAGGTTCCAACAAGGCATGGTAATTCTGCACATAGTTTCTACCTGTATTCAACTTAGCCTTTCCATATTGTTTTTAAAAACAAACTAAAGTCTTATTTCACTAATATATTATATATATATTTAGCAAATGTCATTTTTTTGCCTCCTACATTGGACCACTGTGGGAGAATTAGGGCGTAGAAATCCCATAGATTTATTTTTAGATCTCTTTTAAAAATTGGTTGCGCTTAACTAATACAAATATTACAATATTAAATATTATGATTAATAAGCAGGAATAAATAATTACAAAACTATTAACAGCAAGGTCTGTGTTGAGCTAGATTACTTGACCCCATATATTATTATTATTATTATAATATGTAAGGTTCCCTCCATTCCCTCCATGTGGCATAGCTATACAGGTGGGCCCTTTGATAGGATTTGTAGGGCGAAATAAGAAACTAAAAGGGATACAAGTTTTTGCTGCAAGGAACCATCACATCGATTTTGATGATAAAGATTATTAGATATATTTTTTTATTCATATTCATCCATTCTTATACACTGTTTCTATCAGGGAGGTACCATTTCGAAGGGTCAGTAGGGCAAAATTAGAAAATGTAGACAAAAAATTACATTTACATATTTTTCTAGCCCGATATCGTTATTGCTTTTTTTGAAATCGAATGATGCAGATTTATTTTTCATCAAAATTGATGTCATGGTTCCTTACAGCAAAAACTTCTATATTTTTTATAATTTCTGATATCGCCCTACTGACCGTTCCAAATGGTCCACCCAGCTGTATACGAAAGGCGAGCCTGGGTACGAGGGAAATTCAATAGTAGAGAAACACAGAGTAAGAAACACAATTAGCTAGGCTGGCCTCCATAGTACTTGATTAGTAAATATGAAGCCCCCAGCAAATACAGTTTCTTACTGTAGTCCTTCGGCGCCCGATTGTCAATCTTTCCTCCCTACAACGTTACACTCTACATAAAAGTTCAAACATCAAACCAAAGCTCTATCATTAAATCAATTTGCCTTCTGCAGTCTGGCATCAACTACGCACAGTAGGAGTTGCGTTAGCGCACGCCAGTCGTTCCCCGAACACAGCCACATGCGCGTGATTCGAAATTCAAAACGAGACACTGTGCGGTCATGAATAGTGCTGTGTGTGTTGTATTTTGTGTTGGATGGATGTATTGACTTAGTTTGGGTGAGTTAGTCTCTTTTAAACACTAGTTCTTTTTATGTGCTGTATGTCTGTGATTGGCATTGTAGCGCTCAAACGGATGAGGCGATCTTGATTTATTTACTTAATTATTAGTTAAATAACTGGGTAAGGTACCTATTCATTATTCTGGGCAGGAAGTAGGTAGGTATATTCATAATTTCTTTATTGCACACAAACAACATATAGAGAGGAATAACATATAAATAGTGTACAAGGGAAAGCTTATCTTTAACAAGAGATCTCTTTCAGCAAACCAAGATACATATTTCTAAAAATTATACCCTTTACAAGTGTACGGTTGAACAAAGTCGCGCTGTCCTATCGAGGATATAAAAACGGAATAGAGGCTAAAACTGGCACAATGTAGTCCCTGGACTGGAAATACGCCAATTTATCAGGCACTAAAAAGTCCAAATGGTGTAGATTAGCTTAGACTTTGAATTAATTAGAGGCTCTTTTATCGGATTGCTTTATTGCTTAGATTTGGGTGTAACAGAAAGGTGTAGTCATATTGCAAGGGGTTGTTAGGGACATCATTTTCATCAGAGAAACTTTGTTGTTCTTTCTGTAACCATATGGAACATTTTGGCTTGACGGTCAGCTGATTTGTATAAAGAAGTGAAAAATAAAGTTCCAATCTGATCAGAGCAACTTTATTTTTTCAGAGAGAATGATGTCCCTAAAATCCATTAAAACATGACTACATATTTCTGTCACATCATGTGTAAAATTGCCTGTGTATTTGCTATTTCCATTTGGTCTAAGCATCCCAAGTTCCAACTGTTACATTTCATGTATTCCAGTTATACTCAACCTGCGCCCGTCGGGTCGCATGCGGCCTGTCAAGATTTTTCAGTGGCCCGCCTGGCATAGTTGCGTTGTCCACCACTTTAAGTGTTCTAAAATTTTTGTATGGAAACCTGCATATCTCCGTTCCGCCGCTTTGAAAAATCTTATTTGGGCAATCAAAGATCAAACTGGTGTCAATCGGACTAGTAAAATATTACAAACAAAATATTTAGTTATAAATTCCGTAAATGATGTAATTTGCAGTACATTTAAGTTCAAAGTGCGAAAAAATGGCAACATTAAAGACATTCCTCGACATTTGCATTGCCAGCCCAAGCGGGGGAGCAATCCGGGTTGTCGTCATGTTGTCGTTGTGTTTAGCAGTCAGTGCACGCAGTTATTACTTTTTTCTACTCCTTAAGATAATATTACTCGTCTTGCTAGCTAAGGAAATTACATGGTTGGATGGTTATATAATAAATAGAGATCGGATAATCAGGATGCATATTTATGTGATATGTTGGCTATAATAGAATGCTATTTTCTATCGATTGTGAAAATCCTGTGATTCTGGATTGCATGATGTATGTTTTATGTTCAGATGAAATCTTTTGGGTCAAATTTGACCCACTTCCCCATTGGCGATTGAGTTGAAATTTTGCATGCACAAGTAAATCGGGTGACAATTCAATATTTTGATAACATGGATCTGATCTGATGATGTAGCCGGAATGTGGCTATGGTAACTCCGTAATTAAACGTAACCCCATCGAGTTTGGGCGCTTATTATTTGTCAAGATATGTCCTTTGGTCCATTACAATACTTTAATGACATGGAGCCCAATGTCATGAAAATCAGCTGTAAATATATGGATTGAGATACATTTCAAAATCGCAACCAGTGTAGACAAGGAAATCTCGCAGCAAGCTTTGACATCATAATAAATTGTGTAATGTAATTAATTGATGGATTTGATGCTACTTGAAGTTTACTCTCTACTTTTGAAAGCATTTAAATAAAAGCTTTTATTTTTGAACATTTTTTTACTTTTGTTTATTCTTTCTTGCATCTAAGCAGCCGATTATTTATGTATTCCCGGATTTACTGGCTTACCGAGATTTATTTTTTAACAAAAAAAACACGAAAAAATACTTAAGGTAAATATGCATTCGAATATCCGATCTCTGGTGATACAACATCCAAATACCCATGAAAAGTGCGAATCTGTAGGCCGAGCAATGCAAAAAAAAACATACCACATATAACAGAGGCGCGAGGCCGTAGGCCGAGCCACGTCAAAAAATCATACTACATCGAATAATAGTATGGCGCCCAATATTACGAATGCGCTGAGCTATGCACACCAAAAATGACCATAGAATAGAACAGTGTGAGCCGAGGTTCGAGCAATGTGTTATACAGCAACATCATATGTAATAAAAGAGCAACGCGATGGCCGATCAACGCAATACTAAAACATACCACAAACAACAGAGGCACGAGCTGTTTCAAAAATGAAAATATTAGATACTAATGGGCGAGTAAAGCGTAGCGAATACCCTACCATTTATCATAAAAGTGTGAGGCCAAAGGCTGAGCCATAAACAATAATATATTAGAACATTGTTAAGCCGAAGGCCAAGCCATGTTTGACAAAACAGCACAATGAGTAAGAAAAGTGAAAGGCCGCAAGCCGAGTAAAACCAAAACAAAAACATACCAACGATATAATTCAAACGACATCTCAGATTAAAAATAAAACGACATCTCAGATTAGTTCAATACCAATAGGTGAGTTCAGCGTCATGAATACGCCACCATTTGTCAGAAAATGCGAGGCCGAAGGCCAAGCCATGCACAACATAATCCAATCGGCACAGTCGAACTGTTATAATATAACAGTTCGACTGTGCCGATGTTGCCTGGATCACTGCAAACGAAGAGGAACTGAATAAACTCGAGCGACTTTAGAATCTAGAGATTCGGTTTATCTTCGGACTGCGCAAATTTTATCATGTTTCTCGATATCGCAAAGAGTTGGGGTGGCTTTCGTTTTGTCGTCGACTATTCGGGAGATCGGCACCGAAGATCTCACACTGTCTCACTTTTAGCCACTCCGCGGTATAACAACGCTGCGTATAAACATCCTTTCCGGTTGCGGGCGGTCGGACTTTGGAACGCACTTCCTTGCAATATAAGAGACGTCCCACTTTTTTTCTTTTAAGAAACGTATTTAAGAGCACTACCTCTCTCTTTCAAAAAATCTATTCATGTAAAGTGTACGTAGTATATATCGGTACATATTTAGTATTTACTGCCTTTATTTTATAGGCATTTAATTGATTCCTATGTATTTTATTTATACAAGTTATTGTGCACTGCCTACACTTTTATGACAATATTTCTTTTAATGCCTAAGTTTGCTGGAAGATATCTCTTTTTAGAGATAAGTTCGCCTTTGTACAAACATTTTATTTTATGTAACTGATGAAATATTTTTGTGCAATAAAATATAATGAATGAATTATGAACAGTGCTAAGCCGAAGGCCGAGCCATTGGTGACAAAACAACCAAATAAGAAAAGTGCCAGGCCGAAGGGCGAGCAAACCAAAATGAAAACATACCACATGTAACAGCAGCGTGAGGCTGTAGGCCTAGCCATGTGTTAAAAAATAGTGCTAAATCTAAGAATATTGCGACATGAAAAGGCGAGTCAAGCGTCACGAATTGTCTACAATTTGTCAAAAAATGCGAGGCCGAAGGCCGAGCCATGAATAAAAAACCCCAACCATGTATAAAAAACCCTACCATGCAGCATCACTTGTAAAAAGAGTGCAAGGCAAGGTTAATCGAAGTAAAAAGGAAACACACCACACATAAAAGAGGCCCAAGGTCTAGTCATGTTTTAAAAAAACATGTTGAATCTAAGAAAAATACAACGCCAAGAGACGTCAAGCATCACAAACACCCCACCATTTATCAGATAAAATACAACAATGTGGCATAAAGCCATACCATAAATCAGAAAAGTGAAGGCTTAAGGCCGAGTAAAGCAAAACGAAAACATACCAAATACAGCAATGTTAAAAAATCACACTACATCTCAGAATATTTCGTTATCAATAGGCGAGTTAAGCGTCGCAAACACCCCACCAACTATCATAAAATGCAAGGCCGAAGGTAAACTATATAAAACAGAGGCGCGAGACCGAAGGCCAAGCCATGTGTTTAAAAATCAAACTACAGCTCAGATTAGTTTGATACCCATAGGCGAGTCAAGCGTCACGAATATCCCACCATTTTTCTGAAAATGCGAGGACAAAGGCTGGGCAAAGCACTACAAAGTCCAACCATATAATATAACAGTGCTAAGCCGAAGCCGAGCCATGTATGAGAAGACAGTAAAATAATAAAAGAGCAAGGCCGATGGCCGAGCAAATTAAAACAAAAACATACCACATATAACAGAGCCGCGAGGATGTAGACTCTGTCATGTGTTAAAAAATCATATTTCGTGTAAGGAAATAACGGCATCAAAGGTTTACGAATACCCTAAACATGCCAGAAAATGCGTGGCCGAAGGCTAATCCATCCATAACAAAAACCTACTATATTATTATATGGAAGGTTATATTATGCACGGCTCTCTGGCTCTTGTTTTAGTGAACAGTGCTTAGCCAAATACCGATCCATATGTAATACGTGGGGCGCACTGTAAATTTCCGGAATGAATATGAAAAAATACTATTAAAGGTACAAAATTAATTTATTGTTTTTCAAAATAATCTCCCTTGGCGTCTATGCACTTTTTCATTCGATGAAACCAGTTTTGAAAACTTTTGTGCCACTCCTCTGTGGTGACCTCTGAAACGTGTTTTTCATACTCCTCGACAGCCTCTTCTGGTGATGAAAATCGTTGACCGCGTAATTGGTTCTTAATTTTTGGGAACAGAAAAAAGTCACAAGGTGCCAGGTCGGGACTGTATGCAGGATGACTCATGAGTTCTACATTTTTAGCCTTCAAAAAGTCGTTTGTCTGTCTGGCCGTGTGAGAACTAGCATTGTCGTGGTGCAGGATGATACGGCGTTTACGGTTATTTTTACGGAGTTCGTCAATAACTTCCGGCAAACAAATGGTCGTGTACCAGTCACTATTCACTGTACGACGATTCTCTAAAGCAACAGTAGCCACGTGTCCAGTTTTATTAAAAAAAGAAGCAATCATCCGCTTGCACAGATGCACTTTTCACGCGCGCCACTTTGGTTGGTTTCGGCTCATCTTGAAAGACCCATACGCTCGATTGCTGCTTTGTTTTGGGATCGTAGCAATAAATCCATGTTTCGTCACCTGTTACTATGTCCCACACCAAATTTGACGCACCTTCGTTGAATCTGGTAAGCATGGCACTGCACCAAGTGACGCGGTCCGTTTTTTGAGCCTCGGTCAAGTTGTATGGGATCCACCGCGAGCACAGCTTTCTCACACCCAAATGTTTGTGTAGGATTAATTGTATTTGACTCATGCCTATTTCTAAGGATGCGCGAATTTCATGGTAGGTCACATGCCTGTCTGTTTCAATCATACGGCGCACAGCATCGATGTTTTTGTTGGTCACAGCGGTGGACGGCCGACCATCGCGAGATTCGTCACTGAGATTGATACGACCACGCTTGAATTCTGCAAACCAGCTATAAACAGTTGTCTTGCATGGTGCTTCATTGCCAAAAGCTGTTTCAAGCCGAGCGATGCTCTGTTGAGCTGTCAAATTACACTTAAAATCGTAGAAAATCATACTACGAAAATTTTCCCGAGTTAAATCCATGTTGATGCAGACACACAATTTTTTAAATGGCGCCACAAGGGAAACAAAAAGCAGTCAGATGAAACAAACTGCATTCTACAGCCAAAGAGTTCTATTTTCAAATGTTGCAATAAATTTTTAAATATTGTTTATGTAAGTGGCCAGTTCCGGAAACTTACAGTGCGCCCTATGTAAAATAGCAAATCACGTTATAAAAGTATGAGCCCAAAAGCAGATCTAAGCAAAAAAAGACACATTCAATAGAGGCGCAAGGCCGAGCCATGTGTTTAAAAATGTGCTACATCTAAAATTAGTACGACATAAAAAAGTGAACCAAGCGTCACGAATAGTCAAGCGTTAAGCGTCACAATTTGTCAATAAATGCGAGGCCGAAGGTTGAGCCCTTCATAACAAAACCTGCTATAAAATACTTGTCGAACAGGACTATACCAAAGGCCAAGCCATGGGTGATGAAGCCTTTACCATTGCTTGTAAAAAAACCGCACTCGAAAAAAAAGCGAAAAGAAAACATACCACATATAAAAGAGGACAACATAAGCCGAATCAAGCATTAAAATGATAATCTGAGTGCCCGATATATTAATTAGGCAACAAATATAATGATCACCAAAATATTTTTTCCTACCCAAAATGGAACACCAAAAGTTGCAAAAAATATCAGGGCAAAATACCGCAGTATTTTGCCTAATTATCAATGATAATTATCGTGACTGTGGTGTACTTCCAAATCTGCCAAAAATCTGTGATAGATACAGAGGACATTATTTTAGAGTTTGTACGACTGAGGCGCCACTTGGAAGCCGCCAGCATTTCTTTCCAAGAAACGGTCCAATGGACTACATTGGAGATTCTAAAATTCATTACGAAAGTGGACTACTCTAAGTCTGTGCCGAGTCTAGCGCTGTCTAAGATGTTTTTTATTGGTGGTTGGGTGGCCTCGTTTGAAACAAGTTCCTCAAAATTAAAGTAGATAACATTTTAAGATGATCCACAATGAGCCAAGACGTAACCACCTTTCCATATTGTCCATTGAAAAGGACAGAGAAATAAATTTTGAATACTAAAGTCAATTGCTCGTCTAGTATTCATAGTTTTATTTTGGGGGTCCTCAGTAGAAAACTGCACCGGGTGCCAACCCGTGCGACGCTACCACTGAATACAGTTCGAAATAGGTACCAACCATATTTATTTTCCCAACTTTGTTAAAAAATCACTCCATAGAAATATTTTTTATTGACACAATACCTAAGCATTGTTTACGGTAGAAACTGTGTAATCTAAAAATATGTACGGGAGGGCGTGCGATCTTCTCATTCAATGTCTGTTGTTAAAGTACAGTAACAGTCACTCGAGTTATCAAATACCAACAACAAAAACATAGCGTAACGCCTTTTCCCACACGGGGTGGCAAAGGCACATTTATGCCCACATTTGGCAGGAAATAACCACGATTTAAATCCACAAGGGGTAACTGAATGAAATTGAGACTGAGCTACCCTTGGAAATTGAACATTTGCACATTTGGTCAAAATATTCGAAGCTTTCGTATTTCAAAGACTAGAGCAACTAGACAACACCTTGTCACGCAAAATTGAATTATTGGCTAAACGTGGCAGAAATGAGCCACTCCCACCCCGAATAAGACAACACATGACGTTTTCCACTCAGCCGTGGGGCCAACAACTGATGATTGATTAATTTTCAGAGGTTTTGAAATTCATTACCAAGCAATAAGGTTCAAAGACGAGTGCTTATGTTATTTATTCAAGCGATTAAATTAAATCAGTGCCATCTCGTGTGATACTTGATGGACTGTTGACTGTACCCACCTATCGTACACCCAGGTCAGGAATCATAATCAACCTTTGTTCGTTAATGGATTCTCACTTGGTTTAGCAATCTGTGTATTTTGCAGAGCGATACTTATCTACGAGTACAGGAGCTTTTAGACTACCTAGTACAGTCTCGATAGGCACTGAAAGTGCATTAAGGTCAACAATTTCAGTAACTTAAATGACGATAAATCTCAATTATAAAATGTCAAAAGCTTAGATTAACGAAGCCCTTTGTTTACTAAATAACTTCTTCTGATTCAAGAAGTGTCCCAAGGGTCCTCTACTCCTTGGAGAGCATAGGGCCTTAATAACAGCCTTCCACTTCTGCGGGTCCTCAGCGGCTTCAATGATTTCTGACGATTTCCGATTGACTTGGCGCCGTACGCAATTGTCCTCCTCTGGGAACACTTTGGTCGCCCTCTCCTACGTCTCCCTTAAGGGTCGACAACAAGAGCTTGTCGATTCCGACGGGACACTCCCTGTCGCAGTGTTTGCCCAATCCGTCGCCGTTCCCGTTCTAGGAACACCGTTCTGTTCCTAACTAAATAACCCCATGATCAAATTTCATCGTGATACAACCCTTTTGAGAAAAGGTGTCAGTGAAAATATTACAATTATCGACATAAATAATCGCCTTTAGAGTTACATGTAAATAATGTATGCAGCGACGTCATAGCAACGTACGTGCTCTAATGGCAACGATCTTATGGTTCGAGTTTTCTATACGATATTGTACGACCTTAGGTGGGACGGAATTTAAATTCGGTCGACTGTACTTACTTAGATAACGTACGGTAACGTAACGGTTTTAGACCAGATACTTCAATGGAATCAGAGTGTAATGTATCTTCTCTTAGTGGTAAAATAATATATTTCACCATACATTTATACACAACGACAAGTTCTGAAACCCAAACCAACCACCATCATTATGTCGTCCAAAAAGTACATGTAAAAACATCTTCACAAATTTTCTAGCACAGTCGCGTCCACTTTTAGCCAGTAAATCAATACCCTATTTTACAGAAAACATGTACCTATAACTATAGTTTTAATACTTTGCATTTGCATCAGCTACTTCTTACGCTAACTGGAACTCATTTTAGTAGCTAGTAATACGTATTTTATATTCCATCCAAGTGCCAACAATCTAATCGTTATAGCTGGGTATTCCGATTACTTGGAAGGAATTTAATAAAACATTCTTCTGTTCTAATCCAATAGGCAGGACGTCTAGTCGGTTGTCATAGCCTTGGAATGTCTACTTAACACGGCCGCATTATCTGTGCACCAGGTATCGTAACGTCATTACGGCGCTGCAAGATTATTGCGTACAAGAAAAGTGAGCAGATACACAGCAGAGCAGAACACATAAAAATATAGAAACAACTGCCACAAATTTATAAAACCTTAGGGCTTAAATTTGGCTTACTTGTTTTCTATTTATGCTGATGTCTTTTAAACCGCTGAACCGATTTGAATAAAGTATATAAATAATCATTGCAGTGAAGTCTACCATCAAATAATAAAAAATGGATTAAAATCCGTCCACCCGTTTGACCACTGTTTCTTGCTAAGCTATAACTTTTGACCAATTTTAATAAAACATGTCTAAGATGTATTACAGTGAAGTCTACTACAAAAAACGCATCAAAATCAGTCCATCCGTTTCATCGATATTGCTTGAGAAGCTGATAACTTCCGCACTACTGAACCGATTTAAAATAAAACATTTCTAAGAACCATCGCAGGACAATCTACTTATATTTACAGAAAAACGAATTAAAAATCCGTCTACCTGTTTGAACGCTAAATACCACAGACAGGTACACAGATAGGCAGATAGACGGATCAAACTTATAACACCCATCTTTTAGCCGTCGGCGGTTGAAGTACCTCCTGGACTGAGGTTAGAGCCCTCCTAAATGACCCAAATATAGATTAGTTTAGGATTAGGATAGGCTTAAAATTATATAACTATCTCATAGTAGTGGGGGCCATCTGCCCCCCTAACATGCCGCTATCAGCCCTTTGACTATGGGCTGATATCCGCTTGTAAAATCGGGCAAGGAGGCAAACTCCTGCCATTATATCATACACACATATTTATCGCTCAAATGGGCAAATTGCAGATAGAAAGGTTTCAGCGTATACCGAGGCCATGGCTCCCAGTAACATCTAACGATAACCGCTACACACACACTACAGGGGGTTGTTTTAGTCCGTATACTACACGAGCTGATGCCGGTTCAATGTGTAGGGACCCGGATATAGCAGGGAGGTCTGACTCCTGGGCATGGGTAATTCCATTTTCTTCCCCTCTAACAAACAAAATAATTGAGCGAATAACCACGAACACAGAATTACCTGAAATAAGCGAGAAATGTACTGAATGGCGCAAAAAAACATTGAATGTTTTTTTCCAACACTTTTAAGCTAAATAAATACTATCTGGGCGAAGTTGTGAGTTAGGATAGGCGAAGGATAAAGGGGTAAGCTAAGTGAAGCCCCATTATTCTTCGTGTTAGGTTGAACATGTAAGAACAACAAAACCCAACGCTTGTTTTGTATTTTAGTCACTCGAATTAAGGTTTTCCAGTTGCTGTTTTTCAGATTGCTAGTCGTGCAATTCAGTAATGTTGTCAGACAAATCCCGTTTTTCGAGTCGCGCTCAGTGTTTCGCGCAATCCAGTAATTTTGTATTTTCGTCAATCAGAAACTGGATTTGCGTTTAAATACTACCCGATGAAATATGACTGTTGTAAAATGTCTTGTAGCTCCGGAGCGTTATCCTGACGGATTCGCTCATAAACAGGATGTAACAGATTTCTGTATGTATGTGTAGACACATTTTAAGGCGTTGTTAGATGCACAATTTTACATGGCATGTTCCCATGTAAACCGACTTATTAACACATATTTTTCACCTCCTAACTGATGCTCACAAAAACCCCTTAATCCAACTGTTAGTTTCACCGCAGTCTGTTTACTATGTCTATAGTTCTGAGTTCTGCTACAACGATGATGATGACGAGATTTTCAAATGCCTTCTCCTGAGCGATCATACACAACATTCGCACTAACCATTGTGCTGAAAATACACGTAAAACCTTAATAGTATCAAAGACTTTATTTAGTAATTTGAAAATTGATTTATTTCCTTTTCAATCATCCCTTTAGCTGCTAAAGTTAAGCATAGTCGACTTAACATTGCCCCCATCTCGTTATGTTTCGTTCCGTACTCGATATGCCATAGGTGCAAGTTAAATTATACACTTCACTAAATACACAATATCAATATATGGATAAAGATACGTAGAGCGTGTTCTTAGTAACACAAGAAGTTGTGATTCGGAACTCCGAAGATTGTAGCTCCTCGTCTATCTATACACCGCTCTGATATCTCCCTCCAGAGCCTGAAGTTTTCGGAATACTATTGCCATTTTGAAGCATGTATTATAGATGAGTACTTTGGTTATCCCTTCCATGTTCTTCATGCTGGATTGAGTCTCGTATATTACCTGTGGATATAATTTTTTTCTTAATAATGTATAACAAATGTTGTCTATATTTTCGATAAATAATTAGATGTTAATCAAGATCTAATATTTAATTGATCGGACTTGTTTGACAACTCAAAATTCACACATGTTGCTAGAACTTGCATGGTGCTGTACATATCGAAGACCATTCAATGCTCACCAAACCTCAAACTCTGCATAAGTAGATGGATGCTCTATCATGCTTTATTACTCTACCAAATTATGTATTTTCCGGTTTAGGGCCGGTTGCTGAGTTGAGAAATCGTTATGTTCCGTTATTTTTTGTGACATCTGCTAAAACAGAACGATACGTAAGTATTTTATTAGTGAAATTATCAATTCAGAAACCGGCGTACTACATAATTTGGCAGAGTGGTAAAGCATGATAGAGCATCAGAAACCAAAGGCATCTCCAATTAAATCGCACAGATGGTCTGTCATAGTTATGTCACAAACAAGATGTGAAAAATACACTGAATTGTATCCCAATTTCATGCTGATTGCCACATAATATCAACTACAACCGTAGGGACAAAAGTGAACCTAAGTTGTGAATGTGAAAAAGGAGACGCGAATCTTGCAGAGGATATGAAGAAATCGTGCTTAGAAACCTGATTCACCACCTAAGCGCTTTTTATGTTTGTTTTTAAGCATACGAATGGACTTATGGCGTTGTTTTAGCTAGAATAAGTTAGATTAAGACTTCACCCCAGTGTTTACGAGAGAAATATAATGTATACGAGTATTTTGGATAATTTAAAACATTTTATGTGAGATTTGAAAAAAATATCGATCAGTCGATAAAAAAAATATTAACGTAATTGATGTCCATTAATTCCTTTATCGTGCATTATGCATGTTTCTCCGTGAATTGTGCATCAGATTGGATTGTTCTGCACACTCCCTACTGATGAACCCCATTCTGAATGTGATTTCATCAAGCAGTTCCAGTTCTATGGCTTACCGCTAGATTATATTTTTCATAATTTTCTTTCGGAAAAATATGTTATGTAATTTCTTCAAATCTGTTCGAACGTTCAATGATTTACCGCTAGAGCAGCGCTGAAGATATAGAAAATTTTAAATAAATGTACGTATAATTGTCGTATTAATTGATTTCGCTATAAGTTTAGGTGCACGGCTATACCATTGGGTTTTGTTGTTCCTATCAACAGTACTATTGTTGCATACTCCTGCAATTCTGTGTCGAGTCAGGAAAAGTCATCGCTAAAATGATTCAGCCCGGGGCGGATCCAATTTCTGGAAGCCAGTATAGTATGAATATTAATATAATTGTATCGTCCAGGATCTAGGAACTTATGAAAAGTTTAAACATTTAATGATGATGAAATGAATGAACAACATAATCGCAACAGTAAAAAGTAAGGCAAAAGTCGTCCTCACTAGCGACACAGAATACTTAATAGTACTACGCACAGAAAGATCACAGCGCAAATACACTTAAATAAATAGCTACTCTCGCTGCGCGACTATAAAGCGCAATCTAGCTCGCACCTGCGCTACGCACAACAATCGCTAAGTACTTCCAGAATCTATTTATTTATTTTTTACTGTAGATATTTACATATACTTAGCAAACGTCATTTTTTGCCTCTTCTCTACATTGGACCACTGTGGGAGAAGAAGGGCGTAGAAACTCCCACAGATTTATTTTTAGATCTCTTTTAAAAATAGGTTGTGCTTAACTAATACAAATATGAAAAATTTAATTGTTATGATTAATAAGCAGGAATAAATAATTACAAAATTATTAACAGCAAGGTCTGTGTTGAGCCAGATTAACCCCATACAGTCCTGTCATTTAAGTAATCTTGAACATTGTAATATCCCTTTTTCGACAAAGTCGCTTTAACATGCTTTTTAAATTGCTCAAATGGCAATTTCAAAATCTCCAGAGGTATCTTATTGTAGTAGAGAATGCACTGACCCTTGAAAGAATTGCTAACCTTCGCGAGTCTAAAACGGGGCGCACATAGTCTGTGATTATTTCTTAGGTTAACATTACAGCTGTCGCTAAGTTTGGAAAATGTTTTAAGGTTCTTGCGTACATACATTATATTTTCAAAAATAAATTGACTAGCTACTGTCAGTATGTCGATTTCTTTAAAAAGCTCTCTTAAGGAGTCTGTTCGTTTTAAATTATAAATTTCTCGAATAGCTCTTTTCTGTAAAATAAAAATAGTTTGAATATCCGCTGCTTTCCCCCACAACAAGATACCATAGGACATCACACTATGAAAGTAACTAAAATATACTAGCCTAGATGTAGCCACATCCGTGCTTTGTCTGATGTTCCTAACAGCGTAAGCCGCAGAACTTAATTTACCAGCCAATTTATCTATGTGGGGTCCCCACTGCGATTTGGTATCAATGGTTATTCCAAGAAACTTCGTATCATTTACCAATTCTAACGTGCTGTTGTCTAACACCAAACTGGTCTCAACTTGCCTGACATTTGGAAGTGAGAATTTGATACACTTGGTTTTACAAGCGTTTAACAATAAATTATTAACTGTGAACCAATTCAAGGTTAAAGACAATACACCATTAACATCATCAAAATCTCCTTTTTGTCTTTCAATTTTGAAGACCATTGAAGTATCATCAGCAAACAACACTATGTCAGTTAATTTCTCCACCATGAAAGGCAGATCATTAATATATACCAGGAATAAGAAAGGGCCTAATATGGAACCTTGTGGAACGCCAATTTTAACACCCGATCCATCAGATTTTACGCTGTTAACTTCTGCCTTTTGAATTCTATTGCTTAGGTATGATCTTAATAGATCCAACGCCTTATTTCTAACTCCGTAATGATTTAATTTAATTAATAGCGTATTATGATCAACACAATCAAACGCCTTCGACAGGTCGCAAAAAACTCCGATAGCATCCTGTGCGGCCTCCCATGCAGAATAAATATGAGATACAAGGGTAATACCTGCATCCGTAGTCGATTTACCCCTAGTGAAACCATATTGTTTAGCGTGGAGTTGTTTTGTACGGTTGAAGTGTGAGAGCATTTGATTGAGTATAATCTTTTCAAATATTTTACTTAGTGTTGGAAGAACAGATATTGGTCTGAAATTTGAAGGATCGCCCTTATCTCCCGATTTGAACAGCGGAATAAGTGTACTGTGTTTCATGAGGTCTGGAAAATCCCCATCGTCAACACATTTATTGAATATATAAGCCAAGTGTGGGGCTATAACTAGAATTACTGAACCAATGACTTTGACTGATATACCCCACAGGTCTTCCGTATTTTTTAAGTTAAGTAATTTAAACGTTTTGACAATGTCCTGGGGATATACATGATGAAATTTTAAATATACATTACTGACGCTAGTGTTATTTTTTAATAAAGTCTCTGCTTCAAATGGAGATGAATTTAGACGGTCCGTTGTGAGTACGGGTACATTGGTGAAGAATGTTTCAAAAGCTCGAGCAACATCAGCGTTGGATTTAACAACATCATCACCTATCTTTAGGCAGAAATCACTGTCCCTTGGTATAACTTTGCCAGTTTCGCGGTTTATTATTTGCCAAACTGTTTTCATTCTATTATTTGAATTTTGAATTTTTCTATTAATGTGTAAAGTTTTTGCAGTTCTACAAACCAACTTGAAAGTTTTGGAATATTTTTTAACATAGTCATGAAATTTTCGATCAAAGTATAGGTTTTTTGATCATAAAGGTCATACAAGATAACTCTACTTTTACGAATTCCAAACGTTGCCCAGTCATTAAATTTAGATTTACCGTTGTAGTCACTGACTTTCTTTAATTTGAAAACTTTATTGAATTCTGTCTGAATAATGTTGAAGAAGTCTGAGAAGATTTTGTTTGGGTTCTGTTCATTAAAATCCGGTACTGGCAAATTTACATCTAAGTTTTTCGTATATGTCTCTAGTCTATGGGATGTAATAGGCCTATAACATGATGGACCAGTCTTATCCTTAATAGTTATTGGGAATGAAACTGTTTGACCACTGTGATCGGAGGGTAAGCAGTTAATTACACTTTTACTTGTGAATGCACAGTCACAAAAAACGTTATCTAAGCAAGTTTGGCTGGTAAGTGTAATTCTAGTCGGCTCTAGAAATACATGACATAAATTAAATGATTTGAACAGAGTTATTAATCGTCGCTTCAGTGTTGTATCTACAAGCAGATCTACATTAAGATCGCCACAAATAATTAACTTTTTTCTGTTATTACAAAGTTTAATGAGGGCTTCCTCCATAATTTTCTCAAATATTTCGAAATTGCCATGGCCTTTTTCATCCCTCGGTGGTCTGTAGACACAAACAATAATATGGCTATCTAACTCAACACAGGATCCTCTATTTGTCTTTCAACAGTAAGTGCAAGAATATCTTTCCGTTGTTTCACCTTAATATTATTTTTCACTAAGATTAAAGAACCACCTCTATCAGCAGTCTTTCTATTGTAACAACTGACAATTTTGTAATTATTTATGTTAAAAGACATCATATTTTCCTTCAACCAGTGTTCAGTAACACAAATAATATCAATGTCAGAATTTTTTAGAAATAATTCTAATACAAGTTCTTTGCCAGGTAGCCCCTGGATGTTTTGATGGGCAATATTTAACTGGGGCTTACATTTTGACATATTTAGTGGCTCTTGTATGCTAGAGATTTCCTCTATTGTCTTATGAACTAATTTAAATTACTTGGAACAGATTCCAATGTTGCATGCAAAGTATAATTAACAGGTGAATTCCCAATAGGGGTGCATGTCATATTACTCTTAAAATAAGCTGATGTCAAGTTGAACTTAGTTAAACCAACTATAGCTGCGTCGCATATATTATAAGCTAACAATGTAGCTACTAATTTTCTATATTTATTAGACAGGTACGATGTATCCCGTGTCAGAGTAAAGTTATGAATGAAATTATTCATGTCGAAATATAAAATAGCATCGCTGTGATGACATGTTAAATTAAATAGATGAATAATCATTCTATGCACAGATTTTTTCTGTAGTTCTGTCAAATTACAGGCATATGGAAAATTGCATAGTATAAATTTGCATTTCATCCTACTATCTAAGTCTAGAAGTGTTTCAACACTTTTATTCAAATCATTCCGACTAATGTTTGAATGATTTCCTACCATAATTACAATTGTGCTGTACTCATCATAGATACCGCGACTAATCATCTTCACTAGATCTACAAATGAACTATTTGGACAGCAAATGTTCGTTACTTTTTGGTTAAGCCGGTTATGTAATAGAGTCCCAAATCCTGCACCTACTTTGTCGGAGAACAACAGAGTTTTCTCTGAACACATATTTTGGTAGCTGGCGGTACACGAGTGGAGGTGAGTGGCGGGACACACTTGTTGTAGTGCGGTTTAATGCACGTGGCGGCGGTTGGCGCGGCATTCGCGGCAGCGAGCGTCGCAACGTGCGCAACATCGAACGGCGCGGCCGTCGGAGCAGCTTGCGGCATGTCACACGCCTCAGCAGGGACAGCGAGCGGCGCGGTGCTCGCGCTGGTGAGCTGCGAGGTGTCTCCTCGTCGACGACGGCGACGCTGTTTTTTGGTTGGGGCAGCGGTGGACGCTGCAACACTCTCGTTGAGGGGGGTCGAGACCAAAGTTAGTGATGTGGGCTCGTCCTCCTTGCTGGTCTCATTCTCCTCATTCTCAATTAGAACGCCCACCAATTCCGCATTCTGGCGTTGTAGCTGTACTAACTCAGACGTCACGGCTCTGAGTTCTGCTAACTCACTTTGCTCTTTGGCATAACATTGTAGTGTATTTGCTAGCAGGTCATGTAGATGCTGGATTTCTACTCGGGCATGTTGAAGGTCCGACTGTAAACCTACATTTTTTCCCCGGAGCTCTTGCATTAAGGAGATTCTGTTTGATTGCCGTTTCAAGGCTAATTTCAGTACTTTTATATTACCTCTAGTTTTCTTCATGAATTTATTTAATTTAAAATATTTTTTAATTTTTCTGCTGCTTGTCTGCATGGCTTGAACAATAGTGCTTAGGTTGGCTACTTCTAGTTCTTGTTGGATAGAGGTAATGTGGCGAGATTCATTTTAGTCTTTTTCTATGCACATATCAGTCAACTTCAAGTTTGCCTCATTGAGTTGGTATTGGAGGAATTTACTGCGATTTACTGCGGGTTGTCCCACCCGTGCAGGCTAGATTGCGCCGCATCACTACGCCTGAGAGCTTCTTTTACTCTGTCATCACAAGGTCGTCCTGTAAACTCCTGTCTCGCCTTATCACGCTAGGGTTACCTACGTGCGATTTGTGTTTGTGAATTTTAGTCCACTCTGTGTAAGAGAGGTGTTATAATAGCACTTATTCAGGCTAATCGCAAATTCTAAGGCTAGGTAAGTCCCTTTTTTGTACTGGGTATTTAGACTTTTTGTTTAAATAAAAGTAAACACTTTAGTGTTTACTTTTATTTAAACAAAAAGCTATTCAATTAAAAAGGAATCGAATTTTATTTGTGAACAATTCCTTTAGACATCCTAAAATGTTAGATCCTTAAGTCATTGTTGTTGCAAATATCACAGAAAAGTTGCTCATGAGGAGATCGGCTAATGCGCGAGGCGACTGCGAGCCAAGCGAGCGGCATCATAACTGAATTCCCGTCGGGCGGGGTGGCCGGTCGAACGTACCTAAACTCTTGAGTGATACCCCCAAACAGCTAGCGACAAAATATCCATATTTACCCCATCACTATTATTTTTAGGGAAATATTTAATTGCAAATCAAAAATTCTAATTTGCACCTCAAATATCAGAGCAAGGTGGTGGGTCAGGGTATGTGAAGGGTATAGGGGGTGAGCGAATCGAAGCCCCCTTTTTCCTTCGTGTTAGGTTGACATGTAAAAGCCAAAGAAACATAAAATATGAGTACACATAAAATATTTAAAACATAAAATGTGTTTTTGGTGTTTTTTTTGATAAATAGGACATATTTGATGTGCGATTAGATACTACCCTTATTTTTATGTTGAATAGGGTATCACTCTATTTGTAAAATAATTCCATCGAATTAAAAATGAGACCTTTAGGTTATTAGTAATACAATACACCATAAAAGAAGGGTGTTAAGCCTATTTTGTGAACGGGTGAAACTACTTGATGCTTTTCCTGAATATTTTGTACCTAAATTGATTCAGCTGTTTAAACATCATCAGCTTATTTTATACCTGCAGTGAAAGTTTATTAATTTTGAGGTAAAAGGTAAAAGAGCCGGAGATGTTTCCCATCTGACTCCGGTTATTCTGACATCACTAGGGTACCTAGAATAGTCAAAGGAGATGGCTAAACGACTGACTCAGCATGTACAAAGACATCTCACTAGCCAATAGCATTAAAATATGGGAAATATTGATCTGCACATCAAAAATCCGTGAAAAATGAGTCAGACTCAGACAAGATTGTTCGTTCAAATAATACATAGAAACTACCGCTTTTTCTATGACTAAAGATGCAATTCCGATGTCATTAGGGCTTGCAAAACCGGTTATCAAATCACCTTGATGTTTGTATAGGTAAATAATATTGAAAGATTGCTTTTACTTTTTTGAGTCTCTTTCTTAAAATAATCCGTCATTTAATGACTCTGTTAACAATAGAAGTTTTACGTTTTTCATTTTCAGAATTGTGCTATTCTGATAAGTTTATGAAGCTTTTGAAACATTAAATACTGATATTCAGCCATTGAGAATTGTAATTGTTGTCAGCCGTTGGAGCAGTCGTCCATACATCGATTTAACCATTTCTTTTTCATATGGGCTTGCGTAAAGACAATCACGTATTTTTAACCTCTTTATGGGTAGAAAGTAGGAGCTGCCGCAAAATATAAGAACGTAGGAAAACAAAAGAAAGAATCAATGACAAGACGCTAGCTCAACGCCTTGCAGAACTCTAAACCACTTATTCCGTTATATTATAACGCAGTAATTTTGTATAATCAATCTAAGGGAATGACAAACAAATTAATAAAGTTTTGAAAATGTCACCTGATACCTTTGGGTGTGGTGTTAAAAACTCACCCGCCTTCCCTCGCCCCCTCCACCTGACGCTTCACCCTCCTAACCCTAAAATGTGTCCCCGTTAACGGTTTTTCACTCTTCTGGGAAAACTATAACAGATACGATAAATGTGTCAAAGGGGGAAATAAGCAATATAAAATTTCATGTTCAACTGGAAAATACATTTAAATGCCTGAAAGAGATGACACATTATGATCACTAGTCAAAAATCACATTTTTTTTCCGTACGGTACTATATAGCATACTTACATATCCTATAGGTAGTGTTAAATTATTAGGAACTAGTATTTTTTATTACAAAGCGACTAATTTATTTTAATTGTTTTTTACTTTAAATTGCTAAAAAAATCTTATTGCGAAGCTACTAGTATATTATAGGAACAGTGTGGCTACAACGATTAAGTGTAAAAAAGACTCAACTGAAGCCTCAGTTCAAACGAAAATCTTTGGGCGGCGGAAATTAGAGGGCTTCTCAACTGCTATTGACAATGGCTTATGTTTAAACGATCACCAAAAACGCACCTATTTTACTACCAATAAATTCGAAACGACCGCCAGAATTAGTAAACTACCAAATTGTGTTTGGATAAATGATCACCAAAATTCTTTTTAAGTTTATGTTTTGAGTATTTTTGTTGTTCTTACAAGTCCAACCAAACACGAAGGATAAAAAGGGCTTCGTTTCGATCACCCCCTTTACCCTTCACCTAAGCTACCGCAGTATTTTGCCCTGATATTTTAGGTGATTATTTACCCATTTTGGGTAGGAACAAAATATTTTGGTGGTCATTTAAATTGTTCTCATTGACAATGCTGCTCGTTGCTCCATTGCAAAGCAATATTATCGGGAAAATATAAATTAGCTTTGTCCACTGCAGCGCAAAATCCAATATATTTTGTTTGCTGTATCTCAAGACCATCGCGTGATATTAGATACTATTTAAGTTTCAGCCCCAGTACTACTACTTCTCCAAGCGAACTAGACGCCTGACAGGCATCTTCCTTCCAACAGCTGTGAAACATAACTATACATTAAAAATGTAAAATCCCCTCGACAAATTACTTAAGCCTTATAAATAATAAATAAATATAGCCCATTAATGTCCCCACCGAGGAGCACGGGCCTTTACCCAGATACGAGTAAAATTAAGCCATAGTCCACCACGCTGGCTCAGTGCGGGTTGATGGAGTAGTTTTACGACTGCCAAGTAACGATAGTAGCCGGGACCTACAGCTTAACGTGTCATCCGACACACGGAACTTCCGATAATGTAAATTAATTATCTCATTGTCAGGATTCGAACCTGTATCTCCTATGTGAGAAGCAAGCGTGAAATCCATTTGACCACGGAGCTCTTAATTACATCTTAAAAGTTCAAAGTTTTGGTTCATTCATTTCCTTTGATAACCTAATAACTTTCGATCCACCGAACCGATTTAAGTAAAATCGCAGTAAAAATACCGCATTAAAATCCGTTCATCCGTTTAACTGCTACTCCTTGTTAAGGTGATAACTTTCGAACTACTGAACTGCTGATTTTCATAAAACATATCTAAAAACCATCGCAAGGAATCGTTTACAGAAAACCTTATCAAAATCCGTCCACCCGTTTGACCGCTAGGGTGCCACAGACAGACATGCAGATACACAGGCACACCAACAGACGCTTCAAACTTATAATAACTCCCCTCTTTTTGTCGTCAGGTGTTAAAAACATTCCAAGGCGTGTGTGACTTATACTTGGCTTGGTTGGTGTAGAATGTGCCAGAGCTGTGTGACGATATGCGTGTTTGATATTTATTACATGCCTTTGTCTTCTATTTGATCATATTAAGGTGTCACATAAGCACCTACGAGTATAAGAATAATCTTTTCTTGTAAAAATAAGTGCAGGCAATGCCACACATTTCACATGGTTAAGACGCCCAGTGTGCCAAACAAGATCAGCAATTATGTGTAAAATATGATACCTTCTCTGAATATAAATATGAAACCTTCTCTGTAATCTATGTAGTGACTTCCATAGAAGACAACGCACAGTGCTGCCTGCACACTCTAACTAACTAAACTGTATCCAGACAAAATTGAACTCTATTACTTTTACTGAAAAGTTTGATTCTTATGTTATGAGCAAGTATTTTTTTAAGATATTGTTCTATACCCTGCTCTGTTTATCTCAGTAATTAGGGAGGAGTCACTATAGGTGATTATGCATCGACCAAGATTCTACTGCGGTGGAAAGGAGAACCAGATTTTTAGTTCTTTTGTTGCGCATGATCTTGTAATGATAGTAACGGTGGCTTTAACTATCTAGCAGATTCTTGTTTTTTTTATATGTTCTACTTTATTTATAACCCACGACGACCAAAATAGGGGTGTTAAAAGTCTGTGTCTGTCCGTCGCACCGTAGCGGTCGAACGGGTAGACGGATTTTGATGCGGTTTTCTGTATAAAAGACTTCTCTACAATGGTTGTTCTATTAAAATCAGTCCATTAATTCGAAAGGGAATGGCGGTGAAACAGGTTTTCGGATTTAATGCGGTATTTTGTAGTTGGCAGTAAACTTTACAGCAAAGGTTCTAAAACATGTATTTTTAAATAGGTTCTGAAGTTCCAAAGTTTTTAGATTAACAAGGAAACGAGGGAACCAAATTTTAGACTTTTAGTGTTTTATGCACAAGTGCATAAAATGTTGTCGTCATGTAGACTAAAACAATGGAGCCATTCAGCCAGACAGACGAGGTGACTGCATTAAATAAACTTGTTATTTCAATCACATTTACTTTAATTTGTTTGCATTCTGTGTTGCATAATTAAAAAAAGAAACTAAAAACTAATAAAAGCAAGTATTATTAACTAAAACATTAAAAAACAACGTATGACTCGGCAGTATCGCGTGCGACTTAAGCTAGAAATGACATGCAGAAAATAACAAATTAATTAAAAACACAAGTGGCGGGAAAGGGGCAGTCTTGTTTTTGACTTTTATTTAGTTGTTTTTTACATTGTCATTGTTTTATTTCCTCGCACTCGAAATGAAAATCAGAGTGTAGAACTCGGTCTTAAAACCCATTTTATCCTTGACTTAATTATACCATAAGTTTTGGATATAATGGCTAGTTTTATGCCCTTGTTGTACAATCTACTATTTTTATAGTCACGTATTACATCGTCAAGAAACTTTCATATTTCCTAAGCTGCAACAATGGGCTAGCCCCCTGTCACGCAAAGTGGATGAGTGGATTGCAAAGTATTGATTAACTGGCTAAACGTTGGCACAATTGTGCCTCTGCCATCCCATATGGGAAAAGGCGTGACGCTACGTTATATTCTTGTGTTAGTCACGACCCGAATGGCCGAGTCGGCAGTGACGCTGCCTACGAAACCAAGGGTCCCGGGTTCGAGTCCCGGTGGGGGCAAATATTTGTTTGATGAGAACGGATGTTTGTACCCTAGTCATGGTTGTTTATCTATCTAAGTTTTAATATTTATCTATATAAGTATGTGTATCGTTGTCTAGTACCCAAGATACAGGGAATCCTAGTTTGGGGCTAGATCAATGTGTGTAAATGGTGTCCAAGGTATTATTATTATTAGTTACGTATTAAAATACATACATCGTCAGGTCCTTCAAGGCGGAAATCTGCCATCCAAATAATTCAATAATGGGGAAGCAAACTGTCAAATAAGTCCCACGCAGAGGCCTTCCAAATTTTGTACACAGAGCTAGTAAACAAAAACATTCATCGTCTGAGGTTACTTACATAGACATAAAACATATACAAACAGGCACATACATTGCTGACGGCCCAACAATTAGATACCCTGTGTCATGGGAAACAGAAACAGCGACCCCCGTCTTGGATGTCTATATGTGTGACACACGTATAAAACATCCAAGACCTGGGGGTTTTTAGGTAGGTAGAGCCACAACTGCAGCGCCACAGGGGTTGTCAAATTAATCAGAGTAAAAGTAAGTAACGCAAATCTATGCAAAAGGTTTCGTAATCCGCATGGATATCTATACCTAACATGATAAAACTCTTTGTTGCTGTTGACAATGTTTATCAAGTTACAAACCTCATAACAATGAAATGCTTTGTGTTATAAACATAGAGAGCCATCTACCAAAAAGTTTTTCTTCATCTTCTCTATGTTTAAGCTCCTAAAACGTAACAAAAAGGTGAAAGAGTAGGTTCGAATTTCGATCCCTGGTTCAGTTAAAAGTTCGAACTAAAGCGATACAATTATCCCTGTTAGAGGAGCCGCCCAATTAAGCTGAACCCGAATGCGACGCCCTTTAACTATGTAGGACTTACTAACCTGGGGTAAGGGCCTGCTCATAACCAGCGTAAAAAAATATAATTAATATTCCATAATGATAATAAAAAATGGGATGGAATGGGTTTTTTATTCTATTTTTCGCTATCGCTGTAGCAGTCATTGACCCGACTACTAATCGAATCATACATGGCAACCTTGGTGACGGCCGCAAACCATGGCAACCACGCTAAGCAACTGTAATGTCAAACGTTGCACGTAATAAGTAATTATGCTAACCCACTCACGAGCATACAGAGGTAGAAAGGAGTTAAAACCGCTATCGCGATGCTAACCCAACCTCAAATACGAATTATTTGTAGTTTTATTTTCTCTACAAAAATAGCCTACCTAATGGCCTACTATTTACCTAATTAAACGCATGAAGTAATGATAATGACCCGTCACCCCATAAGACGATCAGCCAACTTTACTAGCTTACTTTTTCAATGCATAAAATTTTCTTGTTTGCCCCTCTGGTCTTAAAATTTGTTAAATATTTCATTTTGTCGGGTTATTCATACCGGCTAAAGTCGTACAAATTGATGTGAGCCGACCCTTAGCCCCGCCAGTGGGTAATTGTGACTAGTGGCGTGCTCCAAGCAGTTTTGTGAATGGCCTATAATTGCCCCGAGGCAGTTAGCTACAGGTGGATGACCCTTCCCGAACGCAGGCTTTATGGATGGATCTGGCTGCAATTTAAGTAAGTAAAAATTTAAATAAATGAAACCTTAAATCTAAAATTGGACTGACTTGTTTCCAAGTTAAACTGATGATGTTCCAACCACTGAACCGATTTTAATAAAACTTAGTTAAAAACTATCGTAGGGATGTCTACTACCATTTACAAAAAACCGCATTAAAATCCGACCACCCGTTTGACCGCTAGGGTGCCACGGACAAACGCACACATACAAACACACGTACAGACAGACTGACTGACAAGACGCTTCAAACTTATAAATTCCCTCTTTTTTCATCGGCAGGTGATAAAAAACATCAGCCGAGTTCGGGCTGGACTCGTACCTCGCACACGAACGGTTCCTTATCATCGCACAAGAAAACTTGGACAAAAAAATATGTACGAACTGGGTTGTGATACCAGTAATATACCTTGGATACTATTGACACACATTGATCTAGCCCTAAACTAGGATTCCCTGTATCTTTGGTACTAGACAACGATACACATACTTATATATCTTACACTTAGATAGATAAACAACCATGACTAGGGTACAAACATCCGTTCTCGTCAAACGGCGAAACCGAGACCCTTGGCTTCGTAGGCAGGGTCACTGCCGACTCGGCCATTCGGGTCGTCACGTCAGTCTCTACTGACTGAAGATCCGCCGTCATACCAATTGCGCTGCCGACGATAGGAATAGCTGCCGCGTTTATAGTATCATCAAGTCTGTGAAAATTTCAACTCTCTATCTAATACAGTTCAGACAGACAGAAAAAAAAAGTTTTTCTCTTGCATTCAGTCATATTCATTTGTATTTTGCGTCATTAAACTATCTGTGGTGGCTTTTGAGACGTCGAAGAGGACTGTTGCCTTTCCAGCCGGTCTCGAGAAAAAGCATTGTGAAAATAATAGTTTAAATAACCCCGCCGCACCGCGCCTTTGTTATTTAAATCTCTTCAAGGGCTAAACGAATACGCAGTCAATGGTGAATCAATATGACTGGTGATATCAGTGTAGTGCTTAGTGAAATTTAGTGAAAAATCTAGGTATCTGCTTAGCAGTCTAGATTGGGCTGCCGAAAACCAGCAGCACCAAGGCATCTAAGACACGCATCCACAGCGACACCGCCTGGCGCCACCACTGTCAAACTAACTGAGCCTGATGAGGTCGCTCCGATTTAGAAATCCCTAATTCAGATTAAGCGTCATAATTAAATCTGCCCCCGGCAGTCAACCCCGTTCGTTGTCGAACACCATTTCATAAACAAATACCAACCTCGCTCAAATTATTACGTTACCTCTACACATCTAAACTATTCCACAGGTATACCCACAGTGGGAATACCCGTACCGGTGCCGGTAGATAAGACGGATATAGGTATGTAAGTATATCTTAGATATAGGCGGTTTCCCGCGCAACCACAAACTCTTCTACCCTTCATGGTTTGCTGGAGGAAATCTTTTGTTAGAGATGACCTCGCCTTTGTGCATGTGTTTTCTACTACATCTTATCTGTTATTTTTGGGTTTAAGGTAAGGCTAATATTTCATCACACATCAAAAATACTGATTTGCACAACAAAAAAGGATCAGCCAAACACTTTTTATGTTTTACTTCACCTAATCTACCGCAGCATTTTACCCTGATGTTTGCTGTGTAAATCAGTATTTTTGATGTGCAGTTTAATATTTCCCTTAAGGTAATTCGTAATTTCTTTACCATACTTCTCAAAACTGTCATTTGTTTTGAGAAGTACGGTAGAGAAATTACGAATAAACTTAAACCGAAAAATATTAGATCGAGTAAAACTAGGTGGGCACCTACTTTACTGTTAAAAAGCATTCACTACTATCCATCCGAGACAGTTAAATAAACAAACAGTAAGTACATGCCCTTATACCCATCAAGACACAGAACAAACTACACATTCATGAAAAAACAATCCTAGAATTCTTTTATTGCATAACTGCATATTTTAAACAATATCTCCGACGGCCAGCGAGAAACCCAAACACGTGCAAACCATAAAAGGGATTTTTAAATTTTGCTGTATACAAGCAATGGCACCTAATCTAAAAATCCCGCAGATGGTGCTGGTGTAGGAGGCCATCTATCTGTCAAAGTCGTAAAATTATATTTACTTCTTCTTACAATACATCCTAACCTCATTTGAGGTTAATTTTGCCAGTGTAATGTGTATTTGAAAAATCATTCAGACGTGTTTCTGAACCCTACCTCAGATGAATGCAACTACGCCAGCGCCACCAAGCGGGAGTAAAGGCGGACGACATTCAATGAAATGAACAAATGAATCGCAAACTGAGGGCAAAGGGATAACAGCTCTAAAGGTCAATTAAAAGCATTGTCTTTATACTTCCCTAACGCGTGACGAAATTCATATCACAAAATCAAAATACTATACCGGTGGTATTATGAAGGACTACGGGAAAAACCTACACATTTCACGACGACGATGACGAATAAACTCCTTACATTCTATGGGAGTTTTAGATCGCGGGAACACCAAATCGCGCTGGGAATCTACAAAAGGATTAATTAATTCATTTGCGACCATTAAATAAATAAACAACTCATATAATGCTTAGGTAAAAGACATCCAACCAAACATATGCAGATTGTGTATTTTATTACAGACGACACCAGCTGCAATCGCAACGGTGGTTAAAACAACGATATATCCCATTGATACGCTGTGAACAGGAATTAAGGAAATCAAATGGCCCTAAGATAGATACTATCCCTAATGAAAATCTAATAAACCCGAATTACTAAGAAAATGCGCCGACAATAGTCGACATAGAATATATAATCAGTCATATGCGCAACGGAACAGCACTGTGCACAAACCACTATACAAAGGAATACTATGAACAGCGCTTGGAAAGAAAGACAAGATACAATATCAGAGTCCTGGAATGAAACGGTCCAAGTACCTATCTCAAAAACCAGATACTCTCAAGACATCAATGACTATCGCCGAATAACAATGTGCAATATAGGTTATCGCATTTCCGCCACATACCTGTTTAAAAAACTAGACGAGACAATATAAGTACTCGTGAACTACCAAGCAGCTTCTCTTCCAATAGATCCACCGATGACCACATCTTCACACTACGCAGGGTACTCGGACGAAGAACGGGGCCCGCTGGTTACAGAACATATTTACGGGCTCATGATATCGCTAAAGCATTAGATACGGTAGACAAAACATGCTTAGGGATATTTTCCTTTCCTTTCAAAAACCAATAAGATCTTAGCCGTTAGGATAATAAATGCCTGCATGCATCAAATGGCTCGGACAGCAAAGTCGTAAAACCAGGCTGACAACTGTCACTAAGACTATTAACAATATTGTACAGAAAATGTCTTCAAAGTTGGTCTCGACACAAATGAAACACAGACGAACATTCTTATAAGAGACTCCATTAACACAAGATATCGTATTGGATAAAATTGCAATACGACCTTTAAATGAAAAAAAAATATCGGCACGTATATTACGGCAGGACACAGTATAACGGGCAGCAAGCCATATGCAATTCCAAGGCCCCAATCAATTTTATGAAGAAATCCAACATGGACTGTAAAATTGTTTTTCATCGTGTATGACATACGGACTAAAGGCACCCCTCAGAAATCTAAAGGTTCTAGAATAAGAAAATATGAACGCTTGATCGTGAGGGATATGCTCGAGAACGCCCGAAGCTATCCAAGAAACCAAAAGCTTCACGATTTACTACAACGCAAAACAATAACCCAACGAATAAAAAAACCATAGGATGTGCTACTATACACATAATTTACGAATCCCACAATAATACCTACTTCATGCCGCATTCAATCATGAAGCAAAAAAGAAGAAAGTTGGTTGAGAGACTTCCTGGTGTGTATGGGACACACCAGGAAGTCTCTCAAACATGACGTTGAATGCTACGATAAAGAACATAGTCCCTGGACAAAATCAGCACAGAAATGGAATGAAGTTAGGAAGGCCTCGAGTCAAATATGCCGTTTTACAGAAACAGACAGCGAAACTTGGAGTTCATCTGAAAACCCATCTGAACAGGACTCAGGACATTCAACCAATGATACATGAAGAAGAAGTTGAACAATATCTACTTTATTGGCTTTAGGCTGAAGAGCCCATGGGTTTGCAGGCCGATAAAAACATATGTTTTTATTTTTTTATATTTTACGCTGTACGTGCCCTTTCCAATAAATTCGTTGAGAGCGTTGAGAGAGACATATTTTGGCGTAAATCGAATACCTATTGGAAATTCTGACCGAATTCTGAGAAATCAATTTCCGAAATAAATTCATTAATATTCTATAGGGAAAAGAACTTACCCTAAAAGTTTGTGAAAATGGTAGTAAGTTTCGCGTTAAAACTATACTTAACTAATTTGGCTCTAATTTAGGATAGCGTACGATTGATTTAACTTCACCGCTTCTCGGCTTTTTGTTTTTTTTTTATCGTAAATCAATTGACTGTTTTCAGGTATTTACTTCAGGTATAACCTTCTTGATACACCTCTGTGTCAAATTTCAAGTTCCCAGGACATCTTGATCACTTTCAGCGAATAAAACCGAGAAGTGTCGAGAGATGAAAGTAAAGTAATCGTACTGTGCGTAGATTATGACCAGAAATAACACTTAGACTATTTTGGACGCGGCCTCCACCCTTGCCATGGGTAATACCAAAGGTTCTTACAGGCCTTGGTATCACAGACTAATATTAACACCGGATTGATCTATTCGTAATTCGTATTCAATGCGGAAGGTTCTACGGAATGTTAAGTGTTCGCAACACTTCACCCACGTGTCAAGATTATAGATTTCAGATAAAAAAAAACTAAACGGGACTTCTTTACGCAGGGTATCCTAGTGTGTAAATCCCAATGTGTGTAAATGCTTATGTTTATAAATTATCTCTCAGCATAGATAAAACATAAGTGATCCGTCACTGTTCTTCATCACCATCATTATCATCAACCTATCAGGGAACCCACTGTTGAGAGATCATATCTTAGCAAAAAGCTCGCTTGTCGCAAACGTACCACCCGTTAGTACTCGTATATCTACAGATCACAACCTAAAGTCATTAATACCGTGTGGGAGCGGGGCAGTATAAGTCAGCGATGACCTAGGCCTCCTCACGGACACGTCATTTAACTCGGTGCTGTGCAACCCGTGTCTATGGTTTTCTTTGTTCCTACCTAGCCATATTAATCTCCTCTATCAACTTCGGAGCTGACTGTTTGGCACGAACTATAACAAAAGTATGTGTTATAGGACTTTTTGGACAGCGAGAGTACTCAGAGCAACTTAGTATGTAGTTCACTATGTAATTTCGCAGGGATTTTGTAGAGTTGCGAAATTCCGGCAAACCTAAATTAAAACATATTCTGACTATACCTAGTCGGTCCATAAGTTCTGTCACAAATATTTTGCCGCATAGTAAATAATACCAAGTTTTATTTTATTTAATACTATATATGGTTTGATAGCTCATTAAATACTGATAAATTAGAACGATTATTGGATTTAAATGCTTAAAGCCATATTACACAAATGCTAGTTTCTTCAGAGATTTTGCACTTTTTTACCCAATCAAAAATACGGACGTGATTCACTTTATCTTTTTTCCATGACTCTTAAAACCTTTCAAACTTACGTGAGATTTTAGTCAGAACCCTCCCTGAACCCGTTACCTTCATTTTGAAGCATAAGATAACTAAGTCTGGGTAAATTTAATTTTCATATTCACATTATACGTAGTGTACTTGTTGCCCACAAGATCATTTTTATACGTTTTTCTGAAAACGTAAAAAGTACGTAAAGTTCTCTTTGGGAGCAGTTGGAACTGAAAGCTAACAGAAAATCAAATGGTAGTTGTTAAGCATGGTCTAAAATCGAGGTTTCAGAATAAATAAATAAAAACTTGTTGGTTATCTGGAACACTGTTTTTTTATTAAATTTGTGGTAAGTGGTATTTTTGTCAGTTGCGGCGTGTTTTGGGTTCGCGATTGTCTCAAGTTATAAGGTTTTTTTGTCATATTGCGATAATCGTACAAAATGTATTGTATTGCAATTTGATTCGTATAAAATAAGCTTTTTAATCATGTATAATACGAATAAGAAAAAGTTTATTGCTGAGTTTTATCCATCAAAAACCTTGTGACAGAACTTAAGGACCGACTAGGTATATAGCGTTAAAGTCTGGCAAACGAAAGCGTGACATGGAGTTTTCTTAAAAGTTTCAATATGGCAACAATATTATGCTGTCAAAGGCACGTCAAACGACAAAGTGATAGATAGTCACACTCCGTTCCGTTATTCTAAACCTCTGTCTCTCTTTCTAGCTGTAACGCTTCCGTACAGCAGAAAGAGAGGCAAAGATCTTTTGAATAACTGATCGGAGTGTAGTGATTTATGTTAGTGATACCACATAGAGGTTTTATGAATTCTACCACGTTTTCTCAGGTCACGCTTTCGTTTGCCAGACTCTACCTCAATATCACTCAATTAACCTAACTTTGTACCAAGTTTATTGGGGTAACTGTACTAGAAAGGTACTTGTGCCAACCAAGCATACTCGTAGATGGGGCTGAGCATTCCGTTTGCGGTCGCCCCCTACTTCCGTCTTGTAAGGCAATGCAACCTCAACATCCGGTGTCCTCGATCGATTAGGTACCTACTAGCCACACCTTCACACTAACGTATTTATACACTTCAGGATAGTTTTGGATCATTGAACTTTTGTATTATGCAGGTAAACTTCTTTTGTTTTGGCACCGCCGCCGTTTCTCATAACCTCTTTTGTTTTGGGACCTTTTTTTTCATAAACTTTAAACTGACGTCTTTATTCGTTGTCTATTTGTCCGGGTTTCATACCCAAAGTGTGCCAACAATAATACAACTGCGAAGATTACGTAATAGTAGTTTATGTGACTGCTGCATGATGGAGGGGTTTTAATGCCTAATATGTACAGTTACATACACTAGTTTATCTACACACATATCATAAGCTCTCTTTGATGTGTTCAGGAACCGCATGTTTGACCGGCATTGTGGCTCTGCAATTGTTTAACTTGTTCTGTAGTACCAACTTCTCGCAGGCGGGCGTCGGCGTTCGAAATTTGAATGTCAGTACCAACTTCACAAACAAACTAGGGACGGCACGCGGGTGGGCGTCGGCGTTCGAAATTTGAATGTCATTATATGTAGAAAAACTACACATAATGACCATATTGTGTAGTTTTCCAGATACGAAACGAGTTTTTACCAAGTATTTTAACATAATGCTGATCCTAACGTGCGGTTTTTGAGCGCAGTAAAGAGGGTTTATGATACGTGTGTAGACAAAATAGTGTATCGTGTTAATTTTTCTACCATAAACCCAATGTCCGTTCATTATCCGTGCCTCTAAGCGATAACGCGTTTCCGTTGAGCTACACTAATTCGACTTTTACAGATACTGAAATCTGTTTGCTAGTTTAACTAGAGTACGTGCTCAAATACCCAAATGGCGGTATTAGCATCAGTTGATACGGCGATAGTACCCTAAGCACGAGCGCTTCAGCTCATTGCTTGTTGAAGAGCAGATGATTGAAGTGACATTTGTGAAAATTTCTAACACCTGGTTTCCGAAAGTCAAATTAGCGTTGACAGCGACAACTTGTTAAAGTCAAAGTCAAAGTACTTTATTACTTTAGCTATTTACATATACTTAGCAAACGTCATTTTTTGCCTCTTCTCTATATAGGACCACTGTGGGAGAACAGACATATCGTGTGACATATCAATTAAAAGATATTGTTGTTATTATTTTTTTCGGTTTAATAATGTTTTAATATAATACCAACAAAGGGGTTGAAAAGTTATTTAAGAAAAAATACCATTCTGTCCCCTTATCTCCGAAACAACTGATACTAAAATTAAAACCGTAATGAAGGTCTTTACCTGAATATGAAAGGAAACATATTGAAAATGTGTGGTTTAAATAGGGGGGGGCAAAACAGTATGGTTGTGCTTTTCAATATGTATTGTGTGAAATGTCAAATTAGAGGGCTTGTTGTGAGGATCTCAAATATATTTTTTACATAATTTTGAAAAACTAACTTAAAAACTGTTTGCAGTAAAAAGGCAAAAAGTCTCCAAAACTACTAATCCTAAATTGAAAAAGTACGTTTTAGAGGTATTTATGTAACTGTTACAGTAAGGTTTTCATAATGGAGGGAGGGGGGCACATTAAGAAAAAAAACTTATTTTTGATTGGTGGCTCGGAACCCTTCGTGCTCGACTCCGACTCGCACTTGGCTGGTTTTTATATACTTTTACGCACGGAAAGACGGACACACGCATGATCCTATAATGGTACCGGTTTTCCCTAAAAAGGGGAACCCAACTGTTACTTGGTTCCAGTTATTTATATTTCAGGGTTTAGGTACTAAGCTGCGGATTTTCATCAATCTTGATGGCTCAAGGAAATAAGAAAGTGGGTCTTTAGGTTCCAGCTCCTGAGTCATTTACGTTACGTCTTTCAAGATTTTATGCTTACGTTACTTATTATTTTATTTCTTATCTTTATGTGGAGGACATCTGTGCCTACCATGCGAAAGGTCCCGGGTTCGATCCCCAACTGGGTATAAAGAAAAATTCCCAGATTTTAGATGTTTATATGGGTATCCTTATGTGGGATCAGAAGCAATGTATGTGCTTGTATATAAATGCTTATGTTCATCAAGCTTTGGCACGCCTTTTGGCATATGAAATTCTTCATTTTGTGTTAGTCTGCACTATAGTTTTATTATTCTTAATATTTGTATTCTGCATTGGATCTTGTAAATCATACCAACTCCAGACTATTTCTAGATATTTTTAAAAGATTTTGTGTCTACCATTTCAGGTAAATTCTGCTTGAAGTATCCTGAGAAAAGATGCAAACAAAAAACATTAATTTGTGTCAAAATCAGCAGCTGAGCAGCAACTGCGATAATGAGGTAACTATACTAGAATTGATTCTAGAACTTACTACTACACCATCACGTAACGCAAATAATAAGTATTAGAAGAAAATGTGAGGCATCTAAATAAAATTTACTAAAAGCCACAAACAACTACACTTCCTCCTACGCTTCAACAAAATACCACTACCGCCATCTATGTTGTGATTACAACCCTACAATGAATCGACTTATACTTTCAACTCCACATCTAGTTCCGCTACTGACTCGTAGATGGCATTGAATGCAAGTACTTGGCTAAAATGGGTCCAGAGTGTAGCACTTTCTAACCCAGTGTAAAATGAAGAAGTGATTCATCTCAACATTTTATTGTAAACCCGTAAGACTTTAATTAATCGGAGTAAAAACTTACAGCCGTTTCGAAAATTCTGTATCTTGATGACATTTTTGTCAATTTCTATGTAAGTTAAACAATCTGCTGTTTCATGATCGGTGAAGGTCTTCCATTTAACATGATGGGGTGGCACAGGCACAATAAAGTCTTGCAAGTCACAATAAACTGTGTTTTGTCAAATGCGGTCGCAGAAGCATAACTTCACATAATTTAAAAGCTTCCTTCCTACCTTCATGAAACTTAAGACAGCTGTTACTGATTTTGACACCTGTCACTACTTTTGACAACTGTCACTATTTTTGGCAGTATTTCTATGTTTAGTTCCTGACACTGATTATTCAACATTTCATTGTAAGGCAGCAAGACTCCTTTCATCCATCAATGAAACATTTAGGAATGCTAATATTATGAATGACCTGAGTTTTAGCATCTAAAGATAACGATACTAAGAGAGATGAAATAGTCTACATGGTCACATCTATCTTCGGTCACAGCTGGTTACAGAATGCATCCTAACACAGCGATACAATGCTGTTTGGTTATCAATATAAGGGTGGATGTTTACATACTATACTTCTTCTCCCGAAATTTTTAAGATTTTTTCACTATATAATGTGACATAATTCTGTTAAAATTAATTGATAATAAGACTTGAATAACAATGAGTAAATATTTCAATTAAAAAGATATAAATTGATAAGGATACAAATTTGTAAATAATTGAGTACTTAGTTTTATTATCAAGGCCTATGGGTTAGTCATGAAATGGTTTGGTTCTATTTTTGTGAATTACATAGTTTTGTCTTTTTTAATATTTGACGATAACAACTTCTGACACAACGAATGGAAATATAAACTGTCTAATTTTTTACCATCTTCAACTTTTATTACAATTAAATCAACTGATTTATATTTGATTGGATTAACCGTCTAATCATGTGTTAGTTTGCTTATGTCTTTACTCTTAACTAAATTATTTCGTGCCTCACATTGAGCACGCTGAATTCTAAATCTACATTTCTGAGGATAGCTACCAAAGTTGTACAATGGTTCAACTGAAGGACTTAAGTTGATTGATAGAAGACATATATGACCATCAACTATTTCAAAAGGTGTAAACTTTGTGTCACTGTGTACCGTTGTTTTAAATGCAAATTTCCAAAACGTTATCCAAGTACTCCACGTGCTTGGATGATTATTTGTTTGTATCCTTTAATAATTACCTAATACTTTGTATGAATTTTCTAATGCACCAATCCTTTCGTGGTGATAGGCCGTATAAAAGATTTTTTATATATCTAGGATTTTGCGAATTTCCTTCATTACATCTAAAATAAATTCCGAACCTCTATCAGTGGCTAATATTTTAGGAATCCCATAATTTTAAATAATACATTCTACCAAAACTCTTAGCAACAACACCTGACTTTTAGTTTTCAGTGGTAATGCTTCAAAAAAAACGGTTTACAATGTGTTGTCAAAATGTATGAAAAACCTTCATTATCTTTATCTAATGGTCCAACAATGTCTAGGAATATCTATTCAAATGATGTTGAGGCAGTTGTTGTTACTGTTAATGATTCTCTAATATGTCTGGAATGTTTTGGTTTCAGACATTTCTGACACTTTTTTATACATTTTTCTGCGTCATCTGCCCATCCGGGCCAATAATAGTACCTTTTTTGTTGACTGTCCTTCTAATACCAGCGTGTCCACTTGTTGGTAACAGATGGAAGTTGATATCTTTGTATATCTTTGTCCTCTTCACGGTGTTTATCACACATATCTTGGGACCCTTCCATTACTTATTCTTTCTTATTTCCTTCACTTTTTTTCTATTAATTCATACATTTCTTCTTTTTAATTGTGACGAGCTCGTTTATTTTTAACCTTCTACAAAAATAATTCCAATTCTTTCGAGAAAGCGTCTCGCGTCAGTGTTGATAAAGATGTTGGATTAACAATAATAGTCGACCTTGAAGGAATGTATATATAACTATTCGTATTATCTTTTATTATTTCACCATTTTTTATCCACTTTCGCATAATTTATCTTGTATTGACAGTCATTTTAATATCTTTGTCATTTTTCTTTAAAACTTCGGTTGGTTGATTATTCCTCTCGCAGTCGGAAAATATAGTCTTGTCCATATCCTTAATTTCTAAATTATTTCTTTCTCTCGCTTTCTTATATTGAGCTCTCATCATTACATTTCATACATCTAACATACATACTCTTTCATCAATCCGAAGAAACAATCATTCTTGATAATTCGTCTGCAGCGGTATTATCAGATTCTCGAACATACTCTACTTCAAAATTATATTCTTCCCGACATAATCTAATTTTCGTAATGCGTAACGCATACTGAATAAGTATATAATATAAGGTATGGTCTAAAATACTTTACAGACCACACTATTGCCAATAATTCTCTTTTTACTATAGGCTAATTTAGATCTGATTTTTTCGGTACTTATAGTAAGGGGCTTGACCAGTCACTCATGTGCTTCTTCAATAATGTCGTTTACAAGTATTTTTTTCATTTGTAGATATTTCCTCTTTTTGCGAAAACGGTAGTCTATATGGCTTTCTATAAACTGCAGTTGCATTTTCTTTTAATGTTATGTCCTGTTTATACATATTTGTCACTGCTAACTTATCATCTGGCATTTGAAATACATCACCATATTTTTCACAAATGTTTTCTATGTTAACTCGTTCCTTTTTGTCCAAGTACGCATTCAGTTGTAACAGCGAGAATAACTTCTATACCCTCTCACCATCGATTTCATTATTCAAAAATGTGGATAAAATTACTTCACTGTCGGTTGTGATTAAGAATTTGGCTAGTATTTTACCATTGGAAGGCCAACAGCTGTACTAGCCATAAAAACTCTATTCTGTACTTCGTTTGATAGAACCACGCCATATGTTTTTGAATCTGTTGCTAATAGATATGCCTTGCAATACCAAAAGTACCACATGATACTGATTACATGGGCGTATGCTCCAACAGTTCTCATTCTTGTTATGCATAAGCAATGTTATCCCTGTACAGCATTAATATCTTGCACATCAATTGCAGCTGAAGTGGTCTGAGACAGTTCCGAGTCCTCAAGTTAATGGATTTGAGAAAAGGCTGTAACTTTTTCATTTGATTAATTAGAGTATTGATGCCTAAGAACATACACTTAAGATTAATCAGTGACAGCATCACAGCAGTCAATCATAGTGACAGCTGTCAAAATTAATTAAAACAGTCAAAATTGACAAACATATCATCAAAATACAGGATTGTTTAAACGGCTCTAACTTTTTACTCCGATTAATTAGCATTGTTGCCATACAATAAAATGTTGAGAATAATCAGTTCTTTATTTTAAGCTGGGTTATAAAGTACTACACTCATGGCCCAGGGGCCATACAAAGTTGCCCATCGTTCTTTGTGTATCTGCCCTTCCAAAAGAGAAAAGTAATGCTATTTTTATAATTATTTCAGAAAATTGCTGAAATGGAAATTCAAGGCTCCGGAAATCAGAATGAGCTACAGAGCCATATTACTTCGATTGGCTCTAACTATTATGGTAAGTGCAACGGTGTCTGCAGCTGTCTAGATCAAAATGAAGTTTCAGATGAGGTGGCAAAGAAACCCCAACACTCATGTGATACCGTTTGCCTCTGTGAAAGGAGCGCCAAATGCGCTTATTATATATTTACAATAATGAGGAGTAAGAGACGTTGAGGTTCTATTATATTGACAGTATATATCTTTAGTTAATTAGTGAAATATGGTTCTTTGGTATTTTCCAAACAGACTCTATAGTAAAACACATCAAATAAGGCTCCTCATAATATGAACATTGAAGTCTGTTAGTTAGTTAGTTAGTCATATATCTTGGTAGTCGAGGATGTAGAGCGAATCTGGCAAAATTCCTCAAAGCAGATTTTATAACAAAACTTCCCAAAAGTCAATATTATGCAACTTTGAACCCTACAGTACAGTTATACGATTCAGTTCTACTCAAACCCGACTTGATTGATTAGGACCGCGAATAAAATTCAATTTTGGCTAATTCATGCTAACAAAACACGGCGTTTGGAGCGAAAGGGACAAATGATGTTAAATCTACGAGATAGGCAGAGAGAGATAAACCTTCGGGACAATGTACAAGATACGTTCATTCATTCGAGGCAGATACCTGCCAGACGTGATTGGAAATACAAACATATGAACATAAATCTAATTTATAAAAAAAAACTTTTGATAAAATTAAGAAACTTTGTAGTTTCAAGATAAAATAGATACATAAAGCAGTGTTTTTCTACATTATCAATAACACGAATTTAAAAGTATGATGTAATAGTGAATTATACTCAGTTATTTTAGTGCCAAAAACATGTTTTCGTCATTTCACTTTTAAGTTTAATATAGGCTGTAGTGAAAGTGTGCCAGATCATTACGCTGTGGTTTGAATTCTGTGTCATAAACTGTGAACATGGATTATAATCAAACTAACATATATCCACGTAAGTAAAATTTTAAATTATGTTGAAATCTTAGTAACATCATGCTTTTAAAAAATAATATAGCAAAACTGCAGTCTGAATGCTACTTTCAAAATTTTTAGATTATAATGATGTCCATATTAATTAACACAACTCCAAATATGTAAACACAGCTCTCTATTTCACACTGTAGATAGAATACATTGCTATCTCTATGCATATCTATAATAGCAATACTCAAAAACTCCTTCGTCGTTCCTCTTTGGTAGAGCGCATGGCATGACGAAAACGGAATGCAGGGCGGGAAAACTCGTTCACTAGTTCTTAGTTTTCCCTGTAGGTGGCGCTTTATGTTATAGGTTTTCCGCAAAGGAGTATAAGGTTTGCTATGTGTGGTTTTCCTGAAAACGCGTGACATCGGAAAATTGTTCTTTCAGCTCAGACGCGCAGCCCGATAAAAGTACGTAATTTCATATGCATATAAAAAAGAAACTGCAAGTCATATAAGATCTTACTTTTGAGAGAAGACATTGTATCTCATCCTAACCTAAGACATAAGGGAAATCATACATTAGGGATTTATTAATCTACTACTGTTTTTAGTACGACAGGCGAAATTGACTAGGTATTTCTGAAATAAGTAGGTATTCATACTTAGATGCATGAACACGGCTATGGCCGACCCACCAAACCAAACCTCTACCACAAAATTACTACTCCTACCATTACCTCCTTTTATTCTTCCGTTTTATTTAGATATCTCTGCCTGTTGTTACCTACCGTATAATTATTTAATTGTGCATTATTCGAGTGGAATAACATCGGGCGGAGTAATTCGCCAATACTGCGAGGTCGAATGTTTGGATCAGTGACGCACACGCAATCCTTTGTGTGTGTGTGTGTGTTTAACTCAATTCGCCTTATGTTTAGTTCACTAGGGTCTTTTCATTCCTCTGGGCATTTGCCCAGAGGAATGAAATGAGAGTTTCAGAAGTATAGATTTCGAGCTTCATCCGACCTAATAAGACCGGATATATTTTTGGTAGCATATCGTTTGTCTCCTAACAAGCGAATTAAAGGATTGCCCCTAAAGGGCAGGTAGGTGCGGACAAGGGGCGTGGCGGCGGCGCCTTGGACAAACGTGTTAGTTTCCCAAAAAGGAGCTTCAACGAACAACAATTTAAATTAGGTACATAATTAAACAATTTAAACTTGAAAGCCTACCAAATAAGTTGAAGGTATTTTATAAATCCTACATAAAGTTCCTTCAATAAGCTTCCTTGAAGTAGAGTCGACAGCAAATGTTATTTGTTATCAAATATTTATTGTGACTACATTTCAGGGTACAGAAAAGGGTCCCTCAAATGTTATATTGAATGTTGGGGTGTTGATGCCTATAGTATTCTACCTTGTTTAGGTATTAAGTCAAGAGACCCTATACTGGCTGTGTACCTAGAAAAGGATAATTTATTTAAGTAATATAAATACTCTTCAGGGTGCGGTACCCGAAGGGTGCCAAAAAGTCACAATTTCCATATCACTGTATTTAATGTAGATATTTACATATACTTAGCAAACGTATTGTTTTGTCTCTTCTCTACATCGGGCCACTGTGGGAGAAAAGGGCGAGGAATCTCCCAAAGATTGATTTCTGAGATCTCATTTAAAAATTGGTTTTGTATAAATAATACAAATATTGTACAAATATAATCTTGTTGTAGTAGAGAATGCTCAGTGCATTCTCTACTACAACATAAAATAATTGTTAAATCGCTTAAAATTATTGTTAATTTCCACGAATATAAACTAGTCTGGAATTATTTATTAGATTTACATTACAGCTGTCGCTAAAGCTGTAATGTTAAGGTTTTTGCGTATACACAATAATGTTCTCGAAAATAAATCGCCTGCCTACTGTTAGTATGTTCATTTCTATAGAAATATGGAACCTTGTGGAACGCCGATTTTCACATCCGATCCATCACTTGACTTCTATTGCTTAAGTTTTGACTTCTATTGCTTAAGTTAAGCTTAAGTTTGATATTAGTAGATACAACGCTTTATTTCTAACTCCGTAATGATTTTATTTCAGTCGTATCATGATAAACACAATCAAATGCCTTCGAAAGATCGAAAAAAAAACCGATAACATTCTGTGTGAATGCAAAGAAAATATGAGATAGAAGGGTAATGCCTGCATCCGTAGTCGATTTACCCCTAGTGAAACTGTATTGTTTGCCGTGGAGTTATTTTGTACGGTTGAAGTGTGAGAGCATTTGATTTAGTATAATATTTTCAAATACTTGTCCGGAAGAACAGATATTGGTCTGAAATTTTAAGGTCTTGTCTCCCAACTTGAACAGAGTTTATTGTGTTTCACTGGGTCTGGGAAATCTCCATCGTCCACACATTTATTGAATATTTAAGCTAAGTGTAGAGCTAAACTAGGTATATAACTAGAATACATACTAAACCAATGACTTTGACTGATATACCCCACAGATCTTCAGTATGGTTTAAGTTTGAAAATGTCCTGGGGATACACATGATTGAATTGACATAACTGACCCCAGTGCTGTTTTTTAACAAAGTCTCTGCTTCATACGAAGATTAATTCAGATGCGCTGTTGTGAATAAGAGTACATTGGTGAAGGGTTTATCGAAAGCTCGAGCTACCTCAGCCTTGGATTTAATAACATCATCGCCTATCTTTAAGCAGAAATCACTTCCCTTGGTATAACTTTGCCGGTTTCACGGTTTATTATTTGCCAAAACTTTTTCATTCTATTATTTGAATTTTTATTTTCTAATGTGTTAAGTTGTTGCAGTTCTACAAACCAATTTGAATGTTATGGAATATTTTTAATATAGACATGAAATGTTATATCAAAGTTATGTGTTTTTATTCATAAAGGTCATACAAGATAACTCTACATTTACGAATTCCGTAGTCTTGAAGTAAATACAATTTTCACTGTTGTGTTAGGGTTGTTGTTCATAGGTGAGTGCTTTACAATAAGTTCATTATACAGGTGATATCTTCCCTTGGTTTGTTTTTAGTTCATTCAATTTTTGTTCATTATCAATGTTTGAGCGTCAACTAACTGTTTTTATGGTAGTGTATTTGTGTGCACGGTTTCTATGTGAATATCTTGGCATTTATCACATGCGTTGAAGATTCTTTGCAGTTCATCACGTTCGATCTGACCTAGTTCTTTTTTAAATGCGGTGTTCGTTGTAATAATTTTGATGATCTCCGCTTCACTTTAGTGCGTTCAGCATGCAGTTGTTCACATAGTTTAGTTCTTCAACGTGTTCTTGAGCTGCAATCTCAGTTCCGTGATGGTCGCAGCAGCTGATTGGCTCTGCGTCTGCATTGTTTACTGAAATGCAGAGACAAGAAAAGGACAGTATCTACTGGTTTTGTTTCTCTTTGAGAGGGCTGGTAGCGATTGTGGTGAGTAGGTCGGTAGGTATACTGTATAATTTGAATGTTGTGTATGTCTGAGGCACGACTGCGAGGCATAGTTTCAAAGTTTCAACTGAAGTTGTTTTCCACAATTTGTCAAACTAGGCAAGTCGAACGCGCTTGTGTGTGATGTGAAGCGTGTGTCTCATGTAGTTGACAGAGATGGTGGCTTGGTATTGTATAAGTTATATGCAATAAATCAGTTTGAAAAATGTGGTAAACGTCCGTTTCAAACATCGTCCACAGTTTGACAGTTGGTGGTTGTCTCCATTTTGGCGGTTGAATGAAACACGGTTCTAGTCTAATGTTCACCGGTGTTATTTCACTTAAATATCAGCTAAGTAGATTAAAATTAAACTACAAAAATGAGCAGCTGTTGCTTTGACAACTGCTTGGGGGTTGCCAGCCTCCATTATATTACAAAGCCTCCGCTGTCTGTTCGTCCGTCCGTCCGTCTGTCTGTCCGTCAGCGGGCTCTACCTCATGAACCGTAATAGGTAGAGAGCTGAAATTTACACAGAATGTGTATTTTAGTTGTCGCTATAGCAAGAAATAATAAATTAGACGCAGTTTCAAAAACTCAATGGGTCTCCCATATAAGAAACGTGATTTTTTGCATTTCTTCTTGGACGATAGTACAGATTCCTTAGTACTACTAAACCACAGTCGCCCTAACCTGCTAGTTTGCAACAAAACTATTGAGGTGTGTCTGCTCTCGACTGTACTAATAATAACCCGTGGGACGTGGGTGTATATAATGATTATGCCTTGTGTTTCTCAGAAGCCAAGATTTGTTCGAGAAGTAGTCGTATTAACATTTTATACCTTAAGGTATTTATCCCTCTTTGGTGAAGAAACTCACACGAGACCATTTGCCGAATAAGTAAAAGGCGATGTTTTGGAAACATTTCCTTATTCATTTTCTGAGTATGTCGCGATAGTGTGAGTGTGACAGAAATTGGATTTTTTTCTTAGAATTACTTCTTTACTGGAGATTTATTCCCCTGACTGTGAGCCAATGTTGAAATAATACTGAAAAACTACCGGTAAAACGGGGTTAATTGGAATTATAGTGGTTACTTGGAACTAAAAGAAATAAAAGATTTGGCTGCATATATTTTTTCCTCTTAGCAATGGTAGTTCTATTTGGTTGCCAGGAGACATTACTATCCAAGTTTTGCCAATTTTGTAATGTATCACTCGGTCAATTAAACAGTGAAATTCACCTGCACACCAGGTCCATTCTATGATAGGTTGATTGACCGTGTTATAGGAAATCACTACTTAAATGCGTACGAGGCCTAATTTCACAATGTTTTCGATGGATATAAAAACGGCCAAGCGCGAGTCTAACTCGGGGTTCCGTACTACCGTACAATGGTAGGGATGGTGTGGAGTGAATAGTTTGGATTTTACATAGCAAAATGTTGTTTACAATGTAATTGGTGCGGCTACTTTCACACTACATGTACGTAACCAGGTGCATTCATAAGTTTGTATGTGGTATTGAAAGAATCGTAATACTAAAGAATTTTTAGTATTAAGTGTTATAGCGGCAACAGACATAAATCATCTGTGAAAAATTAATCTGTCTAACTATCACGGTTCATGAGATACAGCCTGGTGATAGACGGACGGACGGTCGGACGGACAGCGGAGGCTTAGTAATAGGGTCCCGTTTGGCACTCTTCGGGTACGGAACCCTAAAAATGCAACCTTTGCAACACACCTGAGCTTCTCCAACCGATTTCTTCCAGAAAACCTAGGACTTACGTATTGTAGCCAAACGGGATCCCCGTTTGGCACCCTTCGGGTACGGAACCCTGAAAATAAATAATCTCTTTTCAAGTCCAATGGAAGCTTTACGTGTGGTAAGTAATTAAGCTTCATTTGTTCTGTGTAGGAGGACAGCGCAGATTGTCAAATTGATAAGAAAACTTGATTAACTGACGTGTAATTATAACGCTCAGTTAAATAGTTGAAATATTTCCGTGAGCTTGCTTTAGAATTAGATCAATAAATATTGCGGGTTAGAATCCTGCCCACGTAGATTGCGAATTTGTGTAATTGGGCAACTTTGTAGTAATAGAACTTAAAAAGACTAATTGGTATTAGTCCAAAGATTTTTTCTTGAAACAGGAAATAAGCAGTCGCACTCTTCTTAGATAATACACATTTTTGAATTATTTTAAAATAAGTAATAATACATTTTATTAGTTGAGGTTTTCATTAGGTCTTAAATATATAATATCAGTTTCACATAATCCTTAAATAGGTATGCAAATATAAATTAACACAACCTAATTACTAGTTATGTATTAACATATGTATTTACATGACAAATTAGTACTTATGTGTCTAATACATTTCAAATTATTGGATACTTAAGATATAATAATATAATTAAGAAAAGTAGAGTATATATTAAAAGGATTTGCTACTTCACTTTGTGAAGCCTGGAATTTTTGGTCGGCCAAGAAACGGCAAGGAACTCAGACCAGCCCAATAACTTTTGGAAGTTTAGTTAGTGATCAATTCTATCTTTTAGTTAGTATCAATATCGTAGTATATTATATTGTTAAGGATTCTAGTGAATGTTTAAAAGAATTAAAATTCAGAATCTTTCTATCATTTCGTAACAAGTTTAATATTTTAATGGCTACATAGAGTTTGCCTATCTGCCCGGTACGGTAGGACATGGCCCTTTAAAGCTATTCTTTATTATAAGCAACTAGCTTATGTTAACACCGTGTACAAGAATGTAAATGTGGTCTTCGCCACCCTAGGTATTAGATTGATCTAGGTACCTAACCACACCTGTAGGCTAAAAGCTGCAACACGTCACCACGAATGCACGTGCTTAGCAAATTGCCTCAAGGCAGAAGCCATTTCTAAAAACATAGCCGAACAAAATGTCAGTCAAACCTCACCCTTGCAGAAGACCGAAGGTGTTTTAGACTGATGTCCATTCACTCTCCTACAAAGCATCATACATATCGGAGTTCGACAGCAATCATTGCAACTGATAGCGTTGGTGCAAAATTTCTTTGGCTCAGTGCGAGCGATCATTTCTCTCTCTCACACCCCACCTTACCCTATGCGAGAAAGAGAGGTGACCTCTCTCAGAGGTCAGCTCGCTCAGAGCCAAAGAAACTCGACCCGACCAGTACTCGTTATCATTATTAAAATCCGGAAGAGGGAGTGATAATAGATTAAACGCCGATAGTAGATATAAGGGGACAAAGCACTGACCAAATTCACGCGTGTTGTAGCGTGACACTAAATAAGTGTAATAAGTAAAAAAAGATCGTGGAAAAAAATATGTACATATTTTTTTTGGCTGTCCTTGACATTGCGTCTCTTTCGCGTTCATTATTTCAATATTTCCCTCCCACTCATTTAGCCAGGGTCAGCGCTAGAGTTAAATGGCGGCACCTATAAAGTAGAAATGAACTTGAGTTGGATCCGTACCGAGCGTTCCTACATGTAGGCCTACCTACGTACCGAGCGTGCCTACATGTAGGCCTACCTACGTACCGAGCGTGCCTACATGTAGGCCTACCTAAGCATTCGTGCATGGCACCCTTATTTTTCTGAACCCACAACAATTATGATTGGTAATCACACGTTTCGGGTAGAACGGTGCAGTTTTCTTAGTGATTTTTTGTTTTGTAACTTAGGACTATTATTAGAGGCAGTTTAAGCAAGCACTTATAATGCATTTTATTATTGCCGATCGATATCGTGAGAAGCTGTTTTGTTTATTTTATGCTAATAACCTGGTCTATTTTTGAAGCTCAATGTCAGATCATTAATTAGGTACTTAGAAATATGGCTCGAAAATGGAATCATGTTTCCCAAAAGAATGAACACAACCATTTTTAAGCATAACGTAATTTATTTATTTTGAATATTAAAAGGAGGAGAAGGATGGTGTTGCAATTTCCAATACCTTTTGTAACAAAAATCATCACAAAGCATAGAGCCCAAAAAAATCTTGAGTTTCATTTCGAAATCTGAGACAATAAGTTGGAAACTTGCATAAATTCTTTATTTTGACATCCTTAATGTTGTCTTAAAGTAAAATTAAAAAAAATATATGGCAAATTCGTAGAAAATGTCATGATTTACAATTGTTATTAAGATGCAATCATCATAAAAAATAGGAAGCGAGATATTTACGAAAAACCGATTTATGCACTTTTGCCATTGAATAACTTAAGACGCGGACACGTGATTTATTGTGACTTTTGGGACAACGTTAAGGATGCTGAAATAAAGGCTTCATACAAATTTCCAGATAGCATCTCACATTCTGAGGTTGACTCTATTGACAACCTTCTTTTCGATAGGTAAGACATTGTACCAAGTGCAAACTAACAACAATTAGAGGAGTAAGAAAACTGCACCCACTTCATAAAATAGAAAGTTTGTAGATGAACAAATTCAGTGACTGTTTTACAGACAAACCCGTCCGTAAGTAAGCTGCGTCCACACGCGACCCCTATAATGATAACCCCTCAATTACAGGCAACCGCCATTTACCTCGACATGTCTTGTAATCGCGAGCAGGTGAGGTTAGGGGTCGCAAATACCGAGGTCGTACAACTGTCGGTAGGGCGGCGGACCGGCACCTGTGTGGAGGCACCCTTATTTTGGGGCTACGGAACGGGCGGCAAAGTTATTTGGCGTTTTACCATCGACTAGTTACCTTAGACACTGTTTACATAGATTGATCTAGCCCCAAACTAGGATTCCCTGTATCTTGGGTCCTAGACAACGATAGACATACTTATATAGATAAATATTATTATTAGATAGATAAACAACCATGACTAGGGTACAAACACCCGTTCTCATCAAACAAATATTTGCCCCTACCGGGACTCGAACCCGGGACCCTTGGCTTTGTAGGCAGGGCCACTGCCGACTCGGCCATTCGGGTCGTCAAAAAGTTGCGTTCCTCTTATCCTACTCATGTTGCTCATCACACATCGACACACCCAATGCTTGGTTTAGGCCTCTTCTCTATAGCGCAAATCTTCACGGTCCTGTGCCAATCGCGTCATAAAACATAAACAAACATTTACATACAGGCACATACATTGCTTCTGGCCCCACACTAGGGAAACCAGAAACAGCGACATCACACACATATACACATCCAAGTCCTGTTTTTAGGGTTCCGTACCCGAAGGGTTCCAAACGGGACCCTATTACTAAGACTCCACTGTCCGTCCGTCCGTCCGTCCGTCCGTCTGTCACCAGGCTGTATCTCAAGAACCTAGATAGCTAGAGAGTTGAAATTTTCACAGATTATGTATTTCTGTTGCCGCTATAACAACAAATACTAAAAAACAGGATAAAAGAAATATTTAAGGGGGCTCCCATACAACAATTCTTTCAATACCACATACAAACTTATGGATGCACCTGGTTACGTACATGGAGTGTGAAAGTAACCGCACCAATAACTTTGTAAACAATATTTTGCTCTGTAAAATCCAAACTATTCACTCCACACCATCGCTTCCATTGAAGTACGGAACCCTTCGTGCGCGATTTAGACTCGCACTTGACAGTTTTTTTTTTCTTTTTCTTGATGTGGACCCGGGGATTGAACCCAGGACCTCTCGCATGGAAGGCAGAGCCACAACCGCAGCGCCGCAGATGACGTCATCAAGTGAGATCACTTCGACCGGCCGAGTCGGCAGTGACCCTGCCTACGAAGCCAAGGGTCCCGGGTTTGAGTCCCGGTGGGGGCAAATATTCGTTTGATGAGAACGGATGTTTGTACCCTAGTCATGTTTGTTTATCTATCTAAGTATAATATGTATCTATATAAGTCTGTGTATCGTTGTCTAGTACCCAAGATACAGGGAATCCTAGTTTGGGGCTAGATCAATGTGTGTAAATAGTGTCCAAGGTATTATTATTATTATTATACATTCAGTCAAAAAAGTATCGGGAATGGATAATTTGTCTATGGTTCCAAATTCAAATTTTGTTTTTTTTTGTTGTTTTTCAATTGGCACACTTGTTTTCCATTTTGGCGCGGATTTTGAGTTGCATCTGTTGTTTATATTTATTATAGTGCTGTTTTTAGTTAGATCATATCTAGTGTGTACTGCGAATTTCACTATGGACAAAAATATCGAACAAAGAGTTTTTCTTAAATTTTGCATCGCCAACGGAATTTCGTGTTCGGTGTCACTGAAAATGTTACAGAAGGCTTACGGTGAATCGACTTTATCAAAAACATGTGCTTATGAGTGGTACAAAACGTTTAAAAGCGGTCGAGATGTGATAGAAGATTTGCCTCGCTCTGGTGGGCCATCAACATCTTCAACTGAAGTTAACGTCGCAAAAGTGAAGGAATTAGTGACTGAACATCCTCATTCAAATTTGAGAGAGATAGCCGCTGAACTTTCTGTGTCTCACGAGTCGATCACGAAAATGCGCCTTCGCACAAAGCCATAATTGTAAACGAATTTTTGACCAAAAACTCAACAAATACTATCGAGCAACCACCTTATTCACCAGATATGGCCCAAGCCGACTTCTTCCTTTTTCCTAAACTCAAATTACCACTTCGTGGCACACGTTTTCATTCGGTAGAAGACATAAAGGAGAATTCGCGACGAGAACTGAACTCAATTCCGGAAAAAGCGTTTAAAAATGTTTTGATGATTGGACTATTCGTTGGCGTAAGTGTATCGTTTCTGAAGGAGCATACTTTGAAGGCGATAAAATAAATTTAGATGAATAACTAACATTTTGTGTATTATTGATCTTTTCCCGGTATTTTCTTGACAGAGTAGTATACCCGGACCATGGACAAGTGGCCTTATCGCTGCTAACATAATGTTGGTTTGCTGAAAAAAAAAAGTTTAGCTATAAGAGATACACATTGACGTGCAATATAAAGTAAGGATTCTTATGTTACACGCATTTCAAATTTATTTTAGCTTCCACTTACGCTAACACACACTACGCTGTTTTCGTGGCACCAATTTGAGAAAGTAAAAATAATAGAGATGATCACTCAACCGTTACAAGTGATTATGGGTTAGTGCCCTGACGACGTCTTTTGCTAGTCGCAACTATATTTAGAACCTGCAAAGTAGACTAGGACATTTTATTGATGCCACTTTAGTACTGGACCTATACTTTGTGTAAAAAGCAGCTTTTGTACGGATAGCAGCACTTACTGTTTACAAGTACTTATCAAACCGACAACTTAAAGATTGTCAGATATTGAAAGTAAAGATCATTCCATTTAACTTTTCCCTTCGCCGTTAAGTTGGCTGTAGTGCACAACTGTCTAACAAATGGAAAAAAGCAATATCCGGTTGCCAGACTCAGATCAAAATAAGGTAATTTTCAGATCGTACTTAAAAAATGAGAACTTTCATTGAACGAAGAAATATTTTAGGGAAAAACACTACGGTAGCTGAGGTGATGACAAAGGGGAACGAGAGCAGCGAAGCCCCCGAATAGTCTAAGTGTTAGTTTGACATGTAGGTATATCACAAAAACCATTTGGTATAAAAATGCTTTTAAAAAGACATGTTTCATCAAATTCAACCCTTTCTGGCCATTTCATAAAATGGTCGGCCCGATAATAAAATAAAAAAAACATTAAAATTTTATGAAATGATCAATTCTATGACATGGCTTCGACATATATATGTATGTATGTCTGTTCCTGTGTCCCCGCTTAACTTCTCAATGGCGCAACCAATTAAAGACACTACATTACATTAATCTTGATGGCGCGAGTGTCACTAGGCTTTTTTTTTATGTACGGGTTGATTATTTATTTTTGAATCCCTCAAGTGGGGTATAATAATAAAGGGATTTAAAAAGCAAGTTCGGAAATATTTACTAATCTTGCAAAAGCTATGAATAATACACCTTAGTTTTAAACTATGCATTAACAGGTTTTTCGTAATTATGTACAAAAAACTATGAAATAAATGACGTTATTAAAAAAGCAAAACATCCCGACTTGGTTAAACTAATTGCTTGCATTTAATTTTATTTTAATTTAACCTGTACTATAATAATTTTGTCGAATCTCAATAATTACGTTAAGTCATATCTGCTTGTTTTGTGCTTTTTAATCAGGTTTTTTTTTTAATGAGATAATTTTCAGTGCATTTGTTACTATAAAAGAATATACAACCATTAGCTGGCTGTCAATATTGATTTTATTCATTTAAATACCAACTCGATTTTACTAAAGATAGTTTTGATGTCTTGATAATTTGGGTAGGTATTCTATTTCAGCAGCTGATAATTTTATATGTTTATTTTTATCCCTAGCTTTTGGGCAACACATTTTTTTACAAGCTAGCAACACTAATTTTATTCCTACCAACTTGACAGTGAAGGGAAAACTTATGTGGAATGTTCTTCAATTCTGTCAGTCTCTCTCGCGAATTAACAGCAATTCACTTTATTTGTGCATTCCGAATATGCCTCGACGAAGTGTTTCTCGTGACCAAATCTTTGATTTTTTCTTTACCAATCCATAATTATCGGTTCGGTAAACGTATGGTATAATTAACCTTGGACTGTATAGTGATTTAACTGTTTCCTATGAAGGCGTTGTTGTGAGATTAATCAGGTTTAAACGTAGATTACATATGACCTTTAACATTACCAGAATGAATACAAACAGAGGCGGTACAATAGGTGAATATTTAACTACCATGTTAGTATTTGATTGACTTTTAAGAATAGCTTTAGGTTGTTATATATTATTGTAGGAGTGATTAAAATTAAGAAACATGACGTATAGTCACGCATTTTCACCTACGGTGGCAAATACCTGCAGACCGACGACGACGTTTGCTGGAAGAGATCTCTTATTAGAGATAAGCTCTCCTTTGTACACTGTTTTCATATTTTTCTATGATTTATATGCAATAAAGAAGTAATGAAATAACGTTTAGCGACGTGTAGCCAGAGAGCTTCAGGCCGGTGGTAGATGTTAGGGGTTGTAATCATTACGGCTGGCTGATAGTCCGCGCAAATAGAAATCATGAATAAAATTTATTGTTACTTTCATTTTCATGTATATCTCATCGAATATACCATGAGCATATTAAAACTTTAAAGTACCATAATTCAATGCCAAAAATCGCGGGTTCAAACTGCCAGTTTAGCGCGAAAACAGACCTACAGCGGAAGTGATGTTATAGCTTTTGCCTGTAAGGGACAGAGCTATGCAGCAATCACTCGTTTTTTCAGTCTCTTCTTACTTTACCTTACTGACAACAACTATTACGTCACTTCCTCTGATGGGGTGTTTTAAAACAAGTGCTGTTTGACGTTACTTTAAATTCGTATTTTTGTTGAACATTTATTCTAAATAAAATAACATAATTTATAATTATTTATTCCACACAAATATTTAAGAAGGTACATTAAAATAAAATGCATGCACAAAGGCGAGTTTATCTCTAAAAATAGATTTCTTCCAGCAAACCAATGTATTATAGGAAATAGTATCATAAAGTTTAGGCAGTGCACAATAAATACTATAAACAAAATGCTGAAGAATAAATTAAATACCTATAAAATACAGATAGTAAATACAAAATAATTACCGATATCTACTACATAAACTTTATATATAATAATCAAAATACAATAACTTATACCAAAGAGACAGGTAGTGCTCCTTAATACGTTTCTTAAAAGAGAAATGAGTTGGACTGTCCCTTATAGTGCAAGGAAGTGCGTTCCAGAGTCGGACCGCCCGCAACCTGAAAGTGTGGTTATACGCAACTTAACGTTAACGTTACTTATGCCGCGGAGTAGTTAAAAGTGAGACAGTGTGAGATCTCCGGTGCCGATCTCCCGAAAAGATATACACAAAACGGTCTCGAAGGTAGTTGGGGTAGCTCGGATTTTTCAAGATATTGAACAGATAATAAATAATGTGAGAGTCTCGGCGACGACAAATCGGAATCCAACCCAACTCTTTGCGATATTGAGAAACATGGTCGAATTTGCGCAACCCGAAGATAAACCTAATCCCGAGATTCTGAAGTTGGTCGAGTTTATTCAGTTTCTCTTCGTTCGCTCTCGCCCAGGCAACATCGGCATAGTCGATTAGCGGCATGAGAAGGGAAGGTACAAGGCTAATTTTGATCTGCCGTGGCAAGAAGTTCTGCAGTCGCCTGAGGGAATGGAAAGATGCAAAGACCCGTCTACTGACCGCGCAGAAATGTGAAGTCAAAATCTTCATTTTATATGATAAATATCTCGACCGAAGCTTCTCTATTGTCATGTTTCAAAAACTAGGCGAAGTGTCAAAATAGTGTGCGATATAATGAGAACAAAATGGTCACGGGTTGCAATCACAGAAAAAATCTCAGGCCTATTTTAATATTTTATGTGACTGATACATAACGCCTAATTATATACTGTTAGAAATTTGAATTTCATATTATGTCGAAATATTGATACATTATGGTCATACATAATGTATCAATATTCAGATAAGAAATGAGTTTTTACCAAGTAGTATATCATTATGCTGGTCGTAACGTGCGGTTTTTGGACGCAGTAAAGAGGGTTTATGATACGTGTGTAGATAGTAGTAGTTTATGTGACTGCTACATAATGGAGGGCATTATTACTCGAGAGTGGGTTTATGAAACGAGCCGAAGCCGAGTTTCATTATAATATCACTCGAGAGTCTTAATGCCTAATTATGTACAGCTACATACACTAGTTTATCTACACACATATCATAAGCTCTCTTTGATGAGTTCAGGAACCGCATGTTCGACCGGCATTGTGGCATTGATCATTGCCCTGCAGTTGTTTAGCTTGTTCTGTACCAAATTCACAGACAAACTAGGGGCGGCACGCGGGCGAGTGTCGGCGTTCGAAATTTGAATGTCACATTTTGACAAATTTTAGTACATTATGGTCATAATGATCAATATTCAGATAAGAAATGAGTATTTACCAAGTAGTATTTCATTATGCTGGTCGTAACGTGCTATTTTTGGACGTAGTAAAGAGGGTTTATGATTCGTGTGTAGATAAAATATATTAATAAAATATGTGTTTAGCTATATCGACAGCATTTCGTACAAGTCGACGTACCGACACCATTATTTACTACCTTTATGTATTTCTACGTAATCCGCATAAATCTTGAGACAACAACAATCAATTTCTATAAGCCCTATTGTCTGAGTGGTAGGGTATGAAACAGCATAGACATGAGACAGTAGTAGATGTTACACATAACACAAGGAATTACGCCACGCCACGCTCCGCAGCGCGTGGAGGACTGCTTTAATATGTAGGGTGGATAGGGATGTAACTTTTGGGGAGACTTTTGGGAAACAAAAACATTTAGGTATACTATAGTTTTACACCTAAATTAAATCTTACTAAAATATTTCCTGAATTGTTTTTTGTAAGCAAATCTGATTATACTTCATGCATTGTATGATGACCCAGAGCGATGAGGTAGCCCACGCAAAAAAGTGTTGAAAAACCCTTATGCCATTCTGAAAGATTTAAACCCCTATTTAAGATTATAACGCCGTTGCATACCACCATTATGTCATCACACAGGGAATGAAAATCACATATTTATCCTACACACACGACACAAGGTATCCTAATGTGGGGCCAGAAGCAATGTATGTGCCTGTATGTAAATTGTTATGTTTATGCTTATATGTACTGTACATAAAAATGTCGATGACTCATTATCTACTCTTGATATTGTCTTGTCACTTGTCACTTGTCACTTTCACTTTTCAATTGTCACTTGTCACTAGGTGCCGCAATACTTACAATTGACCACGTGCTGAATATTAATTTATACACAATATACGTCTACTTCATACTACGGGTACGCTATTCACAATTACGGAAGGATAGGCTGTTTCCCCTTTAAACTAGATCAAGATACTATTGATATTATCAAACACTTGTATGAAATCCCTGCTCATCCGTGAGTTTTCTTATGATCACACACTAATTAAGGTCGCCTGGTCACCCTATATAGGAACGAACTGTAAGAAACACAATCTGGAACGTGCGAGTTTTTACAACATAACATCTACACGTATCTAAAATAGTTATTCGAACATCAGCAGCAGAGGTATTCCTGGGGCCGTATCTAATCGCTTCATTGTGAACTGCCCCTGAAAATAGAACATTTCTTACGAGTTCGCAAAGGCTTATATTTTGAACCGAAAAGTTTACGGCACGAGCCGAAGGGGTCGGTCGTAGCGAGGTTAGTAAATTTAGCCTTTTCGAACGAGTTGCACATATAATTTGTCCGCCTGAGCTACCCAAAATCAAGTGGCGAAGGTGCTATTTTGGGGTTAGAAGGCGGAAAAGGTATTTTTCGCAATTCTGAAGGTGTCGCAACTAACGAAATAACGAATTTATCTGACAGCTTTTACTGCTGGAGCTCTTATCCGGTTGGCATAACTTCTGTTTTCAACCTCATTTTTGGGGTTCCGTATCCAAAGGGTAAAAATGGGACCCTATTACTAAGCCGATTCTGTCTGTCTGTCCGTCTGTCACCAGGCTTTATCTCATGAACCGTGATAGATATACAGTTAAAATGTGCACAGATGATGTATTTCTGTTGCCGCTATAGCAACAAATACCAAAAAACAGAACAAAATAAATATTTAAGGGGGCTCCCATACAACAATTCTTTCAATACCACATACAAACTTATGAATGCACCTGGTTACGTACATGGAGTGTGAATGTAGCCGCACCAATAAATTTGTAAACAACATTTCGCTATGTAAAATCCAAACTATTCACTCCACACCATCCCTACCATTGTACGGTGGTACGGAACCTTCGTGCGCGAGACCGACTCGCACTTGGCTGGTTTTTTGAATGCTTAGTTTTAGTTTTCACGCCGGCTCTGGAAGCGTTTTCATTATATTTCGCACGTTAACAAAATAACATGTCTCGCAGGGTTTTTGGGGAACTAAACTTATATTTGTGGTGTAGTACAATCTGGGTTACACCTGAAAAAATTTAGAAGGTAGATATACTTATCAGATAAGTTTTACATTAGTAGACTCTACAATGAGTCTGACCACAAATATCTCAACAGTCTGACCGAACATACTTGGGCAAAACTGGACCTCTGCGATCCACGAGAATGTTTGTTTGATCATACATAGTTCTCATAGCAATCCAATTATTTCGGCTAGTATTTAATCGCACATCAAAAATAAAGATTTTCACAGCAAAAAAGGATCAGCAAAAATATTTTTTATGTTTTAAGTATTTTTGTTGTTCTTACATGTTCAACCTAATACGAAGGATAAAGGGGGCTTCGCTTCCCTCACCCCCTTTACCCTTCACCTAAGCTACCGCAGTATTTTGCCCTGATATTTGCTGTGAAAATCAGTATATTTGCTGTGCAATTGATGTGCAGTTTAATATTTCACAATTCTTTCCACTAGTCTCCCAATACAATATACCCAAAATAATTATAAAATATAATGTTATAATTATTATTTTTGTTAGATTAACCCCGTGCAGACTCTGGGCATTTATGTAATCTTGAATATTGTAACGTACAGACAAAGACATGGACAAAGTCGTTTTTACATGGTTTTTAAATTTCTCAAATGGCAATTTCAAAATCTCTAGAGGTAACTTGCTGTAGTAGAGAATGTACTGACCCTTGAAAGTATTGCTAACTTTCGGGAGTCTAAACCGGGGCAACTAGTCTGTGATTATTTCTTAGATTGACATTGCAGCTGTCGCTAATTTTGGAAAGTGTTTTAGATTTAATGCGTATATACAAACATTATATTTTTGAAAATAAATTGACTAGCTACAAAATGTACTTGATGACCTCTGTGGCGCTGGGGTTGTGGCTACCATGCGAGAGGTCCCGGGTTCGATCCCCGGCTAGGGATAAAGAAAAAAACCCAGGTCTTGGATGTTTATATGTGTGTGATGTCGCTGTCTCTGGTTCTCACAACACAGGGTATCCTAGTGTGGGGAGAAAGCAGCAATGTATGTACCTTCATATATTTTTTTATGTTTATGATGTTATTTTAAGGGAAATATTAAACTGCATATCAATAATACTTATTTGTACAGCAAATATACTGATTTTCACAGAAAATATCAGGGCAAAATACTGTGGTAGCTTAGGAGAAGGGTAAAGGTGGTGAGCAAAGCGAAGCGAATCTTTCGTATTAGGTTGAACATGTAAAAACAACAAAAATACTTAAAACATAAAAAGTATTTTTGCTGATCCTTTTTTGCTGTGAAAATCAGTATGTTTACTGAGCGATTAAATACCAGCCTTATTTTAATATGGCAAGTGTAATCTCAGCACGTGTAATTCTCCATCGAAGCAAGGAAGGAAGCCAAGTGTGAACGTATCAAGTTGTACTTCCGTATGCTCCTCCTAAGACTTCTATCCTAAGATATTACTTTAATAATTATCCTTAGCATCGTAGTAGCACACCTTTGCTGAGGTTCGAATAGGATTTTTTTAAAGCAACTCCCAGTAACAACTGTTACTCCTCTTAGGTCTTAGACGAATGGTCCTAATCATCATCATAGTCAGACGTTTTAGTGCTAAGCAAAGATTTCATTGCAGGAGATACTGATTCAACTTGGATGGGGAGTTACATACTTCATAATAATACAAGACTAGCATAAATGCAGTTGATGAACTTAACTTTCCGCTCTATCGATTCATTATCTGTATTCATTTGTATGTAGACCCACTGTTACATACGTGCAAAGAATATACGGATATGGTATATTGTTTGCACATATGTAACAGTAAATACACTGACATATGAATACAAAAAAACGGTCTAGTGCGAGTCTAACTCGCGCACGAAGGGTTCCGTACCACCGTATAATGGTAGGGATGGTGTGGAGTGAATAGTTTGGATTTTACATAGCAAAATGTTGTTTACAAAGTTATTGGAACGGCTACATTCACACTCCATGTACGTAACCAGGTGCATTCATTTGTTTGTATGTAATATTGAAAGAATTGTTGCATGGGAGCCCCCTTAAATATTTATTATATTCTGTTTTTTAGTATTTGTTGTTAAAGCGGCAACAGAAATACATCATCTGTGAAAATTTCATCTGTCTAACTATCACGGTTCCTGGTGACAGACGGAGGCTTAGTAATAGGGTCCCGTTCGACACCCTTCGGGTACGGAACCCTACAAATGCAATCTTTGCAACACACCTGAGCTTCTCCAAACGATTTCTTCCAGCAAACCTAGGACTTCCGTATTGTAGCCAACAAGGCTCTCATAATAGTCTACACAGTACCACCTCGGTTCAATCTCCCATCCCCTACCAGGAGGTGGTCAGTGATGGGCGGTGGACCTCGGCACGTTAGTCAATGTAGCCGAGCGTGACCAAGACGGTACCGCACCGGGTAGAGGCTTAGGAGTAGCATAGACTAGGCTGGAAGTGTTGAGGTTCTGAGGTGTAACGAGGGTTACCACAATCTTTTTCCGATTCAAATTAGGTTCAGAACAAGAACATCACCATGGCAACAATTTCCATTCCAATCCGCCATAATGGGCTTTATTTACCTAATACCAAGACTTGTTTTAAGACGGTCACGATAATTTTGCGTATCAAACTAGGTTCCTAATCTGAATCGGCATAAGACGTTTTGGTAACCCCGCAGGTGTACTCATTTATAGGGGTTGTTAGGGACACCATTTTGAACAACTTTTACTATGAAACCCATTTGATCTGAGCAACTGTGGTTTTTAAGGAGAATTGAAAATTAAAGTTTCTCAGATCAAATCGGTGTGTCCAGAATGATGGAGAATGTGTATCTATGTACTCTAATTACTTTTTGGAAAAGTTTATTGCTTTTCCTTTGCTAATAAAGCGACAGGCCTCAAAAAGGCCTCAAAATTACCAACTTAATACTTTTTTCAAACAATTCATAAAATTGCGTTGATTTGTTAGAGCTTCACAACCCACTCGTTTATTTACAAAACTCAATACGTCTTAATTTCTTTGTTATACTTTTTCATCAATCAATAAAAACTTTAAAACCAAAGATATGATATGACCAAATATTTGCTCTAACAGTTAGAAGGCCGTATCTGTGTGTTTCTACTCTACACGGTACGTCACGCCAACTGAGTACAACTTGAGTGACTTGAGGCTACGAAAGCGAATTTTCAATGCCCCAATGTACGAGTACGCAGCAGTAAGAAGCCCAGTGTAATTTGTGCGCCCGTGCCTCTATGTGCCCTACCGACTTCTCGAAACAAATCACGCGAGTTCCAAATTTGAATATTCACATTCCGTTTTTTTTCCGGGCTGAAACTTTATTTTATTGTTCATAGTGGCCACTGATTGTTGATCGACAGCTATTTTTTATTTTTCGCAATTTTCATATTACTTTTGTTTGTGTAATTAACCAAGAAGTTTGTGTGAAAAAGTGATGTTTAAATGAAATAAATTACAACAATTTTCTGATTAATCTTAACAAATCTACGATAATTAGGTGTTGCGTGATAAAAAAAAATGTCGAAATATCCCGTTGCGGCGTACTCTGTTTGAAGTGTCGCGTCGCGTAAAAAACCGACTGCGCAAGAGTGTGTTAAAAAAACAATACAACAGTTTGTTTAGATGAGGCTTCTTTTTACAGCACAAGTTACGGCTGTCGTTTCGTATGTAGTTAAAATGCCATAACTATCATTAAATTATGATGAGAGTAACTTGCACTGCTGCCGCCGTCGTCATTGTGCGGAGAATGTTATAAGTGTCATCCGGCACGCTATTTGCGAGTTAAAATAAGTATTTGACAGAATAACTGAAACAAAGAAAAAGCTATATAGTATAACTACCTAGTAGTTTAAATTTTTCTTAGGTTTAACTTCTGCGAGGGTGGACGGACGTAGCCCGAGGTAGGAAATTGTGGTTATAAAATTCGGAGGCCTTTAACCAACAGTAGGTCAGATAACGGCCACAAAAAATATATAGTTTACTGTAGAATTCTTTTTAATAATAATAATAAAAATCGTTTATTGATAAATAAGCTTACAACTTTTTACAGTGTCTCTAGGCCCCACACTAGGATACCCTGTGTCGTGGGGACTAGTCTCTTTCGCTTAATGTACTTTAAAGTTATCTTATAATTATAAATTTAAATTAAGTTAAAAACAATTAATTCTAGCATGCACAACATATCTGGTAAATTAAAATAGCTAGTACCTATCCAAGTTTATTTTTTAGTAGTAATAGGCAATTAACAGAGTCTTTATTTAACTAGCAAACTTATTAGTAATCGATACATTCAAAATGGAGATAAATAACTTAGTTGTAATGGTAGTAAACTTAGTGGTAAAAGGTAGTAGTAATTGAATTTTAGTAACGTACACAATCTACGGGAATTTTTGAAATGTGTGAATTTGTAGTCATTTGAAATTGGTGTGTATGTTTCAGTCGCCCCTAATGTCATCAGAAATCTTCGCATTCAAGTTTTCGACATTCAATTCAACTCTGTTTACCTCCAAGCAAATACTATAAGCGCAATTGTCTTAAAACAGTAAATTTGGTGTCAAGGTGCGGAGCCGTTATTTGGTTCACTAATTAATGGCTCGCTCCTCTATTGTTCAGAGTCAGCCATGTGTTGTGTACTGTAATTCCTTTATTGAGGAAATGTATATTTTATCACACGAGCTAAGTTTGACGACCTGCTAAGACTGGGCTTTTTTATCCGCCACATGGGTCTTAGGTTCCAATTGAAAACATAAAAAAGTATCAACAGAATTCCTGACAGGACTAAAAGTTACACCCTATACGTAGATACATTTTCATGTCCAAAAGTTTTTGTACAGTCTGTAGTCTTTACTTTACTCGTATTTCTCCTCAACTTGATCTATTTTACTTGATTCACTATCCCGATATACTGATTTATGTCTGTCATAAATAAAGCAAGTAATTTATTGAGCTATGTTTAACTGAGACGTACAGAATATACGTATATACTGTCTATTGACAATACTCCGTATACGGTAATACTCCGGAACCAAGGCGTTGGTTGCTATTGAGAGTCTTTTCTAATTTCTGCGCCCGAATTTAAAGTATGCACCATCTCATGAATCCTCAATGTCCATGCTGTATATAGAAATCGGGAAATAGGGAAATAATTCTCACATTGTACATAAAGGCAACTGCGAGGACGCGAACGTACACATTGTCTAGCTAGACTTATTCATGGGATGATAATGGGAAAATTATAGACCTATCAATTAAAATAGTAATCGAGCCACCGAAATACTGACTAAGCCACTCAAGAGCCTGTGGCTCAGTTAGTTGAAGAATGGCTAAGTTAGTATTTCGGTTAAACTTTTCGAAGTTCGATTTAAAAGTACTCATACGAGTTGCAGGAATATGCACTCAAAGAGAGCCGCATGCAAATTTATTCGCAACTCAACTTGTCATTCAAAATCGGTTTAACACGTTCGCTGTTACACCCACTGCACTTTAAATATTGCATAACGCATCTGTCATGAATATGTTAAACGTTTGTCAAGTAATTTTTATAATTCTTTCATTGAGTTAGGTTTATGAAAAATCTATGTTATTCGCGGACAATTTGTCTTTCTGTAAAGCCAATCAATATTGCAAAACTAAGCAAAGAATCTGATTGTGTAGTTTCTTATGTTACTCGTATTGCAGTACACATTAGAGCAAGAAAGTATAGAGTACCGTTACAAAGTGTCAAACATAGCAGTTTCTCAATTGTCAGTGTGAGAACTACAAATTACAAATCACACATTCATTACCAATGTAATATGTGTGAATTTAAATTCTGCTACGTGAATGGTACTATTATTCCTCATCGGATCACACAGCCTCATTATTACAAAGCCTTATGGAATTACAAAATTTTGTGGAAAGTGTGTCAGACGAAGGCAAGTTGTTCTGTAGTCATACTGTAACACAATCTGTGCCTGTATTTGGCGAAATAAATGGTCACCCTACGCAAAATGCTACGCTTGAGAGTATTATAGTTACCATAAAATCGCGAAACGGTCAGCTGACTCAGCGAGTCAAGCCTTATTTAAGAGGGCAGTGGCTCGTGCCCTTTTTTGTTAACCAAAATACAAGTCAACCTAATTTGGATTGACAAACTTTCCTCTTTGCTTAAGTTCAGATAGGAAGCCTTATCAAAATAATCTGTTACTATTTTATATGGAAAGGAATATTTCACTAACAATAAGAATTTAGGCAGAAACAAACAAGTTATACCCAATTGATGGCAATCAATCAAAATTAGCAAACAAGGCTCAACAATGTGATGGCAAAAACTGTGAGGAAAGTGAAAAGAGGCAAGTTCAAGGATCCCAGTGGTAACATCAGCTCTAAAGAACTGCCGCCGGCAATCGTGGTCACTCCTCCTGATGTTGCAGATGATACACCAATCATGAAGGTTATAACACCAAAAGCACATATCGAAGGCAAAAACGTCAATGTTGACAAAGAATACAACGCCCGAACGCAAGTGGTAAATGAAACCATAGACTCTGAAACTGCATCCACATCTCAAGGTAATGTCAGAACAGTACCAACAATGACAGACTTCAACGTCAATCAACTGATAGCCGAACTATCACTAAACTCGCGCGCTTCGAAAGAAGAAATTGAAAACATACAGAGAAAGTTACTGCAACAAGCTAATGAGATATTAAAAGTCAATACCTTCGCCAACTCACAACCCGTCCCTGGACCTCGAATAATTGACAGTACCCAAAAATACAGCACCAGCACCCCCATGTATGGAAGAATACCAGTTATCATTCCTAGAAATCCTAACAGTACGCAGCAACTTGCGAGGTTGTGTACTGCTTCAAAACTGCCCGATCAAGCTAATCAAAACATGTTTGAGGTTTCGCGCCACTGCATGCCTCACAATCCAAGCATGGCCGGCGGCGTTGCATCGGCCGAGGGTATGAGGAGAGCGGACAATCAACTCGGTGACACGCAGCTAGTCCCGGAGAGACTAGAAGAAGCTGGTCGACGGGTGGATAATGCTGGCACAATGATAAATAGCGGCCAGGGAAATATGCAAAGAGTCGCCATGGCGGCGGCGGACGCGGGAAGAGGTTTTTTCTACGAAACTGGTTCTGCGGCAGGCGGGCTGCCTGCCAGTGCGCGCGCCGCTTCGACAAGAGGTGAATGTCTTAGCGTTCCTTTTTCAAATTCGAATTCGAATTCTTTAGTGTTCGATTCATCTGAGTTTATAGTGCCCACGTGACGGAACTTTTGTTTTTGACTGTCGCATGTGAATCCTTTTTGGTGAGTCACGAATTTTGCCGCCTGCATGGAGGTTGCATACCGGTGGTTCTTGTCGATATCGTTTATGTCTCAATGCTGTGTCGTGTGAATGAGCGAAAGCTTCGCGTTGAAAGCTCGGGTATTGTGTAGGTAGGTGTGTACAATCTCTGAATTGAGAATTAATATCATCATAATTACCGTTATTTGATCAATAATATTTGCTGCTTTTGAAGTTCTTGAAAGTGATTTGGAGTACTCTTACGAAGTGTTTTTTATCATATAAAAGGGCTAGTATTAAATCGCACATCAAAAATACTGATTTGCACAGAAAAAGGGATCAACAAAAACACTTTTTATGTTTTAAATATTTTATGTGTACTTAAGTTTATGTTTTAAGTAGGTTTTGTTGTTTTTACATGTTCAACCTAAAACGAAGGATAAAGGGGGCTTTGCTTCGCTCACCCCCTTTACCCTTCACCTAAGGCTACCGCAGCATTTTGCCTTGATATTTGCTGTGCAAATCAGTATTTTTGATGTGCAGTTTAATATTTCCCATATAAAAGTGCTCACTTGGTACTGTTTTGAGCAACGACCCATACACATTCTGTATATTTTGTTTATATAGTAAAAATATACTCCATATTACTCATACATTTGCTCAAATATTTATCCAGAATGTCAATATTTGCCCAACTTATCTGCAGAGCATACAAACCTGGCTTGTAGAGTCAAGTGTAAAATAAATCGGTCTACTAAGCACGTTAGGGTCAGGGCTTGTAAGGTTACTCAAGGAGTTTCAACAATGGAGCCTACGACCCGAAACGGTCGCCGGGTCAAATGAACATCCTGTTATTCTTATTAAATACAATGTTATTGAGAAAGTTTCGCCATTAAAAGACGTTGCGTAAAGGCTTCAGAAACGGACTTTGCAAACACATGCCACAGCTCGTCGAAAAACGTAAACAAAAACCAACATGTTGCCTGCACCTGCCCTCGAACCCTCAGCGGAGCCCTTCGACTGATTTGATGGATCCTCAATCTTAAAGGCCTGACATTTAGGTCCGAAATCAAATGCAGTGCGATCTCTGTAGATTGAATGTTAATTCTGCCTGTGCTTAAAGATAATGTTTTATTAACTTTCCTAAGCGTGAGCCTAAGACTCAAATGTTTGCTAGAATATATAACGGTAAATGTAAATGTAATTAAAATGATATTTTTTATCGTACTTTTCCATTTCATCGAATTTAAAAAGGGGAAATATTAAACTGCACATCAATAATACTGATTTGCACAGCAAATATACTGATTTTCACAGCAAATATTAGGGCAAAATACTGCGGCAGCTTAGGTGTAGGGTAAAGGGTGTGAGTGAAACGTAGCCCCCTTTATCCTTCGTATTAGGTTGAACATGTAAGAACAACAAAAAGACTTTAAAAAAATGTTTTTGATAATCCTTTTTTGCCGTTAAAATCAGTATTTTTGATGTGCGATTAAATACTAGCCTTAAAAAAGTACATACTCTGAGTTATGGAATCAGTAAAAAAGAGTTCAACGCGTTAGCGCTTCTTTCTGAGCATAAATTATAATTCATTTGAATGTTTGTTTGGCTTTTTAAAATTATTTTATGTATTCAGTAAAGTTGCCTCCGTAGTCTAGTTCGCTTAAGGCCCCTTCTCGCACATGGGATGAGGGTTAGAATCCGGGGCAGATCATGTACAAATGAGTTAAGTAATTAACTTATGTACACACGTATACAATATGGACTTTCCAACGGTGACGGAAAACATCTTGAGGAAACCTTCAATCTCCATAGCTGGGGCGATGGGCTAGCCCCCTTTAAATGAAGTGTGCATCCGTGTGCTGATGATGTGTGGTGTGGTGATGCAAGTGTGGAAGTAGTCTCAAATGGTTGCACTCTTAAAAAATTGACGTTTGAGTGTGGCCAGAAAAAAAATACAGTAATCAGTAATTGTTGGGATGACGAAAAAAAGTTTTAAAAAAATAAGGAGACAAAAAAATTCAAGATTGCTAAAAAATTATGTGTCCCCAGGTCAAAACAAACAGATTGCAGATTGCTTCCACACTTGCATCATCAAGGAGCACCTGTTTTTGTATACCAATCTCAAAGTGGAATTTCTTAAATGGAAGTACGAAAAAATACTCTTCCTTTGTACATATAGGACGTATAATTGCAGGAAATATGAATCTCTTCGAAGATGGCATCGATACGTTAAACGCTTCCCGTCATATTGTTTTGTTCAGATTGCCGATACCAACAGATTTAAGACAGGAAGTTATATGCAGCTGTATCAGGACGCAACAGAAATGTAGCCTTTATTTTAAGGGATTGCTATGGACATCATTCTGAAGAACTTCAACTGTGAAGCCGATTTCATCAGAGCAACCTTATTTCTGACATCTCCATACCGTTTTGTATAAGACAAACAAAACATGTAACATAACATTTACATACATACATTGCTTCTGGCCCCAGGATACCTGTATCATGGGAACCAGAAACATCGACGTCACACACATAGAAACATCCAAGACCTGGGGTTTTTTTTTACTCCCAGCTGGGGATCGAACCTGGGACCTCGCAAAGGTCGCTGCGCCACAAAGGTCGTCAAACTGTGAACTTTTTAAATTGATAGGTCATACAAATCCAGGGTCATATTCAAAGTTGCCAAAGGTAGCCGAGCAAAGAAACAAAGCTTATTTTTAACCGGTGCTTTAACACGCCGGAGAATAGGAAAGGAATAAGAATAGAAATAGGAAATTCCGGGAGAATAAGAATAGGAAAACCTATTGTTCGTAGAATCAAATCTCTCTATTAGAACACCATTACACAACTATACTCTACATTTCTGATCAGTAAATCATTCATCATTAATTGTCTCATCATCATTCATCATTAATTGTCTCTGAGAGACTGCGTCTGTAGATTATAACATCACGCGAGTTTAGTGTGTCATATTATATCTGTTGCAATATCCACGTAATCTATATTAAGTGACCTGTTAAATAATAATAAGACTATAAGTAATGTTATTTATGATTATTTCCGGCGCAGCTTACATAATTTAGTAGGCAGTCATTTTCAACATTAACCTATAAAGTGTCTAACCGCGAACGAAAATTTTGCTGGTGCTCTTATAATAAAATAAGTAGCCGCTTCTGCAGATTCTAGACAGTATTGCTGGTGCTCTTATAATAAAATAAATAGCCGCTTCTGCAGATTCTAGACAGTATTGCTGGTGCTCTTATAATAAAATAAATAGCCGCTTCTGCAGATTCTAGACAGTATTGCTGGTGCTCTTATAATAAAATAAATAGCCGCTTCTGCAGATTCTAGACAGTATTGCTGGTGCTCTTATAATAAAATAAATAGCCGCTTCTGCAGATTCTAGACAGTATTGCTGGTGCTCTTATAATAAAATAAGTAGCCGCTTCTGCAGATTCTAGACCGTATTGGCACGACATACCATTCATTATCATAAACTTGAGACGGAAGTCCACAATCAATCAATCAAAATTTCTTTATTTTCTTTAGATATTATACAATATACTTAAATCACTTTTGTTTGTCTCTTCTCTCCATTGGAGAGGTGGGCGAAGAAACTGCCACAGATTCGTTCTTAGATCTCATTTAAAAATAGGGCATAACATAGCGTCACGCCTTTTCCCATACGGGGTCGCAGAGGCACAACTGTGCCCACTTTTAGCCAGCTATTCAAAACTCTATTTTACGGGACAGGGGGCTAGCCCATCGCCGCAGCTATGGAGTAATGAAGGTTTCCTCACGATGTTTTCCATCACCGTTAAAACGTCCGTATTATGTACTTAAGACGCTGATTAAATAAATATGGGGTGCTGTTTTTATGTGTTTTTCAGGAAATACTGGGCAAATCGTAATTAATTTCTGGTATATGTAATTTGACTATATAATCTAGAGATTCTTAATTGGAAAACATGTTTGGATAAAATTTTCTCGATAGAAAATAAATACAAAGTCAACCCTTTTTTATGGTTTTATCCTATTACACCGCAGTAGTAAGTGAATATGACTGTGTGATAATTGCAATGTATGAACAATTGTTATTTCTAACGATTTTCAATTTGAAAGTTAATTCCCTGAAATAGTTTATTTTTTATGATTTTTTTTTACGTTTTGGCGCTTACGTTGTTTCAGGTTAGTCGCGAGTGCATTATTGGCATCCCGCTTTTTCTTATTCGCGAGTAATTATTGCATCTCACTTCCACTCGACAGCGCATTTTTATTCCATCATCGCCTTAAGATAAATTAATTATCTCATTGGTACATGCTCGAACCTGCATCTCTTGTGGGAGAAGTAAACGTAAAGCCTATTAGACCACGGAGCTCCGTAAAAAATAGGTTGTGCTTAAATAGTTCGAAAATTTACACATAAATTATTCTACACGGCATTGTTTTGTAAAGTGACGCCCGACTCAGAGAAGATAGTTAACGTATCGCTTGAAACCAAAAAATCATTTAGTTGTTCCCTCGCATATTTTTATTCCGATAAAGAGCTCCGTGGTCTAACGGGTTTCACGCTTGCTTCTCACACAGGAGATGCAGGTTCGATTCCTGATCATGTACCAACGAGATAATCTATTTATCTTAAGTGCATTATCGGACGTTGAGTGTTTCGGACGGCACGTGAAGCTGTAGGTCCATCAACACGCACTGAGCCAGCGTGGTGGAGTATGGCTTGATCTTACTCGTATCCGGGTAAAGGCCTGTGCCCCTCAGTGGGGATATTAATGGGCTAAATTATATTTATATTTTTATTCACAAATTGCCGTGTTCAATTTGTCCTGATATAACTGCGACCTGAGGGGTTACCACAATCTTTTTCCGATTCAAAATAGGTTCAAAACAAGAACATCACCATGGCAACCATTTCCATTCCATTTCGCCATAATGGGCTTTATTTACCTAATAACAAGACTTGTTTTAAGACGGTCACGGTAATTTTGCGGAACAAATTAGGTTCCTAATCTGAATTGGCATAAGACGTTGTGGTAACCCTCCAGAGGGGTTACCACAATCTTTTTCCGATTCAAATTACGTTCAAAACAAGAACATCACCATGGCAACCATTTCCATTACACTTCGCCATAATGGGCTTTATTTACCTAATAACACGACTTGTTTTAGGAACGTCACGGTATTTTTGCGGATCAAATTAGGTTCCTAATCTGAATCGGCATAAGACGTTGTGGTAACCCACCTGCGGTCACCGGATGGTCCACGAAGCGCAATATTGCGAACGCAGTAGCCAGCTATATAAGTACGGCCACAATTTAATTATTTTTAACCCGAATGGCCGAGTCGGCAGTGACCCTGCCTACGTAGCCAAGGGTCCCGGGTTCGAGTCCCGGTGGGGCCAAATATTTATTTGATGAGAACGGATGTTTGTACCCTAGTCATGGTTGTTTACCTATCTAATAATACCTTGTAAAGTACTATCTAATAACCTAAAAAATAATAATAATACCTTGGACACTATTTGCACACATTGATCTAGCCCCAAACTAGGATTCCCTGTATCTTGGGTACTAGACAACGATACACATACTTATATAGATAGATATTATACTTAGATAGATAAACAACCAAGACTAGAATAAAAACATTCGTTCTCACCAAACAAATATAATATTTGCCCCCACCGGGACTCGAACCCGGGAGCCTTGGCTCTGTAGGCAGGTACACTGCCGACGTTGCCATTCGGGTCGTCAACATGGCACAATCATTATGTGTTCATTATTTTGACAACCTTCTTTGAGCAAAGTCGCATGCCTTGCTGAGCTACTTGAATAGGGCGCCAGCAAAGTTGTATGGAAATTCATTGCTGGTGAGTTACATACAACTCACATTGAGTGGCTACAGCCACCAGCGATATCCTGTGAAAATCCATTATTGCCGAGTTTTGTTTCAAAAATGGAAAAACTCAGAATTTGGCTGTGTAAGTTACAGCCTAGAAAAAAAAAGCGCGGGGAAGCCACAAGAGAACATCGCGGTATTTTTTTTCCGATTAGCCATATTGTGTTCCATCAATATTCGTGATAACTTAATTTAAATAACTCGCATTGTTTGAGTAAAGCACTACACAAGCCTTGGTCCATAATGACTGCACTGCTGTCCACGCCATGATGGCCTCGAGCTTCGCTACGCTCTCCTTTAAGCTTGTTCATCAGTGCGGCTTTATTCCAGCTTGTGCATTAACCCAGATTTTACGGGATTTTTGATAATTGGATCGCGGTTTTGAACTTTACACTTTAAGATAAGGTTCAAATCCTATGAAATAAAATTGATGGTTTTATCAAACGCTAGTAACAAATGGGTTAACAGCTGCAATGCTGACCGTGCTGTGTAGGCCTAGAGCTACGCTTTCGGCCGCCAGCAGTGCTGCAAACGCGGCAGTAATTTACATTACAGCTGTCGCTAATTTTGGATAATGTTGAAAGGTTCTTGCGTACTTACATACATTATATTTTCGAAAATTAAAAGACTTGCTACAGTTATTATACCAATTACAGAACAGAATATTATCCCATTTTTCCACCTTAACAAGGCGATTGGTCGTGTAGAATTACTAGAAACTAATATATGCTTGGGTAGATATACTGGAAACGAGTATAGTTACAGTTTAAATAAAGTTAAACAAAGTTAATAAGGATTTTGATGGACGGTATACCGGGTGCGACAGAAAGATTTAGTCATATTTTAGGGAGTTGTTAGGGACATTATTCTGAACAACTATCACTATGAAACCGATTTGATTACAGCAACTTTATTTTCCATTTATTTGTACATTTTGGTACGGGCGGTCAGCTGATTTAAATTTAAACATATGACTCTAAATACAGTTTTGCTTGGCAAAAATACTGGTATTGCCTGACTGAAATGCTGAACAGCAACAAAAAATTTGATCTTACAAGTTAATCCTAACACGAAGGATAAAGAGAGCTTCGCTTCGCTCACTCCTTTTATCCATCACCTACCCTGACCCATCACTCCCTCGCCCAGATAGTCCTTTATTTTGCCAATAAGCGGTGGCCAAACCAATCATAATTTGGTCGCGCAAATCAGTAATTTTATCAGGCAATTCTCTTTTTTTTTTCGGTCATTCGCTTAATAGATTTTTTATTCGGTCGTTTTATTATTTCCCTTTTGTATTGGGAAGCGAAAAATAAACTTGCTCTGACCAAATAGGTTTCATAGTGAAAGTTGCTTAGAATGATGTCCCTAACAACCCCCTAAAATATGACTACACGTTTCTGGTACACCCTGTAGATGTGTCTTGTAATTGTTATGGAATGCTTAATTTTATGTTACAGGCTCCAATATATTACAATGTATGTGCAAACATTCATTTAATTGATGAGTTACATTGTGCATTACCTCTCTGGTTTTGTGGTCGAGGCTGTGATTCCGGGAAACGGGGTCCGGTTTCGAACCCCGGGTGGGGGGAAAACTATAAAATAAATCCCCAGCTCTTGGATGTTTATTGTGTGTGAAGCCACTTTTATTGGTTCCCACAACACAGGTTATCCTAGTGTGGGGCCAGACGCTATGTATGTGCCTGTATGTAAATGTTTATGTATTATGTTTTTATATGTTTAATAACAATTGAACTGCAAAGCCTGTTTTAGGTGGCCGATGATTTGTATTTGGGAAAGTAGAAAAAAATATCATTATTCAGAATGACCAAACTAGTAATTCCTTTGTTGACCGAGCGACGAAGCGACTCCGTTTCAGCTTGGGACACAATGTTTTCGTAAGTCTGGATTTCTGTCCGGCTGTTCTCCTCTGCAGGTCGCATTTCTCAACCGATTCTCGATATTGAGTTATTGTCAAATTATGTTTTTTTTTCAAAATGGCGGGTATTTGGGGTTGAGATGTAAAAAAAACGACTAGTATTTAATCACACAGCAGAAATACTGATTTTCACAGCAAAAAATGATCAGCAAAAATACTTTTGTTTTAAGTATTGTTCTTACATGTTCAACCCAATACGAAGGATAAAGGGGGCTTCGCTTCGCTCACCCCGTTTACCCTTCACCTAAGCTACCGCAGTATTTTGCCCGGATATTTGTTGTAAAAATCAGTATTTTTGCTGTGCAAATCAGTATTATTGATGTGCAGCTTAATATTTCCAAAAAAAACTACAGCCCAAACGGCTTGACAGATTTTAACAAATAAGATGTCGTTGGATTTTTGGAGACCGCGAGAGTGACAAAGGCTATATAATTTTAGTGGAAATATTTATTATTGTATTGTATATTGTATAATTATATGTATATATTTACATATAATTAGCATACGTCATGTTTTGCCTCTTCTCTACAGTGGGAGTAGAAAGGCCGTAAGTCAATAAGTTGATCACAAATGTAGTTTATAAAGTAATTTTTGAGGCTATTTTCATACACTATATACGTAACTAGGTGCATTCATAAGTTTGTACGTAGAATTGAAAGAAAATGCAATGGGGATATATGTTTTGATCGATTTGTATAATCATTCCACTTATTCATCCCATAAACTTCAAAGGGCCGGAGGTGTGGGGTTGTACAATAATTAAAAAAAAACGTACTGTACAGTCACAGAGCCATTATTTCTGATACACACTGTTATTGATTAGATTTCGAAATCCATAATGGTGTAGGTGTACGTCAGATTATAAACACAAATCAGTCCAACTACGTTTCACCTGCTAAGAGGATTATAAAACGACATGTTGCATTTCCTATGCCTATAATTACTTATACCCGATTCAAGACACAAACAAAAATACATAAGGGCAGCTCGATATTGAAGGCGAGGGCCCGTCAATACTTAAAATAACTTATGCCCTATCAACTATGAGGAGGTGCAGGTACAAATCCCGGTGCTGACCATGTACCGATGAGATTTGTTATATATCTTAAGAACATCATAAGGACGTTGAAACGGTGGAAAATATAGTGAAGAACCCTTCATTACTCCATAGCTGCCCATTTATAATGTGTTTTTTTGTCTTGTTGTAAGTTCTATATTATTTTCTAAGAAGAGGCTTTCGATTTATTTTGAGCATTCTTTATGAAATTAAAGTCTGAGATTTTTTAGTTAAAATAAGTATTCTTGTTTATTTATTTCTGTTGGTATTACGTATTTTACGATATTTCCAGAATATTTCACGTTTTTTTCGTAAAGCAAGTTTTGATTCCTTTTGAGAGCCAGGGTAGTTTGAGTGTTTGGGTCTAATAGAAGCCCTAGATCTATTATAGTAGTTATGTTATACATAATGGAGGGCATTAAAACTCGAGAGTTTTAATGCCTAATTACAGTTACATAAATAGTTATCTACACACATATCATAAGCTCTCTTTGACTGCATGTTCGACCGGCATTGTGGCATTCATCATTGCTCTGTATTTGTTTAGCTTTTCAGTTGTACCAACATCACAGACAAACTAGGGGCGGCACCCAGGTGGGCGTCGGCGTTCGAAATTGGAATATCATAATATGTCGAAATATTGATACATTATGGTCATAATATATCAATATTAGGATTAGGATAAGAAATGAGTTTTTACCAAGTAGTTTATCATTATATATGACGAGCTCTTAGCGCAGCGGTTGTGGCTCTGCCTACTATGCGAGAGGTCCCGGGTTCGATCCGGCTGGGGGTAAAAAAAAAACCCAGGTCTTGGTTGTTTATATGTGTGTGACATCGCTGTTTCTGGTTCCCACGACACAGGGTATCCTGGTGTGGGGCCAGAAGCAATGTATGTGCTTGTATGTAAAAAAATATATATATGCTGGTCGTAACATGCGGTTTTGGACGCAGTAAATAGGGTTTATGATACGTGTGTAGATAAAAAACTATATTTTTATCTATAAACCTATGTTTATAGATGGTGTTCAGATTGAATTTATAGCAAACAGGCCCAAGTTGCTTGCCGTGGTTTCTTAAATCCTTAAGACCTTACCAATTGCAAAAACTATTCCTTGAAACGTGCATATTCCTTGTCAGCTACATGGCGTATGCTAAATTATCTCATTACCTCTGTGTTATCGACTTTGCGCAATTTTTTGGATCACATGGTTAGCTCTAACTGCGTATCTATAATCTCAAATTAACTCAATCATATAGAAATACTATAATTTCTGGAGCGAGCACGTACAAGTATGATGGGCCATAGTACTGGTTGAGAAACAAGACTGGTCCAGATTATGGTCCGTTACCATATCTCGCTGCCACAGTTTGAGATCAAGTGTCACAACGGTAAGTTGTTGACTTGCAAAAACCGGTGCTGGAAGAGTGGCTTTGATCAACGAGAACAAATTTCGGGTGATATGGCCTTGCCTCTAATTGACCGAGCGAGCGAAGCGAGCGAAAGGCTCTATTTCGACAAGATAGGAGGCCGATTTTGCTTTCGTCTGTCTCTATGTATCTGTCTGTGTCTGTCAGTTCCGGTCTAGGGGCCACAGTTTTCAAGCGATCCTCACAAAACTTGGCACACGTGTTCCTTGATTTTTTTTTTTTATCGAGACCTTTTCTCGATTTTCCTCTTGGGGAGGGGAGTTATGACGTCATTATTTTTTTGTATGTTTTTTTTTTTTTTTTCTGAAACCTACCGTGTGGGGTATCAAATTAAAGGGCTTCATGAGCCACTTCTAAAAATATACCACACGATTACCTTTCGGCCGCCTGTTTTCTAAAAATCCATATTTTCAAAACATACCAAGTTTGGATTCCTCGAAGTAGGAGAGGATTAGTAAAGAGGATCTATACAGACCATGAGAGTGACTGAAATAGACTATAACTATTTTCGTAAAAAGTCAATAGATTGTATTTTAAATCCCAAAATGTAGTTTACAAAGTTATTGGTGCGGCTACTTTACAACTTGATTTTGATTGAATCTAAAATACTTACCTATAAATTGGTTCACAGTTCCCCCCTGTTAGCAAGGTCTACTGCCCACAGGGCCACTAGTAAGTTAGAGATATTTGTTGTGGGCATCTCAGCCATCTCTCCTAGGCATAAACCTTCCTTACCAGTGTTACTATCTATCTTACACCAGTAGTAAATACACCTACTCGTAACTGTGTAAGCTATGATGATGTGGTCTGACCGATTTCGGCCGCGTCATCAGTAGACGTCGTTTCCTTCCTTCTTTGTGAAGATCCTCGCACATTGCTGGCATGTGAGCCGCCCTTGTGCGTCACACACAGGTATACTAAAACAAACAGTCACATTTACCTGATAAAATTAAAAGTTATCAATTTAAAGGTAACCGCTCGCTGGCGCAGTGATTATTTTCGTACTCGGTCGAGTTTCTTTTGTTTGTTTAAATTATGTTAAATACTTCTTGTTAATAGACTTACGGCGGGTCATTGGGAACCTCACAGGGTACCTACTCACACACTTAGGGCCGTGTAATTGAATCTAAACTACCCATGGGTTCCTACTCTGCCCCCCTCGTCAACGTGAAGATGGAGGAACAATGGACATTTTCCCATAAAGTAATAACGTAAACTCGAGCGCAAGTGCCGGTGCGATTGTGGGTACACTCAGCAATACACAAGCCTTCATTTTATGAGTAAAATAGGGATGAGGACTGTGTATACCTGTGGGCCTTTTTAATCTCCAACTCCGACAGTTTTAATGCCTAATTATGTATAGTTACATACACTAGTTTATCTACACACATATTATAAGCTCTCTTTGATGTATTCAGGAATCGCAAATTCGACCGGCATTGTGGCATTGATCATTGCTCTGCAGTTGTTTAGCTTGTTCAGTAGTACCAACTTCACAGACAAACTAGGGGCGGCACGCAGGCGGGCGTCGGCGTTCGAAATGTCATAATGCATCAATATTCAGATAAGAAATGAGTTTTTACCAAGAAGTTTATCATTAAGCTGGTCGTAATGTGCGGTTTTTGGACGCAGTAAAGAGGGTTTATGATACGTGTGTAGATAAAATATTTAAACGTGACCCTCAATCTATAATCATAGAAGTAAAATGAGGCAAGGAAGTAGGACTCACTAACTCACTACATTCACTAGGCGTTTTCGGTGTTGACCAGTATTATCAACAAGTTGCTACTACAGGAGCGTGAAAAAAATATTAGGAGATACAAGAGTAAAGCTTGGCGTGCTGTAGACTGTAATTACCTATCTCCGTGAGAGTCGCCGTTAATCTGTCATTTCCTGTGCTCTGTCAGCCCCTGATCGATGTGGGATGGTGACGAAAGAATTAGCACTGCACTTTATCTCTAATAAGCATTGCGTCATCTTATACAAGTGTTAGTGTTACAGAAAGGGCTAGTTAGAGTTTATTTGAGACATAATTCTGAATAACTATCAATTAAGTAAATGCCCTAACTATTAGAATTTTGATGATCGATGAGTCAGTCAGTGACAAAATGACGGAACTTTGAACAACTTTCGTTTCTTATCTATTTATTCTAATTGACAAAATTGTGGGATTTTGCCTGTATATATTATGGCCTTATTTTGCCTGTATATATTATGGCCTTATTTTGCCTGTATATATTATGGCCTTATTTTGCCTGTATATATTATGGCCTTATTTTGCCTGTATATATTATAGCCTTATTTTGCCTGTATATATTAATAGTCATAGAAAAATCAGTTGTCTTCTTGAAGTGCTTCCCCCTACACTGCCCCCATTTGGTTTTTTTCGCAATATCTTGCGAAGAATGAAGTCCTCAGCGTGCCTCTCAAATTTGATTAAAATCTGTCTATAAATATCGCTACAGAAAACTTCGCCACTTTCCCGCCTTCTATTTTCCACCCAATCTTAAATCGCGATTAACTAAAAAAACAAGGAACACAAGGGAAGGTGCACATTTCCTTCAAAATCGGTTGAAAAATGCGATGTGTAGGCGGGAACAGTCAGGCAGACAGATGGACAAAGGTATTTTTGGCTAATCTCGAACTGGCGGACGGACAATATATTTAAATACGTATATATCGCATAGCAGGAATACCATATGTGTATCACACTGATTGATTGACGGGACAATAATATGGATTATATTAGTTATTGTGACCTTCTCTGTCATTTCAAGAACAATATCTACCATCATGACAATGCCAATTATGTTTAGTCACGTAATAAAATAAGGTAAGGGACAATTATTATTTAGTTAAAATTAAAAGAGCACATGTACGAGTTTTTTATTCTAATCACAAAGCACCACAGCTGACTTGTGCCAAAATAAACGGCTTAAGTTTAAACGATGACCAAAAACGCACCTATTTTACTACCAATAAATTCGAAATGACTGCCAGAATGGATAATGTCCACCAAATTGTGTTTGGATAAATGATCATCAAACTTATTTTTATGTTTTGTGTACTTAAGTTTATGTTTTAAGTATTTTTTGTTGTTCTTACATGTTCAATCTAACACGAAGAATCTTTACCCTTCACCTAAGCTACCGCAGTATTTTGCCCTGATATTTTTTGCAACTTTTGGTGTTCATTTATCCATTTTGGGTACGAAAAAAATATTTTGGTGATCATTATATTTGTTGCCAAAATAAACACAAAATGAGACTCAAGTTTGCATACAGTTCGCTCCCTCTGGTATTGAGTTGTGATACTAATGTAGGTAATGGAGTTCTGCCTTTTCTCAACAGATGCCGACACATTCTTAGTTATATTTTTTTTATCTTACTATCGCGGTGAGTACACGAATGGTCTTTTTTTAGGGTTTCATACCCGGAGGGTGCCATACCGGACCCTAATAATAAGCCTCCGCTATCCGACTGTCCGTCCGTCCGTCATCGTCAGCGTCCCGTAACTCATTACCCGTAATAGGAAAAAAAAAACTTTCACAGAATAATCTCCACGAGATTGTATAAATCAAAGATACGTGTTTAAACACATAACATCACGGCTTATTAATGGTTGTGGTGGCAATTGGTTTGATATCGGTTGCACAATCTATAAGTTCTGGGTTCGAAGCCACGTTCGGACATCATATTATTTATTTTTGTTTTATTATTACGTTTTGGGTACTAAGTTGGCAGGGGCACATTTTTTAGGTTCGGAGTAGGGTTACTAGTCCAATCCTGTTTCCAAGCATCCGTGATGTTGAAGTTGGTCTGAATGAGGTTCCCTGCTGTAGCGTAGGGTGGGTGGCGAGAACCTGTCAACAACAACCTGTGTGATGGCGGATTGAAGAACTATTCATGTACCGTTAGCTCGGGCCTTCCCTGGATTTTAATAGCCTGCCGCCGGCAATCTGCCGAAGCCCTAGGAATTATGTCCCCAACAGCCCCCTAAATATGACTACACCTTTTGTTACCCACGTCAACATTTTATATCTTTATATATGAACATACCAAATAACGCCTATGAAAATGCCACAGTGGTTAAAAGGTTAGGGTTGGAAATAAATATCTGCAATAGAAATGCGAATGCTGTTGAAGTTTCGTCCAAAACAGACTATCCAAATACAAATGCTATATTGCATTCGCGTCAATCTAAGTTCTTCTTCAAATACTTTAGCATTCACGTGGATTTATGTTCTCCATTCAGGACAACTACAGCAGCAAAAGAGCTAAAAACAAAATATCTAGTTTATTTATATTTGATAAATCTGACAATGCAAAACAATGCGTAGATTTGGTAGAGGGTGTCTTTTTAATGTATAAATGTTTAGGGTTATGTTTAACCTTTCGCCCTCAGATATTAAATTCAAAAACATTATCTCTATTCCAGGTACAGTCGAGGCGACAAGCGCTGGGCCCCCCTACAGGATGCCCCCGGCACCCGAGGCTGCCCTTCCGGGGGCCCCTGCCCCCACTATGTCCGCCCTGCACACGCACTCTGCCAAATTCCCCGTAAGTTGGAAAAAAAATCTGCCAGGCCAAGAGACTTCACTGTCACAGGTGACTGAGAAGGGCGACTTCACTGTTTTTGGTTTTCGCAACGTCTCTAGAAGTGTCGAGGGTTCATGGTTCGATGTTCTGTGGAAAAATGAGGAAAAGGAAAAAAGGAAGACTTAAAAGAAAAAAAATGCCTGTAGCAAGTTAGGCTTTGTCCTAATTATGGCTGACAATCAGCGCCGACTGATTCATCCTTACTTCCGGCGGCGCTACAACCTGTTTTTGTGTGTCTTGGCCTCCTCCACGATCTTCTTTCGTTTCGCTCTGTTTGTGGCCTCCGTTCTCCAAAACGTTTTCTTGGCAATGCTCTCCAGATCTTCTTCTAGACAGCCTTCCACCGCTTCCTGAACTGTTTTGTTGAGGGATCAGATAGGTGGCCTGCCCATCTCAGCCTTTGTGTCTTGCAAAACTTGACCATAGTTAATTTGTGAATCAGTGCCTACATTTCATTCTGGCACGAAAAGTATCGTCATTTCGCGGACTGACTCAAGACCTTTCGCTCAAAAACCGCTAGTTTTAGTTTCAAGATGCATGCAACGTATGTTTTATCTAACTACAAGACTAATGATTCGGCCTCTTGTAACTTACAACAGGCCGAATGATAGTCTTGTAGATGGTAATTTTGGACTTGGCAGTTTGGAGTTTGCTATTAAGCATGGCCTTACTTGCGTTGAAGAATCTGCATCCAGAGGCTATACGAGCTTTGATCTCCTCTTCCATCCAATTTTATGCACTGTCCGTTTCCTTTTTTATATTTTGACATATCGCTAGTTTGCGGCGATTCAAATTTATATGGAAACTTGATAGTAGGCGCTCACTGTCAACCGTAATCAGAAGCTTTAAAATGGTCTCGCTGAATTCAGTTGTAAATTTTATTCATTTTGTTAGGGTCACCTTTGGTCACGCCGCCAGAGTAATAAATGAGGTAATTTGCTTTTATTACTCTGGCGGCTGAACATAGGCCTCTCCAATCGCACTCCAGCGTGACCGGTCCGTAGCCACCTGCATCCAACGAGATCCAGCGATCCTCTCCAGGTCGTCGGTCCATCTCGTAGGTGGCCGTCCCACACTGCGCTTGCCAGTACGTGGTCTCCATTCAAGGACCTTTTTGCCCCATCGGCCATCCGATCTTCGCGCTATGTGGCCTGCCCATTGCCACTTCAGCTTGCTTATCCTGACATAGCCCGTAGGCTATGTCAGCAACTTTGGTTCTTGTTCATTCAACTTTGGTTGGCCTATGTTCAGCAGTGGACGTTAACAGGCTGAAATGATGACTCTGGCGGCTTCCTGACAGTGAGTGTCGGCGTTGTTTCAAAAGGGCAGGCACTTGGTAAGACGGCGCGATCAAGAATCTAAGAAAATGAATAAACTATCTACATTCGTGATATTGAAAAGGTATTCAAGCACGGTTTGTTGATTACATTAGTTGAGGTACTAAATCACTCTGCCTCATTCATTACGTATACAAAGGCTAAGTTTTATTAGGTAAGCCAAGATAAACAAGATTCCGTAATCGCAAAAAAACTAAACAGGAACCATCCATAACAACATAACAATGAAATTACTTTTTTACATCGCAACTATTAGATCAATTACCGTTGCTGTAATAACACATCAATATCGATGAGAAATTACACTTTCACTGATGCCTCGATTTCTTTGTCCGCCAATGTAAAAACTCACGCAATTTGTATGGGGGAAATTGATAGGAAACTTTGTGGCAGATGTGAAAGTTTTCATATAATTAGTTTATAGTTCGCTGCGGCGGCGGTGGGCTGGTCCCTTGTCACGCAAAGGGAAGCATTTTAATTACAAAGTTGGACGCAAATTCTCTTTGTAATATAGACGAAGCTTTGTAAATTCTGTCCTGTACAACCGTCAAATGCCAATAGATTTCCCGTCAGTCAATATTCTCAGTTGTCAGTCGGAATGTACACAAACATCACTGATTATCATACAGTCGTAGTGAAAACCTAAGATTAGCACGAGGCAGTCATGCATAGGTCCACTGAGGGAGAAGTACAGCCACCTAAACCTTTAACTGTCCGGCAGCATTCACCGTGAGTTTCTACAGTTCATTATTTGTGATCTGTGCTAAATATACGTATTAGTAGTTTGTGTGACTGCTACATATGGAGGGCATTAATACTCGAGAGTGGGTCTATGAAACGAGCCGAAGGCGAGTTTCATAATAATATCACTCGAGAGTTTTAATGCCTAACTAAGTACATTTACAAACACTAGTTTATCTACACACATATCATAAGCTCTTTTTGATGTGTTCAGGAACCGCATGTTTGACTCTGCAGTTGTTTAGCTTGTTCTGTAGTACCAACTTTACACTAGGGGCGGCACGTAGGCGGTCGTCGGCGTTCGAAATTTGAATGTCATAAAATGTAGAAAATTTTTCAGATAAGAAATGAGTTTTTACCAAGTAGTTTAACATTATGCTGATCGTAACGTGTGGTTTTTGTACGCAGTAAAGAGGATTTATGATACGTGTGTAGATAAAAACTGTAAAACAATGTAATATGTTCATCATTTTATAGTAAAGAGTTATTTTTGACGGTCTTTTTTTTCTTTTTTCTGGGGAATATATATATATAGTACCATAAACAACAGTCCCGGGTATCGGGTTGTCGGGTGTGAAATTGTCGAAATAGAGGACCGTTCACCAGCCGGTGTTCAGCGGGCGTCACACCAACCTCGTCATCTATCTAAACAACTGTCTATAAGTATGAGTTTACTGACGATTATGTGCATGTTAGATTTTACCGTATTTCGACCGTGTTTTGTGTTATTTTTTTGCGATATTTACGACCAAAATTATAAATTTCCAACTAGAAAATGTCAAACAGGGGAAATAACCAACTGGTGATGAGGGCTCTTGCTCTCTTTAATGATATTTCAGAGAGAACCGAGGTGGACCTAGAACTCTATTTTTGAATCGCACGATATCACGCAATTTCCTTCGACATCCGAAATTTCGTATTTTTCAGTCATTGCGCAACGAGTGGTCAGGACCAACCGGACTTTATAGGGTAATACGGGACCAACACAATTTAAAGTGTGAAACTGTCTTACGATTTTACTGTTCCAAATCCAAAACGTCAAATATTGTGACATTTGCAACAGATACAACAGCCCGATTTGTTCCATATTATTGCTAGGATTTAGTAGGCCGCTTGCCTGCACAGACACTGTCATAAAGCCTATAATATGAGAGCATTTAACGATGACGAACCATTCAAAAACACAGAAAATCGACGGCATAAGACTAGTTACTCGATCGTGACATAAGTCGCATGCGATATATTATATTATGTAACGTGAGTGATTAAAAAATAGAGCTCCTCTTCCAATGTTCTTGGACGGGATTCGCAAGGGTCGCCACTTATTATATGTGCTAAAATTAAGATCTCTTTTATATCCTGTAAGCTGTTGCTTCTCTGTCCTTGGATTTAATGTCTGTTTGTGCCGATTGGGTTTAACTGCAATATCACAAGCATGCATGTTTATAATAAACAAAATAAATAAATAAAAAAACTGTGAAAATGTCCAAGTTCCATACAAACTCATGGAACTACGGTGAACACTCAGACAAAGAGAGTTAGATAGCATTATACTTGTCTCTATCCACCTCTTAGTACTATGGTAATGATAGCTGACGACATGGAACATCTGATTGAGACTGGACAGAGTCCATTAAGGCCAATGATAAACCGACTCATTGAAATACTTGAATAGATCCGACGACGACTAAATAGGTACTGGTACTTGAATAGACGACGTTTTCTTAACTAGTTTCTTGCACATAAATGCAACTAAGTAGGAAGTGCTACGATGAAAGCTTCTTACTTGAAATTGCGACATTTTATTGAACACTATTAGTGTTACAAGACTAAACATTCGGGAAATGACAATGCCATTAAGACATTTAGGCGGCGTTTTATTTGAGCAGCAGTTTATAAATTGTCATTTTTTCGTCCGTAGAGGGTGACATTTAATTGGCTGACCATATTTCGGCATATGATAGTACATGGGTACTATCATTTGCCGAAATATGGTCATCATATATTTCTTGGGGAATGTTGTTGATAACGATGGCGTTATCAACAACATTCCCCAATAAATATATGATCGCAAACGAAAAAACATATTTTCGTGTCTTCCTAGGTAACTTGTAATCAGCTGATTGGGTCATTGTGCTGAGGGACGAAATTCTTTCCCATTTGCGACCGTATGTTTCTTGGGAAAAGTTCCTCATAATGAGGGGTACTATCATTCTACAAAATATGGGCCGCTAAGTATAGTCAAAATCCAGTGTAGTCAAAATCCTCAGATGATTATTAATCAACGGAATTTCCCCCCCAGATCGAGCGCGAGGTGATCCTCTCGACCGTGGACAAGGGGTGCAAGGTTCCGATCGTGCAGGAGGCGCGCAGGCGCGGGCGGCTGGGGGCCGTGGCGCCGGACACGCCACCGAAGGCTGTGGCGGCCTGGACCCATGCTGAGGTTGGTAGACTAATCGTTAATTACCACGGACGACCAAAAGAGGGGTGATATAAGTTTGCAGCGTCTGTCGGTCGGGTTGTCGGTGTGTCTGAATGCCTGTCCCTGGCATCATAGCCATCAAACGGCTGGACGGTTTTTAATGCGGTTTTCTGTAAATGATAGTAGACTTCACTGCAACAGTTCTTAGATGTGTTTCAGTAGTTCGATAGTTATCAGCTTAACAAGGAATTGTGGTCAAACAGATTGATGGATTTTAATATTTCATTGAAATCAGGCTGTGAATGTAATCAGCCTAAAAAGGAAACAAGAGGACTAAATTTTAGTTATTTATGTGTTAGAGCTTTTGCCTAACAGTGGGAAGATTTAGGCTAATAATAATAATATGTCGAGGTGTTTTTTTTTATATAGAGTTTATTTTATGTGTCCTCACCATTTAGAAAAAGACACACTCTCCAGCGCAGATCATATAGGTTTCGTCCATCAATTGGTAAAGCCAAAGTTAGGAATAGGTTTAATTCTGAGCCGGCTCCATAATGCGTAACAAGTAATGTTCAGGGGAATTTTGTGGACGGCACAACGAGCATTACATGAAGCGCAAGCGCCGCCAGCTCGTCCTGCTGTCCACACACACACACACATAATTTGCGTTATATTACATACATGTTACGCAACGGCTGTAAAACAAAGAATAATAACTGATTAAGTACTCAACAAAGCCAGATTCCATTTTATATCAACAGCGACCATATTAAATTATAATTATTTTCCTATAACACCACAACTGATTGCTTAACAGTACTGGAGCTATGTAGTTACTCTTATCGCTCATGTACTGTTCATAATGTCCAGTTTCACTTAACGGCTGACGACTTTTCCGCTACAGACGGACGGACAGTACAAGACTATCTATAATCACTGCCAATATACACCCGTTACTTAGAATGAAAGATGAAAACTTTGTCATTCCGCAAGAAAATTGGAAGTAAAAATGTATCCATGGCTATTTTAGTGTAGAAAAAAATGGCAATGTGAGTGGAAAATTAGCGGACCAATGCGAGTGTTATGAAATAAACCAAATATCTTTTCAAAAAAACATGCAGTAGTCTGTTAATGTTGACATCACTTTTTTTTTCTAGATTAAATTGTCAAGATAGGTCTTTGTTAATTTAAGTGTATGGACTTTGGACTGATTTTGATGCGGGTTTGTTTTCAATAAAATTCATTGCAATGAATTGATTAGATACTTTTCAAACAGAAGCGGAATTAACTGGGCGTAGTGATTTAGTATGTAGGCTGGCCCAGCTGTACCACATGACATGTCTGTGACGTGGCTGTTTCTGGTTCCCACAACACAGCGTATCCTAGTGTGGGGTCAGATGCAAAGTATGCGCCCGTTTGTAAATGTTATGTTATGTAATTTCATAGATAGTAGAAAGGTAGATGGACTTCTTGATGTGCTCAACTTCTTGAGGAATCCTTCGTATCTCCATAGCTGCGGCGATGGGCTAGCCCGCTGTCATGCAAAATCAAGTGACGAATAACTGGCTAATCGTCGGAATCTCTGCCACCCCGTATGGGAAGCAGAGTGACGCTATGCTTGTTGTGATGATGGACTGAATTTTGAATTCAATTTGGTTCATCGTAATATTTATTGTCCGTCGACCTAAGGTCACATTCTTCGTATTGTCATGCATGAGGTTCGCTTGAGGGGCCAAGGAACCCGATCGTTATGCCTGGCCCGTCGCCCCGCTCATTAATTGCGCGGAAGGCAGTGAACGTGTTAACAGACGGACAGGCTTCCGTGAGCTTTATTAATAAGGATGTTAAGAATAGTTTTAAAGTAACTTAAACAGCGTGTTTTACGAGTAAGCAGCTGTGGATGCACAAATACCAATTCAAGAGTGAGCGAGTAACACTCAAACTCACCCTTACTCTTTCTCCCGTTACTCATTTCCTTATAACGAGATGGAGTTTAGTATACCCATATGTATTTTCAAGTCAACGGCAAGACATTGACATCAAATATTTTGCACATTTACAAAAGATTTTAAACATCTGGCTTCAAATATTTTATTAGAGAGGACTGCCTATTTTCTCTTCATTCTCCATGTTTATTACTTATCCAATTCTCCCTACTAACATCCGGTTCTCTTTAGTTTGCATAGGGATAGACTTGAATCTGTAAGTTATTTAAGAAATACAATATTTTTTATTACTGTTTGCAATCAATGAATTCAGATTACAAGTCGTATTTCAAATACAAGTGCGACTGCAATTAATACAGGCACGACCACACTAACAACAAAGGCTCGGTATAAAAATTCATGCGGTGTACTGAGCAGCGTGTCGGGTGCGCATACGCAGAAGCAACGGTGCTGGGCGTGCCGACTCGCAGTGTCGAATTGCGAATCGCGTGTTAAAATAGTTGATTGGTTGCTGTTGGGCGATCTATTCCAGATTAATAATATGGACAAGATACCGGCTAAAACGTGTCCCCACTGGAGCTCCTGTTACCCCGTATACGCAAAGATGTTACAGTATGTTTGGAAGTCGCATACGAAGTTAGTCTTATTGACATGTCATTATATAAGCAGATGCTTGCAGATACAATACTTACAGATACAAACAACGCTCATAAAATATTTCGTTACTTGCGTACTCCATAATTGATAAGCAATTTAGTCAAATTGATTGAGTAATGCCTTTCTATAACCAAGTAACAACCGATCATCATCACAACACGCAAATGTACCATCGACATGTTATTTTCATAACATGATTCACAACTGAGCTTGTTACAACTGTTCACGTCTTGGCCATTACACCAATAACAGTTATAGAGAAAATTAACCGTACTATCTTGTTCGGATCAAAATCCATGACGTGACGAATTACTTATGAAGGTGAGATCCGATTTTCACCTACGATGACCCTTAAAAAGTAAACCAGAAAATACATTTGCTAGGTTCTGTTTTCTTGTCTTGGTTGAAGATTTTTTTAATGCCTTAGATTAATATCTAACTAACCTAGATTAATGTAAACTAGGTATATTCCTAATTAGGTATATAAGTACTATCAATGATTATTACTCTCATTTATTTTTATATGCACATTTTTTTCTGGAACTGTGTTCAATATTTATTATATTCAGTGGATCTGAGATGAGTATGCTGAGCTATCAATATCATCCACTGTATTCAATTCCTTCACTCTGCCAACTTCACATGTTGTCTCCCCGCGAAAACCTTGCGTGACAATACTATCTTACTGTAAGAATTATTTTATTGGATGGTCTGGATTCGGCATAACAGGCAGACACGCATGCACATAAGACAATAGCGTTGTGTTGTAGACGGAATCCCACAAGCCATGCATCCGGTAGACAAGGCAGCCGTCGGTGGCTGGCAGGCTGTAAATCGTGTGGTTTATAAAAATGGAATTCAAAAAGTTTAATTAAATTCGCGTTTTGTAAGTAGCCAGTGTTGTTAATTAGATTTTTTTAATTAATTAGTCCTTAGTTTGGATATGTGATCGAGACAGTTAAAAAGAGTGAAAAATGTGAAGTGAATTGTGGCGTAAAAGTTCAGGAAAATGGTTGAATTTGCGCTGGAAAATGTTAGTATTTTTGTGTTTACTTATTTCTACCACAGTCTCTGTAAGCTGTAGACCTCGCGAGACACACAGGAAATGTGCGTTTTTTTTTCTTTATTTTCTGCCTCCTCACACCCTCTACCCCTTGAAGTTTATCGGATGAACAAATTACATTATTATAAAAAACCGACTGCACTATCTTTCAATACCGCATACAAACTTAAGAATGCACCTGGTTAACTACACGGAGTATGAAACTAGCTGCACTTTGTAGCCCCATAGCTCCGACATTATTATTTTCTAAACTAAATCTATAAAGAAATTCATATAATTATCAAACATGCTCACAAAATTTCACCAGCATCGGTTAAGAAGCGCGACCTGGTTGAGGACAGCCGGAAATCCGGCATACGAAAGAACTTTTGCCCAAGCTGAAAAGGGGACTTTTTCAAAATTCGTAATTTGATCATCTGCCAACGGTAAAAGAGTCTTTCTGCCCCTGAGTGCCGCGCGTAGAGCGGGTAACATCTCTTTCTCGCATAGGGTGAGGAGAGAGGGGTTACCACCTCCATGAGGCTCAGGGGCTGAGAAACATGCCATCACCTATTATAGTGGATTAATATTTCAATTATTGTATCGTAGTTAACGATGTACGAGTCATTTTATTGATATAAGAAATAACTGATGTAATCTTACTAGAGTCAAAGTGTTCTTTTCTTTATAACCCCATAATATCCCACTGCTGGGCAAAGGCCTCTCTTCCCCTCTTCCACTCTATCCGATCCTGAGCGGTCTCCCTCCAGTTCTTGTCCCAAGCTCTTCATCACTCCATCTCTTCCTGGGTCCGCCACGCTTTCTCTTCGCGTTTTCTGGGAGCCACACTGTCGCTCTCCTGGCCCAACGATAAGGTTGCATTCGAGCAACGTGGCTGGCCGAATCAAAGATAACGAAGTGAAATTTGCTACTTTCTTCATCGCATTAAAACGGTGACTTGTGTTACCTCTTTCTTATTTGCAACAAAAAGTCCGATTCAAAACTTGTAAATAGCCCATTGTTCACCTGAACTCTCACAGTAACCACGCCGTAATAACTTGTATCACAGCACGAGAGTAACTCTTGATACTTTATTGCATAAAACAATGGTATACAGACAAATACAAATGGAAAATTACATATGCAAGCTTAACTCCGCCGCCAAATAAATGCCGCTTAAATGTCATATTGGCGCTGTCAGTTCTCAAGGCGAGACACAGCGACAGCCAGCATGAATTTGAGTGACCGTCATTGTTTGAGTTGCCTGTTGTGCATCCGGGCCATAGTGAGTAGCGTGGTTTCAGTCAGCGCAGTGCAGTGTGATAGCGCAATCTTTACATATATCAATCAATTCTGAATCCCAAAAACTGGGCACGATACAGGTCAGACCTAATCTGCAAGGTGGAACCGAACAGTAATCTGTTTCATGTAAATCAACCAACTTCCACCATATATACCATTTCGTTCCCAGAACCAACAAGCTGGCACATCATGCGACTATCGGTACCAGGAGCAGACCTACGGGTACGCCATACAGCCCCAGGGAGCCATACCCCGCAACCCGGGTTACGACACACCTAAGCCACCGGTGCCTGCGAAAAAATCCTCGATGTATGCTCAAAAGGTATGTAGGAATTTACAAACAGCCGTTAAATTCCGGTTGAGATGGAAAAAACATGACTTGTCAGTAAAACTTTAAGAGTCAAAGATAGAAATAGAAAGCGCGTTAGCACTCTCTCGAGTCAACTTTGAGAATCGTTAACTCGAGGTTAGTGCTCGACTTGCATTTTAATTACCTATCGGTAATAATCTTTCGAGCCTGATTTGGCAGTCTGTGAACTTTTGGCAGATGACGGTAGAAAATTAAAGACACCTTGATAGTTAATAAGCAGCTAGCATCTTAATTAAGATTGAAATCATATTTTTTATATCCTTACAGGCCGACACTAGCCAGTCAATAACAGTCACAGTGGAAACAGGCAAGGACAACACGAGAGACGCGCCGAAAAGCGCTAAATCTGTCAGCAAAACATACCACACACTCAAAGACATGATATCCAGCAGATTCAAGAAAGATAATTCTGACGATAAGTCTGACAGTCCAGCTTTAAATAATTGTGAGGAGAGGAAGAAAGAGGAGCCGATGACGTCACAGGGAGGCGGGGGAGGGAATGCTGGAGGAGTGACCGGAGGGGGGGTAAGGCAGTTGGATCCAGGGCAGGGGATATACGGGAGGCCGGTGCCACAGAACCGACCTTGTGATGTGAGGTACGGACATGGTATGCCCGAAGACGGTGTGGCGTATCCTAGTCCATCGCCGCACAGGTGAGTGTAAAAATTAAATGAATCTCAGTTAAGATATTTTCCTTTTAATCCTGCTCAGATAATGATGCGCTGATTATAACTTAATTTCGTGTAAGGTTTGCTCTCTCATTTACTCACGTTCCTTAAGGGGTCTGAGGCTCTCGACGAGTCTTTTCCAACTTTTTCCGTTATTTTGTACGGAATGAACGTCCTTAAGTAAGCTTTGGAAGAAATGCCATTATTGTTACAGTAATCATCAAACACCCAATCACCTTTCAGGCAACTTCTACAGCAGCAAATCGCCCAACAGCAAATCCTACTCCAACAAGCCAGGTCTCAAGAGATGCTGGCCAGTACCCCCCAACACCGCCCCATGACTTTAGGAGCTGACGCGTTGTACCAGCAATACGGAGCACCTGGAAGACGGAGCGCGGTGTATCAGAGAGAAATGGATGTGAGGAACATGGCGAACTTCACCTCATTAAAGCAGACGCATCAGGTTCAGGTAAATATGCAGGATAATAGATTATCACAAGGCGTCTGCATCTGTTTAAGATAATTTAAGCGACGTCTGCGCTCGAGACTATTTTATCATTTCTTTGTGGTATTGCTAATAACATGTTCAGAAAACTTATAAGATAAAAGTGTATAAAGGCGAGCTTATCTCTAGCAAGAAATTTAATTTCATGCATTCAGCAAGCCATGATTAAACAGGAGACGTAAATCAAGCGGGAATAACTACTTTTATTGGTATGGTATTGGTAACTACTTCCAAACATATATACCAACTATACTATCTTATGCCCTGACTACTGAATCTATAAATATAGAAAATTAGACTACTACAAATAATATAATAGACTACATAAACAAGCACTTAAATACAGTGTATTATTTATAACATATAAATATATAACACGTACCAATCTAACTTAAAAGAGGAAGATAGTGCTTCGTTAAGCCATTTTTTTAAATATTTAGGGATGGACGCCATACGATTGTGGATTGGATGAAGTTCATTCTTCAATTGTATGGCGATCAATCCAAATGGGTCAGTATGGAGATAAACTAAACTAAAACACTATAAGAGATAGCGAAATCTGTTCTTTAGAACCATGGCGTCGATTTTAGATTTAATAATAATGACATTCAAACCTTTTTTTAACTCTCTTACATAACCGGGAATCGAACCTGGTCACTATTCTTTATGTAATCGCGTGTAGTATTTGTTTGTTGATCCTGAAAGTATAAGGACCAAATTTTGCTGTGAAATCTTATGTAAACATTAGACTGAAATTTCCACAATATAAATAATTTGCAAAATGTCGTCATTAATATGAATCGGTCATCATTATGATTCACATCAATCAATCAATCATATTTACTGAAATAAAATAAGTATCTTATTGTTGCGTTTTTCTTACAATTACTTAAACAATATTAAAAATGTGTTCCTTGTGAATTATGATTCGCACCATCAACAATAACAACGAAAAATCTTGCAGAATTTATACCTAACATTGTTTACAGAGACTTCGACCAGGTTTGATTCCCGGTTATGTATGAGAGATTAAAAAATAATTGAATGCCATTATTTTTAAATCTAAAATCGAAGCCATGGTTCCTAAGAACAGATATCGCTATCTGTCATAGTTTCTGACTTGTCCCTACTGACCCATTTGGATTGATCACCCTGTTCACAGTCCGATCTGCCATGATCAAAATCAAATATCATAAGAATTTGTGGTGAGTTTATTGCCATTAGAACCAGAATAACTTTTCCTTTAGAGCAAGTTCTGAGGAATAAAATAGTAAGGTCGAAAACTTGGAACACTGGGAAAACTTAAAAAAATGGCACGACTAACAGAACAGCCATCAACATAGCTCTTGCCACAGAAGTTACTTACAGCCTCGAGTATTTCGTTTTTCTCACTGTCAACCTCCTCAAGACAAAGCACAATGAGCTCCCAACAATTATAACGAGGTTCCCACGTTGGTTCCATTCCACAATTACGATAACAAGTGCGTTTCGCTTTAAAACACCGCTCCGGCGCTGTGCCTGAAATAATTTGCATTATACACTCGCGAGCAATAAACTGGAATAACTTCATGGCGCCCTGTCAAAAAAAATCCCCACATCTTCCAATGAACCATGAATTGTGGTATATCATTTGAAAGGTAATTTTGTCAGCTTTCAAATAATATTAAAAAAAACACCTAAATTTAGGAAATTATTGCAATAGGTTGAAGTTGTGGACGTCTAAATGAGAAGTAATATGAAACATAATGTTTATATTTGCAATTTATGTTATTTCCCCCTTAATATTTTGTGTTACCCACCTGGCCCTAATGATTGCCTGTAAACGATTTTAAATTGACCGAATGAGTTTCGTGATGGAATCCTGTGAGATTTTCTGCCACTCTTCGACTAAAGCAGTTTTCAGGTCTTCTGTCGATGCTAGAGCTGGACATCTTTCTCGTACATTTGTTCAATCGGATTCAAGTAAGAACTGGCGAATCTTGTATAATAATCCCGACTTCTTCCAGCTACTATCTAGTCACTGCAGCGGTGTGGCAGCGGGCATTATCGTGAATCAGCAAGAAATGTTATTGGCGAAGCCAATAAATCCGGCGTAGGGGAGCACATGTACCCTGCAGGTACATCCTGGTTTCATCCGAGAAGAGGACTCAGCTCCATAGCTCCAAATCACAATCTAGGTGACTGCGAGCAAACTGAAGCTGGGTTTAGGTCCTGTGGCTGGCTTTTTTGAGGTCAAGTTCACTTCTTTGAGTATTCGCCTCACTCTCCACTCGCTGACAGCCTTCCCTCAAACTTTTCTAAGCTGCCGAGGTATTGATTTCGGAGAGAAGTGGTGACAATCGGTCATCTCACACCGAAGTGCATCGCTGTCGTCAAGATCCTGGTCTCCGCACTAAGTTTTCAGTCTTCCCGAAACTCTTGTATATATTCGAGACACAAGACTGGCTCAGAAGAATGTTTCGAGAAGAGAGTCAAGAGAAACCTTGCTGGATTAGGATGACGACTTGAGCGGCTTCTATTGGTGTGGTTTCCATTTTCTTTTAGCTTCAGTGTTTCCAGTGACGTGAAACATTGGACTGAAGACCAATTTTCATAAACCCCACTTTTTGTAGGGTTTCAGGACTGCCAAACAATATTGTGTTATGTTTTAAAAATGTATCTTGTTTTTATGTTCCATGATGCCATCATGATGACGGTTGAATAATCTTTGGGTATGATATTGAAAAAGGTTGAAAGCTAAAAAAATCCTTTTAAATTATATACCACAATCCATAGATCAATGCGCGTTGAAGTGATTCCAATTTATTGAACGCGAGTGTAGTAACATGGAACAAATTATTAGAAGGATCAAGATGGTAACATCGTATTGTTAAGATTATGATGTCAGCTTATTTTCTGATTCATTTAAAACTTTTATAAGCCCTTCATTCCAAGGATATACCCCAACAACATTACCTATATCAACATGACATAATTATACTACCGATTCAAGACACGTAATTTAGGTAATTTTTACCAAGATAAAACTCAATATAGTAATAGATATTTGTAGAAATTAAATAACTAAATGGCTTCAAAAATATTTTTATACTTACAGATGGAGAGCACTCAATCTAGAGCCGATCTCAGAAGTCCTCAACAGTTGGAAAGGGAGGTCGTCAGACATCAAGGTCTGGTGGTAGGAAGACGAGCTGCGTCACAGCCGCATCTTCTAGACGACCCTCAACCAAGACATGACGTCACCAACCCGCAGATACACGACCGATCTAGAAGAAACTCATACGGGAACCTCCTCGACGGATTAGCCCGCGACAATGGACGTTCGGGCCCACAATACGAAGAGCGAGAATCGGACGATGGCGGCTTCAGATCAAGAGTCGCAGCCCAAGAACGACCCAGCCTCGAAGAAAGAGCAAGAAGCAGCGGACGCTCATTGGAATCAAGAACAGACCAGCAAAGAATGCAGGAGAATATTTACAGGAGAACCCCAGAGATGAGCAGTAGGAGGACACCAGACATGAACAATAGAAGTACTCCAGATATGAACAATGTGACCAACAGGAGAACTCCAGACATGATAAACAGAAGAACGCCAGACACAAGTAACAGAAGAACACCAGATATGAATCACAAAGAGGCAAGAAGGACCCCAGACTCTGTGAACTATCGATCAGTGAAACAAGAAGTAGCTCAAATTGAGAGGAATGATGAGAATGCTAGTCAAAAGTCCGCAGACAATGTTTACAACTCTACTGGTAAAACTGAATCGTATAACCCCCAGCCGCCGTCGTCAAGACATACTCCAAATAGGATTGAAGACTTGAAAAGTCACGGCAAGAAAGGTGCTAATGGTTCTGGAGCAAGTTCAGGTAAGATTTTTGGATAGATTCTCAATATTTTTTCGTCGTCTAACGAATGTAGTTAGACGATTGCCTTTTTATGGCTTATTATCATAATGTCATGATCTGATTTTCATTTGACTATACGCCTCAATATCATTACCAATAACATAATTAAAAACCTTCGTATACAGGGAAATATACTGCTTGTGCGAGTCTTGGTTATCACTTAGTTATTTGAAACAGATGCTGGACACAAACAAATTAAAAAAGCGTTTAAAAAATTAAATCAATCGCTACCGCATGGGTTGTCATTTTATTATCTTAGTTATTTGGTTTTGTCACCTGAAGAAAGGCACTGAATACCTACCTCATAACTCCAAAAAACATCCATAACTCCTTTCATCCAACTGACTAAATTGGTCCATTTGCCCACCGACTCTACACCACTTTTAACTGTTTTCATGACATCTCTCTTCACAGACTACGACAAGAATGGGGGGCAGTCGTCGAACGTGGACTCAGGGAGGGGCAGTGTCGCGTACTCCAGCGGGCGAAGACCTGAAGCCAGTATCCACGACACGTCAGCTGACTCGGATGCAGTGGGGTCCAGGGCGCAGCCTCAGCCTGGTACCAGTCAGCAGAGTACTGGACAGAGTAAGTACTCAATACTATTGTACTTCACTGTATCTATTATCCTTTTGATTCTCTTCGAAATACCCTTTAAGTTGCCGTATTCGCTGCGGCGGCCCTTTTCCGCATATATAGTATACAAATCGATAAACTCTTTGTGAATATCTGACGCACACACAAAGCTGGAATAAAAATATTGGCTAATAATGGAATAATAGTATAAGCTTATAATTTAAACAAAAAGTAAAACCTTATTTGATTGTCAACCATTTAAGCAATCGTATCCCAACCCAATAAATACCAAAAATTGGGAACCTACCTAGTTCTGGTGGTTGTCTGAGGTCTACTTCATCAACAGTTTAATTTCACCAACTCATGCTACCCAAGAACTGCAGCTTCCAAATGATCGAGTTACAATACAAAATACTAAAATCGCTGTCGGTGTGTCGTTATTATTTGAAGAGTTCCCTCGATTTCTTCGTGAACAGATGTTGATGAATGATGAATTGTTGAGAAGCTGTCCTGGTACGTCACTTCACAGTAAGGCATGCTCGCAAAATGCATATTTACGAGTACTCCTTACTTAGCATACAACATAAGCAACCTTAATAAAGAAATCACATCATTACCATTCCTGAGAGTACTCGCATGAGTTAGTATGAAAAATACAAAAATCGGTTTAGGTCTGCCTATTATATTTGAAGAGTTCCCTCGATTTCTCCAGGTTTCCATCATCAGATCCTGACCTGTGTAGGAAGCAGGAATAATTACGCGTCGAAAAAGTATGCGAATCGAACTGTCAGTGACTCTTATGTACAATGACATGAGGTTCATTTTATCTGAACTCGAACACATTTGCACTCTGGTAATTATTCCTGCTTGAGCCACTGGTTCCGACGAAAAAAATCTACATTGGTCCAGCCGTCTCGGTGGAATCGCTGAATATCGATAAAAATACGTAAAAGATCCCGACGAATTGCGAACCCTTCCCCTTTTATCCTGTATATAAATGTTTATGTTTATTTTGAAGTCGGTTGAAACTTGAACTCGAGCGGTATGGGTTTTGTCTAAAGAAACGGTATGGTTTTCAGACGGCGAGAGCGAATGGGCGGACATCGTAGAATGCGAGCTGCGTCAGATCCTGGAGCCGAAGCTCGCTGGCATGCGGCTGGACAGTTCCGGCAGCTCCGTCAGTTCTGTCACGCCGCCACTGCCGCCGCTGTCGCCGTCTTCCGATGTACACAAAAGGAACAGGTAACTGTGACGTCCCTACTTGGAGAGGAATAAAAAGATTCCAAATAGGTAGCCAACAAGAAATTTTATTTAACGTGGGTTCTCCAAATGTAGTCTGACCCTGGTTACGCAGCAACGAATCTTCCCTGCGGGTTTTGCCGTAGTCGGAGTGCCGCTGACGTCGGAGAAGTAACGGTCCGAATGCAGCCGGAGCAGGGAAGCAGGTTAGCCCGAAGCGGTGTCAGGAACCGGGAAACCGTAGGGTAGCGAGGAAAAGCGGTGATCCCGAAGAGGTGCCAGGAACCCCGAACTCAATCGGGGTTAATATGAAGCACAGACAAAACTAAAACGTAACTACTAGTAGTACGTTATGATTAAACGTAAGTAATTACTGTTTAGAGTCGTTCGTCGGCGTACGGTAAAAAGGAACCGTTACAGAGCGCCAGTAGGACGGACGTGCGTATAGTGCTGAGTGAGTTTTCGGAATGACCCGGCGCCGCAAAGTCAAGTTGCGGTCACGGCTAGTTAGTTTAAAACGGGCCAATCATAGCAGAGCGAGTGAGTTGTCAACAGTGGAATGTTGCTAGTACAGCGCGTGAAAATTAATACTGTGATTACTAGCCTCATTTGGTAGTTTTATTAAGAGAATTACTACTTAAATTTAAAATAAGACCAGTTAATGATAGAGTGAAGACAACGGTAACTTACAACGTTACAATACCCCCTCGCCCAGTAAAGGGTTTTCATACGTAATGAAAATCCAAAACCTAATTCTAAATATTCTTAACTAGTTTTAGATCCTTAACATGCCAGGTGCCTAAGTCCTTTCCCGTCATATCCTCTAAAATGTATACCAAGGGTGATTTCTTAGCGGAGACGCGACATTTGGTATATTTGGGCGCTAACTTTTTACTAAAGTACTTGTCTTTATCACTCAAGACATAAGCACGTTTTAGGACAATGTCGCCTACGCTGAATTCTGCCTCTTTCCGCCTAAGATTATAGTGCGCCGTATTTTTTTTTATGTGCGTGCCAAAGAGATGCCTGTACCTTATCAAAATATTTTGACAGGTGACCCAGATTTTCAGCGTAAATGTCGCGTGGCAGAAATAGTAGTTCCTCACCCAGATCGTTATCTGTATAATGAGAACCACAAGTAACCGTTTCTCGTCCGTACACGAGGAACGATGGAGTGTAGCCAGTTGCTTCATTGACGGAGTTGTTAATGGCATACTGTATTTTGGGAATATTAGTGTCCCAGGTTCTGTGGTCATTGTCCACGTAGGTGGAAATACATGTAACTATTGTTTTGTTATAGCGCTCGACAGTGTTTACTTGCGGAGTATATCTCGGAGAGAAGAATACGTTAGGTATCTTGTATTTCTTAAAGAGGGTATTTGTTACCGAGCTAATAAACTGGGTACCATTGTCAAGGAATATTGTCTGTGGGATTCCGTGGACCAGAAACACAGAGTCCTCCAGAGCCTTGACGACAGCTTCCGAAGTAGCGCGTCGCATGGGAAAAATAAGGCAATATTTTGAGAAGCAACATGTTACGACCAAAATATAACTATTCTGCTTTCGACTGACCGGAAGTGGACCTATGAAATCAATGGATATCATTTGAAACGGCCGTGAGCATTGTTTAGGTCGACCCATCGTACCCAGCGTCGGATGGTTTTGTGGTTTGTAAGTGAGACATTTTGAACAAGAACCAACAAAACGTACGACGTCTTGGTGCATGCCCGGCCAGTAGTATCGAAGAAGTAAGCGTCGATAGGTCTTGAAAATACCCAAGTGAGCAGCAGTAGGGTCAGCATGATTCTCCTCTATGACGCTGTCACGCAATTCTTTCGGCACCACTTCCTTCCAGGAAAACTCCGAAATCATTTCGCACTTATTTTTGGAGTGGCGATAGAGAGCACCACCTTCGATCAAGTAGTTAGGAAAGAGGTTCGGCTTTTCTAAACAACCGTTATAAATGTTTTTGTACCATGTGTCAGTAGTAGTCAAATTAGAGTTGACCGTACTGATAGAAGCACATGGGAAAGCACGAGATAGTGCATCTGGAATGACATTATCGACCCCACGACGATGTTTAAGTTCGAAATTAAAGGCAGACAACCTCACACACCAGCGTGCTAGTCTTCCGGTAGGGTTGTCCAGTGACAAGAACCATTTGAGCGCGGAGTGGTCGGTGTAAACGGTAAAGGTTTTTCCGTTTTCCAAGTAACACCGCCAGTGTTCTAGAGCGGTTAAAACTGCTAGCGTCTCCCTCTCGGTTATACTGTAGTTCTTCTCAGATCCCGACAACGCCCTACTCATGTATGCAATCGGATGTTCTTTACCATCAATCGTTTGTGTGAGCATGGCACCAATCCCAAAATTGCTCGCATCAGTGTGTACTTCGAACGGTAAATCGTAATTGGGGCAAGAGAGAACCGGGGCTGATACAAGACACTCTTTTAGCTTATTAAAAGCATCATCAGCTTCAGTTGTCCACTGAAACTTGGGTGCGTTCTTCTTACTTGAAGTCAGCTGGTTGAGTGGTCCGGCAATAGTGCTAAAGTTGGGGACGAAACGGCGGTACCACGTGGCTGTTCCAAGGAAGCGTTTAAGATCTTTTTTTTTTGTGGGTGTTGGGAAATTAAGGATAGCCTCGACTTTTTCAGGATCAGTGCGAAGGCCATGCGCATCCACAACATAACCCAAGTACTTCAACTCATTTCTGAAGAACTTGCATTTTTCAAGGTTGATGGATAAGTTCGCTTGTTTTAATTTATGCAGCACGCCTAGTAGTAAGGACACGTGTTCCTCAAAGCTGCTGCTGATGATAATAATATCATCTAAATATGCGAACGCCTTTAGATCAAAATTCCCGAACAGAAGATCGACAAGCCTTTGTTGAGTGGCAGGGGCATTGGTGAGACCGAAAGCAGTGGTCTTAAAACGGAGAGTTCCTCTGCCTGGAACATAGAATGCAGTTTTGTCTTGATCTTCTGGAGCTATTGGAATTTGCCAGAACGCTTTCGACAAATCTACGCTAGATAAGAATTTTGCATCGCGTAGGTTGTCTAATATTTCAGTTATATAGGGTAGGTTATATGCGTCCTTTTTTGTGACCGAATTCAGTTTACGGCTGTCGAGGCAAAAGCGAGGTTGTCCATTCTTTTTATAGACAATGAGGACAGGGGACGACCAAGCGCTCTCGCAAGGTTCAACTACATCTAACGCTAGCATTTCGTCGACTTGCTCTACCAAAATTCGCTGCTTCTCAGGTGACATTCGATAGTAACGTTGTCTTATAGGTTGAGAGTCACCAGTATCGATATGGTGAGTTATAAGACTAGTTCTACCAAGGCCCATACTGTCAGTGGAGATTTCCTGGAATTGACTGACAATTGAATCGGCTGTGGACTTTTGTGAATCAGAGAGATTATCGTAAGACTGTATAAAAGTCTCATTTTTGTCGATACTTATTTCTGCCAAAGAAGAGTTGGACAAGGTGATGCTACCTAAGTATTTGGGACAAATATTGAAAATCCGCCAAAAGTCAATGCCTAGGATAAGTGGGCTGTCCACATTTGGTAACACGTAACCCTTAATAATGTGGAATTGTTCTTCAAAGTGAATGGGAAGATTGATGTAGCCAATACTTTGAAGGGACTGGCCTCCAGCAGCAGTCACGGAGATACAATCATCGGTAAATATTTTTAGACCATGGTCCGACAATAATTTATGAGAATCATTGCCGAGAATAGTGACAGCAGATCCAGAATCGAGTAGACCAGAAGCAGGGATGTCCCCGATTCTAACGGAAATATAGGGTCTACTGTCCTTTGTTGGTTTACTATCCAGAATTGAGGCGACTCTGAAACTAGAGAAGAAGTTTCTAAGGGTTTGTAGCCATTTTTCAAAATCTACTCTATCGAAATGACCCTTAGAACCGTCCCAATTCTGGCTAATTAGTTTTTTTGAACGGTAGGGGTACATTTAGGGCATTCAGGTTTCTTTACACCTTTATTACCGCACCCAAAACAGACGATGACGTCACGACTAACCTTACACTGACGAAGATCGTGAGTGTTAGAGCGGCATCTTAGACAAAAGTTATTTGACTTTACAGTTGTTGCAGGAGCGATCGCAGAGACATGGTTGTCAGATTTCGTCTTACATGGCTTGTAAGCAAATTCGGGTGCTAGTGTGTGTGTGGTAATCGTTGGTGGCTCGCGAAAGTGTGACATACGGGTTTGTATATTTTCGTAATTTTTGCACAACGTTCTCAATACCCCAATATCCACAATCTGAGTTGCCGAGGCCAACGTACTCGCATAACATGGCCGGATATTGTGCAATAGTATCTCTAATTTGTCCTCTTCGGATAATTGTTTCGATAAGCGCGAAAACATTCCTGCCATTATGGAAAGATAAATGTTTATCGTTTCTGATTCGCCCTGAGTGCGAGCCCTAATTTCAGAAAGTAGACGATAATCATAGTCAGTTTGGCTGAAATCCTCTAACAACAGAGATTTGAGATCCGACCAGTTGTTAACGCTATCTCTTATACTTCGGAACCAGTGCAATGCTTGATCGGTGAAAATTTCCGTTGCATAGGACAGAAGTTTGGAGTCCGAAATATTTCTGGCCTGACACAGTTCCGAAACCCTTTCGATAAAAGCCCGAACACATGATTTCCCGTCGTACTTCAATTTACTAAGTTCGGAAGTATTGCTACGCTCGCAAGTTACAGAAATCACGCTCGCGCCACTAACAGATGGCGTTGATTCCCTACACGCAGTATTAGACGAGGAAGATATTGAAAGGGGATCCTTTGCTTGTGATAAGAGAGCTAGGATCTTCGAATAATATTTTCGGTAAATCTCCGACAGTTGATCATGGCCCGTTTCGAACTTTTCATCCGTAGGTACCCGACTTAATCTGTGATAGACATGGTGCATCAGATTTTGTGTCCTAAGAAGAGAGGATCTATCTGGTGCAGGTCCGTCAAGAGTAGATTGCACTTTGTCCAAGATTTTGACGACTGCGAGTAAGTCGTCCTTAGGTTCAAGGTGAGATAACAGAACGTCCTCTGACGGGTATTCTGTCACAAGTTTAGTTATTTGTTTACGTAAAATTTCTACGGTAGTGCCTGGGTTTTCACCTCTGATGGCAACTTCGTACTCCAGTTCTGCTTTGTTTAGAGAGAGAAACTTAATTTGAAAAGACATGATGCAGCTCAAATAATAAATACCAAAGAGATGAGTAGTGAAAGTGTACTGATTCCTTTAGTCGCCTCTTACGACATGCACAGGAGGAAATGCAACTGCCGTATTCTTTTTTGATTTCCCGGGACAGCACAGGAAGAGAAATCAAGGAATTGAAAATGACGCTACTAATTAGTCTCCGTTCTGTTACAAAATGATTTATGTACGTTAGGTTTTGACGGTATGAATGAAGTGAATGACGATGTAGAAAAAAATATATATGTTAAAACTGCAAATAAAAATATTGCAACTAGTGGGTAGGTGGTTAATTTTTTTATAAGAGAACGAGAAATTAAAACCAACGTAGGAATTTGAAAAAAACACTACAATTTAAAAGTTTGAATAATAACCACGTACACAGAAGTTGCTAAGCAAAACCAAAATTACAACACAGGTAAACGTTTACAAAAACACGCACACACAAACAACTAACTACTTACAGCGTAAGCAAGGCCAGACTAACCACGTTGGGCGCCACTGTGACGTCCCTACTTGGAGAGGAATAAAAAGATTCCAAATAGGTAGCCAACAAGAAATTTTATTTAACGTGGGTTCTCCAAATGTAGTCTGACCCTGGTTACGCAGCAACGAATCTTCCCTGCGGGTTTTGCCGTAGTCGGAGTGCCGCTGACGTCGGAGAAGTAACGGTCCGAATGCAGCCGGAGCAGGGAAGCAGGTTAGCCCGAAGCGGTGTCAGGAACCGGGAAACCGTAGGGTAGCGAGGAAAAGCGGTGATCCCGAAGAGGTGCCAGGAACCCCGAACTCAATCGGGGTTAATATGAAGCACAGACAAAACTAAAACGTAACTACTAGTAGTACGTTATGATTAAACGTAAGTAATTACTGTTTAGAGTCGTTCGTCGGCGTACGGTAAAAAGGAACCGTTACAGAGCGCCAGTAGGACGGACGTGCGTATAGTGCTGAGTGAGTTTTCGGAATGACCCGGCGCCGCAAAGTCAAGTTGCGGTCACGGCTAGTTAGTTTAAAACGGGCCAATCATAGCAGAGCGAGTGAGTTGTCAACAGTGGAATGTTGCTAGTACAGCGCGTGAAAATTAATACTGTGATTACTAGCCTCATTTGGTAGTTTTATTAAGAGAATTACTACTTAAATTTAAAATAAGACCAGTTAATGATAGAGTGAAGACAACGGTAACTTACAACGTTACACTGACTGACCTGCTCCCTTCTTCACTCTAATAAATAAATAAATGTAGCCCAGTAATGTCCGCACCGAGGGGCACGGGCGTTCACCTGGATACGAGTAAGATTGAGCCATACTTCAGCACGCTGGCTCAATGCCGATTGATGGAGGGTGTCGGGCTAGTGGCCAACCCGACTGTCAGAAGTTATCAAGCTGCCCTCTTAGGGCCTCTGACTCAGCTTAACGACTACTGCCACTGAGTAGCGATAGTAACCGGGACCTACAGCTTAACGTGTCATTCGAAACATGGAAGCAACCGAGACAAGTGCCACATAACGGACCCCATCCAGTGCCCGTCACTGACAGATGTTGCTACCCTCACGATCGCTTCAAACTTTAATCTACGAGAATATGTCAGTAAGGTCCTGGGGATTTGAGCATGGCATAGAATTCACCCATCCGTTTTCTATGTACAATATCATAAGGCTCATTTCATCTGGACTCTCACTTTTTCAATCTATCGAATATTCACTCTCCCGGCTCTGATCTACGAAGGCACTATGTGTTGTTATGATCTTCACTATTGACGTTCTGTGTCGTCCTGGTTCGGAGCACAGATTTGAATCCCGATTGAAGAATAAACTATGCATTGTTTCTAGTCGCAGAATGTATGTCATGGACAGGTGAAGGATAAAGATTGTGAGCGAAGCGAATACCCTTTATCATTCGTATCAGGTTGACATGTAAGAACAAAATAAACATAAATTTTAAATTATGTCGGTCTCGTTAACAATTTATTGATAGTTTATAATCTCACGTAATTGTTTATAAACTAACACAATTTACAATCTTAAGGAGGCATTAATAAATGCTCCATGAATGTTTCTATTCCCCAGCCTACCGGTACGTACGTCGGAGTACTCGGAGGAGCGCAGGCGCGGGCGCGACTCGCCGCGCTGGCATGCGCATGCGCACAAGAAGCACGCCTCCAAACGAGACCACCATTATAAAAAACATTGTAAGTTCTACAATTGTGGCTTGGTCATCCCTTATAGGAAAAGGCATGACACGATTTATGTTGTAAGTTGTAGAACGTAACTTTAGTCCTCTTTCAGTGTCATGCGGGTTTTGCCACTCACGCGGGATATAGTGCACGTAGTTCGGATAAGAATCCTAGGATAACTCGGGATTCTTTCGACACTTCTTTTTTCATTATTTATTTATCAAACAGAGGTAACAGTCTTATATATGTCACCGTAAGATTGTCTGAACTTAGTTGATAAACTAAAGTTTTTTTTTCTCGTTGGTCAACCTTCGACAGATAGTAAACTGTAGCGTACTGCATACTATATGACGCGTTAGTTGATAAACTAACGGTTCAAACTGTTAAATAGTAAACTGGTTTAAACTTGAATTGCAAACGAACTACCATGACAAACACTGCGGAAGCTTAGGTGAAGACTAGATGGGGCGAGCGCAGCGAAGTCCCCGAATAGTCGTCGTATTAGGCTGACATGTAAGAAAAAAAGAGACATAAATTCTAAACCCTGTCGGTCTGGTTTACTATCTGTTGATAGTTGATTAACTAACGCGTTAGTTTATCAACTAACGGTTTTGACTATCTTACGGTGACATGTACATAACACCTACATCACAAAAACCACAGAGGTTTGTGCGTGCTGTTGGCACATTCACAGATACTTTATTTTTATCACGCGTTTAGTTTCATTGCCCCACTGCTGGAAAGTAAACGCCTCTCCGATTCTAGCCCTCACATCACAGATGAATCCAAGTCGGCCCTCCATTTCCTACTAGGCCTTCTCCTTGATTGGCGTTTGTGACTGAGTGACTATTTTCCACGTGATTCAGTAACTTTTTCCGATCATTTTGATATGTTTTCCGCCAAATAGATGATGTTTTGACGATTACGACACTACATTTTCTCCGAGAAAATGCTTCTTAGAAGCAGGTTAAATGTAGTGCCAGGCACTTATAGTAAATTAACATGTCACCTTACGCCACAGTATTTGGGCTCGACACCACCGACATCACATCAACAACGACTCGAAGCCTCGACCTGTCCTCCCTGCTTGACGGCCGCACCGACAGCGACGCTTCCACCGGCGACGCGCGCGCAATCCGCAGGCAACTGCGCGGCCTGGAGAACATGTATGCTGAGGTGTTGCAGTTGTTGGGAGTGAGGAAGCCGGCTAGTCTGGCAAAGCAGCCGGCTTGGGAGTCTAGGTAAGTCAGCATATTAGACCTACCCCCAGTAAGTAGATACCTGAGGTAGTGGAGTCCTGCGGGATGGGTGACTGAATTCTAAGCCGACGCCCCACTGAAGTCCCTTCCCATAATACTGTCGTTATGGAAACATGACCGGTCCCGCACCGATACTACCTACACAGTTATGGCATAGTATAAATAAGAAAGTTATGGCCTTGTACATTGGCACTTTGAAATGGCAAGGGATACCCTACGACGTGGAATCGAGAAAAGCGAAACGCGCAATCCGCTGGCAACTGCGTGATCAGGAGAATATGTAGCTGAGGTTCTTCAGATGTAATAAGTGAGTATCCTGATAATTTAGCAAAGCAGCTGGCTTAGCTTTTTTTTAAGAGAGTTGATGACCGAGGAGCACGGCTTTGGACGCATATACAACTGCACCTGCAAACTGCCGAACCCATTTTGTATCGGATATGCAGGTGGACGATGCTGACAGGTGCGGGTGGTTGCATTGATCTTTCTACAACGAAGTCAAATGCGTTGACTGTAGCTTGGTAGTACGATGCAGCTCCCATATTGCCCTTACCTTCCTGAAAACACTCAACAGTCTCCAAGTTATGTTAATACCGAACGAACAAATTAAGAACGGTTTATAAATATCTTGACGAGATAGTGACAAGTACCGTAAAATGGGGTGAACAGAAATCCAGTTGTGAACAGGGACTGCTTTTATTCTCTCGTCTTTAAGAGCAATCCCTATTCACCCTTGGAAATCTACTCCGTATTACAGTATCTACAATATATGTACAACTTCATCAACTTAAGTTTGCCAACGGATTCGCGACGTCATTACGGCGCTCTAACGGCTGCATCATAAGACTAATTCCGTATCATAAAAATATTGCTTTAACATCCGATTTGCAGTCATGCAAAATTTCAGCTCAATGAGAAACCGAGAAGGGGTAAAATTTTACAAACTTGCAACATTCCAGCGAAGTGTAGACGTTGATGGGTTTATAGTTATACGTCATATTGTCAAGACTCTCGAGCCAACAGTCACAAGTCCAAACGGTCACACGCGCACTGTATCTCGAGACAGGCCCTGCGCGACACGAGTGGCCTGTTTCGTTATTTATGTTCTAGTAAATATATATTCTGTGATAATATCACACAGAGCCGCATGGCACTGTCATGAATGTTGGAGTATTATCCTGCATTGCATGTATACATATACCATACATAGAAGTAGATGCCGCCGGTAAGAACCCCAAAATGTTTGCGAAGCAACCATTTTAAATCTTTCATACAAAAAACGTCGGGCAGTTATAGTCATAGCAAATACACTTATTTGAAAGGTGGGACAAAACATCAACGTAGTAGCATTTGCTGCGTAATGATCTGTGCATATTTATTAGAAATATTGTCTTTTTGAGTTATTAAATATCTGCAGTGGGTTGAATGTCCTACACCAGAGATCCTGTATCATCAAATGTACATATTTGATAATCGAATTCATCGTCATCATTATCAATTAGCCCACATTGACACACTGCTGGGTATAGGCCTCTTTACTGCTACACCATCTACTCCTGTCCTTAGTCTCAATCATCCACAACTTGCTACCATAGTATAAATAAATAAGAACGTAAACAAGGCCTCCGTTCGAATTTTAACTACCTAATCTTGCTCAAACGGCTAGGGTTTTTGCTTAGCGCCGAGCCAGACCGTGCATTGTCCATTGCTGCCGCGTGGCTTTGTTGTTGCACCATAAAGTTGATACCTAAATAGACGGACGTGGTGTAGTTATAACGCGTAGTATCAATGTTGCATTGCAATATATTTTTTACTAGATAAATCAAGCGATGATCCTCAAGTATGCTAGAAACCAGTACCTACCCACAAATCTCTCGTCTTTCACCAGGTTATCATCAAAACGGAGATACGGCAGCATGTCATCTCTCCCATCCAGTTCAGTTAGCAGTCGACCGGTGCGGGATAAGAGACGCAGTACTGACCATCGGAAGAAACATGACCTGAAGGTACCATAGAATACTATTTGATCCATGATGAGATGTTAAAATTCTTGCATTTTTTTTTGTAATCAACCCACTTTATATACACCGTGCATTGATCTACACAATCATTTATTATATACCAGGCAGCTAAGTCGAAAATAAAGCTCCTCCTTTCTTCCAGGGCATCAACAAACGGTTCCAACGTCTGGAGTCACATGTGGTGACACTGGCACGGTCGGTGGCGCATCTCTCCAGCGAGATGAGGACCCAGCATCTCGTGATGCAGGAGATGGACAATATCCGAGCCGAGATCGCTGCGTTGAGGCATATGTACAAGTGAGTATACATTTGATGACTTCTCCAAAATCGGTGGGCACCAAAATCGATGACCAAAGACGGTTTAAAATGTGTAATAAGCAGAAGGAGAGTCCTTATCTTAGAATTTGATGCAGGAGATGGATAGATTAACACAGAAAAATGTTTAATAAATCATGGTTGTCATCCAAACATTGCCCAACACTTTCACTCTGAGAACATATTATGGCGTCAAATGAAAAATGTAAAGCATTGAGAGTATACGATACGGGAGTAATATATGGCTGATGCGAAGCTTAAAAAATCATTAGAGACAAGTTATTAGTTCATCACGTTACGGAAACCTTGTATATTTGATGATCGATTGTTATATAACATCTGTCCAGGTCGCAACAGTACCTGCGCTCGGGCCACCATCACCATTCCGACCCGTACTCGTTCAGCAACCCGGACCGAGTGAAGCGGCTCACCAAGTTCTTTGGAGACGAGCCGCCGCTGATGAGGCTGTTCCTCAAGAAGTTGGGATACGAGGTACGAGACGACTATTTTAAACATTACGTTCGGTACTTGGAACACTTATGATCATCACACAAAATGGTGCATCACGCAAAATAACTCTAACTGGCCATATGTGGGCACAATTGTGCTACGGCCGGCTATGAGAAAAGGCGTGACGCTATGCTGTGCTTTTGTGTTACAAAAAGATAAAAGAAGTCCCTGTTTCACGAAAAAATTAGTTCGATAACTGCTCTTGTCTACTTTTATTTTACTTAAAACATCATTGTACAGGTGAAATCTCGACAGTCTCGAGCCAAAAGCCATGCTCTATCTGTCAAGCAAGCCTCAACTGTGACAAACAACATTTGCAATTTTGACACTATATTCACAATCCTCTCCGCAGAAATACGCAGCAATGCTGGAAAAGGAGAAGGTCGGTGCAGCCGAACTGCCTTACGTGGGCGAAGACAAGCTCAGGTCATTGGGCGTACCTCTCGGACCTCGCATGAGGATCCTGAAGGAGGCTGGCATACACTCCGACATACACCTGCCGAGAGAACGGGATGAGCATACTACTACTACCACTTTGGCGATTGTTTGAAAATAACTGTTCCTTTCTGATTAGTACCGCATGTCATACTGACGCATTTCCCAAGCGCGAGACAGTGATGGCCCGGATACACCTCCGGGGATAACCTCAGAACCCGTGGCATGCCACGCGCGTGTCACGTTTTCGCGATATATTGCGTCTAAATTTCAAAACTAGATACTCCCTTACACTTCTCAATACGAAAATGTACCACACATCGCTCCTGGGCCGATTCCCACCAGTTCTTGTACTTAAAATTAATAAAATATAAAAGAAATACTTATGCCCGTTTTCACAGACACACTTATCGCTTTTTAGGGGCTATCTAGCGGTTGTTTCTCTTTCACTAATGTTTAAGTGTTACCTACGCTGCTAGGGGCCCCTAAATTTAGGAGGCTGAATAACGAGCCCTTGGCGCTAAGTAAAGTTCTCTTAGCTCCAAAAAGTTTACAACTCGTTTATTTCTTCGTAAAATGGAAAAATTTATTTATATGATTTAATTGATGACTTCGAAGCTCTTGATGCCATAAATTTCCTAACAAGCCCAAATCTTATTATGCGGCCTCATATTTTTCGAGAGAGGCCAGACTCTTTCGCAATGTTCTGCCAATATTGTTTAGGTTTCGCACAACAAGAAAGTTTAACACCCGACTAGAGCACGCAGCACGAAACACACTTGAAAAGATTAGAAAACAACATATATTTGCGCTAAAAATAAAAACATCTGATAGTTTGTTTGTCAGTATATTTTTTTACTGTAATATCAATGGTTAATCCCTGTGGGGGCTGGGGGATCCTGGGGCTGCGAGCTTGGGGTGCAGAAAAACTACCAAGTTACTCAGAACAAAATGGCGGCTTGGGCGTGGGCGAGGCGAGTAGGCGAGGTGCGTGGTGTGTTGACTCGACGACGTTCGGGCGTGGAAAAAAAGAGGGTCGAACCAACGCGGTGGCTCGCTTTTATAGCGACGCGGGCAGGCACGCACCTATTTCACCTCCCCTCACCCCCGCTTTAGCTAAAATCTTTATTTCCTTAAAATTGGCTACATACATGGCTATTTACACCTGCCGTGTTTATATACACTATCATCATTTACAAATTCTAATTAGAATCCTTACTATTAGAACTAAAATTCTCGTTTACGACGCCCCGCTAGCCTCCGGACGCGCGCTTCCCCGCTTCCTCACCCCCTCACGTAAATACGGAGGGTTTTGGAAATCGCGCTCCAGAAGCCAGCGAGACGCCGTAGCGATAACATCGTGTACTCTAGGGCATAACTATGCGTAAACTACCTCTACACCGAGTTACAGACAAATCGGTTGTTACCTACTAAAATGTTGCTATGACATACTGTCTGAGTGACTACGTCTCTATTTACTTTCCTATCTGCTATCTTTACTCATTTCCTGACAGTAACAACAACAGAAGCGGACTCTTTATTTATCAGCTTATCTCTATAGGGGGTAGGTACATCTTATTACACGTTATAACAATTACTAAATATTTACGAATTATTTACATTACAGAGCTATAAGGTACTTAGGTATTGCACACATTTATTTAAGTTTTGTCGCACATCACGGAGGGGTCATCGTGAACATTCTCCCGCCGTCGCTGCAGGCGATCCCGTCGGCAGAACGATGACTTTCTTGGTCGGCCGCCGGAGTACTCGTCCGCTGCTGGTGGTGACATCGACGACTCGCACCTCGCCATCCTTGCCGGGGTAGACTCGTGTTACTCGTCCCCGGGGCCATGTGTTGCGGGGCAGGTTCGAATCGCAGATCACCACGACGTCGCCAATCTTGGGTGGAGCCCCGGTAGCGTGGGGCTCCCGCCGGTGTTGGAGTAGGGGCATGTACTCCTTCACCCAGCGCCGCCAGAAGATGTCGGCAAGGCGCTGGGCGCGCCTCCAGTGTGTGCGCGCGGCGGTCTCGTCCTCTTCGTACGCGCAGGGGGCCGGTATGTGGCAGTCGGGCCCAAGCAGGATGGAGTTGGGTGTCAGCGCGGGTGGGTCTTCCGGCGTGACAGGTACATGCGTCAGAGGGCGGGAGTTGACTGTGGCTTCAACTTCCGCGAGCAGCGTGGCGAGTGTCTCATCGCTCGGGCGTTGCTCGTGCAGGGTGACTCGTAGGGCTTCTTTTACTGTCCGCACCATGCGTTCCCACACGCCAGCCATGAAGGGGGCGCTCGGGGGCAGGAAACGCCAGTTGATGCGGCGTCGCGACGCCTCGTCTTCTAGGGCGCGCCACGCCTCCGCGAGTTCGCGGTCGGCGGCGCGGAAGCAGGTTGCATTGTCCGACCATAGCTCGGTCGGGCAGCCCCGGCGCGCAATCATGCGGCGCAGGGCGTGGATGGCGGAGTCGGCGCTCAGCGACGCGACGACTTCCAGGTGTACGGCGCGCGACGTCATACAGGTGAAAAGCGCGACGTAACGCTTTTCGCGGCGCCGGCCCACAGTGACTTCCAGCGGGCCGAAATAGTCGAGACCTGAGAACGTAAAGGGGCGGTTATGGTGTGCGAGGCGCGCCGACGGCAGGTCGCCCGTGCTCGGTTGGGCCGGCTTGGCCCTCTTCAGGCGGCAGGGCGGGCAGCTCTTCAGGACTTCTTTCACCGTCGGTCGAATTCGCGCCATCCATACTCGCTGTCGTAATTCGTTTACGACTATCTCGACGCCGCCGTGGTGTAGTCGCTCGTGGGTGTGCTGCACGTATAGTCGCGTGTAGCGGTGTTTGCCATCCAGAATGATGGGGTTGGCCGCCTCGAAGCTCACGTCGTTGGCCTCTCGTATGCGTCCACGTAGTCGTAGGACGCCATCTGGATCTGTAAACACGCTGAGATCGGCGAGGGGGCTGTCCTTGTTCGTTGCCCTCGACATGTCTCGCTGCGATGTTCGGACGAGTAACATTTCCGCCGCATATAGATGGCGCGCGGGTAGTGGGATGTACTCGCGGGGGGCAGCGACGATCGGGGGGGGCCTTTTGGCCGCCTTATTGTTGGCGGGACGTTTTCTCCAGTCGTCATCGCCTTCAATCTTCTTCGTACGCTTGCGGCGCGCGGCGTTCGACAGGTGGCGCTGCCGGCATAGCTCTATGAACTGCAACGCGCGGGCTGTGGCGCGCAACAGTCGGTTCCACTTTGAGAAGCGGTCGACGTCGATGAGCGGGGCCACGTTTGCAGCTACGGGGAGCGCGATGACCGCTGCTCGTTCCTCTCCTGTTGTAGGTACCTCTTTCTTGTCCTCTCGCGGCCACTCCTCGGGGTCGCTGCGCAGGAACTCGGGGCCGGTAAACCAGCGGTGTTGCGGCGACATGTCAGCTGGGGTGGCACGCGTGGAGTCATCGGCGACGTTCACAGCGGTGGGGACCCACCGCCACTCGTCTTTCTTGGTTAAATCTTCTATTTCAGCGAGGCGGTGTGCTACGAACGTTTTGTAGGTACGTGGCTCGTCGCGGATCCAATGCAGTGCGGTGCGCGAGTCACTCCAGTACGTGCGGCGGGCGAAGTCGAAGTTGTGGCCCTCCTGTACCGACCGTGCGAGGCGTGCACCCAGTAGCGCTGCTTGTAGCTCGAGGCGTGGCACGGAGATGGGTTTCGTGGGCGTGACGCGACTCTTTGCGGCTGCTATGCTTACTTGTATGGACCCGTCGGCGCGCTGTATACGGATGTATACGACCGCTGCGTATGCCTCCTCGCTCGCATCGACGAATGTGTGTAGCTCGTACTCAGCTGCCGGCTCCTTGTCGTAGCATCTCGGGATTTGTAGTGTGTGTAGCTCACGTAGACCCATGAGCCACGACTGCCATCTGTCGTGAAGCGCCTGCGGGATGGGGTCATCCCACCCGGTTTTATACTTCCACGTATCCTGCATTATCCGCTTCGCTGGAGTGGTTATGGGCGAGATTAGACCCAGTGGGTCGAAAATCGACATAATGAGGCTGAGCGCCTCCCTCTTGGTCGGTTCGCGCAGGCCGCTGAGTACATCGGGATGGACACGTCGCTGGTTCACACGGAACCCTAATAAATCTTCTTTGACATACCATAACAGGCCCAACGTTTTTTCGTAGTCGTTGCCGCCGATTTCAACCGTGTCGCTATGTGCGCTGTCCAGCCGCGGCGCGAAGTGTCGTATGGCCGCCTCGTCGTTCGACGTCCAGCCGCGTAGCTCGAAACCAGCTCGACGATGTATGCGGTCGACGGCGGTGGTGATGTGGGCGGCTTCCTCGGTGGTGTCGAAACTGTGGAGGTAATCGTCCATGTAATGGTTGTTTACTATTGCGTCCGCGGCGGCTGGACATTCATGCGCGTTTTCTTCTGCGTTCCTATTTTTGATATAGAGGGCGCTGCAGGGGGACGACGAGGCCCCGAAGATGATTGATGTCATCCTATATTCTTCGGGCGGGGCGGCGGCGTCGCGGCGTGTTCCCCTCCACAGGAAGCGAAGCGCGTCGCGGTCTTCTTCACGTACCTTCACTTGCATGAACATCTCCTTTATGTCGGATGTTACTGCCACTCGATGTTGACGAAACTTCATTATTACGGCCGGCAGGGACTGTAGCAAGTCGGGGCCGGGTAGCAGCATGTCATTCAGCGAGACGCCGCGCGCCTTCGCAGCGGCGTCGTGCACGACGCGGATCTTCTTTTTGTCGGGGTTTACTACGGCGAAGTGCGGGAGATACCATACTCTCCCGCCGATAGGGGGCGCTGGCGCGCGCTCGGCGTAGCCCGACGTTAGCAAGTTCTCTATCCGCTCGCTGTACTGCAGTTTCAAATCTTCGTTCTTGTCGAGTTTTCGTTCCAAACTCACCAGTCTCTTTTTGGCGTCTTCGTACCCGGTATGGCGGATGGGGGCGCTGGGATCGCGCCACAACATGCCGGTCTCGAAGTGGCCGTCGGGCAGACGGCGGCTTTTCTCCTTTAAAATACTTAGGGCGCGTTCTTCGGGGTCGCTGGCTTGGCGGCGCGGTGCTACTCCCAACGATTCTAACTCGAAGTGTCGGCGCATGAGGCCCTCCAGCTTGTCTTCCTCGGGGGCGGCGTCTAGGCGCCCGCAGAATACCATAGGGTAGGTGGTTGTCGTCCTGCAGCCGTGCAGAACCCAGCCGAGGTGAGTGCGTGATGCCACGGGTTGGTGGCGGGGTCCGCTACGTACCTCACGCGATACAATCAACTCCCAGTTGTCCTGGCCTACTAGTATTGTGGGCGTGGCGCTGTCGTAGAGCAGCTGCGTCTTCACGTCGTCGAGGTGGGTGCAGTTCTCTATGTCGCAGGGGCGGACGGACTGTGTGAACGAGTTCATGTCCCCGAAGGTTCGCGCGTCGTTCATTTCGTGGGTCTCCGTCTCGTATCTGCCTTTGATGTGCGCCGTGACTCGCTTACTGTCTGCGTGTGTTGTTACCTTTCCGCTAACGCCTTGCACCTTCATAACTTCGGTGGGGCCCTCGAGGCCTACTGCGTCCGCCAACTGCTGGTCGATGATCGTCACGGTGCTGCCCTCGTCTAGGAGCGCATACGTGTCACGACTCCCCTTGGGTCCTATTAGCGTTACCTGTGCGACCTTTAGGTAGGCGCGGCGCCGCGTCTGGGCCGCGTTCGCAATCTCGGTGCCGATGGCCGACGCGTGTATTTCTTCGGTCTGCGGCGGTGGCGGCGCGATCGGCAGCTCTCGTCGCTTGTAGTGCAGCAGTCGGTGGTGGCGCAGCGTGCAGCCTGCCTCGCCGCATACGCGTGCACGGCAGGAGTCTCTCCGGTGGGTGCTGCGTAGGCAGCGGAAACATACCTTGTTCTTCTTGGTTACTTCCCACCTCTTCTCTACGTCGGCCTCGATGAAACGCTTGCAATCGGGGAGTGCGTGCGGACGGGCGCACATCGGGCACTCGTCCTTCGTGTCTTCGGTCACGAAGGTGCGTTCCATCTTCTTCTGCCTGGCCGGGTTACGGGGCGCCTCGGGCTTCGTCTCCAGCTCCGGGGGCGCGTAGGGGGCGCGCATGTCTGCCTGGTGGTTTAGAAATTCTGTTAGTGTGATCAACTCGGGGCGACCGCTGCGGTCGCTAGCGGCGCATTCATACCATTTATCGCGTAGTAATGGCGGCAGCTTCTCGACTGCCGCTCGCAGCATTTCTGGACTGTGTAGATAGTGCGGTTTGTGCAAAACTTCTATGGTCCGCACTATGTTATTCAGTTTGTTTGCGAACACGCACACTTCGCGTGGCGTGTCGCTGACTCGCGGCAGCGTCCTTAGCTTCTCCATTTCTGCCATCACTAACGCGTCGGGCCTACCGAAGCGCCGCTCCAGCGCGCGCATTATCTCCTCTGGCGCCGACTGGATGATAAGTAGCGAGGTTATTGCTTCTAGCGCGGGCCCCCGGAGACTGTGACGTAGGCGCGCCACGTTCTCGCCAGGTGCGAAGCGATCGCACGTCTGTTCGAAAGTAGCTTTGAACAACAGCCACTCCTCTGCCCGGCCCCCGTAGCTGGGCAGCTCTGTTATGTAGTGCGGCGCGCGCCGCGCATTTACCTGCGACGCTACCTGCGCCGCGAGCGCGTCTATTTGGGCGTGGGCGGGCGCCGCCGGGCGCGGTTGGTTATCACTTAATATGGGCATAGTTACATACCTCGTACTTTGGTACTCATGGTTTTCTCGGGGGCGCGGCGGCGGCTCTGCGACCGACGCTGGCGCCGTGATGGCCCTCGCGGGGGGCCGGGGAGGAGAGGGGGGACGCTCAGCTTCCGCGGGCGTCGGCTGCTGCTCGAACCACTGTTCCACGCGGCGCTCCATAAGCTCCTCCTCTTCATGGGCTTCGTCTTCGGACGATGCTTCTTCTAACCTGCATTTTTCCATTTTTGCGCGCTCTATCCGGGCCGCAATCTGGAATTCTCGAAGTTCCAGCGCGGCGAGCTTCTCTTCCATCTCTGCTCTCATCATCCTTTTCTTACGGGACGCTGCACTGCGGGCGATGGACGCGGGAGGCCGCGGCGGCGGCCTGGGTCGATCGGGGCGCAGCGTCTGTGGCGGCATCGGCGGCGGCGGGCCTATAGGGGAGGTCGGAGGCGCGAATGGCAGCCTCTGGGCGACCTCTGGGTTCGGGGGCGCAGCACCCGGCGAGTGGGAGGAGACGATGGTCTCCGCGGTGCCGGACGTGGCCGTGGTGCCCGTCGACGCGCTCGATGTCGCTGTGGTGCCCGTAGCCGTCGAGTCGGTGGCGGTGCGCATCGTCGCGTCTGATGCGCTACCGCTGGGAATGTCACACTCACTTGAGGTTCGGCGTCCCTTGCTCCTGGTGACCCTGGCGTTCTTCTCGCTCATCTTCGCAGGATCCGGCTCGAAGGACCATAAATGTGGGGGCTGGGGGATCCTGGGGCTGCGAGCTTGGGGTGCAGAAAAACTACCAAGTTACTCAGAACAAAATGGCGGCTTGGGCGTGGGCGAGGCGAGTAGGCGAGGTGCGTGGTGTGTTGACTCGACGACGTTCGGGCGTGGAAAAAAAGAGGGTCGAACCAACGCGGTGGCTCGCTTTTATAGCGACGCGGGCAGGCACGCACCTATTTCACCTCCCCTCACCCCCGCTTTAGCTAAAATCTTTATTTCCTTAAAATTGGCTACATACATGGCTATTTACACCTGCCGTGTTTATATACACTATCATCATTTACAAATTCTAATTAGAATCCTTACTATTAGAACTAAAATTCTCGTTTACGACGCCCCGCTAGCCTCCGGACGCGCGCTTCCCCGCTTCCTCACCCCCTCACGTAAATACGGAGGGTTTTGGAAATCGCGCTCCAGAAGCCAGCGAGACGCCGTAGCGATAACATCGTGTACTCTAGGGCATAACTATGCGTAAACTACCTCTACACCGAGTTACAGACAAATCGGTTGTTACCTACTAAAATGTTGCTATGACATACTGTCTGAGTGACTACGTCTCTATTTACTTTCCTATCTGCTATCTTTACTCATTTCCTGACAGTAACAACAACAGAAGCGGACTCTTTATTTATCAGCTTATCTCTATAGGGGGTAGGTACATCTTATTACACGTTATAACAATTACTAAATATTTACGAATTATTTACATTACAGAGCTATAAGGTACTTAGGTATTGCACACATTTATTTAAGTTTTGTCGCACATCACGGAGGGGTCATCGTGAACAATCCCCATACAGCGATCGGTTTACATGTATTTTTACATAATTACTACATATTGCTTGCTGAACCAATATAGTATGTGTAATAAAGCAAGAGGTGTAGGTCAATTGTCAATTAAAATTACGATAAACGATAAACACATAAAAGTGTTGTGCTTGTTGGTAAACACCAGTAAGCACCACACTAGACAATAGACAAACAGACACTTATGTAAGTAGTTGCCCCTTGTTAGGTGTTTCTTTGTTCGTACGTACGGTGAAAATGAATTTAACCCTTCAGTTACCACTGACGTTAGCTAACGCCACTTTTCGGTTACAGGTTTAAAATTTTATTAGTTTTAAATCGCGATCCGTCCCAACTACCCTCGGTTTTTGAGTAGCTAAGTTACGGGATGGATTAGGGGACCACTTAAGCTAGGAGGTTAGAGTATGGTTGGTGAAAACGGGCATAATCCCGCAAATCCCGTGGGAACGGCGGGATTGTTGACCTCAATCCCACAGACCTGCGGGTTCGAGATTTTGATACGGGATTAGATATAATGTAAAGCACACGAATATTTGCACAAGTTTTATATAGTACATATGTCCTATATTTTATTATTATTGATGATAGAGTATTTAGTTTCACATGTGACTGAAATTATTGTGCTTTTATTGCGATACCTAGATTTTTAAACGATGATACTCAAAACTACTTTCTTGAAATAAGCGAGTTTAAAGTAGTTGTAAGTATAAGTAACTATGTAATTATTTGTAGAGGCTAGAACGCTACTCCATACGAATATAATCTACTCAGCAACCCATGACATTCCTTTACAACGAAAGTTCTCAAGTATACTCAGAAAGTTTTTCATTAAACAAGATTATAATTAAATTAGTGTTGTAATCATAGCAATACACCGTTAGAATAGTTATTGTTAGGTTTTAAAATAAAGTAGATTGTAGATTAGTCAAAGTAAGCATTTTACTATCTTTATTTTGCGCTCTATTTTACGCACTCTGCAATGGTATGCCAAAGAGATTATTCGGTGTGTGTAAAGTATTTTCCAACTGTTGTAAATATCGAGGAACTCTTGTAAATATATCGATAATCAATAATTGTAATCCTCAGCAAATGCATCTACTTTAATTTAAGTTAAAATACCTGCTTGCTATGGAATTTATGTAAATAAACATTATTTTTATATGGAAAGCAATATTTATTTATACCCATTATGCCCCCTACTTTAAAAACATAATTAAACATCTTTGGTTTGATTAAAATCTACTAAGATTAGATTTATGTAAAGACTGTTGCCCACTCTTGTCTAGCTAATCAGATGTTTTTAATGCGTCCTATTTTCGGATATGCGTCCGTCATTTATTTCATATATTTTTCATAACCGACTTCAGAAAAGGACGGGTTCTCAATTCGTATGTTTATTTTTGTGTGTTTGTGACGCGATTACTCCGTCAATTATGAATCCGTTTGATCGGTAGGTCGTACTTCAGAGGTGGTTCCATATTTTTATATGATAATAAATTCAGCACTTTTCAAGAAAAAAAAATAAGAAACAAAACATAAAATGCCCGCGCAGCAGATTAGATTAACCTGTCAAAATGAGAGAAAACAAACACATATGTATAATAATAATATAATATTTATTATCTAGTTTTTGGAAAAATTACGCTGATCCCCTGATATTCCTCATAGTAAGATGCATGTTATTTAAAAGTCCTTGAGGTGTCTGCTCGCCCTGGCCTTGACACATCCGGTATGATACAGAGGCATTAGATTTAGTTCGATAATATTTAACTATGGAATGAGCAAAAAACAAATAGTCGTTTCGATTGAAACGCTTATCAAGGCTCATTACTCGACTTTGAAGATAGTCCAAAGGAGTAATTTGAATATCTCTTTCCTCTCCAAAGTCATTTTTGCCATCAGGAAAAAGATATACCAAGCAAGCTCTTCCGTTCATCGCTCTCGATCCACATTTAATGGTGTCGCTGTTTTTCTTATATTCTCAGCTAATCTCATCTCCTTATTGTTCGTAGATGGATTGGATATCAAAGAAACTACACTTTCTAGATTAGGGATCGCTTCGTCTATGCTACGGAGCGTACTTGTTGTTAAAATTATAGTCACAATCTGTGGTTTTGGTGATGGCGGTCTTTCTAGTTCTGGAGCTGAGGTTAATTCGAGGCGTTTGTTGAGAAGTGTTGCTTTTTTCTTGTATAGGAATTTTATATGTAGGACTCTCTGACTGAACTACTTTTGACTCCTGAGTAACTGTTAATTCGATCTATCTGGTTCTCGGGTGTTATAATCAAAGGAGTTAGTGACAACACATTAAGAAAGAAATCGTGTGCTGGTACATTCTTCGTCGATGTAAATACATTTCGTCGCATGCCATGTAATTTATCTATATTCTGAAATTTTATGCAAAAGGCTGCACCATGTTTTGGTGATATAGCTCCCTTAGGACCATGTGGATGTGCATCGAATGACCAATATTTGTAAGCATCTTCAGTTTTACAATATATAGCTACACTCATGAAATTCACAGAAAGCAGCCCGCAACAGTCTTCTCCGAAAAATAATGTAAGAGCATTATTTAGGTTAGGGAAGCCGTCAATACTTCGATCTATATCTAAATGACCATTATAATTAGTTTCAGCAACTGAAATGTTAATTTTCTTTCTGTTATATAATATTTCCTGTGCATGATCACTCGCGGCAAGATATTCAGGGTTAACTTCTCCAACTGCGGGGTCCTCTCTAAAAGCAATGGACTCACGGTAAATCTTGTCTCCGACTACTAAGTACTATATAATCAATGTCACTTTTTGACCATTGACTTGGCTCGTCTGTACAAAACGCTGCACAAGCTACAGCTGCTATAGCAGTGCATTGTTTACCACGGGATTGTTAATCAAATCTTAAATCGGCTTGATGAAATGATCCGTGTAGTATATAGAAACGTCTTCACTTATACCAACGTAGTTAATTTGAGGAGTGCATTGTAACTCCATAAGCTCACCACCATCTGTAGTCTCTTCAGAAATTTTAACTATTTCAGATTGTTTGACATTAACCAAGTTAAAGCTTGGTACAATCTGTTCATTTCTACAACAAACTCATGAGAGCGTTGTAAATTCACGAGACTTTCCACAACCAGAACGAATCCTACTTGGTTTTGCGCTAGTGGCAGTTGTTAAGCGACTGACTCAACAACGTCTCGCAAACAAAGCAACTTGTCCCTTGCACTAATCTTGACAGAAACGGTTTTGTAGCTTCATTATTTTAATAAACGGTACAACACGGCATAGATAGCGTTCTTCAAGTTTCGTCAAATTAGCTAGCTCTTGAGATACAGTCGCGACTGTCATTTTGTTCCAGAAAGCTTCTGGTGGAATTTTTCGTTTCCTAATATTATTTTGACAGCGACAGCATGATATGATATTACCCAGAGAAACCAATTCTCCGGGTAATAATGCACTATTTGCAGTTTGTGAATAACAACGTCGTGGTGGATATGTCACCGTAATTTAGTCAAAACCGTTACTTAATAAACTAACGCGTAAGTTGATCAACTATCAACAGATAGTAAACCAGACCGACAGGGTTCAGAATTTGCGTTTCTTTTGTTCTTACATGTCAATCTAACACGAAGACTATTTGGAGGCTTCGCTGCGCTCGCCCCCTCTTGTCTTCACCTAAGCTACCACAGTGTTTACCTTGGTTTTTTGTTTGCAATTCATTTTTAAACCAGTTTACTATTTAACAGTTTCAACCGTTAGTTTATCAACTAACGCGTCATATAGTAATCAGTTCGCTACAGTGTACTATCTGTCGATAGTTTACTGACGAGAAAAAAAATAGTTTATCAACTAACGGTTTTGACAATCTTACGGTGGCAGATATAACGCTTTATTAAAATCAGCAGATGCTCCAAAAATGCTGTCTGAAAAATTGTTAATAGCCTGTTCAAAATCATTTACAGAAGATATATCCCTGCAGTCGTGACTAGCTTGTCGTACGTCGTCTATTCGAGTCGATCTGGATTCGATAGATTAATTTGATAAACGTCCGTGAATCAAGCCGAGACGATGAGAACGTTGTTTCTGGGTTCTCATTGGATAAACATTCGTGAATCAAGCCAAGACGATGTAAACGTTGCTCTTGGGTTTCGTTTGATAAACGTTCGTGAATCAAGCCGAGACCATGAGAACGTTGCTCTTGGTTTCGTTGGATAAACGTGCGTGAATCAAGCCAAGGCGATGAGAACGTTGCTCTTGGGTTTCGTTTGATAAACGTTCGTAAATCGAGCCAAGACTATGAGAACGTTGCTCTTAGGTTTCGTTTAATAAACGTGCGTGAATGAAGCAAAGACAATGAGAACGTTGCTCTTGGGTTTCGTTTAATAAACGTTCGTGGATCAAGCCGAGACCATGAGAACGTTGCTCTTGGGTTTCGTTGGATAAACGTGCGTGAATCAAGCCAAGGCGATGACATCGTTGCTCTTGGGTTTCGTTTGATAAACGTTCGTAAATCAGGCCAAGACTATGAGAACGTTGCTCTTGTGTTTCGTTTGATAAACGTTCGTTAGTAAAACTGAGTCGTAGAGCATGACTTCATGGACTTTCATTGAGCCTTGATAAGTTCGTGTGGTTCCAGTAATAAAAAACAAGACGGGGGATGCAGATCAGATCAGATAAGACTAACTATAGACCCATCTCGCTGGCAACTATAATAGCAAAAGTTTTCGACGGTGTGCTCGATTCAGTATTCAGTATTCATTTATTTATTGCTTACATGTGGTAAAAAGATGTTACATAAAATGTGTCCCAGAACATGCGCCCTGCAAGGGCATTGCAATATAAACATATCCTAAAACTAATTAGAATTAGTTAGAATTTTAAACATTTCAAAACATAACATTATTATTATACATAGTTATACTGATTGCACAAAGATTGTTTAAACAATAATTAAAATATAGAATGTTAAGCTTTATCGAAAAATTCTTGCAGGCTATAGAATGAATTTTCTATTAAGTGTTTTTTTAATGTTTTTTTGAAGATTGGTATGTTTAATATATTTTTAATTGCTGTTGGTAACATATTATATATTTTAACACACATATTATACGGGCCTGAATCTACTAAAACTAAGTTTGATTGAGATGTAGCTAATCGTGTACGTGGCCTTAGGTTAGTAGGTCGTTCACGGATAGGAAACAGGTGTTGGTGTTTTCTAACAAATATGGAGGCTTCTAAGATATAGATCGATGTTAGTGTGAGGATTTCGAAAGATTTAAAATATTGTCTGCAACTGGTCATTTGATCTATATTAGCTATTATTCTTAAACATTTCTTTTGAAGTGAAAATAGGTTTCCTACGTCAACACTATTTCCCCATAACACAATTCCGTATTGCATCCGGGAATGTACATAGGCATAGTACGCCATCAATGCCGTATCCAAATCAGTTGCTTTTTTAATTTCTTTCAATGCGAAGGAAAAACTTGATATTTTAGAGCAGAGTTGGCTTACGTGTTGTTTCCAGTTAAGGTTGGAGTATATGTGAATTCCTAGCAGGCAGTAGGAATTCACACATTCTATGTCCTCATTTCTAAAAGTAAAATTTATTTCTAATGGTTTTCTTTGGTAAGGATGCAATTGTATTATTTTTGTTTTGCTGAGGTTTATGCCAAGATTGTGATCTTCAAGCCAATTTATAATTGTTTTAAATGTTGATTGTAAATGTTTATGTAAGATTTGTGAGTCAATAGTAGGGATTAAGACAGATGTATCATCAGCGGATATAGTACAGGTATGCTCAATGACTTTTGGGAGGTCGTTTGTGTAAATCAAAAACAGCAAACACCCCAGAGCACTACCTTGAGGGATTGATCTCTGTACGCTTGCTGTTTCCGATTTTATTTTGGAAACTTCTCCTGTGAGTTGGTTAAAATATTTTATTTCTACATATTGGGTGCGGTTATTTAAGTAGGATTCAAACCATTTGAGAGCTATGCCTCGTACGCCTATGCCCGAAAGTTTTTTAAGCATTATGTTGTGTAAAACTCTGTCATAGGCTTTGCTCATGTCTAGTAAAACACCAACTGCATAAGTTTTATTGTTAATAAATGTTAATGCTTCCAGACTGCAACAGCATAGTAAGTTAAATGATGGTCAATTTGGGTTTCGCCCTGGGCTGTCCACCGAAACTGCTGTGTTATGTCTTAAACACACCGTCCGCTATTACACTGATAGGAGAACACCTGTTTATGCATGTTTCCTGGACCTTTCCAAGGCATTTGATCTCGTATCATACGATATCCTATGGGATAAACTTCGAAATGATACCGATCTGCCCGCTGAACTGACTAAGATATTTAGATATTGGTACCTGAATCAGGTTAATAGTGTGAGATGGGCAGGGTCTATGTCGGATGAATATGGGCTGGAGTGCGGGGTAAGGCAAGGGGGTATAAGCTCGCCAAGGGTCTTCAACATCTACATGAACCGACTGATTGGTGAGCTCAGTGGTTCAAAGGTTGGTTGTTCTGTTGACGGCAAATTTATTAATAATATTAGTTATGCCGACGACATGGTGCTGCTGAGCCCATCAATACGTGGACTTCAAGCACTATTTAAAATCTGTGAGGAGTATGCTAGGGAACATGGACTTAGATACAACGTAAAAAAGAGTGAAATTCTTTTATTTAAAGCGGGTAGTAAAACCTACTCTTTGCCGCGCCCGTTAATGATAGATGGGTCACCTCTGGCGCAAGTATCTAAGTTCAAATACCTGGGGCATTGGGTAACAGAAAGTCTCACAGATGACCTTGATATGGAACGGGAACGCAGGGCGTTGTCGGTGAGATGTAATATGTTGGCTCTCAGATTTGCACGGTGTACTAAGGTTGTCAAAGCCACTCTATTCAGGGCGTTCTGCCAGACTTTTTACACCTGCAGTCTGTGGGTTCGATATACGCAGAAATCGTACAATGCCCTGCGTATCCAGTATAACAATGCCTTCAGGGTACTTTTGGGGCTGCCACGATTTTGTAGTGCATCAGGAATGTTTGCGGAGGCGCCTGTTGATGGCTTCCATGCAATTAAGCGTAAAAGAATGGCGTCTATCTTATGCAGAACTCATGGCAGCGCCAACGGTCTCCTGGAGATAATAGCAGATAGGGTAGACAATCCCTTTATGCGGCATTGGGTTGCAGCTCACACACTGCACAGTCATAGATTCGCGCCTAAATTAGAAAAAAAAAATGGTTTGCTCTGCACTGTATAGTGTTTATATTGTACTACTAACATAGATTGTAAGACTAATTATTAAAACTTTTATATGGACTTGGTCTGAAATAAATGATTATTATTATTATTATTATTAGTATACCCTCTTCTGAGAAAGTCTATAGGCCCCCGCTGTTCATTACTTTCATTTAAAATGTTTATCGTATTTCTTTCCCCACATTTCTTTAAACGATCTTTCTTCTCGTCCCTACTTTCTTCTAAACGGCCCAGGCCCTGTCTATTTGAGCAGCGCGTTTAGTAGGCTTAAAAACAAAGATATTTTTTACAAAAAAAAACAATAACCGACTTCAAACCTACATGTAAAAATACCTACCCATATTATGTATACATAAACAAAATAACCACTAAAAATATAAAAAGAAATTTATTTTTTTAGAAAAAAAAAACAAAAACCGACTTCAAGGTTATACCTACATATACAAACTTAAACTAAAAAGTAGAAAATATTAATATTTCTGCGTGATAGCTTCGAATTTCTTTTTCAAGCAGGCCTCGGAGAACTCATATGGCGTCTATGCTCAAAGCTCCATATCGCTCCGCTGCAGCCTACGAGCACGGGTTCAGAATCCGAGCCATACGACTGTGGAATGAGCTTCCCTGCACTGTCAGGGACAGTCCATCACTAAATATATTTGCACACCGACTAAATAAGCACTATCTCACCCTTTCCAGTTAGATATATATTGGTATGTTTTAGTGTATTATACGGTTTATATATATTGTTACGTTGTATTTAATTAATTGTGTATGCAGTCTATTTTTAGCAATTAGGGTTATCAGTATAATATTGTTTGTAGTATGTATTACTCGTAGTACCTACTTATAAAGTTGTATTGTACGCGCAGGTCTTCCCCCGCTCAACAATCACCTTTCTTACCCATCATGGTTTGCTGGAAGAAATCTATTTTTTGAGATAAGCTCGCCTTTGTACATGTTTTTTCTATTATAAGTTATCTGTGTGTCTGTTTTGTGTAGTATAATAAAGAAATTACGAAAATAATATCTTAATTACTTGAAAACAAAGAGCATTAAAGGTCAATCAGTGAAATTTTCTATACTTATGTACCTATTCACAATTTAGGATCAGTTATTTTTGAAGCTGCATGAGTAAAAAAAAGTCGTTCAGTTCAGTTCAGTTCAAAGATTTTTATTCATAATAGCACAAAAATTTAGACTTAATGAACGTCATAACATAATCAAGCAAGCATAATATAACATTAAGTAGGTGCCTAATTATTACATAGTACATTGGTGCAATGAACTGGTTTAATGCCAGATGTCGGTGTCTTGCACAGATGTCTTGTAAAAAGTCATTCATTTTGTAGTAGGCCTTTGTGCACAAAGTGTTCTATACATTTTTTTAATCGAGCTTCAGTTAAGTTTTACATTTCTTGCGGAATTTTATTGTAGAAGCGTATACAGCGTCCCATAAAAGAACTGCTAACTTTTGTGAGTCTGAACATTTTAAAAAGAAAGTTTATGTTTATTTCTAGTTTGCACATTGTGGCGGCTATCAATGGTTTTAAAGCTACTGATATTTTTCGTTTTGTACGATTTACCGCTATACCCAGAATCGTTTAGTGATTCATTAAGGATTACTTAGTGAACGATTTTGTATGTAAATTTAAATTTATAATTGGATTAATGGTTCATTGAATGAGTCTAGGTACGCCGGTTAGGTAAGCATTTTTCACAACTAGCTGAAAATAAATGAGATAGGGAAGCAATATTTACCAAGATCAAAGAACGACTCTTTTATCTTGTCTGTTCGTATAACTTAAAATAAACTGACTGTTTGTTTTGTTCCTACATAAGTAATGTTATTTGTGTGACATTAATTAATTTATTGACTGATCGCCCACCAAAAAAGTATGTACCGATAATGTAAGTTAAAGGGTGACATTTAATTATCTTACCAAATTTTATGAAATTATAGTATCCATTACCATGATAAACTTTCCCCTAGAAACCTATAGTCAGATATGGAAAGTTTTTTTGGGTCTCCCTCAGTAAGATTTTTAGATCTCTTTTAAAAATTGGTTGTGTTTAAGTAATACAATTCTTACAATATTAATTATAATATTAATTAAGCAGGAATAAATAATTACAAAATTTATTTATAGCTAGTTCTGTGTTGAGTTAGATTAACCCATACTAGCCCTGGGAATCTTGAACATTGTAATATCCCTTTTTTGACAAAGTAGCTTTTACTTTCTTTTTTTCTTGCTCTTTTTTGTCTTATTTCTTGAATAGGTTTTTTTAGTAGAAATTCCGTATCGCCCCCAAATTCATAATTATTTTGCTTACACTTAACACTTTCTTTTTAGGGTCACAGAAATACGTACGTGTACCAAGTTTCAACTTAATCGGTTCGAATTCCTACGACAGGATTCCACCTAGGATATACGCAGGAGTAATCCTATAATGGCTCCGATTTTCCTTTTTAAGGAACTCTTAAAATATGTAATTTGTGCAATAGGGTCCCATGTATTTCATTGACGAATGTAATTAAATACATAAGTTACACTATACATTATTTGCCACGTTTATATGTGTGTAAGATGAAAGTCCAAGGCTGTGAACTTGTAGGTAAATGACAACAATATCTATGACTATCGTTTACTTGCAGCTTAATTGCTGTGGTTAAACTCGTACTATAAGTATAAGCAGGCACGTAACTAAAGTTAAATATGGAGATAATTTCTTGATAATTTGCAACGACGACGATGAAAAGTTCAATATGGGTTATCATTAAGAATCCAGTGCACAGATAAGCCATTTTTGAAATAACAACTAGTTATTAAATATCAGCAGAACGTGGAAGGGGACTGACGTGGTTTTTTGAACATGGCTCCTAATTTATTTATTTTTGTTTTTGTCGCCATTATGGCTTCAGTTTATTGTGAACCAGCGAACTTTCGTTCGGGGTGTCTCGAAGGTGAGTTAGGTATTGTGTTCTATAGATATTATTTTAGAATCGAATTTCTTTTGGACAGATAACGTGTTAAATTCTAATCCAAGGGCTTGTCTACTGTATACAATTCTGAAGTTAGGTGTTATAAAAATAATCCAGGAAGAAGGTTTCGAAAAAAATACTTACATCGCTTCAAAAGTTTCCCACCACGTTTGTTTGTATGTGTGCAAACTACCCTTTAAGGTGCCCCTAGGCTTTACATTGTGTCACATAGCATACACATAAAGTAAAGCTTGGTGGCATCTCTAACAGCCGTATTCAATAACCTTTCTATCCATGGTTTAGCTAAAATACTAAAGTAACATTTTCTATCTATCGGGACGTTTTTTAAGCTAACATATCAGGTGCGGTGCAGGCGACCATTAGTTCCATGCCGGGGTAGAATTTCCGGGGCCGAAGGGAATAAACCGATCCTTTGAAGTGTTTGAATCGATTACGAAAAATCTCTTCTGCTGGGCATATGGGCATGGTTAAAGCTTGCGTCTAAATAATCCATTATTATTTTTTTAGCAACACAATGTACCGTGGATGTGGTTAACATGACGCCTTGCGCGAAGCCCATCTCATGCTTGTTAAAAAGAGGAGAAAATACAACAATCGCGTTTAAGTTTACACCGAGTGAGTAAACCCCATATACATACGTATAGTTCATTCATTTTGTCTGAATCACCATTGATCACGCCGCTGTAAAAAGCAATAAACCTGATTTTTAAGCAAGACACGGTTTTCTTTGAGTGAGAAGAGCCGCAACATGTGCGGCAAAAGTGACGCTAACAAATTGAAAAAACTTTACAATCTGTAGGTACCACAGATAGACGTGTTATATAGAAGGTATTAGACAATAGTAAGCATCTGAAAATATGTAAGTATATATCTGTGAAAGTTTATTTACCCTTCTTCTTATTCCAACGTATACCTACCTACAGTAATAAAGAAGTTTTGGCTTTAAGTTTGGTAGGTGTATTTAATATCTGTACACTTTACAGAATTTGCAAGCAACAATTTCAAACAGGAGTTGTCGTGGCGCAAAAGTCTCAATGAAGAGTATCCCTTCACGGGGCTTGACCCCAATGCCTGCCTGTTCACCACATGCCCCTTGGAACCTGAGAAGCAACAAGACTTCTTATACACCCTCTACATTGGGAAAAAAATGCCTACCGTAAGTATAAAGCTTGATTTACATGCTTGCCGAGGTTTGCCAAACTCTGGCAGGTACAAAAGTCTAAACAGTGCATGCGTGATTTTGTTGTGCCTCTCGCCGTACAATTGACGTTCACCGAGGCTTGTGGTTTGCGGGAGTATTGCAAACCTTGGCAACAAGTCAATCAAGCAACATAAATGAAGTATTGAACTAAACGTGGTCTTGGATTAGTCCGTATGTGGAAAGCCATGACGCCTTGTTTGTTTTTACATACAAGCCGGTTCCAAACTGTGACATCTCGCTTCCAACTACAATTTGGTGGGCTGTTCCAGCGGAGCTATCGAAGAACTGTTGACAAGTTGACAGTAAAGTCCCGTATTCACGACATGTCTACCCTATCAGATTTAAAAGATTGTGTACCGGAAGGACATTCAGCGAAAACAGCCTTTCCTTGTCAGATGACCGGTCACGTTTGGACCCCAGCATGGTAGTTTCAACATAAGTATTTGTATAACGCTAAATGATTGACTAAGGACCGCCACTTGCTATCATCCACCGACTTGGCATACAATACAGTTATCGCAGATAACGCTCCACCTACGCTTCACCCCCCCTAACCCTAAAATGTAGCAAAATTAAAAGAAAAAAATCCTATAATTCTTATGCGTTTCTGCCAAATATAGATTTCTACGCCACCATGCGGTAGTAGTGATTGGCGCATTTTTCAAGCTTCCAAAGCCGAAAGCTGTCCGCCCATCCGTCCGTCGTTCCGTTCGTCCGTGCGTTCTCCCGACTGTCTATGAGCGGGCTAAATCGGATGAACCTTAATAGGCAGTTTAAATTTTACGAAATTATATATTTTAATTGTCGCTGTAGTAAACAATTATGAATCACAAGCATTTAAAAAATTTAAGGGAGTCCTCACACAAGGGATGTTTTTTTCATCTTTTCTTGTACGCGATTTTTTCGGTTTGTAACTACAAATTTACGGTAACCTTGCCTCTTGCCAAAATACATGATTGTAGGTCCATGGAAATTACGCTTTAGGATCCATTATATATCCCTAAAATAGTGTCGAAGTATGCGGCAATATTGCTTCATAACTTTTGATTACGTTGACTTAGATAGAAGTTTGTTTTTTACAGTTCCTTGGTACCGCATTCATGAGTAATTTATATCAATTTGAACTTGATACGTTCATGTGTTCCTGAGAAATATGTTCTTTACTCTATTTGCCGAAACAAGTAAATACAGAGTGGTCTCTGTTACACAACTTCATAATAATGATAAGGTCAAAAAATAGCTAATGCGAGTCAACCAAACTGGTTAGTAGTGAAGGCGCATTCATGATGTGCCCACGTCTTGTACACTCAACTAAACATTTTTCTGTTTTGAATAAATAGACAGTTATGAGGGTTGGATTTGTGCGATTTTAATACCACGCCCAAAGGTATCAACTGATACAAGTAACAAAACTTTGTATTAGTTTGTCTGATAACATAGAATGAATTTGTTGTGAATTTGATCAATCCAACTATTGTATTCTTGTGCTTCTATACATTATGTATACTCTTTTTATTTATTTCCAGGGTAGTTTCCCCCTCAGATGGAAACTCTACGATGGTGAAGATCGAACAAAAATGTGCTGCTTCGACTTCCAAATCCGAATAAAAAAATAGGTATTAAACGTAACTGTAAAGTGATACTGATAATAAAACAGACTAATCATAGAAGAAGGAATCATAATCAGATATCATCATCTCCGATCATGTCTGATACGTTTATAACAAATATGCGGATACTAAATCAAATAATTGATCCAATTGGAACATAATCTTTTCTATTTTTATTACGTAGTTGATGTTCCCTCCATTTTTCTGTTGTTATTTTATTTAATCCTTCAATAAATTAATATTTTATATCGGTCAGAAACTCAACGAATGAACGAAAAAACTCGACTCATTGTATTTCCTTGCTTTGCGCCGTTGGGCAAAGCAAGGAAATACAATGCGTTAACGAGTACGTCTACTTGGGCCAGACAGTCTCCTTCGAAAACATGCAGGACAAGGAAATGCAAGCAAGGAACGCCTGGAAGAGCTTCTGGTCCATGAAGGACCTAATGAAGGGCAACCTACCCTGTACCCTGTTGACCCAGTAGCACAAACTTGTCGCCATGTGCCTTCTGCCCATCCTAACCTACGGCGCACAAACGTGGTCCTGGACCGAACATCACAAGTCCAAGCTCAAGCGCATCTTGGGTGTGAAACACCGTACTGCGCTCTAAAACTGGCATAATCGATGTGGGCATGCAGACCGCCAAACTAAAATGGAATTGGGCCGGCCATGTGTGTCGATTGCACCCGGACAGATGGGCAAAGATGGCCACTGAATGGGTGCCTTCAGATGGACACCGGCGTAGAGGAAGGCCCAGAAGATGGCGTGACGATCTGGACAAGTTCCAACCCGAGTGGGTCGATCTTGCAGCTACCAGAGATGTGTGGGCTCGAACGGAGGGAGGATACTGCCACAGACATATAATAAGATACTACGTAGATACTGCTATATGCTAACAAAAAAAAAACCTGCGTGTCATACGCTTTGTTCCATCTTGCGACTTGCACCTTCATCTGTGCGCAAACGAGCTCAAAAAGGTGAGGTCGCAATTGCACGGGGAAGTCGCAACACAGTAATACCTTTTTCGCTTGCCACTATAATGATTCGATAGACCAAGAATTTCCACCGCTTTGAGCACATATTCATTTTATTGACTTGTCAGGATCGGTAATATCAGAAATCAGAATCTTTGGTTGAGCTTTCCCTATTCAATATTTTTTTTTGTACTCGTTTTATTAAAAAGTTTTTTTTTGTGTTAACTACTACCCATAAGTAGATATCCATTATTAACACATTAATGATGTATTCAAAAATACCAAAATAAAAATGTGGTTGCTGGAAAGCATGACGCCAAAGGTTTAGAATTGAGTGTCTGGTCCCCGACAGTAAGTCATAGTGTTTAACCATAACCTACGATTACTTGAGGCGTGTCTTTCGCTGAAAACAGCAATTCAATTCGTGGTGGTTAAAAATTTGGACTCGGACTATATTAAAATAAGGTTCATCACAGCTCACACTGCAACATGGCTGCTACGTTCATTCGCTGGAGCAGAAAATTGCGAAAATAGCGTGTATTCGAGTTATTTCTTCAAAACAAACAAACAAACAGAGCGTCACGCCGTTTCCCTCACGGGGTGGCAGAGGCACAATTGTACACAATGTTATTTCTTAAAAACCACTGATTATTTCTGAATTTCAAACACACCGTTTTAAGATATTTTGATCAAATAATGTTTTGACGCAAGAATCATATTCTTTTTAGATCCCAAGAAATCGAATGTTTTAGCAAATTAAAGGTAAAAACGTGTTTTTTTTAATAGTTCTCGTTGACATATGATGTTTCCAAACAGAAAGATTAAGTAAAAGGGATCGTTAGTGTCTCCTTAAGGAGGAATAGCGCTTCAAAGTATGGCATTTAACCGAATTACAATAATTTAGTTAATACTACATTAAAACACGGGTTTATCGGGAATCTGTAACTTATTTAAACTGGCTCGCAAGATCGTGTGGTCAAATAAAAACTGTTGTTAATCACAGGATACAGGAGAAAAATTAATCTGTGGGCAAGTGATTGGTTCACATTCTACCTCACATGCCAAAGGTTCTGGGTTCTAATCGCAGTCAAAAATGTACTAAAGAAAAGAATAATTTTCCGGGGCCAGCTTGTGACGTGTCTAATTCTCACACGCTGTCTCAATTTTCAACTACTCCGCGGCATAAGTAACAACGCTGCGTATAAACACTCCTTCAGGTTGCGGGCGGTCCGACTCTGGAACGCACTTCCTTGCACTATAAGAGACAGTCCCAACCTTTTCTCTTTTACGAAACGTAGTAAAGAGCACTACCTCTCTCTTTCGTTAAAGCTATTGTATTTATATTATTATACTAGCTATGATACCCGGCTTCGCTCGGGAGTTGAGATGAGATTACGTGTTAGTTGAAATAAAAAAAATAAAAAAATGACGTAAAAAGTAAAAAAATATTGAAAACATTTTCTCATTATTTACACTACTTGTTTATAAACAAGATTTTTCATTTTGTTGTCCGGGGTATATATATATATATATATAAATTCGAATTTTCTACTCTTGAGCAAGCTACATATAGCTGACCGTGGGAGAAGCAGGATTCCCTTGCGTTTTGTTAATTGTAAAACTAAAGGCTAATTTAATTGGAAACTGCAATCTTTTAAATTGAAATGGCAATTCAGAAGAGATCTGTGGTATTCTAGGTATACATACTGTGTGTCCTTTGTTCTTTCCAGAAATAAGTTCAGCTTCAATGATATGTAATAATGTATACCACTCTCCCTTTCATCTTTGACTTCATGTATGTAGCTGTCCCTCCATGCCACTATATCATGTCCTTCCATAAGTACCGTATCCTTTGATTTCTACATTTTTTATATTTATATCGTAATTTGTTTAAGAGTAAACGAAGAGATTCTCTGCCACCAACAACATTTATAGATTCTTTAAGAGCTGCCAGCAGCCTTTTCAAACTCGGTACTTCTTTTCGGCACCACAAAATTCATGTATTTTATATCTAATTGCACATAAATTAAAAGCATCTAGAATGATTTTCTTTTTGGTTTTAGGTTTATTTTTCTTAGGTGTAGAAAATACAGCTGACGTCCCACCTTCGTTTTGTATTTTCATTACGGAAGATCGGGATATGCCTAAAATACAACAACATATTTTACTTATAAATAGTACAAATTAGCCAATTCACATTGCACAAACTATATGACGTGCCTACCAGTCATGTTGACAAGAAGGCTGGTGATGTTATTTAGAGGAATAGAGTCCAATCCTTCTGACTTTCCCTCCGATAAATATTTCGATAGATTGCGAATAACTTTTCTTTCGCCACTGTTAATAGTTTTCGGCATTTCCACTCAGAAAACACAAGATATATATATATATACATGCACAATCGAAGCCCCACTATGACAACAATCGACAGATGCCATTAATTACTTTTGGCATATGTTTAACTGATCACCAGATATAGTAAAATATGAACAGAAAAAAAAATACTTTTGACGACCAAAAATAGTAACTGAGCACCTAATTTTTTTCACCATTTTAATGTGAAATGATAACCTAAATAATAACATCTTACTATCCTATTTAAAGAAAATGTCTCCTAATTAATCATTGATAACACAAAAATAGTAAATGATCACCAAAATGTTTACACCACTTTAATGTGAAATAATTACCCAAATTATAACATCTTACCATCCTATTAAAGAAACTGTCTCCAAACTAATCATTGTTAACCCAAAAATAGTTAATGAGAGCCAAAATTTAACCACCATTTTTATGTTAAATGAAAACCAAATTATAACATCTTACTATCCTATTAAAGAAAATGTCTCCCAACTAATCATTGCTAACCCAAAACTAACTCAGTCTCCCGCCCTCCGCCCGGGCTCCCGCCAGAAACTGAACAGAAACGCTCAGGACCTCCTTCGCAAGCTTCTGTCTCCGCGGGTTTTTATATACACTCTAGGGGTAAGACAGACAAGACCACGTGGAAGTGGGGTACGCTGATTCGGGTTTTGGTAGCTATTTTTACCTTTCGATCGCTATAAACAAGGAATCATTTAAGTTACTAGAAAATGTTTACTAACCTGATACCTCTTCATATTCCCTAAATTAAAACGGCTTGTGTTTAAACGATTACCAAAAACGCACCTATTTTACTACCAATAAATTCTAAATAACTGCCAGAATGGATAAATGTCCACCAAATTGTGTTTGGATAAATGATCCTCAAACTTCTTTCTATGTTTTCTGATTAAAGTAAACCATATAGGAAAAAATCTTGAAAACTGTAGGGAGTTTTGGAAGAAGAGGCCAAAGTCTGATTATTCTGTAAAATTGTATAAAATTTTTAAACAAAGGATCAGGCTGAATGACTAGAATTTTTAAGATAAAGCTGTATTTAAGATATGAACTTACAACGAAGAATAAACGGTGGAATATTATACACAGTCAGGTCATAAGTTCTGTCACACAATAAAAACTTTTGAATTTATAACGCTGGCCACAAAAAAGTTTATTGAATTCGAATTTCGAATTTTTCATGAAAATAAAAATGTGTACTTTTTAGAATTTTCCTCATTTTTAAATATGGAGTGGACACTTAAAGAAGACCGTGTCGCAGTTATTGCGTTGCATCGTTGCGGTTACGCGCCAATTCAGATTTTCGACATACTGAAAAATTTGAATTTATCCAAAAGATTCGTTTATCTTACCATAAAACGATACAATGAAGACTCTAGTGTAGATGACAGGTCAAGAAGTGGTCGCCCTCGCTCTGTTAGGACTCCAGCAGTGATAAAAGCTGTGAAGGCGCGAAGTCAAAGAAATCCCATACGTAAGCAGAAACTGTTGGCCCTTCATGTTTATGTTTTAAGAATTTTTTGTTGTTCTTACATGTTCAACCTAACACGAAAGATAAAGGAGGCTTCGCTTCGCTCACCCCCTTTACCCTTCACCTAAGCTACCGCAGTATTATGCCCTGATATTTTTTGCAACTTTTGGTGTTCATTTATCCATTTAGGGTAGGAAAAAAATATTTTGGTGATCATTATATTTGTTGCCAATTAAAACTCCTGCAATTTCAACAATTCGTTTTATTATAATTTATGAAAAAAACATAAAAAGAGTAACTTTTAAACTCTTAAGAAGAATCAGTCTCCTGCAATCGTTTACGTACTGCAAAATTATTGCTTTCTTAGCTTAAAACACACAAAAAAAGTGAGTCCACTTGGCAACTAAAAATTATAATTATTTAAAGCTATTTTGGAAGAATCAGTCTTCTTATTAGGTAAGCATTAATAACAGTTCAATCATATGAAGAATCAGTCTTCTGCACTGATTTACTGCACAATGAATGCTTTCTTAGATTTTCCTGGTCGTCCTCTTTTGCGTTTCATGCCAATCGGAATAGCTCTTGCCTCTGAAGGTGGCAGGACATATTTAAGCCGCATTGCTAATCCAACGAAATGCTTGCAAATATAATCTCTGAGAAAATTAGGGCAATTGCATGTGCCATCGAGCCAATTTTCTTTTTCTCTGGGCATTATTACTTCCCACTCGCTAAAATTTTGCTCTTTATACTCGTCAAAAGTCTCCCATGGCTTTTCATAACTTGTACATTCCATATGTGAACCAGCTGGAATTCTGTAGGAACAATTTAGCTCGGTGTTATTCTTCAATGGCACTTGCTTCGACAGTTTCGCCCATTGGTAACTTTCTGTCCACGTCTTCAAAGACACTGTTGGCACGTGAGCAAAATGTCTTTCATTAATAATAACGTATTCATTTGACCAGTCCTTGACAATGTCAGAAGCAATTACCAAGAACCGTGCCAAAGGATGACGCTCACGAAGCGTGCCACCATCTTTTATTGTTTTATTAAAAGCTTCTAAAGCATTGTTTGTAGCAGGAGTCCCCGGAGATGCGCCCAAATACCAGAAACGATTTAGTATAAGCCATTCGTTTCCAAAGTATGTTATAAACTCCTTTTCGGATTTCCACTTGTCCAAGAATTTTTCGCAGGCTCGATCAAATATTTGGTTAGTTGAGGCACACTGTAAGGCATCAATATCCTGTAGTAATTGTTTTTGGGTTTTTTTTTTTGCACACTTTTCTCTACTTTTGTAAGCAAATTCTTTTTCGCATTCGCCCAGCATATTCTTATGACTGTATCTGTTCCGAACGTGCACGCAAAGGCAGTTTGTATACTCTTGGCTGCATCGCAGACCAAAACTGTACAGGTTAAAGAGTATGAGAAGAGGGAGAAAGCTGCGTTTTTTAATGCGGAAAACAAAAATATATAGTCTTCCGTTCATTCTGCTGTTGTCACAGCTAACCCAAATGGGTGAAAATGTTTATCCTTGTCCGTAGTTCCAATAACAAGTACTGGAAACCCTTGCCAAATGAGCTTATATGTGCCATCCGCGTGAAGAACAGTACATTGGCGTGATAAACCAATTAAATACTTCGTCGTTAACATAAACCGGAAGTTCGGATCTAAATCTTCTTCAGAAATGTCATAGGCGACAACAAAAACTTTGTGGTCGTCATCAGGTATTTGAAAGTTTTTTTGACACCATGATTCGAGCTCTCCCAAGCTTATTACTGATGGCCCGTATTTTTTCTTACGTATGATTTTAAGATAGTTGTTTAACTGTAACTTAGTCGGCTGAACTAGTCCAGTAACTTTACTCAAATTTTTCATGATAGATTTAGGTTTCAAACGCAGTTCGAATAGTCTTTCTATTTCCTTCTTTGTTCTCTCATGTATTCCAATAGTGGACCGAGACTCACAATTTTCATGATCGTGATATGTTTCAGTACGAAATAATAATCTATCATCACATGACTTGTCAAACAGGAGATATATTGCGGCCGAACACTGAATGTCAGCCCGAACCTTCACTTGGTTACAACGATAGAACCGTTTTATTCCTTCTTCAGTCGAATGAACATTTCGTACAGCCCAGGTCTTTTCATTTTTGACGAATTCCTTTGCGCTCCGCACAGTCACAAATTTTCTTTCAAAAACCCAAGTTTTAGCCTGCCCTCGAAATTTTTTCGCATGCTCTGTGATCTCTTCATCCGAATCCGATGACGCACTCAACAACGGAGCACAAAAACTAGCTTGCGCTAAGTTTTCATTCGCCACCGCCATCGTAAGTAATAAGTAATAACACACGCAACTGTAACAAATGCTCGCAAGCGACTGAACCTGGAGACCGGGTAGGGCGAGCGCGGCGCGGCGCGGGCGGGGCGTCGGAATGCTCGCAAGCGACTGAACCTGGGGACCGGGTAGGGCGAGCGCGGCGCGGCGCGGGCGGGGCGGGGCGATGGAATGCTCGCAAGCAACTGAACCTGGGGACCGGGTAGGGCTAGCGCGGCGCGGCGCGGGCGGGGCGACGGAGTTGAGCGGCAAGTACTATGTACTTTATTTGGTAATGTGCATACATTTTATGGCAATCATAGTGACTTATTTAGGTAGACATATTGTAATAATTTGTTCGCTAAGATTAGGTGCTCAGTTACTAAATTTGGTAATCATTTACTAAATTTGGTCTTTAAATACATTTTATAGCAATCATAGTGGGTTATTTAGGTAGAAATATTGTATTAATTTGTTCGCTAAGATTAGGTGCTCAGTTACTAAATTTGGTAATCATTTACTAAATTTGATCTTTGAATACAATTATTTGTGCAGTCGTTACTAAATCAGGTAGTACCATTGTAATGGTAGAATTCTTTTTTTGGTGTGTAGTACATTTTTTTGGTAAGAAAGCTTGAGGGTATCAAAGTATTTTCTGGTGTTTATTATATTTGTTCCCATTACTTTTTAAAGAAAGTGTTGCAAGTTGAAGAAAATTGTTTCATAGATTTTCCGCAACATTGCGATGTTGCGGAAAACCTATGATATATGTATATTCTTGGATTGGCTTCAATTTAAATCAAAGACACTAAGACGTATTTATATCAACTTCGAAGCAGTTGATATAAATACGTCTTAGTGTTTTTGAAGCAGCAAGCAGCAAACTCCAAAGCTTCCAAAGGCTGGCCTGCATGGCTATCACAGGTAGTATGAGAACTACTCCAACAGCAGCAATGGAGGCCATGCTGTGTCTTCCGCCACTCCAGCTGTATATTAGGCAGGAGGCCGCGTCATCTGCGGTGAGACTCAACACCTTAGGACTTTGGAGGAAAAACAGGACCTCACACACCGCCATCCTAGGGGAAGTTTACAAAAAAATTCCCATCTCTATGGCTTGCAGTGACAGAATCCCTAAACAATTTGTTTTTGACAAAAAATACAATATACAGTTACATGAAGACCGATCGGGTTGAGGGGCTCGACGTTAAAGAGCTCAGAATTTTTACCGATGGTTCAAAAACTGAAGCAGGCACTGGTTCAGGCACCTTCTCGGAGGACCTAAACATCAAGATAGCCATTCCACTGGGTGCCCATAATACTGTCTTTCAAGCTGAATGCATGGGCATCATCTCGGCCGCTAATGCCATAACATCGAGAAAGGTAAGAGATTCCTCCATTCGAATACTCTCGGATAGCATGGCCGTCCTACAAGCCCTAAATAGCAACACTATTAACTCAGGGCTAATCTACGAGTGTCACAAACGACTAATGGAGGTATGTCAACATAACCGCGTAATCCTTCAATGGATACAAGGACACAGCGGATCAAGAGGTAACGATGCAGCGGATGAGTTGGCGCGTAAAGGATCTAGCTTGACAGCGTATGGTCCCGAACCTATCATCCCTCTTCCCTTCAAGATGGTACGCTCATTTCTGAGAGAGTCGACCAGGAATGATCATGCCACTCTTTGGACAAACCATGAGGAGTGCAGGCAGGCTAAGCTGGCCTTGCCGTCCCCTAGCGCTAGGCTGGCTAAGACCTTGCTTCGACTTAGTAGGCCGCGCATGCGACTGGTAACTGCAGCACTTACTGGCCATGGTTTCTTTAATAAACATCTATATGTCCTAGGTGTTACCGACAGCCCCCTTTGCAGAGCCTGCTTGGAGGCAGAAGAAACGGCTGCTCACGTCCTCATGGAGTGCACAGGAGTAGCGGACTACAGGGCTAAACACCTCGGTCAATCGAGGGACCTTCCAGGGATAGTCGGTAACGTAAAGGGCCTACTGGCGTTCCTGGAGGAGTTGGGTTGGCTCGAATGATGTCGCATTCCCACCCACACGCAAAATAGGCGCTTTCGTCGTCGAGTTGCGGAAACCAGCCCGTCTTACAATTGACATTGACAACTTCGAAGCAAATCACCACCAAAATAACTTTCTTCCCCTTTTTAACCCTTTTAGAAGATGAATTTCAATAAAATACGAAACACGTCTTCCATCAATTCTGTTAAAAAAGTTTTATGATTTTTTTTAAGTAGATTGGAACAAGGAATCACGTTGCCCCATACAAACTTTGTCCCCCATTTTCACCCACTTAGGGGTAGAATTTCAGAAAATCCTTACTCATCGGATGCCTACGTCTTACCAAGAACACACCCTCCAAGTTTCAGGGCTCTACGATTTTTTACGGTTTAGGCTTTGCGTTGATCCGTCAGTCAGCCATTCGGGACAATGCATTTTATACGTATAGATTATCGGAAGACAGATTCATAGTCTCGTAATTTCCGATAGCGATCTGTCATCATGTGGCCGATTTAACAATTTGTTTATGTCCAAATCTGACAAGACTATGCCTTTCCTGACTCGGCTTAACGCAACATATATTTGTCCTTTTGCAATTACTGTTTGCCAAGGTCAATCACAGCTCTTTCGAGGCTTGTACCCTGTAGATCATGAACTGTGAACGCCCAGCTTTATATAAGAGGCAACACACGACGCTCCACATCTCAGTAAACCCTTGCTGGTTGAAACGTAGTACTTGATGGTGATATGGTTGTTCAACCTTTCCTATCTTTTAGCCTCAGACCAATTGTTTCATCATCATCTTGTGGAAAGACGACATTCGCATCCCGCGGGCGAGGAAGGAATAGGGCTTAAACTTAAAGCTTTTGAAGTTTTTAAAGTTTTTCACTTGTTGATGATTAATTTTAAGTCCGTCGTCAGCCCAACGCAAAGAGTCTTTATTATTTGAGTAAAGGTTTACAAATTAGTCAAATACGATTTTCATTCATATAAAAGGCATAATAAATCGAATACTTAATATAAAAGCAATATTTATTTATTACTTTAGTGCATACAATAATTGTTCAGGCTTCTCAGCACCTAATGATCTCGTAGGGGCCCATGAGCTACGAGGTAGCGTGACGATCAGGTGCCAAGAAGTGATGAACGTCGGCGATTCACCGAGCTAAAGGTATGTGGGGTAGATCTAACCTGGTCTGTGCTTCGGTCCCGTCAACCTCCTGTCTCTCTGCAAGGCCCGGGCGCGCCCTAGGCTCTTCTTGGTAGACAGGTTCTTCAGCCAACCAGGTATGACTGGCGGGCCAGCGTGGTGAGCACAGTGGTCCAACACAGGTTATGTTTCTACTGGTAAATACAAATCGGGCACGAAAATCCGAACTTTATCTGGTTCGAGAGACAACGGCACCCAAGTAGCACAAAGCTGCATTATATAATTCCACACAAGGTCCACATCGGTTGTTTAAGCACTTTTAACGACTTATTAGAGTTCACTCGGACTGCAATAGCTGCATAGGAAATATCGAGACCTAATATAATGCAATACTCTGAACTGCGATTCTATTAAGCGCTACACAGACGCCACAGATTCACTGGTATTCAGAGTTTAGTAGCGTTGTACCCTATCAGCTGCAAAAGCGCATTTTGTGGACACAAATAGTGCAGTTTTGTGAATAATGGTTCACAGGTGTACCTTTACAACACTTGCATTTTAAGAGAGAACATACGAACCTCTATAAAGCAAACAGACACGATGTGAAGTATATTAATAAAGATATAATGCTCTATGCTGCTTAAACGTGGACTTTTACATCATTACTCACTGATAGAGTATACTCGTATATCAGCATTAATATAGGCCAATATTGTACCAAGTGTGACCTTTTATGCAGTTACACAGCAGCGCACTGCTATAATTCTGTACATCGTGCCCGTCAATTCAGCCCTGGGCTGAATAATGGAATTGAAGTCGGCATTAAGACTGCTGGTTGAATTAAAATTTACCACTATAAGCCATGCGTGGAGACTTATATAGCATTTAGCTTTAAATCTAAGTTAACACTGACCACTGGTTTATTCGCCATTTTTAAGTACTTAACGCGTATTATTGTAAACATTTAGCCTTTATCCATTTAGTTTATATTAGAAAATATCGGTTTGAACTGAACTATATCAAAAATAAATGAATATGTAAACAGCGCTCACAATAAAAAGTAATATATAAAAAAAAACTTGCAAATAGCCTATTTTATTTTGAACTTTTTTCACGTATTTGTGGATATTATGAGAGCGCGTGAAAATTTTGACCTAAATATGTATGGTATTTCACAATAAAGTTACATTCCCGATACAATTTAACACATAATTGAAATAACTCAAAGTTTTACTTAATACTAACTTTATTATTTATCCACAAAATGGCATCCAAAACATCTTCATTTACACGCACAATATTACTTAATGCACTTCAACACTCTTGTACGGAGTAAAAATTTAAAATGAGTTTCTGCACACCACAATTTCACTGATAATTTACTTTTAGCTCTGATACAGCTTTTATGATATCCACACTTATTCCAATTTTGCGAATGAGTATGAGAATGGCTACGTATTAACTATAATGAGTAGCACGTGCCTTGTTATTCAGACAATGTTCAGCACTTGGAGTAGCTGTTGCCTTTATTAATGATAATAAAATGCTATTATAATTCAGTTGTACAGCAATGTGCTACGTAATTTGTGCCCAAATTAGAGTTATATCAGCATTATATGCGCATATAATGCTGATATACAGCAATTTTTAGCAGCTAATGTGTCCAAGGTGTACTGTAAAAATGCTGTTACACAGAACTTTTGTGCTACTTGGGCACACTCAGCTATATTAATAATCCTGAGAGAATCCCGAATACATTCCAGATGCCATTTGATTTAATTTCAACAATCTAATCCAAACGCGTTTTCATTGCGGGGGTTTTTTCGTCTGTCAGTCAGTTGTCAAAACTGCCAGATTGACAGCTAACGTCAAATTAAAAATGACCGTTCAGAAACCATCGATCGAATATCGATTTGGAATCGAACAATAATATTGCAATTTGAGCAATTTAAAAAGCATGTTAAAGCGACTTTGTCGAAAAAGGGATATTACAATGTTCAAGATTACTTAAATGACGGGAATGTATTAATCTAGCTTAACATAGACCTTGCTGTTAATATTTTTGTAATTATTTATTCCTGCTTATTAATCATATTATTTAATATGATAATATTAGCATTAATTAAGCACAACCAATTTCTAAAAGCGATCCATAAATCAATCTGTGGGGAGTTTCTACGCCCTGCTTCCCCCACAGTGGTCCAATGTAGAGAAGAGGCAATAAATTACGTTTGCTAAGTATATGTAAAAATCTACAGTAATAAAGAACTTTGACTCTTTAACTCTGACTCTTTAGATATAGATTTGGTCAATTAATTTATTTTCAATATTCATTAAATATGTTCGGCTAAACCTATATTTTGCTAGTGCCTTTTACGATACGACAGCTATTTGCACATGCGCAGTAGTAGAGTCCCCGCCACCACTCCAGTCTCTCCAGTGAGACTAAAGTGTTTAGTTCTACTTTCCGTTGCAGGACATGAGTGAAGGAGCGAAATATTTTGTTCAGTGCGCAGGTATTTAAAATAATTTTACAATTTTTACCCGCCATTTTACTAATTTCTTGATTCGCTCATGTTTATTTTTTATTTTCTCGCACAATGCAAAGTACTAATAATTTAATGCAGTTTCAGAAACACGTGCGTAAGATGATTTACGACTCGTATCGACTTATACAATCGCTTGCTTCGCTCGCTCGTGAATTACCATTACCACTCGTCGGAAATCACCTACTTTCCACACTAGTAGCATAAATAGATATTATTTTTCAGCCATTTTATTCAGAAACGCTCCATACGAGTAAGCTGTAGTCATTACCTGAAAAGAGTAAAGACCTAATAAGTATAAATAATAAATACTCGTTGTCACACGAATCACATGTATCATGAATGTTGTAAACCTTACTCAACCGATACGTAATCTGTTTAACTATGAAAACCGTTGGTTTATAATGTTGCAAAATTACTCTCGTGATATCGTAAACTGTCGATAAATAGTGAACTGTACCGTACTGTACTGCTTACATTATATCGTATTAATTTTTGGTAGTTTATAATCTGGCCATGACAAACCGTTAAATTGTGATCTGCACGTCTCGCTTACTTTACGTATTAATTTTTGTTAGTTTATAATCTATCGATATCAAACCATTATATTGTGAGCTGATTCAAAGTTGAATGGCAAAGGAAATATCAAGGTGAAGTGGTAGGTCGGCGTAGGTGAAGGCTAAAAGGGTTGAGCGACGCGAAAGGTTGGTTGACCCGTAAGAACGAAAATATCTTGTGCCCTCTCAGTGTCGTTAACAATTGGACGGTTTAACAGGTATAGAGTAATATCGAAATTGAACACGTTTTGTCATAAGCAGTATATTGAATTCACAATTTATTGATAACTTGCTGACCCGGTGAGCTTCGCATCACCCAAAATTTGATTGCAAACTAAATAATATGGTATATACCCTATCTTAAGCATCGCATTGGCGCAAAACGTAGTAGGTAATATATTTATTGTTCGTTATACACTCTCACGCGAGACATCCTGAGTCTAATGTTCTATCAATCAACCCAAGTTTGCACCTGGCTGGAATGCAATAGTTAGAGCGCCGTAATTACTTAAAAAAGTACCTAAGAATTTTGATGATCGGTGAGTGATTCAGTAAGTGGGTCAGTGACAAAATTAAGGAACTTTGACTTGCCGTAGTTTAAATCCACTCAAATAGATTATAATTTGGGAACATACCTAGGTATGTTGAGCTCTCTTTGCCATATAAAAATCAGGCTTCTACCTTTAGGCTTCTAGCAACGAAGTTAACGGGGTGTCAAAATGCCTTGAATGGCTTCCAGTAAATGATGATAACGATTGTGCTCGACGCTTCAAAATATAAACACATCGTCCCGCAAAAACTAAATCACATCGTCGTAACTATTTAAATATTTGTCCAAATATTGTAGAATGACAGACAAAGTTTATCTACTTTAAGTACCAGAAGCGATAAAAATATTTATTTTGATAAGGATCAATTTATTATGTCCAAATGTGCATTAGAAATAAGGTATAATTTTTTATTGTATTTATGGCAGAATTTTTTCCTAATTGACACTTATCAGTATATTTTGGACAATTCACACTTTATCTTCATAAATTAGAGCCTATGTGATATTCCAATGAATAAGCTGTATTATTGTAAAATTTCATTAAAATCAATTTTTTGCGTAAAAGATAAACACATCCATAAATACACATAAAATTTCGCGTTTATAATATTGTAGGTACACATCTACATAATATGTAAGCAAAATAAACAGAGTCAGTTTAGTCTGATGTTAACCAGGCACACAACTGCACTTTAGACCTAAGCGTGTATCTTTTTATGTTTTCTTATTGGGATGTGTTGAAATATATATTCAGTTCTTTATTGGCAGCGTTGAGTATCATTCATCTTATTCCACAATAGTTAGAGACCCGTAGTCACCTCTACAAGGGTGACCCCGACGCTGAAACAAACCATCACTCAAGAAACCCGACGTTAAAGAGCTCCGACGTCGTCGCAACGAAGATCCCTTTAAATTTGAGCAAGGCCTTGTCACCGAAAACATGAGCCTAGGAAATAACAGCAGCGTGAACCCGGGTTGCGGTTTTGCCGGCAATAGTTTATCATCAAATGGCGAGCTGGCAACCATCACAGTGGCATCGAAGATATCGGAATTTTGGACCGACATGCCGAGAGTATGGTTCGAACAATTTGAAACCTTTAGGGCTCTCCAGAAGCAAGGTGACGAAACCAAATACAGTTTAGTCAAATTGAAGCTGGAAAAAGAGGCAATTCGCCAGTTTTCCGACATTCTTCAATCCCACACCTAACTGTTCTACCCTGTAGAATACACGTACACTCCGGAACGTGACGAAGGAGAGCGGCGCGAACTTCCACGCCATCAGCGGTGCGGTGTTCTGCGCGCGGACTAGAGACGAGCGGAGGCATCGGCGGAACTCAACCGGCTGACTGTACCATGGCACGTTGTAGATCTTGTAGATTAGCACGTTGAGCTGGAAGGAAAAATAGGGCAGCCCAAGTCAATTGCGAGTCCGAAGCGCACACGGAGGGTTCCGCACAGAAACAAAATCAAATTTTGTGTTGTACCTGCCTAATTACTACACTATAAGTTTAGGTTCCCTTTCAAATATAAAAATAAGCGGCAATGTGGCATAAACGGCCGTATCTTTTGATTGCGTGGATCTTGAATAATGTTTTTTCACTGTTTCAAAGGACTACAATCTTGAATAATTGATATTAATACCAATTACTCCGAGCATTTCTGATAAAAAGGGTCTTGTCTTGAGTTTTGACAGACGGACAGATGGGCGGTCAATGTATTTATATAATAAGGGTTCCTTATTTCCTTTTAAAGTACCCTTACACATATTTTCGCAAATATTTTCAATCAACCATGAGCACAAAAAAAAACGTGTAAAAAGCGAGAGAAAGTATTTGGAAAATGGTGAGAATTATATCGGTCCCAGACTCCGCGCGCTTAGGGTTAAAGGTAATCTATGAATATTTCCATAGCGACGACGACGGGTCAGCATCTTTGCAAATGTGTTCCGTTGCCACCCAGATTGTGAAGAATCCTGGTGACCTACCTTTTGTATGTTGGTGCCATTTTATTTATAAAAGTTACCTCATCTATAACTTGCTGGCCATTAAACGTGATAATATAGAGACGCAGCGAGTTCCCCAAGCACATAGGTATGTAAATCGTTGCAATCTTGAAGAAAGAGCTCTGAAACTAGAAATACAAGCCGTAAAGAAACAATAATAGAAAGGTAAATTTAATAAATCTAATAATTTTAAGTCTCCACAATATTTTGCTCATTTTAATTCCCTAGTTTGTCATGGAACCATAAAATGTGGTGTCGGTGCAGTTACTATGCAGATAACTTCACCGACACCACGTTTTAGGGTTACACGAAAACAAAACTAACACGTATACGATAAAACGTGGTGTCGGTGTAATTACTATGCAGATAGCTTAGTTTAGCTTTTAAGTTGGCGACATAATATTAAACTAGGGATGCAAAATTAATGAATGGTGCCTCTCCCACCAATGTTTTAAACCTGTTTCGGTCTTTCGGCCGGCATACCAGAGGGCCCTTTGGAAGGAAGGGGTGCGACCTGCTCGACAGGAAGGAAAATAGGGCGATTTCAATCGACCGACTCTTCAGCATTAGGCCAATATAGAATATTTGTAATCGGGAGGGTGTGGGATTTGGAGATCAGCAGTTGTTTTCTTCGAATTCTTGCCGTCCTTCTAGTTTCCAGTATCCTAGTATCCATTTGCTGACTACAACAATATAACGAAATAAACGAGTATATACATATTAATAATTAAAAGAAATTAAATAAATACTGTAATATTAAACTTAATACTTGCAACATGATACTACTATATTAGCTACTAATAAATACTTACTGTATACTATCTTTAATGCTAAAGAGAGAGGTAATGCTTTTTCACACGACTTTATGAAATTTTATCTCCCTGTACAAAACTTTGATTCTTGTGAATACACAAACAATAAGTACATCACCACTCATCCGGGATAACACAAATCTACTGCATGTACCGTAGATTGAGCAACACTTGGTTAGTTTATCATACTTCATACTTTCACATGTGATTTACAAGAAGATATACATATAGATTAGGTAGGTTAAAATAAAAGGATAAAAGTATCATAATCAACTCCAAACTGGTTTTTTTTTCATTCATTACAAATTGTTTAATAAAAATACGAGTTGAACATTACGTGAGATAATCTGTGGATCTAATACACAAGAATCAAAAGGTCTTAAAAAGATGGATAACTTTATGGCATTATTGGATACCTTGTTTTTTTTATTCCACATTCCGCAATTCAAGCTACAGCTGCGTAGCTCCTTGACCGCTGAGGAGTACTTACGTCTATTGTCTCGTGGAAAGTCAGGGTAGGTTTTACAGTTTTTGATTTGGAAATTTGAGATTTAAATAAAAGTAACACTAATCATCAGATTCTGAACTCTAGCTCTGAATTGTGAACCATATTCAAATCACTTAGCAAGGTGTTAACACTAAACACTTTATTACTCACCCGCATCACTCATCACTTTATAAATAATATATCTTGAACATACTTTATTGCATAAAAACAGAAGATACATATCGTGGTATCTTCTGTTTTTATGCAATAAAGTAGGTTCAAGATATATTATTTATAAAGTGATGAGTGATGCGGGTGAGTAATAAAATGTGTAGAGTGCAGTTGCAGCTGTAATGCTATTAGATTTTATAAATGTAGACCCTTCAGATTTAAATTAAATAAAACGACATTAAGTTACCGTCTACCGTCTTTTCAGAAGACGTGAAATTTCCTTTGTTATTTATTCCTTTACACTTTATGGCTTAGAGATCAGAGAGTTTCTCAATTATATAGGTGACTTAACAAACAGACAAAATAATCCTGTTGTAGATAGGTTGTTAGAGTATGAGATGACGGCGGCGCGGCGTCGTCTGCAGGCCAATATTTTCTTGTCTCTCTCTAGTGAAAGTAATACTACCCATTTTGCCAAACGTGTATTTGTCGTGGTTTAGTGATGTGTTAATTTAATAATGATACGATCTCTCCCGAATCTGCGGCAAAGATTTCATCATTTTCTTCTCAAAAGATGCCGCCGAAGCCTCCGTAGCCCCTCTGTCTCCTGGGTCAGGGCATGAACTCACATTACAGAGTTTTGCAATACCACAAATTGAAGTAAAAGTACAGAATACATTATAGTGTAAAACGTAAATTAGAGAATCACTTCATATCAGCAAATTAACAGTCACGGTGGGTCAATTTAGGAGAAAAAAGGGTCTATTGTCCTTCGCAGACCCCGGGACACATCCGCTCGTCTCTGCGTCCTAAAACCAACCTATTAAACTAGGGATGCAAAATATTGAAAAAATATGGCGACGCTTTTCAAACTATCGTACAATTTCGTCCGCGATATCAATGTAGTTAATATCTACTTACCATATTATTAGGCATGTTACTTACAGAAACCAACTGATACAACGCAATTCCCAGAGCCATGCTAGTTGAAGCGACAACCACAAAGTAATGCTCGTTTCCGATCCGGTTCACCTTCTGTAGCAGCTCCAGGGCTTCTTGGTGAGCTTTGATGGCATAATGCAGGAGTTCTAAAGCTTTGTCAGGTCGCTCGTCTTCTGATATATCCCTGAATAGTACCTGTGTAGAGGTTAAACAATCCTGATAGATTTAATTCTTTAGATATAGGTATATATAGCTATATGCCAGTAAACGTTTTATATGGCTTGGTAGAAACTTATTCAATACTATATTTATCGTTTCCGTCACCATACTAGCAGATCCTGTGTATTGGAAACGAGGAACAGCGACGTTACAAATATGATAATACTAACAAAACACAAATACTACAATAGCATTACCTGAATGATCTTTAGATGTGACACGATAGCCATTGAGAAGTACACAGGGATAGCGATCATTGTAATTATGATTGGTAATAAACCGTAAAAGAAAACGATCTGAATCGAATAAGATATGAAGAATTGTATGTTTTCAGCGAAGGCCCATGGGTAGCTGAAATGACATAAGACAGGTGTTGATATTAGGAAGTAACCTATATTTCTAGGCCCCATAGTATATGAGATAGAGCCCATTATAAGAGATAGAAGGTGAAACCTGAGTAAAAAGCCTACTTGCTGCTCACCCATTTTTAAGCCACGTCACTCCTATGCAACGACACGTTTGGGCCCAACAAACGACTCTCTCGATCCCAAAATATACAACACGAGGACGTGATCACCCCAAGACAAGTGGGAGCGACGAGCTTAAGGAACACAGTAAGAGCTGCTAGGACATATCAAAGGCTTCTCTTTCGAGAAGTGAGGGAGAGAGGACTTTTCTCGAATGGCGAAAAATGGTTCAGGGATAAATTATTTTATCGCCAATCTGCGGTTTATTTTGAATAATTTTTCGGCATTCTTGGCTCGGGAGGACTACAAAACTTACGAAGCCTTCACCGGCGTCTCCCACAGCCCTTCGTCGTAAACGGTCAGATGTATTATGTAGATGATCGTCGGGCCGAATATGAAGAAGGTTATGTAGCCGAAGGAAATCATGCAGAACCGACGGAGTATCCACTCCGCGCGCGCCTGACAAGATTTGATTATTTCGCGGTAACGGGTGTTGAACTTATCTGCAATTACACAGAGCCCCAATAACCAGAATTCGGTATTTTAACAGGGATTAAAAATTCAATTAAATATAAAACATGTCTCTCATTAAAGCTTTATAGAGTATATATAGAGTAAAGAAGTATAAGTTAAATATTATATAAGATTTTGTAAAAATACTAGCTGATCTGACAGACGTTCTGTTATAAGCTGAACATAAGGGCCGCTACCAACGTCATCTATTGAAAGGGTTTTATGAGGTCTCTTTGCATTTAAAGAGAATTTTGTAGACAGTTGAAATTTTCCCAGAATATGTACATGTTTATGTTGCCGCTACAGCAAAAAATAATGAATTACATAAAATGTATTAATGAAGCGCTCTTTCAGTACCGTGCGTATTTGTCATGCGGGACGCGGGGCGCGATACTGACAGAACCCATGTGTCCCCATCCCTATAGTAAATCTCGCGTGCGTCTTGAAACAAACACGTCTCTGAAAGATGCCAAAAGGGTTCCTCATACAAAAGACGTGTTTACCAAATCATCATCGTTAAACTATCAACTCAGTTTTAACGAAATGTAATGACGTCGTTGATGGCGCAAGCGGTTTGACATCGGATTCGCATTTTTACTGTTGGGACTGGTTTCGAAACTAAGTTCTGACATAACTTTTTTGTTTTATTATTTTGTAATCCATAAGTTTCCTCGTACGATGGTACGAAGTTTTTTACAGCACCATCTCCACGTTATCACGATTAGAGTAACGCGACATTTTTTCGATTACGTAAATGGCGACGGCGACGCGCGCGCAGGCGGGAGGTAGCCGCGCAGACTGACTGACACGACATGCTATGCTATGCCGACAATGAGTTTGAACTTTGATACGACGACACCGACAAAAATCAGATGCTTCAAAATAAATTCGATATTTTTTTTTATGGTACATATTTTTATTGATTTTGTAATCAGTCATCTATTTTCGAGTCACAGGCTTTTTCAGAGAGTTTTTTCAAGTGAAAAGGAAAAAAACTGAAGCCAGGATTAGAACTTGAAGCTTCTGATTTGTAAGCTCGGCGTCGGACAATCGGTTTTCTGAATTTTAAAACACACAAATGCTATTAAAACTATCTATCACAATAAATAAACACTCACGCTTTTCATAAAAATCCTGCAATTGGTTAATTACAGAAAAATATGTCTTGTGTTCTTTGAAAAATACAGTGAAACTAACGACAAACGTCAAAATGATGATGACAGGAGACATGCCCTCAATTTTGTTCCTAAAATTCTCTTCCTGGAGGCCAGCATGAAGGAAGCTGGCCAAGTTGAATAGCAAGAATGCGTAATACAGCCCGAGATTGACATAGTCGAACCTAGTCATGCCAACGTGGATAAAAACATAACGCCATGTTAGGACAAGATCTCTCATTAGTATAATGTTCTTTTTAGGATTTTGTTTGGATATTTTATTGAGAGAGGTATCGAAATGATGTCCGTTCGGTAGAAATTTCTATTGAAGAATGCACTAGCTGAATTAAGGTTGTATATTTCCTATCTGGGTGGTACTTGTAGAGGATGGTTTGGTTTGAGCAGCTGGGCGATAGGTTCGCCTTTTGTGTATATTTATATTTAAATTTTCCCTTTAAAAAAATAGCTTGTTCATTATGTATACATTTAAATAATAAGCAAGAATTCTTATTCTTCAGTAAGAATAAGAATTCTTGTTTTTTGTATGTAGCACGGGCAGTATGATTTCCGATGAAGTAAATGATCCTCAAAGGTAGTATGCGTTTATTTCTCAATTCGATAGTTCATGCACAGCGCTTAAAAAGTAAGTAGGTTCCTGCTGGGGTAATGTAGCAGTAGCAGTACAAGAGGATGGACATTACATGCTATGCTGATCGCGCAATGAAGTTCGGCGTTTACAGGACGTCACGAAAACTACCCTCCCGCACCGTTGTATTAGGGAATAATACAATTTGTATATAGGGAAGCTTTGGCAAGGCACACAAAACATGTCAAGTATTAAATCAGCCTGTTGCAGCAAGTAACATACATTCAAGTATCAATTTTCTAATTTACACAACTCTATAATTGCCCTACATTAAACTAACTATGTTTTCAGTAACTGATGAAATAATTACACATTCTGATACTAGTTAGATGATTGTTTATTATATATGTAGGTAGGTATACAAGTTGAGGCGGTTATTTTTCTATAACGAGTGAAAATTATATTACAAAGACTAGCTTTTGCCCGCGGCTCCGCCCGCGTGGTATTAGTTTTAACGTCACCTGTGGAATGCGCCTGAAAAGAGACTAAATATGATTTCACGACTGTTTGTGATATGTTTATCTTGGAAAAGATAATGTATGGAGAGCCAGAAATCTACTCACTACCGAAGTAAATAATGACTACATAAGTATGACGCGGTTGAGACCGTGGGTAAAAGCTAGCCTTTTCCAAGCTTAGAATATCGCAAACATACGTAAAATGTGTCCAGAGTCAGAAATCTACTGCAATACGTCTCTGTAAACAACGTTCCGAGATTTGTTGTTCTCTGCGTATATGTAGAGATTTCTAGCTCTGGATACGAGTGAAAAGCCAACGCCCAGATGAATCCCTGCCACTTTTAGCGTTTGTCCTTGACTCTTATTTATAGTGATGGAGAAGGCCACTTTCAAGGGGAACTGTAAGCGTTTGAATTGGGAAGGCAAGTTCGTTGGAATGATGGGAATACGTGGCATCAATGCCGATTCTCCTTTGGCCTCGCCGGTGATGATGGTGGCCAGCACGATGTGCCTTTTCAGCTCCGTGATGCGTAACCTGGTGCCACTGCACAATCTTGGTGCATCTAGGTTGCGCATCAGTATGACAGGCACACCCACCTTCAGCTCCAACTTGTGGGACGGCACTCCGGACAGCTCTAATGAGTTAAGAAACTCTACAGGTAAGTTGTTGCGTGTCACTTGTCATGACTGTATTGATTGACATGTAAGTAGTCACCACACCAGGTACTTGATCAATATTTTTTTTATTGATGTTTCCCACCGAATCGTTCGTAGGCGCCATGATTGCCCTTTCACATAACCACTCCTCGTTGCTCAAATTTTGTTGTAAGCTCGGAAAAACCTAATCTATTAAGTTATCTTCCAAGGTTACAACATTGCAGAACCGGCTGTCAAATTTGATTAGGCCCACAGACATATAATAAGATAATAAGATTAGGCCTGCCGCATCCATTGCCATGCGGCCTTCGCCGATCTCAAGGAGGTTTTGAGCAAAGAGCCCAGATTCTTGCTCGTTGTAGAGCTGGACTCTCATATTAGTTGTGAGGTGCAATTTCTTTACCTTTGCCCACATTGGCGAAGCCTTGAGGCAGGCGTTGATCTCGTCTGCCGCAGTACCTCGCTCGATGACTGGCAGCGTCTGCCGGAAGTCCTGCTAGCAAAACGACCACTCCAACCATCAATATTCGTTTGCCACGCTTGTCTTGCAAGCTGCGATCTAGCGCTTCAATCGCACGCTTGTGTGACATCGTGCATTCTTCCCACACGATCAATTTGCACTGTTGCATCAGAGCGCCACGGCCACTGCTCTTGCTTATATTGCAAGTGGGCGTTTCCTCACCCGCAAGGTTCAGTGGAAGTTTGAACACCAAGTGGGCAGTTCTGCCTCCGCTGAGTAAGGTCGCGGCAATCCCAGAGGACGCTACAGCTAGCGCGATATTCCTATCATTGCGCAACTGCGCCAGCAGCAAATTCAACAGGAATGTCTTTCCTGTACCCCCTGGTGCGCTATGAAATTAAGACCCCCTTCTCCCTTCTCCACGCGGCTCACAATCTTATTGAATATTTGCCTTTGCTCTGGTAATAACTGGGGCTCAGTTTGAGCAACTTGAGCCCCTAAGACTGCGGTGTCGTAACTGAGCTCCCTGAGCAGATCATTGGACAATTCTCCTGTTCGTTGTAGGGTGGGTATGCCGAAATCAGACAGCCATTTAGCTACCAGTGAGAAAATGTGTCCTCAATTAATATTAGCGCTTCGTTAAAATATATGTCGTCGTAGGTCTGTTCTGTCTCTTGGTACCTATGTGTGATATCTTCGGACAAAGCGGTATTATATTTGTCCCAAAGTTGTAGGGGGTTCGAGAGTCCACAGGTGCTTAACATGATAGCGAAGAGTTATCTCAACTTGGCGGCTGATCGGCACAATACGGCGTCCTCCATCGTAGAGTCCCAGTGGCCGTCATCTTCCAAAAGTCCCATGGCCTCACATGCTTCTCGGAACGTAGCTTTTTCCTGTCCCTCTACTGTTTTCAGGGACTGAAAACTTATGGGGCCCCGGACGCGGGTCAGTAGCAATCGTACGCAGTAACACTCAAAGTGTGTTATGTGTACGTTATAAATTCTGCCCAAGGCATCTGACGCTTACACACCATGCCAGCCTTCGACAGGGTTGTCTTTCCGTGAAGCGTTCCAAGTGTAATATATTGGCACTTCCGCGTACAGCTTTGGTACAAGTTTTGGCATATTCGTCTGTTTGGCACAGACGAAAAAACGCGGTAAGGGTGGTCGTGGGCGGTGTCGCTACTCGATCGCGCAGGTTTGCCTTCGTGAAGTAGAACCGTTGCGAAGGTGCACCGCAAGATTTGTCACTGTCGGGTGCCTCTCGTGAAGGGGCAAGCCCAATATTCGCCATGCTGCTTCGTTGCTGCTCATGCATCGACCAGCTCTAAACATTTGCACTTCATCCCTTGGGTTAATATATGCATCGCCTTATTGCTGCACAATAAATATCGCCTGGTCAGTGCCTTTTTTGATGTACTTACAAATGTATTTAATTGCCTGGACCGAATTACAAAATTCCATATAAATGTGAGCATTAAAATTTTTGCACAGCAGCGGCGAGTAAGGGACCACCCAGCTGTTGTCCACTACGACATTTTGCGCGGTACCTCTTATTTTAATTGTGACCGTACGTCCGCCGCCCTCCGTCGCTCTGCGCGTGTACAACGGATAACCATTCGCATTCGTTTGAGTATCTTTTAACAGCGCCCGAGGATACTTTTTGGTGCATTTCCTAACCTCCATGCACGGAGACATAGGGTTCAGCGTCCCACAAGGTCCGTGGACCATGCTCTTAGTAATCGTGTCATATAGCTGTTTGTCCACGTTGGGGTCGGGCAGTTCGGCTGATACGACTTCATCGATTTGGTTCGGCAGAATTTTTCTTTTAACCACAGAAGCGACTGCATGTGGGGCAAGCCGCGCTTTTGCCACTCTATGGTATATATGAAGCATTGATTTTTGTACCCTAGTCATGGTTGTTTATCTATCTATGTATAATATTTATCTATATAAGTAATTGTATCGTTGTCTAATACAGTGCCACAAAGCTTTCTGATCAGGTGTCAGCGTCGCTGTGGTCGAATTTAGTGTTGCCGCGCTACATAGAATTTCCACGGTTGTAGGGTAAAAATGACATAATTAAAAATAAGTGTGTAAATAATAATAATTGCGAATTTTTCATATTTACTCTTATATTTATATACATGATTGTCTCAATGATTATAATTATTAATGATCATAATAATATAATTATAATCCTGTAATTATATTATAGGATTATGATTATATTTTAATGCAATAATAATAATAGGTCACTTCGTCTGAATCACTGCTTTTACTTCGCCGCTTTTAGTGTTCGATTTAAAAACAAGTAATGCATTTCTCAACAAACACTGTTTCTCCCCCCGCATGAACTATAATCCATCTATTTCCTTTTGATACAGGATTCAAAACACCGTCAACATCATTACTTTGCCAACAGCGACCAGCCGTGTGTGACGAGTGTATAAAAGTCTCATCCAAAAATATTACAGGCTTTTTCACCGCATTCGTTTTGCTTCATTTTGTGCAGATAAGATGCCCGTAAAGCAGATATATCATTGCGCTCAATGAGGACTTTTCTATTGGATTGCGTTTTATTGTATCGAAAACCAATTTCACGCAATAATTTTCTGAGGGTTTCACGACTAGCATTAAAATCGATTTCGTCTCGTAGAACATTCAGTATTTCTTTCTTCATTGTGTAAAATTTATGAATTTTTCTTCTGATGACACCGAGGTCAAAATCATCAATTTCTATCTTCCCCTTGGTTCTAGTCCTTTTTTTCCCTGGAGTAGAAATTTTTGAGCCAGTAGCATCTGCCTGTTTTTGTTCTTTAACTAATTGTCCTACAAACCGTTCACTTACACCTGCAAAATAGAACACAAGTACTTGTAGGAACCATGTCATCGACTACTGACAAGAAATGGGTGATTCATAGAACAACAACTGGCAACATTAATCTGTAGCAGCAGCAACTCGTTCATACAGTTTTTCAAATGGTATTATCAGCGCATTTATACGTTTCTCTTCCTGCATAAAAGCTAAAACATTTAAAATAGTGTTTCTCGCGGCACTGTTCAATGCTTTTGGCATTATTTATATCATTAAAACGTTAAAATAATTAATAAAACACCAAGCGTTGTGCACAACAACAAACTTGACAACATTATGACATTACGTAGTACCAGTTTCGCCACCGGATCAGATAACTTTGTGGGGCTGTACCCAAGATACAGGGAATCCTAGTTTGGGGCTAGATCAATCTGTGTCAATAGTGTCCAAGGTGACTGACAATAGTGACTCGCCAAAAACGTGCCCTTTGGTGAGTAGGGCCACCACCTTTAACACTTCAAGCAGTCCGTTGGTTTCTGCCCATCCATTAATTCATCCTTAATCTATTTCCAGACAGGGTTGCACGTAAAGGTGATTAATAAGTCTGGCCGCACATAGTTTCGGACGTAGGTGAACGCGTCCTGGATGTATTCGTGGTGGTACCGTGGACTGTTCACGAACGACGATGGTAGGATCACCATCTGCCCTAAGTCGTTTGGATTCACATTGCCATCGTTTGAAATGGCATCTTGCAGGTGGACGTAATTCTCTGCACGCAACTTGCTTTGTTTTAGCGCTATGAACCTCAGGCGCTCACTCTCCATCTTCACATACATCATACATACATACACTTCCCGGCCTGCGAAAAAAATAAAGAGGAAACCTGGAAGGATCCACCAGATATAATAAAAGAAGAAAACTTAGAGTGGGCTATCAATTCATTTGCACCATTCAAATCTGCGGGGCCTGATGGCATTTTGCCTGTGCTTCTAAAAAAGGCCTACAGATTTATTAGCAACCATCCAGCAGAACTATTTAGGAGAATAGCATTCTAACATGAATTTTTATTGCCTAGCTCAGTGATGGGTCGTGGAAAATACTCGGTTTGGTAAAGTGTTAAACCAGGTACTATTAAGCGCCAGTATCCCTATATATAGGGCCTACAAAATTTATATATGGAGAAGCTGATCCCACACCATGTACAAGATAGACTGATGACAGACAAGTTTATTTAGCTAAGTATGTCATATTCGACACTATTAAATAAATATTTAGTATATGTAGTTATAGGTACTAGACCTTAGACTGTCTCCTTCAAGTTATGTATAGTTAATTTAATAAAAATTCAATAATATAAATAAATATTACATAGAACTTCTCCTTTGGAGTTTGTAGTTTGGCTTTATCATTGACAATTTAGAACTAGTTAATGTTCTGGACTTATCTAATGTATTCATGGTAGTTGGTGCCAATCCGGAAAAGTACATGTGTAAAGTTACCTTCTGGGTATGGAGTGGAGTGTGATTTGTAATTTGTGTGTAAGTAAGTAGTGAATGTCCGGCGTCCCTGGGACTGCACTACTGAATGGCAGTGACAGACGTCACACGAGGAAACGCAAGTCCTCTCGGAGCCGCCTTAGGATCAGGAAGGTCAGTCGCCCACGAGGAGGGGTAGCAGTCCTATACCATGTAGACTAGCCACGAAGATCACAACTCCTACTAAACCGAAGGACCCTGGAATATGAGACATTTTGTTGAGGAACTACCATAGTCTTCGAATGCGCATTTTTCAGGTAATAATTAACAAAAAGGTTTACATACCATTGAATGGGATTTGAAAATGAGAAGTTCCTTCTTCGTATCATCCATCTCTTCATATCTCTCATCTCATCATACCCCTCTTCTTCGTATCATCTGTACACTGACGATCTCAAAATTTATCGCCACTTTTCGCCCTGCAATGTAGCTTCATCTGTAGAGACACTGAATGCTGACCTCGAGAATGTGAAAGACTGGGCCTGATCATACGGGCTGTTGGTGAACCCGACCAAATCACAAGCCATGATTATAGGAAGCAGGCACATTCTTTCCTTATTACAAAAGCCCATTGTTCCTGTATCGTATAAAGGCATCAAAATAGAGTTTACTGATTAAGCGAACGAACCTCGGGGTTATTTTTGATAGCCAGCTGTCTTGGTCTCCACATGTCAGCGAGGTCAGCAGACGGGTCTTTGCGTCCTTCTACTCCCTCAGGCGGCTGCAGTACTTCCTGCCGCGGCAGACCAAAATCACTCTTGCACAGTCCCTTCTCGACTACCGATGTCAGTTGGGCAAGCGTGAACGAAGATCTAATGAACAAACTGGAACGACTTCAGAATCTCTGGATTCGGTTGGGCAAACGCGATCGAAGATCTACTGAACAAACTCGGACGACTTCAGAATCTCGGGATTCGGTTTATCTTCGGGTTGCGCAAATTCAACCATGTTTCTCAATATCGCAAAAAGTTGGGGTGGCTTCCGATTCGTTGTCGCCGAGACTCTCATATTCTTTCACATCTTTTTAATATACTGAAAAATCTACGCTACCCCAGCTACCTTCGAAAGCGCTCTCTTTTCAGGAGATCGGCACCGGAGATCTCACAAGGTCTACCCACTGTCACAACTGGCTTCTGGAATTATGTCATTTTATGAGTTTCTTCTAAGGAAACGAGGACTTGAATATACCTTGCAGACGAGTATTACTGATAACGTGATACGTACTTACGCCGGGAAAGCAGCAAACTTGCCACAGTTGCCTGCACGTCAGCGGCGGACTCGTTTCCCGATCTGCAGAAAAAATGGAGTTGCAACCCTCGAATTCGCTAAGCTGGCTTGCCAATGCACCAGGATCAAACTGATAGGAATGCGGACAGCTGCCTTGCTTGCAATAAATTCGAGGATCAGAACTCTCAACGCCGTATCAGGAAACCAAGTGATGAACGAAATGACCTCCTTGACATTTCCTTTCCAAAACATTTCGTTTCTCCGCGCTACCGACCGCGAGTACTCGAACACAACGAAACGCAATACAATGAAAATGAGAGAGCTATACAACTTGAAATTAAAAGCTTCCAATCGGCCCTTACCGTGAAGTGTTCCCCTGGCTTTAAGGGATTGCTTGTGTGCATCAAAAGCCTCAAGCATTTATTTACTAGTGAGTACTACTGAATACTAGTGAGTAGTACTACTTATTTATTGAGGTAAACAAATGGACCTAATTAAATATTTTGAAACCCTTTGCTCACTGAATGTTAATAAAATTGTTATGTTTACATTCCCATACAGTAAAAGCTTGCCACAAGCTGAAAATGATCTTAGATATAAGCTAAATATGACATAACATACAATGTCATAATAATAGTTTGATTCATCTGATTGACTCTAACAATTATGTTAGTGATAATGTTTATTTGACCAAAGGTAGTTACTACCTTTCAGATTTTTACAAACGACAGGTAGCTGTGTCGCTATCTTATTTTTTAGGGTTCCGTACCCAACGGGTAAGAACGGAACCCTATTACTAAGACTTCGCTGTCCGTCCGTCTGTCACCAGGCTGTATCTCAAGAACCTAGCTAGCTAGAGAGTTGAAATTTTCACAGATTATGTATTTCTGTTGCCGCTATAACAACAAATACTAAAAAACAGGATAAAAGAAATATTTAAGGGGGCTCCCATACAACAATTCTTTCAATACCACATACAAACTTATGGATGCACCTGGTTACGTACATGGAGTGTGAAAGTAACCGCACCAATAACTTTGTAAACAATATTTTGCTGTGTAAAATCACTATTCTCTCCACACCATCGCTTCCCTTGAACGGTGGTACGGAACCCTTCGTGCGCGATTTAGACTCGCACTTGACCGGTTTTTTTTTAGTATTACAGCCAATAATTTGGCTAACCTGACTGCTTCTATTGAGTACAGACAATGGATATTGGAAGACATTCCAAGTAATTTAAATTAGTTCTTAAGACAATAGAGGAAGTCTCTAGCTGATATATAGGCCACTAAATATATGGAGCAAGCATAGGAGATCAAAAATGTATAATATCTTGCCTGAATTAAATAAGTCAAAAAAGTGTAATAATATCCCAATATTAAATAATATTCAGACAAAGGGTACGCCCCACTTAAATATTACCCATCAAAACATGCAGGAGCTATCTGGTAAAGAACTTGTATTAGAATTATTTCTTAATAATTCTGACACTGATGTTATTTGTATAACAGAACACTGGTTAAAGGAAAATATGATGTCTTTTAACATAAATAATTACAAAATTGTCAGTTGTTACAATAGAAAGACTGCTGATAGAGGAGGTTCTTTAATCTTAGTAAAAAATAATATTAAGGTGAAACAACGGAAAGATATTCTTGCACTTACTGTAGAAAGACAAATAGAGGTATCCTGTGTTGAGTTGGATAGCCATATTAATGTTTGTGTCTAAAGACCTCCGAATTTTGAAATATTCGAGAAAATTATGGAGGAAGCCCTCATTAAACTTTATAATAAGAGAAAAAAGTTAATTATTTGTGGCGATCTTAATAAATTATAGAAATAGAAAAAGTTTATTCAAAAGTCAAATTACACAACACATAGATAAACAGAAAAAAATAGAAAAAAAATTAACCAGCAATACGAAAATCAGAAAAATTACAAAAATAAAGAAAAGTATGTAGGAGTCATGAAAAATTATATGCGGCGTGTAACGTGACTGTGAAAAGGTGAGGCTCAGCATACGCTACAGGGAACCTATAACACTGATATTCTGCCGAACCATATAGTAGGCAGTGTGAGTGTGAGTCAATACAGTGTGTGTGATGCATAAATATAACGTGTGTCATACATACGGTGCAAAATTATACGAAGGATAAATACAAATATGGTGGGTAAATACATAACAAATAGTGAATGTTCTATCGTAGAGAAACAAAGATATACAAAGCGGTACCAGAAAATACAAGAAATAAGCGGGAAGAAAACGTGACAAAGCAAGACCAGACCATCCAGAAGCAAGCAAATAAAGAAGGACGCAAACAGCATGAGCCAGAAAATACCAAGAAAACAAGAACCTGCCACGCCACACCTCATTATAAGCATCGGCCACCATGGGCTGACAGAACGGTTATTATTGTTGTTGATCCAAAAGAAGTTTCTTCAAACGAAGTTTGAAACAGGTTTTTGACTTTAATTGCCGTATTGTTGGAGGGATGTTGTTCCAACATTTGGTGGCCAAATACCTGAAACTGCCACAAAACGCTGCAGTCACATGCTGCGACACAGACAAGATACTTGTCGTGGCCCTGTTAGGGTGAAGTGACATTCGCCACTCTTATTTATCATACAAATACTCTGGCTTGCCGGTCTTAATCACACCAAACAGGAGCGATGCAAGGAACAAGTCCTATCTACCTTTCATCTTCAGCAGGTTTGCAGCATTGATGAAAGGCGTGACATATCCACGTGCAGGTATGTCGAAACAGTAACGAGCACAAGCGTTCTGTACACGTTGAATAAGTATATGGGTTTTGCCATATAGGCATGGACCATACACAGGAATGCAGTAATTGAGTTTTGAAAGTATTAACGATTCGCAGAGAGCAACGCGCTTGTCCACAGATAGATATCCCCGCAATTTCTACAGTATACTTAGTCTATAAAAGCAATTCCTCACTAGTTTTGATACATGCTTTTCAAAGCGTAGTTCGCTATCCATGATGAGGCCGAGATTACGTGCTTCTGTAACCCGTTCGATGGGAACTCCTGCTATAATGCTGCTGCTGCGTGGCTCTAGATCTGTAAGAGTCACAACTTGGTGTCTAGAGCCCAGTGTCATGTATTTAGACATTTTGGGATTTAGAACTAAAGAACTTCCAGACGACCAGGAAGAGACGCGACCCAAACCTGCATTAAGGTCACGAATACGCCCATCAATGGTTTCCCTATTCATGTGAAAATATAATTGTAGGTCGTCGGCGAGAGGTGGTATTTACAATGCTTTATGGCATAAAGCAGTATTCATTATGTTTAGGGCTGACATCATTAAGAGCATAAAGTTTATGCTGTTAATGATGTCAGCACTAAACATAATGAATAGCAAAGGCCCCAGAATGGAACCTTGAGGCACCCCCCAATCAATCATAACGCTCATCGATATGTGGCTTGACCCGTCATTTCTCTTTAAGACTACCTGTTGCTAGCGATTGCCTAGATAGCTATTGAACCACTTTACTGTAGGTACGTCAAACCCATAATATTTCAACTTGGAGAGGAGTAGTGGAATATTAATGTATTCAAATGCTTTTGAAAAGTCAAAAAGGGCCAGAACAGAGCCATCCCCCCATCTTGTGCTGCACGTATGTTGTCAACCACATCAAGTAAGGCAGATGAAGTGCTCCGGTCCCTTCTGAAACATGACTGTAGAATCGGCAAGATAGCACTGTCTTCAACATATGTCAACACCTGGTTGTATACCACCTTTTTGACGATTTTTGACAAATAGGGGAGCAAACTAATTGGGCCGAGGTCCGCTATTATTTGAGGATCGTTATTTTTGGGCATGGGTCGCACAACTGCAGTTTTCCATTGTTGGGGGAAAGCGTGAATGGTAAGCGAGGTATTGACAATTGCAGTTGCAGCCTTTAGAGTATGTGGGAGGGTGATCAATAGCATATCTCAACTAATTTTGTCAGAACCACAGGCGTTAGAAGTTATCTGTAAAATAATTTGGGCCACGGAACCCTCATCCACTGGCAAGAGTCCGAAAGTAGCTGAGCCGAACCTGTTAAACTCGAAGTAAGTCAGTTCCAACAGTCGAACGAGGTCATTTCCTGGCACGTTTGCAAAATGTGCAATAATCGCGTCCGGGTCGTTAAAGTATTCAGGGAGATCTACAGGACCCTTAAAACTAGGCAAGACCGTCCCTTTTAAATGTTTCCACAACTGTTTTGGTTTCTTACTATTTTTATCTACACACGTATCATAAACCCTTTATACTGCGTACTAAAACCGCACGTTACGATCAGCATGATGTTAAACTACTTGGTAAAAACTCATTTCTTATCTGAAAAATTACTTATTATGACCATAGACGAACGCCGACGCTTGCCTGCGAGCCGCCCCTAGTTTGTCTGAAAGTTTGTGAAGTTGGTACTGACATTCAAATTTCAAACGCCGACACCCGCCTTCGTTAAGTTGGTTCTACAGAACAAGCTAAACAACTGCAGAGCCACAATTGCCGGTCAAACATGCGGTTCCTGAACACATCAAAGAGAGCTTATGATATGTGTGTAGATAAACTAGTGTATTTAACTGTACATAATTAGGCATTAAAACTCTCGAATGATATTATTATGGAACTCGCCTTCAGCTCGTTTCATAAACCCACTCTCGAGTATTAATGCCCTCCATTATGTAGCAGTCACATAAACTACTATATACACAGTCAGGTCATAAGTTCTGTCACACAATAAAAACTTTTGAATTTAGAACGCTGGCCACAAAAAAGTTTATTGAATTCGAATTTCGAATTTTTCATGAAAATAAAAATGTGTACTTTTTAGAATTTTCCTCATTTTTAAATATGGAGTGGACACTTAAAAAGTTTATTGAATTCGAATTTTGAATTTTTCATGAAAATAAAAATGTGTACTTTTTAGAATTTTCCTCATTTTTAAATATGGAGTGGACACTTAAAGAACACCGTGTCGCAGTTATTGCGTTGCATCGTTGCGGTTACGCGCCAATTCAGATTTTCGACTTACTGAAAAATTTGAATATAACCAAAAGATTCGTTTATCGTACCATAAAACGATACAATGAAGACTAGTGTAGATGACAGGTCAAGAAGTGGTCGCCCTCGCTCTGTTAGGACTCCAGCAGTGATAAAAGCTGTGAAGGCGCGAATTCAAAGAAATCCCATACGGAAGCAGAAACTGTTGGCCCTTCAGATGGGGTTAAGCAGGACCACGGTGAAAAGGGTGTTAAATGAAGACTTAGGGCTTAGGGCATATCGAAGAAAAACAGGACATCGTTTGGACGCTCGTTTAATGGACCTGAGACTGAAGAGATGCCGCGCTTTGTTGAAGCGGTACGCGGGAAAAAAGCATCGGGAAATTCTTTTTTCGGATGAAAAAATTTTCACCGTGGAAGAGAGCTACAACAAACAAAATGATAAGGTGTACGCACACAGCAGTGAAGAAGCGAGCAACCGTATTCCGCGTGTCAAACGAGGTCATTTTCCATCCTCGCTCATGGTTTGGTTGGGAGTCTCTTATTGGGGCTTAACTGAGGTACATTTTTGTGAGAAAGGCGTAAAAACGAATGCAGTTGTGTATCAAAATACAGTCCTCAAGAACCTTGTGGAACCTGTTTCTCATACCATGTTGAATAACAGGCACTGGGTATTCCAACAAGATTCTGCGCCAGCTCATAGAGCGAAAAGCACACAAGACTGGCTGGCGGCGCGTGAAATCGACTTCATCCGGCACGAAGACTGGCCCTCCTCCAGTCCAGATTTGAGTCCGTTAGATTACAAGATATGGCAACACTTGGAGGAAAAGGCCTGCTCAAAGCCTCATCCTGATTTGGAGTCACTCAAGGCATCCTTGATTAAGGCAGCCGCCGATATTGACATGGACCTCGTTCGTGCTGCGATAGACGACTGGCCGCGCAGAAGAAAGGCCTGTATTCAAAATCGCGGGGGTCACTTTGAATAAACTTTATTACCATAAGAATCTATGTTTTATTAAGTTCATTTTGCTATATAAATATTTACATAAATAATAAACATGTCTAAATTATTTCATATTGCACATGTGACAGAACTTATGACCTGACTATGTACATAATGTTGTGTTAATAATGCGCTTTTTTTCAGCAAACAGGCTACAATTAACGAGGAATTTTAAGGATTTATATCGCTCACGATGCGACGCTAATTGTGTTAGTTTGTATTTAACGTGAGCCTTATCCCTAAGTTGCATCATAAAACGTATGTTACTGGTAAGCCAGGGGATGTTATAAGACTTTAATCTTAATTTCCTCTCGGGAGCATGTAAATTAAATAGATCTATTATGGAGTTATTAAAAGTTGCGACCATTAATTCGACATCTTTTATTTCGGAGATAGATTACATTCCAGTCTATGCCATGGAGATTAAATTGGCTTATGTTTAAACAATTTCCAAAAACGCACCTATTTTACTACCAATAAATTCGAAATGACTGCCAGAATGGATAAATGTCCACCAAATTGTGTTTGGATAAATTATCACCAAACTTCTTTTTATGTTTTGTGTACTTAAGTTTATGTTTTAAGTATTTTTTGTTGTTCAATGTACATGTTCGTACATGTATAACCTAACACGAAAGATAAAGGGGGCTTCGCTTTGCTCACCCCCTTTCCCTTCACCTAAGCTACCGCAGTATTTTGCCCTGATATTTTTTGCAACTTTTGGTGTTCATTTATCCATTTTGGGTAAGAAAAAATATTTTGGTGATCATTATATTTTTTTTTTTTTTTCTTTTATTTTATTCTGTAAATAGGCCACAAGGGCACTTTCACATGTCATTTCATTTCATTTTTTACAGAACATTTGGTATTATTATCATATTATCAGAAAAAAAAAAGTACTTAATTATTGTTTCTGAGAGATGTAAAGAGTCTCATGTCATAATAAAATAATTAAAATATAAATAACAGAGATGTATAGTCTCTTTAGTCAATAATACAATGATAATAGGAGATGTAAATGGTCCCCACAGTCAAAAGTTGTATAATTAAATTAATCTTTGGAGGTGTAAAAGGCCTCCAAGTGTCCAGTAAAAGAAACTCTGGCAGTGAGGATGCTCACAATTAATTAGAACAATTCAGTCCCAAGCATTTTTATCGTCTATGTACTCTTTAATACTGTAGTAAGCTTTAGAAATAAGCCTTTGCTTGATGTATTTCTTGAACTTATTAATTGATAGATCTGTCAAAGTGCTTGGGAGTTTATTGTAAAATCTTACACAATTACCCTTGAACGAGTTTTTTATTTTATGGAGCCGAGTAGTGGGCACTGCAAGTTTGTCCTTGTTTCTAGTATTAAAGTTATGTATATCACAGTTTCTTCGAAAGTTAACAATGTTCTTATAGACATACATAATATTCTCGTAAATATATTGACTATGGACTGTCAATATATTTACTTCTTTAAACTTATTTCTAAGAGAATCTCTATTATTCATTTTATAAATTTTATAAATCGCACGAACAGCCCGCTTCTGCAGCACAAAAATAGTATTTATGTCAGCAGCACTGCCCCAGAGCAGAATACCGTAGGACATAATACTATGAAAATAACTAAAATAAACTAATCTGGCTGTTTTTAAATCTGTCAAGTGACGGATTTTCCTGCATGCAAAAGCTGCAGAGCTCAGTCTGTTCGATAGCTTATCAATATGTGGACCCCATTGGAGTTTGGAATCCAACGTTATACCTAGAAACACTGTGCTGGTTACCAATTACAATTCCTCATTTTTAATTGTTATACATGTCTGATTATTTTTAACGTTAGTAGTAAGAAACTTAACACATTTAGTCTTTTTCTCATTTAATAGCAAATTATTAACATTAAACCAATTTACCACTCTTGATATGGTATTGTTCACGTGATCATCAGTAGCGTGTTGGTTTCGCTTTGTTTTAAAAATAAGTGAGGTGTCATCAGCAAACAGTACCATATCATGACAGTCCCTTCCTAGATAGGGTAAGTCGTTTATATAGATGAGGAATAGGAAGGGTCCCAATATTGAGCCCTGTGGCACGCCCAAAGAAACCAATGATCCTGGTGATCGTTCTCCGTTTACGTCTACCCTTTGTATTCTTCCGATCAGATAAGATTTTAACAAATTCAATGACGTGTCTCTAACTCCATAATGATGTAATTTCCTGATCAATGTTTCATGACAAACGCAATCAAAAGCCTTAGATAAGTCACAAAAAATGCCTAGGGCATCTTGTGACTCTTCCCAGGCATCAAAAATACTTTCAATGAACTGAATTCCGGCATCTGTTGTTGAACGACCGCGAGTGAATCCAAACTGTTTGTTATGCATTAGCTTATTTGATTCAAAATGATGTAATAGCTGTGATAAGATTAATTTCTCAAAAATTTTACTAAAAGTTGGTAGTATTGATATAGGTCTGAAATTGGTGGGGTCTTGAGTACTACCTGCTTTGAAGAGGGGAATTATCTTACTTTGTTTCATTAAATCAGGAAATTCACCGCAGTCTATACAATTGTTGAAAATGACCGCTAGGTCAGGTGCAATTAATTCGATCAGGGATTTAACGACGTGAACAGAGAGTCCCCAAAGATCATTCGTTTTCTTAACATTTATCAATTTAAATGCCTTTACGACATCTGAACTTGTGACGTGCTTAAAATTCAAGTATGAAGCACACTCTGAGACATTATCTTTTAATATTGCAACAGCAGACAAAGGTGACGAATTTAAATACTTAGTCGTGGAAGCCGGTGCATTAGTAAAAAACGATTCAAATTCAGTTGCAACTTCTAAGCTAGAACTCGTAAGCTGTCCATTGATTTTTAGTTCGTAATCGTGACTCGCTTTTTTACTACGACCGGCCTCCTCATTAATTATTTTCCAAGTCGTTTTTATAACATCGGAACTATTCTTAATTTTACTACTCAGAAAATTACGTTTAGCTGTATGACAGTCTAATTTAAATTGTTTGGAGAACTGTTTGACTTGTTCTTTAAATTCGTCACTCATGTTGAACCGTCGTTCCTCATACAATGCATACAATGCTTGCCTGCGTTTATGCAACTCTGCAGTAGCCCACGTACTAAAGTCGTTTGAACCACTAACCACAACCGATTTTGAAGTGAATATCGCGCTGTACTGTTTCATAAAGGTTTCAAAGAATAAGTTATACATTATATTAGGAGACTGTTCAGCAGCCAAAAACGGTAGTTCCTGGGCTAAAGAGTATCTCATTCTTTCTAACCGGTCAGCAGTTATTGGCACAAACGAAATTTTCTTTTTAATGACAGGTTCTCTAATATAATCAAATTGAAATAATTGACCTAAATGATCTGAATCCAATTCACTGATAACACTTTTACTGATTGGAATAACATCAGTAAAAATGTTGTCAATGCATGTAGCACTAGTAGCAGTCACTCTTGTTGGCTCCATAAATAAATGGCTAAGCCTAAATGATGAGAAAAGATTTATTAATCTAACGCTGAGAGTAGTTCTTTCTAACAGATTAACATTAAAGTCACCACATATAATTAATCGTTTCGTACTGTGTGATGAAATAGTTAGGACGGATTCCATTATTTTCTCGAACATTTCAAAGTCGCTCAAGGGTGGCCTATAGACACATATAACGATGAACTGTTCTAATTCCACAGCTGCAAGTTCTATAGTTCGTTCAACAGATAAGGAAACAATGTCCTTACGTTCCTTGAATTTCATATGATTGTTTAGTATGATTAATGCCCCACCATGTATTGAATTAAGTCTGGTGAACGAACTACCAACCTGGTGATCTTTAAAGCTAAACATAATTTCATTAATAGTTAACCAGTGCTCTGTTATGCACAAAATGTCAATTTTATTACAATTTAAAAATAACTCTATTTGTAGATCTTTGCCTCTAATACATTGAATATTCTGATGAACCAGGCTTATATACTTAGCATGTGAGCTTCCCTTATTCTTAGGGTTTTCTAATATACTAGAACATATGTTGCCAGAGCCTGGGTCCTCTGTTGTCCTATGAACTAATTTAAATGCATCCTGTTATTCTGGTCTGATACCAGATTCATATTAGGCTGCTCAGTAAAAGCAGATTTAGAAGCCAAATTTTTGGCTGTAATGTCATATAAATATAATAGTGACATAGCTATTTGTCGTTTACAATAATTTGAAAGGTAAAATGTACCTTTAGTCATAGTAAAATAATTACTAACATAATTGTTAGTGTCAATAATATCAAACTTATTATTATTGTAGAAACTCGGAGAAGGAGAAACAATGAGACCAGACGATTGGAGAATCTTCAGTTTATTTCGGTGTCACGAATAGTCACAAATACACAACTATTAGAATAGTCACAAATACACAACTATTAATTTTGTTCCAGTATCGCAAATACCTAGTACTTCAATCACTAATTACAGCTTACAATAAGTAATTACAACTCAGAACATAACTTCACGAAGTCCGGAAAGCGAATGCCCAGACAAGACAGACCTCGCGGGCAATTTTTACAAAACACGTGTTTCTACAAGCTCTCTTGTGATTGGTCGAGTCAAAACAGTCTAGCCAATGTGAAGACTTAAAAAATGTTGCCAGCGACAACTCAGTCTATAAAATTAGTTTTAACGGAACAGTTATTCGGTTTTTGACTCGATCATTCACAACAAAACCACAGAACCCTAACAATCGACCATCCTGACGACGTGCGCGTCCTCGCGACACGACACCAGGTGGAACCCTAACAATCGGACCGTAGTCAATCAAATTAAACTTTACTGTATGAGTCTAAATAGTATAAATGGGAATTCAGAAAATGCAAATGTAGACAGGCTCTAATTTTTGGTTACAATTACCTACTTAATTCATAAATATTACATGAATTGTAAATGATATTACCATTACAATTAATTCACTTAATAATTAGAAAAAAAAAATCTTTAGCGCCTACATTAATACATTAATACAGGTTTTAATCGTACAAATTAAACAGTTTCTCTATTTTGAATAGGTACTTAATTATACCCTTTCAGAATGAACAATTTGTCAAGTTTTACTACAGATGAGAAAAAAAACATTAATAAACTAAATGTTACATCAGAACCAACAATTGCAGAGCTTAGCCCGAATAAACAAATTTAATCAGCTTACCAATTAAAATATTAAATTTGTACCAACAATTGCACAGCTCAGCCCGAACGAACGATTAATCGGGTTACCAACGAAAATTTTAAATTTGTACCAACGATCTCAGTTTAGCCCGAACGAACGATTAATCGGGTTAACAATGAGATTAACAAATTTGTACCAACGATTGCACAGCTTAGCCCGAACGAACGATTAATCGGGGTTATATATAGAGCGACTAATGCCTTGAACGATCGATTTATCTCGGCATTAGTTTCAGCTGACGTGTACGAACCGATCGATTTGTTGCAACGTCAACAGGTTAGTTTGCTCTGGCAGATGACAGCATCAAGGCGTGATCCGATCGATTTGTCAGCCTTGATCTGGAACAATGAACGAAGTAGGCACTTTGTAGCATTCGACTCATCATTTAGACACTATACACAAAACATAAATAATCAATATTAATCTTCCTCATTATTAACACTACTATCGGAGTCATTTTCGTTGACTTCCAGCGCAGCGACATGAATCCAAGGCATCATGCGATCAGCAGCAACCGTTGTCGGACGTTTGCTTTGGGAACCGCTAAGTCCGACAACAGGTGCTACGACGTATCTGTCGTTACCCAGGACCTTTGTGACACGATATGGGCCTACGTACGGAGGCAAGAGTTTCTTGCTTTGGCCGTCATTGTTAAAACAAGTCCTAGTTATTTTAACCAAGTCACCCTCGGCATACTCGCGTGCTGGTTTTCTACCCTTGTCATAGTATTTCTTTTGTTTAGACTGCTCGGAATCTATCCTGTCCTTGACTTGATCTCTAATAGTGGAAAGTTCCTCGCTATGTCGTGTATCTTCTGTGATTTCGTTAAGTACAGGTCTCATCTCGCCATTCATGTAGGTACCAAACAACACCTCCGATGGAGCCTTACCAGTGGCTCTCTGGATGGTGTTGTTAAGTCCCCATTGAATCTGGCCCAAAAGGCTGTCCCAGTTCCTTTCGCCGTGTTTGATGCACAGTGCTTTCAGTGAATCTAATATTGTGCGGTTATACCGCTCTACTTGCCCGTTTGATCGAGGGCTGGCCACGGCATTCAGGACATGCTTAACACCCTTGTCAAGGCAAAATCTTTTAAAGGCGTGAGCGGTATAACAACTTCCTCGATCGCTAATGAGACGATTGGGAGTCTTGAAGGTACTGAAAATATCTTCCAAGACTCGAATCGTATTGTTAGTGTTTGTGTTCCTGACTGGCCTTATAAAGCAAAACTTGGTAAAAGCATCCACGACGACGAGCAGGTGAGTATAACCCCGTGAAGATTTCACGAAGGGCCCAAGATGGTCAACGTGGAGAGTATCGAATGGAACTGCAACTTTAGTTATGGGGTGGAGAAGACCCTCGCGATCATTACTTCTGTTCTTGGCGTAGGCGCATTCTATGCATGCACCCACGTACTTTTTTACGAACCTGGACATCTTCCCAAACCAATAGTTTTTCTTTATTCGTTCGAGAGTCTTTTCCACTCCAAAGTGCCCGATATCGTCGTGGTTCATGCGACAAAGTTGCCATCTTGCGCCCTTCGGGACCACCCACCTAATATTGTCCCTATCACCATCTAAATAACGATATAACTTGTTATCTTTTATCACATAATTATCCTTTAGATAGCGAAGTTCTTTCTCATCAAGATCACTACTGATGATGTCTCGAATCCTCTGCAGCTCTGAGTCACCAAGTTGTAGTGTTTGAAGCCAATCTTCGTTACTGATTGACATAATAGTTGGGAGCTGGTCAAGTGAAGAGTCATACTCAGCGCTGGGGTTTCGAGACAGTGCATCAACGTGGCTCATTTTTGTCCCTGCTCTGTACTCGACTGTGCAGTTAAACTCTTGAAGGGATAGCCACCAACGGGCAATTCTGGGAATAAGGTCTCTCTTGGAGAAAGTGGAGCGAAGTGCACTACAGTCGGTCATAATCTTAAATTCTTTCCCCAATAGATAGACCCGGAACTTGCGCAGAGAACAAACCACAGCTAAGGCTTCGAGCTCATAAGAGTGGAAGTTCCTTTCCTCAGGGGATGTTTGCCTACTGTAGTAAGCCACTGGACGAAAGGAACCACCATCTGCAGAGCGCTGAAGAAGTATTCCTCCTACACCTACTCTACTTGCGTCAGTGTGAAGTTCGGTCTCCGCTGCGGGATCGTACAATGCAAGTATTGGTCTATCCACTAGTCGGGCTTTTAGCTTTTCGAAAGCTTCTTCTTGAGCGGTGCCCCATACCCAAACTTCACCTTTACGTAGTAGCCTACTGAGGGGGAAAGCTATCTGGGCAAAATTCTCAATGAACTTGCGGAAGTAGCTCGCCAGTCCAAGGAATTGACGCACGTTGTGGATATTCTCGGGACGTGGGAAATTTGCAACGCTCAGAATTTTCTTCTCACCAGGTCTGACACCATCAGCACTAATTTCATAGCCAAGGTAATCGATTTTGTCTCTCAGGAAGTCACATTTGGCTAAATTCAATGTCAGATTAGCATGTTCTATCAAATGCAAGACTTCTTCGAGCCTGTCTAAGCACTCTGATTGATCTTTGCCAAAAATGAGGATATCATCGATGTACGCTGTCGCTTTATTGTATCGAGCAGATCCCAAGATTGTATTCATCATACGCTGGAACACAGCTATTGCGTTCGCCAGGCCGAATGGCATGCGATTAAATTCGTATTGTCCATCCGGCGTGACAAACGAGGTAAGATGTTTACTTTCTGCCGATATCGGAACTTGATAGTAGCCCGACGATAGGTCAAGCGTTATGAAGCACGCCTGGCCCGTGAGGCGAGCTATCTCGTCCTCAATGTTTGGCATTGGGTACCTCTCCTTAATTGTTACCGAATTTAGCATCCGATAATCGACGCACATTCGAAGCGATCCGTCCTTTTTACGGACAAGAAGAATCGGGCTGGCGTAGTTTGAGACAGACTCCCTGACTATCCCAGCATCTAGCATTTCATCGACCATGGACCGCACCTTCTCTCGTTCAAAATGCGACAGCCTGTATGGACGGTACACCACAGGGCGCTGGCTATTTAGCTCTATGTGCATTTCGGTTACTCCTGTACATCCTAAACTCTTGAGAGACGAGGCGAAACAATGCTGGAACTTTCTCAACAAATCTAGTAGGCGCTGCTTCATCGCGTCTGGCACAGCATCTCCTACTCGAACCTGGCTATCATCGAAATCACTTTCAGGTGTCAAATGTGTCTCGAAAGAGGTAACAGCGACTCTTTTAACCGAAGATACTCTCTCCGCGCGGCAAATGACTGTTTTCGAAGGAATGCGACAGTGACTTGAATAAGGGAGCAACGTGACCCAAAGCCGGTTGTTTTTGACATGGTGCAGGCCCCCACAGGTAAGGTACTGCTCGTTTGGTTTTCCTGCCACACTATTTTTAAGTAGGATACTACCACTGACGTCAGTCTCCACTTGAGTCCTAACAGACGCTGGACCATGAAGCTCGGTTGTAGCTGACACCAACAGCTTGACAAGAGGTTCAAAATCAGAATCTAAGTCTGGATTGGGCATCTCCTTTCCGATGTCTAGGAAGAGAAGTCTAGTGACGGTTTTGTAGACAACGATGTGTGGCTGCTCAGTGTAGGACTGACCTATCAGCAACGGCGTGTCTAGCAGAGCATCATTAACCACCTTGCACATGACTTTGGCAGCTACTCCATCAATGCTTAAATCCAGCGACACGTCTCCTAACGACTGAACTATGCCATTCCCAAAACCTTTCATTAACATTGGAACGCCGTTCGGTGTTAATTTCATTTCAGAAGCCACAGACGCTTTGATAAGGGTAACTTCACTCCCAAAATCTACAAAAGCACGCAGTTTAGAACCGTTCGCAACCACTTCCTTCATAAATTTAGAGTTAGGATTCGGATGACTTTGCTTTTGAATAGAATCTATGCACATAGTTTTCTTAATCGCGTTCGTTTGGGCGCCAGCATTGGGCTGGCCGCTGGCATTAGCTTGACTGCCAGCATTGACATGGCCACCAGTAGTCATAGACTTTTCAGCCGGACGGCTGCGGTAAGTTTCAGCCAGATGGCCAAACCTATTGCAGCGCGTACATTTAATTAACGGCTTAGGACAATAAATGAAGCTATGTCCGCGTTCCTTACAGTTGTAACAGCCAGAAGAGATGCTAGCTCTGTCGCCTGTCCTCTGATTGTTACCACTGTAATTGCTTGTGTTGGCCGCCGTGCCATCGCTAGTTTTGTTTCTGTACTGACTCCGCTCTACACCGAAATTTTGTGAGGGTTGCGGATCTTTGTTACTGACCAAGTACTGCAATAGCTGGTCTGGATTTGAGCAGCGCAAAGCGAGGGCACCAGACCTAAGAGTTCTGTCTGTAATACCGTGGATGATGCAGTCTACCGCACGTTTCCCTACAATATCGCATTGATTGACGAGGGTAAGTTTTTCGTAATAGTAAATTTCTATAGCCTCGTTATGTTTACTCTTTCTTTTCAGCATGTCCTCCAAGGTCTGGCCATAATTTTGCTCGTACGGGAAAGCGTTAATGAGTTTCTCTTGCCATTCTTCCCAAGTAAAGAGTATTGTATTTAGTCCCTCGTACCAAGTTTTGGCAAGACCCTGGAGCTTCTGCATCGCAAAATGTGTGGTAGTCTTTTCATCCCAGCCATATACCGAGGCGCACTCATTTACTTTCTTCAGCCAAACGTCCATGCGTTGGTTTTTAGTAGATGGGTCGAAATTGGGAAGTATGTTTTTGTGGTCTAACTTTTGGGCAGGTGGTGCGGCCTGGGTAGATGGCTGAGGCGTAAGGCCCTCCTTTAAACAATTAATTATGTCAAATAAATCTTTCTTAGAGAAGGAAGGACTACGTGACCTTTTGGGTTCTCCCGCGTCGTCACGTTGCTCTGCATGTGACTCGGCCCGTGCTCCTTTATATCGACCGGCTGCTTCCCTCCGATGGCAGTCCGCAGAGGCACCATGACGACTATCTTCACGGGGCCCGTTTTCCCGTGGAGAGGAACAGCGACGACGGCCAGTGTCTAGTCGCTCCCGTTCTCTGCGCAGCTCCTTTTCCAGTATCTCGATGCGTTCAAGGCTTGGTCCAGAGCCTCGATTACGCAGAGGGTGGCTGGGGCTCCGTGTCCGTACACGGCTGCGGCTGCGAGTGGCTGACCGCGGCTCCACACGACCCGGTGTCTCGAGGCGCCGGTGCTCAGGGTTCCGGCTACGATGGCGGGACCGGTCCTCCATCGTCTATGGACTCGCAAAGCGAGAACAGGGAGAGAAAACAAAACTATTATAAAACATTTATATATTTTTAAAAATAAATTTAATATTTAGGGATATTATTACAAAGGTATTAAAGAAGGCGAATGGGCGCTTGTTAACAGCTCAAATCTTGTTAGAAAGTAAGAATAATTTATGCAGTTTTTAGATAGGTAGTTAAAATGGCATGAACACGAAGAAAAACGATTTGGATCTCATAACAAGCAATAATACTATGACGATATACATTCTAGGAAATTCTACTAACAATTTTCTAATTAAATAACTTTTGCACTGATCAGATACCATTGTTCCATTATTGCTTATTTAGCGAAAGATAAAATGCTGCTACAACGGTTAACATTCACGTACCTATACACAAAAAAATAGATAGACCGAAAGGTTGGGCGTGTACTTACATTTTGTAGCTGTTCTTGCCACCTCTGATATGTAGAAACTCGGAGAAGGAGAAACAATGAGACCAGACGATTGGAGAATCTTCAGTTTATTTCGGTGTCACGAATAGTCACAAATACACAACTATTAGAATAGTCACAAATACACAACTATTAATTTTGTTCCAGTATCGCAAATACCTAGTACTTCAATCACTAATTACAGCTTACAATAAGTAATTACAACTCAGAACATAACTTCACGAAGTCCGGAAAGCGAATGCCCAGACAAGACAGACCTCGCGGGCAATTTTTACAAAACACGTGTTTCTACAAGCTCTCTTGTGATTGGTCGAGTCAAAACAGTCTAGCCAATGTGAAGACTTAAAAAATGTTGCCAGCGACAACTCAGTCTATAAAATTAGTTTTAACGGAACAGTTATTCGGTTTTTGACTCGATCATTCACAACAAAACCACAGAACCCTAACATTATATGTACATAAATTGTACATAGTTATATTCATATTATGTCTATATATTGTTTTTATTTTTTATATGTCTATATATTGTTATTTGTTGCCGATTAAATTCAAAAGCGGGTATGTCATTTTTTTCAGTGACCTGGTTAGAATGCAACGTGCGCTGGGTTTGTCTCTTTTTATTTTAAAATCAGGTTTAGGTCAGGGATGTGGTCAACTGTGACCCGAGAGACGGAAGCATTCGTACAGACTAAATCTATCAAAGTCGCACTATGGTCAGTAAAGTAGGTTGGTTCGGATATGCAGTTAGTCAAATTAGTATAGTTTAAAAATTGTGTCAGTTTCGAAGTAACATTGTCATCAGGGTCTGTCATGTCAATGTTAAAGTCTCCCAATAAAATAATTCTGTCAAACAGTGAAAAAGCAGCTAGACTGAGTAAGGGCGTCTTTGAAAACGTCAACATTCATCCACTGCGGGCGATAAGCAGTGCCGATTATAATTTTTATCGAGTTAACATTTACTGACAACCAGAACTGCTCAACTCCGTCTTCAGAAGGTGGATGAGATTGAGACTTAGCTCTTATGCCTTCCTGATGTAGAAACCTACGCCACCGCCGCGCGTGCGACGAATTCGCTGATGGTTGCGTGGGAGGTGCGCCAGTCGGTATCCAGACACAGCCACAGAATACATTATATATATAGGACACAGCCGGGGCGATTTGCGATAATGTAGATTTGCATCTACAAGTAAATCTACATTATCGCAAATCGCAACAATGAAACGACGACTTTAACTCTGTTCAAATCATTTAATTTATGTCATGTATTTCTAGAGCCAACTAGATTTACACTAACCAGCCAAACTTGCTTAGATAACGTTTTTTGTGACTGTGCATTCACAAGTTAAAATGTAATTAACTGTTTGCCATCTGATCACAGTGGTCAAACAGTTTCATTACGACCTTCAAGCTGTAATCCTTACCATTGAAACCTTCATGAAAATGAAATTTGAAAATGCTAAAAAATTGTCCAGAAATATTCCTAAATAGTCCACCAAGAAAGAAAATTAGTCCACTTATAGTTTCGAAGTTATAGCTATAAGTTGGTGAGGATTACAGCTTGACGTCAAGCTGTAATCCTCATCTCTATTGCAAGCAAACGGAAGGGCCTATTGACTTGTTTTTGGTTTCAAAAATTAGTCCAGAAATAGTCCACACTGCATGTCAAATTTCAGAAATAGTCCTTCAACGATTCCAGAGTTATTAGGTCGTCTTGATGAGGATTACAGCTTGAACATTTGATTACATCAAATATCTCCGGACTGCCTACGACTTCTAGTTTGATATTTATGCCAAAAAATAGTCCAGAAATAGTCCACCGAAACAATAATAATTTCCACCTGGTTTACTTTGAACAACGGCATTAAAAATGCAATGTTTAATTTCCTATACATTTCAATCAATGTACAGTCGTGTACAAAATAATAATGGGGTAAACCCTAATAAAACGGTTTATACCAATTAATCTCCATAGACTAGTGGTTTCATACTCTCTTCTCACACAGGAGATGCGTGTTCGAATCCGGTGCAGACCTTATACCATTGAGATAAGTAATTTAACCAATGTACATTATACAGACGTTCTTACGGTGATGGAAAAAAAAATAAGGCAACCTTTTATCTCCATAGTTGCGGCGATGAGGTAGCCCCCTGCTGTAGGTACCTAACTACCTACCTTCCTACAAAGGTACAAATCAAGAAGGTTACAAAAAAATATGAGGTTACAATTTTATTACCCCACTGCGCCAGACCGGCTTCCGTCAGCCAGTGTTGGATTTTGGTGCGTTGAAAAGGATAGCACAAAAATGCAAAAAGCATAGTATTTTGTAAAAAAGTATAGTACGCTCTAATACTAATAAAAAAATGATGAAAATATGTAAAATCAACATCATTTATTAGTATATTTCAAGACTTTACTGCCACTTTCCATAATAATTGAACTCTACTGACTACTCGTTGGGTTATAGATCTAGCAATTATACTTACTTTATTTTGACTGTTTTTTTTAGATATGATAATTAATCATAATTTATAAGTCCATTACATGTGACTTATATACAGGCTGTAAAATAAAAGTGTAGTCAAATTAGAGGTTGTTAGAAACATCTTTCTGAACAACTTTCACTATGAAACCGTTTTTATCAGAGCAATTTTATTTTTCACCACTATACAGGGTATTGTTATGTAAAGCTACCCCCGGGTAAGGGACTATAGTACCCATCATTATGAATAACTTTCCCCTAGAAATTTAGGTATATGGGTCTCCCATAGTAACATGTAATCATCTGATTGGTCAATCTAATGAGGGATGATTTTTTTTCCATTTGCGACCATATGTTTCTGGAGGAAAGTTATTCATGATGATAGGTACTATAGGCGTAACTTTACAAAACAACAGCCTGTGTATTCATTTTTGGAAGAGGTTAATAATAAAAATGCTCTGAAGGTGTTTCATGGCGAAATATTTGTGTATATGTAGGGAGATCATAGTTTAGGGAAGGGGTCAAACCTCTGAAAATTTGACTACACCTTTTTGTATGTATACTCGGGAGGTGTCAATTATTTAGACATAAGCACTTAATTAAATACCTAAAATTGAAATGATTAAGACTGTAATTAATCAAACAATGTTTGATGTTATGTGATGATTATACCAATGAACCGACTGCGATTATTGTGATTAAAACTAAGTTATATATATAAATATGATATAAACATATTCATATATAAAACTATAATGAAAATAAATGGATCTGTTCTTTTTTCAAATTATGTTTTGTGAGTACAGAAGCTAGCATGTTATCTTTTACACATTGATTGTCAGTTCTTAACACTTTCCTCCATTGCAATGATGTCATTATTGCAATTGTCATGTACCGATTGACGTGATTTTTAAACACTCGTGCCTTAATTTCCACCGAAAAATGCTTTAAGATGTCTTCAAAAGTTTCAGCAAAATCGTATTTCGACGAAATTTTGCCAGCGCGTTCGCGATACCAATTCCGTCATTGTTGTTTACATCTTAGCTCAACTATATAAATATATAACATATATATCATAGCTATAACCGAAGCTCGAAGACCCGTTCAAAATCCAAATCGCTGTCCCGCACTTATGTACAACAAAAAACTCATTTACGTTTCAGTCTTCTAAGGGCTTTTGACAGCCGTTAAAAACAGTTTAAATTAAACACAACCTAAGCACAACAAGCAAAAGGCAAGTAACGTAGGCAGGCCAAGCTTATTGCCTGTCAGCCAGGTTGCCCCTAACCATCCGTGTTTTATTAAGGTTGTATTTAAACTGTGTTTAGCGGTTATCAAAACTCTGATGAAAGTCCGGCTAAATGGGAAACATAAAAGTTAAGTGTCGTGAACGTGAAGGACAGAGCTATGCGCTCACTTTCCTACAATATTACAATACCGTTAGTTTTCAGAGGTTAAAAACAGGCCCTTTGATTGAATTAACCGATATAAACCGGTTTATTAGGGTTTACCCATTAGTATTTTGTACACGACTGTTCATGTATTAAATGTATGGGAAATAAAACATTGTATTTTAATGCACTTCTTCAAAGTAAACCAGGTGTAAATCATTATTGTTTCGGTGGACTATTTCTGGACTATTTTTTGCCTCAAATTTCAAACTGAAAGTCGTAGGCGTTCCGAAGATATTTGATGATATCAAATGTTCAAGCTGTAATCCTCACCAAGATGTCTTAATAACTCTAGAATCGTTGAAGGACTATTTCTGAAATTTGGCATGCCGTGTGGACTATTTCTGGACTAATTTTGGAAACCCAAACCAAGTCGATAGGCCCTTCCGTTTGCTTGCACGAGAGATGAGGATTACAGCTTGACGTCAAGCTGTAATCCTCACCAACTTATAGCTATGACTTCGGAACTATAAGAGGACTATTTTTCTTTCTTTGTGGACTATTTAGGACTATTTCTGGACTATTTTTTGGCAGTGTCAAATTTCATTTTCATGAAGATTTCAACGGTGAGGATTACAGCTTGAAGGTCGTGTTTCATTCCCAATTGCTAGTGAAAATAAGACTGATCCATTATTTTATACGCCTATCACATTCCATAGACTAGCGACGTATATGAAAAACTTAGATATAAATTTGCCAGTACCGGATTTTGATGAACAAAATCTATTCTGACTTCTTCAACATTATTCAAACAGTTTTTAAATTAAAGAAAGTCAGTTACTACAACGGTAAATCTAAATTTAATGGGCAACATTATGAACAGGACTATGTTAAAATATTTTCTAAAACTTTCAAGTTGGTTTGTAGAACTACAAAATCTTTACACATCAATAGAAAAATACAAAATTCAAATAATAGAATGAAAACGGTTTGGCAAATCATAAACCGTGAAACTGGCAAAGTTATACCAAGGGACAATGATTTCTGCTTAAAGATAGGTGATGATGTTGTTAAATCCAACGCTGTCGTAGCACGAGCTTTTGAAACATTCTACACCAATGTACATTGGTAAGTACTGTAAGTAAGTACTTACTCACAGCAGAGCGTCTAAATTCATCTCCGTATGAGGCAGAGACTTTGTTAAAAAACAGCACTAGCATCAGTAATGTAGATTTTAAATTTTATCATGTATATCCCCAGGATATTGTCAAAACATATAAATTACTTAACTTAAAAAATACTGAAGACCTCTGGGGTATATCAGTCAAAGTCATTGGTTCAATAATACTTGTTATAGCCCCACACCTAGCTTATATATTTAATAAATGTGTTGACGATGGAGCTTTCCCAGACCTCATGAAACACATTAAACTGATACCTCTGTTCAGGTCGGGAGACAAGGTTGATCCTTCAATTTTCAGACCAATATCTGCTCTTCCAGTACTAAGTAAAATTTTTGAAAAGATCATACTCAATCAAATGCTCTCACACTTCAAGCGTACAAAACAACTCCACGTCAAACAATACGGTTTCACTAGGGGTAAAACATTTTTTATGCGTTTGTATGCGTGTCAGGGACCGTAGCTACATGATGTTTACGCCCACATGAATCCTGTCTTTGCCTCACTTTGCAGCGATCGGTATAAGGGAACTATCATTCTAGGCGTTATTATTCTAAGCTTTTTTTGGTTATTAATTTATCACAGACCCATAAATAAAAGAGATGGTGAATCAACAGCATCTGGCACAGCTTTCAGAACTTTTTTTATTAGCTCCTATTGACTATCTTATTACATGTCTGTGCTGTATTAACATTTCCGTGCCTAGAATTTATAACTTTACCTAATTTTGAGTATCTTACGAAATTTCAACGACATGGGTAGGGAATTAATTACCGAGACTGTTCTAATATCAATAACACTCCTCCTCCCCTGTCACACGAGCAGGTCACCCCCTCCCCCCCCCCCCCCTAAAAAAGCGTGCCTTCTGGTATGCCGGTCATTTGACCAAATTAGATATAATCCTGGCTGGAGTGGTACAAAACGTTCGTTCGTTTGTCCGAGACTGTTCTCTGTTAATAACTATTTAAACATAGATATAATTGTAGTTTTCACTTATTAGCCCTTACATTTGGTGCAAAAAGGTATAATATGACCACAGAGAAATGTCATGAGAGTGCGAGGTCAACAACCTAACTTGCCCCAGGACACAAACCGAGTTCTAGCTTAGAAAACCATGCACTGAGTTTATAAGCCATTTACGCTTTACGGTCCACTTTGCCGATGCAATTTATGCCTATTTGCCACTGGCAATGGGAACTCGTCAGTGAGGTAAACTATTTTTAGGGTTCCGTACCTTAAAAAGGAAAAAGTTCTTAAAGGTTAACTTAGTTTTCCGTCCGTCTTACCGCCTGTCTGTCAAAACTCTTGTTCTTAGTAGCCTGGAGGTATCAAATTAAAATTAACATCAGTTACTCAAATCTGTGTTCCCACGAAGTTATGGCAAAATCAACTTCTAGGTCAACGCAATCAAAAGATACAGCCGTTTATGCCGCAATTTTTCTGAACTTTCTTGATACTCGCAAGGGAATCAAAAATCATGAAATTTGGCAAGAAGCAAGGTCTAGCACAAGTATAGAAAAAGTCCGAAAACCTTCTGGTTCTATTCATTAAAAAATGTACCCTCAGCGCTCGAGTCCGACTTGCACTTGGATAGTTTTATTTGAATACAGGCACATGTTCAATGCCTTGGGATAAACTATAGATAGTCATGTCTTCATTCGTTCATTATAAAAATGTAAAACTGACTTTTAAGATACCCTTGACCTGTTAATTATGATGGGGAGATGAATGGCCTTCATTCCAGTAAAAGATATGTATCTAGATTTGTTTTTCCATAATTCAGAATAAAACGAACAGTACATTATTTTGTTATATCGCTTCAAATCGTTTATGTAGGTACGAGTATATGTATAAACCCCAATGAAAGAGGTCCTTGAATGTTGCTATATCTATGGTATATATGGTATACAAACTGTATTAGTTATTAATATTATCTGTGTGATAAGATTATACTTGCGAAGTCCAATTAACATTTTAAAATTACAATCAAGATATCTCCCGACTTTCATCCGCCTTACGATTTCATAACAATAGGTTCTAAAACCGTCACAAAGTCTCTATCGGATCGTCAAATCAGTAATTATGTCTTCAGCCTGATTTAACAGAGCGTCTTTCTTTGTTGATTTTTTTACAGAAATATTTTAACAAAAGTTTAGATTAGATTGGAATTCGGAGAACCAATGGCCGAATGCAGACTGCTTCTCAAATAAATTACCGCTCAAATGTAATGCTCTGTTTAATAGCGGCGCTGTCAGTTCCCGAGCTAGAAACAGTAACAATATGCCTTTGAGTATCCTTTATATTTTGAGTAGTCCTTAGTGCATGCAGGCCCAAGGCTGTAGAAGACAATATGTTGAGGTGTTGATTTAATTACTATTTATTTAATATTCTTTATTGCACAGATAATAAAAAGGGACGGACAGTTTCAAGCAATGTTATAAGCATAGGCGTGCTTATCTCTAAAAAGAGATTTCTTCCAGCAAACCTAGGCAATATAGGAGAGTTTATGAAACACATCACATGAAACACGGGACAGTCCCAGAGCACAACCAAACTATAAACATACGTACGTTTCAAAATAAAAATAAAAAATATACCTCAACTATATAAAATACAATCGATAGCATGTACATATATAAACTATAATATATCATGCATATACCTACATAGATATGGTACTTTTTACGGTAGAGAACTATTTGTAATTAAAGTAGGGTCAATGGTAACAAGTAACATTAAGTAAATTTGACACTTCATCAAAATTCTACAACGTAACCTTTTAACGAAGGGCACACAATATTATTAATTTTTACAAAGTTAAAAATGCACAATAGCTGAACTTTTTTCAGTTAAAAATGCATATTTATTCTAAAGATAATAATGTTAAAGAAGCAAATTTCACGATTTACTTTGACTTTCCAACCATTCTAAATATTATTTAAAAAAATACCAAACGGAACATCGTTACAAGATCACAAGGTTGAAAGTCGGTCAATCTTCTTTCTATTTAAACACTTATGTTCCCCAAAAAACAACGGATCGATCGATCCAAATATAATGCCGACCCGAATGGCCGAGTCGGCAGTCACCCTGCCTACGAAGGCAAGGGTCCCGGGTTCGAGTCCCGGAGGGGGCAAATATTTGTTTGATCAAAAAACGGATGTTTGTAACCTAGTCATGGTTGTTTATCTATCTAAGTATAATATATATCTATATAAGTACATGTATCGTTGTCTAGTACCCAAGATACAGGGAATCCTAGTTTGGGGCTAGATCAATGTGTGTAAATTGTGTCCAAGGTATTATTATTATTATAAAAAAAGATTAAATGCAATGATGACTGCTTTCAATTCACAGATGTTTGAAGTCCGTGTCGATTCATTCCATTTAATGACGTTTTTCTGCTGGTGCAATAAAGCTAAGGTGTAATAAAGCTAAGGTGCAATAAAGCTAAGGTGCAATAAAGCTAAGGTGCAATAAAGCTAAGGTGCAATAAAGCTAAGGTGCAATAAAGCTAAGGCAGACAAATGTCAAATATTTTAAGTGTTCTTCACCACCAAACCAACTACATGTTTGTTAGGCATCTTCCGTCTCAGAGGAATCTTGTCATGTCACACACTCCTTTAAACCTTAAAGCACATTTGTTCACAGGTGTATGTGTTTGTGACAGGCGTCTTAACACGCTTTACTAATCTTGTGATTTTTTACGTACTTACGTATTTTTTAGAAATGATGGTAAAAATAATACACAAACATTTATAACACACCTCACTTCACATATATCCACTACACTTTCTCATCTCACACACCCATATACTCACAAATACTCACACACACCCAAATACTAACTATTTTAGGCACTAAATGAAGAATTTTAAAATTACTTGATTTGGTCTGCTAATTTTTCTTCATTCATATCTTTAGGGGAAGAGCCTCGCTACTTATCCCAAAACACAAGGGAAACCCTACCTTGGGGAGTATCGACTCTGACGTAATTTTTGCTTACTACCACCACCTAATCTCATAAACAGATGATGTATCTATCTTTAGTTAAGTTTATATAACATGAAACTGTACCTTTCTTATTCTGTATTCATTTGTCATATAGTAATTTTTGTGAAATGTTTATTGAATAAAATCATTATTATGATTATTATTATTTTTGTAAACAAAGAAATGTCATTGGCCAGTCAAGTGTCAATGTGTGTTTGACTTTTACGTCCATAGTATATTTTTTGTATTGGGCAAATTCTTAGAAAAAGCATTTAGCATCTGTCAACAGAAGGGACAGAGCTATGCGTCGGTCTCCCTTTCTTTTCTAAGCGAAACAAGGAGAAAAAGACTGACGCATGACGCTCTTACTTTGTCTTACATTGATAGATGTAAAATGTGACTTCTAAGAATGGCTCTATTTTAGTAAGGGTTGTGTTTAAATGATTACCAAAAAATTCGAAAATTTACTACCAAAAATTCGAAATGACTGCCAAAATGGATGGATGTCCATGTCCACCAAATTGTGTTTGGATAAATGATCACCAAACTTCTTTTTATGTTTTGCGTACTTAAGTTTATGTTTTAAGTATTTTTTGTTCTTACATGTTCAACCTAACACGAAGGATAAAGGGGTCTTCGCTTCGCTCACCCCGTTTAACCTTCACCTAAGCTACCGCAGTATTTTGCCCTGATATTTTCTGCAACTTTTGATGGTCATTTAGCCATTTTGGGTAGGAAAAAAATATTTTGGTGGTCATTATATTTGTTGCCTTTTAGTAATGCGAGTTTAGTTGGCTCGATCACAGATTAATAAGCTCGGTGGAGTAGTATGCAATAGGGAGACCCTCCCCTATTGCATGCCGGTCACGGTCCAAAATCTCTTTTAGCAGTCTGTCGGAAAATATGTTGACCGAACCGAACGTACTTGCAATAAACTTTTTCACCTGTGTATCTACAACGTCGCTACGGGTCAATATGATCGCTTGACCCACTTGCTGTCAGGGTCAGTTTGGACATCTGGCATGTCTTGATAAGGAAGGAAGGCTCATTGTGACACAAGGCCGGCTGAGGTGTGGTGTGGTGTGGTCACCAATGAGGGGAACTGTACTATTAGTACATTCGCATTCAGCTATCTAAGCTTACTACTCGTCGGTTTTGTCACTACGCCGCACGAGATTAGATGCGTACGGAGTTGGTGTAGCGGTATTGGAACTATCTGCACTGTGCATGAAAACTTTATTACATTACCCGGCGTATAACTTGAGCCACAATGGCGGCGTCTGCGCAGGTAAAAACGACTGTTTTAGATACATTTTACCCTGCGCAGACGCCGCCATTGTGGCTCAACTTATACGCCGCGCATTATAAGTATATGTACAAGAGCTCCGTGGTCAAATGGGTTTCACGCTTGCTTCTCACACTGGAGATGCAGGTTCGAATCCTGACCGTCTAATAATGAGATAGTTAATTTATCTTAAGTACGTTATCGGACGTCCATTGTTTCGAATGTCTCGCAGTAGGTCCCGGCTATTATCGCTTTATGATAGTGGTCGTAAATCCCATCAGCCGCACTGAGCCAGCGTGGTGGAGTATGGCTTAATCTTACTCGTATCCGGGTAAAGCCCTGTGCCCCTCGGTGGGGTCTTTAATGGGCTACATTTATGATATTTATTTGTAAGTATGTATGGGTAGTTTTCGGCTTTTACCGTAATCATCACTCGTCGTACCGTAAATTACTTAAATAAACATTACTTTTCATTCCTAAGAATTCAGAAGGAATTTCAGACCACAGACATACCTTAGAAGATAGCACGCAACTATTCGCCACTGACACTAAATTTGCGCAACTTTCACCTATGGATATTGGAATTCTAAAGTTTTCTCATTTGCACATTTGCAATGGGTTCTTAATGAACCTGAACAATTTAATGAAGGTATTCTAATTAGTTTCGCGCACAAAAAGTGGCAACCACTGGCAACTGGTTAAACGTGGGCACAATGAAATATGCCTCTTACGTTGTGTTGTTTTTTCACGCACGCACAAATCGAATTTCACAATTTAGGCCCGTAATAATATACTGCTCTCTACTCTGAGAGCTAACTCAAGCCACAGAATACTTAATGCGCGTGAAAATGTCATATTTCTTAGGCTAGTATTTAATCGCACATCAAAAATACTGATTTGCACAGCAAAAAAGGATCAGCAAAAACACTTTTTTGTTTTAAATATTTTATGTGTACTCAAGTTTATGTTTTAAGTATTTTTTGTTGTTCTTGCAAGTTCAACCTAACACGAAAGATATAGGGATTTACCCTTCACCTAAGTAAGGTACCGCAGTCAAATCAAATAAGTATTTTTGATCTACAGTTTAATATTTCCCGATTTCTTATGGCGAAACCGTCATAGTGACATAGCTGAGACAACCCAGAGCTGAGAGCGCTTTAATAATACGGTCCTTTGTGTCGGATAGTTGATTTACTTATAAACTGCAAGCCCTCTTGCTTGACAATTACATATAAAAGGCAACAAATATAATGATCACCAAAATATTTTTTTCCTACCCAAAATGGATAAATGAACACCAAAAGTTGCAAAAAATATCAGCGCAAAATACTGCGGTACCTTAGGTAAAGGGTAAAGGGGGGGAGCGAAGCGAAGCCCCCTTTATCCATCGTGTTAGGTTGAACATGTAAAAACAACAAAAAATACTTAAAACATAAACTTAAGTACACAAAACATAAAAAGAAGTATGGTGATCATTTATCCAAACATAATTTGGTGGACATTTATCCATTCTGGCAGTCATTTCGAATTTATTGGTAGTAAAATAGGTGCGTTTTTGGTTATCGTTTAAACACAAGCCCATATAAAATATGGAGTTGTTAAAGTTATTCGGAGAATAGTGTTGACTCCCGTTCGAAGTATCGGGCCTTAGTGCCGCCAGCTAAAAAGCGGAATAAGACTTTACTCGAGTTAACTTTGACAACTCCATATAAATGTGTATGGAATTGTCAAAATACTCGGGTTAAGTCTTATTTATTAGGCCTTCTAGCTAGTCGCCCTTAGAGGGATAATTAAAAAAATCTCAACACTATTTATTTCATCCCTCGCTAAAGCGACGTTGATTGGCCATAATCAGTATAAACACGTGACTGCCTAAATTGTGTGTAAAACGTGATTAGCGTTTTGTAAAACAATTTATAGTGTACACGGTACACACTTACATCAGATCTGTGGTTCTCCACAGAGTCATAATCACAAGGAGTTATCATTACTCTAATTGACCATTAGGTTTGAACTTTACATAGAGGGGCATACCTATACCTTCTCCGCCTGAGGCCAATATCTGTCTGAACGTTTAAAGTTATAGTAATTTTGTTAAGGCGATGTATTCACAATATCTTCCAAGGGAGATCGCTTAGTGTGTATGATAAATACATTCCACTCATTAGGTTCCTAATTAGGAAGGTAGGGACTCTCGCATTCTCGCATCACTCTCGCATTATACGCGCTAGCATTCAGCGTTTACGCGAGTGCTCGCACGGTAAGTCTGCGCACTGTGATAAGTCGAACAAATTTATAACTTCCTCAGTCCTCAATGTAAATTAGCGCAATATTTTTTCGATCATTGACAAAATTATCAAAATTATCAGTTCGCATTTATTTCAATAAAATTATTACTGGCAATTAATTAAATTGAAAAATAATAGCAAAGAAAACGACTCGCACGCCATACCTAAATGCAAACTTATCGTGCGAGCCCTCTAAGTATCCTTTAAACGACCGGTTTAAGTTAGGTTAGGTTAGGTTGCCTGCCTACGAAGCTGACGGTCCTAGGTACGAATCCCGGTAAGGGCAAATATTTGTGTGATGACCATGACTATTTGTTTCTTAGTATTGGATGTTTTCCATGTATTCACATAAATATCTATCTCTAATAAATTTATCGTGGTCTAGTACCCATAACACAAGCCTTGTTGAGCTTACTATGGGCCTAGTTCGATTTGTGATTGTATACTAATATTATTATTTAAAAAAAAAATAAAAAAAAAATAACTTCTTATTTTAGGTTAGGGACTCTATCTATCGCATCTGCTGGCCTGATCGATCCCTGTCGTTCAAGTCTTGGTCTTCCCACATCCATAACTCATTATTCGTATACCTAGAAGATGTGATGTGATCGCGTGCGTGTACGGCATTCATAACCAACATTATAAGCCTGACAACGATGATAAATAGCTTACCTAGATGTTGGTGATGATGATTATATCCGACCGATTTCGGTCACGGCAACCGCTTCAATAGACTCGAAATGGGGGTACTTTAAAATCATGGGGCGTCATTGATGATAGCTTTTTTGGTAGGTTTTTTATAAAATCTTGGCAATTTATGAATAAATCCTTGGTTTTATTTATGTATTTGCAACTCTGATATATCCGCCATCTTACCTCTATGCGTGGGCGCTTCAGGTGGCATGGTTCGACATAAATTTTTTTTTAATAAGAGTGCCAATACTTCAATTATTGTGTGCCTGAAAACTTGTTTAGTGCAAGAGTGTGTATAAAAATTTGTTAAGTTTTTCTTTGCTTGTGTATTATATGATTCTTTATAAATATGATCGTGATATTGTTTCTTACCGGTGACGACCATTTTGGTTTCTCTGTTGAGTTTTATGCGATGGGGCATATATGTATATACCTACTTTTACTTTATTATTTGATACGAGGTGACTTTGATAGTTATCAATCTCACCCCAATGTATTTTTAATGCAATAGTACGTTTATAATGAAAATAATCAAAGCAAACCCTGTTTATTTTTTTTGTTAGCTCAAGACGGTGCTCAACTTTAAGAAAGCACCGGGTAGCCGAAAGTAAAAAAAATATAGCTCGGAATACTCTTAGTATTCCGAGCTATATTTTTTGAATTGGAATTGGATTGAATTTGAAGGCTCCACAAAAAGTAGCCAACGGGGATAAGTGTTGTTTTTTTATAAGAAGTTTATGTTTGTGTGTTTTTTTAGGGTTCCGTATCTCATTTGATTAAAAAAAATGATCTCATTGATTAAAACAAAAGACATTAGAATAATAGCTTGAGTTATTAGTTTGCGCTTTGGGGTTCTTCACCAACTCGACATAAGAGACTGGACACACATGTGTCCAGTTGGTGGAACTCAAAATTAGTATCACTTATAATGTCTGTTTAATATTTATGCTTCGGAACGCACCTCGGTTTTTGTTGCGCGGATCGACCGCGAGTGATCGGAACATCACTAGCTAGCTGTCACTTGTATAGAAAAAAATGTAAATTTGCACGTGAAAAAATTGTCGGCGGTCAAGCTCGGGGCTTTGGCTGAATGTTATTTATAATAATCTCGTACTAATCGTCAAGAAATAAGTAGATTTCACGTCATCGTAGTGAGTGCTTCGTGCTGTGAAAGGTTGAAGTGATTCGGTCACAAATTCGTCGTGTTCTGATAGCGACCCTTGTAGTCGGCAGCATCACGACAGCACCAGCAGCGGGCTACGACACGAGTAAGATTCGACTCCCAACACCCCCCACCCTTGTGTTCCTCATCCCGTACTCCTGCCTTGAATCTGAGCTTTCGAATGCCGGTCGACGGCGTCAAGGTCAGTACTACTTTGTAAAACATTCCATTGTAAACAACCCTTCAGAGATTCCACCCTTTCCGTTGAGGCGTGGATTTAACATTTTGGTAGCAGAGGCGTGGTTTCCTAGTAGGAAATCGATTCACGGATGGTTGTAGGGTTGTTTTTTTTGCCGCGTTGTAGTTGGGAGAGGGTACCTCAGATTGGTCGGCAATCTTTGTTGTGAGTGAGTCTTTTGTGGTCGGTATACCACAATTTAGGTTCATTTTCGGTTAGTGAACGTATAATTAACGATTTAGTTAACGATTATAATAAATTTGTAGTCGGAAACTACTGTGGTGTGCATAAGGAACAATCATTCCGCGAAGTAACTATATTGTATTACTTGTAATCGAACGTCGGGTTCTATAGTATTGCAGTGTTATTTCGGTTTACAGAGCAGGGTCAGGCTATTTAAGGGGTATTAAGCTGATTTTGCTGACCTCAGTAGAAGTGCAGGTCATATCGGAAAGGCCACTTCTAGAAGGTTCACGGCTATATTATATTAACATTTTTGGGTGTTATTTTTTATTGTGCTTTATGGTGGCATTCTCTAATTGATTTAGAGTGTATAGTTATAAGGTGTATATCCACAGGGCGACCATATTAAATATTTTTAGGATTTAATTGTTTTAGTAGTTGCCTTAGTTTTGACAAATTAGTTTTAATTTCTGTGCCCAGCGCTGACGGGGAAGTGCTGGTCTCTGGCTATACTTAGTTCGGTAGTGAAGTATAGGACCAGAATCTATTAAATCGGTCAACATGGCACCTTCACCCTTGACGGTTCTGCGGAATGGTGTCCGGGAGGAAATGAGATGGCTCGCCCATACTCATCAGTATGTGGAGCGACCGGAAATGGATGATGTCCTGCTCAAGCGTGTGGAGGACGCAATGACACGCGTCGGGAAGGTGTGTCGGCTGGCTGCGGAGGCTGAAGCTCTCGGAATTACTGATGAAGCTTCGGTGGCTAGAGTGAAACAGCTCTGCGCGGATGCTGACCAAGCGATGGAATGCTTGGGTGACATCGAGTGTCGCGCGGAGAAAATTAAGCGGTCGCGAAGGAATGACCGTGGGGAGGGTAACGGAGACCCACCCCGAAGGGTGTTGTTGGACGGCTGCCACACCTGGAGATTCCGGCCTTCAGTGGGGCAATTGATGAGTGGCCGGCCTTCATCAATTTATTTGATAGTTTGGTCCACGGTCGGGACGACCTGGACAACGCCTACAAGTTGGCCCAACTATTGATGGCTCTGCGGGGTGAACCGAAGGAGTTGGACGGTCACCTAACGGTCACGGCGGGCAACTACGATATAGCAAGGTCCATATTGTTGGACCGCTACCAACACAAACGGCGGTTGGTTGATGCGCAGCTAGGGAAGCTGTTTAGCATCCCTAGAGTAACCCGGGATGTTGACATCCGAGTACAGGTGCTCAACCCTGTGCTGGTGGCCACTAAGGCCCTTCAGAACCTTGGTCTTCCGGTAGACCAATGGTCATATATTATTCTATATATGGTTTTGTCACGGTTGCCTGCAGCTGTTCAAAGTCGGTTTGAACAGCTGCATGGGGGCAGTAGGACGGAACTGCCCACACTTTTCCAATTGACAGATTTTTTGGAGAGTGAATGTAGGCGATGTGACACACTGGACACGGAGGCCAGTGTGCAGCGCCAACCCGCGCAGATGCGGGAGGGGCCGCGCCCCCCGCTCCCACGGGGGGGTGGGAGGTCGAAACAATTTGGCGTTTTGAATGCCGCGCCGTCGGGTGACGGCTGTGTGCACTGCGACAGTGCCGGTCATGATGTGACCAGTTGCGCCAAATTTAAGGCGCTCGGGGTAGCTGCCCCCAGGAAGATAGTCTTCCGTCACCGATTGTGTTTCGGTTGTTTGGGGCCGCACACGCTGAGCGAGTGCTCGCGCGCGTTCCCGTGTGAGTGCTGTGGTGGCAAGCACCACATAGTGTTGTGCCTGAATCGATCAGGCCCTTCGGACGGTCACCAGGGCCGGACTCAGGTTGGTCGGCCACAGGGCCCAACCAGGGCTGGACCCAGTCCCCCTCCGGGCAACGGGAGTCACCAACGGGGTGACTGGGGTACCCGCGGACGGGACCCCCCCCGACGGGAAAGGGGCAGCGCGGGGGGGTAACATGCGGGATAGCCGGGGATCGGTCGCCGCTGTCCACGGTCAGCGAGGACTTCGGGCCGCTGGCTCACCGCGTGTTACGGGCGGGTGTCAGATGGCACCTATGAGTGGCGCGAAGGCTGGGAGTCCACCACCTTCTGCGCCACCCTGCCCGTCGCTCTGGGAGGCGAACAGTCGGATTTCGCCCCCATTCCTAGAGCGCCCCAGGTTGGATCCGCTCTCCCCCATTCATCCACGGTGCGCACCGGGCACACCGTACACCGTCCGGTATGGTCAGATACCGGGACAGCGAGGGGCCTATTATACGGGTTGGGACCCCTTGATGCACATACGGTCTGATATGCCGGTTGCATATCAGCAGCCGAGTTACTCCGAGGCCGACGGAGGTCTCAGCGGGTTCGGATCCCGCGGAGGTTCCCGCTAGGGACACGCCGCCCACTTACAGGGTGCCGCCACTCCACAGACGGTCATGCTCCCCACCGCCTCTGTGATAGCGTGGAGTTCGGACGGCAAGTCTTGTGTGGCACGAGCACTATTGGACTCGGGGGCCCAGGGGTGCTTAGTCTCGTGCAACCTTGTAAGACGGTTGGGCATTTCGGTAAGGGAGTATCCACATTCCATTCGGGGAATTGGGAACACGGAAGTCAGTTCTGTTAAGGGAGTATGTCGGATTACTCTCTCGTCACGGGTAGATTCATCGGTGAATCTGACGGTCACGGCATTAGTCATGCCTAATGTGATGGGCTCACACCCTCACGTACGGTTGTCGCCCTCGGTGCGACAGTTGGTCGCTGGGTTGTCACTGGCTGACCCGGAGTTTGATATTCTGGACCCAGTAGACATTTTATTGGGTGTTGATGCCTTGGGATACCTGTTAGTGCCAGGTGTCCACATGTTGCAGGCGACTGGTCTGGTTTCGGTCAACACCAGACTGGGCCATGCGGTAATGGGTCCGGTCATGCCGGCTGCCCCACGCCTAGCGACTAGTAGTCCCTTATTCGGTTCTGTACTCTCGGAGGTGATACAGAAGTTTTGGGAGGTGGAGGAACAACCTACGGTCCGCCGGTTGGACCCGGTAGAAGAAGAGTGTGAACAGTTCTTTATTCTTTATTGCATAGATAATATAAAGTTACAGACAATTAAAAGTAATGTAATAAGCAAAGGCGAGCTTATCTCTAAAAAGAGATTTTTTCCAGCAAACCTAGGCAGAACAGGAGAGTTAATTATACAGGAAAGTCCTAGTTCGCAATAACACTATACATACGGACGCAAATTACTTTCAAGATATATATAAACTATACCAAATATAAAATAAAAAAAAATATATATATACTTCCACTACATAAAATACAATGTATAGCATGAACATACATAAACTATAATAAATCATACATATACCTACATAAATATGGTACCATTTACGGAAGAGAAAGGAAATGCACTTTCAATCTTTTCTTAAAAGTGAAAATTGAGGGACTTTCCCTAATAGCGCAGGGAAGTGCGTTCCACAGTCGGATTGCCCTTAACCTAAACGAGTGTTCGTAAGCGGCAGTATTATGCCGAGGAGTTGAAAGGAGAGACACCGTGTGGGATCTCGGATTGCTATCCCTGGGGAAAAGAAAGTCAAAACGTTGGCGTAGATATGTGGGGTATCGGGGATTTCGCAAAATATTGAATAGATAGGAGAGAATGTGCATGTCACGGCGAAGACGGATCGGAAGCCACTCCAGCTCCTTGCGATACTGAGAGACATGGTCATACTTGCGCAACCCGTAGATAAACCGAATCCCGAGATCTTGAAGTCGTTCGAGTTTTTTCAGTTGTTCTTCGTTCGCGCTGGCCCAACAAACATCCGCATTCTATTAAAGGTAGTAGAAGGGACTGAGCAAGAGTGATTTTAGTCTGCCGTGGCAGGAAGTACTGCAATCTTCGGAGGGAGTGAAATGACGCAAAGACTCGTCTGCTGACCTCACAAACATGGGGCGACCAGGACAGCAAGTTGTCAAATATAACCCCAAGATTTTTAGCTTTCTCACTGTAATTAATTATGGTACCATCATACAATACAGGATCGACGGGCGAATTCTGTAGCAAGTTAAGCGAATGCCGTGTACCCATAATCATGGCTTGCGATTTTCCCGGGTTGACTTGCAGCCCATATGAAATAGCCCATTTCCTGATGTTGTCGAGGTCAGCATTCAACGCCTCTACAGTCAGTTTCACATCACACGGAGAGAAGTGCCGATATATTTGGAGGTCATTCGCGTAGAGATGATAAGAAGAACTAAGAACGTCAGATATGGAGTTTATGAATACTGAGAAGAGGAGAGGAGAAAGGATACCACCCTGCGGGACACCCGTGGAGAGCTCACACCAGTCCGTGGAGATCTCCTCAGACTTAATGCGCTGCTGGCGGTCTCTCAGGTAGGAGTCAAACCAGCGAGCCGAGTGCGAGGAGACTTTAAGCGACTTTAGAATTTCAACCAGGATATCGAAATCGACGCAGTTGAAGGCGCTACTGAAATCAAGGAGTGTAAGGACCATAAGCTGCTTCTGATCCATAGCCGATTGAATATCGTCAGTGACTTTAAGCAGAGCCGTGGTAGTGCTGTGACCCGGCCTGAAACCTGATTGATGGGGATTTAATAAGTTATTTGAGGAAAGGTAGGAGGAGAGCTGGATGTGAACAATTGATTCCAGGACTTTGGAGAGGATAGGCAGAATAGATATGGGACGGAATTCTTTAAAGGCGACGGGATTGGACGTTTTAGGTAGGGGAAGCACAAGTGCCTGTTTCCACTGAGCGGGGAAGCAAGATTGTTCAAGCGACACATTAATATGTGGGTGATGATAGGTAATAGCTCATCGATGATGGTGGTTATCATCTGATAACAGATCTTGTCCTCACCTATGGCCTTTGAAGAGATCGCTAATATTGCCCTCCTTACTGCGCCGATTCCGACATGGTTAAAGTTGAAGGGTGAACTGTGGGCTGTGGTCATGGACCGTAGGTTACGAAGGGTGGCTTCCTTAACGAGGGGGTCCATCACGACAGGAGAGATGGCAAAGAAATAGTTGAGACCGTTAAGGTCGACATTTCCAGCAGCCAAGTCCTGGGACTTAACTACACCAAGAGTCTTCAGGAATTTCCAAACCTGTGCTGGAGTATAGCTCTCAATACACTCGTATATGTGACGACGTTTGGCATTATGACACAGACGAGTGCAAAGATTACGGAGGCGTTTGAAAATTAAAAAGTTCTCGTCAGTCGGAACCAACTTATATCTCCTCTTGGCACGGTTTTTCTTGGCCATCAGACCCTTAATGGTATCAGTAAGCCACGGCGCAAGTAGGTGTTTAACCTTAACCCTCTTGACCGGAGCGTGCTTATCAAACAAGCTCAGGACAATAGAGTTAAAGTTCCGGACTTTGTCTTCAACGGCCTCGCTATCAACGACAGGGGACCAGTCAACAGAGGCGGCATCTGATTTAAGGGAGTTAAGATCCATGCCCTTGAAGCTGCGTATGTCAAGGAATTTAGCTGTGCGCTTGGGAGGCCTTAACTTGAATGAAAGGTAAATCAAATCATGATAGGAGAAGGGGGCATTAAGTTGGCCATGCACAGCAACCTAGGATATGTTAGAAGTAATCATCAGATCAAGAAGAGAAGGGGTGCAGTGTGGTTGAAAGTGGGTGGCACCCAGGGGAAGGATGTGTAAGTTTAAAGAACTAACAAGAGATTTCAGCTTTGCTGAGCGACCGTTATTTTTGAGAAGGCAAGTGTTAAAGTCTCCGAGAATTAGGGTGTCGCTATAAAGAGGAGTCAGATCATTGAGGAGGGTTTCAAATGAGCTAAAATAGTCAATGGGAAGAGAGGGGCTATAATAGACACCCAGGAGGACTTTATTGTGACGCAAGCAAATCTCCAAGAACAGCGTTCAGCGGTACCAGAGTACAGGCTTGGCGACTGGCTGATGACTTTGCATGGAATGTCGGCACGTAGGTATATGGCTACACCGCCATCATCCTTGCCCGTCCTATCGTTCCGATAGAGACTGAAGCCTGGCAGAGCATACATGGAAGAAGGAAGTGAAGGTTTAAGAAACGATTCCGAAACAAGAATACCATGTATGTTCTGATCGCTAAAAGTTACAAGGAGGTCAGCATAGCTGGTGTGAATGCTTTATGCATTAATATGGACAACGTTGAAGTTTGTTTCAAGATTAGAAAACACCCGCTTTAAGTTAAAAGGCAGTGAGTTATCCGCTGATCACCCTACACTTCCCGCACTAACGGAAACATCACTATTAGAACAAGAGAAGAAGCTGTCACCAAAGTTGTAGGTATCCATAAACTAGATATAATATAATAAATACAAATATGGAAATAAATAAAATAAAATAAGTAAACACAATACTTATTTAAAACAAAAGAAATAAATTTGCCTGAACCCAGTCGAACACTGAGCTTGCTGGGAAAGAAATTTGACAAACTAATAAAAACTTACAAACATTGAAATGAAAAAAATAACCTGGACTTACAAATAAAAAGTAAAATAGACGAAACACAGTAGGTATAAAACACAAAACATAATTTAAATGAACACACCCAGCATTCCAATAATACACCTTCGCTACTACGGCTAAATGTAAAAATTAGGCCGTGGCAGCGCAACGTTGGACAAACGATGGAACAATGTTGGGCTTGGGAACTAGCTTGCTTGATTGACACGACATGCATGTAGTTGTACAAATTTTTTAGTAGATTCGATTGCAAAACAAAACCAAAACATGCTAAGAAAAGAAGGCTATGGAATATTTTAGACTACCTACCTACCGAGTAAAAGTGAAAATGAGATGTATTACCCGTCCAACTTGCGAGAACACGGAAAAAATAGAGAATATCTTGAGTACGAGATTTCTACTTCTTGACTTCCGTTGGACCAGCGCGCCTGGAGCTGGGTAGACGCTTGCCAGGGGAAGAAGCCGCTACCGCCCCTGCAACAACCGCAGCCGGTTTCGGGGCAGGGATGTTGGCTAGTTTGGGCACAGGCAGCGCAGAAGGAGGGAACTTGGCAGTTATAACCTGAAGCTCCGAAATACTCTCCACCTTCTGTCTGGACTTGTCAGGAAGCAGCAATACGAGTTGTCCAGCAATTCAGCATACCGAAGTATTTTCGCGCAGCCACAAACACCTCGTGCCTGGATTTTGTAAGGAACTCTGACATTGTGAATCCAGTTCCCTTCAAAGCTGTCTTGGCTTTCCAGGCCTCTGATCGAGCACTGATGTTTGAGAACCTCACCAGTAAAGGACGGGGATTAGAAGGCTTCTTGGTAGATCCTAGTCTGTGCACTACATGTATGTTGGACACGCACTCGGGGGACAACTTCATTTTGTCGGACAGTACTACACGCACAATGTCAATGGCCTGCTCCTTCACTTCTTCGGGGAGTCCATGAAGAAGGAGCACCTTCCGCCTGGATGCCATCTCAAGACGGTCCTGGCCAGCAAGCAGCAACTCCATCTGAGAGCGCAGCAAGTCAAGGCAGTTCCAGGTGAATGCCTTGAACTCAACAAATTCACTGGCGATGGTGTTGATATCAAGTTGGCTGCTGGACGAGGACATGGTGGTAGCCTCCCGAAGCTCCTTCTCATATTGAGACATCCTTGTGTTGAAAGTGGTGGCAATCTTCTCCATGTTATTGTTCAACTTTGTGTAGAGGTCCATTGTAAAGTGAATTTAGAATCCAGGTATGTTTATAAGATTGTTTATAATAAACTCAGTGTTGTTGGGGGTTCAGGCCTAGTTTTATTTTATAATAATTGACATTAAATTATTGTTAAACTAATATTAAAATGAATTTAAAATCGGGAGTTAATTTTTAAGATGTTGCTTGCTCAGTAAAAAGTAAACAGTTTTATCGGGACAATACTGGTCGCCTACGGTCAGGTCGATTTATCACACGTCTTCCATTCCGGAGTGATCGCCCACCGCTGGGCAGTTCACACCATGCAGCCGAGACGCGGCTTCTGTCGATGGAACGACGCATGAAGCGTGACGGGATTTTCCGGCAGAAGTACGTCGACTTCATGCGGGAATACGAGTCGCTCGGCCACATGTCGGTTTCGGGTATCGACTGGAAGCGTGAAAACCACTGCTTCCTGCCTCATCACGCAGTCTTGAGGACCCCGGAGGGCAAAATACGGGTAGTGTTCGATGGATCGGCATCAACATCTAACGGCATGAACCTGAACCAGTGTTTGCATTCAGGGCCGAAGTTGAACCATGACATCGCGGATGTTATCACACGGTTCCGTCGACACAATGTTGTGTTTGTAGCTGACATCCGGATGATGTTTAGGCAGACGGTCATTCACCCTGACGATAGACGGTATCAGCTGATACTGTGTCGAGAGAGCCCAGATCAGCCCATCAAGGTGTACGAGCTGAACACCAACACGTACGGGCTACGGTCTAGTCCTTATTTGGCGATTCGTACTCTGCGGGAGTTAGCGGATCGAGAACGGTTAAATTTCCCTAGAGGAGCAGCGATCCTGGAGCAGGATCTCTACGTGGACGATATCTGTACCGGTGCAGATTCCGTAGAGGAGGCGCTCGCTCGACGGGACGAGCTAGTTGAGCTCTTACGGGGTGGAGGTTACGAGCTCCGGAAATGGATGTCGAACTCTCCAGAGTTACTGTCTGGTCTTCCGGATGACTACCAGCAGGATCCCCACATTTTCGAAAATCTGGAAAATCCGAATATGTTGTCGGTATTAGGCGTCCAGTACCAGCCGGTGTCAGACATGTTTTCGTATCTGGTCGAGTTGGACTCCCCGAAGGTCTGGACGAAACGGAACGTCTTTTCAACGGTGGCTAGGACATTTGATCCAAACGGGTGGATCACCCCGGTAACATTTCAGCTCAAGTGTTTTATGCAGCAAATGTGGTCTGCTGAGCTGAAGTGGGACGATCCGATCGGCGGGTCATTGAGCTCAGAGTGGGAATCGTTCTTTTCGACCCTCCCTGGCATCAATCGGATTTCACTGCCACGGAGGTTGGTCCCCACCAAACGATACATCGCCACCCTGCATGGGTTTTGCGATGCCTCGGAGAAGGGCTACGGAGCTGCGGTATATCTGCGTACGGTCGACTCCTCGGGGGAGGTTGATGTGCGGTTGGTCATGGCCAAGAGCAAGGTTGCGCCGTTGCGCGCTCGCCAGACCATTTCCAAATTAGAGCCTTCAGGAGCGGCTCTTCTGACTCGTCTGCTCAACCACACGATGACGGTTCTTCGTGGGTCAATAGCGTTAGAAGATACGGTCTACGCTTGGACGGACAGCCAGATCGTGTTATGCTGGCTGAAGGCTTCAGTTCACAAGCTGGAGATTTTTGTGGCGAATCGGGTTTCGCAGATTTTGAATTCGGAGGTTCCCTTAATCTGGAGACATGTTCCAGGGGAAATCAACCCAGCAGACTGTGCGTCTCGTGGGTGTCACGCTCCGGAGTTAGTTGGACATCCCTTGTGGTGGGGTCCAAAATGGTTGACTCAAGCCGAATTGGATTGGCCAATGAGTCCACGCGTTACCTCGGCGAACGGCGCCTTGACAGTCGGTGTCTGTACGACGCAACCAGAGCCGGAAGAGGAGTTCAGCCTGCTGGAACGGTACAGCTCGCTCGACAAGCTGGTCAATGTAACCGCCTGGATCTTCCGATTTGCGCGGAATTGTCGCAATTCTGAGGCGCAACGAGTGCGGACACAGGTCCTGACACCACGGGAACGGAACCATGCGTTGTTCGCATTGGTACGGAACGTGCAGACGGTGCACTTTAAGTCCGAATTGGACATTCTGAGACGCGGACGCGTCCAACTGAAGGGAGCTGTGGCTTGGCTCAACCCGTTTATTGACCCTCAAGGATTGCTGAGGGTAGGAGGTCGGCTGCGGAATGCCAACCTGCCTCATGCGGCTCGCCACCCGTTGTTACTCCCTAGGAAAGGGAAGTTGGTCGAACTGTTGATACAGGATCGACACATTCGGAATGGGCATGTCGGATGCCACGCCTTGATGGCGTTTCTCCAGCGCGAGTTCTGGATTCTATCGGGAAGACGCTTAGTGCGTAGCGTCGTATTTCGGTGCCTGCCTTGTTATCGGGCCAAGGCGGCTACGATGCAGCCCTAGATGGGCGATTTGCCCTCGGATAGGGTTAACGAAATCCGGCCCTTTGCGGGTGTCGGAACGGATTTCGCGGGACCATTCATGGTCAAGTCTTCACAGCTACGGAACGCCAGATTAGTGAAGGCATACCTGTGCATCTTCGTGTGCTTGGCCACGAAGGCAGTCCACTTGGAGGTGGTCAGTGAAATCACTACGGAGGCATTTATCGCATGTCTAGATCGGTTCGTCTCACGAAGGGGCCTGCCGACATTAATCCGTTCGGACAACGGTAAAAATTTTGTCGGAGCCAGGCGATATCTGCAGGAGGTCACTCAATTCCTGACCGGTAACCAGGACGCCATCGGTACGGCTTGCTCCCGACGAGGGATTGAATGGGTTTTCAGTCCGCCGGGATGTCCTCATTGGGGAGGATTTTTTGAGGCTGCGGTTAAATCGGCTAAGTCGCACCTGACGTTGTGCCCGCTCAGTTCGGATCCAAATGATTTGGAAGCGTTGACGCCGGGTCACTTCCTGTTAGGTCAGCCCCTTAACGCCCTGCCAGAATACCCATTCGGTGATGTTAAGTTAAGTCGGTTAACTAGGTGGCAGATGTTGCAGCAGATGGCTCAATATTTTTGGAAACGGTGGTCCCTTGAGTACTTGCACATCTTGCAGCAGCGCCTTAAGTGGACTGACCGGACGAGCCCCCCTCAAGTCGGTGATTTGGTGCTGATTAAGGATGCGAACCTGCCATCATTGAGATGGAGACGAAGACGGATCGTCAATTTGTACACGGGTCGGGATGGCACGCCTTGATCAGCAGAAGTCAAGGTGGGGGACTCGGTCCTCAAGAGAGCGGTCGCAACACTTTCTCGCCTTCCTATTGATTAGGGACAGGTTCGGGCCTGTCCGGGCGGGTGACTGTTTAATATTACGGTTTTTGTTGCGCGGATCGACCGCGAGTGATCGGAACATCACTAGCTAGCTGTCACTTGTATAGAAAAAAATGTAACTTTGCACGTGGAAAAATTGTCGGCGGTCAAGCATCGGGGCTTTGGCTGAATGTTATTTATAATAATCTCCTACTAATCGTCAAGAAATAAGTAGATTTCACGTCATCGTAGTGAGTAAGATTCGACTCCCAACACCCCCCACCCTTGTGTTCCTCATCCCGTACTCCTGCCTCGAATCTGAGCTTTCGAATGCCGGTTGACGGCGTCAAGGTCAGTACTACTTTGTGACATTCCATTGTAAAACAACCCTTCAGAGATTCCACCCTTTCGGTTGAGGCGTGGATTTAACAATGTCGTCATCTGAAACTTAAATTAAATCACTTTTATGTGTTCGCCAACTGGACACAATAAGCTTTTTTGCAAAAAAAGGGTACAGTCAGGTTAATAATCGCATCGCTCATTTAATATTAATTAATGAGGCGATTTCATGAAAAAGCTGCCTCACTTTTTTGTTTGAAAAACCTATGCTCTAAGTATACCTAATAATTTAAAATCATCACTTCGAGTATCACAGAAAAATCAAATAAGGAAAACATAATTTAACTCTGCAAAATATATTTTTGTATTTTTCAAGGATAAACGCTATGAAGTTTTAACCTTGAAAGATACACTCCACTATAACAGTCAAAAATCACAATGTAACAATAATCATTCAACTTAACTCTGTAATATTACAATATTTGCCACTTTGGAAATAGAGTATTTCAGTAATAATTGAAGTAATTGTATCACAATAATTTTACTAAGACTAAGATAAATTATTTATTATTAAGATAAATATTATTATTAATCTGCGTGACTCTACTTTGTCATAAATTCGGGTAAAATGCGAACGTGTGTCTAGTTGGCGAAAACATAAAAGTGATTTAATTTAAGTTTCACTATGTGGAACGCGTAAAAATCTTGGGTCCAGATGACGACATAATAAGTGATACTAATTTTGAGTTTCACCAACTGGACACATGTGTGTCCAGTCTCTTGTGTCGAGTTGGTGAAGAACCCGCTTATACTAATATAATAACTCAAGTTATTATTTTAGAATAATAACTTGAGTTATTAGTCTAAGCAATACCTTAGGCTATTTTTACATGAAGTACACATTTTTTTAATGTTGAGTAAAATTTCCTATAATGTGATAATTTATTCAAATAACATTTTGGTCATATTGCTGTAAATCGAAGTCTGTATTAAGTTTTCCTAATAAAAAATCTATGGTAATCGTGACTTCTTATGTATTTAGCTTTTTAGATTTCAGAAAATTACATACATTCATTTCTAAACTTAAAAAAGCAGTAAAATGGCTTTTTTAAATGGTATCAAACCCCCCTGTATTCACAGTCACCCCACAACATTAAAATTCTGAAACAAAGTAAATAAAAGGAGGAGTAAAATTATTATTTTTGTGCTAAAATCCCGTAAAGGGGTTGCTATGAGTATCGACTATAATAAGGATGGGTATCAAAGTAAAGGGTTTTAAGTATTAAGTTGATAAGCCATAAAAACTTTTTTTCGCAGAAAGGACAAGCTACAATTTTTTTTATCACGCCACTTTGTATGCTGAGTATTAACTGTGGTATTATTTTTTAAATTTTTATTTTTTTTTGGTTAAAATAGGCTGAGTAACGGGCATATAAATTTTTAAATTAATCAAAGTAACCCTTCCATGGTTCTCGTTTATACGCTTCAATAGGCGCGTACCTAATTGGCATATAACCTACCTACGTAGAAATACCTCATAGGAAGATATAGTCGGAGCCTTAAGCAAGCTCATACACGTTTAAGGCCAGAAAGAAAGTACCAACTGCCGTCGTCTTGGGAAAATAATAGAAAGGTCGCACGCAACAACTAGCTCCTCTCTACAAACAAACAGTGTGATTAATATAGTTACCTATACTTTTTATTCGTGTGAGAGTTTTCTGAGACTAGATCGTTCATAGGTATAAAGTATACAATCTAATGAAGTAAGTAAACATACTAATGAGGAGGAAAGTCTTTACGGCCCGTCTGAGACACGTACCTGTAACCTATAATAATAGGTTATTTATGCCTCAAGCGGAAAGTAGTTGATTTCCAAAGGCTTGTATTTAATCGCACATCAAAAATACTGATTTGCACAGCAAAAAAGGATCCACAAAAACACTTTTTATGTTTTAATATTTTATGTGTACTTAAGTTTATGTTTTAAGTATTTTTTGTTGTTCTTATATGTTCAACCTCACATGAAGGATTAAGGGGGCTTCGCTTCGCTCACCCCCTTTACCCTTCACCTAAGCTACCGCAGCATTTTGCCCTGATATTTGCTGTGCAAATCAGTATTTTTGATGTGCAGTTTAATATTTCCCATTTCCAGATAGCTGCCACGTCATCGTATCGCAAATAGGCACGAGAGAAATATACGTTGATCCAACATATTCAATGAACATTTTTTTTTTACACAGCCTATATTGTGTCCTACTGCTGGGCAAAGGCCTCCCCATTTCGAGCCCACACATCTCTAGTCAGAATCCACTTCAGTTTGGCGGTCTGCACACCCACATCGATGACGACCGGTTTAGCCTACCGGGTAGTGCCTACGAAGCTGACGGTCCTGGGTTCGAATCCCGGTAAGGGCAAATATTTGTGTGATGAGCATGACTATTTGTTTCTTAATATTGGATGTTTTCTATGTTTTTACATAAGTATTTATCTCTATTAAATATATCGTGTCTAGTACCCATTACACAAGTCTTGTTGAGCTTACTATAGGCCTAGTTCGATTTGTAACCTATCTAAAATTAATTTTAAAAAAACGCGTTTAATAAAGTATAAGATTTTTGTACATCTTGATATGCGGTTTTTGTACTTTTTATCATACATATATCACATTATTTTTCACCACAGCTGAGGCACCTATTAATTAATCCATACATCGATCAAATGGACCCAACCTTGTTCTCCGAGATGATTAATATGTGGTCATTCACTGAATGTAATGACTTCGTCCGCAGCCGATTCAATTAATATTATGTTACTTTCCATCATTGATATAGAAAGTGACAGGTGAAGCAAGCACGTAATTGAGAATGGGAAGTTAGAAGAGTCGACAATTCATTCGACTAATGTTTAATTGTCCACTCACACAATAACTACCGTTAAATTAAAACCGATTGTAAGTTTGTTGTGGATAGTATTCGATAGGAAGGCTTCAGGCCAAATTTCCGGGCAATTTTAGACACATAAAATCTTTTATCTACACACGTATCATAAACCCTCTTTACTGCGTTCAAAAACCGCACGTTACGATCAGCATTATGTTAAACTACTTGGTAAAAACTCGTTTCGTATCTGGAAAACTACACATTATGGTCATTATGTGTAGTTTTTCTACATATAATGACATTCAAATTTCGAACGCCGACGCCCATCCGCGTGCCGTCCCTAGTTTGTCTGTGAAGTTGGTACTGACATCCAAATTTCGAACGCCGACGCCCGTCTGCGTGAAGTTGGTACTAAAGAACAAGCTAAACAATTTCAGAACCACAATGCCGGTCAAACATGCGGTTCCTGAACACATCAAAGAGAGCTTATGATATGTGTGTAGATAAACTAGTGTATGTAACTGTACATAATTAGGCATTAAAACTCTCGAGTGATATTATTATGAAACTCGCCTTCGGCTTGTTTCATAAACCCACTCTCGAGTTTTAATGCCCTCCATTATGCAGCAGTCACATAAACTACTATTATGTGGGAGTCACATCATAGAGCCCACGCATTTTTTCATTAAGATCCTTCAACTTAGACGTGATCTAAGGCCTAGGTTAACTAACTTCTTCGGTCATTTAAAACCCAAGAAACCAAAAACCTTGACATGCTTTGAAGTGCATCCTGCTAGAATAGCTTCTAGGCATAGAGCAAACAATCGAGAGACTCCATTGTTCTTGTTCTAAAGTAGGTAAATAAATTGACCATATCCCAAATTACAGGCCATGGCTGTTGCGGAAAAAACCTTAACAATTAGTTCAGTCGGCTGGTAAAAATGACCTGGCACAATTCCGAATTTAATGAAATATTGGGATATTGTTTGGCGATAGTGTGTGGTGTGGAATTTCAGTTTGTGACCTGGAGGACGCTGTTTTGACTTGGGTTGTGTACAACATTAAATTGCCTTTAATATTAATATAAAAAGTGCAGATAAAAATGAATTTAACGATGTGATAAATACTACAATTAAATATATGATCAATTGGTTAGTAATGAATAATGTACGTGTGAATGTCGACAAAACATCCTGCAATTTTTTAATGAAATAAAACCAGAATTCAATGTATCCTTAACATACGGAGTTCTCTTTATAAATGAATCAAATGAAATAGTTTTTCTGGAAATTACAATAGACCCTCAAGTATCCTGGAAGGCTCAATTTGACAAGATATGTAAAACAACAATAGGTTTACTTACGTACTATATACCGCCTTACGAAAGTAGCGCAGCAGGGCAGAGATTCACAGCTCTCTTATCTTACCACGGATATGTGCTATTGATGTTACGCTATGGAATCGTTTTTGGAGGAATTCAGTGAGCATACAACTTCTATTCATCATACTGAAACGCTGCACACGAACTTTACGTCGCGCAAACCTATAAGAGTCTTGCAGGCCGTTACATAAAAAAATTAATCTAATTTCACTGACTGGCATTCGAGATAAGCACTTTTTCAGGACTAGATATCAATTTGTTTACATAATGTTCCAGTGTATATTCATTTAATACTCGGTAACCAACCAACGTAATAGTAGTTCGTCAAGCCAAAACGGCACTATAAAAAAGAAACTGTTATGCCCTGGCTGTAATAGTACATTTCCTACGAGTTCACAAAGGCTTACATTTACGAGCCGAAGGCGTGGGTCGTAGCGAGGTTCATAAAGAAGCCTTTGCGAACGAGTTAGGAAAATAAATATTCCGCCTGATATCCCAAAATCAAGCGGCGAAGTTGCTATTTTGAGGTAAGAATGCGGAAAAAATACATAATTGTTTACCTTCACCTATTTTACAAGTTACAAGCTTTTATTTAGTTTCACCTGTCCCGTTGTCTGTCTGTCTGTAATCAAATGTTGCAAGTTAAATTTGATCCACTTCCCGGTTTCCGATTGAGCTGAAATTTTGCATGCATGCATAGATCGGATGACAATGTAATATTATTATGACATAGAGCTGATCTGATGATGGAGCTGGAAGGTGGCCATAGGAACTCCGTCATTAAACGACGCAACCTCATCGAGTTTGGGCTCGTTTAATTTGTCTTGACGAGTACTTTGACACTAGATGGTAACCAGGGTCTGATGATGGAGCTGGAAGGTGGCCCATAGGAACTCCATAATTAAACGACGCAACCCCATCGAGTTTGGGCTCGTTTAATTTGTCTTGACGAGTACTTTGACACTAGATGGTAACCAGGGTCTGATGATGGAGCTGGAAGGTGGCCCAAAGGAACTCCATAATTAAACGAAGCAACCCCATCGAGTTTGGGCTAGTTTAATATGTTTTGTCGAGTACTTTGATACTAGATGTCCGACCCCAAAGCCGAGTTAAATCTTTTGGCAGGTCTTCAAATCGAAAAACTTGACTGCTCGAAGTTGACTTCGAAGAAACCTTGTAATGTTGATGCATTAAAAGAAATGGATAGAATGTGAAACGTAACAAATAAATAACTGGTGGTTACATAACTAATTTAAGCATTATTTTACCTTACTACAAATATGTAAAAAAAAAAAATATAAATAAATAAAATACATAAACTTTAAGTGCTCAAAGAAGCACATATTATGTGAAAGTACTACGGACTACATAACGGAAACACGCTACTACGTGCTACGAACTACGTCGTAGTAAATCTCGATTTAAAAAACTAAAAAGTTAAAAATAAAAATAAAGAAAAAAATACTTTTTAAAAAACAAGTTTTTATCAAAAATGAACTAAAAATTTTAAAATAAATTAACTCCAATAACAAATATATCACTTTATAAGTTCATTGTAACCTTTAACGATAATTAAGCTTCTTCGTCTACTACAAAATAATGACATACCGTACATAATTATATATTTTTAACATTAAAACCTTTACACTTTAATTGTTAAATCTTCCCGTTTTTATCACAATCCCAATTTCATAAATAAAAGCGTGTTACATTTTGATGGTATGATTAAAGACATTTAGCACCTCTACAACAACACGCTTTTATTTATAAAATAGGGACTGTGTTAGAAACGGGAAGATTTAACAATTAAAATGTTTTTAATGTTAAAAATATATAATTTTGTACGGTATGTAATTCATTTTTCGTAGAAGAAGAAGCTTAATTATCGTTAAAGGTTACAATGAACTTATAAAGTGATATATTTGTTATTGGTGTTAATTTATTTTAAACTTTTTAGTTCATTTTTAATAAAAGCTTGTTTTTGAAAAAGCATTTTTTCTTTATTTTTTATTTTAAGTTTTAGTTAAAAAAGTGGCTGATGATAAATAATTGTTTCTATGTCTCAACTGAATTTTATACCATTTTTTATATTTTAATATCAAAACATAATCATATATATATTTTTTATTGTTGTTATGAGGATGGAATGTGGTTATATTGGGAATGCTACATTAGCACGTTCGTGCGGACAACGTCATATGACGTTCCCTTGTGTTGTCGCACATATTTTCTCCATACAAAAAACCATGACGTGTTACGACATTGTGCATACTTACATAGATCTGAGACATATTTGATAACGCAGAGTGGCATATGACGTTAATCGTGTATTGAGGTTGTTAGGTCACATGGGCTGCAGATCCTTTGTGTTATGCACATCGTCGATAAACGGTTCTACATTAAAACACAGAAATAATCAAAATCGTTGCCTTTACTGAGTAGGTAAAATCGTATATATACTCTACCTAGAGCATGTTCTTTCTTAATATTCCAGCCAGCCATGAACAGGATTTCCTCTTTTCCTTCTGACAAATTTATTTTTTTGCCCTACAAAACACGAAGGAAAATATTAATTTTCTCAGCAAGGTTGTCAGAGTTGAAATAATCGCGTTGGCCAGTTTTGAGATGAACCCTAAATGTATAACTGGTGGAAACCTTTCATGTATTGAAAATCCCAATATTCTCTACACTGCCTCAGAACTAATCAATTTAAAGTCGAGTTAAAGAGCACTACCTTTCTCTTCAAGCATATGTTTTAGTATGTATGTATTTTTATTTTATTTATATTCTTTATATATGATTAAGTTCATTATACTTATACAGTATTTAATTATTCGTTTATATAGTTAGGCTTAGATAGTTATATAAACAGGTTTAGGTATGTATTTTGAAGTGTACGTTATTATGTTTATAGGTAGGTATGTAGTCTATGTAGTACAATTGTACACAATTATTCTACCCCCACTCAACCCTTACCTCTCACTCTCTAAGTCGGTTCGCTGGAAGAGATCTCTTTTTAAGAGATAAGTACGCCGTTGTGCATTGTTTTATATTTAATGGAACTTTCCTTTAAATTTTGTGTGCATTATAGTAGTTTATGTGACTGCTACATAATGGAGGGCATTAATACTCGAGAGATGGGTTTATGAAACGAGCCGAAGGCGAGTTTCATAATAATATCACTCGAATATATATATATTCGGCAAATTTCAATCTTCAATACAATAAGTTTTTCCAGTGAAAGATTTTTATGTGCAAATCTTTATAAAAACATTCTTAGTTAATGATCTTTCATTTAACGTAGTATTGACGTAGATAGCACATTCATGAAGTTATGACCTGAAAAATAGACAATTTGTCTAAATTCTCTCTTCTTCTAAGTCTTTTTAATTAATAAAATTTATGCTATCCATGCTCGAAATGAGATCCTTGGTCCCTCACACAGACACGAGCCCATCTTCGGACTTCTGTGGTCGTGATTATGAGCATCATTTCATCATTCATGGGTGTTGAAAGCCATTCTTATTTTTGGAAATCAACTCTTCTTTTGTGTTGATGGCTACGTTGGAATAGACCAGTTCTTTGGCTCTGCCCCACACAAAATAGTGCATTCGGGTCAGGTCTGGTGAACGAGCAGGCCAAGGAATAGGTCCGTCTCTGCCGATCCAGTAATTGGGAAAACAGTCGTCAAGATAGCTTCTAACTTCTATAGTCCAATGTGGTGGACAGCCGTCTTGTTGGAATATGATTTCCCGATCCATCGGAGCTCCAGACTCTTCCACCAAAACCGGGAGGTCGTTGTGGACAAAATTTATTATTTCGTAATTTCTTTATTGTACTACACAAAACAATGATACAGATAACTTATAATATCAAAATCATGTACATAAATGTACAAACAAACGAGATTTTTCCAGCAAACCAAGATGGTAGGAAAGGTGATGGTTGAGCGGGGGATGACCTGCGCGTACAATAAAACTCTATAAATATTACGAGCAATATATGTATACTACGAGCAATATATTCCAAGAAGAGAATAATATAATATATTTATTATATTATTCCCTTCTTGAAAAATTGTGTTTTTTCTGTTCATGGCGTTCCTCAAACGATTATAACGGACAATTGTCCTCAATTTCGGTCGAAAGAATTATGGAATATAAGAAAATATGAGTTTCCCTTTTCTAATTTCAATCCTCACTACTGTCCACATGTTAACCCTGCTGAAAAAAACTATTATCACTGCCTTAGCTTTTTTAGTTGGCTTGGGATAACCATTTACCGACCATTCAGGCTGCCATGAACAATTCTGTAAATGCGGTTACAGGATTTATCCCTTTATTCTTAATTTTTGGTCGTGAACCGGTAATTACTCGTTCTTATCTTTAGTAAATCTTCTCTCAAAGCTGTAAGCTCGATGAAATGTCATTTTTACTGTCTGGCGTAAAAATTACGTTCTTAGCGATGATGGCAATTACTTTTCTGCCAAGCTCGCTCCTAGATATTTAAAATGTAAAATAACACAAAAAATATTTACATACTCGAAACTCCAAACGGTACTAGAAGCAGTTGGCATGTTAAGGATTTTAAAATATAGCTCTTGTATATTTTTCTTAACTTATTATATTTCCTTCCTCATATGTAAATATCAATGTTTCATTAATTTAAATATGTTTTTAGCCATTTAAAAGTCCTTGTAGTTAGACCTATCTAACTAACTACAGATCTAGTCTCTTGATTAGAAGAAACTATCTATTTTTGCTTCTAGTACTTAGTTTTAGATGTCTCTTCTTTAATCATTTTTATCTACACACGATTCATAAACCCTCTTTACTGCGTACAAAAACCGCACGTTACGATGAGCACAATGTTAAACTACTTGGTAAAAACTCATTTCTTATCTGAAAAATTACACATTATGACCATAATGTGTATTTTTTCTACATATTATGACATTCAAATTTCGAACGCCGACGCCCGCCTGCGTGCCGCCCCTACTTTGTTCGTGAAGTTGGTACTACTGAACAAGCTAAACAAGTGCAAAGGAATTATCAATGCCACCATGCCGGTCGAAAATGCGGTTCCTGAACACATTAAAGAGAGCTTATGATGTGTGTGCAGATAAACTAGTAAATGTAACTGTACATAATTAGGCATTAAAACTCTCGAGTGATATTATTATTAAACTCGCCTTCGGGTCGTTTCCTAAACCCACTCTCGATATTAATGCCCTCCATTATGTAGCAGTCACATAAACTACTATTATATTTACTTTACAGAGTTGTGGACTGTTCTACAAAACTTGACTCTGTTAATGAAAATAGATAGCGTGGTTCTAAGAAACCGAGCGGCCGACGACTCTTTTAAAAACCTCCGTTAAGGGAGTGTGACTCAACAGTGCCGTCTCTGGTCTTTTGTGTCATAGAATGCGAACTCTACCAAAACACAAGTTGCGTGACGTATGAAAGATGAATTTTGTTAGATAGTATGCATGTGTAGAGATGGTCACTTGAAATTGGTCCCTTGAACATCAGGGCAAAATATATAAATATTTAACTAAAATTATCCACATACATTTTTTTTTTACTTTTCGCGAAATTAATTTTTTTCGGGGTTTTTGGTGAAATATAGGGTTTTCCATAACTTACAAGCACTTGACTTGCAAGATGTCGTCAAACACTGGAAATACTTTAGTATTCTTCTCAATGCTCAAGGGCCCTGAGGTTGTACGTTGGTACCTTCTTTTTACCGGTTCTTTTGATCTATAGTTCAGCCTTAAGTTATTGGAACCTGTATTTATTGTCAAATTGTTGTTGTGATTTGTTTTTCAATATTCTGTCTGATTTACGTACGATCTGATACGTACCACGTAGTTCACACTCCTCCTTTGGAGTTACAATTTCCAGGCCTCTGGGAGATTACGTCAATTAGAATTAAAAACTTGAAATATGAACTTTGGCATTGATCCGAGATTTCCTACCAAATTGCGACCCAAGAAAGGTCAGTCTACTTCGAGCTCTCAAAAGAGAGAAGTAAAAGAAGGCCAGATTTGCGGACCCAGCGGCCCGGTAACTTCTGAAGAATTCTGCTTCGGAGACAACTTTTACATCTCCAGCCTGTTGAAGTTCTGCGTCTGCTGATATACCTCCAAGCACAGAGCATATCTGTGGTTAAAGTAGAAAGGAGTTGTTTTGTATGGCGGAGTGGTTGTTAGGGACATCATTCTAAACAACTTTTAGTATGGGGCCGACTTGATGAGAGCAACTTTATTTTCAACTCCACCATGTAACTCAGGTCACGAAAAAGAGATAAGAAAAATAAAGTTGCTCTGATCACGTCGGTTCCATAGTAAAAGATGTTCAAAATTATGTCCCTAAGAACCACTTTCGGCTTGTAACTCCCTTTCTGTTTGAACCTATATACTTTATCTTAGAACTTCTTATAACGTCTCCTAAACGCCTGCACACGAATATCCACAAACTATTATTTAAATAACAACACTGCCTGGCCTGCACAATTTATTTTATATGTATATAATCGTCATCTGTAATATGTCAATTAAAGACGTGGTACCTACCTATCTATTTTACGGTGTTTCTGCAATAATAATAATAATAAATCTTTATTCCACAATAAATTCCATATAACTTATAAACTAACACAAAACACATAATAAAATTTTAAAATTTTCCAAAACAGATATTTATTACACAAACTGATAAAATTAGGTAAACACCGCGTTACAATGATGCTTACACAGATAGGTAGGAAGAATTTGATCAAAGCCAGTTTTTCACGAATAAGGGACCTGCGCATTCGTGCTCATACATTCGATGCCAACCACCATCCAATAATTCCAGCATCAATATGGAAAAACCGTTGACAGTTAACAAATCAAACAGAAAATAGTTCCAAGTTTTCAACCGCCACCGCTGATCCCCGCTCAGGCGCTGACGCGCGCCGCGCGCGCGCGCTAGTATCGATATAAACGCGAAGCGGCGCGCACGTCGGTATAGTGCGGTTCTTATCACGAAATATATTTATCAAAACCTTCGGAAAACCATTTGGATTTACGCTAAATCATCGGAAGTAATCATAAAGTGAATGAAGTGAAGTGACCAAGTGTTTTGGGAAGTTTTATAATAGTGTTGTGGTAACCCTTCGAGTGTTTTAGCAGAATAAATCGCCTGCTAACGGAACTACGCTGGTGTTTGATTTTGTCGTCGTTTCTATTGGGTTTTGGTAAGTGACGTAGCTCATGAAATCTTATCTTCCAAGTTGCAAAACCTGTTGTAGAATGGAGTTCATAAAATCTAACTTACAAAGGATGGTCACGGAATCATGGATTTCAACGTAAGACACCATCACACCAGCGCAGTGCAAGAAGGTCCTAAGTCAAGCCTGAGTAACAGTTGCCTTGCTCTTACTTGCGTGTATCCCATAATTTGGGACTAGGACAAGTGTAAGTAATTTCTGTGACCTTGTCTACATCTTGTCATGCTGTCAAGTATTGAGTGTCGATAAAGGGGCGGAACCAGCTCAACCAAGCATTCCACTCTAGCCTATCGGATGGTGCCTAGCCTACTGCCTAGCTAGGTGACTGTGACCTTAATACCTTCCTAGCTAAGAAACTAGGAGATCCCCTAGATACCATCCCTACCTTACCTACCTACCTATCAAACTATCAACCAACAGTAATCTGTCAGTCAGTGTACCTAACCAACCTACTGTAAAGTGTCATGTCAACTTTAGGTAAAAGTGTGGGTAAAATAGATTAGTAGGTACTGAGGTACCTTGGAACAAACTTCTAAAATATGGTGAAACTGCACTGAAAGAGCATTATTACAACCATTGGCTTCTTTTGCGTCCAAACAAAATGTCAAATGTTGTAATGTAATAGCACATATTTATAGCCTACTAATAATTATAGGTATGAGGCATTTAATATTTATGATTATATAATTATTTATTTATAAAAAATAATATTTTGCACAAAACTTTTCTATGTCACCTTAGAGATGGATCTGAAACAGAAATGCACGTAAGGTGATTTTTAACATATACGTAGGTATATAGGTTGGTAATATGTTTTTGTTTTAGCTGTGCTGCCCGCTCTGTTTATAATTTGCAATCATTAAAAAACTAGTTACATTTATCCAGCATCCGTAAATAGCTGTGCGTATTACACCCTTAAAAGGAAGACAGTTGAAATGCGACAAAGTGGCAAATGGCCAGTAACTGCCTGATTCTACTGGTTTTTTGGCTCACTGCCCTATGGTTGTCCTGTCGCTGTCCTGTCATTAGTCAAGACGTCTGAAATTTTAGTATGCTAATTTAAAAAATGCAAAAAAATAAAGCTATTGCCAAAAAAACTTCACTGTTTCACTGTTCGGGCATAGGAACATTTTAGAAAGAAACTAACAATATCATCACTAGGTCATCTTTTTATTTTTTAGGATTCCGTACATTTAACGGAAAAAAGGAACCCTTAAAGGTTAACTTAGTTGTCCGTCTGACAAGTCGTCTCAGAGACGCGTGGAGGTAGAAAGTTGAAATTAATACCGTAAAATTAAAAACTCAGGTCTCTTTTGAGTTGTGAAAAAATCAAATTCATATGTTAACGCAATTAAGAGATACCGGCATTTATGTCACATTTTTTCTAACAATAACAACTTATTGGGTTCTCCCAATCATACAATTTAGCACAAAGCAGGATTTAAGACCTTTTGTTAGCATGGTTAGCACAAATAAAGGGAAAAATCTGAAAACTGTAAATTTGTAGCTCCTTCATTACAAAGTTATTGGTGCGGCTACTTTCACACTCCATGTACGTAAGCAAGTGCATCATAAGTTTGTATGTGTTATTGAAAGAATTGTTGTATGTGAGCCCCCTTCAATATTTATGTTATTCTGTTTTTTAGTATTTTTTGTTATAGCGGCAACAGAAATACATCATCTGTGAAAATTTCAACTGTCTTACTATCTATCACGGTTCAGCCTGGTGACAGACCGGCAGACGGTCGGACACCGGAGGCTTAGTAATAGGGTCCCGTTTGACAGCCTTCGGGTACGGAACCCTAAAAATAGTATCTTTGCTGAACCCTAGGTGAATCTGACTCGTATTTGGCCGGTCTTTTGTTAGCAGACTTCCATAATAGACATTTTGGCCAGTGAGGGAACAGCAACGGGAGATCAATAAGCCAAAGTGAGTAAGTTACAAACATCAGAATCGACGTCCCGGTCAGTTTGATCGTGCTGTGGTGTGGCCACTGACCCTCGGCTCAAACTGGTATGGTGGCTGCTTGCCTTGACTCCAACTATACCGGCCTGCCTCTCCCAAACGTGGAAATATGAAAATACTTCCTTCGGCTCTTGTCAATTACGAGATGTAGCTTACCTGTATTTTGATCTGGAAAATGGTATTTAGGTCTTGATTGAGCAAGAGAGTTGTAGGAAAAAAACTGTAAATTCCGAAAATCTTCTTGGTGTAAATATACATACAGGGTGTCCCATAAATCATACGCCACTGACTCCGGACCCTTAAGACATACGCCACAGCGACACCGGAGGTAGACCTGCCTCAGATGTATCGAACAAGCATAACTAACATTATCTCAGCGAAAGTTGAATTTTCATGTGATTCGAGATATCGTCGGTTTAATTTAAAGGTTTAATTCAAATCCCTTTTTTACTGATGTAATTTTTTTATTCCGTAGAATTCTGACAGCTATAATTTTTTGACATGTCAGAGATTACAAACCTTTTTGGCCGGGCACATTTTTCAATTTCAATACGTGTCTGAACATCTGAGTCTATGCATTTTATTTGTTAGTGACTGTATCCATTTTATTCCCGGGAAGGGCCAGGCTGTGGCTCCATAACGTTTATAAAAATCAACGAACAATCACAACACGAAAAGTCGACAAGAAAAAACTTAACAGATTAACAGAAACTTAACAAATTTAGCAAGATAATAACAACAAATAGCAGAAAACACCGAGAACACATGAGCGCAGTTGCTGAAATCTACCAATATATTTTTTTCGCCATATACTTCGTAGCGTAGAATCACGTTCCAAATGTTAAATAATTCTGCATCCATCTGACAAAGCAGGTCTTTTGAGTGCACACCTTTAAATTATTAAGAAAAAAAAACTCAAAACGTTTATTCTGTAAATAGGCCACAAGGGCACTTTCACATGTCATTTCATTTCATTTTTTACAGAACATTTGGTATTATTATTTGCATAATATTATCAGAAAAAAGTACTTAATTATTGTTTCTGAGAGATGTAAAAAGTCTCAAATGTCATAATAAAATAATTAAAATATAAATAACAGAGATGTATAGTCTCTTTAGTGATGATAGGAGATGTAAATGGTCCCCACAGTCAAGAGTTGTATAATTAAATTAATCTTTGGAGGTGTAAAAGGCCTCCAAGTGTCCAGTAAAAGAACTCTGGCAGTGAGGATGCTCACAATTAATTAGAACAATTCAGTCCCAAGCATTTTTATCGTCTATGTACTCTTTAATACTGTAGTAAGCTTTAGAAATAAGCCTTTGCTTGATGTATTTCTTGAACTTATTAATTGATAGATCTGTCAAAGTGCTTGGGAGTTTATTGTAAAATCTTACACAATTACCCTTGAACGAGTTTTTTATTTTATGGAGCCGAGTAGTGGGCACTGCAAGTTTGTCCTTGTTTCTAGTATTATTTATTATTCGCTGTGGGGCTGTGAAGTGTTAAGTGTAAAGTAGTGTCCAATGGAGCGCAACACTAAACGTCGATAGCCACAGAACAAATATTACTCTCACGTCAACGGTTAAATTTGTATCAAGTATCGGGTTTCGATTTTGTTCTTATCAAAATGAATAAAATAATAATTGTCCTCATAAATAACCTTAGGATATCTGAAATGTCAGATTTTTTATTCTACGGATTAAAAATCAGAGTTTAGTACTTTTTTTCACGGCAGATTAAAGGCGAATTCAATGTTTTTTCTGAAAATTTAAGTCACATCATCATTTCTCATATTTTATAGCCCTCGTGTCGTCTTAATTTACCAATCATAAAAGCGTAGTAATTTAATAGAAGTTTATAGGACTGACACATAATGGAGGGCATTAAAACTCGAGGGCGAGTTTCATAATAATATCACTCGAGAGTTTTAATGCCTAATTATGTACAGTTACATATACTAGTTTATCTACACCCATATCATAAGCTCTCTTTGATGTGTTCAGGAACCGCATGTTTGACCGGCATTGTGGCATTGAGTTGTTTAGCTCTTTCTGTAGTACCAACTTCACAGACAAAGTAGGGGCGGCACGCTGGCGGGCGTCGGCTTTCGAAATTTGAATGTCATAATATGTAGAAAATGTACACATTATGGTCATAATGTTCAATATTCAGATAATAAATGAGTTTTTACAAAGTAGTTTATCATTATGCTGATCGTAACGTAAGGTTTTTGGACGCAGTAAAGAGGGTTTATGATACGTGTGTAGATAAAAAACTAAAAGAGAGGGCTATCCAAGAAATGGCGGGCACTAACAGTGTAAAAATGGGTAATTTTAATAAAATCTTTAAACCGACCGTTATCTCGGATTACATTACGGAGCCTCAACTCGCTGCTGGAAGCCGCGCCCCAGTGCGATTTGTTTGCTGATGAATGGAAGAGTGTAAAACTAGAATGTTTGGCGATATGTGAACGGGAAGGATGAAACTAATGAAATTAATATAGAATGAAATAAAAATTTTATGAATTTGAATTGTATTATGTCTGTGATTATTATTTTGGCACCGCGTGAATATTTGGTATTGGATTGTTTTATTATTCTTTTAAAATAATTAATATTATTAATGATTTGTTATAATCTTAATTGTTATTGCTAATTGAATCTTAATTGTTATTGCTAATTGGTTTAGCCTCGAAATAGGTAGACCTGTAATGGGGCTAAATTGTAATATGTATTCATAAATAAATAAATAAATAAATAAATAAATAATAAATACATGCAACTTTCACTGAGGTCGTGCGATGCATCTGAGGCAGGTCTACCCCCGGTGTCGCTGTGACGTATGACTTATGGGACATCCTATACATAGGGATATATTTCGAAATCACGAGTTATTATAACAACTCCGTAATCATCATCTTCCTTGCTTGTTTGTAATTACATTTAGATATTTTATAACTTACCTTTCTTATTCTTCCCGTGTTTTGCAACAAATTAGCATAGCGATTCCACAAGATTCCCACGTTTGTTGAATTACACCATTAGTTATATGTATAGTATGGACGCCGGAGAATGAGAAACTAGGTACGTAAAACTACCTTCGTTATACACAAATGCTTTTACTTCGGTCAGTGCCCCTCGCTACGTACTTTAGAGGCGTTGGTGCGCTAATCTTAATATAATGTAGAAATGCGTTTATTTTCAGAAAGTTTGTAAAATCTTGATTTCATGAATAAATAACTTACAAACATGCACTTACGTCGATGCAAAATAGAGAGATTTTAGATAATATTTTAATCACTTATATCACATCAGATCAGACGAATGTTGCATAGTGATATCGAAGTCTATTTTAGATAATCTTTTTAAACAGCAGCAATATCAATAGCCAAATACTAATACAATAATTACAGGCATCGACCAAAAAGCATTCCCTGCAAATTGTGATAACACAAACTATTCTTGATTAAAATATGTTATTTAATTAACATAGCTGTGTGACAACGTTTTGAATAAATTGAGATTTAGAGCATATCATTTTGACTTTCGTTACACACTGCGAGCAATGTAATAGGTAGCTACCTACTTCTGGTTTCAGATTGAGATTAAAGATTAACGTTATAAATGGCAATAGAAAGATAAGCCCGACACACATATACTCGAAATAGGCAAGCAGTTTACCTATAATTACCTATAAGTACCTAGACAAACACAAACTGGTAGCACGTAGGTTTAGGTACTAGGTACCTACCCAGCTTATAAATGTCACCGTAAGATAGCCAAAACCGTGAGTTGATAAATAACGCGTTAGTTGATCAACTATCGAGAGATAGTAAACCAGACTGACAGGGTTTAGAATTTACGTTCCTTTTGTTCTTACATGTCAACCTAACACGAAGACTATTCAGGGGCTTCGCTGCGCTCTAGTCTTCACCTAAGCTACCTCAATGTTTGCCCTGGTATTTCGTTTGCAATTCAAGTTTAAACCAGTTTGCTATTTAACGGTTTTAACCGTTAGTTTAACAACTAATGCGTTATATAGTAAGCAGCACGCTACAGTTTACTATCTGTCGATAGTTGACCAACTAACGAGTAAAAAAACGTTAGTTTATCAACTAACGTTTTGATAATCTTACGGTGACATATACAAGATATCCATTTAATCACTGTCTGTAACTAAATCCAGCTTGATACAGGATATCACAGAGATATATTTCTAATAATAATAATAATATATAATTCTAATATTGACAAGAATGGCATTTGGTATGCCGCTATTATTAAAACCTGCGATGTATGTTATTCTATAAATTACCGTTGGTACAGAATTTATGGATGAAATTCTTGTTGGCTCTGTGCTGGACCGGTATTCGTGACCTTTCGTCCGCAGACCCAAAGACGAACAGCTGTGCATATGTAAACTTGTAACTTGAACATTCACCTGCAAAATGTTACAGACACCAAAATATAGCATCATCAAAGTCTGCCTGGGAACTGTTAAGCAAAATCTAGCAAATTAAAATAGAAATGAATGAAATTATGAAGACGAAAGATTTTATACAAGGTGTAATTGCTAGCGATGTATTAGTTGTGTTATAGGGACAAATCAAAAAGGTTCAATTAATTTCCGTTTGGATACATTAGTGATAAGTGAGTCAAAGATGTGATTTCAAAGGTTAATCTGAACCGTCACAATCACAAGCTACGCCAATCGCGGTGACATAATCACCATGTAAATGTATTTCGTGCATATGAAGTTGCTATGTTGAAATTGTCGTGCAATAGTGCACTACACTAAATTACCAGGTGTTTTTCAAGGACGTCAACCCTCCACCTGGACATCTTGTAACAATGTCTGTTGCAGTTAATTTAATGCAAATAACATTGATGACAAAAGGTGTTTTAAACACATTTGGTTCCGCGAGACTATCTTGTCTCTAATCAGTAGTTAAAAATTCATCATAAATGACAATCTTAAGAAAGGAAAAGACTTCGTTGACTGAACAAGCTCAAGATAATGCGTTGGATGCTGCGTTTGGGCACAGGAAGTAATCGGCAAACTCCAATTCTCAGGACTCTGCCGATGTTGTCGATGTTCAAGCCGAGGCAGCTCGTTGAGCTGTGGTTTTAAGGCGCACTTAGATAGCAAATTGTAAATCCACTTGGAATCACACCGGGCGGGCAGTGAAAGGTTTGCCGGTTCGGTTCCCGCGCTGGACCAGCCGAGGAGATCTACTTTCGCCATCTCCGTCACATCTACATACAATGACTGCGATACCTTTTCTGTTGGGCTTTGGAAGAAGCGACAAGAGACCGTACTCATTTGTACCTGCTGTTGAGACATTTGGAGCCAGCCACCGACAAAGACAAGGCAAGGAGAGCTCCAGTGATCGGTTTTGTATAAAAAGCAACAGTTCGATATATGAATACCTATCCTAGAAAATGGATTAATCTAGAATGAAGAAAAGGAAGAGTTATCCCATAATCACTGGGAAGGAAATAGACGACCGACCTTCAAAAGTTCCTGCCAGAGCTTGTACTTGGTCAACAATTGCAACTACGGATGTTGCTGGTGTAGATTTTTGCACAGCAATAAGAAATTATACAATTAAAAAAATACTGTTTGATACGGGTATCAATACTTCAGCTTGAGTAAAGTACTGCTTAGTTGTCGTATGGGTACCAGCGGTATCATTTCCCGAGCGAGAGACAGTGACATTATGACTTGAGTGCCCGTGAAACTTTAAGTTTCCGGTTAAGCATCCAGGCCTCGTGGTGTCTTTGGCCACCTGCTATCAGTATCATCAGTTTTTAGGGTTCCGTACCAGAACCGTACCTCCGCTGTCCATTCGTCCGACCCTTTGTATGTCCGTAAGTCAGCTGGCTGTATCTCACTAATCGTCAAAGTTAGAAAGTAGTTGAAATTTTCGAAAACATTGTATTTTTGTTGTCGCTACAGCAACAAATAATGATCGATACGAGATTGTATATTTGTAAATTAATCACTACTATGATAGTGAAGTAGGCGTGATTTTATAAATTAAATGGCCATACAATTGACGTGATTTCATATTCCTGCCCTGCAAGTTACCAAATCATCATGATTCCAATATCACGCAAATTTCGCGGAACGCATCACCGTCGTTGTTGGCGCAATTGGTTTGACGCAATTGGTTTAGTATCGAAACCAAGTTCGGATATTTTCGATTTTGTTTTTAATTTTTTAGTCCTTAAGTTTTCTTGCATGGTACCCCTTCGTTTGCAAGTCTGACCCGCACCTGACCAATTATTTAAGTTAAATACGACTTAGAAACGCTATCGCATACATCGCAGCCACAACCTGTCCAATGTTTTAACAGTTTAGAAACTGGGTCGCGCTGATGTGTGTAACAAGTAGATGCCATACTGCCTTCATCCTTTGTCGGCGAATGCTGACAGGTTGTGAAGCAAGAACGGCATTCAATAATTGATTGATACGAATTCGTTTTGTGATTCGCGACTTTATTGAATGGCTACGCACGTTTGTAATTATGTAATTATATTTATTAGATTCGATGTAGTTTTTTTACTTTTGATTTAGTACCTATTCGAAGTACAATTCGAGGAAGAAAGTTTTTTACTTTTTTATATAAGAATATTGGTAGGTAATGGAAGGTTCATAAATAATTTGCTAGTTTTGCGACTGCTCTTGTTAGGCCCTACTGTAGGACTCCTACAGTTCTAAACCTACCTGTAGTTTGAAGAATCTATATCCCTACGTAGGCAGGTAGGCCGACACAGCTGGCGCCATCATTGTTTGCGTTTTTATACAAATTCCTCTCCGCCCGCCCCGGTGCGCGTGCGCGGCCGACGCGAAGCCTACGCGCTGCTCACTGTACCACAAAAGACAATCTTCAGACCCGGTAGGGTTGCTAATACAACATTTGAACGTTTTATACCAAAGATTACTTCTGGCCCCACACTAGGATAGAAAGCGTACACAGAAAACGTGACGTCACTAACTTAAGCGTGTTAGTGATCGTGAGTTTTTGACTAGGAATGCAACCTACCGACGTCGATGATACATCGTGAGTCTATCTGAGAGCGTTAAAAAATACTATAATGGTATGGACATGATCAATAATAATTAGTTAGACCAGACACCCATAGATCACTGGCTTTTTTCTCTCGGGTGTAAAGGGTTAAATATTCGTTACCATATCGAAGTCAAAGTTAATATTTTTTGTATTTCTGTAGATATTTACAATATATATATGTACTTGGTAAACGTCATTTTTTGCCTCGAAGAAACTGCCACAGATTGATTTAAGATCCCTTTTTAAAATAGGATGTGTTTAACTGAATACAAATATTGCAATACATAAAAAATCATTACAAAATCTAACATTATGCTCTCTTGCCATTTAAGTAATCTTGAATGTTTAGGTTCCGAGAGGCTCCTCGAGCTTGTGAGCGGAACCTCGGCTGCTACCCCAGAGAGGTACCCTCCAAGTATTGATTGTCAGGCTGGATTCCCAACAGACAGAGCAGAATAATGACAAGCTGGTGGATTACACAGCAGCTGCAAAAAATAAAACAGTTATTGCACGGTAAATACGGGGTAAATAGGTGGCTTGCTTCGGGCGAGGCCTATGCCCAATGGGCTGAGGTGAGGGTGGTCTATGATGATGATGGACATTTAATTTAATTAACACCAAGTGGCAACCCTAACGCTCGTCACCACTGCGTGAGCGCATACGAATAACAATCGTATGCCGATCTCATATGACGCAACAAAGCGCAAATTACTATGTATGCCTTAACTAAACACTTATGATATGCGCTAACTCATCTATAGGGTACTCTATAGATGAGATTTCCCATTTCAATCGTACAATTACTTACATTTTTTTCATAAGACTGCATTGTGTATGCTACGTCATGTCACCGCTAGAAAGTATGGCACTTCAAAAAGCATTGAGAGCTAATATAATACCACAGGCTCTGCCTTGTTTAATGCTTGATAGTACAAACAAAATCTATATATACGAGTATAGCAGATTATTACACAACGGAAGTAAGACATCTACTACACCCAAGGTGCTTATGGTTCGAGGGTGTGTATTTGATTGATCAATCACACCCTAGTGCTACTACTCTACTTTTCATCATTAATTTCCCACAACGTTTTCAACAACATTTGCGTGGCGCCACTATTTTTAGCCATTATAAAAAAAAAACAATTAAGTGTGTAACTTTGAAGCGTCTTGTCGGGGACCTCAAATATGTGGTCTTGTCCCAAAAAACAAAGAAAGAAACCTCGTTCGTCTTTCGAATTAACTTAGCTCCCTAACTTAGGTAAATGTAATTTACCACGGTCCCTAGCGTGGAAAATCACATTTACCTCCTGCATTTCAAGTTAAACTTGTCTTCAAAGCATTAGTGATGAAAAAGTTTTTTTTTAAGTCCGAAGTCCGAACAAACATTAAGAATGATTCTACTACGTAAATTATACTACACGAAAAACTTATTAAACTAAAAGTTATTATATATCAGTACCTGTTAGACGGAAATCACGTTTAATGTAACCCCTAATCAGCAGCTCACGTTACAAATTGTAACATGACATACAAAATCCGCTTGTCCTGCAATAAGCTACACCATATGTGTACACTTGGAAGAGATCTTATTCCTTGACTCATAGAAGTTAGTAGTGCAATGGTGTGTAGCATACCTGGGGTCGTCCAATCCAATGTGCTATCAGATACCGGTGGAGTGGATTATTCAACCGTGGACACAACATCACACAGCATCGCGGTGGTGTAACATTGACGAAGTTGCATGAGATAGTCATTTTTAGAATGAGATGCATTGTCTGAAAATTGCCGAGCCCTTCTGCACAACTGACAACTCAAGGTTTATCGGCCGCTCAAAGCCATGCTCACGCTCACTGTCTGTTACTCGGGAAATGACAGCGTCAGCTTTACTTGAGCTGCAGTTGCGCATCCGGCCACAAGACAGCTCACAACCACATTCATAATCACGTTTTGACTGTTGAAATGTTATCAGATATCACGAAGTTCCAAACCACCGCGCACGGGCGGTAAAGTCGAAACAGTTTTGTTCTGTGACAGTGACAAAGCCATGCGTCAATCCTTCCTTTTCTTGGCGAAACAAGTCACGTGCACACAAACTCTTAATTTTAGTTTACCTTTAATTTTGACGTTTATTGTTATTTAAAAGAAGTGCTGTTTGACACTATTTTAAATCCATTTTTATGTTGGAAACTGTCTCGTTACAGGGGTTAATAGGGATACCCTCTGGAACGGAAGCCTATGAGAAATTTAGAGAAATTTTGGATGAAGGTCCTAAAAAGTCAAGACATGAAAGAGAGTTATTAGTTTACAGACACTCCCACGGGCTTCTTCACCCCCTGCTGGGCATATGCCGTTCTCAATAGCGCCAACCCCACTTTTCCCCACATTCCTCTTTTACAGACAATCCCACGGGCTTCATCACCAGAATCATCATCATGCTCAGCCTAAGTCGACCCCCTGCTGCGCATATACCGTTCTCTATAGCGCCAACCCCACTTTACCCCACATTCCTCTTTTAAAGACAATCCCACGGGCTTCATCACCAGAATCATCATCATGCTCAGCCTAAGTCGACCCCCTGCTGCGCATATACCGTTCTCTGTAGCGCCAACCCCACTTTACCCCACATTCCTCTTTTACAGACAATCCCACGGGCTTCATCACCAGAATCATCATCATGCTCAGCCTAAGTCGACCCCCTGATGGGCATAGGCGGTTCTCTATAGCGCCAACCCCACTTTTCCCCACATTCCTCTGTCTACCGCATCCAGCAAGTTCGACTCGATGAATCGTTGGATCAAAGGCTTGGAACCATAGAAAACTCAAAAGTTATGTTTCTAGCAAGACGAGTGCAAAACGTTCAATATTTTGATATTTTCCAGATTATTTCATTTCACATGGTGCAGTTGAATGATCCGTTATGAAAGGCCATTCCTTATCAAGTGATAGCTCAATAGCTTGATAGATTTGTATTGATAAGACAAACATTATCTTCTTGATTACGTTACTTTTGTAACAGGCCCGCTTTCTAATGTAAATAGGCGGGAGGATTGGTCTTACTATACAGCGAGGCCATAGTGCCAGCATGTTGGGCACCCTGCCACTCGACGGCGGCGACCTGGGGGGCATTTTTATTGGGTGCTAATTAAACAGACTTATTTTTAATAGCATTATTCGCCTTCTAAAAAAGTACATTGCCTTCTAAATTACTAAGTCAGCCACAAGAAACGAGCCTCTGAGTGATACTATCGTAGCCACTAGTTATCTTCAACGTAAGCCGTAACTACAACTCAGCATGGTGGTTATTTTTTAGCATCTTAATTTGTAACATGCATTCAAGCAGTAAACTTCTAAAATATTAATATATGACATCAAGTAAGATATTCTATCAGCTTCTAATTTTTTAACTCAGTAAATTTAAAATTTAACTCATCCCACATTAATTGATGGTCAAAATTTTGCTAAAATTGCCATCAAATAGTAAGTTATGACAACTAATATTACCCAATATTACCAAAAAAAAAACTATTCATACCATTATTTTTTTTTTGCATCTAAATGTTTGTGCATACGTTTCGCTCCGCTCCGATTCGCTACGATCCGGTTTTGCTTCTTCGAAGTTCTAACGTAACCTTTAACCCAATTAAAATTTGGCCACAATAACCTATTCTAGCCAAAGAGCATGTAACCTTATTGGCATACTTTATTTTAATTACAGATGAAACAATTGCAATACGAACGCACTAATGGCAATAAACAAATACATGTGACTAACTCGTCGGTATATGAATCGAATGGCGCTCTCTGATTGGTGCAAATGGCCGGTCGCTGTCGTCTCGCACACTCGCGCGCGCCAAATCTTGCAGTGGCTATTTTCACGTTGAATGAATATGTTGTGTTATTTTACATGCTAAGTTATAATTAACGATACTGGGCATGGAAGCTTGAATAATATTTTTTTCAGGACCTCGTGTTGAAGCTTTTAAACGTGAAATGGTGATAAGATGTAAAATTCGTGGTTGAGTTAGTAAATTCGGTGGCAATATATAAATAAGCAGGACAAGTAAAAATACACTGACGAGCAATGAAAAAGTTCCAGTGACATAGCACCAAATTTCTCCTATACGGGAAAGGCTAGCTTAATGACGCCCCGTCTGCAATATTGAAGTACAATTAACAGCGCATCAGAATATTACCAATTAAAAACGTAAATATTGTGCTAAAATTTTAAATTAAATGTTTTAAATTTAAATTAAGGTGTTTTTCGGCATTTTGTGGGTGGAACTTTTTCATTGCTCGTCAGTGTAATTGTTGATCTTTACTTGACGCTTTCTATAGAATATTTAGTTGGCGTTGTAAAAACGACGAATAAGTTTATTAGAGGCTATCTCATTTTCCCGTTGCTTCGTTATAAAATGAGAAGTTAGATCACGTGCATGGCCACTAAAGTAATCTGTGGCTTGACTTATAATTTCCCTTTTTTATTTAGTTTAATATTCGTATTTGTATGTTTGTCTAGGTTAAGTTGCATCCAACTAATTGTATAAATGTGAAAGTAGTCATGTTGGGATGTTTGTGTGTTTGTGCCTCAATCACGCTAAAACAGCTGAACGGCTTTGAATGAAATTTAGCACAGAGATAGTTTATGAGCTGGATAAGCATATAGGATACTTTTATCCGACTGCGCCAGAAAGAAGGTAAACGTTATCTCGGCAAATGCCCGCAACTTTATCTGCATTTTCCTAGGAATTATTCCAGGAAGACGCAGATGAAGCTGCGGGCATCAGCTAGTTTATACATAAATGTTATAATTTCTTTTAAAACTAAGTTATTCGTTCGGAAAAAAAACTGGAAATCAGATCAGATCATTTATTGTGCATAGTTTTACTTAGATGTTAGATAATATTTTTTTCCTTACGTCCAGCTGTTAGGTACTCAAATTTACAATAAATTAAATTTACAAATATTGAAACCTGTATAAACCCTTTATTTTGGCATCCTTAATGATGTCCTAAATGTAAAAATAAATCACGTGTCCTTGTCTTAAGTTATTCAAGGTCAGAGAGGCAAAAACCGGTTTCAATTATGATGGCATCTTCATAACATTTCTTTAGCATGAAATTCTATTTAATTTGGCATCCGTTTTTAGGGTTCCGTAGAGAAACAAGGAACCCTTATAATTTTGTCAAGTCTGTCTGTCCGTATGTCACAGCAACTTTATTCCGAAACTATGAAGACTACGCTGTTGAAATTTGGTATGAAGATGTATTCTGTCAACCGCTTTAAAATTTTTATACAGAAATGTAATAAATAAAAAATAAAAAAAATTCATCAAACCTTTATGTGTAGGATGTCTATAGATAGGTCTTCAAAAATGATATTGAGGTCCCTGACACCATTTTTTATTCAAAGTAAATCGTTAAATAGACAGACCCTTCCAAAGTGGAAAAAATTGTGTGTCCCTCTTGACTTTTACGGCAAGAGAGTGAAAATTCAAAAATAAAAAAATATGTTGTGTATCTCAATAAACACTTTCAACGAAAATTGGTTTCAACGAAATTAAATAAGCAGTTTTTAAGATAACAAAAAAAAACTTTTATTAAAAACCGCATATATAACTTTGTCATTCACACAAACACTATGTTAAACAAAGTAATTATTTGCTGGTGAAGAATGGTAGTGATATTTTGGCTAGGTGTATCAGGTGTATGTGAAGTGAGTACCTTCCTAATTTATTCTTTTTGACTTAAATTCTACATTTATTACGGAACCCTTAATGTGTGAACGCACGCACTTGGCCGGTTTTTTTATATGGAGCCATTTTGACGCAGAGCGCGGGGAGATCTCTGTCAAATAAAGAGTATTGCAATAGCAACGTCACTCAATCTTGAGTGACGGGAAAAAATACGTCGATTATGTAAGTGAATCACGAAACAATTGTTTTTTTTTTAGACAACATTGCACAGCCTAAACCGGTGAAGCTAGAATCACGAAGCTTTGTATCGAGGCCCCATGAATAGCGTATGGGATGGGAGCTCTAGAAAGGGATTTTGTGAAATAGGAGAGAAAAATGGTAAAAGAAATGAAAATTTAAAACTAATCCTATGAAGCTAAATTTTGCATGTAGGTAATAGGCTCGAAACGTCAGTTAAGAACCGTTTTTATAGGAATATCCACTTCCTAAGAGGAAAATGAACTTTTCCTAAGCCAGGTAGTGGTTAGAGTTTGTATGAAACTCGATAAACTACTTGATCTATGGAATCGTAAGTAAGGTAGATAATTAATAGTCAGAAGAAGTAAAAAAAAGCTTATATGGGAAACACGGAGTGTTAAAGTTTGTATGAAAATCAAAAACCACTGGTGTAAGCAAAAATGTACAAATGCCATGTTGTAGAGAGATTCATGCTTCATAATGCCATCTCATTGAAACCATAGGAAGCCGAGATATTTGCGAAAATACGATTTTGGCCCCTTTTGAACTTGAATAACGACGCCGACACGTGATTTGTTGACACTTTTGGGACAACATTATGGATGTCAACATAAAGCGTTTTTGCAAGTTTCCAGCTTATTACCGCACATTCCTTAGTGAAAATGTCCTGGGCTAATACCTGTTCTCTCAGGAAGTCTAAAGAGAAAATATTCTTACGCGGGATAGTCACAAGTGCACTTGGTGGTGGATGGTGGATTAGATTGATTTACAGATAACTAATTATAAAATCATTGTTTAAAGCCCTAATAAATCTTAGGTAGTTAACGTATAAATAATGCAGTAGGTAGATAATTCCACGGAATTACTATTGGTAAGACGATCAGTGTTTGTAGATTTATAGACATTCAGTTCATTGTGCCATTTAGTACCTTATCTATTTTCGAAATCTTGCCGATAATCATGACGACAATGTATTTATCAGATTAAACATTTATTTCGTTAAATATTTTCCTCCTTAAACTAAGGGATAAACGGGGGAATTGACTATGCAAATAGTAAGACTACAACATTAAGTGAGAAATCAATTAATGTTGCCTAGTTAACTATCGGCTGACTCCAAAGAGTCACAATTACAAACATTACAAAACATTTTTTGCCGTTCGGTTTTTGCAAGCACTTTTTGTGGGCGTCTAAATGTTTCAACATTGTTTATTATTTGATAGTAAGAGTTTATTGTGTGTGTAGGTGAGGTGACTACACTACAGGCTTGCCTCGGGCTTATGGTCACAATAATATGTGCCATATTAGGATTACAATTAAGTCCCGACTCATAGAAACAACTCGCACTTTCGAATATTTACTATGTAGAGGTTATTCAGTTTTTCTTGTTATAAATATATGAACATTTTGGTGCTATATGTTACCCCTGTTTTCTGTCAGTTGATTAAAAAAGACAAAGCTTCTAATTAGCTCGCTCTAGGGCGTGAGAGAATTTGCGGTTCAATCTTCCAAAATGATGAAAATTTGTTAGCGCGAGCTTGGGTCTATACACAATTTAGACGACACAGTACAAATGTGTAATGTGTCTGACTCAATTCTACAACGCCATCTATAATAATAATAATAATATCTTGGACACTTTTTACACACATTGATCTAGCCCCAAACTAGGACTCCCTGTATCTTGGGTACTAGACAACGATAGACACACTTATAAAGAGAAATATTATACTTAGATAGATAAAAAACCATGACTAGGGTACAAACATCCGGTCTCATCAAACAAATATTTGCCCCCACCGGGACTCGAACCCGGGACCCTTCGCTTCGTAGGCAGGGTCACTGCCGACTCGGCCATTCGGGTCGTCAAGAAAAATCTAGAAAGCAAAAGCCCTAATTGACATACAGGTTATTAAGTAGGCATACGGGTTACCTTCACTGAAGGGTGCTGACATTTAGCTCGGTACGTTTAAGGAAATTGTAACATCATAATCATCACAAATTCTGTGTGATATGATGTTCGCTTGACTAAAAGCTTTAAGTAATAATTTAAACAAACACTTAGAACATACCGACTTCGATTATACCCTATTTTATTAACCGACTTAAAAAAAGGGGGGAGTTCTCAATTCGGATGTATGACTATATATTTTTAAGGCTTGTTACCTCAAAACTGTTGCTATTTATGAACCAATTTCAAAAATCCTTTTTTTTAATTTGATAGGGCGATCATCCAGTTTGGTCCCATTTTTTGTAAATTATATAGAAATCGGTCCAGTAGTTTGGTTTCTAAACCAAAAATATATAGAAATCGCTCCAGTAGTTCGGTTTCTAAACCAAAAATATATAGAAATCGGTCCAGTAGTTCGGTTTCTAAACCAAAAATATATAGAAATCGGTCCAGTAGTTCGGTTTCTAAACCAAAAATATATAGAAATCGGTCCAGTAGTTCGGTTTCTAAACCAAAAATATATAGAAATCGGTCCAGTAGTTCGGTTTCTAAACCAAAAATATATAGAAATCGGTCCAGTAGTTCGGTTTCTAAACCAAAAATATATAGAAATCGGTCCAGTAGTTCGGTTTCTAAACCAAAAATATATAGAAATCGGTCCAGTAGTTCGGTTTCTAAACCAAAAATATATAGAAATCGGTCCAGTAGTTCGGTTTCTAAACCAAAAATATATAGAAATCGGTCCAGTAGTTCGGTTTCTAAACCAAAAATATATAGAAATCGGTCCAGTAGTTCGGTTTCTAAACCAAAAATATATAGAAATCGGTCCAGTAGTTCGGTTTCTAAACCAAAAATATATAGAAATCGGTCCAGTAGTTCGGTTTCTAAACCAAAAATATATAGAAATCGGTCCAGTAGTTCGGTTTCTAAACCAAAAATATATAGAAATCGGTCCAGTAGTTCGGTTTCTAAACCAAAAATATATAGAAATCGGTCCAGTAGTTCGGTTTCTAAACCAAAAATATATAGAAATCGGTCCAGTAGTTCGGTTTCTAAACCAAAAAGACTGGAATTATGATATCATCCAGCTAAACAAAATTGAATATAATTGCTTTACTGTGACTTATCCGGGGTGCTACCTTCACTGTCATCAGATGAATTGAGTTATTAACTTGGTGAATTACTTATTAGTGGTGTTTACGTTCTTTATCATGAAATGAGATGCAATATGGCACTTACTTTTTCACTTGTGTGTCGTATATTTGTAGTGTATCAAGTAGACAGGTTCGTAGTATCGTGTTCGTGTGTATGTAGACGACATTCGCAGCCCGACCGGGGAGGAAGAAAAAGAACTTGAAGTCGTTTTTTTTTTATCTTGGTGAATTATTAGCAACTATGTAAGCAATCCTTTGCTAACCCAATATAACCAAATAAAATACCAAGAATTGAGTACCTACCTAGTTCTGGTCGCCATATGTAGTCTACATCATCAACTTCACCAAGTCATGCTACAGTACCCGTATAAGTACAGTATACGTTGACCCACAATGGCGGCGTCTGCGCAGGGTAAAATGTATCTAAAACAGTTGTTTTTACCTGCACAGACGCCGCGCATTATACCCGAGAGCTGCAGCTTCCAAATGCTCGAGTTACTGTACAATCGCTATCGGTGTGTCTTTATCATTTGAGGAGTTTCTTCGATTTCTTCATGATCAGATCCTGACCGACGTAGATGAATTGTTGAGAAGCTCTTCTGCTGTCTCTACGTCACCATCACCGTTTCTCCATTGAATTACGAGCATTCATTACTTAGCGTACAGCATTAGCAACCGCAATAAAGTAATGATATCGCAACCTGGGAGATATCTATTATTGAGTTGTTCTGGTGGCCATCTGTAGTCTTCATCGTCAGTTCCACTTCCCAAAATTATGTTTCCCGGGAGTAAATGCATGAGTTACTATGAAAAATACAAAAATCGATACAGGTCAATAATATTTGAAGAGTATCCTCGATCTCCCCAGGATCCCATCATCAGATCCTGACCCGGTGGCAATGGGACCAACTGGAAGTCAACCCCTCTCGGACAATCAATATCTTATCCAAATCGGTTCACCCGTCTCGGAAAAATCGCTAAACATCGATAAAAAAAATAACATAAAAGATTCCGACGAAATGAGAACCCTCCTCCTTTTTGAAGTTGGTTAAAAATGACTGGAAAACTAATTACTTCTATTTCTTGTTACAGATGATAGTGATTGTTAGTGACGCCCTGAAGTCATCGCGTGATGATGAAGATCGACGCTGAGGAGAAGCAGCATCGGTACCACAACCTTCTCGATGATGATCATGCCAGTAAGTATAGCTCACGAGAATATCCTACATAACATTTTTACGACCAACTGCAATCATTATTTTGTATCTTCTTCTTCCTGTTGACGACCTCTGTGGCCTCGCGGTTCAAGTTTCTGCCTCCCAAGCGAGAGGTCCCTCGTCCGAATCCCGGCTGGGGAGGAAGAAAACCAATCACCAGGTCTTGGATGTTTACACAAGTATGACGTTGCTGTTTCTGGTTCCTGCGACCTGTACATTCATGTTTAAAGAGCATCTCCACTATTGGAGATTTGTGGCAGCTCTCGTTTTTGTTCACTAAGCGCTTAAGCGACCTGAATCACCATCCAAACGTACATCCACCATTAAACTTAAGATGGGTTTGAACAACCTATTAAGTACGAGTGTTTAGTTATGTATTTCGCCGTTTGCTACCCTATTTGCTAGGATAAATACACAGAAAATATCAAAATCATATTCCCATTGCTGATCCCTCCAACTCCAACCAACCCAAACTTTAAGAGCAAAGTACAGTTTTGAACCGGATGAAGCGAATGACCTCTAACAATAAAGTTGAATAGGTCATGCCACGTCAGGAGTACCAAGTCGTGGCAAACTTCACGACACGACGCTGTTAAAGTCAACACACTTTCCATCCGCTGCTGCATGGGTAACATCATTGGAAGTAATGTAAGATGACCCCTAATGCTTCCTTATTTTAAGGAGCGAGGTAGGTACATAGTACATATTCTATTATTTGTACCAATCAACACAACATTATACTCGTACGAGTAATGACAACTATTTAATTAATGATATGATAAATGTTTCCTTATTCTCATTTTATTTTATACATTTTATAAATGTTATGAATTGTGTTTAACATGTCATGATTTATTAACAATAAATGATGTCTTATGTCTAATCTAGCTCAACACAGAACTCGCTTTTAAAAAAAAAAAAACAAAAAAAAAACCGTCAAAACTTTTGATTTTAAACAAGTGTTGAACAGTAGTTTCTTTTATTGTGGTAAGGCCCGTTTTTGAGTTATACATATATCAATCTATGGCAGTTTCTTCGCCCTTATTCTCCCACAGTGGTACAATGTAGAGAAGAGGCAAAAAAATAATAAGTAATATATGTAAATATCTACAGTAAAAAAATAATTATTGATTTGATATGTATTATGTCTTTTAACTAGCTGGTATCGTAACACCTATCTATGGTGTCCACATCTCCACACATAGAAGGTTACTTCCAGAAATCCCTATTGAGGAGAGTTTCTGATGAAGTCCAGTAACCTTCATGGTCGGTCGGCTAAGGATGTGAGGATCTTGGCTTGGTGAAATAGTATCCAAATAAAAGTAATATTTACGGATTTTGATCCTCTGACTTGGTTGGCTAGACCCAATATTAAATGGACCAGCTTTTATGATTCTATGGTTAAGGGTTAAAAAATGCAAAGTAAAAGAATTCCTCTACATTCACTGGCGAAACAAATCGGTTTAATTACCTTCATAATGTAATTACAATTAATGGCACTATTAGATAATTAAATACTCGCGTTCCCATGTGTTGAAATTCGCACGTGACAATGTAATTCCCATGTAACAATGTTTTAACACCACGAGAAAACTATGGGAACAACTTGTATGTAATTTGGTGCCAGTATGTTAGGTGTTAGGTATTGAGAAAACTTCTTGCAAATAAACTTTATGGCTGTGTAACGTGTCCAGTTTTCTCCATATTTCTAACTTTTTCACGACTGAATTAGTGTCAATTTTACTACAGCTGGACCGCTAAACTCGACCCCCGCGATACGCAAAAATAATTAGGTTGAACACGTAAGAACAACAAAAAATACTTAAAACACAAATTTTAGTACACATAAAATATTTAAAACATAAAAAGTGTTTTTGCTGATCCTTTTGCTGTGCAGATCAGTATATTTGATGTGCGATTAAATACTAGACATTAATAAAGCGCTTTTACCTCTGAGAGCCGTCATGTACCTGAGATGCAGAAACGTAGACATGTCGACAACATCTGAATCAGCAGTGAGAGAGTGGAAAGGAAGTGGATTCGAAATAGGTTAACAATTCCTACGCCATAGTCCCCAGCGCTTTGACACCTAAAAACAGATAAATTCCTTAGTTTTGTAGATCCAATCTTGATCGCACACCACAGGTAACAGTAACAGCCACCTGTCTGCAACACAAATAATGTCCCTTCCCCTTCCAACCGCACCCGACATCCGGCACTTCACTTCCGGTTCCGGCGCTTTGTTGGCGGGAACCTGTGACGTCACCTGTAATGTCGAGATAATGAGGGTATTGGTTGGGGTTTCCTGTCCCCATGCTTTTGATGTTTATGAATTTCAATATCGTGCGTTCAGTCAGCATGAGATATACAGTGTGGTATTTTGTTACGCCTGGCTAAAGAGGATATTAGTACCTATCGACGACCTCAGTGGACCAGCGGTTGTGGCTCTGCCTACCATGCGAGAGCTGGCGGTAAAATATAACCCCAGGTCTTGGATGTTTATATGTGTGTGACGGCGCTGTTTCTGGTTCCCACGACACGGTATCCTAGTGTGGGGCCAGAAGAAATGTATGTGACTGTATGTAAATGTTTATGTTTATCGCTTGTAGCTAAAAATTATTATTTTTCACTTTTTATAATATATATACTATTTGATTCAGTGTCGTGTAAATAACACCCAGTATATGAGCACGCAAGCTACTCATTCTAAACAACCACAAATATCTCTACATTACTGTACGTTACCCATCAAATTGAATTTTATACTCATAGGTAGGTAGGTAAGTGCTATCCAATTTAAAATGTTTATAGGTTACTCTTTTCATATTGTATTGGAAACAGCCGATATCAACCGTAGCGGAGAATTTCGTTACGGTTGTCGATTTATTAAAAATGTATTGTACATTCATACATTTATTGAGCTCCACTTTCAGTACAACCACTGTCAAAAACTTCACTTTCTTAATTTTTTAGGCCTTCTCGGGCTTGCAATTTCGCAATGCAAGAATTCTAATTGTAATGTTGTCCTATTGTAGTTTGTAATTACAACGACCGGCGACCCTGGCAGCCATATTTGTAAAATGGCGCCCACCCACGTGATGCATACTTCGCTGTGATGTGAATGACTTGTTCGTTTTCAGAGTGTAAGTACCTGCGCATCTTTGATCGAATAAAGTAAGACTAACCAGAGAGTTATCGTACGGCCATTTGGCTTTATGTCTACATGTATTGAAAAAGTATAGGTTGCGAGTTGGGTAGTGTTGAAAAGGATTTGAAGATTTAAATTAAACTTTCTTGCAGCTCCGGCTCGAAGGATCATGCAATTAGGCTTCCAAAATTAAAAAAAAAATTTTTTGCTCTACGTAATATTCGTATTACCTTAGCGCGGTACTTGTTACTCTGATGATAAGTCTTATCTATTCTTATCATAGGAGCTAGTTATTGAAATTAATCACCTATTTAGTTTGTAAACGGCTTATTGTCTGCTGCGCATTTCTAAGCTAGGCAACAGATTTTAAATGCACTATTTACCTCAGTAGATTAGAAGTTTTAATACTTTTGTTGGAATGTAACCTAAACCACCCCATGGTAGCTACATATGATAGTCGTTGGTGTAGTTGCACGGTAATTGTAGGGATTTATGGTAGCAAGGGTAGTAAGAACAGTGTATGAGTCACGAAATATATTAGGGTTTTGAAGGGTTCAAGTTGCACCATTGGCGAGCTTGGTTAAAAGATCAAGTAACATTTGCCTTATTGGAATAAAATACGTAATTTAAAAACAATTTTCAGTGACACGAATGTCCTCTTAACTTAAAGTATGTAACTGCATAATCAAGGTAGTTTTTAACTCGTCTTTTGTAATTTGACCAAAAGCGTTCGAATCGACTTATAGCGTAATTTGACCAAAACCTTTCGAAGCGACTCATTAGCGATTATTTCGGTTTGACCTTGCGGTCGGATTACACATGTAGCTTTGTGAAGTCGATAATTGAAAATTAACGTCTATTTTGAAAGACAACATCAATTCTCATCAATGGCAAAGCCTGAACTCGAGTGGTGGCATAGAGAATGCGGCTCGAAGGACCATGTTTGCCCATTCGCTGTTGGTGCATTTTCCCGTACCAATTTTAATGAAGTACCTTTAGGGCCTAACATACTAACTCCCGGTTTAGTAACAGGATTTTCGTTACAAGTTTAACTATAAACATCTTCCTATGTACCCATACTTACATAGGTAATGTGTGGCGGCAGTCATTTAAAGATTACCTTGACACAATGATTTGCTTCTATGCCTCCTTTTGAGGCCGTTTTGTTGACATTACTTATCAAGGCGTACTGTTATCGTGACAATGAACTCCTTTTGCCTCTAATCTTATCTATCTAGAGAAGGATTGATAATAATTAATGAGATATTGTTGCTTGCGTTATAATATAAATTACATTTAGTCAAACCCATTCTATTCTGGAATTGTTAGCTCTAAAAAAAAGGCGAGGGGCATGTGAATGGACGACTACGCGCCGACCGCACGACGCGTGCGTGAGAATAGCGAGGGCTAATATAGGGCGATTGTGGGTATCAACGGCATACTGTCGTAATCATAACATCAAAGTATTTGGTGTATTTATTTGTCAATACCTACTTCATTTATTCAAGAATCTAGTTTTATTTTTTATAGAATTTTGAACCTACAACAATGTCGCTAATTCTTGCCACTCTGCTTCTCATTGTGTCTCTAATGGCGGCCCCTTCTAGGGTCATCACATGAGACTAAACAGTTTGTTCTTTTCTTAGTGCTAGTTTGACAGGTTGTTTGCCATAAATCTGTCTTTTTTATATTTGATATGTTTATACCTTTATATTGTTATTCCATTTTACCTACATATTTTATGACACTAAACATGATTATTAATAAATAAATGGTTTAGTAGATACTTACTCAATGTTTTATTTTTTTATTTTTTTTCTTGTGTCACTATCATTCTCAGTCTAGGGACACATTACTATAGGTACCTAGTTTTAATCTTCTAGATAAAATGCAATAGCTAATTCCGTATGCAAGATGAATTATAGATAGACTACGCAAAGAATAAATTATAATGTTTGCGTCCACACTAAAATTAAACAGTAGTTCATAAACTTCAAAAAGTTTAAAAAATCCATATATAATAATAATAATAATAATTCTTTATTGCACAGAAAACACAATGGAAAAAATACAACGAACAATATGCAAAGGTGAGCTTATTTCTAAAAAGAAATTTCTTGCAGCTAACCTGTGAGGAAAGGAAAAAATATTTATAGAGAGGTAGTCCTAGTGTACAATTAAGATTTAAAAGAAAGAAATAAAGTCAATATACTGTCAGACAAATCACAATACATCCTACACATACTATAAAATAAATTAATAGAATACAATAAATACATAGATACACATACATACTATAAGATACCCACTATGCGGAAGAGAGGATAATATATCTTGTATACGGTATTTTTTTGGGTAGGGTGTTTCATAGTGTGTAACAATGGTTAGTTTTTTACCCAGTGTTCAGGCTTCTCAGCACCTAATGACCTCGTAGGGGCCCATGAGCTACGAGGTAGCGTGACGATCACGTGCCAAGAAGTGATGAACGTCGGCGATTCACCGAGCTGAAGTTATGTGGGGTAGATCTAACCTGGCCTGTGCTTCGGTCCCGTCAACCTCCTGTCTCTCTGCAAGGCCCGGGTGCACCCTAGGCTCTTCTTGGTAGACAGGTTCTTCAGCCAACCAGGTATGACTGGCGGGCCAGCGTGATAGCACAGTGTCCAGCACAGGTTATGTTTCTACTGGTAAATACAAATCGGGCACGAAAATCCGAACTTTATCTGGTTCGAGAGACAACGGCACACTCAGCTATATTAACAATCCTGAGGGAATCTCGAATACATTCCAGATGCCCTGCGATTTAATTTCAAAACCCTGATCAAAAGGCGTTTACATTGCGAGGGCTTTCGTCTGTCAGTTGTCAAAACTGCCAGATTGACAGCTAACGTCAAATTAAAATGACCGTTCAGAAACCATCGATCGAATATCGATTTGGAATCGAACAATCACCCGCCCGGACAGGCACCCACCTGTCCCCTAATCTACGGGCAGCCGAGACAACGTTGCTACCGCTTGTTTTAGAACCGAGCCTCCTACTAGAACCTCTGCAGACCGGGGGGTCCTGTCCTTGCCAGGGAACACGTTAACAATGCGCCCCCTGCGCCAACGTAGTGGCGGTAGGTTAGCATCCTTAACCAGAACGAGGTCACCAACACTAGGGGGGCTAGTTTTGTCAGTCCACTTAAGGCGCTGTTGTAAGATATGCAGATACTCGAGCGACCAACGCTTCCAGAAATTCTGAGTAAACTGCTGCAACATCTGATACCTTGACAACTTCACCGATACAATTTCACTCCCTCGAAGGGGTGCTCGGGCAACGCGTTAAGTGGCTGTCCTATCAAGAAATGGCCTGGGGTCAGAGCCTCCAGGTCATTTGGATCCGAGCTGAGCGGACACAACGGTCGCGAATTGAGAACGGCCTCGATCTTACAAAACAATGTCGCGAGCTCCTCAAAAGTCAGCGCGGTCTGACCTACTATACGCCCCAAGTGCGTCTTAGCTGACTTAACTACGGCCTCAAAAATCCCACCCCAGTGGGGGAAAATCGGTGGGCTGAAGGTCCACTGTATACTCCGACGGGAGAGGGCCGTTCCAATATCCACTTTATTTACATTCAAAAAGTTGACTATCTCTCGTAAGTATCGTTCCGCACCTATGTAGTTAGTGCCGTTATCAGAGCGGATCAAAGTTGGAAGTCCCCTTCGAGAAACAAACCTATCCAAACAAGCAATGAAAGCCTCTGTCGAGAGATCAGCAACGAGCTCGAGATGTACCGCCTTGGTGGATAAACAAACAAACACACCTAGGTACGCCTTGTATTGCTTAGCGGTACGCAATCGTGAACTCTTCACCATAAACGGTCCTGCAAAATCCGTACCAACACCTGAAAACGGTCTGACCTCATTCACACGATCAGGGGGCAAGTCCCCCATGAGAGGTTGCATCGTGGCAGCCTTAAGTCGATAACAAGGCATGCACCGAAACACGATGTTCCGTATGGCACGGCGGGCAGATAAGATCCAAAACTCCCGCTGGAGCGTGGCCAACAACGCGTTACAGCCGGCATGCGCGTTTTTAATATGATGATCAGTCACCAGCAATTCAACTAACTGTCCCCCCTTGGGGAGCAGAAGTGGGTGACGAGCCGAATACGACAGATTCGCATTGCGCAATCTTCCTCCTATCCTACCCGAAGTAACCCGGTCGAATCAACAAAGGGGTTGAGACGCGCGACGGCTCCCTTCAATTTCGAACGTCCACTTCGTATAATCTCCAATTCTGCCCCAAACTTCGAGGACTGTACCAACCGGACCAAATTCAACAGCGACTCGTTTCGCTCTGCCGGAGTCAGAATAGGGTTCAACGTTCGCTGATCGCGAGGAGTACGACAATTTCGAGCGAATCTCCTAATCCAAGTGGACACGTTTATCAACTTGTCAAGTGAGCTATATCGGTCCAGCAGAAACCCGGCGTCAGGGTCCTCAGCCTTCTGGGTAACATGCACGGCCGCTCTGGGGCCATGATCCGAAGATACTACTACGTGGCTGTGGGGCAAGTCCGATTCTCTCTTGGCAAGCCAGGGTGGTCCCCACCACAAATGGTGTCTAACGAGTACAGGAGCCTGACATCCCCTGGATGCACAATCAGACGGGTTCAATTCTCCTGGTACATGTCTCCAGGTCAGTGGGACCTCAGACGACACAATCTGGGAGACACGGTTCGCAACATAAACCTCTAAGTTATGGACCGAAGCCTTCAGCCAGTACAAAACAATCTGGCTGTCCGTCCAAGCGTACACCGTATCCTCCAAAACCACTGACCCACGCAACACTGTTAGAGTGTGATTCAAAAGTTTGGTCAAAAGAGCAGCCCCGGACAGTTCCAGTTTTGGAATCGTCATCCTTGTCCGAATAGGCGCTACCTTGCTTTTTGCCAAAACCAAACGCACGTCGACCTCCCCGGTGGAGGTGACGGTTCGCAAATAAACCGCTGCCGCAAACCCTCGTTCAGAGGCATCACAAAACCCGTGAAGGGTTGCCCTGTAATCCCCAGCAGGGACCAATTTCCTCGGCAGCGATACATTATTTATGTCCGATAGCGAGGTGAACATTCGCGTCCAATCAGTCAACAAATCACCTGAGAGGTGGGTGTCCCAGGTCAACTGAGCCGCCCATAGCCTTTGCATAAAACATTTGAGAGCAAAGGTGACTGGAGAAATCCATCCTTTCGGGTCGAACGTTCTCGCAATCGTTGACAGTACTGACCGTTTCGTCCAGGCCTTCGGTGTTTCTAAAACCACCCGATAGGTAAACTCATCATGGACGGGCCGGTACTGAATTCCAAGCACTGACAACATGTTAGGGTTGTCAGGATCCTCAAAAATGTGCGGGTCTTGATGAAACTCATCTGGGAGACCAGCCATCAACTCAGGGGAGTTGGACATCCACTTGCGTAGTTCATAGCCGCCTCGTTCCAGCAATTGAATGAGCTCGTCACGTCGGTCCAGAGCTTCCTCTACACTGGCTGCCCCTGTGCAGACGTCATCGACGTACAAATCTTGCTCCAGGATAGCGGCGGCTCTAGGATAGCTCACACGGTCACGCGATGCCAACTCCCGCAGGGTACGCATCGCCAAATACGGGCTAGACCGTAAGCCATACGTGTTCGTGTTTAACTCATAGACCTTGACTGGCTCGGCCGTGGTCTCACGCCAAAGTATCAACTGATACCTTCTGTCAGCCGGATGAATTACCGTTTGCCTAAACATCATCCGAATGTCTGCGACAAATACAATCTGGTGTCTCCGAAAGCTCGTGAGAATATCCGAAATATCACGACTCAACTTGGGTCCCGAATGTAGACACTGATTCAGGGACATCCCGTTCGAGGTAGGTGCTGACCCATCAAAAACAACTCGAATCTTGCCGGTAGGGGTTCGCAGGACGGCATGGTGTGGAAGGAAACAATGATCCTCAGATCTCCAGTCCACACCCGATACCGACATGTGTCCTAACGACTCATACTCCCTCATGAAATCAACGTATTTTTGTTTAAATACGGCGTCCCTTGACATCCTACGCTCCATCGACATCAATCTCGTCTCAGCCATCTTCCTAGATTCTCCTAGTGGCGGTCGATCGGCCCTGAAAGGAAGTCGAGTTACAAAACGACCAGAACGAAGGCGACCAGTACTATTCTGGTAAAACAACTCGCACTCTTCTTCGTCTGCGTCGACTCGACGAACGGTGGGAGGTTCCTCTATCTCCCAGAAACGTTGGATAGCGTCTGACAACGCTGAGCCAATAAGTATGCCATCTGACTCGGCAGGCCTAACCATTGGCAATGCCGGACCCGTGATCACGTGACCAAACTTTGTATCCACAGCAATCAACCCGTCCGGCTGAAGAACTCGCCGATCCGACAACAGAAACCTACCCAGAACGTCTGCTCCCAGTAGCAGGTCGACCGGGGCTGGAGTGTCAAAATCGGGATCCGCCAACTTGAGTCCTGATGTCAGGAATCGAACGGCCGGATTCAACTTCACCAAGGGGTGTCTGCCCATGACATGCGTCATTACTAAAGCTTGCACGGATGTTTTTGTCAAAATGTCATAACGTGGAGAGAACGTGATCACCGATTGACCAACTACATTCCCCACGCCCCGTATTGATTTATTATACCTATTTACCTTGAGGCCCAACCATTTTGCTAAATCATTCGATACAATGCAGCCCTGAGCTCCAGAATCTAATAGGGCGCGAACGTATGTTGGGTTGCCCGCCAAATCCCAAACAAGCACAGAGGCGATCGGTAACACCACCGTCTCCGGTTGGGGGGCAACAAATTGTTGGGCCGCAAATTCCTAGCGAGGGCCCCCGGGGCCCCAATCTGCCTGTAACCGATCAGGTATGCAGCTATACGCCAGAGGGTCCCATTGTACAAATGGCCCACGCGCCGGTTCCATTGCCACCCTACGACGCCCCGTAAAGGGGGGTGGGCGTGAATTCAACCGTGGCCGCTCCATGAGCGGGGGGGACATCACATGTGACCGACGAGGACGAGGCGACGAGCGGGGCGACAACTGAGGCGGCGTCCGAACCGCACCCGCATAGCTCGAAGGTGTCCCATGCCACCCGCCCGTTACGGCCTGCTCAACACACCCAATGTCCCGCTGAGTCGGATGCTGAGTCGCAACCGAAAACTCAGGGCCCCCCATGTAATGACCCTGAGTGCGGCCCTGCACCCTAGTACTGCCCTGTGCACGTGGGGACGTTGGCCCCTGAGTTGCGCTCCGAGTCGCAAACGAATTCTCAGGGCCCCATGCCGTGTCACCCTGGGTACGGGCCCTGTGGTGGCTGTTGGCCGGACCGGTTCATGCACAACAGATTGTTGTGGGCCCCACCACAATATCCGCACATTTGTGTGCGCGTGCAGTCCCTAGCCATGTGTGGCCTGAGGCACAGGAAACACCAGCTCCGCTGCTTGGCCATCCGGCGCCGTCCCTGAACCCTAAGTTCCCTGAACTTATTGCAATTGGCCACAGCATGGCCAATCTGCCTACAACATGGGCAGGTCTCACCATGTGGGGTCAATGCACTCACAGTCCCATATGACTGCCGGTTGGTGCGGTCCTTCCTCGTCGGAGGGCCCCTACTCACAGCGCTCCCGGCAGCTCTCTGTGGCTCCGAAGGATGGGTGACCGTCAACCCCAAATTCTCTGCCCGTCGAGCCTCCTCTTCCAAAAATCCGACCAAGTCGGAGAAGGCGGGCAGGTCCTCGGCCGACCTCCCGTGAGACTGTTCGAAACGAGTCTGCACGTCAGCGGGTAGGCGGGAAAGTACAATGTACAACAGTAAGTACGAACATTCACCAACCGGAAGTCCAAGATTCTCTAGAGCCTTGGTGACGGACAACAATGGGTTCAAAACCTCCGTCTGTATGGCCCCGACCTTGTTCACAACCGGGATGCTAAACAAACGGTTCAGTTGGGCATCGGCCAACCTCCGTTTGTTGTGGTAACGTCTGACCAACAATTGCCTGGCCGTCTCATAGTTACCCTTAACTGTCAAATGAGCGACCAGCTCCCTAGGCTCACCCATCAATGCTGCCACCAGCTGAGCCATCTTGACAGACTTGGTAATGTCCGATCGCATGTGCACCAAACTGTCGAACAGATTGATGAAGCTCATCCATTCACCGGACACGCCGTCAAAGGTAGGCATAGTTATGGCAGGTAACCTGGACCCCGATCCCTGATGCGGCAGAGGTGCTTCAATGTCACCATCATGGCTGGACTCGCGCTGTCTACGTATGTCCGCAGCCTTCTGCGTGATAGCAGCTGCCATCTCCATACCTTGGTCGACATCCCCTATCAACCGTGACAGCCTGTCAGGTGCACAACCATCAACTGATTCCGCCTGCGCGGACAATTCGAGCACCCTATTGTAACCTTCCTTAACGTCCATAGACCACTCCAATACCACATCATGCCTATCTAAACGGTCTATCAGACCGTGTGCGGAGGAAAACCATCTGAGTTCCTTAGATTCACCCTTCTGGATTTCAGATAACGACATGATCGGAACGATAGTGTTGATTAAAATCAGCGATAAAAACATTTTTTTTATAATTTGTGGTGATTTTAATAATAATAATAATAAATAATAAATCTTTTTATTTCAGGTATAAAAACCCATATTGACAAATACCTTAAAAACTAGAGATATATAACATTTTATGAACCTAATCTAACTTACTTTAACTTAACTTAAACCTAGCTAGGGATTTTCTTCCTCGTCGGTCTCGCCTCCCTATAGCGTCTGTATACGATGCCTTCCGGCCAGTAGTCCTTGGCCAGGAACATCTTCTTGAGTTCGGTCGGAGTTAATGTCAATCTGTTAGAGGATAATAATATTTGTACTAGATTAAAATCTTTATTTTTATGTCACAACATGAACTATCTGTTTTTGGAGCCTACTAGAATTACTGCAACATCTGCTACCTGCATTGACAATATATTTACTAACATTACGCCCATTTTCAAATCGGTCATCAATAAATTAACCTCTGATCACTCTGGTCAGATAGGTATATTCAATATTAAAATAAAAAAGGACCAAAAAGAGGATATTACATGTGTGCCCGTTAGTGACACTCGGCTTGAACACTACAGGAATAATATTTTAGATAAACTATGGGAAATACCATACAGTGACGATCCAAATTTGTTGTACAACTCAGTATTTAACCTTGTCAAAAATGAATATGATACGGTATTTAAATCAAAAACTATAAAAGTTAATAACAAAGCTTTGTTTAGTGATTGGGCGACAGTTGGAATTCATAGGAGCAGACGAAGATTATATGAACTCTATGAAGAGAAATCATATAACAAAAATACGGCCTTTCTAGATTATGTTCGTAGTTATTCAAAAATGTTTAAACGCGTTTGTGCCGTAGCTAAATCTAATTTCATTAAAAACAAAATTGAATCTGGTAGCATTGTAATGAAAACGACTTGGCAAATTATAAACAGAGAGACTGGAAAGGCCAAAGCTACACATAATAACTTCAAGCTTAAGATAGATAATCAATTGCTAAGTACAGACCTAGAAGTAGCAAAAGCTTTCGAAAATTTCTTTACGGACATTCCAGTTTCAACAACCAAGTCTTTAAATTCATCTCCCGCTGCTGCTGAATCTATACTTAAACAAAACTTTGAGGAATGTAAAACAGATTTTAAATTTAGACACGTAAATAATGAAGACATTGTAAAAGCGTTTAAATCCCTGGAAATGAAAAAGACAGCTGACGCCCATGGTCTATCAGTAAAAATTATTAGTTCCATTGTAGATTGTATTGCACCTCACCTTTGTTGTATATTTAATCAATGTATAGATAATGGTGTGTTTCCTGACTTGATGAAACTAAGTAAAGTTATACCTTTATTCAAAGCTGGTAGTACGTCACACCCCACCAATTTTAGACCCATATCGATACTACCAACGCTTAGCAAAATATTTGAAAAACTCATACTTAATCAATTGCAAAGTCATTTTTATCTCAATAATTTAATTCATATTGCTCAGTTTGGTTTCACAAAGGGTCGTTCAACAGCCGATGCTGGTGTTGAACTAATCGACAATATTTTTGATGCCTGGGAAGACGCAATGGATGCAATAGGTGTCTTCTGCGATCTATCCAAGGCTTTTGATTGCGTCCATCATGACACTCTTGTCAGGAAGTTACGCCATTATGGTGTAAAAGATCAGGCACTTGGCCTTCTGGAGTCATATCTAACAGATAGGGTTCAGATGGTCGATGTTAATGGGAAAAGATCACCTGGGTCTTCAATAAGTATAGGCGTACCGCAAGGTTCAATTCTTGGTCCTTTCTTGTTTTTAGTATATATTAATGATTTACCTAACCTTGTTAAAGCAAAACATGGGTTAGTATTGTTTGCCGATGATACTTCTTTGATATTTAAAGTTAAAAGACAGCAATCAAATTATGACGAGGTAAACAATGCTATCTCTAGTATAGTGAACTGGTTTACTGTTAACAATTTATTACTTAATGAAAAGAAAACTAAATGTATTAAATTCGTGTTACCCAATGTGAACCCGGTAACTACAGACATATTTATAAAAGGACAGAGATTGGACCTTGTGCAGTCGACTGTCTTTTTGGGCATTACTTTAGACGCCAAACTACAATGGGATCCTCTTATAAATAAATTGTCGAACAGACTGAGTTCGGCAGCGTTCGCAGTTAAAAAAATTAGAGCTCTTACCGACGTAGACACCGCTAGACTAGTCTACTTTAGTTACTTTCATAGTCTAATGACCTATGGTATTTTATTGTGGGGTCACGCTGCGAATGCTAATAGTATATTTATTCTGCAGAAACGGGCTGTTCGTGCAATTTATAGATTAGGGCCTAGAGTGTCACTGAGGGAAAAGTTTAAAGAAATCAATATTCTGACATTTGTGTCTCAATATATCTATGACAATCTTGTGTATGTAAAAAGAAATATAACTAATTTTCAGAAGTACAGTGATATACACAATTTTAATACTAGAAATAAAGACAAGTTGGTTGCTTATGTAAGCCGACTACATAAAATTAGTAATTCTTTTAAAGGCAATTGTATACGCTATTACAATAAGGTCCCTACTGATATTAAAAACTTACCTTTAGACAAGTTTAAAATAATAATAAAACAGAAATTGTATAAAAAAGGTTACTATAGGATATCTGATTACTTAGAGGACAGATGTCCATGGGAATAGATTGTTTGAGTAACAGGCTGTTTCGATATATAGTTAGCATTCATTTTGTAATTTGACAATATTTTATTTAAAAAAGGAAACGCAAAAGATGCGACGACTGTGGAGTTTCTTCGGTGAGCTCTTCTCCACAGATTCCGCCATTGTGTTAGTGAACTCACCCAAAAAAATGTAATGACGGATTTAAGTGATGTAACAACATCCTATGGAAATAAATGATTTTTGATTTGATTTGATTTGATTTGATACTTACTCACAATTTGCAGTAACTCAATTTTATTGGACCCTCCAGTTTATAACCCAAACGAGGGAACCCTAAACTATAACTTAAACAATGTTGTTTTCCTTAAACAATAGGAACCGAGTTTTATATCTATATAAATTCTGTAAATAACAATTTAGTTTCCCTTTATCATTACAACACACACAGATAGTCAATATTAGTTCAAGTTATAAATTGCTATAAACTGAAAACAATGTAATAGCCTGCTATCAATAGATGTAACTACCTATGTTAACCAAAACATTCATTCAATAGCATTACTAGACCACTAATAGATTGACTAACTGGTAATTCAATGCAAATTTCAATTCAATATCTGTCTGTCTACTACCAGCAATAGACCTATAGCTTACAATACTACCAATCTATGTGGATATAGGAACAACAACCAAGTTACCTAACCGCCTATACCTACAGATTGATAGTCCCAAATCGTGCCTTCCTGGAGCCCTTGACGGCTGCAAATCTCAGGAAGCCACGCTCTAGCTACCAAAATGTTCAGGCTTCTCAGCACCTAATGACCTCGTAGGGGCCCATGAGCTACGAGGTAGCGTGACGATCAGGTGCCAAGAAGTGATGAACGTCGGCGATTCACCGAGCTGAAGTTATGTGGGGTAGATCTAACCTGGTCTGTGCTTCGGTCCCGTCAACCTCCTGTCTCAGCTTACAATACTACCAATCTATGTGGATATAGGAACAACAACCAAGTTACCTAACCGCCTATACCTACAGATTGATAGTCCCAAATCGTGCCTTCCTGGAGCCCTTGACGGCTGCAAATCTCAGGAAGCCACGCTCTAGCTACCAAAATGTTCAGGCTTCTCAGCACCTAATGACCTCGTAGGGGCCCATGACCTACGAGGTAGCGTGACGATCAGGTGCCAAGAAGTGATGAACGTCGGCGATTCACCGAGCTGAAGTTATGTGGGGTAGATCTAACCTGGTCTGTGCTTCGGTCCCGTCAACCTCCTGTCTCTCTGCAAGGCCCGGGTGCACCCTAGGCTCTTCTTGGTAGACAGGTTCTTCAGCCAACCAGGTATGACTGGCGGGCCAGCGTGATAGCACAGTGTCCAGCACAGGTTATGTTTCTACTGGTAAATACAAATCGGGCACGAAAATCCGAACTTTATCTGGTTCGAGAGACAACGGCACCCTCAGCTATATTAACAATCCTGAGGGAATCTCGAATACATTCCAGATGCCCTGCGATTTAATTTCAACACCCTGATCAAAACGCGTTTACATTGCGAGGGCTTTCGTCTGTCAGTTGTCAAAACTGCCAGATTGACAGCTAACATCAAATTAAAATGACCGTTCAGAAACCATCGATCGAATATCGATTTGGAATCGAACACCCAGCCTATCACCTTTCAACGTATGTGTCGATATAAGTCTTTCCTGATGATTCCTGTCCGAATGAAGCAATCCGACTTCAGTTCAATATTTTGGTTAGGTATATACATTATTTAGAAGCTACGTGTTATCTTAATTCCCCCCCCCCCCCCCCCCTCTCTTCAGTTACAAAATTCACTCATTTCGCGTTGGTATTGCCGGCCACCTCAATTTTCACTAATTAACAACATGAAACTTATAAAAAAAATCGGAAATCGGTGCTTTAGGATGTCCAAAATCATATTGAAAAGAAAAACAAACCATGAAGATACAACAATGCGAAATATGGCTCATCTTCCGGGCTCCTAGAATTAGCCAATTTTCGGAAAAAACGAACACAATCTCTAGCTTTGCACTATGAAATGTCATGGACCAGCAGCCTTATGGCGTAACTCTCTGAAGTTCATAGCGTGTGTCTATGGTTCATCTCATGCTCATACAATTTAATCGATTGCGGTGTATCACCGAAGGCTTCTAGGCTTCATTCAATGAGCTTGGGTTTGGCCTCCATTATCATGCTACTTGCGTGATACCAATTTGACAGATGAAGCTGGTGCAAGGTGTCAAACGTAAAAGTCTATATGAAGTTCATAACTCAGACGACTTACGCCATAAGGCTGCTGTTCTGCCTGGCCTGTGGCTGGATGACGCGCCGACTCGACTGTGCGACGCGTGGAATGTTGTTTAGTACAGTTTGCCTAAAGTAAAGCTTACTGCGCAGTAGGATAACCGTAGTAAAAAGTAGCAAGGTTTAATGTTGTGACAGCCTTTCTCCTCTAGCATATGAAGGGGAAGATGAGATAGGACAACCGTATTCTGAAGTAGTAAGGTATAATTCTGCTTGACAGACATACTTAAATGGATTTTGTTTGGTCCACTGATGACTTAAGAATGTGGTAACTAAATTATTTTGGATCCTTTGTTTACCAGTTATACTATGTGTATGAATAAACTTTTCTTGGGAAGGTATAAGACCATTTTTTTTAATGTTCGTTTAACTTGATCCAAATAAGTACATAATGAAATGAATTATATTCTATTCTATTAGATTTTGATACAACATATACATATGAGTCATATGGTATGAATAAAACCAAAGTACAACTGCAAAACAAAGAACACTTTTAAAATTTCAATTTTTCGAAACTATAGAAGTTAGAGATTTAAAATAAAAACTTTTTATGGCAAATTTTATCAACTTTGCTTGAAACGATAGTTCAAAATTAAACTCGAGTTTTTTTCGAGTCTTATTTATTTTGTAAATATATTATGTACTTAAAAAGTTATTGCAATTTTAAAATTGTGATACTTAGTTTTGCAGGCCGGGGTAGATAGATATTCTACTCAAACAAAGCTAGTAATGTGCTCATTATTTTGACATCCTTCTTTGAGCAAAGTCGACATTGCCGCGCTATTAGGAGGAGCCAGAAAAGGTGCCGACAATTTCCCGTGAAAATCCATTACTGTCGTGTTTTAGCGACCGGCAATTTCCTGTCAAATTCCATGATTGTCGAGCTTTGTTTCGAATATGGTAAAAAAAAGGTAGCGCAAAAAGGCTTAATTCAGAATTTGAATATGTGTGACAAAAAAAAAGAGCGGACGATCTTCTTGCCACTAAAAAAGGTACTGCTAAAAGGCTTTATTCAGAATTTGGTTATGTGTGACAAAAAAAAACTCACTCTCAATTTTATAGTAAGCTGGTTTTATTTAATTACCCTCATTATTTGTGTAAAGTACTATACAAGCCTTGGTCCGCAATGACTGCACTGCTGGCCACACTATGAAGTCCTCGAGCTTAGCTTAGCTACGCTCTCGGCCTATAAGCTTGGTCACCATTGCAGCCTTTGATGACCGCGCTATAAAAGCCTCGACCTTCGATCTCGGCATTTATTCCAGCTTGTCCATCAAAGGCTGCAAAGCTGATCGCGCTGTATAGGCCTTAAGCTGCGCTGTGCTGCGCTTTCGGCCACCAACAGTGCGACCAGCAACGCAGTCATTACAGACCGCGACAGTAATCGAAGTGGTGGAAGTATTACGTATGACATTCAATAAAGGAATCGAACGAAAGAAACTAGATTATGCTTTCTCACTTGCACACTGCTGTCTTTAGTGTGCAAGTGAAACAGAATTATTTCTGATGCTTCAATTCAATTCGTTTCTCCGATGGCGCACGTTATACTCACCTTCATTTTATTAAAATAATATTACTTACTGTACGGTTCCGACGTCACCGCACATTTTTCCTACGAGGCATTTTAGCATTTTAGTTTTATTTCATTCAGTATTCATATAACCACCAAGGCGTTAGGTACTCACCCATTCATCCCCATTTATATCAAGTTCCAAATATACCCAAATTTATTTTTTATGAACATTTTGTTCATCTCTCTATATCATATTCTAAAGAGTACGTCCTACACCGTACACTTACTTTTTATTTAATGTTGAAAAGTGGCATGGCACGACATGGAAACATTTTATGGGATTTGCATTCTGCTAAGCAGATTTATGTTTGCTTAGATCCCCTGAGAGTTTTAAGAGTATTCATTAGTTGTGCGAAATATTTTTAAAGATATATTTCATATTTTTGGCGCCATTTTTATGATACCTATTTTTATGGGACTAGTCGTTTAGGCAAACTGTTACAAGCTATATTCAACGCGTAGTACGGTCGGCGCGTCGTCCAGCTACAAGCTATATTTCCCCTCGCTGTTCTCACGCGTCATGCGGTCGGTCGGCGCGTCGCTTTCGCCAGCCACAAGCTATATTACCCGTTACTGTTCTCACGCGTCATGCGGTCGGTCGGCGCGTCGCTTTCGCCAGCCACAAGCTATATTACCCCTTACTGTTCTCACGCGTCATGCGGTCGGTCGGCGCGTCGCTTTGGCCAGCCACAAGCTATATTACCCCTTACTGTTCTCACGAGTCGTGCGGTCGGTCGGCGCGTCGCTTTCGCCAGCCACAAGCTATATTACCCCTTACTGTTCTCACGCGTCGTGCGGTCGGTCGGCGCGTCGCTTTCGCCAGCCACAAGCTATATTACCCCTTACTGTTCTCACGCGTCGTACGGTCGGTCGGCGCGTCGCGATCGCCAGCCACAAGCTATATTGCCCCTCGCTGTTCTCACGCGTCGTGCGGTCGGTCGGCGCGTCGCGTTCGCCAGCCACAAGCTATATTGCCCCTCGTTGTTCTCACGCGTCGTGCGGTCGGTCGGCGCGTCGCGTTCGCCAGCCACAAGCTATATTGCCCCTCGCTGTTCTCACGCGTTGAGCGGTCGGTCGGCGCGTCGCTTTCGCCAGCCACAAGCTATATTGCCCCTCGCTGTTCTCACGCGTCGCGTGGTCGGTCTGCGCGTCGCGTACGCCAGCCACAAGCTATATTGCCCCTCGCTGTTCTCACGCGTCGTGCGGTCGGTCGGCGCGTCGCGTTCGCCAGCCACAAGTTATATTGCCCCTCGCTGTTCTCACGCGTCGTGCGGTCGGTCGGCGCGTCGCGTTCGCCAGCCACAAGCTATATTGCCCCTCGCTGTTCTCACGCGTCATGCGGTCGGTCGGCGCGTCGCATTCGCCAGCCACAAGCTATATTGCCCCTCGCTGTTCTCACGCGTCGTGTGGTTGGTGAGCGCGTCGCGTTCGCCAGCCACAAGCTATATTGCCCCTCGCCGTTCTCAAGCGTCGTGCGGTCGGTCGGCGCGTCGCGTTCGCCAGCCACAAGCTATATTGCCCCTCGCCATTCTCACTCGTCGTGCGGTTGGTCGGCGCGTCGCGTTCGCCAGCCACAAGCTATATTGCCCCTCGCCGTTCTCACGCGTCGTGCGGTCGGTCGGCGCGTCCCGTTCGCCAGCCACAAGCTATATTGCCCCTATATTGGGGACCCCACATAGATAAATTGGCTGGTAAGTTAAGTTCTGCGGCTTACGCTGTTAGGAACATCAGACAAAGCACGGATGTGGCTACATCTAGGCTAGTATATTTTAGTTACTTTCATAGTGTGATGTCCTATGGTATCTTGTTGTGGGGGAAAGCAGCGGATATTCAAACTATTTTTATTTTACAGAAAAGAGCTATTCGAGCAATTTATAATTTAAAACGAACAGACTCCTTAAGAGAGCTTTTTAAAGAAATTGACATACTAACAGTAGCTAGTCAATTTATTTTCGAAAATATAATGTATTCTTTATTGCACAGAAATCTTAATAGTAAGGTAACAAAACATTTTATGAGCAAAGGCGAGCTTATCTCTAAAGAGAGATTTCTACCAGCAAACCTAGGCAGGACAGGAAAAATTGTGCAACAGGAGAGTCCTAGAGCGCAATAAAACTGTACACATCTAATTGTTTACAACTAAAACATAATAAATGATATAATAAAAAATGAATGAATGAAAATAAAATAAATGATATAGTAAATGATTTACACTAAATAAAATACAAAAGCACAAAATTAAATATATATCAAACATATACTACTTATATATACATATATAAAAGTACCTATCACGAAAGAGAAAGGAAATGCTCTTTCAATCTTGTCTTAAAAGTGAAAATTGAGGGACTATCTCTAATAGCGCAGGGAAGTGCGTTCCACAGTCGGATCGCCGTTAACCTAAACGAGTGTTTGTAAGCGGCATTGTTATGCCGAGGAGTAGAAAGACGAGACATCGTGTGGGATCTCCGGTTGCTATGCCTGGAGGAAATAAACTCGAAACGTTCTCGAAGATATGAGGGGTAGCGGGGATTTCGCAAAATGTTGAACAGATAGGAGAGAACGTGCATATCACGAGGAAATCGGATCGGAAGCCACCCCAACTCCTTGCGATAATGTGAGACATGGTCATACTTGCGCAGCCCGAAGACAAACCGAATCCCGAGGTTTTGAAGTCGTTCGAGTTTGTTCAGTTGTTCTTCGTTCGCACCGATCCAGCAAACATCCGCATAGCCGATTAAAGGTAGTAGGAGGGACTGGGCAAGGGTAATTTTAGTCTGCTGCGGCAGGAAGTGCTGCAATCTCCGTAGGGAGTGAAATGACGCAAAGACTCGTCTGCTGACCTCACTAACATGGGGCGACCAGGACAACAATTTATCAAATACAACCCCAAGATTCTTGGCCTTCTCGCTGTATGAAATTATGTTACCATCATACACTATAGGGTCGACGGGCATTTTCTGAACTAGGTTATGAGAGTGACGAGTACCCAAAATCATGGCCTGCGATTTGCCCGGGTTGACAAGCAGACCATATGAGGTAGCCCATTTCCTGATGTTATCGAGATCAGCGTTCAACGCCTCTACTGTCAGATTCACATCACACGGAGAGAAGTGCCGATATATTTGAAGGTCATCTGCGTACAAATGATAAGAAGAGGTAAGAACGTCAGAGATGGAGTTAATGAATACCGAGAAGAGGAAAGGAGAAAGGATTCCTCCCTGCGGAACACCTGCGGAGAGATCACACCAGTCCGTTGAGATCTCCTCAGACTTAATGCGTTGCTGGCGATCTCTCAGGTAGGAGTCAAACCAGCGAGCAGAGTGCGAGGAGACATTAAGTGACTTTAAAATTTCAACTAGTATATCGAAATCGACGCAGTTGAAGGCGCTACTGAAATCAAGCAGTGTAAGGACCGTAAGCTGCTTTTGATCCATAGCTAATTGAATGTCGTCAGTGACTTTGAGCAGTGCTGTGGTAGTGCTGTGACCCGGCCTGAAACCTGATTGGTGGGGATTCAGTAACATTTTTGAGGAAAGGTAGGAGGAGAGTTGGGAGTGAACAATTGATTCCAGGGCTTTGGAGAGGATAGGCAGAATAGAAATGGGACGGAAATCTTTAAAGGAGGCGGGATTGGACGTTTTGGGGAGGGGAATCACAAGTGCCAATTTCCACTGGCTGGGGTAGCAACATTGGTCAAGCGACACATTAATTATGTGGGTGATGAGAGGTAACAGAACATCAATGATAGTTGTTATCATCTGAGAACAGATCTTGTCCTCACCTATGGCCTTCGACGAGATTGCTAGTATTGCCCTCCTTACTGCGCCGATTCCGGCAGGGATAAAATTAAATGCTGAGTTGAATGCTATTGCCTTTGACCGTAGGTTACGAAGGGTTGCATCCTTGACGAGGGGGTCCATCGCGACAGGGGGAGTTGCAAAGAAACTATTGAGACCCCGGAGATCGACATTTCCGGCTGCCAAGTCCCGGGACTTACCAACACCAAGGGTCTTCAGGAACTTCCAGACCTGTGCTGGAGTATAGCTCTCGATACATTCGTAGATATGACGGCGTTTAGAATCACGACACAGGCGAGTGCAACGATTACGGAGGCGTTTGAAAATTAAAAGATTCTCATCGGTCGGATCCCTCTTATATCTAGACTTGGCACGGTTTCTCTTAGCCATCAGACCCTTAATGGTGTCAGTAAGCCATGGTGCAGGGAGATGCTTAACTCTAACCCTCTTGACCGGGGCATGCTTATCAAACAAGCTCAGGACAATAGAGTTGAAGATCCGTACTTTGTCATCAATGGTCTCACTACCGTAGACAGGCGACCAGTCGACAGAAGAGGCGTCTGAATTAAGGGAGGTTATATCCATGCCCTTGAAGCTACGAATGTCAAGGAAATTATTTATGTATGTAGGCAAGAACCTTACAACATTTTCCAAACTTAGCGATAGCTGTAATGTTTACCTAAGAAATAATCACAGACTATGTGCGCCCCGTTTTAGACTCGCGAAGGTTAGCAATTCTTTCAAGGGTCAGTGCATTCTCTACTACAATAAGATACCTCTGGAGATTTTGAAATTGCCATTTGAGCAATTTAAAAAGCATGTTAAAGCGACTTTGTCGAAAAAGGGATATTACAATGTTCAAGATTACTTAAATGACAGGACTGTATGATATGGCTCAACACAGACGTTGCTGTTAATAATTGTGTAATTATTTATTCCAGCTTATTAAATAAAAATAAATCATAATTGTATTAGTTAAGCACAACCTATTTTTAAAAAGGATCTAAAAATCAATCTGTGGGAGTTTCTACGCCCTTCTTCTCCCACAGTGGTCCAATGTAGAGAAGAGGCAAAAAATGACGTTTGCTAAGTATATGTAAATATCTACAGTAATAAAGTACTTTTGAGTTTGAGTTTGAGTTTTGCCCCTCGCCTTTCTCACGCGTCGTGCGGTCGGTCGGCGCGTCGCGTTCGCCAGCCACAAGCTATATTGCTCCTCGCTGTTCTTATCAAGCGTCGTCCTGCAAATGATCCCTATTTAGAGGCCCAGTAGGCGGGGTTCTCTCTTCTTTCCTATAACTAAATCCTTGTCAGGTTAGGCCAATTCTACCTTACAAAAAAAACTTAATAATACTCGTATGTGCTCAAGAGGCCAAAGTAGAAACAAAATAGACAGAATCATCGTTTTATTTAATTATCACATAGATTCACAACAGTAAACAGACAACCTTAAAACAACAAGTAATCGTGGACCGCAATAGTAGATCGTCACCAGGTCTGCAATGTTTTAATTTAGAGATAAACTACGATAACATGGCGCGCAAATGACAAAACATATACACTCTTATGATTAACGACACAAGGTTGATTCCCTATTGCAGGCGCCATGTTATCGTCGTTTATCTATTGCCGTTTCTTGGCCCAATGCACAGACAGCTGCTCAAATAAACTGCTGCTCAAATGTCGTGGCAAATGTCCAATCACATAACATAACATTTACATACAGACACTTACATTGATGCTGACCCCACACTAGAATACCCTGTGTCTTGGGAACTAGAAACAGCAACAGCAGAAACATGTAAACATCCAACATTTTTTTCTTCGTGGTGTCATCCAGCTTATACGGGCCAGTCATAAGTAACTTATCTAGGGGGGCTACTCCCGGTCTGGTTGACCAATAACAGTAAAAGCCACTTCATTACCGAGCAGGGAAATAATATTACCTTTTACAAAGGTTTACCAGTGAAGGATTATTTTATTACTTTTCGATAACCGACTCCTTATCTGGCTTAGACCACAACTACTTATCAAGTTCACAGTTAGTTATTCTAAAACATAGACATTTTTTAGGGTTCCGTACCCGAACGTTGACAAATGGGACCCTATGACTAAGCCTCCGCTGTAAGACTGTCTGTCTGTCCGTCCGTCCGTCAGCGAGTTGTATCTCATGAACCGTAATTGGTAAAGAAACTTGATATATTCACAGATTTTGTATTTCTGTTGCCGCTTCAGCAGTATATAATGAATGAACCACACGAGATTTATTAAATGAAAAGGGGTTCCTCATAGAAGAGACTTGTTTAACGCCCCCATCGATATAAAAAACCATCATGATTCAAATATGATCGTACATATCGCGATTTACCACATGGTTGTGGTGGCGCAATTGGTGTAATATCGGTTTCGCAAAGGGGTTCGAGTCCACGTTCGGAAATAATATTATTATCTTTTTTTATTTTTTATTATTAGTGGTTAAGTTCTCTTGTACGAAGGTACGGAACCCTTCGTGTGCGAGTCCGACCCGCACTTGACCGATTATTTTAAATATTGGTACCTTAAACTAAAAGACAACCATAAACAAATAGTGTTTATGTTAAGCCAACACTTATCAAAAACAATGTACGTACGGTACGGTATCGTCGTACAAAAATACGCTCACCTTTGTACATGTATTTTCCATTTGTATTCGTCTGATTTACAATAGTGTTGTGCAATAAAAAGTTTGAAATAAATACTTTGACCTAAACCGTCTTAAAATGTTTCCTATGTATAAACTGTAAACTTTAACTTCCTTCATTACAATAGCTATATTACCCTCTAAATTTTATAATGGATTAACCTTCCATCCTGCAGGATAAATATATATAGATACCCTTCTTAACTTCAACATTTTACTAACATTGACCCCTCTGTATTTTTTTTTAAAGACTATTTTTAGCCTATGTATTCAAAATATCAAACGCTAACAAAACTCTACATTTTTAAAGTTCCGAGCTCTTAACCCATCGCACGCCATGGGTGGCTATCCACCGTGACTTGTCGCATGATGGCAACATGTGATAATCATCTTTACATACGTTGCGACAATAAGGTAATTGTATGGCGAAACAACAACAAAAGTGATTCAGTGCAAAACGGGACCACCAGGTCCATTTTTGTAGGTCGAGGGTGCTGCCATCTGAATCCTAGTGATAATTATGAGATTTGTATTTAAGACTATTGGTTTGCGTTCAATTAATGTCGTATGGTATGAGCATTTGTGTGTGTTATATTGTACAAGAAAGCCTGACCATGAGCCAATGAGATAAATAATTTATCATAAGTACATTATACGAACCTCTAACGGTGATGGAAACATCGTGATGAATCCTCCATAGCCGCGGCGATGGGCTAGCACGCCTGTCATTCCGTTTTTGAAATCTCCATACGCAAAATGTACACAAGTAGTTTCTCTACTAAATGCATTAAACTTGTACCTTGTACTCGTTGTAGCTTTAAGCCCTTATATACTAGAAGTTAAATTAATATATTATTTACCATACGTGGTAGAGAGAATATTGTGTACTTAAATTAAACATTGACAGTGAGTTTAAAGAATGAAGTTCAGCTTAATACTTTTAACATAATATGTATATTGATTTGTAATAAATGCCTGTGTCCACGGGCATCTTAAGGTGATAGAAAAAAAATGTTTATTTTTTTCGAATCAATTTACTCCACTATAAGTCATCTACAGATTTGATTTTCGGGTTAACGTTTATTGAGAATTTTAATTAAGATTCTCACGGAAGGATAACGCGATGGGATGAAATTTCCTCGTTAGAAATACCTCTAAATGGTTTTATTTTTTCCTGTAATTCTGAAATCCTAACAAATTTCATTGCGTAATTGCATTCAAAGTGTGTATATTATGTGTTCGTAAACTCTCCTTGAAAATGTTTTTGACAAAATACCGTAGTTTATTTTTAAACAATTTTTGTGTGGTTTGACGCTACGTTATTTTAGTTTGAGTCGAGCGCATTGTTTGCGGTCTCTTTTCTTTCTTATTTAGAAGTAATTAACGCTGTCACTTTCGTTTACATTCCTATTTTTTATATATATTTTTACTTATCGCCCTAAGATGCCATTTTCCCGTTTTTTGTTTTGAGTTTTATTACCATGGCATGAGTTTCAAAATCGCGATGCCTCAAACACTAGCGAAAACTAAGATGGATGAAACAGTAATACTAAACAGTGCAACATAGATTGGATTTCACAGCAGCAATAATAAACTGTTTTCACATCACAGTGGAACAACATTTAGCTTGGCACTAGCTGCCGATGCCGAACGAGCTCAAGTCAGAAGACTGGCCTTGCTGACACAACCATGTAAAGTGGGCAGCCTCAGCTTTGTCAGTTATAATATCACATACAGTTTGACATCTTACCTACCAATCATTTCAACATGGCATGTTTACAAATAAATAAGTCGTATCACATTTACATCACATCGTAAATCCCTCTGGTTTGGATTGGCCCTTTCGGCATTGGCACAGCATTCGGGCCAATCCAGCCCTTACCATTTTCTTAACAATATTAACTACGAGTAATGTGGTTTTGCAGGCCTCAAAACATCATCGAGAGACAAGCCTTGGCTGCCCCTCTGCACTAAAATCCAGTCACGTCTACTCACGCGGCATATTCCTAGAATTGTGCGGGTTCTGCGGGTTTTGTGGGCTCTGCGGATTCTGCTGGCCTAAACTAGCGCAGACAACGACCATGCCTTGCCACACATTTCGTAACTCTGTTGAAGCCACATACTGCATATCAGCAGTCAGGTCGGTGTCAACGCTCCTGGCAAACGACTGCATGCGCTGGTTCAGTGAAATATGTATATTGACCTGTTGGATTACGTCCTTTGGCTCAGTCGGAGTCCTGGCTAGTTGGGGAACAGCGGCACCGTTCGCCAGCTTCCTTATCACCCGTTTGGATACGGCCACAAGATCTATATGGCGTATCCCGATGTGGCAAACACTGAACATGCACGGATTCATCCCGGGATGGAACATCGAGTCCTCCAACACTGTCAGGACAGTACGGGCGTGGTCTATCACGCCTGTTGATTTAACCACTACGCGAGACAAGAAGAACCTTGCGTAACGGACAGACACGTCATTGAAGAAGTACACCTGGCAGAGTTGGAGCAGCCAGTTCACTAAACTGTTTAGGACGGTCAGAGCCGCTTTGTTCCAGGCGTTTCGCATCTGAAGAGGAAGTTGCTTGGGTATGGCTTTGGCCAGTTCTGGTAGAGAAGCGGGCGCAGTTTCCAGCCTCTTTTGTGCATCAATGAGGTCTGCTTGCAGGTTTTTGAGGCAGACAGCGTCTTGCCTGAGATGGAGGGCTTCTAGGGCGTGTTGTAGGTCGTCGGCGGGGTGAGCGGTTCCGGGGCGAGGGATCAGGTCGACCTTCTTGAGTGTGCGCATGACGTTTACTAGCTCCACAGTGAGGTGGCGTGCCGGGTTCTCACTCTTCCACCACTGGCGCACGCTGCTGTACAGCGCCAGGTCTTGTAGGCTAACCACCTGCCTCACATTGGTCCCGGTATTCCCGGGGAGATTAAATCTCACCTGCATGATGTTATCTCCAGCCTGGAAGTGAGAATGGTTAGGTCTGTTAAAACTCGCGAGGAATTATTGACCCTCATAATGCTGATTGTATTCATAGATTCTGATTTTGGATCACGAGTTTATGGTGTTTGCTTAAAGATAATTTAAGTTTTTGGGGTCACAGGCAGTAAATTCGTTTTAATTGTATGACTACCATATTAGCCTTACATCCAGATGGGAAATCAAGTAGTTTCCAATCATTTTCATATCGCTTACAATCCACAAGGCAATGAACTGTGAACGACATCAGAGTCAAAAAACGGCAAAACTGAGAATTTTCTGCTAAATATGCACGAAAGGTCAAGATACATGACCTCGAGTTCAATAAACTTCGGACTATATCAAGCTTTAAAAAATGGTAAAACTGAGAATTTTCTGCAAAAGGTCAAGTTCAAGGTCAAGGTGGGGATGTGGGAGTATTAGGGCGAGGTTGCGGCTAAATTCTTCGTTTCCCCACCCTAATACTCCCACATCCCCACGGTCCCAAATGCTTGAAATGCCATTTTTTTTTAAATGAAACTAGAAAACTAATTAATAATTATTTCCGACGGTTAATAAAGCATTAAAAAATCGCAAAAGCATCTGGTACCGCCGTCTTTTTAAAGGCTAGCCTAAAATACTCCTGACACTATGAAAACTTGAGGCTAAAATTTGGCTGACTTTTTTGCGAATGCAGGAAAGTCCACTACCGTTTACAGAAAACCGCATTAAAATTCGTCTACCCGTTTGACCGCTAGAGGGCCACGGACAGACAGACAGATAGACGCTTCAAACTGACAACACCCCTCTTTTTTCGTCGGGAGTTAAAGAAGTATTTGTTACGTAGAGTACACAGAGGCTATAAAGTCAATACTGCAACACCAAAGTGCAAATAAATATAGACACAGTTAATTTAAAATAGATACACCGGTAGTATTTCCTAAAATATGCTGATATAACGTATTTAATTTGATGACATTTTATTATTCTAACAACAAGTCCCAAAGTGATTCTTCATTCGCTACTTGTTGCTTACAAACAAGTATGGCTGTGAAAATATTTTTCCTATGACGTCACAACTTCGGTGTAAACTCGGATCTAATTGACATGAAGATTATTGATACATACTGAGTGGTAAAACGTCAAGCACACATCATATATCATGTTTAGATAGAGATTGTTTCCTATTCAAATAAAATAAGCCTTTTTGCTACTATTCCGCCGTATAACATTCAGCTTCAAATAAGAATAATCTTTGCGAAACTTGCATCAATAACATTTATAGAGACCATAGTATACCTGTAAAATGAAGTTATCCATGAGTAAAGATGAAAAGACAAGATTTACGGAGTTACGAAAATCTGTCGCGATTTGTTTCTCTTGCTCCTGGGAGCCGGCCATTTTGTATTGACATTTTTTTTTTTTGCCAAAGGTTACTCTCCGTTGATCCACCGACCGTCGTCACAATTCCTGTTACAATCTTTTGTTTTCATGGGAGTTATATAAAGCATTCAAAAAAGTCATAAAAGTCTTATCCACAGATTCAACCTTGGCCTATTAGGCTATAGGTACCCATAGTTCCACATCCACATTGAGTCGGGAAATCTTCATTGTCAGAACAAGTATGCGGTATTTAATTTATCTTGTTTATGGATGCATACAATCTGCTAAAGGTAATAAAAGACGTACAAGGTCGCAAATACCTCTGCTTAAACGATCTTGAATATTAATGATGTCAACAATTACATCATCATCATCATCATCTTCATGACACAAATTTTGCAATATCATTTAGAAGCATTACTGAATGGCATTAACGTGAGAACATACGTTATTCTTATTTAATTGCTAATTTAATTTAATAATCTTATTCCATGTTAATGTTTTACCTTTTACCACATAAAACTTAAAACTGACGTAAGTTTAAATCAATATCACAAGTCTGTCAAGGTTTGGAGTTCCCCATAATGGCGTACTGAAAATTTTCACCAAACACACTGCGCATGCCAAAATAAGATTCACAACTTTCTACCTTATTGTAATTCACATAGAGTACACCTGTCATGAAGCATATGAAATTCCATTGTCTAGCTTTCCACGCATGCGTGGAAACCTTGATTTCTTTGACAGAAGCCTTCAACCTTTTCTCTCGATCTGCTTTCCTCTTTCCCCTTCGGTGTGTTTGTAAGATTTCGTACAACATTCCATTTCATTGGAACCATGTCACTTTGAGTATTTAGTCAGCTGTGTGGCCTTCTGTGTATAATTTAGTAAGTAGTAAATAACATCTAGGCTGCCGGCATAACGCCTGGGCCCTTTTGCTGAACAAAAAAAAAATTAAATGTGTTTTCAGTGATCTTCTGTTGTGTGCCAGTATGTGACAAGACAGCATAAAGAAAAAAATAAATGTGCTTCATAATCAAATGTGGCTTAGGTTATATTTATTGACCACTCGATACTTAATAATTATTTAAGAACTACTTTTCAATGGTTAATGACCTCATTATCTACTGTTTTGGTGAATTTTATAGTGTGATCCAAAAGGAAAACGAGCCAATTTTGTTTGTAATTTAATTTGCATTTTGGACTGTGAGCCATTCTGCTTATAGTTGGTTAATAGATTAAGTTGGACAGTTAAGTGTTTCCTAAATCCTTTTCCGATTTCATAGCGTCATTTCAATGGTAAATAATTCCAATTCTAACTGAAATGTATTTTGGTAAACGTGTGTTTAATAAAACCAAAGGTTCTAGTACCTACCCATGTAAGTCATTTTTTAACGAAAATAAGGAAATATTATGTTATCTGTTCGGCTCAAGTGCTCAATACCTCTCAATATCAACAAATACATAAGTCTGATTGGTTTTAGATAGGACTTTTAATATTTTTTATAAGAGTAGTATGGGAAGTACGATTATAAACTGTAGTTGACAAACTTAGTTGTAAAATAGCTAGAATTTAGATTGTTCTCCATACAAGAGACTTTTTACAATGCCTGCGAACTAATATCATAGAAAATTTCGCGGTAGCTCTTACCGGCATCGGTGCGGTGGCACAATTGGTTTGACGTTGGATCCGCGATCTGTAGGGACTGGTAGCGAGACCAAGTTCGGTTTTTTTTGTTTTGTTATTGACCGAGCGAGCGAAGGGCTCCATTTCGACAAGATAGGAGGCCGATTTTGCTTTCGTCTGTCTCTATGTGTGTCTGTCAGTTCCGGTCTAGGGGCCACAGTTTTCAAGCGATCCTCACAAAACTTGGCACACGTGTTCCTTGAATTAAAATATATTTTTTGTCGAGAGCTTTTCTACATTTTCTCCTTGAGGGGAGAGTTATGACGCCATTAATTTTTTGTATGGTTTTTTTTTGTTTTTCTGAAAACTATCGTGTGTGGTATCAAATTAAAGGTCTTCCTGAGCCAGTTCTAAAAATTTACTACATTATTACCTTTCGGCCGCCTGTTTTTTAAAAATCCAAGAAATATTTTTAAAACATACCAAGTTTGGACTCCTCGAAGTAGGAGACGGGTTAGTAAAGAGGATCTATACAGATCATGAGAGTGAGTCAAATAGCCTATAACTATTTTCGTGAAAAGTCAATAGGTTGTATTTTAATACAACCTATTGTATTTTATACCGACTTCACAATATTACAGTCTAACTCGTATGTCTATGCGGCTTTTGGAGTATTGCAGGAGAGCTAGTTATAATAATAATAATAATATCTTGGACACTATTTACACACATTGATCCAGCCCCAAACTAGGATTCCCTGTATCTTGGGTACTAGATAACGATACACATACTAATATAGATAAATATTATACTTAGATAGATAAACAACCATGACCAGGGCACAAACATCCGTTCTCATCAAACAAATACTTGCCCCCACCGGGACTCGAACCCGGGACCCTTGGCTTCGTCGTGTCAAGGGTCGTAGTTAGAGCCCTTATTTTAAGAAAATCATTAAGGACCTATCATAAATATGACCAATTTTTAACAAACCAAAAGCAATTGCAAAATTTGCCTGCGATACAATATACTCATACATAATCGTAAAAATACGACTAGCAGAAGCCCGCGGCTTCGCTCGCGCAATCTCATGTAAAAATAGCCAGTCCATGCAAACAATACCCTCCCCCCCATCCTCCCTTCTCCGTTATCCTCAATCAGTCAATAAGTCAGGGCTTTTAATTTTATATATTATGATTATTATCTACACACGTATCATAAACCCTGTTTACTGCGTCCAAAAACCGCACGTTCTGGTAAATTCTCATTTCTTATCTGAATATCGATACATCATGACCATAATGTACCAAAATTTGTCAAATTATGACATACAAATTTTGAATGCCGACGCCCACCTTCGTGCCGCCCCTAGTTTGTCTGTGAAGTTGGTACTACTGAACAAGCTAAACAACTACAGAGCAATGATCAATGCCACAATGCCGGTCATAAACTCACTCTTGATTATTAATGCCCTCCATTATGTAGCAGTCACATAAACTACTATTATGTGACTGCTACATAATGCCTAATTATGTACAATTATATACTAGTTTATCTAGACACATATCATAAGCTCTCTTTAATGTGTTCAGGAACCGCATGTTCATTGATAATGTGGCATTGATAATTCCTTTGCACTTGTTTAGCATGTTCAGTAGTTGAAGTTGGTACATCACAAACAAAGGAGGGGCGGCACGCAGTCGGGCGTCGGCGTTCGAAATTTGAATGTCATAATATGTAGAAAAATTACACATTATGGTCATAATGTGTAATTTTTCAGATAAGAAATGAGTTTTTACCAAGTATTTTAACATTATGCTGATCGTAACGTGCGCAGTAAAGAGGGTTTATGATACGTGTGTATATAAACTACTATGTATTATGTTTTTATTTTACAAACGAAAGTTCCGCCCCGGCCTATTCCAACCGAAATCGTCTTAATTTGTTCATTAATTAATTAGTTTGAATCAGTTTTGGCTAAAAAAGAGCGTGTTTTGCTGCAATGTGTCTTCTTTCCCTCGTCTTCTAGAAATTCTTTTGTATATGATTGAGAACACTACCATCCCACTTGTGGATGGTAAAAAGTGGCCATACTACTCGCAATTTCCACCACCTTCCAGCTCCATCATCAGATCAGCTCTATGTCATAATAATATTGCATTGTCATCCGATTTATACATGCATGCAAAATTTCAGCTCAATCGGAAACCGGGAAGTGGATCAAATTTAACTTGCAAGATTTGATTACAGTACAGACAGACAGACAGCTAAATAAAAGCTTATAATAAATAAAAATAAAGAAAAAATACCTTTTTTAAAAACAAGCTTTTATCAAAAATGAACTAAAAAGTTTAAAATAAATTAACTCCAATAACAAATATATCACTTTATAAGTTCATTGTAACCTTTAACGATAATTAAGCTTCTTCTCCTACGACAAAATAAGTACATACCGTACATAATTATATATTTTTAACATTAAAACCTTTACACTTTAATTGTTAAATCTTCCCGTTTTTAACACAGTCCCAATTTTATAAATAAAAGCGTGTTACATTGTGATAGCGAGAGGAAAAGAAGGTGCTAAATGTTCTTAATCATACCATCATAATTTGTGCTGCTTTGAGCACTTAAAGTTTATGTATTTTATTTATTTATATATGTTTTTTTTTTACATATTACAAATATAAGTAAGGTAAAATAATGTTTAAATTAGTTATGTAATCACCAGTTATTTATTTGTAACGTTTCTCATTCTATCCATTTCTTTTAATGCATCAACATTACAAGGTTTCTTCGAAGTCAACTTCGAGCAGTCAATTTCTTCGATTTGAAGACCTGCTAAAGACTTAACTCGGCTTTGGGGTCGGACATCTAGTATCAAAGTACTCGTCAAGACAAATTAAAGGAGCCCAAAGTCGATGGGGTTGCGTCGTTTAATTATGGAGTTCCTATGGGCCACCTTCCAGCTCCATCATCAGACCCTGGTTACCATCTAGTGTCAAAGTACTCGTCAAGACAAATTAAACGAGCCCAAACTCGATGAGGTTCCGTCGTTTAATGACGGAGTTCCTATGGCCACCTTCCAGCTCCATGATCAGATCAGCTCTATGTCATAATAATATTGCATTGTCATCCGACCTATGCATGCATGCAAAATTTCAGCTCAATCGTAAACCGGGAAGTGGATCAAATTTAACTTGCAAGATTTGTTTACAGACAGACAGACACACACAGTCAACGGGACAGGTGAAACTAAATAAAAGCTTGTAAAAAGAGATTTCTTCCAGCAAACCATGATGGATAGGAAAGGTGATGGTTGAGCGGGGGAAGACCGCGCGTACAATAAAACTCTTTATGTACTACGAGTAATATAAACTACAAACAAAATATTACTGATAATTGCTAAAAATAGTCTGCTTACACAATTACTTAACGTAACCATATATATATATGTATTTAATCTAACCGTAAAGGGAGAGATAGTGCTTCTTTAGCCGGATTTTGAATACATTTAGAGATTACTACTTTATTAGAGAGACTAGTCCTCCTATTCAAGCCTTACATTATTACTCAAAGAGTCAATCTATGGATATCTATCAGATTATCTAAGCATTTCCGGCTTGCCGCGTCATCGTCACGTCCTATGATGACATTCGTTCGTCCTGCTCCTCATTGACAAACTGTGCGCATCCCAGTTTGAATGAACGATCAATCGACCTGATCAACCTCTGTAGGTTGTAGAACTTGACGAGGATCTATTGACCTGATCAACCTCTGTAGGTTGTAGAACTTGACGAGGATCTATTGACCTGATCAACCTCTGTAGGTTGTAGAACTTGACGAGGATCTATTGACGGTTATTGATGTTATGTTGACGAAGCGTATGAAAAAAACTTCACTGTTTTTGTAGATCGTCTCTTCATTTCAGTAGACTCAGACTGCTTTCAGAGGCGACACAACTAATTAAAAAGGCGAGTTTGAATTTCGTATCTAAGGCTAGCACAAGAGCTTAGTTAGTAACTTTTGATCCCTTCAGAATTCACACTGTTTTCGGGATTGAGTTATTCTGCATTAAAATTATAGATTCCGATCGTAAAGTTTCGTTACTGCTCGTTTGTTTGCGAATAGATCCTTGTTCATCTGTACTATAGAGCTGTTTAGGAAATGGATGAATATGTATTTGTCATTAATTAAACATTTTATTGCTTACCCATGGAGGCAGCCTCGAGGAGGTATTCAAACAGCTAGCGGTCCCATATAAGCCAACCCAGGCAGGACAGGCATTGTCGTCGGTGGCAGATGGCCTATTATGGGGATATTCTAGTCTATTCTACATAAATAAATAAAAATCTAAACATTTATATACAGGCACATACATTGCGTCTGGCCCCACACTAGGATTCCCTGTGTGGGAAGCAGAAACAGCGATATGACACACATATGAACATCCAAGACCTGAGGTTTTCCTTTTCTTTATTGCCATTCGGGGATCGAACCCGGGATCTTTCGCATGGTAGGCACAGCCACAACCGCAGCGCCACAGGGGTCGTCATCAAATCGACAGACGTGTATAGAGAGCCTGGAAGAGCTGGTCTATGAAGAAGCTGATGAAGGGCAACCTTCCATTATCACTGAAGCGCAAACTCCTCAACATGTGTTTGTGTGTTCTGCCTACCCCAACGGACGGTGCTCAGACTTGGTCGCTAACGGAGAACCAGAAGTCCAGGCTCAAGGTTTGCCAAAGAGCAATGGAGCGAAGCATAACACACAGGTGTTAGACCGACGGATCACGTTAGGAACATGACGCCACGCTCCATCATTAGCATTGCTGACGTAGGCGCAAAGAACTAGCCTAAAATGGGACTGGACCGGTCATGTCTGCCGCATAAACCCCCTGAAGTGGACAAGGCTTGCCACCGAATGGGACGTTAACTATCCAGTACGAGCCAAGTGGCGGCGCGGCGTGGGTAGTTTATAGGTTTCCGAAACCAAAGCGGAGGCTTAGTAATATGTCCTGTTCGTCTGTCCATCCGTCTCCGTTTTTGAGGGTTCCGTACCTAAAAATAAAAAAAAAACCCTCATAAGATCACTTCGTTGTCCGTATGTCTGGCCGTCTGTAAAGACACTTTTTCCAGGAAGGCGTGAAGATATCAAATTGAAATTAACACAAGTTGCTCAAGTCTGTGGTCTGTTAAAGTTGTAAAAAAACCGAACCTATAGTTCAACGCAGTCAAAAGATATATATATGTCACAATTTTGCTGAAATTGCTTGATATGATTCACAAGGGAATCAAAACCTATAGGTTACTTTTCGTTGACCTAGAATCATGATAATTGGCACAAAGCAAGGTTTTATAGCACAAGTTTACTTGTGATATAAACCTTGCTTGGGAAAAATCCGAAAGCTATAAATTTTTGTTGCCTGTCCATCTGTCAAGACCTATTTACTCAGGAACGCATGGAGTTATCACGTTGAAATTATTTTCTATTACTCAAGTCTGTATTCCCTTAAACTTGTGAAAATAACAAACTTATATGTCATCGCAATAAAAATATACCGCCATATGTCACAATTTTGCTGAATTTGCCTAATATTCACAAGGGAATCAAAACCTATAGGGTACTTTCCGTTGACCTAGAATCATGAAATTTGGCACGAAGCAATGTCTTTTAGCACAAGTAAAGGAACAAATCTGAAAACCGTAAATTTGTTAGTTACTTACTACTTATTCGGCGGAACCCTCGATGCGCGAGTCCAACTCGCTCTTGGCCAGTTTTTGCATTCCCTTCTGACCTGGCTTCCACATGTCTTTTAAGACGTATGTCTAATATAATATAGACCTATCTCTATAGGTGTATACCCGTGTCTTTTATAGGCTAAGGTATTTCCTTTCAACATATCTAAACTCAACGCGTACAGTAGACCTAGCTTATCTAATTATTTTATGGCTAAGGTATGAACAATCCAATCATGTTATGTGTATTGTATTATAATAAAACCGGCTAAGTGCTAGTCGGTCTCGCTCACGAAGGGTTCCGTACCACCGCACAAAAAACTGGCCTTTCTCTCATGGCACCCAATCTCTAAAGCTCATTGATGATGATGATGCTGTTATAGTTGAAGGCTGCAAAGTCGTTTAATTCAATTTACTTCTTCTTATAATTCATGGCGTGCTAACCCCATTTGAGGTTAATTTTGCCAGTTTCTAACTAACCTTGAATTAATGAATGAATGAAACTCTTTGCCTCCAACGACGCCAGCGCCACCAAGCGGGAGCACAGCCGCGGCCAAAGGTGCCACTCACTGTCCCACAACGCATATCCTTTGCGAGAAATCGGAGTTCAAAGTGCAAACACGTTGTTTTTGTCGCCCATTGGAGCCAGATTTCTGGAAAATTATATAGTTTTGGAAGTTTTTCATTACACACATTTGTTTGTAAAATAAAGTGTATCGATCGGCACCCGTTTCATCACTGGCTGCAAAAATCATGTTTTTTGGCAGTCAGTATGCCAAAAATGTTACATGCCCTTTGGCAAGAATCAATGTCTTATATCACAAATAAAAGAAAAATCCAAAAACGTAAATATTTAGTTGCTTCACAAAGAATATGTGATATAAAGAATAGCGAATTCAAATAATAACTGTAAGGTCTGTATAGTTTGATTGACATAGGTCAAATGAGTTCATTTTTTTTACAACTTCAGGAAACTACAGACTGATATTAATTTCAACTTGATACCTCTACAAGTTCCTAAGCAAAAGGTTATTTACAGACGGACAGGCAGTCATACTGAAATTTACAGTTTTCGCATTTTCTCTTTACTTCTGCTATACGCTTCGTGCCAAATTTCATTATTCTGGGTTAACGGAAAGTACCCTATAGGTTTTGATTCCCTTGGGAATATTAGGCAATTTCAAAAATTGTGACTTATATGGTGGCGGTATCTTTTGATTGCGTTGACCTATAAGTTTTTTTTACATCTTCTAGATACTACAGACCTGATCAATCGATATTAATTTCAACGTGATCCTCCATGCGTTCCTGAGAAAAAGGGTCTTGAGGACGGACAGACGGACCACACGCAGTGATCCTATAATGGTTCCTTTTTTCCTTTTTTGGTACGAAACCCTAAAAATGCGATTTGTGCGGAGCCCTCGCATTGTCGCTCGCTATGTTGTTTTTTTTTATTCAAGTACCTATATCAAAATTATGAAAAAAAACGCAATCCCCCCAACAAGCTCTTTCACTTGACAGGCCACACGATACAGTTTCAGAATATTTTTATTTTTATTTTCTGATTTGCTCCCCTCTTGGGGCCCCCAAATTCATTTGTTAACTTAACACAAACCTCAACCAACTTCAATTTCAACTTAATCGGTCGATAATTCAGCCATTTAATATACTTGTACACACGGACGGACAGACACACGAGTGATTCTATGATTAGAATGGTTCCGTTTTTCGTTCTTGAGGTACGGAATCCTGAAAACTAGAGTCATAAGTACAACAGAATGCCCACCATAATCGCGATTATACCATCATTTGTTTTGTTCCCACGAACATTAGAAGGTGAACTTTCTGATGCGTGTGATCTCGTGATCTCGTGTCGGGTTCCTGTCTGGCGATTTAGATACAAGAGATATTATGGTTCAGAGATCCGCGGTGGTGTGAATAAAAGGAAGGGCTTATATTTAAACGATTACCAAAAACGCACCTATTTTACTACCAATAAATTCGAAATGACTGCCAGTATGGATAAATGTCCACCAAATTGTGTTTGGTTAAATGATCACCAAACTTCTTTTTATGTTTTGTATACTTAAGTTTATGTTTAAGTATTTTTTGTTGTTCTTACATGTTCAACCTAACACGAAGGATAAAGGGGGCTTCGCTTCGCTCACCCCCTTTACCCTTCACTTAAGCTACCGCAGTATTTTGCCCTGATATTTTTTGCAACTTTTGGTGTTCATTTATCCATTTTGGGTAGGAAAAAAATATTTTGGAGATCATTATATTTGTTGCCAAAAGGAAGTGATTTATAAAGTTGAATTAACTCGACGATTGTACTTTTATGTGTTTCCCCCTCTTAGCAACATAACATAGCGTCACGCCTTTTCTCATTCGGGGTGGCAGGAGCACAATCGTGCCCACTTTGAGCCAGTTATTTAATACTCCATTTTGCGTGACAGGCTAGCCCATCGCCGCAGCTATGTAGTAATGAAGGTTTCCTCGCGATGTTTTCCATCATCGTTAGAACGTCCGTATAATGTACTTAAGATAAATTATATATCTCATTGGTACATGGTCACCAATCGAACCTGCATCTCCTGTTTGAGAAGCAAGCGTGAAACCCATCAGACCACGGAACTCCTCTTAGCAAGTCATGAGATATCTTATCTTAATGTTATAGGTAAGTATTTCTAGTTCTAAAGCTCTATGGGTTTATTGAAATATGGAATAAAATTAATTTTATCTACGCTCGTATCATAAACCCTCTTTACTGCGTACAAAAACCGCAGGTTACGATCAGCATAATGTTAAACTACTTGGTAAAAACTCATTTCTTATCTGAAATTACACATTATGACCATAATGTGTAATTTTTCTACATGACATTCAAATTTCGAACGCCGACGCCCGCCTGCGTGCCGCTCCTAGTTTGTCTGGGAATTTGGTACTGACATTCAAATTTCGAACGCCGACGCCCGCCTGCCGACAGAACAAGCTAAACAACTGCAGAGCCACAATGCCGGTCAAACATGCGGTTTCTGAACACATCAAAGAGAGCTTATGATATGTGTGTAGATAAACTAGTGTATGTAACTGTACATAATTAGGCATTAAAACTCTCGAGTGATATTATGTAGCAGTCACATAAACTACTATAATTGTTTCGTCATAACATAAAGCTTGAAGATGGAAAGCTAAGGTTTCCATCTTCAAGCTAAGGCCGATGTGTGTGCATTTTGGGTACAAATACTCACGCAGGAGTTCGCAATGGCTTGCGTTTGTTGAGACGATACGGCTTCGTACTTCAGGAGATCGGCACCGGAGATCTCACACAGTTTCTCTCTTAGCCACTCCAAGGCATAACACCTCGGCTGAGCACTCCTTCAGGTTGCAGGCGGTCCGACTGTGGAAAGCACTTCTTGCTCTTCAGGAGATGTCTTTTCTCTTTCAAAAACCGGGTAAAAGAGCACTTCCTCTCTCTTTCGTGATAGTTAGTTAGTTATAGTATGTTTATTATTATCATATATAAACTTTAAATGTACGGTGTACATGTATAGGGATTTTTGGTACTTATTAAGTAGTTTGATATAAATTCCGTATTTCATAATTAATTTACTTACATGTTTTATTAAAGATTATTTATGATATTGTGCACCGCACCGCCTACCCTTTCATTATACATTTTCCTATCATGCCTTGGTTTTCTGGCAGAAATGTATTTTTAAAGATAACCTCGCCCTTATACTATTTTTTCTCTTGATGTAACGTTTTTAATTATCTGTTTGCACTAAAGAAGTATGAATTGTACTATAATGTATTCTGTGGCTGAGGTAACATTAGATGGTTACTACTAAATTTAACAGAATTCGACTTACTTCGTAGCCTGATTCCATTTTCGTAGAACTAGAGTCATTAGAAAACCGGTAATTTCAATATTTATTCTTTCACAGGAGAAGAAGGATACCATGATATATTTTACCTGCGATATAAAAGCAAAATACTTACTCAACATTCTCTCAGAATGGTACTTATACATACCTACTTTCCAATATCGAAGTAATGCTTTATATAAAGCTAAACCATGTAACCGAAAATGGTCTTGATACTTTCATTTTATTTCCAATTTCTTGGTCTTGATGGTAATCGAATATTTAGACATGTTCTGTAACTGTACACGACCATGTTAGCAGTTCTCTATAAAAAACAAATGTACTTTCTTCTTTAGCAAACAGTTATTGGGAGCAATGACCTGAGAATCAATTTGGATTAGCGGTGACGGGCTTGTCCCTTATCGTTGCATGATCTTTGACATATATTTTTGCTAGCCAAAAAATAATGTCGGCTGTACAAGTAGGTAACAATAAAAAAACTTTGTTTTATAGGGGGTTTCCTGACAGCTAATAAAAAAAAATAGTTCTGAAATCTTTGACAGATGCGTTGATTCGCCATGACTTTCATTTATGCGTCAGTGATAATTCAGGCTTTATTTGTTCAACTGCTTGACCCTATAGTAATCTTCGACGTTCATCATTAGAGAAAACTTGAGTACCACTTTTTAACAGAACTGGGACACGCAAGGATGATGTTTTTTTTTTCATGATTTCCGATGATTTCGTTCGGGTTTTCGGTTTGAAACCAAAGTCAGTCGAGGAAAGGAAACACAAAGATCCGAAAGAATATCCGGGGTCGTCATGACCAAGAGTCTGAGGTCACCGGTCGTAATAATCACAAAACAGTTACCTATACATAATAGTTTACTGAATAAGGGAGCAGAGGATACCGCGAGAAGTAAGTTGTCGATATAAACCAAAACAAAAATTATCTTTTGTTTGTTGTTGCCAAATGACAGGTCTTGTTCGTCGGTCTCGCCAAAGACATCAAATGACTTTATTTAAGATGTCAGAAAATTGGACATTGTCTGGAATATATTTATATGTCCGTCGAGTATAAGGAAGCATCTATGTCCAGGAGTATTTTACACGAGAAACCTATTTTGCTATTTATGGAAAAGAGGTGATGAAAAACAAATATGAAACAGAATTACATCTTAATACCTACCTACTACCTACTAACTTCATGATCCTAAAACGCGCAGTGACTGTGAAATGACTTTGCCCTTGTCACGTGGCCAAGCCCAGTGTAACTTGTGATCATCATGAGCTCGCCCCAAAGGACTATGGAGAGCGTAGAGTTGAGGAGCTCCAGGAACAGCGAGTCACCTGGTGATACCATGAACGATGTCTATGCTGCTTGGCGTAAGTTATTTCTTCTTCTTCTTCAGCATGTAGGGATAAGTCCACGTATGCGTCCCCAGTGGGTTTCTTTTTTCTAAATAAATATACGTATAACTTTTTATATAATTTTAAGGCATAATTATGAAAATTATGCGTCATTTTAACGGCTGGTATTTAATGGCACATTAAAAATACTGATTTGCGCAGAAAAATAGCATCAGCAAAAACTTTTTATGTTTTAAATGTTTAATGAGTACTTAAGTGTTTATGTTTTACTTATTTTTGTTGTTCTTACATGTTGAACCTAATACGAAGCTAAGCTACCGCAGCAAATATGAGGGATATTTTCTGTGCAAATCAGTATTTTGATATGCAGGTTATTAGTTATTTAACTAATTTGATTATTTCTTGTATTGGATGACTTCTTACTTATTGAAATAATGTTTCAAATAACACCCCTCGTGACGTCACTTGATCAAAAGTTTTGAACTGTAACTTACGGATGGTTGTTTTTGAACGAAAAAATATATGTAATTATTTATTGAACATGCATAACAACAAAAATATTCCAGTAAATTGAGCAAAAGAAGATGCTCTAAAATAACTCTTCACTGATCAATGATGGACTAATTACATTGATTTACAGTTTTTCCGTAAATACCTTCGTATAAATAGCACAGGTCCCAAATAATAGCAGTTGTAAAACTATAGAAAACCCACTATGAAGGATGCCAAAATGTTAAAGGTTTTTCAACATACTTGCTCCTAAGGTGACCCGACCCTTATGACGTTGGTTTTAGTATTATGCTGCTTATTATACACGCATTTTGTAATAAATATTACCGTACAAGTGTGGTAATGGATATGGCTTTAAATGGGGAATTATAAAATGATCGGATAAAAAAACAAATTAGCGACTGTTGATGAGATACTGTTTTAATAACTTGAGCGGCGGAAAATTCTAGCTGTGCGACCAAATTGAACCAAAGTGAGCGACTAGAAATACAGAGTGGGCAACTTCAATATTAAACTGGCTAGAGTAGGTTATTGTGGCTTCTTGTCCATCGTGTTATAGGTTAGGTTAGAACGTTCAAGAAGCTAACCGGAGAGGAGCAGAGCGAAGCGTAAGCAAACAGACACGACTGGCTAGAGAAGGTTAACAAGGAGCGGCTCGCAGGTGGGCGTCGGCGTTGGAAATTTGAATGTCATAATTTGACAAATTTTGGTACATTATGGTCATCATAATGTATCAATATTCAGATAAGAAATGAGTTTTTACCAATAAGTTTATCATTATGCTGGTTGTAACGTGTGGTTTTTGCACGGAGTAAAGAGGGTTTATGATACGTGTGTAGATAAAATAACATAATCGGTTCTTCTGCTCTCGTATGTTATGTTATGACGTGGTTATGACCAACTTTGCTCCCTTGTTTCATAATATAATACCTTGGACACTATTTACACACATTGATCTAGCCCCAAACTAGGATTCCCTGTATCTTGGGTACTAGACAACGATACACATACTTATATAGATAATACTATACTTAGATAGATAAACAACCATCACTAGGGTACAAACATCCGTTCTCATCAAACAAATATTTGCCCCCCCCCCCCCCCCCCCGGGACTCGAACCCGGGACCCTTGGCTTCGAAGGCAGGGTCACTGCCGACTCGGCCATTCGGGTCGCCAATAATGTACTATTAAGTGGCCTATTCTTGAACCTGAGTGGACCTTGAGCCCCTTTATTACACTAGGCACGATTGCCTTGTACTTGTATACTCTTATATATTATACTCGCTCGAAAGGATTTCGCTTTTAAATATTTGTTTACGTTCTGATTGGCAATCGTGTTATTGACTGGCGGGAAAGCTATTGACATTTAACAGATTTACAGGACAGACTACTTAACGGCGAAGGAAATTTTGGATAAGGACATTCTGTTTTTGACGGAAATTTCAGTAATCTTGTATTGTTTTTTGGTGGTAATCACGCCATTTCTTTAAGAACACAACTATCTCGAAATTCTAACTTTGATGACTTTGAAAATATTATGCATACTGAATTGACCTCCAATTAACCTTCAGATTACAAAATAATACATATTTAATATCAACACTACTTTTTATTTCTTTATTAAAACAACTTTTTACCTAGATGCCATGCCAGTTATTGAATTATGCATATTTTTAATACATAACCTAAACCCTAGGTTTCGTCTAGCGGTGAAATAGTTAGGTCAACAGAAATCTTATATATTTATAACGACGACTTTACATAAACAACATAACACATTGACTTTAAATACTAGAAATCTGCTCGCAACAATACCCACATCGCCAAATGACCTTCACTGAGATATAATGTATGTATGTCCTAGTATTTACTGCAGTGTCATATCTTTCGCAATCCAACGAACTTATATCACCCAACGTCGCCGAGTACATCACATCGCTAACTTCCGCATCCATCGCTGTTTTAAAACCTAGTATTATCGCATAATTACTCACTGAAACAGCAATGGACTGTGCGTCGTTGGTAAGTGTAGTGTCGAGTTTATAATTTGAAATAATTCGCGTCCATGTATGTTGATGTGAAGGTATTGTTTGGCGAACAATGACATGTGACAATGTTACCACTTTTTGGATTGGATGTAGTGCGAATACGTAATTTGATACACCTACCAGTTTTGTAGTCCCATCAGTTGGCAAAGTGCGAAAAGACGCCAAATAAAATCTATTGCATAAATTGACATGACATGACATCATTTGACAACCGCTCTGGGGCATTTCTGATGCAAAGGATCTCCCTGGCGGTGCAGCGGGGAGATGCTGCAAGCGCCATGGGAACCTTAGCCTTGGCAATGTCCCGGGGTGGTTTATTCGCGTAGTTGTTTCTTTTAGTGTTTCTATTTTATTTTTAATTCATATATTTTGGTTACTTTCATTGTTAATAAAAAATTACAAGTTATGACTTAAATATTATAATATTGCATAAATATGTGAGGGGCCGGTGTATGGGGGTTGTATAGTCGTGCCAACTCATGAGGCGTTATTTTAAATTATTTATTTATATTGAATTGTTTTATTTTTCCTGCGTATATATGTGTTTATTTATTCTGTATGGATTCGGGTTGTTTGATGTACACGTTTGGAATTTGAATAGCAACTATACACATTAACAATAGAAAACCTGTTTTTTTGTTTTCCACGCCTAATATCCTGCCTGATATTCAAAAGATTTACACACTAGATAAAAGTATCTTCCGAGAAATAAATTGCTTTAGTAGGTACCTACTTGTTCTGTTGGGTTTATCTCTTTTCTTTACTAGAAAACCCTGGAAAAAGAACAATAAGAGAATTAAACTAAAAATATTACACTCCATTGTTCTTTGGCCTTGTTTATGGCAAAAATCTTTATTTCACGGCGTGCTGCGTACGTATGTTCGTAATGTGAATATCCTATTTAGTATTCTAAGCTAGAAGTGCCATTTATGCCAGCATGTAAACTAGGACGAGTATGTATATCCAATCCAGCCTCCTTTTTACCCAATACGCCGAGACAGACGGAACGGAACGGTGGTGGCGGTAATATCCGTTTGGGCGGGTTAGAGATTGTTTGTGTGAATGTTTGTTCGTCAGCATTGTCCTGGAAATATCCTGGACCGACTTCGTTGTGGTTATGCATTAAACGGCTATAATTTCGGAGCAGGTTCTTAGATATGTTTTACGGTTGTAGACCACCAGAGGGCGCTGCAGCAACCAAAATGGTTGACGCTTGAGGACTTCTCAGAAGCTGTTTAGCCATTTTAAATGCGGTTTTTTGCATTACATGTGTCGGGGGTTTTACATTTTTAAGTTATAGTCATTGTGTTAGAGATTCTTAGTACCTAGTTTCTTGAAGCGTTGTTTTAGCTGACACACGAAAGCTGACCCTGGGATCATAAAGTTGACTTTTGATATGGCTACAAAATGTAATATGTCAAAACTGTCCTATCCGAGCCGACCGCGACGAACCAGCCGAACTAAAGGAATCCCAGAACTCCCTACAAGGAATCTTGTGAAACCTAACACACCGGCGCATGGCCGCGTCGAATTGTTCGAATCGCAAGTCTTTGTTTCGTTCGGCTAGATAGACGCCCTCGACTCGGACAAGTGTGTGTTCACCTTAAGTCAGACGGTCAAAATGGGGTTACCGAGATTTTTTTAATTTTTCATGTCTTAACCTACTAAGAATCTAAATGTATGTTCCTTCTTCCAGATGAAATGCTAGAAGGCGAAGGGGCCGGCCTAGCAGTGCGGGTGGCGGAGTTGGAGGTGCGATGCGCGCGGCAGGCGGAGGAGCTGCTGTGCCTGCGCTCCACTCTAGCAGATGCGCTGCGCAGGCTGAACGCGCTGGAGGGGCGCGCGCCGCCCGCTAGCAGTGAGCGCGTGCATCGGAACGGAGGGAATACAGGTAATGATGATAAGATAAGATAAGACCTTGGACACTATTTACACACATTGATCGAGCCCCAAACTAGGATTCCCTGTATCTTGGGTACTAGACAACGATGCACATACTTATATAGATAAATATTATACTTAGATAGATAAACAACCATGACTGGGTACAAACATCCGTTCTCATCAAACAAATATTTGCCCCCACCGGGACTCGAACCCGGGACCCTTGGCTTCGTAGGCAGGGTCACTGCCGACTCGGCCATTCGGGTCGTCAAAATGATGATGTGATGCTGATGACATATAAGTCATGAGGATAGGGCTCTAAACGACCACCCCTGAAGATTAACATGACTAGTAATTCAAGTAATAATCGAGCCACTAACAAGAACCCATATGACAGGTGCCGCTGTTATTTCACATGGCTAGCCCGTTAAGTAATGAGAGGCGGCGGATGCCTTTTCTCTTCGGGTTAGCATTGCAATAGCAGGCATTGACTCCTGCCTACCACTGTATTTTCGTGTCGGATTGGGTTAGCGATACTGACTTATTACGCGCATCTTCCGAAATTGCTGTCGTACGACGACCATGATAACTGATAAGCTATCATAGTAGTGGTCGCCGATCGTTACCATTGTTACCGACCGTCACCATGACAACTGATAAGCTATCATAGTAGCGGCCGCCGATCATTAGTATGGCTACTGACCGCGTTACCTTGGTTACCGACCATTACCATGGTTACCATGTATGATTCGGTTCGCAGTAGCAGTCAGGTCAATGACAGCTATCGCAATTCTAATCCGTACACACTATAGTATACGTTGCGCCCATGTCGCGCCAAATGTTATGAGCGGTGGCCTTGAATGCGAAGCAGTCACTTTTCAATACCTACCTATACATATGCGCAATAATTCCCACCAACGTCGCCCAGCGCTCTTAATTCGTGGCGCGAGATATAACAAACTCGATCTGTTATAAGTGGCCTATAATTTCACATGACATGTGAAAGACATCTAATATTATAAATGTGAAAGTAGCGATGTTTGGATGTTTGTGTTTTGTGCCTCAATCACGAAATTTAGCAAAGAGATTATATAGGACACTTTTTATCCGACTGCACCAGCAGGAGGGTAACGTTATCTCGGTAAATGACACACACAAGTGAAGTTGCGGGCATCAGCAAGTTCAAAATATGTTAAATATGTCAATAATATTAACAAGATGCTCTCCATCATTCCAGGCTCGTCCTCCACCCCCACCAGAGAGCTGAGGCTCCGGCAGCCCTCGTACCGGGAGCCAGCTAAGAGGACCACCAGCTACGGGTCTTCCACATCGTCTACGGGTCTGCCACAAAGGTGATTTCCGTTGTAGCTATTGCAGTAGACGCGGACTCGAATGCCGGTGCTAATCACATAACTGTTCAAATGATTATAATTCTTCGACGTGAATATCCGCTCCGACGAAGCAGGTGCCAATGTGATAATGTATCCTGAAGGGAAACATCGAGAGGAAACTTTAGTGTCAGATAATCTGATATGCCCATCCACCAGTGACTCCTAGACTATCATGAATTCAGAATACCTAAATAAATTAAAATTCGAAGATAATCTGAATTATAAGGCCATTTGTCATTGTTTATGATATTTAGGTTAGGTTAAGTTATATTTAGGGATCAAAAAATATTGCTTGGCCGTTGTACACCCCCAAATAAAGGTTTCTGTGTAACGGCCCAGCCTTATTTTTTACCAAGATATAGGGCTTGTTGAGTCCAGGATTATCTACAGAACTTGGCACCTATTTAGATTTCAATTTCAGCGAAGTTTTAGATTGTTGTTGTTGTTGGATGAGATGTGAATATTTTTTGTACAGAAATAATAGTTCATTTCTGTTTTATTTTTTTCGGTGTTTGCGATATACCTAGAGTACCTTTTTTATTCTTGAAACTTTGAAATATGAGAGCGAATTTCCCTTTCAGCATAATTTGCAAGACTCATGCTTTTACTTAAATTAGCATAGTGTAGGTGGTTTAAAGATAGCTGGCAAATGTATTCTATTAATGAGTTTTCTTGTGCCCATTTTAGGGTTCCGTACACAAATTATGCCAACAGGACTCGTTAACTAAGACTTCTAAGGCTGTATCTATCTCTAGAACCGTTAAAGGCTTGCAGCCCTAACAGCAAGTAATAAAGATAGTAAATGTAAACATCGAGGGCACAAGGCCTCACACGAATAAATATAAAGTTAAAAGCTATACAAGAGACTTGGAGAACTTGGTGCAGTGGTACGTCGAGTTTCGCACTCAGCTGGTTTTTGTCCGAATACAACTTATTAAAATACGTCTTCATGATGCCATGGGCAAATGATAAACACAAAATCAATAGAGATGCCAATTGTTATTTATTTTTGGTAGGTAGTAAATTAAATTTTTGTTTTTGGGAACAAAAAAAAATTGTTAAATATTCCTATTTTTTTTTTTCATATTTTTCCCTTAAATATACTCATACTGACACATCTGTATGCCAAATTTCAAGATTCGTGGTCATCTGGAAGTCTGTTAACCCTTAATTCGACAGTTTAATTTTGTTATTAAATTTGTAAAATCGTTACAGATTTTGTTTCTTAGCTTGTTGGCGACCCTAAAAAAAATACCTGAAAAAATCTACCTATTTGAGTTTCCTGAAAAACATACGTCAATTATACTGGACATTATCAAGTTCACAAGAAACTGATGCACTTGAACCATGTGCAGTATACTTCCCATTGTCAATGAGAAAGAAAGAAAAAGAAAATACTCATATATTTTAAAAAAGTAATCTCATAGTTACATTGGTATACGCTTAAAACACTAATAGGAACATCCGAAAACTTATAAGTACAAAGAACTTAGTTATGTTTTGAACATAATAATTAAGTAGGTACTTATAAAATTAAATAAAAAAAAAAACAACATTTAGCTTACTCAAAACAATCAGTCTTCTAGTTCTTATAAATAGGAATATAGATTAATCTTTAACAACTTTTTCTAGCTTTTTGGTCGCCTGCCTACCTACTTACTTATTGTGGAAATTATAAAAGCAATTTCTTTTGGTCACTAAGCACAACCTTTGCTTGCATTTGGAACAATGTGTGTTCGTTTTATTGTTCTTGCAGAACTTGCAACGTCCATATGTCGTATATTCCTCTTGATTTCTTGAACTGGGTAAGCATCTTCATAAAAACAGTACAAAGTCACAACTTTATTGTCGTACCATTTGACAATGGCGATCTTTTTATCGTTGTCTACGACTTGGCTAAATGAACCTCGGCCCCTTTTCTTAAGTTTTTTGTCACTTAACAATACTTACTGCAACTTTTCAGTCTGTTTTGCCGTATGGTTCCGAGAGTGAAAATCCCCCAGTGTTCACGTAGATACCAGATCAGGTCGAGCGTTGTGAAATAGTTATTGAAATAAACAGCACATCCTGGAGTCTGAATTGTCTTGCAAAGGGCTAGTGCTAGTACCAATTTAGCACCTAGTGTCATCTGCTTTTCCTCTTCGCTGAAATACATATAATGGAAGGTGCATCGCTGACGCACAATAAAAAATCATAGACGATTCCAGACGCACTATCCCGTACTACGTTCTTGAAACCCCATTTATTGGGTTTCATGGGGTAATACTGTCTCAGGATTCCTGCATTGTACCCTTATATGGTATTGTCATTTCGTCTATGCTTTACTTCGTTGCTTCTTCCGTTACAAGGCAGCCTTATTTTTTCAATGAATGGTCGTATCTTGTAATATCTGTCCTCATCCGAATTGGCGTTGTCCACAAAGTGAATGTTGCGTCGAATATGCTCGAATCGTTTCAATGGAATGACGTCAGCCACTTGAGCATACCTGAATTCTGCAGACCAATAGTCTAGGAAGGCATATTCACTATACCCATGATAAGAAGAATCACAAAAAAGTCTTTCAACTCCTCGGTTGTCAATTGTATACATTTCCCAGTTCTTTGGGTTGAGTACAAGTTCGTGTTGTTGATAATAGCAATAAGTATATCTGGGGAGAAGAACTGATGAAAATAGTCCAACGGTTCGTTTGATGTAATGTCAGCCTTGTGTCTGAATTGTCCTTTCTTCCATTTATAGCTCACATTGAATGTTTTCTTGGTCTTATTTGCCCGGATATTTGGCACAGCTCGTACTGGTAGTTTCCTTTTACGCCTGGTTGTCCTTGTTGTTAATGAACTAGCAATAGACGATGCATCTGATGACGGAATCGACAATAATGAAGCCAAATTTGGTAAACCATTATAATATACTTCACCAGTCGGTGGTAGCACGTTGTTCATAACAGGAGTCAATGGCGGTCTCTCATAGTCCAAATTGTCTTCGATTTCTAACACAGGGTTGTTCTCACTGCACTGATGCTAGGACGGTCCTCTGTTTGAATATTTTCGTTTACTGTCTCCATGAAAGTTGTAGCAGTATCAGCATCAATGTAAGTCTCGTCACTATCTATTGAAGAACTGTCTTGTGTATCAATTTCGGAGCTGTCTAATTAGTTCATGCGCTCTATATATGAATGGAACGGTAGGGTGACGAGGACAACTCTTCAGTTCTAAGAGCAGCAATTTTTCCTTCATTCTCAGATTCAGAATCACTATCTACATCGAAAGAGCATTTTCAGGCGGCGCTAATGCTACTAAGCAATCTCCTTTAGACTTGAAGCTCTGAAAAATGAAAAGTAGTGAGGTGTAAATAATTTTATCTGCGGATCCCTTAAAACATTATTACGAGAAACAACAAAAGTAAATTTTCTAAACATACGACAACGGGAAGAATACTAGACACACGATTTTATATTAATTTTTCTACTACTTTGGCTAGGGGAAGAATACTGGACATAGCATTTGGCAGTTAATTTACTAGTAATTCGACGACGGGAAGTATACTGGACATACAAGTTGTGGACGTCGTAAAAACTAAATCAATCTCAGAAAGACAATCAAAACATTATGAGTAGCTTTTCGGGTACGAGAACTTTAGGTTACAATGAAATTAGAAGGAAATAATCCGTAAAACAGTGAAAAATATGTAACTTACCGAGAGCCCACGCAACGAGTCCTTCTTCCCCGCGATCTCGCCGGCGACCAGTCGCGTCCCGTCGATGTGCACACTGTGCCGGTTTTTCACAACTTAGTTGGATAGTGCAGGGAGCAATTAAAGCACGCAGAATACTTTATACACGGTCTATTTTTGATGACGATTTTTTTTCATTCAACGTGAAGTATACTGAACGGCGTCAAATTAAGGGTTAAAAAAGAAAGATTTTGAAGGTTAATAAAATGTGATCGGTTTGGGTTACATTATTGATATGTGATAACCTAATTAATGTAACGGGTTTGCATGCTTTGGCCAAAGTAAGATCTAATAGATTAGGAGATATCAGGGGGTTAAAAGTAGCTCGAAATGGTTCCTGTAATATATGATTCAGTCACACGGCGTGCATCGCGACCTTGGCTTGAGACACTGGCGTGTTTTTTGATAGTGAACCAGAGTCCGATTATAACGGATTCGGAGTTACCAAAAACTTCACTAATTCACTATTCTATTTACGCATTCATTCCAGACGCGCGCCGCAACACCAGTCCACCGGCTCGCTGCAGTCAGACTCACCTGCCTCATCGTCGTCGCTGTCCCCCGCGCCCTCGCCGTCGCCCCGCGCCACCCCTGCGCCCCTCCACAGTACACATGCGCACGCGCAGCACGCACAGCCATACAGGTGACGTCACTGAGTGAATGAATGATTGACGCATAGTCGTTGTTTAATATTTGTGCTTCGGAACGCACCTCCTCTTGTTGCGCGACTCGGAACGGAAACAGAACCGCAGCTGTCACTCGTACCGGAACGAGATGTAAAATTGGAGGTTAATTTTTCTCTTGATCTGTCTCATCGGTGAGAACAAACATGTAGGCTCGGGCCTCGTGTCGTGCCAATTACTAAATACAGGCGTCGGGCCTGGTTGGAGTGTTAATCATCTACATCGTCGGGAAATAAGTAGATTCGCGTCAGCGGCCAAGTGATCCCTGTTGATTGGACATCGTCGCATCGGTAGCGGCGACTCCACGGTCACGGCAGGCAGCACGCCGGCGACAGCGTCGGCAGCAACGATAGGTTTCGATTCACTCCATATCCTATCCCAAACTGTGCCCTTTTCCCGTATTCCCGTCTCGAATCGAGCTTTCGATTTCCTGCCTACGGAGACAAGGTCAGTAACCAATTTCATCACTTCTTTTCTCTCACGTGGCAAAGGCAATCCCCCTCAGGATTCCACGCCGTTCGGTGAGGCGTGGAATTAATCATTTTGGTAGCAGAGCGTGGTTTCCTAGTGGGAAATCATCGATTCACGGTAGGGTTGCCTTTGTCACATTGTAGTTGGGAGAAAAGAATATCCCAGATTGGCTCAAGTCGGCAATGAGTCTGTGGTCGGTATACCACGATTAAAGTTCATTTTCGGTAAGTGAAAGTATAAGTGCCAATTTAGTTAACAGTTGTTATAAATTGTAGTCGGAAACTACTGATAAAGGATTGAACAGTCATTCTGCGAAGCCTAGATTGTATTACTTGCGATAGAACGTCGGGTTCTATAGTCCTACAGTGTTATTTCGGTTTACACAGCAGGGTCGGGCTATTTAAGGGGTATTAAGCTGATTTTGCTGACCTCAAAGGAAGTGTGGTTCCTGTCGGAGGGGCCACTGCTAGGAAAATAGTTTTTTTTTATAATAACCTTTTGTGTGTTATTTGTATTGTACCACATGGTGGCATTCTCTAATTGATTTAGAGTGTATATTATAAGGTGTATGTCCACAGGGCGACCATATTAAATATTGTTTATGATTTAATTGTTTAGTGGTTGCCTTGGGTTTTACAACTTAGTTTTAATTTCTGTGCCCAGCGCTGACGGGAAAGTGCTGGTATCTGGCCGTGCTTAGTTCGGCAGTGAAGCATAGGACCAGGAACAATTAAATCGGTAACCATGGCACCTTCGCCCTTGACGGTACTGCGATATGGTGTCCGTGAGGAGATGAGATGGCTCGCCCATACTCACAAGTATGTGGAGCGACCCGACATGGACGATGTCCTGCTCAAGCGTGTGGAGGACGCAATGACACGCGTCGGGAAGGTGTGTCGGCTGGCTGCCGAGGCTGAAGCCCTCGGGCTTACGGATGAGGCCTCGGTGGCTGCAGTGAGGCAGCTCTGCGCGGATGCTGACCAAGCGATGGAGTGCTTGGGCGACATCGAGCGTCGCGCCGAAAAAATTAAGCGGTCGCGTCGGGATGACCGCGGGGAGGGTAGCGGAGACCCCCCCCCCTAAGGGTGTGGTTGGACGGCTTCCACACCTGGAGATTCCGGCCTTCGGTGGGGCAATTGATGAGTGGCCGGCATTCATCAATTTGTTCGATAGCCTGGTCCACGGTCGGGACGACCTGGACAGCGCCTACAAGTTGGCCCAGCTATTGATGGCACTGCGGGGTGAACCGAAGGAGTTGGTCGGTCACCTAACGGTTACGGCGGGCAATTATGAGATTGCCCGGGTCATATTGTTTGACCGCTACCAACACAAAAGGCGGTTGGTTGATGCGCAGCTGGGGAAGCTGTTCAGCATCCCAAGAGTAACCCGGGATGTTGACATCCGGGTACAGGTGCTCAACCCTGTGCTGGTGGCCACTAAGGCCCTTCAGAACCTTGGTCTGCCGGTAGACCAATGGTCATATATTGTGTTATATATGGTTTTGTCACGGTTGCCTGCAGCTGTTCAAAGTCGGTTTGAACAGCTGCATGGGGGCAGTAGCTCGGAACTGCCCACGCTCGTCCAATTAACGGAGTTTTTGGAGGGTGAATGCAGGCGATGCGACACCATGGATTCGGAGGCCAGTGTGCAGCGCCAACCCGCGGGGATGTGGGAGGGGCCGCGCCCCCCACCCCCACGGGGGGGTGGTCGGTCAAAACAATTTGGCGTTTTGAGTGCCGCGCCGTCGGGTGACGGCTGTGTGCACTGCGACAGTGCCGGTCATGAGGTGACCAGTTGCGCCAACTTTAAGGCGCTCGGTGTGGCTGCCCGCAGGAAGGTGGTCTTCCGCCACCGATTGTGTTTCGGTTGCTTGGGGCCGCACCCGCTGAGCGAGTGCTCACGGGCGTCCCCCTGTGAGGGCTGCGGTGGCAGGCACCACGTCGTGTTGTGCCTGAACCGGTCAGGCCCTTCGGACGGTCACCAGGGCCGGACTCAGGTTGGTCGGTCACAGGGTCCAACCAGGGCCGGACCCAGTCCCCCTCCGGGCAACGGGAGTCACCAACGCGGTGACTGGGGTACCCGCGGACAGGACCCCCCCCCCCGAGGGGAAGGGGGCAGCGCGGGGGGTAACAGGCGGGATAGCCGGGGTTCGGTCGCCGCTGTCCAGGGTCAGCGAGGACTTCGGGCCGCTGGCTCACCGCGTGTTACGGGCGGGTGTCAGATGGCACCTATGAGTGGCGCGAAGGCTGGGAGCCCACCACCTTCTGCGCCACCCTGCCCGTCGCTCTGGGAGGCGAACAGGGAGGCGAACAGTCGGATGTCGCCCCCATTCCTAGAGCGCCCCAGGTTGGATCCGCTCTCCCCGCTCCATCCACGGTGGCCACCGGGCACACCGTTCGCTGTCCGGTATGGTCGGGTACCGGGACAGCGAGGGGCCTATTATGCGGGTTGGGACCCCCTAATGTACATGCGGTCTGATATGCCACCGGTGGCATATCAGCAGCCGAGTTACCAGGCCGACGGAGGTCTGAGCGGGTTCGGATCCCGCGGGGGTTCCCGCTAGGGACACGCCGCCCACTTACATGGTGCCGCCACTCCTCAGACGGTCATGCTCCCCACCGCCTCGGTGATAGCGTGGAGTTCGGACGGCAAATCTTGTGTAGCACGAGCACTATTGGACTCGGGGGCCCAGGGGTGCTTAGTCTCGTGCAACCTTGTAAGACGGTTGGGCATTACGGTAAGGGAGTATCCACATTCCATTCGGGGAATTGGGAACACGGAAGTCGGTTCCGTTAAGGGAGTATGTCGGATTACTCTCTCGTCACGGGTGGATTCATCGGTGAATCTGACGGTCACGGCATTAGTCATGCCTAATGTGATGGGCTCACACCCTCACGTACGGTTGTCGCCCTCGGTGCGATAGTTGGTCGCTGGGTTGTCACTGGCTGACCCGGAGTTCGATATTCCGGGCCCAGTAGACATTTTATTGGGTGTCGATGCCTTGGGATACCTGTTAGTGCCAGGTGTCCACGTGTTGCAGGCGACTGGTCTGGTTTCGGTCAACACCAGACTGGGCCATGCGGTAATGGGTCCGGTCATGCCGATTGCCCCACGCCTAGCGACTCGTAGTCCCTTACCAAATACCAAATCATGGCCGCCAGGGGGCGCTGATATGTAAACACACAGTTCCTACGTATTTTTATTCTAATATTAATAAATCAGTGTTAAAGCAGTATAAATTAATACAGTTCGAGAGGAAATACTACAATAGTGACGTGATAGCGTTATCCATTGAAACGAGTGAAACACAGCAACATAAACTAGTGAAATAGACCAAAAATATAAAAGTGAACAATTATACCTAAATGAGACAATAGTGTGCCAAATAACTCGACAGACAAGTGCATAGTTACTGCAGACGCCAAATACAACAATAGTGTTCATAACAAATCTACAGTTCTTAATTAATTCACGTTATATACAAAACAGGATAACGGTACAATAACGATTTTTTGGTAACCACGACATCTATCAGAATAATGCACTACTGTGATCGGACTTGCATGATCCATGGTATTGCTCACTAACGAACTTCGAAGAGATTACCGCTACTCGACCATAGATGTCACTACTTGGATTTGGTATTACAAACTTCAAAACAAGAAATTGCCACTACTCGACCACAGATGACACTACTTGGATTTGGTATTGCTCATTAGCGACTAACCTTCGGCATACAAGGTGGATTTCTGTAAGATTCCCTACAACGTGAGGTGTGTGTGACATACCCTAAGAAAACCGCGCATGGCAGAGATTACAAGGTTAAGACGAGATTTTACTATGAGTAGTACAGTGCGACAAGACTGGGAAACGTACTGATAATTTTTGCTGTATACGGGAACTGATTAAGTGGTGCAAGAAGTGTACTAGCGGTTTGTAAATCGGGAGGTCAACACTTCGAGTCCCATCCAAAGAGCTTTTTTTTTTTTTTTTTTTTTTTTTTTTTTTTTTTTTTTTTCTACGGTTACGAGTATTGAATGCTAGCAGATTCTCAATCTTTACGTCCATATTTCAAATCTGCATAGTAAACTACAAATCTTACTTGTTCAATAAGTTACACTGATTTATTCAAAATGAGTACAAGTGAAGCAGTGGACACACACGTAAACATGGGACAGAGAAAAGGATGCAAAACACGTAGGAAGTCATGGGGAGAGACTACAGGCAATGACCATTTGGATGGTACAAACTTCTCTGATGATTCTGCACTGAGTCTACCTGACCTGTCAAGACAACTATGTGACCAGGAAGAATTTCAGCAAATTATAATTCGAATACGGAACTTAGAGACGCAGCTTGAAAGTGCACACGTGGAAATTGACGCTCTTTCTGAAGAAAATAACTCGTTAAAGAAGCAACTCCAAGAGCGTCAGGAAAAAACGAATATACTAAAAAGGATCTGCTCTGAAACGCCTACATTAACGAGAACTCCTAAATCCGGAATCAGGGATAGAGAGTTTCCAAAAAAACGCTTAATTCTTGGCAGAGAAAGGACGCCAATTCGTCGTGATTATGCTGAACTGCTACTGGAAAGTGAAGATGTTCCGGCAACGAAAGAAGACCTAAAAGTAGACACAGATAAACCGATAAGATGTGAACGAGAACAACAATTTATTGACAAAGTAGAACCTGAACTTCAACAAGAAAGTGAAGATGCTCCAAAAACCAAAGAAAATACAGACACGGCAACAAAATGTGGACTAAAACACAATGAAGAGGTAGAACTCGAAATTAAACAAGATAGAGACACAAACAATCACAACATAAAAGGAGATGAAGACCTAAAAGAAACAACAAACCTGAAGAACGACCGGAAGCACAGGGTCATGCTGTTCTCCGATGAAAGAGGCATTAGAATCAGAGACTATCTCCAAGACCTCCTAGGCAAAGACTTCTCAGTGACAGCACTAATCAAAACAAATGCTACATCTGATCAGGTTTTGTCTTCATGTCTGGAAATGTGCAGCGACTACAATGAGTCAGATTTTGTTATATTTATGCTAGGTACAAATGATATAAATCCTGTCAAACTTCAGTCGCATCTATATTACGTGGTTAGTAAATTGAGAACAAATGTCCTTCTTGCTAATGTCTTCGCGACGAGGTTCTTAAATGAACACGCAATAAATAAGATGTTTCAATTCTTATGTACACAATTTTCCAACGCAACTCTCGTAGATTTGTCACAGGTCGTAGGTGAGGAGATTATAAGTAGGTGGGACATGACTAAAATTCCCATAAAACTGACCATAAGTAGACTTATTCTAAGGGAAATATTAGCAATAGTTTATAAATCAAACTATGACAGTTATGTGAACAAAACATGCCACAACCCCAAAAGCAAGCCCACTAAATTTAAAATAGTCACAAACCTAGAAGATGAATCCTCGATTCGGAAGGGCACTATACCCTTTTTCTTTAAAAAAGTGACTCAGAAGAAAATGACGCCAGTATGCACGAAATCAAATTACAAAGTTATAGATAAACCAAAAAGGGGCACCATCCCATATTATTTCGCAAGTGACTCAATGGTGAACAAACAAATGGATCTGCAGTTTTTTCGTCCAGAACAATGAAAACTACAATGTTTGCATGACTGACCACCAAGACATATCGAGACAATCAGGTAACACTACAGAAGTCAGTATATATCATCAAAATGTATGTGGAATAACATCAAAAAGGGATGAGTTAGAAGTATATCTGCACAGTCATAAGGGTGTTGTACAGTACGTTTGCATTACTGAACATTTCCTTAATAAATATTCAGCCCCTCTATTTAAATTGGACAACCATTATGTGGCCACCCACAATACTAGAATAAACATGACAAGGGGCGGTTCTCTTATTTTAGCTCATAATCAAAAACAATGTGCAGACCTCGCAATCTGCAAAAAGCTGTACAAAAATAGGTGTTTCGAAGTGTGCGGCGTCTTAGATCACGATACAGGTCTTAATATAATCTGTTGTTATCGGAATCCTGACTATGACACATACGATGACTTTTTGGTTTGTCTGGAAAAGCTTCTGGAACATTTTTTTGATAAAACATGTATTATTTGCGGTGACTTTAATATAGACACTCTGTGTGAGAATAATAGACGTAATGATTTTTTGTCTCTGCTAAAGTGCTACAATTTCAGGGTTTTGATAGACGTCGTTACTTTTGTCAGAAATGATGCGTCCTCAAGTCTCGACAATTTTCTTACAAATATTCCGGAGGAACATCTAGAGGGTACTGATGTAGACCATAATGGTCTTGCAGATGGTCATGCAGCAATATTCTGTGACCTTTCACTGCCGAACCTAAAATTGGTAAATAAAGAGGACCCTAAATTAATAATAGAACGTAGGCTGTTCTCCGAGAATAATAATAAACGTTTTAGGGAAGAAGTGATACGAGAAAACCTTAACGAAAAGGGGATAAATGGGTTCTTAGCAAGTTTTAATAACATATTTCAGAGGTGCTTTAGCAAGAGGAAGAAAAAGATCTCATTACGAAAGTCTAGCAAAATTAAATGGATCACTCCAGGTATCAAAACATCTAGCAAAATGAAGAGGTTTTTAGTAGTTTCGAGCAATTGTGATGATTCTATACGGAACTACCGTAACAATTATATAAAAATATATAGGAAAGTGCTCACAGTAGCAAAAAAAATAGCGGTCAGGACTGAACTCGACAAAGCAAAATACTCATCAAAAGCCTTATGGAAAGTTGTAAACCGTCACAGAAATAAGAATCCTGTCTCTGTAACAGACAAACTGATATTAAAGGTTAATGAAAAAAATATTGACAGACCAGTGAACATTGTAGATATTTTTGCGGAGCAATTTGATGCTAAATCAACAGGAGTCGCAAATGGGTCTGAAACAGCAGTAGATCTCTTAATGGACCACTGTCCAAAAGTAATGCGTGAGATGGACTTTAGACCAACGTCTAAAATAGAAGTTGAGAAGATGGTGAGACTCTTCGAAAACAAACAGTCATGTGGTTATGATGATGTTCCAATTACAGTGATCAAAAATAATATAGATTTATTAGCAGAGCCCATTTCTACTTTCCTGAACAACTGTCTAGAACTTGCTATTTTCCCTGAGCAGCTCAAGATTGCTCGCGTACTGCCAGTATATAAAAAAGGAACAAAATCTGATCCTACCCACTACAGGCCTATTTCGTTGCTACCCATCTTATCAAAAATATTTGAAAAACTTATCAAGGCAAGGTTTCTAGCACACTTAGTTACAAACAAAATATTAAGTAAAAGACAGTTCGGCTATCAGAGAGGTCTAGGAACCACTGATGCAATAGACACTCTGGTAGAGGACGTATTAAATAAACTAGACAACAAAATTAAGGTAGCAGCATTGTTTTTGGACTTAAGCTCGGCATTTGATCTTGTGGATCATAACATATTAATTATTAAGCTGGAACATTACGGTGTGCAGGGTAAATGCTTGGATCTCATAAAATCTTACCTACATAACCGAAAGCAGTTTGTCGAACTGACCACGAATAACAGCGGATGTCAAGAGGTAACAAGGTCAAGGATGGTCCCGATAACTAGAGGAGTACCGCAGGGCTCTATTTTGGGTCCAATTTTCTTCATTATGTTCACCAACGACTTGTTCGAATTTATTGATAAATCGATGCCTGATAGTCAGCTCGTAGTTTATGCCGATGACACAAATGCTGTTGTTTCGGACAATGATCTTGAAACACTCGAACTCAAAGTAAATTTAATTCTATCAATGTTTCATAACTGGTTCACGAATAATAATTTAAAAATAAACACAAGTAAAACCAACCTACTTTTATTTAAAACCACGGCACGGGACAGTGACGTTATAAAAGCAACGCTAAACGGCGATACAGTGACAATGGTGGATGTCATCAAGTTTCTGGGGGTTCACATAGATTCCTCACTGAACTGGAAGCCCGAACTTACTGCCCTAGAAGGAAGCATCAGCTCAGCGTGCTATGCTCTGAGGAGTTTGAGAGACGTGGTGGATCAGGAACATCTTAAAATGGTGTACTATGCTCTGGTCGAATCCAAACTACGATATAGTATAAAACTGTGGGGAAATAGTTATGCTTACAATGTCACAAAGGCTTTCGTAATGCAGAAAAGAGCAATCCGTACGATAGTTCGCATTTCACAGATGGAATCGTGCAGGCCGCATTTCATTAGGTTAGGAATACTAACGGTTCCTGCGCTCTACATACTTGTTTTAATGGTCAGTCTATCTAAAAACATTCACAAATTAGAAAACCTCGATCAGAGGTCTAAACGAGAAACTTCGCGTCGGAAGGACTTCCGAATTGAATCCGCACCGAGGTTAGAGATCGCACGGCATGCTGCTGGTTACCAGTCGCTATTGTTATTTAAACACCTACCAGTGGAGCTAAAGACTTTAGTTACACACAGCAGCTTTAAACAAAAGCTTAAAGTGTACTTGTTACAAAAGAGCCCCTACAGCATAGAAGAATTTATTAATTTAAAGTGATTTTAATAGTACTTTGACATACATACCTAATATTATTATTGTTTGTTATTGTAATTTGTAGATTGTATACTGACTCGAAATTTTTGTTTATGTTTTATATGTTGTATTATAGGAAATTTAACTTGTGACGGCTCTATTAGTTTTAGGCTATGGTCTTTTAATCCTATTTAAAAAAATATTAATATTTAATTTTAATTATTTCTGTGACATTTTAATTTATTTTTTGTTCTTCATTGTACCATATTAATTTGATATTATGATTAATTTTAATATTATTTTTGTAATTTCATACACAATTTATGTATTGTTTTTGAATAAAAATACTTATGACTTATACTTATGACTTACTTATTCGGTTCTGTACTCTCGGAGGTGATACAGAAGTTTTGGGAGGTGGAGGAACCACCTACGGTCCGCCGGTTGGACCCGGTTGAGGAGGAGTGTGAACGGTTTTGTCGGAACAATACTGGTCACCTTCGGTCAGGTCGATTGTGTCACGCTCCGGAGTTAGTTGGACATCCCTTGTGGTGGGGTCCAAAATGGTTGACTCAAGCCGAATCGGATTGGCCAATGAGTCCACGCGTTGCCTCGGCGGACGGCGCCTTGACATTCGGTGTCTGTACGACGCAACCAGAGCCGGAAGAGGAGTTCAGCCTGGTGGAACGGTACAGCTCGCTCGACAAGCTGGTCAATGTGACCGCCTGGATCTGCCGATTTGCGCGGAATTGTCGGAATTCTGAGGCGCAACGAGTGCGGACACAGGTCCTGACACCACGGGAACGGAACCATGCGTTGTTCGCATTGGTACGGAACGTGCAGACGGTGCACTTTAAGTCCGAATTGGACATTCTGAGACGCGGACGCGTCCAACTGAAGGGAGCTGTGGCTCGGCTCAACCCGTTTATTGACCCTCAAGGATTGCTGAGGGTAGGAGGTCGGCTGCGGAATGCCAACCTGCCTTATGCGGCTCGCCACCCGTTGTTGCTCCCTAGGAAAGGGAAGTTGGTCGAACTGTTGATACAGGATCGACACATTCGGAATGGGCATATCGGATGCCACGCCTTGATGGCGTTTCTCCAGCGCGAGTTCTGGATTCTATCGGGAAGACGCTTAGTGCGTAGCGTCGTATTTCGGTGCCTGCCTTGTTATCGGGTCAAGGCGGCTACGATGCAGCCCCAGATGGGCGATTTGCCCTCGGATAGGGTTAACGAAATCCGGCCCTTTGCGGGTGTCGGAACGGATTTCGCGGGACCATTCATGGTCAAGTCTTCACAGCTACGGAACGCCAGATTAGTGAAGGTATACCTGTGCGTCTTCGTGTGCTTGGCCACGAAGGCAGTCCACTTGGAGGTGGTCAGTGACCTCACTACGGAGGCATTTATCGCATGTCTGGATCGGTTCGTCTCACGAAGGGGCCTCCCGTCATTAATCCGTTCGGACAACGGCACAAATTTTGTCGGAGCCAGGCGATATCTGCAGGAGGTCACTCAATTCCTGAACGGTAACCAGGACGCCATCGGTACGGCTTGCTCCCGACGAGGGATTGAATGGGTTTTCAGTCCGCCGGGATGTCCTCATTGGGGAGGAATTTTTGAGGCTGCGGTTAAATCGGCTAAGTCGCACCTGACGAGGATCATCGGTGAGACCTCTCTACGCTTTGAAGAGCTTGCGACGCTGTTCTGTAAAATTGAAATGACACTGAACTCGCGTCCGTTGTGCCCGCTCAGTTCGGATCCAAATGATTTGGAAGCGTTGACGCCGGGTCATTTCCTGATAGGTCAGCCCCTTAACGCCCTGCCAGAATACCCATTCGGTGATGTTAAGTTAAGTCGGTTAACTAGGTGGCAGATGTTGCAGCAGATGGCTCAAGATTTTTGGAAACGGTGGTCCCTTGAGTACTTGCACATCTTGCAGCAGCGCCTTAAGTGGACTGACCGGACGAGCCCCCCTCAAGTCGGTGATTTGGTGCTGATTAAGGATGCGAACCTGCCATCATTGAGATGGAGACGAGGACGGATCGTCAATTTGTACACGGGTCGGGATGGCACGCCTCAATCAGCAGAAGTCAGGGTGGGGGACTCGGTCCTCAAGAGAGCGGTCGCAACACTTTCTCGCCTTCCTATTGATTCGGGTTCGGACAGGTTCGGGCCTGTCCGGGCGGGTGACTGTTTAATATTTGTGCTTCGGAACGCACCTCCTCTTGTTGCGCGACTCGGAACGGAAACAGAACCGCAGCTGTCACTCGTACCGGAACGAGATGTAAAATTGGAGGTTAATTTTTCTCTTGGTCTGTCTCATCGGTGAGAACAAACATGTAGGCTCGGGCCTCGTGTCATTGATGGTATTTCGGTGTACCAATTACTAAATACAGGCGTCGGGCCTGGTTGGAGTGTTAATCATCTACATCGTCGGGAAATAAGTAGATTCGCGTCAGCGGCCAAGTGATCCCTGTTGATTGGACATCGTCGCATCGGTAGCGGCGACTCCACGGTCACGGCAGGCAGCACGCCGGCGACAGCGTCGGCAGCAACGATAGGTTTCGATTCACTCCATATCCTATCCCAAACTGTGCCCTTTTCCCGTATTCCCGTCTCGAATCGAGCTTTCGATTTCCTGCCTACGGAGACAAGGTCAGTAACCAATTTCATCACTTCTTTTCTCTCACGTGGCAAAGGCAATCCCCCTCAGGATTCCACGCCGTTCGGTGAGGCGTGGAATTAATCAGTCGTATTATAATATAACAGAATGAACGAATGAATGATTATGCGCGCACAATCGCACAGGTTTGTAACTGAATTAGTAAAAGAATTATCTATCTATCTATGTTGATTTGGATAATATGGAGGGAAACTATTGATATTGTATATCTAAGATACCTGTAAGGAATGATGCTATTGTTCGAGCAAGGTGGCAAAACGGTATGTACTATAAATAGGTGCCTATAATAATATTCATGCTAAATGGCAAACTGGTGGGTACGTACTCCGGTAAGTTTAGTACATATTATATTATTACGTACCTAGAACGTACTCATAACATTTATCAATGGTTATCGCCAGACCTATTATTTATTGCTGTATTTTTAGGTTGATGTGATGTGAGTGCTGTTTACAGCTACTTGACAGCGGAATTTTGAAATCTATGCTATGTAATATTAATCTTAGACTATGCAACGAACAAAATATTATTTTTAAAACTTTACTGCCTGTTTTTTTTCGCTTCATTATGGGGTTAAGGGTGACTTACTCTTAAGCTATACTGGTTTCATGCGTTAATATTTTTTTGTTTGTAAACTAGTGTAATACGTTCATTCGTTCATCAATCACCTTTTTTGCTAGCAGTACATCGTGCGAAACCATTCACATCAACATAGGCTAATATAGCTGTACCAACACATGGAAATAGTATGAAAAGGAAGCTATTTGTTACTGTTTAGTGCTCATTGTTTCATGGTTTGCCGTAAAGCTATGCTATCGATAACTGCAGTCGTGTAAGAATGTTGGAAATAGTACACATATTGTAAGGGGTATTATACTTACAGTGAAACCAGAGAGAAGCATCCTTCCTGAGCGCAAAGAGAGTCAATCAGGCCTCAGATACACCGCTTATGTTTGTTTATAAGCGGTATATGTCCAGAAATTTTAAATAAATAAAATACATTATTACTCAAAATTTATACATTATTACTCAAAGCCCCCCGAGACTCAGTGAGCTGGGGACATATTCTCGCGTAATATCACCACTCAATAGAGGGCGGATATCGAGTGATTCTGTTCGGACACGGCGGCTGGCTTTAGCTTAATTAGCACACTACCTGTTCCATAAGTTTCAACGAAAAGAAATGCCGGCGTCGAAGAAATGTCTGACCGACCAGACTCGTTACGTTTGGCGAAAGACCGAGGCTGATGCATATTCGGAGGTAATTTCCAACCTCCAGAGGTGCCTCTCTGGAGGTTGGCAAGAGAGAAGATACAGTTAATTCCATATAACTTTCCCTTATCCGTTAAGTTGGCTGTAGTACGTAACTGTCAAAAAATGAGAAAAAGCCATATAAGATCACAATGCCCCATTTTGATAAAATAAGAAAGCGGCTATGTAGTTGCGGCTGTCAATATTGATTTAATTCTATTAAATACCTACTTATATTTACTACAGATAATTTTGATGACTGGATAATTTGGGGAGAACTATTTCAGTCACTTTTAGGATATTTTTTCCCCTAATTTTTGGGTAACACATTTTTTAATCTGGCAACACTAGTTTCCTTACTAACTTAACGGCGAAGGGAAAAGTTATATGGAATGCACTTGGCATGTTAAAGGTTCTAACAGAAACATTCGGACAAACCTTTACATTATATGCCTCAATTCAGAATTGCCACGCAGTTGAGAAAATGCTTGTTTGCTCGCTAGTAGCTAGAGCTCACTTTGTTTGCCCATCTGTCCCTCGTAGGTCACGAAACAACTCCACTTCAAGCAACCAGAGTCAAGCTTCCCCGGGAGGGAATAATCTCACTAAACGATGGAACTCTACTGGGGACTTCAATGCTCAGGGGCTTCTGCCGAATAGCAGGTAAGTCAAGTTAGCGACTACCTGGGTAAAGTATTGACTGAGCCACAAGCGGCTAAGCCTGTAGCCCAGAAAATGAAACAGTGGACAAGTTAGTGTTTCCTATTTCGGCCAAGGCCAAAAGGAAAATTCTTTCCAGAAAGGGGACAGGAACAACACAGAGGAATGAGTCTACCATGCTTACATACTTATTATTTGTTTTTCATTGTATATACTCAGTAGATCAACCATACATTTATGTTCCTTACAATAAAATATTTCTTATCCTTTATTTCCTTCTTATTGTGATGTCTGTTTATTTCGGTTTTCATTGCTAATCTTGTGTTCGTTTCTCCTTTAGATTTACAACGACAAAATCGTTGTTGAATTTGTATTCAAAGCCGTCCCAAAGTGGTCCAATTCTCAAACACGGGTGAGTCAAATATCTTTGGGTTTTGGTGGTGGTATTGGGTTGGAATTATAACTATAAATCAATAATATAAAACACCCCGACACAATAAACAAAACAAAATTATTTTAAGTCTAAAATGTTCGTTACTTGTGTCCTTGCTAAGTAGATAACTGTCGTAACCCTTAACTAATTTAAATAAAACATGGCTAAGAACCATCGCATTGAAGTATACTAACAATAAAATAAAACCACACTATAATCCGTTTACCCGTTAGAGCGCTATCTGTGATGCCGACAGAAACACATTCACACAGAGACAGACAGAACGCTTCAAAGTAATAACACCCCTCTTTTTTCGTCGAGAATTAAAAATTGGCCTAGCCAAAGTACATGTTCAGCGAGGGATGACATCAATCAGTATGCCCGCAAGTAATCCCTGTGCTGGCCCCAAACTCCAGGCAAAAGTATGGGTCTGTTACAGTAAGTGGCCTATTTCTTTAGGTACATAATTTAAGTTCTGCACCCTGACCAATCTATCTGGTGGTGGGTATTGGTCTCGAGATAGGGTCTTATTCGAATGAAATAATAACCGGAACGTCCATATTATGAGCTTCTCGTTACAGCTTCATTATGACGCTTTAATATCAATCGAGAAACCGTTGTTCCACTTACAAAGATGCCTGAAAGATTATTACCGCTTGCAGGCTGCCGGCCTTTGCCGAGGGGCCTGGAGCTCTATTTTCTGTCTGTGACATCAAGTTCTTATCGCAACCCCAGTCAAATGATGTTTGCAAGGATGTTTGCTTACTTCAAATTGACGGTTGAACAACCAGAGCGCGGTTATTTCGAACGAGCTGTCATTTAAAGCGACTGTAATTTGAATTTGAAAGAAATCAGTATTTAAATCATCGACTAAGTGATAAATCCGGACATTATGAATAATGACAAACGACTTTGGGCAAAGTGAATAATTACAACTCGAACTTCCTTTTTTATCACTTTGCCCAGACAGAATATTGCAATGTGGGTTTCGGGCAATGTGATAACAAAGATACTATCAGGGAAAACACTGCGGTACCTTAGGTGAAGGGAAAGGGGGTGAGCGAAGCGAAGGACATCTCAGGACAACAATATTATCATAGGGCAGCAGAGTACCAATGAAAAGAAACATTGTCCTGCCCCATAGGTGATGGACATTACATAAAATGCCCGGGCGATTTGATTATTCTAAGAGTTGTTATCAAACTGCTCGGGCATTGTTTATAATGACCGAAAACAGTTAGTTACATGGTCCATAACATATACACAGTAGATACACAAAAGAGCAACTGGTTCATCAATGTTATCAAGAACTCATCAATGTCCCTTATCTAACTAACTGATGTAACTTGAAGGAAGCACCTATGATTGTGCATGTAGGTAATTTATCATTACCATCGTAGATTTTGTATGATTCATACCCAATCTACGCCTACGCTCATTCTGAGAAGATTATGTAATCTAACAGTTAGGAGTATAAGAAAACAATGTTCTATCATGATAATTACAACGCGTTTATCCCCTCCACATGGCAAGGTCTGTGCCATTGTGAGTTAGCTTGTGATGGTCAGGCTCGTGATTGATGGGATGATAAAAGTAGAAGTTTCCACCCACGCGCAGGGAATCTTGATTCTTAGGCAATATAGTTTCAAAGGTTTGAGTATAGTATGGGATGTAGCGGATTGAACTTATAATATGTACAACGCTCTGAGACTGTATTCATTACATTACATACAACCCACTAATGTATGTATATGTATATGTCACCGTAAGATTGTCAAAACCGTTTGTAAACTAACGTAAATTCTAAATCCTGTCGGTCTGGTATACTATTGTAAACAAGACCGACAGGATTTAGAATTTACGTTTCTCTTGTTCTTACATGTCAACCTAACACGAAGATTATTCGAATGCTTCGCTGCGCTCACCCCTATAGTCTTCACCTAAGCTACCGCAGTGTTTGTCCTGGTATTTCCTTTGCAATTCAAGTTTAAACCAGTTCTCAATTTATCGGTTTTATTATAAACTAACGCGTCATATCGTAAGCAGTACGGTGCAGTTTACAATTTATCGATAGTTTGTAAACTAACGAGAAAAAAGACATATTCATTAGTATGTTATAAAAAGTTTCTTTCCTTTTCTATGGAATAAGAGTGGAAGGAGATTGACTCATAGCTCTGTCCCTTACTGAAAACAACGATTGTCAACTTTCAATTTGAACCCGCCATTTTTGGCATTCAATTAATTCTTATATTATTTTAATCTTTTATTTAAAATGCTCGTGGACTATTCGACATGATAAAAGAGAAAATTATAGGAAAAATAAAATGAATTCATGATTCCTAGAGAAAATCCGTGCTCGTATACGTCGCGCCACACGTTATGAGCGGTGGCCTTGAATGCGCAGTAGTCACTTTTCAAAACTTTTACATATGCGCAGTAATTCCCACCAACGTCGCCCAGCGCTCTTAATTAGTTGCGCGACTTATATGTGCAATGTGAATTGGCTAATTTGTAACTATTCATGAGTGAAATATTTTGTCGTGTTTAAGGCATATTCCGATCTTCCGTAATGAAAATACAAAACTAAGTTGGGACGTAATTCCCGCCAACGTCGCCCAGCGCTCTTAATTCGTGGCGCGAGGTATACTTAACTAAGCGTGATGTCATTCACCTGACCAACATTGGTTTAGTCCTTGTTTATTCTGTGATAGCCGTAGTTAGGTATCTCTGCTATGTTCGAACCTACAAGATAATGAGTCCTCTTAGCTAGCACACCTACAGACACCAGGTCATCAATCTAAATTGTGTGTGTATTGTACATGCTAATCAACCGTGGTAGGCTGGACAGAGGTTCGACCTTGGCCTGTGTGAATATTGACCATAAAAAAGTAGGCGGACGTTTCGTTTCGCGTGATGAAATATAAAATCGGTCAAGTGCGGGTCTGTTTCGCACTGTAAGGAACCATCGCACAAGGAAACTAAGAAATAAAACATAATAATACAAAACATATCAATAAATGCCCTAGCTTGGCGACAAAGCAATGGGGCCAACGACGATGACAATTTCACCTCCCTAATGAGATACAGATTCAGCCCGCTGACGGACAGACGGACAGACGGACGGTCAGCGGAGGCTTAGTAATAGGGTCCCGTTTGGCACTTCGGGTACGGAACCCTTAAGAAAGGTGGAGAGGTTAGATAGGTAGGACAGATCAAAAAGACAGAGTTTCAGATAGTGCTGTAACTTTTCCAAAAAAAAATATAACCCTGATTCAGATATAAAGTTTTAATATACAATTTTAAATCTGCAAAACTGCTAGTCAGTTCGTCGGCAGCTTGGTTTTGGCTCTTAATGTACTTTATTTATTAGTACTTAGTATTTTATTTGAATGAGATATCCCTTGTTTATTGATATTTATATTTTTTTGATATAACTATACTTTTTCAACATATGTTTAAACTTTCATTACCTACTCATTGTTTCTATATGGAAATCGACTGCCATACTATTTAGTATCTTAGGCAACATTCTGCTGTTATTCTGTCACACGCAGTTCAGGACCCATAATAGTTTATATGTTTTGGAATAATGTATTTGATCTTATTCTTTTTAATGCTACAGATCGGGTAGCCTTGCATGAACTCTCATTTTCAGCTGGTCCTGCATTACAAATGTATCTAGCAATTTGACATTCTACGGAGTAGTAACAATATATTACCTTATATATTACCTAATATATTACCTAACAATATATTACCTTGTAATGATTATAAAAAATAATTAATTAAAATTCAAATAGATCACTAATAATATTAAATAACATAAACATGTAAATGTTTGCCTGTATATAAATACAGGCACTGCTTCTGGCCCTACACTAGGATACCCTGTGTCGTGGGAACCAGAAACAGCGACATCACACACATATAGACATCCAGGACCTGGAGATTTTTTAACCCCAGCCGGGGGTCGAACCCGGGACCTCACGCACTACCGCAGCGCCACAGAGATCGTCTATATAAAATCATTAAATTCTAACTTCTCACGTAAAAAAAAACTAGTTGTTAAATTGCTTAAATTAACGGTTTGCATACCTATTAATAATATATTCTTGGAAATAAGACCAGAAGTGATTTTTAAAAAAAAAAAAATCACTACTACCTAAGGAAATTCAACTCAAAATAGAATTATTTGACAACAATTTAATTTACACCATTTAACAGTTCATCCAAACGACCAAATTAGAAATTATTACAAACCAAGTAAAGCAATCACAAAATGAACACACAACACTATAACTTCACAATTACGCTAACACTAAAATCGACAACCAAACCGGCAGAGTGACGACCTAATAGCACGAAAAACGAAGCGAGAATGTGGCGGTACCGGCGGGGCATCGCCTTTTATAGTCTCTCCCCTCTACTATTAATCTTCCCTCCAACACGGCCTTTCCTGACGGGAGGCCGTCCTCGGGCTCCTTCCTCTCTAACTGTGATGGTCGGTATCCAAGATTGGCATGGAAGATTCTTCGCTGCCTGATGGGGTCTCGGGCGGCATAGCAGATTCCTCCGTCAATCCCTGCATCCCGGACGATCCAGGTTGGGGCTCGCTAGCGTCAGTCACCTCGACTACGGGAGGCTGGGTGACGCTCGAGGAGGACTCCTCGCTCTCGTCGTCTGCATCTGCACAGAACAAAAACCAAAGCACAAAAACTTGTTCACTCAATTCAAAACAAAGTAAGGAAACTACTTAATAGGTAGGTGCGTTAAAACAGCAATACGGTAAGCTAGCTAACCTAGCCTAGCCTAAACACAACGGATATAAAACAAACTGATATCTGTACCGATCACCAGGGGCAGTTCCCGTCGGGGGAGTGCCGCCTCACGACTCGTTAGAGATCTACGCGCACTTACGTGAGACATAACTTTGCGCGTGTGAACCGGTTCCACATAAAAGAATGTTTCAACCCAAACCTTTAATAACCCATGGACAGTGCTTCCTATACAAGCACCGCACACATACATACACCACGACTCGTCAGAGACCAACCCGTGGCATGACGCTGCGTGTACAAATGCTCCAGGACCACGTATCTGAGCGTCTCCAAGACAGTGTCCGAGCATACAACGTCAAGCACGTTCCACATACCAGAATCGCATGTCTGAGCGCACTCCAAGACAGCATTCCAGAACATAAAACGTACTTTATACTGGAAGTACATCTGTCAGCCAAGACAGCTTACCCAAGTACACGGACTTCAAGATAGAGGCTATCCAGACTGCAAGGTAAAACCTCCATCGGCTGTGTCCACCCCATGCGTAAACATATCACACTAACAAAAATAACAGGACACCCAAAAAAAAATACTTTCTTGAGAACATTATCTTTAAGACATACAGAGGCCCCGGCACAGGCGTGTCTCGCAAAAAATATTTGAGCAGAATTCGATAGGTTAAGGGGGTTTGCAATTATGTACTTTCCTATTACAGTGACACAGTACCATGTGGATCAAAAATCTATGGGCTCTCACATTCGAAGAAAGCGGCACACGTCTCGGGACACCACTCTCCTCGCCAACACTGCACTCACAGCCTCCAGGCCCCACGGCCTCCAGGTACTCAGTCTCCAGGCCCACAGCCTCCAGGCTTATAGCAGAGGCCCAATTTTCCGCTTGCTATAGCAAGCGGAAATTGGGCTATAGCCCCCGTGACAAAAGTCACGCCAGATTAGTATCTGCAGACGGTTGCACCGTCTCATATAGCCGGGAACACCCGCTGCCGAGTCATAGCATCCTTTATCCGCTACGGCTCGCCGACGCCCTCGAAGAAAGCTGCGCAGGCGTCTGGTGTCCACTCGCCACGCCACAGCACCATGTGCTGCTGTACCCGTCAGCAGTTCAAGCTCGTAGCGGTGGTGAGGCAGCTCCTGCACGACCTTGTAAGGACTGCTCGGAGTCCAGGCTTGCCATCACTCTGCGAATTTTTAGAGACAAAACCAAAGTCACCATTAGAAAACGTCTTAGGTTCCTTACGACCTTCATTAGCATGCGCATTCTGTCGCCGCTGATTGGCAACGAGCAACTCTGTTGCACGCTGTCGACTCAATGTAGTCAGTTACAATAGTGAAGCCTACACCCACATCATAGGGCCTCTAATGCTGCAGAGCTTGCAGCGTACTTTATTTCCACACCTTGTAATAATTTACTGTAGTAGGAAACTCCACCATATCTTCGCGCGAAACCTGCTATTCCGGTCTCTAATTGAAATTAATTCTTTTCCGAGTGAGTGCAGCAATGCATTCGGTTTTCTGAACAAAATCACAACTTTATCATGGCTCGGCCGTACCTGACCCTCGCTAATAGTCATGCCTGCCAAAACATTCAATATCCTTCGCTAGGAAGGGACATTATTATTAGAACCACTGTATATTGAAGTACTCGAACCTCCCCATGTATTCTTCCTAGATTGCCTATTACAGGAAGCTTGCCTGTGTCCTGACTGTCCCAAACATGTGAAAATCATCATCTTCAAAACTTGCGCTTTCTACAAAACGCAACGGGTTTGCCTTTCGTGGGGATCATACTTTGTGACGTACTAGTACGAACGGTAGACGGAATATTTTTATGCACCCTAGGCTTGACATAGATTAAGGAAAAATCTACTAGGTTACTTGGATGTAGTTGTGTCTGTGGCTGCTATTCTAATGTGTGGATCAGTAACAAGGCACTGCACTATCGCCGAAATCATTCATAGTCACTCCAATTGTTTTGCGATAAGGCGCGATCTACCTTCTCACACTAATCCTCAATGTTATGAAAACTCTAGATGTAAAAATGATGGTTAGATCTCATCGTAGATACCAATCGCCTGAATCGCATCCACAAATTTTTCTGCCATCGTACTATTTTTTTCGGCATAAATACCTCGCTAGTATTCACGTTTGTATGAATACTTTCCGACACAGACCCAGCAGGCCCGCAGACTCGAGGCTCGATCGGTGGCGGCTGTGCACACCCTTTGCGGGGGCGAGGAGTGTCGCGCATTGAGCCTGCTCAAGCGCATGCCGCCATGCTGGCGGCGGCGGCGGTGGGTCGCGCCAAAATTGTTTGTAGCGAGACGGCGACGACGGGTAGAACAACACCACCACACCACCACCCACAGGCCCAACTGCTTTGCGGTCTTCTAACGCACAGAGGCGAGCCAAGATCGCAGACATTTCCTGTTGCAACTGGCCTTCAGGAGTACGCTCCTTGTATCGTTTTCACTTTTCACTTCACTTTTCACATTATGATGTCGCTCACGTGAACGACTACTTTCACGTCGGCTACGACGTTATTCACAATCCGACATCTTTCACTCGTACAATTTTAAAATTGATGTAGGCGTGTGAGATAGAATCACAGGAATCCTATCCCACTTCTGATCTTGGAAATAAGACCAGAAGTGATTTTTTAAAAAAAAATAATCACTACTACCTAAGGAAATTCAACTCAAAATAGAATTATTTGACAACAATTTAATTTACACCATTTAACAGTTCATCCAAACGACCAAATTAGAAATTATTACAAACCAAGTAAAGCAATCACAAAATGAACACACAACACTATAACCTCACAATTACGCTAACACTAAAATCGAGAACCAAACCGGCAGAGTGACGACCTAATAGCACGAAAAACGAAGCGAGAATGTGGCGGTACCGGCGGGGCATCGCCTTTTATAGTCTCTCCCCTCTACTATTAATCTTCCCTCCAACAATATAAATATTTGAGACCAAAATGTAAACCATGATACGCCAAATAAAGTTTATTATTTCTTTCTTACTTATTTTTATTTTCATTATGAAATAGGTTATTTCATAATGAAAATAAAAATAAATTCAATCAAGGTAAAATTAATATAACTCACTATAAAAGATAATTAAGTGCGGGTAGTATTTAAACGTATGGTAGTAAATCCAGTTTTTGCTTGGCAAAAATACTGGTTTTGCCTGACTGAATTACTCAAGCGACAAAAAATGAGCGCAACTAGAAATACTGGCCTTGTCTGACAAAATTACCGAACTGTGCAACTTGAATGCTAAAAATAGAAACTTGATGAGCGCAACTATAAATGCTGGCTTCGTCTGACAAAATTACTGAATAGCGCCGCAACTATAATTCTAAAAATATGAACTTGAAAACCTTAATTCGATTAACATAAAATCTAGCGTTGGATTTTTTGCTCTTACATGTTCAACCTAAGACGACGAATACATACCTTTATCCCTCACCTACCCTGACCCCCACTTCGCCCAGACAGTCTTTATTAAGCCAATAAGCTTTGCCTAAACCATTCAGTAATTTAGTCGCGCAGATCAGTATTTTTTGTCGCGCATTTCAATATTTTTTTCCCCCATTTCAGGAAATTCAACTGTTCATGGTTTTGCGCTAATTCGATTTTTATTCGGTCGTTTTATTATTTCCTATTAATAACTTCTCATGTTAATGTAAGTAAGTAACTAGTACCTAATTAAGTTGTGTAAATAAATCATTTGCATAGGTACCCATTTAGCGTTATATCGTGTGAAACTGAAATTACACATTTAAGACCAAATAAAAACATGATACCTACTTAAATAAACACTCTTATTTCTTTCTATTTCTTGATTATTCTGTTGATATAGATACCAGTAGAGTAATGTTACTTTCTGTGGGTTAAGAAACCTATGACAAAAACAAATGTCACCTATCTATCCTGAATACCTCATACACATATTCCCATTATCTAGATTAGTCACTAACCGCATCATACAAATACCTAGCATAGCTTTTAGCCATGAATTACGGCTGACTTTACCTACACTGCCAGTTTCGTTAGAATCACCTACATCTTGTTTAGTTGCAAAGCAGACATGTAGCAAAAACAACTCGGAATCGACTTTTACGGCATGAGTCACTCAGTAAGGTACAGTTACTCGTGGCAGTGGCAGTCTGTGGATGCCTGTGCTCAATGCCGGCGGTATAAAGTGCTTATAAACCGGTCTGAATATAACCTGGCAGAACGCGAGAAATCTTTGCCCATTTTCGGAATTTTAAGCAAAAGTTGTCAACTCCGTTTCGTTGCACGCAATGGACGAAGACAGGTAAAAGTGCTAAAGGTTGTTGGTTGTTAGCAGATGTTTAGTTTCTCATCTCTTATCAGATTCTGCTACGGCAATTTGTTTGTTATTGTTATCATATCAATCAACGAGTGTATTGTAACGAAATGTATTATTTTTTCTAGATTTTTATCGCAATAGCGGGCGGGTTGTAATTTGTTGATTAGTTGGTTATTAGAAGCTTAGCAAGCGCCGGGATCCTCATTGGCAGACGCTTCCTCTTGACTTCTACAAGTCCGTAACAACCTAATTTAGCATTGCAATAAAAACGTTTGAAGATCTTAACAATGTCGTTCAACCCGATGTAAGTTCGTCTGACTGGTTTTTTGTTTAGTTGGGTTTGTATTGAATATGAAAATTGCTTGCATTTGTATTGTCAACTTGGGCTTGGACTATGTGCCTAACAACTAACCCTAATTTTAATCAGGCATGTTAGTATTAAGACTATTAATTAGGGCTAGTATTTAATCGCACATCAAAAATACTGATTTGCACAGCAAAAAAGGATCAGCAAAAACACTGTTAATGTTTTAAATATTTTATGTGTACTGTACTGTAAGTTTATGTTTTAAGTATTTATGATGTTTTTGCATGTTCAACCTAACACGAAGGATAAAGGGGGTGAGCGAAGCGAAGCCCCCTTTTATCCTTCGCCTAAGCTGCCACCGCATTTGCCCTGATATTTGCTGTGCAGATCAGTATTTTTGATGTTAATATTTCCCGTTAATTATTAAAATTAATCACTTAGCTTAAGTTTTCACAAAAAGTATATTTGTTAATCGTTTGATATGAAAACAAGTCTATTACAAAGTCCATTTATATTATTGACTAGTCTTGGTTGCATATTATAATGCTCCTTCCTATCAAGGTACCGGGTCTACCAAGAAAAACTGCCGTACCTCGAACTTATCTTATTTAAATTGTGATTTTATGTGCGTGCGTTTGCACAAAAATATTAGCATTTTACTTGTTTATTTTTTTAGAGCAGTTACAGTGATCTGAAGCGGTCTTATATGATAATCATGATCTTGCTGATACCATCATTCCACCGTTTCAGTACGCACACCTGTCAATACAACGACGAGGATGGCTCTATGCGGATGTACCTTCGCGGCCGGCCGGTGGTACTATACGCACCCAGTGACGCCATTGACTCACTGGACCCATCGAAGGTGGCGCCACCACCGCAGAACAAGTTGAAGTTGGAGTGGGTTTATGGGTACAGGTGAGACTTTTGGGTACTTGGGTACTTTTATTCTACATACAACACTGTCTGTTCGATATGTCACTAAGTGGATGCAGATTTTGTTTTAACATGGTAGGCCTTTCTTTTATTGTACTACCCTCGACTGTCTCTTCCTTTGGAAACACATCCATCAGTTTGTGAGCAAAGTTGTTCTAGTCACGATTTCGCCCATGCACATGTAGTGGCCATATCTTAATAGTCGATTGTTAAACAAGGGACGATCTTATTCAAAGTGCGCTTATGGATCTAGTGCACCCGAGAATCCGAGATATTAGTCGCATATATTTCGAGGGTGTAATAGTTACTTACAACCGAGGTAAGCATTCTACTTTACATCATACATGCGAGGTATATAAAACATTTCATAGGTATGGCAAAATGTAATTTTTATTGTACGACATCTTCTGCTTTGAGATGACAGAAATCAGGCATGCAGGCCAGATCTTCATCGGATGGAGTACTTTACATGCGGAACTAACACTATTAACTTTTAATTACTTAATTTATTCCAGTCGCAAGTGAAAAAACATTTAGATCTAACGAAATGAAATGCCGCCAATTTCAGTGTTTTTTTTTTTAATATTTCTTATTTCTTTATAAGAAAAGAGCTTTTTTCACCAAGGAGTTTTTCATATGTTGACCTGTAAAATGAACTTTAAAATACAAGCATAGTGTGACGTAAAGTGATTGGAAAATGGAATGTTTTCTATAAACAATGCATTGTGTTGCAAATGCCATCTTACACAGCCTCTTTGCACAGCAGTAAATCCTACTTACTGAGCATGTATGATGTAAAATTTATCTTATTATCATGATGTGGCCAACCGTGAACTATCATTGAACGAAGAAATATTTTAAGGAAAAGCACTGCGGTAGGTTAAGATGAAGCCCTCAAATAGTCTTCGTGTTAGTGCGACATGTACGAGTATAACAAAAAAACACCAGTCAGTACTGAAAAAAATGCTTTTCAAAATACAAGTTTTCAAGAATGAATGATTATTTTTCATGAAATGCACTGCCAGATCATGGAATGGTCGACCACGTCATGAAATTATCAATTTTACAATATCGCGACGACATCCACACATTAGAATCTAGCCAGATAATAAATAGGTCTCTCTGTCTATTTTGAGGTAATGGAAATGACCTAGAAACGAGCCTCGTATAGATCGATAACCACCTTTATTTTTAGAGTAATTGTGTTATAGTCGCTAATGGTAATCCTTGACCATACGCGCACAGGACATACCATAAAATAACATACTTTGGGCAATACATTTATGGTACTGTCGATAAAACAAGTTGCATTTTAACCGCCTTCACACAAGACAAGTAAGTTCAAAAACTAAAACTCGACTGCTAAAACATCGCGCTCTTAAAGAGTGAAACCGATTACCACAGGGCGGTCAATACACATCTGACGACTAGACTAAATGCAAGCGAAGCAGCGAGTAAGAGCTAGTAATATACAGGGTGACATTAAATTAGCTGACCATAGTTTGAGGAATGATAGTACCCATCATTATGAACAACTTTCTCCAAGAAACATATGGTCGCAGAGGGGAAAAAATTTGTCCCTCAGTACGTTGACCCGATCACCTGATTACAAGTTACTATGGGGGACCCGAAATTTTATTTCGTTTGCGACCATATGTTGCTTGGGGAAAGTTGTTCATAATAAAGGGTACTATCCTTCCCTAAAATATGGTCAGCTCATTAAATGCCATGTATAAAAGGTGACTGGCGGCAGATATATTATATTTTCAAAAGTACTAAAAAAAATTACTATTTCAAAAGTACATAAAAATAACTATGTCAAAGATTCGAAGGGCCTAGGTATCCCACAGGTTGCGATATCATAACTTTATGAAGGATGGTCGGTAATATGTGCCCGTCATAATGCATGAGGGTGAAATGGAAGTGATGGTGGAGTACAAGGAGAGCTTCTCTACAATTTATCAACGTCGCGTCGGTCGGGATCTCATGATGAGCATCAGATCCCGACATGGAGAAATAAATGGAACTCTTTAATTAATGACGACACATATGAGCAGGCATGAGTATATTTTGTAACAAATAGGATTTAATAAAATTATAAAACATTAATTTACTAGTTTAAAAATTAATTACAAACGAAATAATATGTACAAATGTTTCGTCAAAATACATTATAAAATAAAAAAAATATGAAGCCTCAAAATATTAAATTGACCTTATAAACCGCCCCTGGACATTTCTGCGCCAATGGATCCAATAACGCTTGCAGCGATACCACGCTGGACAGTCACTTTTTTTTGTTGGATGGGGAGACAATGGAATTACCCATGCCCAGGAGTCAGACCTCCCTGCTATGGCAGGGTCCTTACACATTGAGCGGGCATCAGCTCGTGTAGTATACGGACTAAAAACAACCCCTTTGTTGTATTGTATTACAGTTATTGATAATCCATTTAACTGTGAGCCATCAGCCAGCGATAAGAAATGCCCAGAGTGGTAGTCAAAACCGTTGTCCCTGAGGCAGTGCAGCGTCTTCCATACCAGTCGTCTCCACCGCCTCAGGCAACGGACCAAAAATGTAGTTCGTCACGAGGGCGGCATATTTTAGACATTTCTGTCTAGCGGATGATTCGGCCGCGGGTTATTAATGTCGGTTTTTTCTAAAGTTTTCCTTTTTGTTTAAAAAAAAAGCACCATTTGTAAGATACAGTTAGCTGAGACTTGGGGAAAATATCTGTAACTACGGCCAATTACAAAGTATTTTCGTGTTGATGATATCAATATGTCATTAATTTTAAGGGATATGTACAGGACAATTTTCACATAACGACGGCTAATAAACAATCGTTAATGTCATGACATGAGTAATAATTTTATTTTGAGCTATAAGGAACTAATGATAGCAGTTAAGTAATTTGATAACGTTAATTTCGGGACGTATACGTTTGACGAAGTTGGTTAATGATTTGTGAATTTTTATTTTTAAATATGCACGACATAATTTTTTATTTGGCAACACTGCGTCATTATTTAATTCACTAATTAGTTATTTTTCTGAAAACTGTTTAAGTAAATGGAAAAGGGTTTTTTTGGAACTTCTGAAGGTTTTGTTTGGCCTTGCAACGCCGGAAGGGAGGGGATCTATAGTCAAAAATTCCGCAAATCCCCTCCGCAGGGGATAGTCGCATCGGATTTGTGGAATAATGCCTTATAGTAAGGGATACGGTACTGGTGAAAATCTACCTTCATCCGTTATTCGATCAGGAGTAAGATTATAATATGTTAGCTGATATAAATATTGATATATCTTACCTTTGTAGGGTTACTCCCGGTACCCGAAGGGTTCCAAACAGGACCCTATTACTAAGCCTCCGCTGTCCGTCTGTATGTCTGTCTGTCTGTCTGTTCGTCACCGGGCTCTATCTGATGAACTGTTATAGATTGAGAGTTGAAATTTTCATATAATATGTATTTTTATCTACACACGTATCATAAACCCTCTTTACTGCGTCCAAAAACCGCACGTTATTTCCAGCATAATGATATACTACTTGGTAAAAACTCATTTTATATATTCATTGACGACCCGAATGGCCGAGTCGGCAGTGACCCTGCCTACGAAGCCAAGGGTCCCGGGTTCGAGTCCCGGTGAGGGCAAATATTTGTTTGATGAGAACGGAGTTTGTACCCTAGTCATGGTTGTTTTGTTTATCTATCTAAGTATAATATTTATCTATATACGTATGTGTATCGTTGTCTATTACCCAAGATACAGGGAATCCTAGTTTGGGGCTAGATCAATGTGTGTAAATAGTGTCCAAGGTCCAATTTATTATTATTATTTATTATCTGAATATTGATACATTATGTATGACTATAATGTGTCAATATTTCGATATATTATGACATTCAAATTTCGAACGTCGACGCCCGCCTGCGTGCCGCCCCTAGTTTGTCTGTGAAGTTGGTACTACTGAACAAGCTAAGCAAGTGCAGAGCAATGATCAATGCCACATTGCCGGTCGAACATGCGGTTCCTTAACACATCAAAGAGAGCTTATGATATGTGTGTAGATAAACTATTGTATGTAACTGTACAAACAACTCTCGTGTGATATTATTATGAAAGTCGCCTTCGGCTCGTTTCATAAACCCACTCTTTAGTTTGAATGCCCTTCATTATGTATCAGTCACATAAACTAATATTATTACCGCTACAGCAATAAATAATGAACTACACGAGATTTAATAAATTTATATTTTTCCCCACACAAGAGAACTGCGATATAACAAATCATATCATTCTTTAAATATGATCACAGATTTTGCGCCTTATCACATGGTTGCGGTGGCGCAAGTGGTTGGATATCAGTCGCGCAATCATTAACTTTTGGGTTCGAATCCACGTTTGGTCATGATATTTTATTTCTTTTATCTACACACGTATCATAAACCCTCTTTACTGCGTTCAAAAACCGCACGTTACGATCAGCATTATGTTAAACTACTTGGTAAAAACTCGTTTCGTATCTGGAAAACTACACATTATGGTCATTATGTGTAGTTTTTCTACATATAATGACATTCAAATTTCGAACGCCGACGCCCACCCGCGTGCCGTCCCTAGTTTGTCTGTGAAGTTGGTACTGACATTCAAATTTCGAACGCCGACGCCCGTCTGCGTGAAGTTGGTACTAAAGAACAAGCTAAACAATTGCAGAACCACAATGCCGGTCAAACATGCGGTTCCTGAACACATCAAAGAGAGCTTATGATATGTGTGTAGATAAACTAGTGTATGTAACTGTACATAATTAGGCATTAAAACTCTCGAGTGATATTATTATGAAACTCGCCTTTTAATGCCCTCCATTATGCAGCAGTCACATAAACTACTATTTCACTTTTTCTTAATGTTTATTATTTTTAGTGCCCAAGTTTTCTTTGTAGGAAACCATTGGCCTTCGATTACTTACGACCGGCACTTGAACGATTCCTTCATACGGGGTGTCTGACGCTCAGTTACTCCCACTTGTAGCCAGGACAGGACAAGGAAACTATAAATGAAAGCAACAGTTGTGTGCAATTTACCAATTGTGACAATTCTGTTCCGCACCAAATAAGGATCGTTTTGATCCAGGGTCTATCTATTTACTACGACTTAATTCGCTAAAATAAATAGATAAGTGATTTGACCGTGACCTCGCGAATGATTTAAATAGTCTTAAGACCGATTTTTCAATCCTTAGATAAAGTTTATATCTGTTTATCTGAGGAATTTGACGGTATTTGTACCTGTATGTTTATATCGGGATTAAAAAATCGCCCCTTAGGTGTTTAGCCATTAATCAATCAACCAATCCTTGTCTGGCCGACTTGGCAAAATAAAAATTAATACATATGCCTATATTTATGTAACCTGTTGTGCCAGCTTCTCTTTCTTGAAAGTCCTAATAGTCTGGTAAAATCGGATCATAAACTTTTTTAAACCAAAAAAGAACTGGCTGGCTGGGTCAATAAAAAAGCCTTCAGCTATGCTTGACCAACCGAGCATGAATCAGAATTTTTTAACTCTTCTTCGTAGATTCATTTCTAATTAAGTTTTACTTAAGTAATAAACAAATTAGGACAGTAGAGTGGAATCATGCCTTAAGGTTAAATCAACTGTTCCTCTGCCATCCCGTATGAGACAAGGTATTCCCATGTTATAATAATAATAATAATACCTTGGACACTTTTTACACACTATGATCTAGCCCCAAACTAGGATTCCCTGTATCTTGGGTACTAGACAACGATACACATACCTACGTAGATAAATACTATACTTAGATAGATAAACAACCATGACTAGGGCACAAACATCCGTTCTCATCAAACAAATATTTGCCCCCACCGGGACTCGAACCCGGGACCCTTGGCTTCGTAGGCAGTGTCACTGCCGACTCGGCCATTCGGGTCGTCGTGTTAGTTCAATAATGATGATAACATAACATTTATATTCAGGCACATATATTAGGACCCCACACTAGGATACCCTGTGTCTTGGGAACCAGAAGCAGCGACAACACCCATATATAAACATCCAAGACCTGGGGTTATTTATGTCCCCAGCCGGGGATCGAAGCCGGGACCTCTCGCGTGGTAGGCAGAGCCACAGCAGCAGTGCCACAAAAAGAAAATAAATGTCAATCAATTAATAAACATAAGCCCCTCCCACACCAAACAATGCAACCTACGGCATTAGTTGCGAACCAAAAATAAACTTAATTGATGCTACTTCATAAACATAACAAAACAAACAGTTTCCGCAAGCCAAACCAGAATGCATTAAGATCTACTTCCAAGGCCAGGTAAATCATCAAGGCCTTTGCGTCAGTAACAAAGAATATACAAACAAGTTTATATAGTTTATGAGTTAGTAACATGCAATTCGCGGATGGCTGCCCGTCAATGTAAAGTAAAGGCATAATGGAATAAAACCATTCATTATTTTGTTGTCATGATCCCTCCAAAAAACAATTTCCGGTGGCACCTGGTTGGTCATTGGCCTAAACCAATAGGCCACTTTCGTATCACAATGTCCGGCTCGAAGGACCATGTGTATTTAACCTCTTTGTTTCGACGCTATTTCTCAGAATTAATCACAGGCACTGTACTTAGTTTACAAAAGATAGGCGTGTAAAAAAGAGTGGTTTGTTGGGAAATATATCTCAAATTATGTTATTGATGTCTTCCAAGCCGTATTCGGTCACGGCGACTGCTTTACGAGGTCCTTTTTCCATGCTAGTCGGCTGACCTCTCGGCCCAAAACGTATACGTTTAAAGCAGCAATTATACGAAGGGATTTAACGGGCACGATTTCAGGCAGGAGATCGAAAACGGGAGAACTAATCACTGTCAGAGAGAACGGGTGGCGATATAGGGCGTAAAACGGGAGATTCTGATGTGATCACTGATCATGTTACAGGATGCTCAGTTTAGAGATGCCTGATCATTTCGTTTGAATCGATATTTTGGATTAAAATGTATCGATACCCCTTTGAATCGATCTCCGATTTCATCGAGAGGGTTTGAATCGATCTAGCTAAGATCGAAAGAAACAGATCGTATTTAAAAACCGGCCAAGTGCGAGTCGGACTCGCACACGAAGGGTTCCGTACCACCGTTCAATGGAAGCGATGGTGTGGAGTGAATAGTTTGGATTTTACACAGCAAAATATTGTTTACAAAGTTATTGGTGCGGTTACTTTCACACTCCATGTACGTAACCAGGTGCATCCATAAGTTTGTATGTGGTATTGAAAGAATTGTTGTATGGGAGCCCCCTTAAATATTTCTTTTATCCTGTTTTTTAGTGTTTGTTGTTATAGCGGCAACAGAAATACGTAATCTGTGAAAATTTCAACTCTCTAGCTAGCTAGGTTCTTGAGATACAGCCTGGTGACAGACGGACGGACGGACGGACGGACGGACAGCGGAGTCTTAGTAATAGGGTCCCGTTTGGAACCCTTCGGGTACGGAACCCTAAAAAATCATGTAATTAAGGAATTAAATAATGTAACAATAATAATAATAAAATTAATAAGGATTAGAAGGAGAATTGAATTACTGTCTGAGCGTGGGCGCATCAGTATATCTGCCACCCCGTATAGAAAAAGGCGTGACGCTATTTTATGATAAGATAATGATTATAAAAGGAAACAAATAGATACATAGAAGAAAGATCTTTATTAGATCACTCTTCACATCACAACTTTATTAAAATCATTATCAGTTAGTACGCACTATACTATAGCTACATATGTCACAGTCCAAAAATATAAGTAAAACAATAAAATTTAAGGTATACACCTCATACATTGCTAGTGAAATTGTTATTCCTAATAGGGACATACATATGATTTATTTTATTTCATGCTAACAGACTAGGAATCATGCCACCAAGCCACCAACTATTCCAATACAACAACAACAAAAGGAAGTCAGGTTCGTTCAGCCCTTCTACCCCGAAATCGCCAACTATCTATATCTAAACTAATATAAATTTTCCATTCATCCATGATCCAAAGACAATATTTGTCATTTTTGGTGTAGGGTAAAGACAAATGATCAATCAATCAAAAATATTTGAAAATAATACGACGTCATTCATTGCCATCTTTTCATCCGATCTTCTAGGCGTGCGAATCGATCTGTGGTAAGATCGTATTGGCTTGAATCGATTCAAAAGATCAAAAGTCGGACGTCCAAAAATCGATATTCGATTAAATCGATCGGGAGTCCCTAGCTCAGTTGGCGCTTCGCGCGGCGGGCGATGCGGGTGGATGTGCTTACTACACAAACTAGAAAACTATGGTAATTATAGGGATTTGAACCTCAATTTGTACCGTCCTCACCTCCATTCGCTTATACAGATACACCTCTACTGCATATATAAAACGTTTTTATTTTAAACTACTATTTAGCAGTGCTATAGTATTTGGTAATCTATTTACCGAAGTGACTAGAGATTAAACTTATCGATATCGATCTTTACTTCATTCATGTCTATTGTTCATACCTATTCATGCATTAAGTCATCAGCTATATCTACTTAAAAAAGTAAAATGAACACACATAGATCTACCCCTGCTCAGCAATCAATCTTTTCCATCTTAACTTGGTTTGCTGGAAGATATCTCTTATTAGAGAGAAGCTCGCCTTTGCACACAATTTTCATGTAATTCTTGTTTTTTTAGGGAAACATTGCTGCTGCACATCAAAAATACTGATTTGTACAGCAAATATACTGTTTTTCACAGCAAATATCAGGGAAAAATACTGCGGTAGCTTAGGTGAAGGTTAAAGGGGATGAGCGAAGCGAAGCCCCCTTTATCCTTCGTATTAGGTTGAACTTGCCATTTGAGCAATTTAAAAACCATGTTAAAGCGACTTTGTCGAAAAAGGGATATTACAATGTTCAAGATTACTTAAATGACGGGACTGTATGGGGTTAATCGGCTCAACACAGAACTTGCTGATAATAGTTTTGTAATTATTTATTCCTACTTATTAATAATGCTAAAATTATATTATAAAATTTGTATTATTTAAGCACAAGCAATTTTTAAAAGAGATCTAAAAATCAATCTGTGGTAGTTTCTACCCTTCTCCCACAGTGGCCCAATGTAGAGAAGAGGCAAAAAATGACGATTGCTAAGTATATGTAAATATGTACAGTAATAAAGACATTTGGAATTTGGAATTTGAACATGTTCAGAACAACAAAAATACTTAAAACATAAAAAGTGTTTTTGCTGATCTTTTTATGTGCGATTAAAAACTAGCGGTTTTTTATATCATTTGTGTGCAATAAGGAAATTATTATGAATTATTATTACTGTTGTTTCTAAAAAATATATCTAATGATAACTACCGAAATATATATTACCTAATAGTAGGAGATCCGGCCATAGAATGACCCTCACCCATCGTATTACGGGATGAAAATGATTTTTTTATAAAATTAAATATGTTAAAAAATTTATTTACAGGAGGTTGTCTAAAAAATTTGGTGCAAAGTGTAATTAATTAATTATTAAAAAATGTTTTTTTTTAACATTACACTCATTCCCTTACGCAAAAAACTGTATACTAATCGAAAGTATGTAGCTCATAGAATATGCAAACGCTGGGTTGACTTTTTTTTCCGGTGCTATCATCAGGTAGGCAGGTATATACAGGTAAATCGGTACTAGTAATTTGCAACGATCCAGTTACGCAATAAACCTTATATCAAAATAAAGATAATTTTATTTTGAATATAATGATATAAGGTTGGCTGCAAAAAATTGGTGCTAAATCCCGGTTGTCGATTTTTGAAAAACGAAATATTCGTGCGGTTGAATACGTGCGAAAGAGAGGTCCGAGGAACGTATCTAGTGAGATAGAAAAGGACGCAGCATTGCAGCTGTGTGTCGCTCTGTCGTCGAAAGAAAGAGAGTGCGCATGCTCTTTGTTTGTGAAATTGAGAAAGACGGTGATAGGCTATAGTAAGTGTTGAGCGTTATTTCAGAGCATCTGGCAATGCATTTTTGCACAAAATGATAAAATTATGTATGTATTACATATATGTAAATATTTATTTATATATATATACATATATATATAAATCGTCATTATATTTAAGTGTATGAATATTTTTGTAAAGAAATAATTTATGACATACTTATCTTGACAATTTCGTGTTTTTTACATCAAGAGACTTAATCAAAAAAAAACAAAGCAAAAAATCAAAAAAAATTCCGAAAAAAAAATTAAATAAAACATAAATTACAAATATGAAATACAAATTTATAATTTTGTACAAAAATTTTATTTTATTATAAATACAATATTTTGATTATTTTTTTTTTAATTAATTTACATTATTCAAGATCTGATTCATCGGAAATAAAACTTGTATTTTCAAGTTCAGAACATTCGTCACTATTTTCGTCTTCTGTCATTTCAGCAATATCTTGTACTGTTAACACTTTTAACGCCTATTTTCGAAAAAGTTTTTTTCTTATAGTTTTTTAGTTTGGGTGAGGTCACCGGTGACCTACATAGCATTTAACGTGTTAAAGGCGTTTGGTCCCCAATGAATCCTGTTGGTTGTAGATAATCATCAAGATACCAACCACAATTTTCAGGTTGTAATTTAACAGGTTGAGGATCCGTCGCACGAAGCCACATAGAATTGACAAAAATTGTTCTTTAAATTTTTTGTTGCAGCGATATCCAGCACGGTGGTATATTATTTGAGTCAAAACTTTTGATTTTTTTTAAAAATGTTTCGCTATCTTCTTTCGAAGAATAAGTTTTGAAAAGCCAATTTATGCACGTTTCTGTATTTATGCCAATTTGAATCGGTATGTTCTTCGGTAGCCCACTTCTCTTTGGATTGATACGTTGCGTAACAGGACTGATGATAAGCAACAGTTTGATTTTTAAGTTTTAAGAGGATGTCTGCATCATTAAGACTGTCGGCCATATCTTTAATTTTTTGTACTGCTTCTTCAGTTGTAGCAAATCGGAGATTTAGTACCTGCTTCCCACATTTTTTGCGTTCATGATTGCAAAACAGACAAGTGATTTTGCTACATGACGATGGTGCTGAGGTTGATGGCTGCTAAAACAATAAAAATTATTTATTAAATAGGATAATGTCCGAAGAAGAAAATTCATGTTAAAAAAAACACTTCAAATAAAAATCTGAATATTTAATACCTCTTCTACATTTGTAGAAATCTCTGCCATAGCATCAGCATGACTTTCTTCACCCTCTGTACCTGTTGCACAGGAATCGACATTAGATGCAATACTTTTTGAGGCTTCACTAGCGGTGGAAGTATTAACACGCACCTGAAAAAGTAGGTTTTTTTGATGAAATAAAAGTATTCGATAGATAATTTTCATAAAGTGTTTCATTGATAAAACTATAAGAAGAAATCATCATGAATGATCTTACGAAAAATTATTCAACTTATATAACATTTTTAGGTTACTTTTTGAAACTAATGTTTTTAAAAAACAGTAAGAAGCTTACATGTGATGGAATTTAATAATACAAAAAATGCAAATTTCTTAAGAATTATTCTATCTCGTAATAACTAGTTTAAATTATTATAGTAATAAAATAATTAAATTCCACACGCTTTGTAGTAGCATTATTTCGTTATAAAAATTAAATATTTAAAATGTGTTTACTATATAAATTTAAAAGATTTTTTTATTATGTACTTACTGCATTTGCTGTACCAAAATTATTAAATTCTTCATTATATTTATTGTTTAATGCAGTCACTTTTTTATAACACGTGGTATGATAACCAAGAAATGACGCGTTGGTTAGTTCAACGTCGTTGTATTTAAAGTTTTTTAATTTTCGAAAAGCCAATTTTAATGAACAATTTTTAAAAGTTTCATCATTAAAATCCATTACAGAGTCACTTAAATCACACAGAAAACACTTTTTAGCCATGTTTGGAACAATAAATTATCAAGAAATAATATCGATACGTAGCAGCAACAGTTGCTCCGAAATAATGCTCAACACACAACACTATCACCGTCTTTCTCAATTTCACAAACAAAGAGCATGCGCACTCTCTTTCTTTCGACGACAGAGCGACACACAGCTGCAATGCTGCGTCCTTTTCTATCTCACTAGATACGTTCCTCGGACCTCTCTTTCGCACGTATTCAACCGCACGAATATTTCGTTTTTCAAAAATCGACAACCGGGATTTAGCACCAATTTTTTGCAGCCAACCTTATATCATTATATTCAAAATAAAATTATCTTTATTTTGATATAAGGTTAATTGCGTAACTGGATCGTTGCAAATTACTAGTACCGATTTACCTGTATATACCTGCCTACCTGATGATTGCACCGGAAAAAAAAAGTCAACCCAGCGTTTGCATATTCTATGAGCTAGATACTTTCGATTAGTATACAGTTTTTTGCGTAAAGGAATGAGTGTAATGTTAAAAAAAAAAACATTTTTTAATAATTAATTAATTACACTTTGCACCAAATTTTTTAGACAACCTCCTGTTACATATTTAATTTTATAAAAAAATCATTTTCATCCCGTAATACGATGGGTGAGGGTCATTCTATGGCCGGATCTTAGACTATAAGAGACCGTATAGCAACCCGGTTTCCTGAATTCTGGACCGTAAAATGCTTTCGTATAATCGTAAAATCCTTCTTCCGCAGAGGCAAAGACTGCCGCAGCAACCTCTACCTCCTTCCCACTGGCGAGATAGTCTACTTCGTAGCTGGTGTGGTGGTCCTTTTCAACGTGGAGGAGCAATGTCAGCGGCACTACACTGGGCACACGGATGACGTCAAATGTCTCACAGTGCACCCGAATAAGATGATTGTGGCGAGCGGACAGTGCGCGGGGCATGACCGAGTTGATGCTAGAGTGAGTGGTTTAGTTTACTTAGCCCGCCGCACACAGAACACTAAACGTAGCCACAAAAACGCCGCCACTTGTGGCGACCGCTGACCACAAGTGGCTGAAGCGCTTCAGCCACTTGTGGTCGGTGGTCGTTACTTTTTTACCCCGTTGCTTGCAGTGTCATAAACGACTTCGCCCGGGTTGACTGAAGCGAAGGGAGAGGGGGATGGGTAAATCGCACGATCGGCATGTGTCAGCGCTTTGTGGCGCCACGAGAAGCGAGCAGCGACGATTTGTGGCGTGTGGCGGCCACCGGTGTTTACCGTGTGCGCGGAGACCATACTGACATCCATTAAATGTATGAAGAGTACAGGAAATAGTGGGGAGCGGCGTTTTGTGGCGACTTTTTGTGGTTCGTTTGCGCAGAGGCTCGTTTGTTGTGACTGACTGATCTAGCATAGGTTAAACTACTGGAACGATTTGGATGATTTGTTATACATACCTTGTAGCGAACAACGGTTATTACTTAGTTATGAGAATAGTTATTATAAACCACCTAACATCAAACTCAAACCCAAATCATTTATTGTTTCATTGTGGTTATAAAGATGGTACAATTTTAGGTCCCGTCAATGAACCCTGTTAGGGCACTGCAATTAATTACAAACTAACTTACATCTTATATATCTAAGTATAATATTTATTATAAGTATGTGTATAGTTGTCTAGTACCGAAGATACAGGGAATCCTAGTTTGGGTCTAGATTAATGTGTGTAAATAGTGTCCAAGGTATCTTATATATTATTATCTAAAAAACCATAAAAACGATTATAATAAGATAATCAATGCGATTCTTGAGGTGTCAAAACCAACTTGAGCAATAGATACCATTTTCAAACACACTTTTTGAATATTTTAGTTATTTTAGTAGTGTTTGTATGTGTAATTTTATTACAATGAAATGAGATCAATGTTTATTTTTTACTTTTCTTACTTTAGCGTATGAAGGCAGGAACATGCGGAAATCTGTTGAACATTATGTTCTGAAGATAACCTAAAAATTACAAATGCCTTCATCGGTCTAACTAACATGTAATTGGATGTTTTCAGCCCCACGTGCGAGTGTGGAATTCCGTATCGCTCGCCACCCTCGCTGTCATCGGCTCAGGGCATATGGAGAGAGCTGTGGCGTGTCTCAGCTTCTCCAGGTATGAGCCGAGTGGCACCTTCAGATCCTCATGGCAGACACCCCGTTTTTCGAGTATAAAACCTTTAAAACTAGAGGCTCTTCGAGCTGAAGACTTCTGTTGGAACACCAAGCTGAACGTCTAACATACAAACTTATGAATGCACCGTACCCGTACAAGTTCCATACTACCACCGTATTGGTGGTAGCCGTACCAATAACTTTGTAAACTACATTTTCTATCTAAAATCCAACCTATCGACTATTCACTAAAATTATGCCTATGTCAATCTCACCGTCTCCACAAAAACAACGACACCAAATATTTGTTACAATCTGTAAAGCCGTTTGGTTTGTAACGGGTTTTTTTTAATATTTAAAAATCTCCAAAAGCAGAATAGACAAAACAATCGAACCTGCTCAAAAAAGTCAAGAGAATCGGTTGAGAAATGCGTCCTGTTTGTAGAGTAGAACATCCGGACAGAAATCCAGACATACGGAAGCATTTTTGCCCAAGCTGGAACGGAGACGCTTCGATCTCTCGGTCTACTAAATAAACGCCTTTTCCCATAACGCCACCTGTCACACAATTAAAGAACTTGCAAAACCACGCAAATAACAGCCTCACCTGCCACCACGTTTGGTTTTGTGACGTTTCCAGGTTTTTGTGACGTTGCTTTTTCTGGTTTCTATGACACAGAGTATTCTAGGGGGGCCAGAAGCAATGACGCCTGAATATATATATGTAAATGTTGATGGTATTGTTGCAGGGCGGATGGTGGTGCACTGTTAGCTGCAGTGGACGAGGGGGCTGAACACACCATCTCTGTCTGGGATTGGCAGAGAGGCGATGCCAAGCATTGCCTCGCTGAGACTAAGGTAAGGACATGTTAGGTTCGCAGGACCAATAAAGATATTTGTTGAAGCGAGGACTTCTGGTGACGTTCGCAGGCGAGAGTCAGTCTTGATTATCCCCTTCGGTTTTTCTGCAGCTCCGCTTTTATCAGTCTATTTTCGAACAACCTATAGGTAATACCTGTTCAATTATTCAACCTGCTACCAACAATTTATATATTGAATAGCTTGGGCCCCTAGTTACTATGAGCAACTACTGTGACCACGGTTAAAACTTACATGAACCAGTAGGATGAACTTTGGTTCAATATAAAACATTTATGTCTTAGCTTAGGACCCTATCATCGACATGTATTATTTAATCAATAATTGCACATTTAAAATCCTCATTAACCGAACATCTTCCCCAGAACATCTAAACTACCTAACAGAATTTTACAAATGTGGTGTCCTTAGAAGTATCTTGATCATCCAATGGTTATAGGCTATGTGAAGTCACACTAAATTCAAAAGGAACCCTCGAGGGACTAGTCATAGTCATAGATGGATGTTGGGTATCAAATTAATTAGCACATTCCCAAAAAATAATAATATTTACTTCAAGGTCTTGTTCGCTGCTTTGGTTTGCATTTAGTCGAATCGTAAAAACGCATTGACCGTCTGGTGGTTTAGAGCTCTTTGGAGCACGTTGTTTCAGAGATGGTTTTTGTTTTTGGACTTATTTTGGTGAAACTCCGTAAAAAAATAGCAGAGAATATTAAAGACAATCTAAACACTCATCAAAATGAAACAGTGCCTTTGCCAGACAGGACCCCTTACTCCCTCGCCTTAATAAAAACAGACTGTAAAGACTTAAGCAGGCCCATTATGCAGCTCAAAAACTAATGTTCTGTAGGTTGGGACAATATACATAACAAAATATTTAAGACACGTAAAGAAATATTGGCACTTCTTTTGTGCTATATGTTCAATCTTAGTCTCGAACTTGGAATATTTCATGGTGACCTTAAGAAATCACTGGTGGTCCCCAAGTGGGGTGAGCGGGATCGTGTCGAGTGGTACAGATCGATCTCAATACTCCCGTCCATGTCAAAAAAATTAGAACATATCATCAACTCTCTCTTACTAAACTATCTTGAAAAAAGAAGGCAGTTTGGTTTTTGTTCTAGAAAGCCCACCTCAGATGCCGTTTATACAGTTGAAGAGAGTTTGGACAGTGGTGAGAGATGTTTAGGCATCTTTCTCGACCGGGCATTTAAGGGCGCGGTCTCGTTTTGCGCGACAGTGTCGTGACACTTAGTGACGTTAGTTGAAGTGGTGCTCCCCCCGCTGCATTTAGACGTTAGAAACTGCACGAGAAGGTTGCTCTACTTTATTACACGCGTATATAATTATTATTTAACTACGAGTTTCATCTCGTAACAAAAATTTAAGTAATGCCATTATGTGCTCTTCTCGTATAATATTTGTATGTTAATTTATTATAATGTGTAGGTATATATATGTATTTTATGGTTTGTATAAGTTTATTCTTTAAAAATCTTTGAACATCACAACTATCACATGCAACGAAATAAAATAACACGGGCTGTCGGTGCAACGAATTGATAAGTACTTAAGTATTAAACTATTATACTTATTAGTTCGTTGCACGGACAAAAAAAATAACACGGGCTGTGTTATTTTCTTTTTTTTTTTCGCATAACTACATGTATATGTATGTGATGTACAATAACCATATACATTTAAATAAGTGTTATATCTATGTATAAAATGTAGGTATGTTCCTTGGAAATAAACAACATGGATTTTCCAAAAGCATTATAATTAAAATTAATAACTGCAAGAATAACATATTTACAGGATTTTCTGCAACAAATGACATACAGCAGTCTACAAAGATCGTCTACAAAAGCTAATTACAAAATATTTACAAATTGTTGTGGCATGGCTGGCATGTTGTGGCCTGGCTGATTAGTCTATGGATTTTAGAAATTTTAATGTCAATTTTTTGCCTTTTTTTTCATCCGTCAATTTTTACGCAGACCTCAATTTTAGTATTTTTTTTTCTTATTAATCTTCTTTTTGGAATTATTTTGATTTTTATTTTCTATTGCTGCTATTATGTGCGGTGGATTTTTAATTGGCATTGAACGTTCTAGGCGCGAGTCAATCAGTTCTGGCAGAAGACATTGATCATAAAATTGTGTCAAAGGACTGACCATTTTCGACTCCCAAAAACCCCTATCTCTTACGATGTATTTTACTGGTCACCCGTCCAAACCGCAAATATGCAAGTACTTTGCTCAGTTATATTTAGCTGCCCCTGTATCTGATAATAATAATCGTGATTTGTATCTACTTTATACGACTTCTTTTTTGTGTCGTATTTCCAGAACCTAATTTTTTTCTCTTTAATTGCGTCTTCAGGATTCATATCTTTAGCAGATAATGGACATTTCACCTCTATAATGCCTGTTTTTCCTTCTTCGTCTTCATAAATGCCATCAGGAGTGGCACCCAAGAAGCATTTGCTTCTGTGAATGTATAACCCACATCGCTTGATTTTAATTTTTAGCTGATGAGCTAACTGGGAAATGGCTTTCTCTTCATTTACTTTACCATACGCAATCGACGGAACTTTAGATAAATCTTTCGGTTTGACTATGGACTTTACTAGTGGAGCACAACTTATACTGTTTTTCCTTTTACAGATTTTACCGAAAAGAGAAGCGGTCAGTCTTTTTTTTCTTTGTTCTATCCAGTCTTGGCTACTACTTTGTTGGATAGTATTTTTTGAATAGCATCTCGCTCATCTGTATTGACCTGCAAATCTCTTAAAAAATATTGTTTTTTGACCTCAAAATCTTCTTCCGACATGTCCGGGCGTTGTGCGTTTGGACCATAGTCTGGGTCGTTTGTTGTAGCAGCACGAAACCTTTTCCTAAACTGTCTTGTATATTTTCTTGGCTTCATTTTATGCGTCTCATATATTATTGTGTATTTACCTGTAGGCTTATTAAATATAAACCTGTTGACTGCAGTGATTGGTGATTTTGTGTTAAAAGAGATCGCAGCGGCTGAACATCTTTCTTGGTAAGAATTTCTGAGAGTGTAATTTATTCTCTTACCTCCGACATATTTGGCTATAACTGAGTTAAATGTTTCAGCCGCGTTGCTGTCGACGTCATAAACAAGGCTTTTTGCATTTGATGCTAAATAAGAGACGTGTTGGCTCATTTTCAACCAAATAGACGTGTTTTGCAAATTTTGCGTCACATCTATGTCGAGTTTATCAGTTGCAGGGCATATCTGATCTTCACATTTTGTGTGATCTCCTAAAGCATGGCGTAAGGCGTTGTAAATATCTCCGTTAAGATTTGATACCTTTTCGGTTTGTGAAACCTCCGCATGTTTTCTTAACTTTATTGCACGTACGACGTATCTCCTCAATTTCATTATTTTTGCCTCTGTAAAAAGTTTTCTTTGTTGGATCGGAATTTGAGTGTCTTTTATGAGAAGTCTTAACTTATTACATAGGTTTCTCAATAGGTGATTACGACATTCGATCTTCTCAACTTTTACATTTTTGTAGGGGTTGCTACTCAAATTTTTTTTTATGGTGCTTGAATCACCATCTGATATCAATTTTTCATATATCAAACCGTGCGTGTCAAGAGATTGTTTGAAGCCTTCAACCAGTGCAGTTGATTCCATACTGGATGAACTTCCTGTGAAATTTTTATAGCATGTATGTTCTTTTGGCTCAGTTTTCTTATTGGCTGCTCGAGCACAAATCATGCAGTATTTATTTTTTAAACCTAGGTATAAAAGTTTTCCAGTATAGGCACCGATTATTGCTGCCGCGCCGGATGCAGCTGCATAATTGTTTCGAAATGATCGTTTGGACCAACATCCGTCAGCAATTACAACTATCATAGGATTTCCTTCGCTATCAACGCTACCAATGTCTTTCGCATGTTGTGCTTCCTCTTCTCCTGCCTTGTGCATTTCTTTTTCTGCCGTTTTGTGATACCAGTCATAGACAACTTGGCTAGTTTTAGAATACAAACTTTTTGACATAGCGGGTATGTTAGCGTTTGCCATCAATTCGTTTAAATTTTCAAGCCCGCAGCCAATACTGATGGTGCCGGCGACAACACCATGATTTATATCATAATTAGAAGCGGGATCATCAGTGCTTATATCAAATATTACGTTGCAAACATCACACTTCAGTTGAAGAGTTGAAATAAAACCTTTTCTGGTCTCGCCAATGCATTTTAAATTTGAAAATCTGCATCCTAATGATGCTGCACTGTGATCTGCAATCGCTTGCAAAGATGCCAAGAAATTACTAAGAGAAACAATTCTACGTCCATCTAAAACAAAGGAGTCACTTTTGTCACAGACTGCATCTTCGCGTTCGGTTTCAAATTCAAAGCAGTGATCAGGTTGCTGGCACTGAAAAGAAATAGGTTATTGTGAAGGTAAATAATAAAAGGTAACGAAGTAGAAGCTATTCTGAAGTTGAGGCGGAGTAATGGCCCTTAGTGCTATGAGTCACATTTCCTGTGCCCATATTATATTACCTTTCTTTTGAAAATCCTTCTAAAAGGTAGGCTATTGTTTGATCTTCGTTTAAGCCTCTTCTTGATTAACTAAAACCAAACAAAACATATTTAGTTATACTATGATGGGTAATATAAGTCAATGTCATTCATCAATGTAAATCATATTTTTTCAACTTTACCAAATTTTCTTTGTTCGCATTCTCATTTGCTAATTCGACATTAGCTAGCATTGGTGTGGAATTTTCCGTTTCTACTAAAATGCTATCTTTAGAAGACTGAGTTTTGATCTCTTCATCACTGAAATTAATCAAATTGTAAAGTTATTGCTGTTATGTTTTGCTTATTTATAAAATATAATCAACTCAATATTTCGTAAGCACTACACATTTTAAATATTTATAACCGTCAAGCTGTCCGCGCACGGACGGCGGGTGGACCACGCGACGACAACTCGCTGCTCGCACGCAAGTGGGAGAAGCCCATAAATAAGTATTGTTTTTTTGTATGAAGGTCATACTAAGCAGAGAAACGGTTATAAATATATTATTAAAACAAGATAGATTTCTTACCAATGCACAATATCCTTTACTTGAAGTGGATTGTTGCTAATATCTGACATTGGCTGACGATCCAAAGACTCAGTTGGTGTGGTTTTACTGTGAATTATAGGTATATAGATTATGTAAAATAATTAAGACCATATAACCAATTAAAAACTTGAATGAAATATGTATTATGATAATTTGAATTATTGATCATGTTTTGAAATAACTAAGCAATTAACTGTAAACTAAAATATCCAAAAAAATACTGTAAACTAAAATAATAGACGTTTTGGACTTATCATCATAATAATATTTAAATTTATTCATGGTCCTCATTCGGAAAGTAAATACAATAAGCTATATAAGTAGAACTCAACTTACCTATTTAAACGGTTTTTTTTCATTATTTCAACTTTTAATTTACTCTTCTTTTTATTGGTACAGGGATATTTCTTTCTTTTCCGATCCATACTCGATAATTACTGACAGTATAGTCAAGCACTATTTCAAGTAGAGCAACTTTCAATGCGAGCTGGGCCGCGTCCCGGCACCGGGGTAAGAGTAGCGCGTGGGAGAGAGAGCTTCCGTGCGAGCGAGAGGTAAAGGCAAAACAAGCTACAAATTACACGTCCGAACGCTGGGATGTCCCAGCGGAACTGACTGAAATTTCGGCGCGTATTTGTTTATAAACACTCAAGAAGTTAAAAGGTACTTATAATGTATTTTTCAATACAGTTTTTTTTATTTCATAACTTAATAGTTGCTTCCTAAGTGGTTAAATTGTGACTTCTCCAAAATATGTTTTTTAAAAGAAAAAATAAGTTTTAGATATGGTCGATTTCTTAAAATTACCACTAATTAGGCCACTTAAAATAAGAAAACTAAGGCTTTTTTCTAAAATATAAGCAGGTAAGATTATTGTAGAGGATTTAAGAATCAATGTTATCTGTATACATTTCGTGTTTTTGCCATATTTTTTACGTGACGTGTGCATGAATTAGACCTTCAACGCGCAGAACGTAAACACGGGTATGTTTAAAGCCTAACACAGTAATTAAAAGTAACATCAAAGTAAAAAAACTAATATGTTTTGGAAACTCGAAACCCCACTCTGTAAAGTGATGTTAAATAAATTTCATTTGTAGCTTTTGAATAACTAAAAATAAGGTCTTAGTTTCGGATAATTACTGCAAGAACACAAGACTGCCGCCTTAACACGGTCTGTTTTTTAAAAATTACTTGTCTGATAGGAGTCAGAGTGTGAAGTTAGATGATAAAGTACGTAATACCGAGCCATTCAAATGGAGAGTACCGCAGGGTAGCATTCTCGGTCCAACTCTATTCCTGATTTATATAAATGATCTTTGCAACCTTGAACTGCCTTGTGGAAATATTGTCACCTATGCTGATGACACTCTTTTGCTTTTCAGAGGTAGAAACTGGGCGCAAGTATTTAAGAATGCTCAACTTGGTTTAAACTAGGTCTCATTTTGGCTCCGGAACAATATAACAACATTCAATGCAGATAAAACAAAATATATTACATTTTCAATAAATAGTTATACGTAACGAACTGAAAATTTCAAATTGTTTAGCCATGTTTGTATGGCTAATAACATGTAATGCGTTGGAACGAACACAAACAATAAATAATCTTGGCGAGGATCTGGACCAGAATCTTAATTTTAAGAAACTTAAACAAACTTTAAGTGCACAAGTTCGGAAATTACTATACATTTTCAAGAGCCTTTGACATATTGCTGAACCACATATATTTTGCTCCGCTTTTGAAGAACATATATTTTGCTCTATGTCAATCAGTTTTATGTTATTGTATCCCTTGTTGGGGGGTGCAAATAAAACTACTCTTATATCATTAGAACTTGCAGTTCTAAAGGTTTGTACTTTTAAACCCAGATTCTTTCCTACTGTAGATCTGTATAATTTATGTGATGTCTTAGCTGTGCGGCAACTGTTTATTCATAGTATAATAATGAAACAACACTAAATTATTGAATACCAAGCTACAACAAAACGTCGAAAGGATATAGTGTGTAGAACTATTTTAACAAATACTAAGTTTATGCAGCGATTTTTCAAATTCTCGGGGCCTTATCTATATAATAAAATAAAAGTAGAAATATATTCGATAAATCTCTTTGACTGCAAGAAATTTATCTTCAAATGGTTAAGAATAAATACATACGACGACACTGAAAAAATGATTGAAGTACATATCATCTTTTTGAACATATACACACATACATATAGTATACCACAATGACGCAATAAATATATGAGTATGAATATAAGTACATAAATATAATATTTATAGTATAAACAAACACTACACTCAACATGCACTACACACCCCAGCCGACACAGATACTAACACTCTCACTCTTCAACTATTATCACTTGATTACACTACACTATGCTTTCACTTACACTGTGCATGAAAATTTTTAAGTTTGACTTTGATTTTTATTTTGTAACCTGTTAAATATGTATTGAGAACTTTTATGAGGTATACCTTATTTAACTCTTCTTAAAACACAGGGGAAATCCTTCCTAAGTGAATTAAATGTGACTATAATACTGTTATACGTATACCTATAATGTCCGACGAGCCGAATGGCCGAGTCGGCAGTGACCCTGCCTACGAAGTCAAATGTCCCAGTGGGGGCAAATATTTGTTTGATGAGAACTCATGTTTTTACCCTAGTCATGGTTGTTTATCTATCTAAGTATAATATTTATCTATATAAGTATGTGTATTGTTGTCTAGTACCCAAGATACAGGGAATCCTAGTTTGGGGCTAGATCAATGTGTGTAAATAGTGTCCAAGGTCACAGATTAATAAAGAGTTAGGCCAAGGTATTATTATTATGACAGGTGAATGCTATTGCTCAGAAATAAACTATTTAATTTCTTATTGTTTTTCTTCCAGTGCTCCGTAGACACAGTAGTGGCAGTGGAGTTTCATCCCTTAGACCGCACCCAGATAGTGACGTGCGGCAAAAACCACATCGCCTTCTGGACCCTCGACCATACAAATGTGCTCTACAAGCGAATGGGCGTGTTTGATAGTAGGGACAAGCCCAAGTACGTTACGTGCCTTGGGTTCAACCAGAATGGTGAGTGAAAGTGTTCTTCGTAGAGTTAGTTTAGTTAGGCAATTGTTATTGATACTTTGTACCCTTTATTTTCTTATGGAATTGTGATGAATCTGTCGCAGCCAACTTGCTTAATAAGCCGTTCAATTAACAGCCAAGCCATTTCATTGAACCGCGCTTTTCAATCATTTAGTGGACTTATTGGCTAAATTAATACTGTCTGCCTGTGGGTCAGGGTAGGTGAATGATAACGGGGGCTGCGCTTCACGCACCACCTTTATCCTTCGTGTTAGGTTGAACATATTAGGCTAGTTGGCTAATCAAGCTAGATGGCTGCGACATTTCAATATAATTTTAATTTATCTTTTTTACGCAATTTTTTTTTTCACACAAATAAGTAGTAATTTTATAATGAAATTTTCATAACAAGTTTATAATGAAACTTTCATAACAAGATAACATTTCTTGGGAGATTCTATGGGAGATCTAAGCCAGCACTCTAAGAAAAAGTGCTAGCAAAACTTTTTAATACTTTTTAATAGCTAGAGATTTCCAAGATTGCAGAACATGTAACAATTTTACTAATCATATTGAAACTTTCATTCCAGGCGATGTCCTGTCCGGTGATTCAAATGGCAATATCATAGTGTGGGGCCGAGGCACAAACACTATCCACAAATTAGTAAGAGGTATACCTATTCATATCCCTCTATATTCTTCCAACACAACAACAAATGAAAAGAAGATGTACTTAGGGAGCCGAAATATTTTTTATGAACCATATGTTACATCTATAGAATTGTTAAAATTTATGTGTATTGCTAATAATTAAACTGTCCGAAAAAATACTGAATTGCGCGACAAAATTACTGATTTGCGCGGCAAAATTACTGATTTGTGCGACTACATTACTGAATAGTTAACTATTGGCCACCGCTTATTGGCTAAATAAAGAGTGTCTGGGCGAAGTGGTGGGTCAGAGTAGGTGACGAATAAAGGGGGTGAGCGAAACGAAGCCCCCTTTATCCTTCGTGTTAGTTTGAACATGTAAGAAAAACAAAATCCAACGCTCGTTTTGTATTTTATGTACCCCGAATTAAGGTTGCTGTTTTTAGATTTCATTCGCGCAATGTAGTAAATTTGTCTGACGAAGCCAGTGTTTCTAGTCGCGCTCGTTATTTTGCGTTATTCAGTAATTCAGTCAGGCAAAACCAGTATTTTTGCCAGGCAAAAACTGGGTTTACAGTCGTACGTTTGAATGCTACCCAAAGTGTCATCCGTGTGTCGCAGAAACCGAGGCTAGTGTTTAGAGATACGGTGGGGAATAAGGGAACATGACCTACTGATCAACTAAGTTGAGGTATACAGCATAAAATGTTCGGTAATACAAACTATGTCCAACTGCTCAACTGGTTGAGCAATCTAGTTGAGTAGCAGGGAAGAAGCGAATATAGTTGTGCGGTGGGGAATAAGGGAACATGACCTACTGATCAACTAAGTTGAGGTATACAGCATAAAATGTTCGGTAATACAAACTATGTCCAACTGCTCAACTGGTTGAGCAATCTAGTTGAGTAGCAGGGAAGAAGCGAAATATAGTTGTGCGGTGGGGAATAAGGGAACATGACCTACTGATCAACTAAGTTGAGGTATACAGCATAAAATGTTCGGTAATACAAACTATGTCCAACTGCTCAACTGGTTGAGCAATCTAGTTGAGTAGCAGGGAAGAAGCGAAATATAGTTGTGCGGTGGGGAATAAGGGAACATGACCTACTGATCAACTAAGTTGAGGTATACAGCATAAAATGTTCGGTATTACAAATTATGTCCAACTGCTCAACTGGTTGAGCAATCTAGTTGAGTAGCAGGGAAGAAGCGAAATATAGTTGTGCGGTGGGGAATAAGGGAACATGACCTACTGATCAACTAAGTTGAGGTATACAGCATAAAATGTTCGGTAATACAAACTATGTCCAACTGCTCAATTGGTTGAGCAATCTAGTTGAGTAGCAGGGAAGAAGCGAAATATAGTTGTGCGGTGGGGAATAAGGGAACATGACCTACTGATCAACTAAGTTGAGGTATACAGCATAAAATGTTCGGTAATACAAACTATGTCCAACTGCTCAACTGGTTGAGCAATCTAGTTGAGTAGCAGGGAAGAAGCGAAATATAGTTGTGCGGTGGGGAATAAGGGAACATGACCTACTGATCAACTAAGTTGAGGTATACAGCATAAAATGTTCGGTAATACAAACTATGTCCAACTGCTCAACTGGTTGAGCAATCTAGTTGAGTAGCAGGGAAGAAGCGAGATATAGTTGTGCGGTGGGGAATAAGGGAACATGACCTACTGATCAACTAAGTTGAGGTATACAGCATAAAATGTTCGGTAATACAAACTATGTCCAACTGCTCAACTGGTTGAGCAATCTAGTTGAGTAGCAGGGAAGAAGCGAAATATAGTTGTGCGGTGGGGAATAAGGGAACATGACCTACTGATCAACTAAGTTGAGGTATACAGCATAAAATGTTCGGTAATACAAACTATGTCCAACTGCTCAACTGGTTGAGCAATCTAGTTGAGTAGCAGGGAAGAAGCGAAATATAGTTGTGCGGTGGGGAATAAGGGAACATGACCTACTGATCAACTAAGTTGAGGTATACAGCATAAAATTTTCGGTAATACAAACTATGTCCAACTGCTCAACTGGTTGAGCAATCTAGTTGAGTAGCAGGGAAGAAGCGAGATATAGTTGTGCGGTGGGGAATAAGGGAACATGACCTACTGATCAACTAAGTTGAGGTATACAGCATAAAATGTTCGGTAATACAAACTATGTCCAACTGCTCAACTGGTTGAGCAATCTAGTTGAGTAGCAGGGAAGAAGCGAAATATAGTTGTGCGGTGGGGAATAAGGGAACAGGATGACCTATTGATCAACTAAGTTGAGGTATACAGCATAAAATGTTCGGTAATACAAACTATATCCAACTGCTCAACTGGTTGAGCAATCTAGTTGAGCAGCAAGGAAGAAGCGAAATATAGTTGTGCGGTGGGGAATAAGGGAACAGGATGACCTACTGATCAATTAAGTTGAGGTATACAGCATAAAATGTTCGGTAATACAAACTATGTCCAACTGCTCAACTGGTTGAGCAATCTAGTTGAGCAGCAGGGAAGAAGCGAAATATAGTTGTGCGGTGGGGAATAAGGGAACATGACCTACTGATCAACTAAGTTGAGGTATACAGCATAAAATGTTCGGTAATACAAACTATGTCCAACTGCTCAACTGGTTGAGCAATCTAGTTGAGTAGCAGGGAAGAAGCGAAATATAGTTGTGCGGTGGGGAATAAGGGAACAGGATGACCTACTGATCAACTAAGTTGAGGTATACAGCATAAAATGTTCGGTAATACAAACTATGTCCAACTGCTCAACTGGTTGAGCAATCTAGTTGAGCAGCAAGGAAGAAGCGAAATATAGTTGTGCGGTGGGGAATAAGGGAACAGGATGACCTACTGATCAATTGAGTTGAGGTATACAGCATAAAATGTTCGGTAATACAAACTATGTCCAACTGCTCAACTGGTTGAGCAATCTAGTTGAGCAGCAGGGAAGAAGCGAAATATAGTTGTGCGGTGGGGAATAAGGGAACAGGATGACCTACTGATCAACTAAGTTGAGGTATACAGCATAAAATGTTCGGTAATACAAACTATGGCCAACTGCTCAACTGGTTGAGCAATCTAGTTGAGCAGCAGGGAAGAACCGAAATATAGTTGTGCAATGGGGAATAAGGGAACAGGATGACCTACTGATCAACTAAGTTGAGCAGAAAATAGTTGAGCCATACAGCATAAAATGTTCGGTAATATAAACTGTGTCCTAGTCCTACTAGGGGAAGAAGCGGTCACCAAGCTACAACCGCCAATAAAAAAAATAAGTAGTGGTGGGTCAGAGTAGGTGACGAATAAAGGGGGTGAGCGAAACGAAGCCCCCTTTATCCTTCGTGTTAGTTTGAACATGTAAGAAAAACAAAATCCAACGCTCGTTTTGTATTTTATGTACCCCGAATTAAGGTTGCTGTTTTTAGATTTCATTCGCGCAATGTAGTAAATTTGTCTGACGAAGCCAGTGTTTCTAGTCGCGCTCGTTATTTTGCGTTATTCAGTAATTCAGTCAGGCAAAACCAGTATTTTTGCCAGGCAAAAACTGGGTTTACAGTCGTACGTTTGAATGCTACCCAAAGTGTCATCCGTGTGTCGCAGAAACCGAGGCTAGTGTTTAGAGATACGGTGGGGAATAAGGGAACATGACCTACTGATCAACTAAGTTGAGGTATACAGCATAAAATGTTCGGTAATACAAACTATGTCCAACTGCTCAACTGGTTGAGCAATCTAGTTGAGTAGCAGGGAAGAAGCGAATATAGTTGTGCGGTGGGGAATAAGGGAACATGACCTACTGATCAACTAAGTTGAGGTATACAGCATAAAATGTTCGGTAATACAAACTATGTCCAACTGCTCAACTGGTTGAGCAATCTAGTTGAGTAGCAGGGAAGAAGCGAAATATAGTTGTGCGGTGGGGAATAAGGGAACATGACCTACTGATCAACTAAGTTGAGGTATACAGCATAAAATGTTCGGTAATACAAACTATGTCCAACTGCTCAACTGGTTGAGCAATCTAGTTGAGTAGCAGGGAAGAAGCGAAATATAGTTGTGCGGTGGGGAATAAGGGAACATGACCTACTGATCAACTAAGTTGAGGTATACAGCATAAAATGTTCGGTAATACAAACTATGTCCAACTGCTCAACTGGTTGAGCAATCTAGTTGAGTAGCAGGGAAGAAGCGAAATATAGTTGTGCGGTGGGGAATAAGGGAACATGACCTACTGATCAACTAAGTTGAGGTATACAGCATAAAATGTTCGGTAATACAAACTATGTCCAACTGCTCAACTGGTTGAGCAATCTAGTTGAGTAGCAGGGAAGAAGCGAAATATAGTTGTGCGGTGGGGAATAAGGGAACATGACCTACTGATCAACTAAGTTGAGGTATACAGCATAAAATGTTCGGTAATACAAACTATGTCCAACTGCTCAACTGGTTGAGCAATCTAGTTGAGTAGCAGGGAAGAAGCGAAACATAGTTGTGCGGTGGGGAATAAGGGAACATGACCTACTGATCAACTAAGTTGAGGTATACAGCATAAAATGTTCGGTAATACAAACAATGTCCAACTGCTCAACTGGTTGAGCAATCTAGTTGAGTAGCAGGGAAGAAGCGAAATATAGTTGTGCGGTGGGGAATAAGGGAACATGACCTACTGATCAACTAAGTTGAGGTATACAGCATAAAATGTTCGGTAATACAAACTATGTCCAACTGCTCAACTGGTTGAGCAATCTAGTTGAGTAGCAGGGAAGAAGCGAAATATAGTTGTGCGGTGGGGAATAAGGGAACAGGATGACCTATTGATCAACTAAGTTGAGGTATACAGCATAAAATGTTCGGTAATACAAACTATGTCCAACTGCTCAACTGGTTGAGCAATCTAGTTGAGCAGCAAGGAAGAAGCGAAATATAGTTGTGCGGTGGGGAATAAGGGAACAGGATGACCTACTGATCAATTAAGTTGAGGTATACAGCATAAAATGTTCGGTAATACAAACTATGTCCAACTGCTCAACTGGTTGAGCAATCTAGTTGAGCAGCAGGGAAGAAGCGAAATATAGTTGTGCGGTGGGGAATAAGGGAACATGACCTACTGATCAACTAAGTTGAGGTATACAGCATAAAATGTTCGGTAATACAAACTATGTCCAACTGCTCAACTGGTTGAGCAATCTAGTTGAGTAGCAGGGAAGAAGCGAAATATAGTTGTGCGGTGGGGAATAAGGGAACAGGATGACCTACTGATCAACTAAGTTGAGGTATACAGCATAAAATGTTCGGTAATACAAACTATGTCCAACTGCTCAACTGGTTGAGCAATCTAGTTGAGCAGCAAGGAAGAAGCGAAATATAGTTGTGCGGTGGGGAATAAGGGAACAGGATGACCTACTGATCAATTAAGTTGAGGTATACAGCATAAAATGTTCGGTAATACAAACTATGTCCAACTGCTCAACTGGTTGAGCAATCTAGTTGAGCAGCAGGGAAGAAGCGAAATATAGTTGTGCGGTGGGGAATAAGGGAACAGGATGACCTACTGATCAACTAAGTTGAGGTATACAGCATAAAATGTTCGGTAATACAAACTATGGCCAACTGCTCAACTGGTTGAGCAATCTAGTTGAGCAGCAGGGAAGAACCGAAATATAGTTGTGCAATGGGGAATAAGGGAACAGGATGACCTACTGATCAACTAAGTTGAGCAGAAAATAGTTGAGCCATACAGCATAAAATGTTCGGTAATATAAACTATGTCCTAGTCCTACTAGGGGAAGAAGCGGTCACCAAGCTACAACCGCCAATAAAAAAAATAAGTAGTCGTTGGACAGTTGCGCCCAAGCTTAACCAATTCAAGGATTTCCACCATGATTTCCATCACGTCTTAAGACTCAAAAGTTTTCGCTATTATCCTTCATAAAGAAGTTATGAGCGAGAAACAAATAAATTCTCGACATGTCGCGGTGCTGTAGCTGCCAAAGTTGCCCCGAGATATCTCGTGTTACCATTTACGATATTCTCTCAGTTTCACCAGTAGTATCTAATTATCGGTTCCACAGGAGTGCACGAAGGCTCGATATTCTCAATCTGCTCTCTGAAGGAGGGCAACATCGTAAGCGCAGGCGGCAAGGACGGCAGACTAGTCATGTTCGACGCGGACATGAACGCTGCTGGTGTGGAGAATATTGTGAGTTGCACATTTCCATTTAGAGAGGCATATAAATTTATTTTTCCGCCTTCTATCCTCAAAATAGCACCTTCCCCGCTTGATTTTGGGTTCTCAGGCGGAAAAAATCTATTCGTAACTCGTTCGAAAAGGCTTCTTTACGAACTCTTACGAGGTACTAGCAGAAAGCGCAGATGCACATTTCCGTTTTGAGGTCTTTAAATTATTTACTAGCAGAAAGCGCAGCTCTGCAAAGCGAGCGAAAGGCGATGTCTCCTGAGAAATTGTAGAAGAACTGGATTTATTGTACCGGTGTTTTTGCCTTGCCAATTAATGTCTTTACAAGTCTTTACAAGCTTGCCTACAACGTGACATGTAATTAACTGACTACCTAACTGGGGAATTATAGTAGGTTAGGTACCCATTATTATGAACAACTTTCCCCTAGAAACCTATGGTCGCAACGAAAAAATATTGTAGGTCTCCCATAGTAACTTGTAATCAGCTGATCGGGTTAATGTACTGCTGGAGGTTCAATAAAAAAATGATTTGCGACCATATGCTCCTTTGGGAAGTTGTTCATAATCATGGGTACTATTATTCGCCAAGTTTGGTCTGCTTATTAGAAGTCACCTCGTATATGGTATCAGACCCTTTAATTTTTCCTTGTAAAATGTGATAAATCGTTCCCAGATCGAAGGGCACTACGGCGGCGTCAGGGTAGTGGCTGAGGGCCGTGGCAGCGAACTCTACATCGGCACCACTAAGAACTGTATCCTGCGCGGAGATATGCAGCTCGGCTTCTCGCCTGCTGTACTAGGTAACTGCCCTCTTACGCTCACTTTCATCATCCAAATCAAAATTTCAAAAAATCTTTATTATTTAGATGAAGACAAATATGCGTATAAGTTGTTTGCATATAAAAATATGTGTTATAAGTTTTATTTATATCACGTATTTTTTGCCTCTTACCAATATTGGACCACAATGAATATTACTGAAGAGTTAGTGAACATGTAATCATTGAAAGGAAAAACCACACATAATTTTACACATAGGGTTGGTTGATGACGGTAGTTCAATCTATACCGCAATTAATTGCACTGCTCTACACACATTGAAAACATACAACACTATTTGAATTGACTTAATGAAATTACAAGTTACGTACCTATTGGGCACAATGACTTCACGTAACAAATGTTATCTATGGCTACTCAGGCACTATTTGATACGACACAATTGCCTTCAAAACACAACCTTATATTCACTAATTGTAAACGAGAGACATTGACTAACAATGAAATTATAATCTTACGACTTAAATAAACACAGTATCCTGAAAGTCCCGCCTGAATTGCATTTTTTCTTATTTTTTTTTATAAAGCACTGGCCAATACACAATTTCAAGCAAAAGCAAAAAATTATGGCCATGTTTGCATCGTCATATTGTCTGCGATCATGCAATCAAATGCGAGAATGAATATTGAAGAATTCAATCCCATATGTTTGGACGATTACATTGATAGAATCGTAATAAATACGGCTGATAGTGAGTGACAGTGGTATAGACCTCATTGAGAGCACAGATAGCGTAATGGAAGGAATTGAGATATTATGAAAATTTAAATTTACAATAGGGTAAAGTATCTAATTATTGGCACTTTAAGAACCACTTGCCACATAAATCGTGAAAACTATCTGTAAGAAATGTTGCCAGCGAAAAAAATTATCAAGATGACGGACTGAGAGTTAATTAATGCTTTAAATAAATTAAAAGTCTGCAATTGCATCATTTTTGGTGTTATTTTAATACTTTTTCCCATACACACGATTTTCCCAATTGTTGGCATGATTTGGCCAACTATTAGCATAGGCCTAGTCCTATTTATTGGCATTTAGGATTATTCAGTCATTTAAGGAGAATTATAGGAACCTAGGTAGGTATACAAGGAGCAATGACAAAATAAAAAAGGCTATTTAATTAATCACTTTCATTTATGTACTGAAACATATACCTTACCTACCTAGAATTTATTATTATCCTTATTCTTGGCTTCATCTTCAGATTAAATCGGGTAGACTGAAAATAAAATCATAGGTAAGTGACACCAGTTATCACCATACTTATGCCTAATTATTGACACTAGTGTCGGTAATTGGTGATTTCGTGGTTGGCACTGGGGCCAGAATTTGGAAAAATTGCGTTTATAACTTTTATTTAAAAAATAGGTATTCAAAATGAGGTGTTCCACTTAATATATAATTCACAAAATAAACCGTTAAAAACAAAAGCTCTGTAAACCCAATTATTGTCATAAGTGCCAATAAATTAGAATAAGGACATTTTGGGATACCAAATGTTTGGCACTGGAATAAAATAATAAAAACAATTCCATTCTTGGAAATAAACTGTCAAAGACTTGAATAATATGTACTGAATTTGCTTAAAATCATAAGTCACGTTATAAACACTTAGATGACTAAGATTCGATGATATTTAAATAGCTCTTACCTTAGCAAAATAATAGTTTTCACTGGTCTAATCGTGACACGTTCAGCTGTTGTTATCGTTCCAAAGCCATTGTCATTTCTTTTTTTTATGTGTTGCCAGTTTAATTTCTCAGGATTATACCATACTCTTTTTATATAAGTTGCAGCATCGTGAGATGAGGCGTTTTTTTATGAAAGAGGTTAGTTCACAGAAGTGCCAATAAATAGTGAGGTGCCAAATTTAGGTCACTTTACCCTACTTACTTATGGAAAAAAATGGGCGTATTTTGTTTACTATCTTTTTTCTAGTAGTTGCACTGTAGCTTTGACGTAAACTAATAAAGTCCTTAGAATGAAGTATTTATTTGAGATTATCATCATTGTCCCTTTTCCAAAGACCGATGTGCAAAAATTATCGCCAGGTACTTCGTAATTTGCAAGTTATGAGAAAAACAAAGAAATGCCAGAAGAAAACCTTTGACATTAATATTGTATTATAGTTATTGTACTGGCCAATGACGTTACTTTGTTAACCGTTCTGTTAACAAGGTTGGTAATGCGAGTTTCGGTTGAGATAAGCATAGTTTAACCATACAGGTTTAGCCAAAGAAAATACAACCGGACACCGATTAGAAGGAATTTCGTGCAGTAGAAAGACTAGGACCCTCTAAGCCGAAGCAAACGCAACGGCCGCCCGACCGGCCGCCGCAGCACGTAACGGCGGCCGAGGCGACGTCAAGATTAGTGTAAAGACCCACCGGGCGGCTGAACCGGCCGTTGCTAGGTAGAACCTGTCTGAATGAACCTTTACTCCGATAATACACATTTTAAAAAAATCTAGAGATTAGGGGGAAGGGCCAAATCTCACGACATCTCACCAAGGGGGCCTCTCCTTTGGATCAAAAAATCGTCAAAAATGCCTCCCGTAATAAATGGGTTTGTGTTTTATCCGCAGGTCACGTGGACGAGCTATGGGGCCTGGCGGCTCACCCGTCGCTGGCTCAGTTCGTCACGGCCGGCTGGGACAGACTATTGCAGCTGTGGGACGCGCTCAGCCATTGCACTGTTTGGAGCAAGGATATTGAGGTACGATGAGATTAGTGGTTATTCAGATCTCACAATACACGGTAACATACATTTTCTGCTTGGCTCAGACTGTGGCGCGAACGCACAGGTTTGACAAGTCATGGTGTTGCTGGGGAACTGACAGCGCCAATATGACATTTAAGCGGCACTTTATTTGATCAGTAGTCTGTATATTCGGGCATTAGGGAATGAGGATTGGATTCTGCTTTCTGTACCGGATGATTTCTAATCCGAATGTTCATGGTGATCGAATATCATTCTTTGACAGGAGCGTGCCCAGTGCTGCGCTTGGTCGCAAGATGGCTCTGTCATCGTGGTCGGCTGCCTCACAGGAAAGTGGATGGTGTTCGATCCGCACTCCAGGGAGATGCTGGCGCAGCATCAGGATGGGTAAGCATCATCAGTATCACATAATAATAAATAAAATAAAAAACACTCCTGACACAATAAGAACCTCAAAAGTCTAAGTGTGTCGATGTCGTGGCCATATCATATAATTGATCATTTGAACGATTCATGAAATGGTTAGAAATTTCCTGAAATGGTCAGATATCATTGAATTTTATGAAAAGGTGACTTCTGAAAAGCATTTTATTCAGTACTACGTGTTATTTTTTGTGTTCTACATGTCTAACTAACACAAAGACTAGTCTTCACTTAATCTACTGCAGAGATTTGCCCTAAAAGATTGCTTAGTTCATTCAAAGTTCCAATTCAACCTTGGTTGGCCATTTCATAAAATGATCAATTCGACACACCATGGCCGAAATTACGCAACCGAAGTTCGGCTTGACAAAGTACGCCTGCAATGCTATGTCAATTACGTAAGGTTCAATTCCGGAACGTAAAATCAGCCTCGGAACTTTGGTAGCGTAATTTCGGCCATGATGTGACGACACACGAAGGGGGGGATCAGACCCTATCTCAATGGAGTCCAGCACAGTTTGCCATTAATTGTTATTAATTTCAGCTCGGAACCCATACAGACCATCCAGTTTTCTCCTAACAACACATATGTTGCTATTGGTTCCCGCGACAACTTCATCTACATCTACCAAACAGAGGATTGTAGGCGCTACTCCAGACTTGGCAAGTGCTTGGTGAGTCTACTTACTGTTCTCTTCACACGTTACGATGGTCGTTAAGGGTTAAGTAGGAATCGTGTTCTTATTTTAACCGATTTCAAAAAAGTAGGCGCTTTTAATTCGGGTGAATATTTTTTTTGTTACCTTGGAACTGTTATTATTTATAAACAAAGTTTTTTTTTTTTTTTTTTTTCTCCATTTTGTTCTCCATCTGCCAGCAGCTCTTTGTAGCCTTTATCAGATTGCCTGTCTTGCGTGGCGTGTGGAGGCCCCATCCATTGATGCAGCCTCGTTCAGGGATTTATGATAGATGTGTGAGCATCAGCACAGCAGCAGCATAAACAAAGTTATATTTATTTAAATTTAATGGGCGACAATATACATACAACATACAAAGACGTGTTATAACACCCCCCGCAATATAACAAATCATACTTATCATCATTCAAATATGATCGTAGATTTCGCGGCGTATCTCATGGTTGTGGTGGCGCAATCAGTTTGATATCGGTCGCGCAACCTTTATGCTCTGGGTTCGAATCTACGTTCGGACATATATATTTTGATGTTTTTTTATTTTTAGTGCTTATGTTTTCTTATGCGTTGATACGGAACCCTTCGTGTGCTTGTCCGACCCGCACTTGACCGATTTTTATTTCTTCAGTAACCTATGCAGCATACTCGTAAAATATTATTTAATTGTTAACGTGTTTCAATCATTTCACGCATTTCATCCATAGTGTACGGAGCGAAAACGTAGAAGGGTAACATTAAACATACATAATATCATGGAATGCACTACGCTTATTTAGTGTAAATGTCCCTTTTTAGTTGGTTTGTCAATGAATTACTTATTATTACTAGATATCCCTCCCTACATACACCTTGACAATTAATTGCTCTTTTCAGTTATATTTCCTGATTTCCATTTATTATACTTATTGCATCATTTCCTTTAGATATCGCACTTTCGTATAGGTACCTAGCTACTGACTCGAATATCACTTTAATTCATGTTTAATTTGGTCTGTATTTGCCAATTCTTAAGTAGGTAGGTGTCTAGTACTAACCCTACAACATAAAAACTGATTGAATATGAATAGTAGGTACCTACTAAAAGTTATTAGCATATTACAAATAAATAAAGTACCCTCCTTAGAATTAGAATGAAAGTATAGCATAGAGCCATTAGTGCGCTTAGATTTGCCTGCTTCTGCTGCTTCTAAGTGAAATTAGTGTTTTTATTAAAATGTTGTGTTTATTTCCAGGGCCACTCAAGCTACATAACACATCTTGATTGGTCTGAAGACAGCCAGTACATAAGGAGCAATTCTGGAGACTACGAATTGTTGTTCTGTAAGTAAACTGATACACTAACATCATAGACAAATAAGTAATATTAACTATTACAAGCGCTTGCTTGTTAAGGCCTACAAGCTCTTCCACATGATACATAAAAATGGTCAATTTATGGGCTTCGATACCTATAGTGACATCTAGTCGGCGTACTAGTAACTAAATTCCAGGTTACGCTGTTTTGTATGATTATGTTAGTCTATTACTTATTTGTCTATGCTAACATATACAAACTTCTAATAAACTGAGCATGCGCTTCGTCCCTGATTAAGGAAAATCTACTAATGCGAGTATGACTGACTCCCTACTGAAAACCTATCAGCCCATATAACTAGGCACCAGCGAGGAATGCGATGTCCCCTCACTCTCATGTAGGATAGAGACCAAATGCTATGACGCCATCAGAGCGAATACTTTGGCGCGTAGTACCTAGTTGCGATAGTTCACAGGGGGATCCCCCAGCCACGTTTAGCTAAGGGGTAATGCGAAAGAACAGTCAGGGAGAAGTGGCAAACTTATCGACTGACCGATCCTTGCAGGGAACGCAACCACCTGCCGCCAGGTCACAGCGCCCACATCGCTGCGTGACGTCACCTGGGCGACCAACAGCTGCCCAATCACGTTCCAGACGCTGGGCGTGTGGCCGGAGAACGCCGACGGCACTGATATTAATACTTGCATCAGGTAATGTTCTAGACAAACTTATAGGGCCTTACCACAAAAAATAAACTACTATTCAACACTTGTTTAAAAATAAAGTGTATGGGATTTGACGTTTGTTTAATATTTTTTGTGGTAACACTGATACATGTTAACGGTAATCTGTAATATATAATCTATAATCCGGTATTATATACAATCCTTAGGCAAGGTATAGAATGCCTAAAACGTGTAGGTAATGCATGTAAAATTATTTATTTCATACTTTGCCTAGTTATTCTATACAATACCGAATGCGCAGCGGGTAATGTTTGTAAAAGCGTAAAACACCCATCTGGGGCCGGAGAAGTCAAAAGTCAAAGTACTTGTCAATGTCAATTGTAAGACGGGCTGGTTTCCGCAACTCGACGACGAAAGCGCCTATTTTGCGTGTGGGTGGGAATGCGATATCATTCGAGCCAACCCAACTCCTCCAGGAACGCCAGCAGGCCGTTTACGTTACCGGATATCCCTGGAAGGTCCCTCGATTGACCGAGGTGTTTAGCCCTGTAGTCCGCTACTCCTGTGCACTCCATGAGGACGTGAGCAGCCGTTTCTTCTGCCTCCAAGCAGGCTCTGCAAAGGGGGCTGTCGGTAACACCTAGGACATATAGATGTTTATTAAAGAAACCATGGCCAGTAAGTGCTGCAGTCACCAGTCGCATGCGCGGCCTACTCAGTCGAAGCAAGGTCTTAGCCAGCCTAGCGCTAGGGGACGGCAAGGCCAGCTTAGCCTGTCTGCACATGGTTTGTCCAAAGAGTGGCATGATCATTCCTGGTCGACTCTCTCAGAAATGTGCGTGCCATCTTGAAGGGAAGAGGGATGATAGGTTCGGGACCATACGCTGTCAAGCTAGATCCTTTACGCGCCAACTCATCCGCTGCATCGTTACCTCTTGACCCGCTGTGTCCTTTTATCCATTGAAGGATTACGCGGTTATGTTGACAAACCTCCATTAGTCGTTTGTGACCCTCGTAGATTAGCCCTGAGTTAATAGTGTTGCTATTTAGGGCTTGTAAGACGGCCATGCTATCCGAGAGTATTCGAATGGAGGAATCTCTTACCTTTCTCGATGCTATGGCATTAGCGGCTGAGATGATGCCCATGCATTCAGCTTGAAAGACAGTATTATGGGCACCTAGTGGAATGGCTATCTTGATGTTTAGGTCCTCCGAGAAGGTGCCTGAACCAGTGCCTGCTTCAGTTTTTGAACCATCGGTGAAAATTCTGAGCTCTTTAACGTCGAGCCCCTCAACCCGATGGTCTTCATGTAACTGTATATTGTATTTTTTGTCGAAAACAAATTGTTTAGGGATTCTGTCACTGCAAGCCATAGAGATGGGAAATTTTTTGTAAACTTCCCCTAGGATGGCGGTGTGTGAGGTCCTGTTTTTCCTCCAAAGTCCTAAGGTGTTGAGTCTCACCGCAGATGACGCGGCCTCCTGCTTAATATACAGCTGGAGTGGCGGAAGACACAGCATGGCCTCCATTGCTGCTGTTGGAGTAGTTCTCATACTACCTGTGATAGCCATGCAGGCCAGCCTTTGGAAGCTTTGGAGTTTGCTTACCATTGTGGTTAGTTTGGTCCTGGTCCACCACACCACAGCTCCGTAGCAGACAAGAGGAGGGATCACCGTCACGTACAAAGTCAAAGTACTTTATTACTGTAGATATTTACATATACTTAGCAAACGTCATTTTTTGCCTCTTCTCTACATTGGACCACTGTGGGAGAAGAAGGGCGTAGAAACTCCCACAGATTTATTTTTAGATCTCTTTTAAAAATAGGTTGTGCTTAACTAATACAAATATGAAAAATTTCATTGTTATGATTAATAAGCAGGAATAAATGATTACAAAATTATTAACAGCAAGGTCTGTGTTGAGCCAGATTAACCCCATACAGTCCTGTCATTTAAGTAATCTTCAACATTGTAATATCCCTTTTTCGACAAAGTCGCTTTAACATGCTTTTTAAATTGCTCAAATGGCAATTTAAAAATCTCCAGAGGTATCTTATTGTAGAAGAGAATGCACTGACCCTTGAAAGAATTGCTAACCTTCGCGAGTCTAAAACGGGGCGCACATAGTCTGTGATTATTTCTTAGGTTAACATTACAGCTATCGCTAAGTTTGGAAAATGTTGTAAGGTTCTTGCGTACATACATTATATTTTCGAAAATAAATTGACTAGCTACTGTTAGTATGTCAATTTCTTTAAAAAGCTCTCTTAACACGTTGAGCGCCAGTGTATCTTTAATGATACACCATAGGGTGCTTTCTTACAGGCCAGTGTATACCTATAATTTTGTAGTATTTTTTTTAAGAAAAACCCCATATTTTCTTTATTTTTTAAGATATTTACACCACAAAAACATAGGCACATTCTCCAGGGCCAACGCTTTTGAATGCGCTACTAAAATGTATGAAACGGTGTATATTGTGGGATACACCGGTCTCCGAAGTCGGGCAGTGTGGTGTATCAATAAGGATACACTGGCCTGTGACAAAGCACCCTATGGTGTATCATTAAAGATACACTGGCGCTCAAAGTGTTAAGGAGTCTGTTCGTTTTAAATTATAAATTGCTCGAATAGCTCTTTTCTGTAAAATAAAAATAGTTTGAATATCCGCTTCTTTCCCCCACAACAAGATACCATAGGACATCACACTATGAAAGTAACTAAAATATACTAGCCTAGATGTAGCCACATCCGTGCTTTGTCTGGTGTTCCTAACAGCGTAAGCCGCAGAACTTAATTTACCAGCCAATTTATCTATGTGGGGTCCACACTGCAATTTGCTATCAATGGTTATTCCAAGAAACTTCGTATCATTTACTAATTCTAACGTGCTATTGTCTAACACTAAACTGGTCTCAACTTGCCTGACATATGGAAGTGAGAATTTGATACACTTGGTTTTACCAGCGTTTAACAATAAATTATTAACTGTGAACCAATTCAAGGTTAAAGACAATACACCATTAACATCATCAAAATCTCCTTTTTGTCTTTCAATTTTGAAGACCATTGAAGTATCACCAGCAAACAACACTATGTCAGTTAATTTCTCCACCATGAAAGGCAGATCATTAATATATACCAGGAATAAGAAAGGGCCTAATATGGAACCTTGTGGAACGCCAATTTTAACACCCGATCCATCAGATTTTACGCCGTTAACTTCTGCCTTTTGAATTCTATTGCTTAGGTATGATCTTAGTAGATCCAACGCTTTATTTCTAACTCCGTTATGATTTAATTTAATTAATAGCGTATTATGATCAAAAAACTCCGATAGCATCCTGTGCGGCCTCCCATGCAGAATAAATATGAGATATAAGAGTAATACCTGCATCCGTAGTCGATTTACCCTTAGTGAAACCATATTGTTTAGCGTGGAGTTGTTTTGTACGGTTGAAGTGTGAGAGCATTTGATTGAGTATAATCTTTTCAAATATTTTACTTAGTGTTGGAAGAACAGATATTGGTCTGAAATTTGAAGGATCGCCCATATCTCCCGACTTGAACAGAGGTATCAGTTTACTGTGTTTCATGATGTCTGGAAAAGCCCCATCGTCAACACATTTATTGAATATATAAGCTAAGTGTGGGGCTATAACTAGAATTACTGAACCAATGACTTTGACTGATATACCCCACAGGTCTTCCGTATTTTTTAAGTTAAGTAATTTAAACGTTTTGACAATGTCCTGGGGATATACATGATGAAATTTTAAATATACATTACTGACGCTAGTGTTATTTTTTAATAAAGTCTGCTTCATATGGAGATGAATTTAGACGGTCTGTTGTGAGTATGGGTACATTGGTGAAGAATGTTTCAAAAGCTCGAGCAACATCAGCGCTGGATTTAACAACATCATCACCTATCTTTAGGCAGAAATCATTGTCCCTCGGTATAACTTTGCCAGTTTCGCGGTTTATTATTTGCCAAACTGTTTTCATTCTATTATTTGAATTTTGAATTTTTCTATTAATGTGTAAAGTTTTTGCAGTTCTACAAACCAACTTGAAAGTTTTGGAATATTTTTTAACATAGTCATGAAATTTTCGATCAAAGTTATAGGTTTTTTGATCATAAAGGTCATACAAGATAACTCTACTTTTACGAATTCCAAACGTTGCCCAGTCATTAAATTTAGATTTACCGTTGTAGTCACTGACTTTCTTTAATTTGAAAACTTTATTGAATTCTGTCTGAATAATGTTGAAGAAGAGAAGTCTAAATGCTCCCTGGGACCCTGTGGCCTCCAACCTTTATTTCCTTTATCTCTAGATTGGGAAACATGTAGAGTCAGTGAACTCTTTACAACTTATATGTTGATTTAGATAAGCAATAATGGCTCCATTATTGGACATTGAAAATCACCTATTGTATCACAATAGGTGATTTTCCTGATTACCATAAAACCAAACGCTATTTATGCGTTAATCTGGGGTTTTTTTTAATTATTATAATAGTCTACTTTAAAACTCAATTCTAAGTAAGTTAGTCTTTCTGAATAAGCCAAACAATCCAATCTTTACTTATCTTTTTTTTTTATTACCTTTCAATTATTCTATATAGTATACAGTTTATGCTAGCCACCGCAGACCGGTCTCCCTGCATTCTACATTCAGCCGGCGTTCGGCGCCGTTCCACCTCGCACTAATTTCATTTATTTTAATAAACTAATTTCCACCGAAGACTGCAGGCACCGTAGTTTCTCTGTTCTTCTTACTTCATTTCTGGTCCATTTAAAAAATAACATTTTAATGAATAAACGCTTGTTTGTTTTCTGTTTTGCCGCAAGTTTTATTAAATCATTTATACATTATTGTCCTGTATCGTCACAGTGTCGAAGAGATATGCTACGAGCATACATGACTAACATGCATTATTTTATTCTGCATGACAAGGCACGTTGCTTGCTTGCAGAGGGTCGTGTGGTCAACTGAGATGTACGAGCATATGCAATACGTCTGCTCATTGGGAATCTTCACTAATAGCTAGGCCCTTAGCAATTGGCGAGGATGTTTGCTTTGTGGCCACAACCTTAGGCTCAGGTCACATCAGTGCGTTGCGGCTACGTCAAATTTGGGGTATAATACGTCATAAGGTTGACGTGTCACAGATTTTTGCCACAACGCAGTGATATGGCCTGGCCCTTAGGGAAGTTTTCTGACTACACGCCATTCCATGTTTTTGTAGCAGGCATAAATAAACATAAACATTTACATGTAGGCACATACATTGCTTCTGGCCCCACACTAGGATACCCTGTGTCGTGGGAACCAGAAACAACATCACACACATATAAACATACAAGACCTGTTTTTTTTTCCCCAGCCGGGCTCGAACCCTGGACCTCTCGCATGGTAGGCAGAGCCACAACCGCAGCGCCGCAGAGGTCAACACATCACATACGACATCTAAAATGCTTTAACATTGTTTGACTTGTTCCAGGTCCCACGACACGAAACTTGTAGCTACTGGTGATGACTTCGGCAAGGTCAAACTCTTCGCCTACCCCGTCACTCAGCCTAAGGTGAGAAAACTATCAAATGACTCGCAATCTACCCATCCCCTAATTCAGCCAGATGAAACCGATTTGCTTCCATTGTAAACACTCAGCTTGGTTCAGGTCAGAGACAAGCTGGCTGACAAGTCTTAGAGAGAGACAAACTTATGCCAGCAATTGAGTACCATAAAGGTTAAATCCATCTGAGTGCATACGTTTATTTTCAACCTTATATAGCTTAGCGATAAAATCGAAAACCAATTTAAAAAAATTGGCTTTTTAGCTGCCTTTGATTCTATAGAATGAAGAATATAAAACACTACTCGCTCCGAAAAGACACCCTTCGAAATGAAACATTATTTCTTTTATTCTTACATGTCAACCTCGTACGCATGATAAGGGCGTTTTGCTTCGCTTACCCCTTTTAGCCTTCACCTGCCCTGACCCACTTTGCCTTAAGGTATTATTGGATTGGTCTTGGCAACTTACGTTCTTCATCTGACTGAATAAAACCATTATTTTTCATGGTGTCCGAATCGTCGCAAAAAAAAATATTAAAATTAAATGTGTCAATTCGGACACAGTGTCCTAGTAATTTGTGTCTCAAACGTCAGCAGGCCGATTTCTGGTGTGTCAGATTACAATTTAACGGTTGGACATGGATATGAGTGTTTCTTATTATTTTTTCCACATTTTCAAAGTCGCCTAAAATTAATATACCAATTATTGACCCTTTGTTTCATGAATTCCGATAATTTATTTAATAAGGATTTGGATTTATCACAAGGTCCTCTATTTTTTTGAGTAATTATGTATTTTTTTTAACAAAAACTACATTTAGTATTTTTTTTATTTTCACATAGGGAGATTAAGTGATCCCATTTTGTTACTCCTTATTTAGGTCAAAAAACTTTGAAAGCCTTTATTAATTATTATGTCCAGTTTAATACTTTTCTTTAATCTCTAGGATCAGTTTTTATCATTGTTGCCAAGAAAGACCAAGAAAAGTTAAATATACTTACTAAATTATGTGCCTTTATTTCTGTTTTGTTACCTTCGGGTAAAAGTTTATTTTACTGTGTTTGTACCTGTGTTACTTGAAAAATAATCAACTTTGATTATTTATTACTTCCTTTTAATCAAAATGTTCAGCATTCTTAAGTTACCATTATAGATTATTACATTGATTTATATTAATATAACAAAAAAGGAAATATAAAGCCATGTCTATATGTACACAAAAATAGTCAACAAAGACCAGACTGTACACTAGCACTAAATGCTAGAAACTGTCTGTTTATCTTTTCTGTGATGGCTGAAAAGATTTGCGTTTGGAATGAAATAAGTATGATACCCTTGAATAGTTGGAAACCTACCTACCTTGAATAATGAAATACAAAATGATGTTAACCATACTAAGGTAACTAAGGTAAGGTAACATTAAATAAATCAAATATTTATCTTCTCTCCATTGTTTTCTTTTCTTAATTTCTCCTGTGCTGTCCTATCCGATTTGTTTTTAATATTATGCTTTATATTTTCCAAATTTCTTTTTCGGGTCTTATTTCTGCCCCTCTCGATATCTCCTCATCTTTTCTGCCGTAGTTAGCGGCAAATTATTGAGCTGTGAAATGCAAACGCACCTTTATAATTCAGTTTTTGTTACTATTTTTTTCCGGGCCATACGTAACAAGTAACACAAAAAAGTAACAAAAAAGACGGTAATTGATTACGTCGCCAGCTTTTCAAAATATGATTGTGGTAATTAAAATATAACTCACGCCTATCACGCCGCCACGCCACGCTTGGCAACTAACTACGGCATGAGTAGTTATTAATTAAGTTAAATGATAGAAATGAACGGAAATATAGTCAACTTACCTTAAAACAGCGATTACAAAATTGGAAATCTTGCAGAAACCAACTGGAACACTTGTCTTCACATCATCGTTGGGAACGGGAATGGCACCGAAATTAAACATGGGGGCGTTGAATGGCACTCTGAAGTATTGTCATATTCAAAATAGTTAGATAAATGGTAGTTCTTTAACGTTTGAACTCTAAAATAATTAACAAAAAGTGGATCATAGATTTGGAACTTTTGCTGGGACAAATTTAAAATTAAGATTTCTCTCAATTTTATGATTTACTAAAACGGCAATGTAATTTCGAGCTTAACACCTCGTAATACGATTTGAAAGTAAAATTTTGGTATGGTTTCATGGAAAATTATAGAAATCATCGAGTTTGAATGAAGGGATTTGTAGTACACACGTATTTTCATACAAAAAAAATTGCGATGTTTTGTATTTGGCAGATTATTTAAATAACTACTATGTATTTATGATTATATTAAATGTTTTTTGTGAAATTATTAAGTACATTTGCCCCTAAGCAAACCAATAACCGTTATTTATTTATCACCTTATAGCTATTCATCTTCATACTCACGGGACTCATTCACTAACCTCAAGTGTGTTGTGGAAAAAAATAAGAAACACTCATATTGTTGGAATAGTGGTTTAATATACCTGTAACGATGACAACAGTATCTATATGAAGTAGTTTTAGCTTATGCGAGTCATAAATACTAATTCGATCGGAATCTCACGCATAGAGTAGACCAACTCGAAAAAAAAAAAAGGTCTTGGATGTTTTGGTGTGTGATGTCGCTATTATGGTTCCCACGACACAAGGGTATCCTAGTGTGGGGCTAGAAGCAATGTTTAAAAAAAAAATGTTTTGTTTTTTGTTTAATCTACCCATCTCTTTCTCCAGTCTCTCTCGCACCAATACGGCGGGCACTCGTCCCACGTGACGGCCGCCCGCTTCCTGCCCGACGACACCCGACTGCTCACGACTGGCGGACTCGACACCAGCGTGATGCAGTGGCTCATCGATTAAGTTGCTCCTCGGACTTCGAACACTTGGCACTAAATAAGCTATGCACGAAGGACGAGTAGATAGATGAAGCGGTCGCAGGACCGAATTCACTGTCACCACCACAATAAAAGAAAAATGTTCACTAAGCAAGACAAGTAGTGATAGTTTTTAAATTGCGTCGATTTTCCCGTGGATTGCAAGTGAACTGGTGGGAGAGAAACCGCAGAGAAACGCCTCTCGCTCACTTTCTTGGTATACTAGATTAAATTATGTATACTACATCACGCTTCGTCCACACGTTCATAACTTGTTTTGTATGGTACATTGAGGTTAAGTTCACAAAAAAGAGCAAGTTTTTAAGAATTTCATTAAGATAACGGCGTAGTCATAATTTTAAGGGGACAACAATCTGAAACAACTGTGTCAATTAATTAATTGATGTGATAACACAAACCCCAGGTTTTTCGATAATAGTTGGAGTTTTTACTTAGCGATTTTAGGTTCTTTTTTGACCTGAATTAGGTAGGTATTGTGTTTTGCAATAATGGTAATGTACAAAATAATATTTGTTTTCTGTCTAAGTTTTAACATCAGCTTTAGCGAATTTACACTTGAGTGCATTTTTGAATATTGCGTCTTTTAACTAATAGTTTAAGTAGTTATGTATTTTACACATTAGTAACATCTGCAAGCATTTTAATCATGTGATTAAACTTAACTGAGCATAATAAGATTTCTTTAACTCGTGGTTTTACTGTTTATTTAAGTAAGCCATAATGATCAATTTTATATTTTTAGTTTGTATGTTTAGTTTATTAGTAATTTTGGATAATTTTTTGTTTCGTTGGTGTAGTACACAATGTATGTGTGTGTGTGTACTACGGTGTAATCAACAATATAATAATTTGATGAAAATATTTATTTTAGTTTAATCAAGAACACATTCCATGCATTCTTCATTTAATATAACCTAGTCACTGATAGGATTCGACTTTAAGTTTATATAAACGGTGTAACCGAAATATTTAATCGAAACTTATGGCTTAAAAGTGTATTATTTTGAATTGAATGTCCCCATAAAAATTTACTTATCATTTCTGTTACACCTGTAAAACTTGTATGAATAATAATTTTGTCTTATCTTTAGCACTAATGTCCTATCCACTTTAGTTTTGTAAATAACTTCTTAATGTTTTAAAAATATTTTATAGAAATAGTGTATTTAAGTCACTCTTTCTGAATGTGCCTCATTATAAAAAATAAAAATATTCTTGTTTTGTTCATTCCATATTCAACGCTAAATATAAATCAATTATTTTACGACAATTATACTTTTTGAATCTTACGCTGCATTCAGGATTCAAAGTTAGATTCCTTAAAACGTATTGCATATATTGTTGCGTCTTTCGCATCATCTAGCGCAAACTGCCTTCTTGTCGAAAAAAAGCCCAAAATAAATCATTCAACGATTTAATTCGACTATATCATAAATACACAACAACAAGCTATATCAACTGTTCAACACTATTAGCCGAGAGCTCCAATAATCGCCAGGCTGCCTTCGGGTTCAGTTCCTGCGGATCTCTACACAGCACCCACACATAGTTGACCCTCATAACTTTGTCAGGATCACCCTCTATAACGTTGTTTTTCGCGTCTCGAACGCACATGATCTGCTGTGACTGGAATGTGATGACCAGAACCGGGCCCTGGTCCATCATCTTGCCCATGACTAGTTCGATCTGTTCGATGTCCAGAATCTTCGAGTCGAGGCGGTAGCCGAGTTGCTGGCACTGCTTCAACGGTGCGGACAGGATATTGTAGACGCCTTCGTAACACCAGTCTTTAAGAATCGCCATGTCGCCGCGTACCATCGCTTCGAGAATGTTCGGTATGATGTCGTTCGCGCAGTCGTCGAGGAACTTCTGCGCGGTGAACGTGGGGTCGATTTTGCAGATTTCGGTAAGGGTTTTCGAAAGTTCGGTTTTCTCGAAGAGGTTGCCGAAGAGGCTGCTGACCTTTTCAGTGACGAGGCGCGAGGCTCGCACCATGGGGTTGTCTGATTCCTCGTATTTTATCTTCCAGTCTAATACCTGAAATTGTTGAAAAAAATATTTCAATTTAAATTATCTCGCATCAAATTTCTGTCTAAAATCAAAATTTTACTGTAGATATATTTAGCAAACGTAATTTTTTGCCTCTTCCTTACATTGGACCACTTCGGGGAAGACGGGCGACGAAACTCCCACAGATTGATTTTTAGAGCTTATTTTAAAAATTGGTTGTGTTTAATCAATACAATTATTACAATATAAATAATTATAAAATTATTAACAGCGAGTTCTATCTATTGAGTTCGATCACAGATCAACTAACCAGAAGACGTCCCATAGTCGAGCGACCCCTTCTGCCACTCATAGTGTCAAAACACTATATTCGAGACAGGGCCCCTTTTGCTAACTTCATGTTTGAAAAAGATACTTTAAATGAGGTTAGGTTAAATTAAGTTAGGTTTGAAAAAGTTAAATTAGGTTGGTTTTGAAAAAGTTAAGTTAGGTAACGTTTGAAAAGTAAAACATATTTTAAAATGCGTTAGATCTAAACAATAAGGGCCTTACCACAAAAATAAAATAAAAAAACTACTGTTCAACACTTTTTTTAAATTTAACGTTTGTTTTGAGGTTAAACGCCGTTTAATATTTTTTGTGGTAACACGGTAAAGGCTCGTTTTCTTACGTTCGTTCTTACGCATTTAGGTTAAATGTTTACCTATTTTAAAGTGGGTTACGTTCGATTACGCATATTTTTAAATTAGCCGCCCTTCTCAAAATCGAAGGCGGCACAAACAAGCCACTTCGTTTTACGGATATTAGTCAAATCAAAATAGATAGAGAGGTACCTACTTTTTAAGAACTGTCAAAATCGTCCTTTGCTCAAAAACACAATACAAGATACAGGCAAGTTATTTGTATGAGTATTTACAAACTTATTATAGGTACCTACTACAAAAGATACAAAACAGTTGCTTTTAAACAAGCGCGGACTACATGAGGTTGAATCTTTGTTCGAGCTGTAAGGATGGCGCTCCGTGGGTCCTTTTTAAAAAAACACTTTTATTACTGCTGCTGAATAAATTTATTTCACTGTACTACACACCGAATTTTAGACAAAAATAACGAGAGTTTACAATGTATGTATCGGACAAAGGTTGTGGGGTGACTGCTGCCAGTCTCTATCGAAAACAGTTTTATATAAAATGAATTAGCTTAAGTCAGCGTTTACTGCAAACTACATTCGGTTATAACATCTCCCCCCATAAGACTGAGCTTTATCAATTTAAGATAAACGAAGGAGTAAACAAAACAAATAGATTAAGATTAAAATCAAAATAAGATACAGTGACTAAATACTAACTTGAATGTCACCTTTACTATCTTTAAGCAGTATCGCTACACTATAATAGTAAAATCTAAGTTCCGAAATAGAAATCAATAATTTTTAATATGTTATTTTATTATTAATAGTTACTTAAGTTCCGATTTGCGGGTATTTTTTCAAAATTCCTAAACATAACTTTACTTTTGTTTTTATTTATTTCTATTTCAGGCAGGCTTCTAACAGACTTCTTATCGCATTCAAATGATTCATCAGATTCTGTGAATTCAATAGATGTATTATACTTTGTTTCATTTCTACTAGACTTCTTATTATGACACTGGTTATATATTTGGATGCAACAAGATGTGTTTTTACAGCAGGGTGAAAACCATTTCTTATATGCCTTATATACTAAGTAAATTATAATAGCTACTACTATGGCATAAGTAGTTCCAGAATAATAATGTCCGTATTTAAATATATGGGACTGATTCTTAGCTTGATTAATTTGGTTTTCAAGATTATCAAGTTTATGAGAAGCTAGTTTCAGTGATTCTAAATCAACATCAGTTATAGAAATAGCAGAAATTACACCTGCACTATTATTGATAAAATTATACTTACAACAATCATCTTCGATTATGTTGAAATCGATTAACAATTGGCTGGGCAAAATTTGTTTATACGTTTGAGATGAGTGAAACTGTAAAGTCTGAAAGTATGCTGTACAATCTTCTTTTAAGGATAGAATTCCTGTACCTTGCAGGGTATAATCTGTTATATTGTTTTTACATTTCATTGATAATTTGTTAGGCTTAGACTGTACATAGATAAATCTGCCATCATTAAGTTTTTGCCATATATTAACATTACCATATATTATCTTAAAGTCACAGATATCGGGAAGAGACAATGTTACTTCTGTTAACAGTTTTGTTTCACATAAAGGATTGTTTATTGTAGATAAAACAGAGGGTAATGGACAGATCATATACTCATAATTAACCTTATGGTAATCACTTAGGCTATCTAATAATGCGTAACTTAATCTATCATCCGTAAGGGCTACATACATCTTAGATGAATGAATTAAAACATAAGTTTGGAAGTTGTACTCATCTTTCGGTGTAGGCAACGGTAAAATCTTATAAACATTAAACTTAACTGGGTTAATCAAGGGTATTTGAATTACAAACATAATCTTATTATTATAGTAATATGAAGTCATCCTAGATAGATCTATGATACTATGTATATTCTCTAGTGATAGAGAAACTGGGAACTCAATGTTCTTTTTATACATCTTGCTTTTACTTAGCTCGTTAAACAGGTGAGTGGGAGTCAAAACATACGGATGTAAAATATTAGCTTTAGCAAAGAGGATAGAGTTCAAAATTGTATCTAAAATATTAGATACTGAAAGTAATGATGCTTCAATTAAATTGAGAATAGAATTGATTTTTGAAAGATTTACACAGTTTGTAGTTACTTTATTATTTTGTTCAAATATGTAATTTAGTTTTACGATTTGTTTATTTATTCTTTTCTCATTGTCATTTAATTTTAGAATAGAGGTATTGAAATTATTTATGGTTGATTGGACAATGTGAATGTTATCCTTCATTAATGAAAATATCTCCTGGTCGTTATGTTCACATGTGGACAATGCGTCATCATATTTCCTAGCATCGTCTGCATCTAGAGTGCCAAAGAAAAATTTAAGAATTTCACCGCCAAATTCCAGGGCTCGCTTGAAGCGATCTTGAGGTTTCGATTTTACGTGATGGAAATTAGGACTTGAAGTTTTCGCTTTATTTTTGTAACAATCAGAGGCCAAATGTCCAGACTTCTGGCAAATAGAGCACTGCTTATTTTGGCGTTGTGCTAGTTTAGAAAGTTTATAAAGCTTTTCTTCCTCAATAGCATGAGTTATAGCATCTGATAGGGTCTTTGGATTCCTACAGCGCACTATGTGAGAGTAGTTGGAATTCATTCCCAACAAAAATGTGTTAAGGGCAAGATCCTCCATAGCGGCTAATCTGCCGATTAATTCTTTGTCATCGTCGCAACTATAATGTATATCAGACTGTAAACGTGTGAGACATGATTCAACACGTAATGAATATTGTGTCACATCTTCTGTGGGCAATTGCTTGCAATTTTGTAAGTCGACGAGCAAATGAGTTGAATGTTTTTTCTCTCCAAACGTGGCCTTAAGGAATTGTTTTATTTCAGGCCAAGTACTGAATTTCTTGAGGCAGCAGGCTAACTGCGCCTTGCCCTCAAGTTGTGACACGATATACTTGCATAAAACATCCTGTTGATCTGTACTAGCTAATGAGAATGCGTTTTCGCAATTAGTCAAGAATGCTGGCAACAACTCGCGGTCCCCATTATAGGGTTTTATGAATTTGGTCAGGAACGAAAGAGTAATTGATGAAGTCATTTTGGGTTTTTCTTTTTTTCTAATTGTTACTTTGGGGCTTTGGTTTTGGCTTTCAGAAGAGGAACTTTCTGAATCAGATGTAGTTAATTTATCGGCTTCTTCTTCTAATTTTACTTCTTTTCCAGTCGACATTAAGTTACAGCTTTTGTAATGTAGTACAGATCATCAGTAAACACAATCAATAAAAATGTAAAATACAGTAGAAAGTGTGATTGCACTTTAAAAATAGTTATAGAAAGTTTGTAAAAATAAATCTTGATGTATATAGTTGTAAAACTTGTAAAAATCACTTGCACATTCACTTCAATTAGAAAGTTAGGAATAGATAAAATAACTCACAGAATGATGACGGCACTCACGAACATTTTGAAGAACGGCTTTTTCCAAAAACCGCGTAGAAACGGCGCACGGCAACTGCAGTGCGACGCAGTAATGACGTCAACAGACGTCGAAGGCCCGGCGACCCAGGGAGTCGTATTACGGAGTACCTCGAAGTCACGTTGCGTTGTTCGTGATCCCGTTGACTTCCACGTGGAAAGTCAATATGAGCTGATAATGATGATGATTGGTTCACCCGTCCGTTTATGAAGACGGTGGTGGTGCAGACAATTGTGGTGCGGGCTCACACTCGAAAGCGGAGACTTAACGTCGACCACAGCAGCAGGAAGCGTCCAGGATGAGATGCGGGCTCGCGCCTGGCAGCGGAGACTTATCGTCGACCTCGAGAGCAGCAGCGCGGGCTTAGGCTTGTATGCCCAAGTCTTAACGTCGACCACTGTCTATTAAAGGACCTTACTCCACAGAGCCACTAAATGGTTGTCAGGCGGGAAGTTATTTCGCGACGCGCCTAACACCTATGAATCTCAGTACTCACGAGTTTTCCTGAGATCCCACTTCTGACACCAAATTTGTAAGGATGGCGCTCCGTGGGTCCTTTTTAAAAAAACACTTTTATTACTGCTGCTGAATAAATTTATTTCACTGTACTACACACCGAATTTTAGACAAAAATAACGAGAGTTTACAATGTATGTATCGGACAAAGGTTGTGGGGTGACTGCTGCCAGTCTCTATCGAAAACAGTTTTATATAAAATGAATTAGCTTAAGTCAGCGTTTACTGCAAACTACATTCGGTTATAACAGAGCGTACCGTCTAAACAGTGTATTCTAAGTGGAATGTTACTTAATAAGTCTGCGGACGGCATTCGCGCAAGCAACTGAAATTGTGTGGCAAAAAGATGGTATTTCATTTCACAGGTAAGCTGATTTTGTAGGATTTCAATAAAATCCTGCACCCTACACAAATTTATAAAGAGTTAGGAACCGATTGGACTCTCCGAAAGCCATGGCTCACAGTTAATGCCATAGCTCACAGTTAATGCCATGGCTCACAGTTAATGCCATGGCTCACAGTTAATGCCATGGCTCACAGTTAATGCCATGGCTCACAGTTAATTCTTAGTAAGACAACTGTAAACACAAAGGGGTTGTTTTTAGTCCGTATACCACACGAGCTGATGCCCGCTCAATATGTGGGGACCCGGACATAGCAGGGAGGTCTGACTCCTGGGCATGGGTAATTCCATTTTTTTCCCCTCCAACAAAAAAAAAATGGACTCCGAAAAAACATTCAACTAAATGGCAACTCTTGCTACAACGCAATAAAGTGCAATTCATCCTGCACAGTGCGGCGCTTGTACATCGGATATTCACCTACAAGTTGCCTCTCTTTCTATCGCGTAACTTTATCTCTTCTGACGGCCACCTGCCTTTCTCTCAAATGGAATAGGGTACACCTATTCCATTTGAGAGAAATATGGTCTTACTATAAAAATATAAACTCCTGTTCAACGCTTGATTAAAGACAACAATGGATGGGATTTGACGTTTGTTTTGAGGTTAAACTATCTTCAATACATTTTGTAGTAATGCGGATATTGTTTAACCGTTGCTTAGCAACGCAATTTTACGCAATACAAGCGTGTAGGTGAAAAAAGTTCTGGGCACCCGTTGATGTCTTTTGAGAAAGTCTCTTTCTGCCAAAAGTGTTTTCTCTGTCTGTCTTTCTGTGTGATTCATCACTCCTTCCTTATCTATCATTACGTAGCGTTGCTTTGTGCAAACTAGTGATGTCCATAGTATGTGTTCGTTCGTTTACTATCGATAAGATAATTCACGGAAGATGCAATATAATAATAAATAATTAATGCCTATTATATTGGCAAAGTATTTTTGTGCTGTCGCTTAACATCTATAATCGGATTTCCATTACATTATGTTAATATATATGTCGCAGTTGGTTGGTTAAATCAGACACTTAACTAACTCTCTAGACCGTTAATTAAATGCCGACGTTTAACCAAGTCACTAGCATTATGATTTAAATAAAACATCGTCGAAAACGTTTAACAATCTGTTTTACCGAAAGCCAGCGTGTTGGCAGATGAAGCATAGAATCAGCATTTGGATATAAAATTCGCCGTTTTGTTAATTTAAAACATTCTGATTTAAAATGCAGAGAACATATGACACTGCTTGGGGAACAAAACCAATCATGTGATTGTTTTGTAGAATTAATCCATATTTCTTTCATGTTTGGACATTTAGGAAACCAAACAAAGGATACAAAATTTAGTTAACATGCTTTGAATGCTTTATGAAGTAACACACCAGTTTGAGAAAGCATTTGCCACATTAAAGTATATAAATATTTAGGTTTGAACGGATTTAACGTTGCAATACTTATAATACATATAATATAATATAATATAATATAAACAAAGGCTAGATGGCAGATCAGTTTTAAACTGAGTATACAAACTTTTGTTTTCTTTTATGGTGAAAATAATTATTTTAAACGGTAAAACGTTATTAAAACATATTTTATCTACACACGTATCATAAACCCTCTTTACTTCGTACAAAAACAGCTACGATCAGCATAATGTTAAACTACTTGGTAAAAACTCATTTCTTATCTGGAAAATTAAACATTATGACCATAATGTGTAGTTTTTCTACATATTATGCCATTCAAATTTCGAACGCCGACGCCCGACTGCGTGCCGCCCCTAGTTTGTCTGTTAAGTTGGTACTACAGAACAAGCTAAACAACTGCAGAGCCACAATGCCGGTCAAACATGCGGTTCCTGAACACATCAAAGAGAGCTTATGATATGTGTGTAGATACACTAGTGTATGTAACTGTACATAATTAGGCATTAAAACTCTCGAGTGATATTATTATGAAACTCACCTCAGGCTCGTTTCATAAACCCACTCTCGAGTATTAATGCCCTCCATTATGTAGCAGTCACATAAACTACTATTACCGCATCCAAAATATCCAAACGGTGTCAAACTGTAGATGGTCCTCCTGGCTTTACATAATTAACCAAGCTAAACACTTAAAAAAACCGACTTCAAGTTCAAGCCTCATATATCTTCCTCCCCGGTCGGGATGCGAATGAAGTCTGTGTACATGAAAAGTCCGTATGAAAACGTATTCTGCAAGGAACCACAAACTAAAACGTCGTCTGTGTAAATATTTTTTGTATTGGTTGGTTTTAATAAAAAGCGCTGAATCAATTTTGATAAAATTTGTATGGGACCGCCTCTGAAGTATTACGTACCAATCAAAACAAGGATCATCAACATCGGCTCATAATTGACAGAGTAATCACGTCATATACACCAAAAAAAAAAAAACAGGCAAATTGAGTTCCTCCTCCTTTTTTGAAGTCGTTTAAAAAAGAAACTTTGAATGCACTTAAGTTAAAATCAGAAAAACTGAGACAAAAACTATTCGGGACACTGGTTTTTGATGAAATGCAAGTTAATAACAATGATATTGAGTTTAATCCGCATAACCATAGATCATACGGATATATTGACATTGGAGGCGAATTAGATATAGACTGCACAGAAAAATGTTCCGAAGCTTTAGTGTTTGTGGTAGTGCCATTAAACGCTTCTTTCAAGGTGTCAATTGCCTATTTTTAAGCTAATAAATTGAATGCCGATCAAGCAACTTAAATACGCTACAATACGATTAAAATCAGTTAACGGTTCGGCCAACCTCGGAAATTGTCGTGAATCCCTCATCTCTCACATAGAGTTATCAATTTATATGACCTTTAATTATATTACTCGTTTTCTTATTGAATACAATACAAGAACGATATGAGCAACAAAACCTCCTTTGTAGCTAAAAACTAACACGACCTTTATATTGAAATAAGAAAAATAATTTACTAATTTGACAGTCTGCCTTCTTAGTGTCAATCAATGTGACGCATATGATACATTTATGTTTATGAACGCTTATTTCATTCGTGAAAATATTCGATTCTAACAAATTTTATCAAAATTAACTTACAATAGTTATGTATCGTGGCTTCAACAAATTTAAAACGTGGTAAAAAAATAGTTGCTCAATTTCGTGACATTGTAAATAATGTATATAACTATTTTAGAAAAGAAGCTAATTTATTTAAAAAAGAAGAAAGTAAATATCATCAAAATGTTAATTTTCTGCATAATAAATTCCTTAGGTCTACCTGTTAGTAATGTCATCTTGGCAGGTGCTATACATTGTGTTTATGATAAATCAAATTGAATGCTACCTAAAAGAAATCGCGGTAATGTATTTCGTGTCATTTCCGTCTCCGGATTTAGGCGATGATATCCGAGAAAAGCCGAATCTTTAACTGATTTTAATCGTTTTGTACCCGATTATGTAATGAACTCAACTTCGAAATAAAGGCTTTGACATTTAATGGCTGTCTTACAAATACGTCAGCAGTCAAAAAGATCGGATGTAATTTTAAAAATATGTTGTGCTTAACTAATACAAATATTACAACATTAATTATTAAGATTAATAAGCAGGAATAAATAATTACAAAATTAATAACAGCAAGGTCTGTGTTGAGCTACATTAAGCCCACACAGTCCCGTCATTTAAGTAATCTTGAACATTGTAATATCCCTTTTGCGACAAAGTCGCTTTAACATGCTTTTTAAATTGCTCAAATGGCAAATTCAAAATCTCCAAAATTATTGTAGTAGAGAATACACTAACCCTTGAAAGAATTGAAAACCTTCGCGAGTTTAAAGCGGGGCGCAACTAATCTGATTATTCCTTAGGTAAAGATTACGGCTATCGCTAACTTTGGAAGATGTTTTAAGGTTCTTGCGTACATACATTATATTTCCGAAAATAAATTGACTAGCAACAGTTAGCATGCCAATTTCTTCAAAAAGCTCTCTTAAGGAGTCTGTTCGTTTTAAAATATAAATTGCTCGAATAGCTCTTTTCTGTAAAATAAAAATAGTTTGAATATCCGCTGCTTTCCCCCACAACAAAGTACCACAGGACATGACACTATTAAAGCAACCTAGTGTTTTGTCTGATGTTCCTAGCAGTGTAAGCCGCAGAACTTAATTTACCAGCTAATTTAACTATGTGGGGTTCCTACTGCAATTTGCTGTCAATTGTTATTCCAAGAAACTTTGTATCATTTACTAATTCTAACGTGTTGCTGTCTAACACTAAACTGGTCTCAACTTGCCTGACATTTAGAAGTGAGAATTTGATACACTTGGTTTTACCAGCGTTTAACAATAAATAATTAACTGTGAACCAATTCAAGGTTAAAGACAATACACCATTAACATCATCAAAATCTTTTTTTTTCTTTCAATTATGAAGACCATTGAAGTATCATCAGCAAACTACACTATGCCAGTCAATGTCTCCACCATGAAAGGCAGATCATTAATATATACCAGGAATAAGAAAGGGCCTAATAAATAATAACTTTGATGAACGCCAATTTTTACACCCGATCCATCAGATTTAACGCCGTTGACTTCTGCCTTTTGAATTATATTGCTTAGGTATGATCTTCGTAGATCCAACGCTTTATTTCTAACTCCGTAATGATTTAATTTCATTAATAGCGTATTATGATCAACACAATCAAATGCCTTCGACAGATCGCAAAAAAACTCCGATAGCATCCTGTGCGGCCTCCCATGCAGAATAAATATGAGATATAAGTGTAATACCTGCATCTGTAGTCGATTTACCCATAGTGAACCGTATTGTTTGGCGTGGAGTTGTTTTTTTAAGGTTGAAGTGTGAGAACATTTGATTGAGTATAATCTTTTCAAATATTTTTAGTGCTGGAAGAACAGATATTGTTCTGAAATTTGAAGGATCACCCTTATCTCCCGACTTTAACAGAGGTATCAGTTTACTGTGTTTCATGAGGTCTGGGAAACCTCCATCGTCAATACATTTATTGAATATATAAGCTAAGTGTGGGGCTATTACTAGAATTACTGAACCAATGACTTTGACTGATATACCCCACAGGTCGTGGCACCGACTGCTGGACCCCAACCGGATGACGCGCGCCGCTCTATCCGTCTGAACGCCTCGCGTGAGCACTGCAGCAGGAATGTCCCATGCCCGCCGGGCGGCATAGGACAACGTGGGAAACTGATTGCCCCAACAGATGGGGTGATTGTAGGTTGATGCAGGGGATGACGATTCGGTCGGAGATTTACTTGACTACATTTTAATTACTGAGACACTTTAAATACTTTTATCTACACACGTATCATTAACCTTCTTTACTACGTCCAAAAACCGCACGTTACGATCAGCATAATGTTAAACTAATTTGTAAAAACTAATTTCTTATCTGATTATTGAACATTATGACCATAATGTGTAGTTTTTCTACATATTATGACATTAAAATTTCGAACGCCGACGCCCGCCTGCATGAAGTTGGTACTACAGAACAAGCTCAACAACTGCAGAGCCACAATGCCGGTCAAACATGCGGTTCCTGAACACATCAAAGAGAGCTTATGATATGTGTGTAGATAAACTAGTGTATGTAACTGTACATAATTAGGCATTAAAACTATCGAGTAATATTATTATGAAACTCGAGTTTTAAGGCGCTCCATTATGTATCAGTCACATAAACTACTATTATGACAACTGAAACTTATGCACTATGCGTTGACTATTGATAACAGATTTATGAAAAGAAGACCGCGACGGTTATGAGCAAGATACGATGATGATTACACTTGAATTACATTGGTTGATCTGACGACCGTGTCGGCATCCATTACACGAATTTTATTGAGAGGTTACATTGTGAATTTTGATATACGACCGCCCATGACGGAGACCTAGGAAGGAGGATTTATTTAATGAAACTCTGAGTGAGACTTTTATCCAAGAAGCAACGTTTTCAGAGACAAATAGCATAAGTAAGACAATTGATCACTCGCTCACAAAAGAAACACCTTGTTAATTTGGATTAACAAATGGAACTGTCCAATTGTTAATGATCATAAATGACATATTTGACATCTTGGACACTACAACTCAGTGGGTTTCAAGCACAGAAAATTATTGAAATATTTTTAGAAGAATGGATAATGCAAAACTGTACTTGCTGTTTATGAAAGGTCTCAAAGCCAGGATAAAAATGTTAAATTAATAAAAAAAAAATACCGGATATGTTGGACTTTGCGTCACCATTGAAAGTGCACAAATATTATTCAAAGAATTAGTCGAAAACGTAGCTTGACCCATAACGTACTTGCCGCTGTATAAAGATCTCTCAAGATAAGAAGATGTCTCAAGATAGAGCTTTTTTCTGCAACGTAAGATCAGCTGGCGGTTGTAATGATAACCCTACACCTAGTCAGTTTGAAGGTATTTATAAAAACATGTTAATACACACTGAACTACAGCAGGCTGTCACGGGAAATTGCATACCTTTGGAAAATATATCACTTTTTTATTGCTTTTCAGTTGACCTTATTAATATGACAGTGGAACGAAATATAAACATTACGATGAGTAATGATGATACAGATGAGGATGATTTGGCAATTGCTATTTAAGAGTCATCATTGTCATTCTTTACTCAACATGTAATTGAATATATTTCAGTATTTGTAGTGAACTCGTTAATCAAAAGAATAAAATGCCGTAAATGTATTCAAGGATTAATATCTTATAATATAATATCTTTAAAAGAATAAATAAATTTCCTCGTAAATGCAACTGGGGGTTTAATCTATCCATCTGAAATGGTTATTAAAATCTGTCGGCGATATGAGGTGGTAATAAAAAGCAATGATAATTACAAAATTATCAAACCCGATCGCAGGTTTATGTTCCTTGCAACGAAAACATTACAGACGTTTGCCAATTAAGATATACATAAATGTGATTAGCTTATTTAACAAAAAAATATTACCAAGTCAGATTGACATAGCACGTGTTTCACTAAGCTGATAAATTTTAAAGGCCAAAATTAAAATTATAATTTATCTTAGTGTTTTATTGTAGGTCCTTTAAAAAATTAAACTTTGTAATTCAGAGTTTTTTATTTAATTTACCAGATAGGATATGCAGATATTGAGTTTTTATAGTTTCGGTTTATAATTTATTTTCATCATGTTACTCACCGACACTAATATAAATGCGAGAATTGCAGACGCTTTATCCATCGATAACATGCGGCCATCACAAACAGAGCTTTTCATGTTACTTTTTATAAATTATATATCGCGAATAAGGAATCAACAATCACTTTACAGTCACCTAATAACAGACAACTCTAATTATCGATACTATAGACAATATACACGCCTTACGTCACTAGCGACCAGCAGACATTTTCTTCTGACGCCCACTTGACCTTGAATCAACAAATCACAGCACGGTAAGCGCTCGCTGCGGCCCCCGCACCCCTGTGTGTATGGCAGTATCGGTGTGTATGAAAAAATTGCGCGAAACTACGTCTTTTGGTCTGTGAGCTAGATTAACCCCATACAGTCCCGTCCTTTAAGTAATCTTGAACATTGCAATATCACTTTTTAGACAAAGTCGCTTATGCATGGTTTTTAAATAGTAAATGGCAATTTCAAAATCATATGGTGTAATCTCACCTTATTGACGTACTGATTATTGTTCTTGAAGTTCTCCCACTGCTGGTAGAATTTGGAGTCGCGATGTAGCTCGACGCCCACCGTCTCCGTGTCCGCCGCGAACGTCCGCTCGTCCTCTGCCACCTGAAGTGATACAACACAGCGTGATACAGGTTCCGCAAGACTTCGCGTTTGAGCGAGCTATCAAATTCAAATGTTTTTTTTTATTATTACTTCATTACTGCATATATTTACATAAACTTAGCAAACGTCATTTTTTGCCCCTTCTCTACATTTGACCACTGTAAGGGAGGAAGGGCTAAGAAACTCCCGTAGATAGATTTTTAGATCTCTTTTATAAATTACAAATATTAATTATTATGACTAATAAGTAGAAATAAATAATTACAAAATCATTAACAGCAAGTTCTGTGTTGAGTTAAATTGAACCCATACAGTCCCGTCATTTAAGTAATCTTGAACATTGTGATATACTTTTTTTGACAGTCGCTTTTACATGGTTTATGAATTGCTCAAATGGCAATATCAAAATCTCAAGAGGTATCTTGTTGTAGCAGAGAATGCAATGACCCTTGAAAGAATAGCTAACTTCGCGAGTCTTAACCGGGACGCAACTAGTCTGTGATTATTTCTTAGGTTAACATTACATCTCGCGCGAACTACTGAGCGCATCGAACGTGTATCGTGTGAACGTGTATTGTGTTATCCTTTTGGTTTTCATTTGTTGGGCTATAAACTATGAATATACACAGAAGTCCAGTCAAGACCGTAGGATCACTCAGTGATCTGTCCAGCTTACGGGACCGGGATGCAGACAACCTCGTGACCCTCCGCAAGCGAAAACAACCCGAGAGTGAACTTGCCGATACCCTCGCCGATTTTCGAAAAGAACTAATGGAATCCTTCCAAGACTTCTTTGAAACTCAAAATAAAAGTTTATCGTCCTTATGTGAAGACGTACGTCAAATCAAACAAGAAATGTCCGGGATGAAATTATGCAACGAAAAAATTTTGCAGGAGCAGAATAAACTAAAGCATGAGGTATCCGAGATCAAAACTGATAACAACTTGACCAAGGAAAAAATCGAAATGTTGGATCGTAACCTATCTCAGGCGCAACTAACCATTGCTGAACTTTCTTCTAAACTACGTGACAATGACCAACAAGGACGCAGAAATAACTTAGAATTTGCGGGAATACCACAACAAAAGGGTGAAAACTTGTATAATATCATAAAAAACATTGCTACTAAAGTTGGTTTTACCCTGAATCCATCGGATATAGATTACATTCACCGCGACGGTGTGACTTCTACCGATTCTACAATGGTACCTAACATCATAGTCCGGTTTTGCCGGCGAAACATTAAAATTGAATTTCTATCAGCTGTTCGCGCTCGCAGGGGACTTACTACTGTTGATGCTGGCTTAGATGGATCCTCCAAACCCATTTTTGTGAATGATCATCTCGCCCCATACTACAAAATGTTGTACAGCCGTACCAGAGCTCTGGCCAAGCAGAAGGATTACAAATACGTGTGGCTGAGGGACTGTCAGATTAACGTTCGTAAGAATGATACGTCGAGACCAATTGTTATTTTAACTGAAAGTGATTTAGATAAAATGTGACTTCCATTTACCGTTAATACCATTAACACAAAATGCCAAAATTCTCTAATGTTTAAATTCATATCAGCTCTGAGTCTTATCGTTACTTGTTTTGCTATAATAACACTTACAACCATACCTATAGCTATTTACACAGCTAGCGCTTTTTGTTACGAGGCACGAGATTGTCTCATTTTCCTAGGTATCTGTCATAAAAACTATTATTACACGCTCAAAATTTTATGCTGTATGCTTATTCTTATTTACACTTCGATTTTTTGTAATGGTTTGTATATTCCACCGTCAATGCTTTTGATTCTTTATAATTACATTCCTAATGCTAGCAGTAGACATATGGTTTACATGAAATCATTAACTATGTGTACTATTTACAAACATAACTTGCTATTTTTTGTGATGAAACCGGTTTGTTATCCTGGAACGAGTGTATGTTGCGATCTCGACAATATGCCTTGTTTTAAGCCTACTTATCCATACCTATACTATTACAATGACAGCTAGACATATCTTATCTTTTTATTACCAAAATGCGAACGGTCTGCGGACCAAATCAAATGAGTTTCTTACAGGAGTTTTGAATAGTAATTATGACATTATTTGTATTACTGAAACTTGGTTAAACGATGGTTTCTACAGTAGGGAGTTCTTTGATAACCTTTACGAAGTGTACAGATGTGATAGGGACCGGGCGGCGACGGGGCGCGAGCGCGGGGGCGGGGTGCTGGTGGCAGTGCGGCGCGAGCTGTGTGCCCGCCCGGCCCCGGACTGGTGCGCGCCACCGCCTGCTGACGAGCTGTGGGTGAGCGTGCCGCTCGGCAAGCCTGTGCCCGCCCAGAGCGACACCCTCACAGGACAAGTCAGGTACCTCCACATTGGCCTTACTTACATACCTCACGGTCGCAGTCACGAAGCCTTAATGAATTCATTCTATGATAGGACATGCCAAAACATTTGTACTAATTCTGACGATATATTCCTTGTGTTAGGTGATTTTAATGTCACTAATGCCATCGGGTCCTACGATGAAGAGATTAATTCCATGAATATAAACACAAATAACGACAATTTGGCAATATTAACTGCAGAATTTATGCATTTCTCGGGAATTATGCAATATAATGGAGAATTTAATTATCACAACAGAATCCTGGATCTCGTTTTTTGTTCAAAACCATGTAAAGTTTTTTCTGTAAAAAACCCGCTCGTTACTGAAGACCGACATCATAAGTCTCTTGAAATAGAACTATCTCTCTTATCTCCCCCCCTCTAAAACACAACAACACAGTCAAGAGAATGTTTTTTAAGGCTGATTATGAGTCTATCCGTTCTGAGTTAAGTTCCATTGATTGGGTAACTGTGTTTTCTTCTTATAATGACATAAACATGATCACAAATGCTTTTTATAGTATTCTAAATTCCCTAATAGATAAATATGTGCCGATAACTACACGAATTAATCAAAAGTACCCACCGTGGTACACCAAACCTCTTATTAAACTCGGAAAGGAAAAATGTAAATTTCACAAAAAATGGAAGGTCTATCAGAATTTAATTGATTATCGAACTTTCTCCATCTTAAGAAAGCGATTTCGAAAGATGGAGCGAGACTGTTATGAATATTACATAAATGTATCTGAAGATAATATAATTAAGAACCCTAAATATTTTTGGACTTTTGTAAAATCAAAACAATCTAACAACGACATCCCTAATACAATAACGTATAGGGGTAACAGTCTTTGTGAAGGAAGTCAGATTTGTAACGCTTTCAATGACTATTTTCACTCGGTTTTTATTTCTTCTAATAATATCACCCTTGATCATTCCTCCGGCTCGGTTGCTGATATTGACTCCATAAAAATCGACGAAAAATGTGTTCTCAGTGAACTTAAAAAACTTAATATATACACAAGTGCCGGGAGCGATGATATCCACCCACTATTTATTAAACAATGTGCAAATGAAATTTTGGTGCCTTTGCTATATATTTACCGCTTCTCTCTGCTAAGTGGCAATTTTCCGTCGGTATGGAAGAAAGCTCTAATCACCCCTATACCAAAAACTTCTCAAAGTAATGATGTAACACAATATCGCCCTATTTCGAAACTATGCACTTTTTGTAAAATCATTGAGAAAATTGTTACAACTCAAATATCTAGTGCTGTAAAACAAGAACTATCTGAAAACCAGCATGGATTCGTAAAGGCTCGTAGTGTTGACTCAAATATGGTTGTTTTCTCTGATTATCTTCTTAATGCCATGGACAGTAACCTACAGGTGGATGTCGTGTACACCGACTTCTCCAAAGCGTTCGATAAAATTAACCACGATTTGCTTTTGGTAAAGCTTATGAGGGCCGGTGTACACGGCAACCTATTAAGATGGATAGAATCCTACATACGGAATAGAAGTCAGGCAGTATGTCTGAAGGGGTATTGTTCTAGGTTCTTGCACATCCCTTCAGGGGTTCCACAAGGCTCACACTTAGGATCCTTGCTGTTCACGCTGTATATAAATGATTTAGGTAAGATCATTGGTAACTCTGATCACTTACTCTATGCTGACGACACTAAGTTGTTCAGAAAAGTTTCCAGTATTGAAGACAGCATGGGTATCCAACGCGATCTCAACTCATTATTAGATTACTGTAATACCAACCAACTCTTTCTTAATGTTGAGAAGTGTTTTGTTATAACTTACACTCTAAAAAAGAAACCTATTATGTTTGACTATACAATAAATAATTTAAAACTTGTGCGTGTTAGCAGCATTCGTGATCTTGGTGTTATGATGGATAGCAAGGTTTCATTTAATCTACACATAGACAATATACTAAACAGAGCCTTCAAAAACCTTGGGTTTATCACAAGAATCAGTAAACCCCTTAAAAAATAAGTACTCTTAAACTTCTATATAATTCGTTTGTTAGGTCTATATTAGAGTTTGCCAGTGTAGTATGGAACCCTTCTTATCAGATTCATATCAATCGTATTGAAAGAGTACAAAAGAAGTTTGTTAAACTGTTAAACTACCGTTGCCATCGTTTAGATTCATATGAAAATTCACTAAATTATTATAACTTAACATCGTTATTAAACCGCCGTAAACTCATTGATATGTCCTTTCTATTCAAAATCTTAAACAACTTAATCGATTCGCCAACACTTTTATCTAAAATTAATTTTGTAACAAGAATACGCATGCCCATTCGCACTACGCGAAATAAAAATAATGTTGCACTTGTGCCTCCTAACTTAAAGAAAAATTACACTCGAAATAGCTTCATATCTCGTTCAATCACCACTTACAGCAAAGAATTTTCTAACGTGGATTTATTTTATAATAACCTAATATCTTTCAAGAGAACTGTTTCAAAAACATGTAATAATAAGTGATAAACTTTTTATGTAAAATAATATTTAAGCTTTAAAAATTAACTTTTGTAAAAATATTGTGATGCTGCTTCAACTTAAAGTGTTTATTTTGTAGTTTTAAGTCCAAATACATTGTTAATATGAATACACCTTTTCAAATTGATGCAATCTGATTCCAATTGCTGCTGTACTATTAAGCGTCTCTTTAGCTCATTTATGTTTAATATAAGTTGAAATGTACTTTCGGCACTGTAAGGTCTATAATAGATTGTAAGTTTATTTTGATATTTTTTTTTTTTGTATGTATGACTGTTTGTTGCCATAATAAAGATAAATAAATAAATAAAAATACAGCTATCGCTAAATTTGGAATATGTTGTAAGGTGCTTGCGGACTTACATTATATTTTCGAAAATAATAATAATAATAATAGCTCTTTTCTGTAAAATTAATTAGTTTGAATATCCGCTGCTTTCCCCCACAAGAAGCTAACATAGTACATGACACTATGAAAGTAACTTAAATAGACTAGCCTAGATGTAATCACTTCTGTGTTCGTCTGTTTCTATCAGCGTAAGATGTAGTTCTAAAATGTAGAGCAGATTTCCCGCAGATTTGATCTTATAATAAACTAAAAAATATATAACTGAATATAATAGGCTGTTCTTCTTTACTTAAATTTATTGTATGTTGTAGAGCAATTATCCTATTGGTTAAATTGCTCATCTAGCTTCATTTAGATAATAGCAGACAGCTTACCTCCACGCGTCTCCGCAGTGACATAGGAGAGATGTAGACTCGCCCTTGCAAGCTTTTCGTCGCTATCTCATTCTTTACCACCTCTGTTGCCTGAACAAAAAAAGACATGAATAAAAATACCACCTCTTAATTTATATTTAGTGACCCTACATTTCTGTGAGTGCCAACAAAGTTATTAAGAAATGACGACCCGGATGGCCTAGTCAGCAGTGACCCTGCCTACAAAACCAAGGGTCCCGGGTTCGAGTCCCGATGGGGGCAAATATTTGTTCGATGAGAACAGATTTTTGAACCCTAGTCATGGTTGTTTATCTATCTAAGTATAATATGTATCTATATAAGTATGTGTATCGTTGTCTAGTACCCAAGATACAGGGAATCCTAGTTTGGGGCTAGATCAATGTGTGTAAATAGTGTCCAAGGTATTATTAAATGCAAATGATTACAAGACAAAAATATAAGGATTACGATGTACCAAACCATTCAATTGAGTATGTTCTTGAGATGTGATTACATCCTCACCTTCAATACTAAATAGACTATCCTTTGAACTGAAGTACGGAAGTGGCAAATCTGCAGAGCATATTGCTCAAACTTGTGCCTATGCCCCTCAGTGAGGACATTAAAAGCCTTGATTTACATACTAACTTGTGAAAATGTCTTGAAAGCGCTTGTCTGTCCAAGCTTTTGTCCTCCTTCAGAAATGCTCTCAGCTGCACCCTTTGCAGTTCTCAAATACTCCTCGGTAAGTTTTCCTGAAAATAATTACATATTTTTTTTTTAGAAAAAGCCGACTTCAATTAAACCCAATTGTTACAAAACATTCCTATACTTGTCTTCATTAATTATAGAGTTACCTACCTATATTTCTCCATGATTCATAACATCATCAGATCCTGATGAACTGTTGAATTGTTAAGTTATAAATAGTTAGAAGCTCTCCTGCTATGTCACCATGACTTTCATTTCACCATTGCATTATGATTTGCATACATTACTGACCAACCTTAATAAAGTTGTCATATTATAGGATACCTAGAATGGAGCAGTTCCGGTGGACATCTGTGGTCTGCATCATTAGTTCTACTTCACAGAATAATACTTACCGAGAGTAAATACATGAGTTACTATGAAATATATTTATTAATATAGTAACTATGAATACTGTCAATAATATTTGAAGAGTTCCCTCGATTTCTCCAGGATCCCATCATCAGACCCTGACCTGATGTCAATGGAAATCCAATCGGAAAGTAAACCCTGTCAAACCAAGGAATTAAGAACCCTCCTCCATGTTTTAGTTAATTAAAAAAATTGTAAAGTTAATAAATCGATATGCACATGCCATTACTCAAAATCTTACAAGATCAAGCCATAAAACACTCACCTCTGAGCTGATTATATGACTACTAAGTATACATTTGGTTACTAAGTGTACTTATGTTTGGGATAAACATAGGCTCGCACCAAAATCCCGAGAGAAGCTGGCTAAATCCCAAAGAGCAATGAAGAAAAGCATTACAGGATTCAAACAACAAGATAGAGTCATAAACACCAATCTCAGAATGAAAACCAAGCTCAAGACATATTATGCCATATAGACAAACAAAAGTGGTGGTGGACAGGCCCATGATGCGCAATAACCAAGGGAAATGGAGCAGAGTGGTAACTGAGCGGTATCCAAGAGATGGCAAAAGGAGTAGAAGCCAACAACAGCCGAGATGAGTCTATGACATTAAACTCACAGCTGGTCATCTCTGGACCAGAGTAACCTGTGATAGATCTCAATGGAAATCACTAGAGCTTTTTCATTTTCATACATTGTCAATAAAAATGATGATGATGGGACACTCCCACAAGCTACGGTATCAATCAAAATTGCTGTTGGTAATTGTCACATAGAGGTGGTTAAGAAACATATCTATCATGGACATTGATTATCTTTTGGCTGGCCGATAGTTACAGGTAGAGGAGAATGCTAGACGGGTTCCGCTTGAATGAGCCACTTTCGGCAATCTCTGGCATGTGCGGACATCGAACATCACAAAATGCCTGAAGACTAAGGTATTTAACCAATGTGAGCTGCCTTGTTATTAAGCTGTCTCGTCGCATCTGGATTTTACTGGTTTTTAATCAATAATAATGATGCAAACAAAAACCCCAAGAGAAACAAGGAAATTCAAAAGTCATAACAATTGGTATATAAATATTATTTTCATTGTTTAGCCACCATAACATTGGTCCACATCAACTTACCAGCTTTTTTAGCGAATTCCGTCTGCTTTGCATCTTCTAAGACAGAGCCAACTTTTCCCTTGATGCCTTCTAATGTCTCTTTTAGGACTTCAGAACTCTTTGATGCTTCAGATTCAACAGCATGGAACTTCCGTCGAGCTGCCTGCAATGCATCACTGTTCTCAAGTTTCTCTGCTTCTTCTCTAAACTTCTTGATATTTTCTTTCATTTCTTTATTCTTTTCTATATCTTCTTTTATGTTGTCAATAATTGATGAAAAGAAACCTTTCCGAGCTGAGTAGTGACGCCATTCTGAACTCTGATGAGTCTAGAAGTAAAACAGTTGATAGATTGATAGAAAAGGCGACTCATGTCATTTCTACTGATGCTAAGTCATTATATGGTAGTCCTATGAAATAATATATATTATTATTACCTGTCCTGTTTTTATGCTAAGGATCGAAGTTTTGAATTTGACTGGGATAGCACACTTCCACCGCGCTGGACAGTATAATAACTGCCGGTAGGACTGCTGAAAACCGATAAAGATTAGCCAAAAGATCTTCTAAATTTCATAACCTAATCTAACCTATGAAGCCTGTACTGCTTCTACCCAGCTCACCATTTTTAGATGGATAGTGGATCTGTTCAAGTAAAGGTGAATAAGCCCAATAAGTAATAGTTAGAAGCCGAACACAAGATATTTTATTATAAAACTGACGAAAATCGATCCATATTTATTACGTTTTTTTTGGATTTTTTACATGTCAAAATTGTCATTGTCAAAAGAGAAAAGAAAGCAAGCAGCATTGCATTGACTGACGTAAACTGTCAAATAATCGTCACAGTCACAGATGAAAAATCCTGACTTCTGAACATCGCACAATTTGAATAGTAGACCAATCAGTGATCTCCTGATAGTTTTTTTAGAAGGCCCCTTTCACAGATAATTGTAATATTGAGATACTTTCTGAGCAAGCTTTTATCAAAATCCAGATGCGCTGAAGACACCGTACCATATTTTTTATAATATACAATATACGAATATATAATATAATAATATAATAAATGTAGCCCATTAATTTCGCCATGGAGGGGCACAGGCCTTTACCCAGATACGAGTAAGATTGAGACATACTCCAACAGGATGAATATAAATCACTTAAAAATACGCAATTCTGTTCCTGGGGGGCATCTATGGTCCAACTTACTCAAGCTAACATCATCTGACCCTTTTATTACTTACTATTTTATTCTCAGAGAGAAATTTGCATTGCACTTGAAAAAAACCGGTCAAGTGCGAGTCTAAATCGCGCACGAAGGGTTCCGTACCACCGTTGAATGGAAGCGATGGTGTGGAGTGAATAGTTTGGATTTTACACAGCAAAATATTGTTTACAAAGTTATTGGTGCGGTTACTTTCACACTCCATGTACGTAACCAGGTGCATCCATAAGTTTGTATGTGGTATTGTTGTATGGGAGCCCCCTTAAATATTTATTTTATCCTGTTTTTTAGTATTTGTTGTTATAGCGGCAACAGAAATACATAATCTGTGAAAATTTCAACTCTCTAGCTAGCTAGGTTCTTGAGATACAGCCTGGTGACAGACGGACGGACGGACGGACGGACGGACAGCGAAGTCTTAGTAATAGGGTTCCGTTCTTACCCGTTGGGTACGGAACCCTAAAAATCAAACAAAAACTGCAAACTTTGCATCTCAAATAAAACTTGGAGTAGGACTGGTGAATTACGGTTTGAAATGCTGAATGGTAAGTTAGTAGAGCCCCGTATTCTGGTACGACTTTTTCTAAACAAAGTTTTTGTTTTGCTGAATTTCCATATTTTGCTCTCAACTATAGTCTGGTTTTATTTGGAACATATTTTCGTACAATTTTCTGTTTTAGAGTAAATATCCCGAAGGCCACAGAAAAATTACAAGAAGGACACTTAAGTTGGCGACAAGCCCGATTGTTTAATCTACCCATATTAACATACATTAACCCCTCACCGGCACCGGTTAGCTAACGCCACTTTTCCGTTATAGGATTTAAATTTTTCCGATCCGCCCCAACTACCTTCAGTTTTTTAGTAGTTTAATATGGGTAGATTAGCAAAAAATTATTCCGATGACGTTTCGTGCGCAGCATACTATTTTATGAGTGCGGGATACTTTGATTTACCAATGGCAAACATCCCACGCGGATATAAGTCTATCAATTGTTTCAATTCAGATTATCCGTTTTCCAGAAATATCCAAACTTCAAATTCGTCATTCAAACTGGCTCCGGCTTTGCAATCCCTAGCGGTGTGTCACAGATGTTAAATTGTTAAATGTGGACGGACATATATATTTTTTACGCAGACTCATAAAACATGTCTGAATTCAAGTTTAATTTATCCTGAGTGTCGTTTAATAATGTTATTAGAGTTATTTTGCGAAAATGACTGTATTTTTAAGGTTCCTTACACCCAGTCTCAGGGTGCCAGACGGGATTCTTTTACTAGGCCTGTTCGTCTTTCTCTCTATCAGTCAGCAGGCTCTATATGATGAACCAAATTTTCATAAATTATAGGTATTATTTGTTTATCGCCAATTTGTTTTGTTCGTTCATCGGTGAACTCAGTAAACAGAACATTTCTTTATTTTTATTTATTATAAACATACCTACATGCTTGTGACATTACAGTAAAACCAATCGACACTAAGGTTGGTGACTCTTTTCTGGTTGATACGCCTGAGCAATGTAAAACCATTCTAACTAAACATAACAAAAATGCTCTAACTATTGTTATGCAAAATATTCGTAGCATAAATCGTAATTTTGATGACTTTCAGGTCTTACTTACAAGAATAACTATCAAATATGAAATCATAGTTTTCACGGAATGCTGGTTATCCCATCTTAGCGTGTTGCCATCTATACAAAATTGTACATCTTACTCTACCAAAAATCACATTAACCAAAACAGTGGAGTGGTAGTTTATGTTCGTGATACTGTGCAAGCCAAAACCTATGAGCCTACAATGAACGATGCCGACTGCCTGGTCATTGAAATTGGCAAGGAACTAGCATTTGTCTGCATTTACAGAACTCCTTCGATTAATAACATAGAGAACTTCCAGTTATCGTTAGATACCGTGATATTGGGTTTAAAGTCGATAAAACAAATCTTTATTCTGGGTGACATCAATATTGACATAAGGGAAGAGAATAAAGACCCTAAATCAGGTCCCTACCTAAACCAATTATCAATGCAAGGCTTATTACCGGCTTATTTGTTTCCTACTCATAGAGAAACCTGCCTTGATCATTGCTTTACGAAACCGAATACCAAATGTACAACGCTCGTTTGTAAAAGTACTGTGACTGATCACGACTGTGTAATTCTCTCGGTAAATATAAAAAAAGGTAAATTAGCCACTGGACCAAAACATGTCACTAAAACTGACTACCTAAGAGCTCTACATGAATTAAAACAAATAGATTGGGATGAATATCTCAATAGTAATGATCCCAATATTACTACTTCAATGTTCTTATCAAAGGTCTCTGATATACCTACTACAAAAATTTACTACTACATACAAATTAACAAACAGAAAAGCAAACATCAAACCATGGATTTCGCCGGGCTTATTAAGATGTATTCGGTTTAGAGACAGACTACACAGTAAAACAAGAAAAAAACCCAATGACCTAAATCTAAAAACAATATATAAGAGATACAGGAATTTTTGCACTACTCTACTCCATAAGCTCAAAACGTCTTATGAACAGTCTGAAATAAACAAAAACAACACAAAAAACACATGGAAAGTAATACGGCAAATATGTTATTTAAATAAAAATAATAAAGAACCAAGAGAACTACTCAGAGCTAAACCAAACCCTCAGGAATCAGTGGACAACGTCAATAACTTTTTCGCGAACGTTGGTCGAACATTGGCTAATGAAATACTCCGAAAGGGAGACCGGGCGGAGGATGATCTTGCCAGAGAATTCAAAAGTAATAATAAGGAAGTGTCCAAATCTTTAAATTTATTTTTAAACAATAAAACCAAGCTTTCTATAAAACCCACTGAAAGAATTTTTAAAATCGCTTCATAAATGACGAAGTTATGATTTTTTTTCTCCTCCGTTTGCAAACTACAAAGCGCGCGGCCGTTTGACACGCGTGTGACGTCACAGCTCTCGCCCCGCCCCCGAGCGGAAGCCCGGCCGCACGGCGGCGTCAGTCAGTTGGTTTCGTTGGTACTTGCTATCAATATGGAAACTAAAAAAATACATTATAAATACTGCATCTTGCCTATGTGTACAAACACAACCTTTACTACTCCCGGGAAACATTTTTTCTATGTGCCAAAGGAAAAGAAGATAAGAGATAAGTGGTGCAAAGTAATGAAGAGGAAAGAAACTTTATCGGATAAATCAGTACGATATTGTTGCGAAGATCATTTCTATGTAAGTATTTAATTTGTCCTCGAATTGAGAACACGTACTGGCAAGCGCAGTGTGGGACGGCCACCTACGAGATCGACCGACGACCTGGTGAGGATCGCTGGGTCTCGTTGGATGCAGGTGGCTATGGACCGGTCGCGCTGGAGTGCGATTGGAGAGGCCTATGTTCAGCAGTGGACGTTAACAGGCTGAAATGATGATGATGATGATAATTTAATTTGGGTTTCGTAGGTTAATGAATAATTTTGATAAAATCTGTCACACTTGCTACTCTGAACTAGAGATGGGAAAAAAATTATCGATATATTGGTTTTATTGCATTAATATATTGGGAAATCTGTAATTTTGCATTTATTTGCTGCCAATCACGTTTACATCTGTTACATTTAGAGATGGGAAAAAAGTTATCGATATTTTAATTTTACTATATGAATAATTTTGGATAATCTGTAATTTTGAATTTGTTTCTTATCACGTTTACGTTAACCTTAATGAAAAATATTATTTTCAAAGTTAGTATTAGTATTGCTATAGTGAAAGGCTATCAGCCCATCGGCTTCGTTACAATACGGAAATCCTCGAATTCCTTTGCTGATTTTTACAGCAAGCCCGGGAGGAGATGCAGCTGGTACATTCAATGTTTTTCTATCGCTCCAAGTCCAGCATGGAAGTAATATCATCTAGTTTTAAATACATAACAGAATTTATTTGATTTTTAGGTCGAGACGGATACTGAAAATTTTATGAGGCATCGACTTATGGGTGGCATACTGTTTCTGAAAAAGCATGTTTTACCTCACAAGTTTGCTTGCCAAAGTAGCAAAAAAAATACGCAAGAACGGTCTGCTGTTGAAAAGCGTCGTCGGGCAGAGTATTATGAAAAAGTCCTTACAAAGGATGTTCCAGCCTCTGTTGCCCAACAACCCATTGAATTTGCTGAATGCGTTCACAACAATGAGGAAATCCCAGACTTTGAAGATCCTATACCAATGGATTGTTTTGATGTGGAAATGGAATCCAGTGTTGAAATAAAAACAAAAAACAAGGGCATTCAGGTAAAAATAAAAGACAAAAAAGATAAAAGTTGTCAAACTAAATTCAGACAGAAAAACAAAACACATACGGAAAAGAAAATACTTCAATGCGATGACATTAGAGAGGACACTACAGAAGCTCCTTTAGATGTTGTTAGTCTGTCGATTTCTTTCAGTGGAATGTCGTGTGATGAATTAGTGGAAAATTATGCTGATAATACGGTCGATAAGATTAAAATTAACTCGCAGCTATATTTGGGGCTTTCTCAAGAAACTTACTTTTTAATAGAGAGTCTAGTTAATAATGTAAAACGGCCTCAGGTGGACATCCTAATGGGGCTTTCTCAAGAAACTTACTTTTTAATAGAGAGTCTAGTTAATAATGTAAAACGGCCTCAGGTGGACATCCTAATAGCTCTAAAAAAAATTAGATTGAATCACTCATATTCTCGATTGGCAATAGATTTTGGGCTGCAGAAGACTGCAATCGCCAAGATTGTTAGAAAAACTTTGACACCATTAGCACATTTTATGAGAGAGTTGATATATTTTCCCGAAAAATCAGCTATAGAAGAAAATTTATTTACCTTTGGCATTCCGAACTCGTTTCTCTAAAACACAAAGCATTATCGATTGTTTTGAAATTCGAATTCAACAACCAAGTAATGCGGTCCACCAGTCTTTAACATGGTCTAATTATAAGGGATGCAACACGTTGAAATATCTTATTTCAGTAACACCGAACGGATTTATTAATTTCATATCTGGTGGTTACGGTGGAAGAGTGGACGATGCTACATTATTCGAAGATTGTAAGTTAATCGATAATATACCCAAAGGGTCAACTATTTTGGCAGACAGGGGATTTAAGCATATCGCCCCTATAGTTGAAAAATGGATGTAGCCTTGTCAGACCACCAAGCGTCAAATCTGGTACTGTTTGTGACAAAGCAGACGTCATAGATACAAAAAGGATTGCTGCTGTTCGAATCCATGTTGAAAGAACAATAGGAAGGTTGCGAGATTTTAAAATGCTTGCACCACATGCATGTGTATATGTAAAAATGTTGCCTTATTTTGATGATATTGTATCTATAGGCTGTGGGTTAGTCAACTTGCAGAGTCTTCTAATAAAACAATAATTTTATTATTAGAAACTTAGTTTTTATATTGTAAACTTTATAGCATTAAAAGTTTTTTGAATACACTTTTTTCCAAAATGCAAGACTTTTATCCATTAATTCACTGCAAAATTGCATATCGTAATCCACGACATAGATATCCACATTGTTAGATGTTTCAAAATCCTCATGAGCAATACAAAACAACCCCTTTTTCTTTTCTGCAAATAACATTTGGAGGTGAATTTGCGCCTTATACTTGTTTGTGATCTGTCCATCTTGTACATAGTTTTTAATGTTTTTTTTGCTGAATGGGCATTTTATTTCTACAACGAATTCTTCTGAAATTCCGTCCGGTGATGCACCAAAAATGGGAAAATCCTTATTGAGGAGTAGCCCACTTTCTTTAATTGAAAGATTTTGTTTCGCAGCGACTACTTGTCGAACTTTTGGCTCCAAAGTTTTTCCTGAAAAGACGAACAAAACATTAATATTTAACATAATAGAAAGGTGCAAACGGCTAAATAGTTTCTAAAGTATAAAATTTAATGAAAAATAAATACATAAGTACCTCTAATAATAGCTTTCGTATCTTTAAAAGAATATGCTCCTAACACATGCTCCACTAACACTCCATTATCTTTGCCACATCGTGCGAGTTCGTGCAGCTTTGAGGCAGTAATGCGGCCGTATCGCAGTTTAAACCACATTTTAGATTCAGATTGGTTCATCGTATCTTGTGAAACTATTTTTATATCAATGTTCTGCATATGGTCCTTGCAAAATTGTATGAAACCGTCCGCATTCGGTTCCTGAACCTGGCGTTTGTAATGACATGCCATCGAATGGATGGACAGGGTTGGCCCATCATTAGGTTTATTGTACAGCATTAGCATTGAATTTAGATTAAATTTGTTTGAGTTTTCGATTACTTCTTTAAAAAAAGACCCATCACTAGGAGGCAAATTTGCCTGCGGTGTTTTAGTTTTTTTCGAAGTTGCCGTAGGCGCAACCAAATCGGCTGTTTTAATGAATTTTAGATCACTCCCCACACGCGAAAGCTTGGCTTTTGCCCAGTAACACTTCACGGCTGTGCAGGGAGGTTATTCATAACGCCTATTTAGCCACATAACTAACGCAATGGCGTGTTTGCAACCTCCCTCGCTGGCTGCACAGTCTTCGCAACGTACACTTTCAATTTGTTGCGTGTCTTCGTTGCAAACGAATGTGCAGCTATACGGCTTACTCCTAACTTTATGCTCCGGAGTGATTCTGGCTTTGACTATACACAATTTATCTTCCCTTTTCACCTGCACATAGCCTATCGCGTCATCGCCGTAGCTTTCTCGGGCAGATCTGCAAAGGGTTGAATTAAGGTCATTAAAGTACTTCATTTTATATTTTACGACGTGTAATAGAATTTACGATATTTATAACATAGGTCCCGGAAAAATACTATACGACGGTAAAAACCGTCCTTAACTAACTAACAGGCAGATAGATAGGCTTAAATACTCTTGTATTTATAATATTCGTATGGTATGAGAAAATGTGTTGAATCATTATTGTACGAGAACATAAACAGTTATTGTAATAGATAATATTATCCTTAAAGTATCGATATCGATATTCTTGTTTGATCAAGTTCTACAACCGTATCACTACTTAGTAAACAGATTAGTAAAACAATAAAAGTATCGATATCGACAGTCTTGTTTAGTCAAGCTCTACGGTCGTGTACACTTTCTCGCGCTACGCGGTGTTGGGTAGAACAAGGGCGATAAATACCTATCATCTAGGAGCCAGGTCCTCGGTTTGTATGATAGTAAAACATGCATGCTAAGGTACCTAGTTCAAACATAGGTACTGCAATCACGATCTCGCAGGCAAAGCGCTCAGTGTGAGAATATAAGTCACCGGCTGTTAAAATACCTACAACCTACAAGCGCGCCCGGGCGAAGGGAAAACTTATTAATGCGTTTATATCAACTTCTGTTACGAGGTCTTATTTTTATATTAGGTATACTACTATCTACTAAACTAATTGCAAAATAGATTGTACTGAATTAAGTAATAAAAACGATTAAAACCACCTCGAACTGAGGAGAAGTAACTACGTATGTGTATGTGTGGTGTATAAGTACCTACTTACTGTAATATGTGTACGATAACATGTTAGTTGGTGTTCTTTTTGTATTGTGTGTACCTAGCTAAGCTACCAGTACCACATATTGTCACTTAGTACATACCTTGAAAGCTTGACGCCTCTGATCTCTGCACTTGTAAACAAAGGATTGTTGGATAAAAAATCAAATACCATTGACATGTCGATTTTAGGTAAATTAACCGACTGTCCACGACTAAATCCACTCTCCATCGTCAAAAACCTAAAACTCGTATTATCTACTGAGAGCACGGAACACAAACGCCTCGTTTGAGATTGCGGGTCAAAGTGCATTTGTGTGCATAATATCCATTTCATACGCCGCGGCCGGACACCCGCGCGCGCCGCGCGTCGCGCCGCTGACCTCGAGAGCGGTGACGTCACACACGGAACATGCGGCGCGGATTTTTGATTTTGTATGCGTTAAATAAAAACAATCATAACTTCGTCATTTTTCAAGATATTGAAAAAATTCTTTCAGCATATTTAATGTAATGCTATAATCTTATAATTAAAATTATAAAATTTAGTTTTTGTGCTCTTGGACACTTCCTTATTGTCCACTTCAATCTCTCACACTCTTACCAACATATGAACAAGAGATAAGAAAGATTATCATGGCTTTAAAAAGCACATCTTCTGCTGGTTGGGATAGTATATCCTCAGTATTTGTCAAACTAGCGGTGGATATAATCACAAAACCAATTTCTCGTTTATGCAATCTCTGCCTAACTACTGGTGTTTTCCCGAACTCGTTAAAAGAATCAACCATAATACCTATACATAAGTCTGGGGATGAAGGTAGTGTTAATAATTACCGACCTATCTCGATCCTCCCTACATTATCTAAAATACTAGAAAAAGTTATCAACATTAGACTAATAAACTACCTTAATGCACAAAATTATTTTTCGAAAAATCAATATGGCTTCAGAGCAAAACTATCTACTGCAGATGCCATAGAGGATCTTGTTTCACACGTAGGACATGTACTAGATACTCATTCCAAATGTGTGGGAATATTCCTAGATCTTGCTAAGGCATTTGACACTGTCTCCATCCCCATACTAATGAGTAAGCTTGAGTGTGCAAGACTACATGTCTAACAGGTTTCAGACAGTACGTATAGGTGATGCCAAGAGTAACAAAGTAAACGTTACTTTCAGCGTTCCCCAGGGCTCGGTGCTTGGACCAACCTTATTCCTGATCTATATTAATGATCTATGTGATATGAAACTGAATTCGGGAAAAATAATTTCATTCGCAGATGACACCGTATTATTATTTGACGCAAAAACGTGGGATTATGCCAAAATGTTGGCAGAGGAAGGATTAAGTAAGGTTCTTAATTGGTTGAATTCTAACATACTGACACTAAATCTAGACAAGACAAAGTTTCTTACCTTCAGTATTAGAAACAATACCCAACCAGACCACTTCTCACTCCGGGCCCACTCATGAGACCCTAGGCTACCCAGCTGCAATTGCTACGTCTTAACGCAAACTCCATACGTAAAATACCTGGGTGTCATGATAGACCAGAACCTAAACTGGAAAACACAAATAAGTTCACTGAGCGCACGCCTACCAAAACTTATATGTATCTTTAAAAAATTACGACACATCAAGGATATTGATACAATAAAGGTGGTTTACTACTCGCTGTGCCAATCTGTAGCATCCTATGGTATAACTGCGTGGGGGGGCAGCGATAAAAGTAACCTTATTAAGATTGAAAGAGCTCAGAGGGCAATCATAAAGACTGCAACTTTCAAACCCTACCGATATCCTACTGAAGATCTCTACCGTGAATTTAAAGTCCTAACGATACGACAATTATATCTGAGCGCGCTTCTCCTAAGACAACACAGCATCATTCCACCGGAGCAGATCTCCCAAAGAAGATTGGATAATGTTTATATAGTCCCTCTATGCCAGACAAGTTTTTTTCAACACTTCTGTCACTTTTTAGGACCATATATATATAACAAAATTTGCGCTACCTGCCCTATTAGAAACAATACGAAATATAACTGTAAGAAAATATTAGGCAACTTCTTGAGTGGACTTAACTATGAGCAAACTGAGAATCTTTTAAAAATAACCTCCTAAAAATGATATACCTATAAAATCATAACTCATTTATTTTAGCCAAATTTAATATATTATAAATGTAAGCATATATATTATTATTATTATTTATTATTTTATTTATTATTATATCGAATCATGTATATATATATACTTAAACATTCTATTATAAAAAACTATATCCAATAAACATTTATAAACATGCATATGTGCATGTATAATCACAATTATACATACCTCAGTATTGAAAAAGCTAAGCTAATATCAATTTTTAATTTTCAATTTCTATTTTATATTAGGTAATATTTATAATTCCTTTAGATCTTTAACTATAACTTTAATTAAGAATAAACAAACTATTTGATAACCTCAGTGTTAGTACCTACACGTCTGTACTGCAATTGTGTAAATTGTTAATTGTTAACATGCCCTGCTGCAACACAGTTTATAAAAAGTAGTGCAGGGGGCAGTATACTTAAAAGACCTTTCCGCACCTGTTACATATAAATTTCTCAACAATTTGTTAGTTATTATTATAAGCGAGTTTGTAATATTTTTTGGTAAAATAAATAATTATTATTATTATTATTACTAACAGATATTAAATCTAAGGATAGAGAAGCAACAGCTTACATATTTATAAAAGAGATCTTATTTATAACACAGACAATAAGTGGCGACCCTTGTGAATCCCGTCAAATAATATATCACTAAAGAGAGCGAGAGCCCTCATCACCGGTGCCTCCTGCAGCATCCCCGTTCTCGCCAGCGGGATGTAGAACAGCTTATGGTTCCTTGCTCGGAGGATTTCAAATTATAGGTGATAGCCATACAATTAACACTAAAATAAGAAATAGGTTAGCACTACCATTATTTAGACTAAGTAAACTAGGCACATTATTCATGAATACCACAGGAATCATTGATTCTTCCTTAATAGAGGTTCAAAAACTATGTTAAAAATAGCTGATAAGGACGTCATATTAAATATTAAGGAATACTTGGATGACAAATCTGCATGGTCCATACCATCTCTGCGCACAGAAATTGGACGAGGGGCGATGGATCAAGTCTATCACTTGCCGGCGAATTTCCTTAGACCGAAACCAGTACCTGTTGTTAAGTAATTTTTTTAAAATGAAGATATGGGGGATTTTCTTTTCGTATATTCTTAACCCCGAAGCCCACCTTCCGAAATGTGTAGTCTTTTTTTTATGTAAAAAAATTACTTGTAGTTATAAGTAAGTAGAATTTTGACATTGAATAAGATAATTTGTTTATTTATATTCAATAAAAAAATTAACCTGAATCTGAATCTGAGGCAATTTTTGGCACATACAGTCCCAGCCGTGCCAAAACCAGAGGATTGTTGAGTAACACATCATAGAGTCACGCCTTTTCCCATAAGGGTGGCAGAGGCACAATTGTGCCCACTTTGAACCACTTATTCGAAACTCCATTTTACGTAACAGGGGGCTAGCCCATCACCGCAGTTATGGAGTAATGAAGGTTTCCATCACCGTTAGAATGTCCGTATAATATACTTAGATACATTAATTATCTCATTGGTACATGGTCAGGAATCTTCTGTTTTAGAAGCAAGCGTGAAACCCATTAGACCAAAGAGCTCTTTTCGAGTATTCCTCGGATAACCTTGAATACATAGGTACAAAGTGCCAACCCTCTCCTCACCCACAGCTCATTGTAACAAACCATGCCCAACACGAACAGGGTTAGATGCATAAGCGGGAAGCAAGGATAGACCCGTAACGCTTCAGATATAAATACCTTACAAACCGGTTTTGCATTTTACCACCATGACGATATATTTTGCTTTATGTGGGTGCCAGATAATCGCACTACTTTCTAGTTTGCTTCTAACCATTGTATAGGGCATTTACAGCAACAATGCTCCTAAGCTCTCTAGATTGTCTCAGAACAAATTAGATCGCAAACAGAAACGTTAGATCGGTGGTCATGCGCATTCCCAGATCTTTGACTTCTCATACCCGCATCATTTTCGCGCCATCTACCAAGTACTGGTGGTGCATAAGCTTGCGTACGCGGGTGTAAGACATCAGCACACACTTTCCAACATTGAAGTATAGATAGTTGAGTTAGCTCCACTCCACCACACGATCTATACCCAGTTTTTCTGCAGTTTTTCGCAATCAGAGATGTCCCTTACTTCCAGGAATAACTTGAGGTCATTCGCAAACAAGAGATAGACAGCGACCTTTGGAAGGTCATTAATCACAATGATAAATTAGCCCTTAACGAACTAAGAAATAAAAATCAAGCATAGATGTCTTTTGTTTAACTAAACACTTCATGAGAGCGATTGAACAAAACAATCATAACTTACCTAATTATCAAGTAACATTCACTAGAAAAAAGCAAAAAAGAAGTGAACCGCAGCGGCACAGCAATTCTAATAAAAAATTAACTAGAATTTAGCTTAGTATCATTAATACCCTCGCAGTAAACTATAATATTGAATGCTGTGCTGTTAGGATATTAGACGTAAACGTTGTCATAATATGCGTATAAAGAATACCGTGAAATCAATACAACATATTCTTTCAAATCTTAGAAAAGTCCTTCATATTTACAAAAATAAAAGAATAAAAATTATCATAGCAGGCGACTACAACATAAATAGACTTACCAAAAACACACCAAATACTAAGTTTGTACAATTATAATTTCTCACTAAGATTAAACGAGACTACTCCCAAAACATAGACCTGCATCTATAACTTCGCGAAAAACTTTATTGATGGTCAAACAAACGGTATTGAATTAGGATTCTCACAAAACCTCTATTATAAAATCCCCTAAACCTAAATTCGCGAAAAAAAGAGACTTCTGCAAATAAAATATAGTTAAATCCACAAATGCGTTGAGTAACCTTTCGTTTAGTGAAGTCTATGAATGCACCGACTCTGGAGATGCTTTCGAAAGGCTAATAAGGTTACAATCACCTTGTTCTTCGAACTATGCTTCCCGATATGCAGAATTAGACTATCAGTTGGATCTAAACCACCTTGGCTTACAAAAGGTATATGCTCTAAGAAGAAATGCGAACTACTCTGGAAGTATCGTCAAACACATATGGAAACAAATAAAAAGGAGTTTAAAACATTTACAAAACGGTACCAAAAAATCCTCACTCTAACTCAAAAATCTCAAAATTGGCACTACCTAAAAACTGCAAAAATAAATCTAAAACTACTTGGGAATCATTCAGAATTTGCAACGAAATAACAAAAATAACATAAACTAAATTAATCATAATAACGACATAATATATAACCCAAGAGACAAAGCTAAGACATTTAATGATTTCTTGGCCAAGTTGAATGTTAAAGTAGCAAGATAACTAATTTCAGATCAACCAAATATAACCAAAAATCAATATGCACTTATCCAGATCGACTTAAAACTTCTGTTATAAAACCTATTCACAAAGCTGGAGATAAAAAAGACTACACTAAATACTGACCATTAGCTCTTACACCTATAATATCTAAAATCTTTGAACGGGCAATACATAATAGACTAAATTCCTTTCTAGAAGCACACAACATATTTGTATACAAACAGAATGCCTTTAGAAAAAATAAGTCCACAATATTAGCGATATATGATCTCTAAAAACATGTGTATGACAGTATCAATAATAGACAACATGTCTCAGTGATCGTCAAGGATATGACTAAGGTTTTCAATTTCGTAGACCACAAATTATTGCTGGAAAAACTCGATAGTTTTGGTATTAGGGGTCCAACACAAAATCTATTAAATACATACTTAGCAAATGGAAAATAGTTTTGCATTATCAATAGTATAGATAAAACGGCAACAGAACAAAACCACCCGTAGCTTATATATTCAATAAATGTGTTGACGATGGGGCTTTCCCAGACTTTATGAAACACAGTAAACTGATACCTCTGTTCAAGTCGGGAGATAAGGGCGATCCTTCAATTTCAGACCAAAATCTGTTCTTCCAACACTAAGTAAAATATTTGAAAAGATTATACGAAATCAAATGCTCTCACACTTCAACCGTACAAAACAACTCCACGCTAAACAATATGGTTTCACTAGGGGTAAATCGACTACGGATGCAGGTATTACCCTTATATCTCATATTTATTCTGCATGGGAGGCCGCACAGGATGCTATCGGAATTTTTTGCGACCTGTCGAAGGCGTTTGATAGTGTTGATCATAATACGCTATTAATTTAATTAAATCATTACGGAGTTAGAAATAAAGCGTTGGATCTACTAAGATCATACCTAAGCAATTTAATTCAAAAGGCAGAAGTCAACGGCGTTAAATCTGATGGATCGGGTGTAAAAATTGGCGTTCAACAAGGTTATTATTTATTAGGCCCTTTCTTATTCCTGGTATATATTAACGATCTGCCTTTCATGGTAGAGAAATTAACTGACATAGTGTTGTTTGCTGATGATACTTCAATGGTCTTCAAAATTGAAAGACAAAAAGGAAATTTTGATGATGTTAATGTTATTAACTGTGAACCTTGAATTGGTTCACAGTTAATAATTAATTGTTAAACGCTGGTAAAACCAAGTGTATCAAATTCTCACTTCCAAATGTCAGGCAAGTTGAGACCAGTTTAGTTTTAGACAACAGCACGTTAGAATTAGTAAATGATACGAAGTTTCTTGGATTAACCATTGATAGCAAATGGCAGTGGGGACCCCACATAGATAAATTGGCTGGTAAATTAGGTTCTGCGGCTTACGCTGTTAGGAACATCAGAAAAAGCACGGATTTACTTTCATAGTGTGATGTCCTATGGTATCTTGTTGTGGGGGAAAGCAGCGGATATTCAAACTAATTTTATTTTACAGAAAAGAACTATTCGAGCAATTTATAATTTAAAACGAACAGACTTCTTAAGAGAGCTTTTTAAAGAAATTGAAATACTAACAGTAGCTAGTCAATTTATTTTAGAAAATATAATGTATGTACGCAAGAACCTTACAACATTTTCCAAACTTAGCGATAGCTGTAATGTTAACCTAAGAAATAATCACAGACTATGTGTGCCCCGATTTAGACTCGCGAAGGTTAGCAATTCTTTCAAGGGTCAGTGCATTCTCTACCACAATAAGATACCTCTGGAGATTTTGAAATTGCCATTTGAGCAATTTAAAAAGCATGTTAAAGCGACTTTGTCGAAAAAGGGATATTACAATGATCAAGATTACTTAATTGACAGGACTGTATGACAGGGGTTAATCTGGCTCAACACAGACCTTGCTGTTAATAATTTTGTAATTATTTATTCCTGTTTATTAATCATAACAATTAAATTTTTCATATTTGTATTAGTTAAGCACAACCTATTTTTAAAAGAGATTTAAAAAACAATCTGTGGGAGTTTCTACGCCCTTCTTCTCCCACAGTGGTCCAATGTAGAGAAGAGGCAAAAAATGACGTTTGCTAAGTATATGTAAATATCTACAGTAATAAAGTACTTTTGACTTTGACTTTGACACTAGGGCTGTAGAATACGGAGTAGGTACCACACTGAAGTATATTGGGACCTCTCCTGTTCTTAGGCTATATAAATGACCTACCAGAAAGTGTTACACATCCTACGGTTTTGTTTGCAGATAACTGTTCCGACCTAAATGGGCTACGTTTATTATATTATATATTCATCATGAGCCAAAGTAATAAAAGGATGGATGTCTTCAGCGCCATCTATTAGAATTAAAAACAAAAACCTGCTTAGAAAGTATACCATATCTCAGAAGATGGGGGCTTCTGCCAAATCCTGGCAATACTGGCATTAAAAAAATCACTTATAGTATAAAAATTAATACTGGCCATAGACTATCACGAAATGACATTTCTTAAATCATATTTCCGGTTGTCAAGATTCAAAATTTCATTTTGTAAAATTCATTGTAGTTCTCGCGTTTACAGTTAAATAACTGCTCTAACTATAAAATCTAGTCATGAAATATCCACTTATATACAAAAATTATCTGTATGAATGTGCTAACTTAGATAATTGTAAAATGTTAAGATTGCTTTGCTGAATTATATTTACATCCGGTGTGAATATAGTTTCACTTTGGTTCCAGAAACAAGAAAGTGTCCATTTTCATTTATTTTCTGTCGTCATTTTTAGCGAGGCAACGTGCTCGTGTTAACTCGTGTTTGATGAAGATAATAGATTATTTTATGTTCCTCGGTGATCGATTCTAAAAGTTGTGAAACTGTGTTGTTTCTGCTTTGCTAGCAGTTCCGCGTGTGATTTTGTAGTCAGTCGAAAGGTACGTAGACGTTTCGGTATCATAGATTTACTTGCTGCATACGTATCCAATTCTGATAGGTTTTGTGTCCTGATACTAGATGTAGATCAGTTCCACGTTTTCGCCAACGGGTCCGGCAAGAGCAAATGATTTATATTAGTTTGATTTTCCTTGGCTCCCCTGAGTAAAAATGAATGTATATAAATAGTTTTTTCTCTACCAGGTCGGTGCACCGGCGATTTCAGTGGTGGTCCATCCCGGAGCCCCCAGCAAAGGAATACTATTCAACAATTCATCCCGGTGGTCAACTTCCGTCCATAGGGGCGCCACCATTTTATATGACTTTAGCAAGATACTTTGGTGAGTGACATTACCATATTGCAAATCATTATTTGTTTTACCAAGGAATAACATACTAAATTTACTTGTGGGTATTGATTGGCATTGATATTCATTTTGTTTCTACTAATTAGGATTTTTATGTCTGATTGGATTGGTTACTTTCTAGTAGGAAACTGATTATGAGACATAGGCCCAGATGCGCAACATACAAATAAAAGTTTGATAGTGACTCAAAAGTCATGCTGTTACTGTCTCATTTTTCATATGACAGAGCCAGTATGGCTTGCACTAACTCTTTGAGCAGTTGTTCATTTAGTTGGCTTTCTGACAATGAAGTGAAAAACACTTTTATTTTATGTATAAGCCCTAGCCTACGTATCTCTAGCTGATGGATCCACACAAGCATTAACTTTTGACTGCTCTATGTCTAACAATAGATTTCATGGCTGTATGTTGAGGTTAGATTCCCACTGAACACAGGCTGGTCATCGGTCCTCTATTCAAGTCCATTGTTTCCTGAGTTAAAAATACTACCATTTCCTTGTCTATATATCATAGAAGTGGCTATAATTAGTAACACAAATCTATTTGCCAAGGCAAGTGATCTTTATCCCAGAAATACCAGAAATCCTGATAGGCTTGTTTTAAAACACTTTCCCAGAACAGCTCTGTAACACAATGTGTGTAAAGGTATACAATAGATATTAAAAACCTCAAGATATTAAAAACCTTCCTTTTAATCTCTTTACATCTAATAGTCACTATAAAAGTACACTCAGACCGAGCTAGATTGTAAAAGAGCCCACTCGGAATTTGGTTTTCACAAGCGCACTTGGTTCGAGAGTACTCTTATAGGGAAAACCCCTGAAAGTGGCTCATAGACAATAGTTTTTATTCACTTCAAGAGTTTTTAAATTTTAAGAATGATTAATTAATAAGAGTAGAACATAATATTTGCATGCTATTGACTATCTGTATAAGGAGTTCAATTCATGTACTAAAACTAATTAAGTACCGTACAATACCCTTGACATAGCAAATAAATTTGGGGTTTTTCCCAGCTTAGCCAATCTGTTCTAAATAATTCCCAACTCAGACAACCTTTCTATTTTATTTAAAAAGTATTCCCAACTCAGCTAAGCAAAATAAGTTATACATATTTACTTTAAAGGTACAGTCAACTGAACCCATTGCCTTTCACACTATTTCCTAGTTATTCATAGCAGAAGCTTTCCTCTCAATGGTAAAATATTCTTGTAAGTGTATCAGCGATATGAGCCGCCCACCGACCTGCAGGACATATGAAGTCCTATTTTTGTATGTGTAGGGGTAGGCGTGATTGTAGCCGATAACAACAACATTAGGATAAACAAGTGAAGTGAAATATAACAATAGCGCACAGCACCGCAACTACTGTGCTTTTATCTTTGTTTACATCGATAACGACCTTGTGGGGGCACCTCACACCAGAGCAGAGGCATTACTTTCGATGAGCAAGTTAGCGCGTAAGATTTAGCGCGAAGATTTATTTGAAAGGGTTTCGAGCCGTCATGAAAAGGAAATTTAGACAGTAGACATTTTGTGTGACCATAAAAATTCTGTACATGAATTTTGATTCCAGTTTGCAACTGCAGTTGCTCTGTCTGAGGAGGGAGGCCATTATACTTACTGGCTATCGGAGATTTGTTACAGCTAGATTCATGAATCGGCTGTTAAGCGCTTTATAGGGTTTCGGTATTCCCGGATTTTTTTCATTCCCGGGACCCGGGAACAAGATATCCGATTTCCCGGGACTTCCCGGGTCCCGGGAATTTTTAATAATATTTTGATTTTGCTATTTATACCTACCAGAAAAGTAATAAAACACGTTAATTTATCATATAAGCTATTTATTTGTTTGAATCTGTATTATTTCAATAATTTTAATCATATTCTCTATCATATCCCACTTTAATTCTTCTGTTCCTTAAAATAATGTTTTAAGAAAACTAATGCACTAAGTGATTTATCACTCAACCTGCTCCTTATCTTTGTTGCAAAATTTCCCGATACAGAAAAAGTGCGCCCGCTTTCAGTCGACGTGGCCATGATAGTTCCAAGGGCGTTGTGCAGTAGATCCCGGTTTGGTGTTCTTTTACCAGATGATATATACAAGTCTTTCTTTAGTCTTGTAAAGCGAGTTCGCGAGGCTTCTTGGAGCTGATCAGCAAAACTCATTTCTCTTTTCCTTTCAGCAAGAGCCTGTAAAATCTCCTCTGGACTGGAATCAGCTGCAGATTTTTCTGGAAACTATCGCCGAAAGAGTTTTTCAGCAAAACGTATCATTGATTCCTTGGTTTCAGCACTGTCTGTGATGTATTCATTAGCTTGAATGTTAGGGTTTTGCAGAAAGAGCGTCAAAGTATATAGCTTGGAATCTCTTCTCTCAGTAATCTGTCACCGCTAAATGGATCGCATGGTTCATGCATAACACCATCTCTGCTGGGCTCTCGCGGCCAAATTTTTTCATCACGTTCGGACCATCGCTTGTCGCAGCTACAATATCTTCATTATCTACAGTCATTCATTATCTACAGTCTTGGCTGATTTCAATATCAACTTCGAGCATTATCATGCTCGAAGTTGATATTGAAATCAGCCAAGACTGTATACAATTATTCTTGTTTCTGGTGCTCCGCATTTCCCCGGTATGAATGTCAGACCCAAATTATAAACTTTTCCGTCTTTGCCATGTAAGTTTATATTGAAATAGCGCCTATTTCTGATGCTAGTCCATTCATCAAGAGTGATACTGAATCGTCCATTGTTATCCACGTACTTCTTCATGGTTGCGATGATTTCTTCTCTTTTTTCTTCAGCAAACGCCATAATTAATTTCATAACGTCAGATTCGCATTTCGGCATTTTTAGACCATCTTTGGTAACATAGCCTCGAATCACATCACTGTTGGTGATTGCTCGAATTGATATTCCGTCACTTGCTGCTAACTTCGAGACGACTTCGCCAAGTGTTGGGCATTTTAATATGCTGGTCCAAAGACGTCTGTTTCATAGGGGCCTTTTTTTTCTGCTGGTGGTGAAGTGGAAGTACCAGTAGCCGGTAAAGATGCCGAAGTTGATGCCTGCGAAGATTCTTCATCGGATCGATATTTTATGTTTTTGCCATGTACTGTTGTCAAGTGTCTTGCAAGTCCACTGGTAGATGAGCCTTTGCAATTTAACTCTTTTGGGCATCGATTACATTGCGCCTTTTCTGGGCCTTTTTTCTTAAAATACTTCCACACTTCTGAAGATGCTCGAGTATCCATCTCACCCTTTAACAAATAAAACCTTAACATTTAGTTATGTCGTTACATTTTATGCTTATTTATCAAAAATTAAAAGCGTGAAATTTAATCGGTAATCAGGAGTATAAAAAAATATGAATATCTAAAAAAAATAAACTTAATAGGCGAGGTCTCACGCAATTCACCTTACTGTTTAATTAATAAAAAGCTAAAACATAATTAAAACTAATAACCGCTTATATACATGGTCAACCTGCGAACGACTTCCACGTCACTCATAAATTGTCATTGCCCTTAAATAAAAGAGGTTGTAAGCTTCACAGATACAAATTAGTTGGTTGTCAAGGTCAAGGAATTTAGAATAAACTTAATTTCAAAATAAAAATTCATAGAAAAAAATAAGTTTGTTTTCATGTGACCGCCATCAATTACTGAGTTAAAAAAGTTGGTACCTGATCACCGATTAAATTTACCGTTTATATCCCAAGGTGTTAAAAAACATACATATAAATTAAAAATATACAGAATTTGTAACTTACAAATATATATATTTTCTAGGTACAAATCTCTAGTTACTTTAGGTTATATCATTCATAAAGTTCAAAATAGTACCTGACTGGCCAACGAATACTTGTCTTTCTTGTTACCTACACATCTTTTCAGAGTTCTTTGTGCATAACGATAAAGATTGGCAAGCTTTTAGAGTTAAAACTGACATAAAAATCAATGGCGGAATTCCCGGGAATCGTCAAATTTTTCCCGGGTTCGGGAATGACTTATTTCCCGGGAATTCCCGATCCCGGGAACCCGGGACCGTAACCCTAGCGCTTTAATGCTATTAGCATGTTATAGTAGTGTTCATCCACGACGCTTTATTTAAAACAAAATGCTAGTGAATTGGTTAAACGTCGGTCTTTAATTAACGGTCTAGGGTATTAGTTAAGTGTCTGATTTAACCAACCAACTGCGACACACATCAGCTTCAAGCTGCTGATGTAATAAATAATAATAATAATAAAATAGCCTAGTTTATTTTTAAACAATTTTTATGTGGTTTGGCGCTACGGCGCGTTTGTATTCTTTTTTCTTCCTTATGTGGAAGTTATTAATGGGGTCGCTTTTCTTTACTTTCATATTTTTTCGTGCCACCTTAATGGACTACATTGTCAAATTCTTTATTTTATAGTTATCATTATAATTTATGGATATCATTAAGTTACAAGACTGCATTAAGTTGTCACTGACAACAGTTTTAATATGTGAACAATTTTATTCTAACTATCAATGGATGCTATAGAGAAGAGGCCTATGCCCAGCAGTGGGTTGATATGGGCTGGTTATGATGAAGATGATGATTCTCTAAAAGAATACAACTTTTTTATAGGATCATGAGATGTGAAGCTGTGTTTGTTTTGTATATTTTTTGTTCTGAGCTTCCAAGATTGCAATGTCACAACTTTGAGCACGGACATTTCTGCACTAGTATTACCTTGAAAAAATTCTGAGCTTGGAATTTACAACAAATTACACATGCTGTAACCAAAACTGGACCAGTCTGCAATTAATTATAAGGAGTGGCAGTTGATTAATTACCTCATTTTAATATGCATGATGAATTGGTTTATTTGCAAATGCTTAATGGTGCAGAGGCTCTCTAACCCTTTGATTGACTTTGGGTACCCTGGGTACCCAAAATGCAGTTATAGGTTTTGAATTCTATTACCATCGCATAAAGTTAAAAATTCCAACCCCTTAAAATGTCAAAGTCAATCATGGTTTAAAGGATCTTCTAGTTATGAATAGAGATGAGTTGGTTCAGCATTGCAGTCTCATGAGCAGGATCCATCCAGAAAAGCAGAGGGATAGGAAATTCGGTAACTGCAACAGGGTTAAAATCACGTATATATTTTTTTTAAACAAAAACAATGGATTAATTGATTTAAATCGGATTTATTTGATTTAAATCGGATTTATTTGAGTTAAATCGGATTTTTCTAATATTCTGATCTATTTTAATTTGGAAGTCAGTTATTTATTTGAAGAAACAACATAATTTAATAACTAAATTAATATATAATTATAAAATTTGAATATGACATTACAAGTCGTTGTTTAATAGAACTCACGAACAAAAATACAGTTTTGACAGTTCATCAATAACTATTTATTTTGATTAGCAGGCCAATATTTAGCATATTGGGTACCTAGTCGAATTCAAGCCCTTTTGGTATCGAAACTCTGAGTAGTTCTTTATTTCAAATGGCAATAGAGTAAGGCTCTGTTCACCGTCGAAGGCACCTATGCCGTCCTGTGCTACCGCTAGGTGGCGCTAGCGAGTTGGAGGCAAAGAGTTTCATTCATCTAAGGTTAGGTTTAAAAACTCGTCACGTGATCTTTCAAATGCACTTGGCAAAGGAAATTCCGCTCAAATGAAGTTAGCATGCCATATATTATAAGAAGTTAGTAATATTTGACTACTATGACAGTCAGACACCAACGTCATCTGCAATGAGCTTTTCAGATTAAGTGCCATTATGAGGTTGTCTTTAGGTCTAAATTGCCACTTATTTTAACTACGCCTATTTTACAAATATTTTTTCCATTTATATTTAAGTTGACAATTCTTTATTGCACACAAATATTGAAGCAGGTACATTAGGCGCGGCGAGCCCATCTCTCCTTCGTGATAGGCAAAAGTGTCATGAAAGGGTAGATAGTTCATTACGTGAAAGGGCAAGCCCAACCACGTTCATATTTGTTGAGGGTTTCATCATCACTTTCAAGTAATGATTAGCTTGATTCTCTATCATCCTCATCGGCCAGATCTGCCTATTTTACAGCCAGTGGCACAAACGTTCTTTTAATTTATAAGTCCCGTTATACGCCGATGGGCGTAACCTCAAGGCGTGTGAACTGTCATGGGCATAATGCACTCAGACATAAGAGCCATGTTTTATCAACTGGCTGTTAGTGAACGGGTAGTATTTAACCCGCTCACCCTCACCTGTTGAAGGTAATAGGTTGTATAGTACCTACTTGTATAGGTCACCGTGAGATTGTCAAAACAATTGTAAACCAGACCGACAGTTCTTAGAATTTACGTTTATTTTGTTCTTACATGTCTACCTAACACGAAGACTATTCGGGGGCTTGGCTGCGCTCGCCCCCTCTAGTCTTCACCTAAGCTACCGCAGTGTTTGCCCTGGTATTTTGTTTGCAATTCAAGTTGAAACCAGTTCACAATTCAACGGTTTTATTATAAACTAACGCGTCATACCGTAAGCAGTACGGTACAGTTTACAATTTATCGATAGTTTGTGAACTAACGACAAAAAAACGTTAGAGTATCAACTAACAGTTTGGCAATCTTACGGTGAAATATGTAATACCATATAAGCTATTAAATCAGTTTATTTGCAAGTAGTACTTACTAATACTTTTAGCTGTAGATACTATTTTATTTGATTTTGTTGAAAAATTGGTTGATTGCTTATGAGGCTCAGAGGGTTACATTATGACTGTATATCCAGTTTTTGCTTGACAAAAATCCTGGTTTTTGCTCACTGAAATACAGCAGGATCTCTTTAATCCGAACCCCTTCTAATCCGAACGCCTCTGTAATCCGAACGCCCCACATTTGGACATTCCTTTGCCAGAAAAAATGCTTTTACGTAATTTGCGCGGTAAAGCGTTTTATTTGCCATCTCCACCTCCTGACAAACTAAAATATTTGATTTCTATAAAAAAGTTTAATAAATATAAAAATACCTGTTTCATAAAAAATACCCCATTATTTTTTGTACTATAGTGCGAACGCTCCACGAATCCGAACGGGGGGTAAATTTTCGGAGTTCGGATTAACGAGGTCCTGCTGTAGAGACGAAAAAATAGCGCGACTAGAAATACTGGCTTCGTCTGACAAAATTGCAACTTGGAATCTAAAAACAGCTACATGAAAACCTCCGAGGGTTGGATTTTGTTGTTCTTACATGTTCAACCTAACACCAAGGATAAAGGGGGCTTTGCTTCGCTCACCCTTTTATCCTACCCTGACCCACCGTTACGCCTAGACAACCTACTTAGCCAATAAATGAACCATTCAGCATTAGTTGCGCAAATCAGTAATATGGAATTTTTCGCTTATTCCAGGAAATTGCGCTGTCCGTGGTCATTCGCTCAATTAGGTTTTTATTCGGTCCGGTGTTTTATTATTTTCCTGAGTAAACCCACAGTTGAGGTGAGCAGATTCACACGGATTTTTAATTTTAAACCTAGTCGAATTGATTTGCTTGCCTTGTCAAGTCCTTATCAGTAACTACTTTCAATAATTATAACTAGCTATGTATAGTTGATACTAGCAAAGTTCAAATGCAAACATTACCACAATAGCTTTGTTATTTTTAGTTGCGTTGATATGCTAAGGAGTGAAATAGTCTTGGTACTCCTCTATCGAAAAGTTCCACTAGTGCGATTTTGATAAATACAGGAAGATTCCTATCTGTGACTAACTGAAATTCCGAGAGACTCTTTTTGCACTCGTTAAGACACTCCACGTCGCTAACCTAGGTACTAGCTAACTCAAAGAAGAATTTTATTCACCGTTGCGAGTTAAATTTTGTTCGTACGGACCAGTGAAAAGCATCACAGATTCACAGTTGCTCCAGTGTGTGTGTCATAACTAGAACGACACACACGACAATAGTTAGACTTAGCCCCGGGGAAATAATAACAAGTCTTGCTCACATTACACATCGTTTTGTAACGCGAGTTATTTTGTCACGGGAAAGAGAATGTTCCTGCTTATTAGCGAAGATAACCCTGCCATTTTGGCGCGTTGGTATTTGATAAAACAGCTTTCTATCAAGTCAGACGGCAAGCAAGTTACGGCTGACCTTGGTCACCCATCCAAGTAACGACATTGCCTGCTATTGCTATTCCCGAGTGGTCAAATCTCTCACTGACTCCCGGTTTTCGAAGATCCATCATATTTAAGAGTGTTAATCTCATGTCAAATTCATTTCAGCCAATCACGCCGCAATTTTGAATTAATCTTCGATTAATCCATCGTTCAGAAACTGGGGGTGAGACTCGCTAACTAATTTGCTGCGATACGGTTCTACACCTCTGCACCTTTAAACAACGAGATAGATTTCGTTCACACGGCCCACGCGTCATAGGCTCGCTCGCACTGAGCGTTGATCCAACTGATTAAATGACCGAGATATATCGTAGTTTTCGCACTGATCGCCAATAACACTTGGTTATAGGTCTTCGGCTCCGGATTACTGGTGCGTCGGTTATGTTATGTCACGGTCGGAAAGGTCGACGCCCTCTCCTTTCATTACGTCTGATATTCGTGCCTCGGATCTGCGATATAACTTAAAACCTTAGATATCCTTTCGCTCTTTGATGAGCGATTGGAAAGTGACAGATTGTATGATCGTTCTGGCAGTGTACAGGCGCTCGCCAGAGAGAGAGGTGACAGCTTGCTCAAACACCAAGAAACCTGGCGGGCGCCTGTACTTATAGCCTTCTAGAAAGGGTAGTCCTAAAGCGTACATAAACTACACCGCATTATGACTAGTCCATAAGTCGAGGTAGGGTTATAACTAGTTAGACCTAACGCGATATAGGTTAGAAGAGAGGATGGCAGGGATAGACTTGGTTCATTTAAGTCAAAAAGCGAAATGTTGTGTGTAATTTTGATTGTGAATTGTAAGACTAAAACTTAATCATTCTCATTTGTCTGAAGATTACAACGGCTGAGGGCTTCTGATTTTCTGCATAAGACGTTTTATTATGATTTTTACGTAGGCTATGTGATTAGGATCACAAACGTCCTCAGCGTCACGCCTTTTCCCATAATGACTGGCAAGGCACAGTTGTGCCCATGGTTAGCCAGTATCTTGTAGTTCATTCCGTATGACAGGGGGCTAGCCCATCACTGCAACTATGAATAAATTAGGGTTTCTATAATATAGGTACTCGTACAAGATACACAGTTAGGAAGTTGCATTTGCTACTTACTCATGATTTAGGCTGATGAGAATTTAGACTGATACAGATTTAGCTACAATACGAAGAGAATAAGTTCAATAGACTAACATGGTCATAGACATAACGCTCATTTAATATGAAGTTTAGTCTCTATTCTACGCATCAGGCCAATCCGTCTTTAAGGATTATCTATGCTTCGTAACCAGTTGCGATATACTTTTTCGTCCTTCTAGGAATCCAGTTGCGATCAAAGACCATTTCGCTATTTTACGAAACCAGCCTCTTTTATTAAACTAAAGATTTTGCGCCTGGTTTTTCTTCTATAGTATTGTTCAGGGGGAGGCCTTTGCCCAGCAGTGGGACATAGTAAGGCCTATATAAAAAAAAGGATTTCAACTTCTCAAATAGCATTTTAAGCGATAATCCTTGTTCCATACAAGAACATATATTTTATAGTCTTCCATCGTAACAGGTTTCGTGTATGTCTTTGATTACAACTTGTTAAAAGGACGAAAGAGTATTCGATCGCAACTGGTTACGGAGCACCGGTAACATACGCGGCCGAAATGGTTATGGTACCCCAAAATCTAATATGATATCACCAGCAGAGTACGAATTTTCAGTTCATATTCGTTGTATCTGGGTACACAGCACACAAACACTTCCGAAATAGCCAACTCGCCATTCATCTGCGCTCATTGCTGACCTTTGACATATCCGTGTGCGAACTTACTTCAGCAAAAATGACAAGAGGTTATATTTTGAGCTTATCACGTCTTAACTGCCGTTTCGCCTTTCTGGGAAGAAGGTGTACAAGATTAAGTCGAAGAGTTCATCAATTTCCCTAAGAAAATCCATAAGATTTATCACCGAAATACTCCATAATACAGTGATATAGGGACCAAAACTAAACGCTCGTGTCAACGAACCCTCCAAGACAGTCAGAAACCTTAAACACGTGATCCAGGGAGACAAGGGTGATCCTTCAAATTTCAGACCAATATCTGTTCTTCCACCACTAAGTAAAATATTTGAAAATATTGTACTCATTCAAATGCTCTCACACTTCAACCGTATAAACCAACTCCATGCCAAACAATACGGTGTGGTGTCACTTTGAGTAAATCGACTACGGATGCAGGTACCTTATATCTCATATCTATTCATCATGGGAGGCCGCACAAGATGCTATCGGAGTTTTTTGCGATCTGTCAAAGGCATTTGATTGCGTTGATCATTATACGCTACTAATGCAATTAAATAATTGCGGAGTTAGAAATAAAGCGTTGGATCTACTAAGATTATACCTAAGCAATATAATTCAAAAGGCAGAAGTCAACGGCGTAAAATCTGATGGAGCGGGTGTAAAAATTGGCGTTCCACAAGATTTCATTGCCTTTCATATTCCTGGTATATATTAACGATCTGCCTTTCATGGTGAGATTAAGTTCTGCGGCTTACGCTCTTAGGAACATCAGACAAAACACGGATGTGCCTACATCTAGTCTAGTATATTTTAGTTACTTTCATAGTGTAATTTCCTATGGTATCTTGTTGTGGCGAAAAGCAGCGGATTTTCAAACTATTTTTATTTTACTGAAAAGAGCTATTCGACATACTAACTGTAGCTAGTCAATTTATTTTCGAATGTACCCAAGAACGTTACAACATTTTCCAACCTTAGCGATAGCTGTAATGTTAACCTAAGAAATAATCACAGACTAGTTGCGCCCCGGTTTAGAGCAATTTAAAAACCATGTTAAAGCGACTTTGTCAAAAAATGGATATTACAATGTTCAAGATTACTTAAATGACGGGTCTGTTTGGGGTTAATCTAACTCAACACAGAAATAGATGTTAATAATTTTGTAATTATTTATTCCTGCTTATCATTGATGATAATTCATATTGTAATATTTGTATTAGTTAAGAACAACCGAATTTTAAAAGAGATCTGTGGGAGGGAAAAGAGGTGTTCGCCCTTCTCTCCCACAGTGGTCCAATGTAGAGAAGAGGCAAAAAATGACATATGACATTTGATTTGATTTGATCAGTTTTCAGTATGACGTCAAAGATAACTCGGTATCGTTTACGCAGATGCGTCTTGTTGACTTTAGGATATCGGTGGGATAATGTATATTGTTGTTGCTATTCATTTGAACAGGTGATTTTCATACGCAAGCGATAACAATAACAGTATCAATAACAAGTCGTAGATTGAGGTGGGCATTATGCATAAGCCACATTTATTAAAGTAAATACTTAGGCTACATTCTGAAGCTCGTACTACGCAATAATGTTCCGGCAACCCACAATAATAAAAAAATCATTTCGATGACCTCGATAAAGCACAGGAGTACACGTCATACAATATTGTGATACCTACCTACATCGCCATTACATAGATTATCTTCAAAATCCTAACATCAATACTGACCTCTACTTACACTTCAGATGCCTGTGTGTCAGGCAATACCGCTGTATATGACACAGTTATTTTGGAGCAGGCGTTAAGGCTTCGCAGGATACTGCGGAGTGGATTCAGTACGCATGCGTGGACCACAATCGATTTAGTCACCTCCCCCCAACTACAGCCTACAAGGAACGAACATCCTCGATTTGCAAACATGCCCGATTTACATAGCTATCTAAACTGCGGCTAGAAAAGGCTGACTGGCTATAGAAAGTATACCTATAAGCCGCGTTCTGTTGGAACACAATTGTACCTACAAATATATCGCCTCATTTTTTCCCGTAGGGTATGTGAGATGCAAATATTTGCAATCATTTTAGGCAGAAAATCAATACTACTTTTTACGGGTCAGCCCATCCGGATGTGGAGATAGGACACCGTATTACTCACGGGCGTTCATAAGTACGTCACGAAGCTCAAGTGTTTGTTTTGGCCACATCATGATGAAATGATCAATTTGTGAATAGTAGTTACATTGAACGAGGAAATACTTTAGGGCGAAACACTGCTGTAGCTTAAAGGAAGACTATAGGCGGTGAGCGCAGGGAAGTTCCCCAACATCTTTCCAAAACAAAAAACACCACATAGAGTTGAATGAAACTGCTTTTATAAAGAGGTGTTTCACGAAATTCAACCCTTTCTGACTTTCTGATTTCTCCGATTTTACTAAGACTTTTTGATATACAATCAATATACATTTCCTACAGTCCTAAGTAAACGTGTAACTGGTTCTGGTGGTAATCCGTATTTTGCATTCTTCACCTCTAGCAACCTTTCGACTCGAAAGCCTTCAGGGCGTATCTGGGGAAATCATTAATTTCCATTCCAATAACTTGTGTATTGAGAATCAGAATATTTTTGATTTGCAGGCTAGATTTCTGTAGGTCATGACATGTGTCGCTGGTTGGATAAGAGTAAGATGAGTTATTCCCCGCTCCCGTCCCGCCCCTTTGAGTATATATCATCACAAACATGTATTCGTCCAAGACGCTTTTTTTCTCGGCCCGGATTCGAAACAGAGCCCTAGAACATATGTCGAAATCTATGAAACCAATAACTTGCTTACACTCTGTGCTTTGCACACTATTTGCATTGGAAATATTGCTCTTTGAGGCTATGATATTATTATTAATTTTGCTCGCTGTCTAGCTCACACACTTCCGCGACAATTCTTGTGCAGTCGCGGTCGGCTACGAAGTTAAAAACCTTTATATTAAAATATTTTATGTATTTACTATACAACAGTAACTTGATATACCTACCATTATCCACTCCGATATTGCTTAAAACATCGACTAATCAAATGAAATGATACACCCTTTAAACATTTGTGAATTGAATTCATAAAATAATAATTCACGCCTATTCTCTTACGCGTTGGCAGAGGTATATTTCTGTTAATCAAATGAATCAGCAAATTTCGATAGATTTTGTAATTTTGGTCAAATTAAATTTTTATTAAAATTTAATTTATTAAATTAAATAAATTAAATTAAATTAAAATAAATTAAAAAATAAATTAAATTAAATTAAGTTAATTATAGAAATTTTATCTGTTGGATTTTGGGCTAAAACCCAATAAAAATTACCTGACGCAGTTATTTTTTTCTGTCGTTGGGATTTTTGTGTTCTCTCTATTATTTTCTGCTGACCCTGCTTTTCTTATTGGACTCTGGACAATAACCTGGCTATAATTTGGGACTCCGATTGCTCAACGATTTGTTTATCATGTTGAAACGAGGGAAAACAGTCAACGCCACGCACGACATCGTTATGAAGATATTATCATTCTTACGTGAATATCTGAACATAAACAAAATATCGGATTTGGACGATGTCGTTTTTATTGACGAAACCGCTACACAGTTTCGCATGCAGATATGGATCGATGATACAGCGGCCTTCACCTCAAAAGTTCCATCAGGAAAAATAACTCTCCTTATTATATGTCACGCGGGTTCAGCTTCTGAAGGATTTATTATAGACTGGCCTCTTCGTATTCGCGTCTAGATCTACAGGTGACTACCATGAGGAAATGAACTTTGAGATTGTCGGTGGGTGGTTCGAAAATATGCTGGTTAGCCTCGAAAACCCATCTAAAAGTATTATGGAAAATGCTCCGTAGCATTCGGTACAGGTTGTCAGACCACCAAATCAAGCAAATAAAAAGCAAGACATTGTCTCGTGGCGTGGAAGCAAATCCAACTTTATTAAAAAGCTGACTTGGTGAATTTGGTAAGTGCAAATAAGCAGTCCAAGCTTCTTTACGTGATCGATGGACTAGCCCTATCGCATGGCCAAAAAGTCATGCCCCCCTACCATTGCCAGTATAATTCTACACAGTTCATTTGGGCACCAGTCAAGGGTGCAATGCTTTAGACGTAAATTATTCAATTGGCTTCTGCAAAGCTGTTTTTACCTTGTAGGCGAATTTATTAACCACAAATGTTCATAAGATAGATCTTGGCTATTGTTGTTATCGTGTTTTAATGATGAATGTAGATAGATAATACTGATAATGTAATAATAATGACTAAAAATATCAAACATTTGCTTGCTACAATTATAAGGCGTTCTTTTTATATTCTATACTAGCTGATGCAACTTCATCTGCGTGTTCCTAGGAATTATTAGTAACCGAGATAACGTTACCCTACTTCTGGTGCAGTCAGATAAAAAAAAATATCCTATATGTTAATCTAGCTCATAAACTACGTTGTGCTATATTTCATTCAAATACCTTCAGCCGTTTTAGCGTGATTGAGGCACAAACATCCTAACATCGCTACTTTCACATTTATAATATTAGTTAAATGAACTTCTTAATCACACTCATCATTGCAAATAAATTTCTTATTTCTTACCCTTACCCTTACCCTTCAGTAACGGTAAAATGCTGGCTCTACTGAAAACTGCATGTGCAAATGTGACTAAAGAAGACAGGGGAAAAGTTATAAATAAAATAAAGTTATTTTTTTTACATAACTTAAAGAGAGATATCAGAATAGACAATATTATTGAAAATGAATGAATTATATCAGTAAGTGCGGATAGTAGTGGTGATGACGATGACACATCTTCTATTAGTTCAACTGAATGAACAATCGATTCTTTCTGATTGTTTTGGTGACATTCCTAGTGTTTAAAAAGTGCATTTTATAAAGTTTTAGGTTATCTGTTACATCACATCTAAGATTATGAACTGTATTTATTTATTTAACATTTATTCCATCGTGAGATTGGACCCGTTTTATTCAAATTCCGTAGTTTGAAGAGTTATTGATTTTGTTCTTCGCTTCTAAGTGCCTTTGACAGGCTTTTGATGTCAAAGCTGGATTGGGAATTGTTGCTGAACAATTTTGAATTGATACAGACCACTGCACGGCTTAACTTTTTGGGTCAAAATCCCAGTTTACGCCAAGGAGGATTAATAGAATCCAACGCTCTTGGTCTTCACTTTTTTTTTTCTTAACTTGTTCTATTGTCGATGTGAAACTTGTCTATGCAATGAGACAGACATGACCTTGGTTCAATTCAAGTGTCACTTGACATCGACAGTTTTTTTAGTAGTGTCTCATATTATTACTTCAATTTTGCAAGGGTTATACGATGAAGAAGATTATTATAATTACGAGTAAGGCAGGTTAGATACGCAAAAATACAAATCAAGATTTTACTTCTGAAATAACTAGAACAATCAACCATGTGGATAAAGAGGTGACTTTTTCCATACCCCTCTAGGTCCCTCTTGCACGACATAATGAAGTTTTTAGTGAATTTCGTGCAAAAGGACGAATTTCTTAATATAAAAGCAAATAGCATTTTAAGTCAGAAGAATCCACTGAAATGTCAAAATGCGACATTACTGCGTCGTTCCTCTTACAAATTGCCTTTTCCCGGAGACTACCCTTATCATGCGCCAATTGGCTCGCTAACACGATTCTGAATATTTCCCTCGTTTGGGTTTATTTATCCGTTCAGTTAACTGGGACGATTTTCGGAGTAAGCGCTACTTTTATTGATAGTACGATTTAGTACTTCAGTAACAGTAAAAACCAGTATAATTTCTGAATATAACATGTTCAGTTGAGTGCGAGAAACTGATCCCACTGCTCGACGAAGCTGTAGAACTAGAAATAAAACTTCTGAATTGGCTCCAACCAATGTTCATTATTCACGTAAAATGTCACCGTTGCATTGCCCAAATCCACATTCACATGCCCGTCTCGGTCTGTGAAGTTGACACGCTTGAAATACAAAACCTTTGCCGTTTTTATACCCTTTTTTATTAACCCCCGACGACAAAAAGGGTTTTGTATATTTTGACGTGTGTCTGTCTGACTGTCTGTGTGTGTCTTTGTGAATGTCTGTCTGTGGCACTCTAAAGCTCCAACGGGTGGACGGATTTTCATGCGGTTTTTTGTAAATGATAGAATAATTCCCTGCGATGGTTCTTAGCTATGATTTATCACTATCGATTCAGTAGATCGAAACTTTTTAGCTTAACAAGGACACATGCCAGTCAAACAAATTTTAGACTTTTTAACCCCAGACGACGAAGTATGTATGAGGGTGTGTCTGTGGCACCCTAGCGCTCAAACGGGTGAACGGATATTGGTGATATGGTACAAGTCAGAGACGATGGTTGTTATAAGTTTGAAGTTTACGTCTGTGTGTATGTGTGGGTGTCTGTCTGTTTTTGTGTGTGGGTGTGTGTGTGTATGTGAGAAGGAGAGGATGTGTCTGTGTGTGTGTCTGTCTTTGGAACCCTAGCGCTCAAATGTGTGGACGGATATTGGTGATGCGGTGCAATTCAGAGACAACGAAAAAGAGGGGTCTGTGGCATAGGCGCTCAAAGTGGACGAATTTTGGTGATGCTGCACACAAGTCAGAAAGAATGTATTACTGAGACACAGATTGACTTCCACATTTTTAACCCCCAACGACCAGGGGCCCAATTCAGGTAAACAATGACAGCTTAATGACAATTACAAGACGATTACGGTCAACTTTAGATATCCAATATCCGACGATTTTGTAATCCCATTCCCTTTGTTGATTAACTGAATTATTGTGCTGTTTACCATGATTGCCTAAATAAAATATTCTCGGGACGCCAAATATTGAATATCTAAAGTTGACCGTAATCGTCATGTAATTGTCATGGAGCTGTCATTGTCTACCGGAATTGGGCCCCTGGTGAGGTGTTATTAAAGTTTGAAGCCTCTGTAGGTCGGTGTCCGTGGAACCCTAGCGTCAAACAGATGGTAGTATTTAGATGAGGTTTTCAGAAAACGAGGGTAGTAGACTTCTCTGTGAAAAGTCTTAGTTATACATATTGTATTATTAAAATCGTTTCAGTAGTTCGAAAGTTCTCAGCTTAATACAGAATAGCGGTCAAACGTGGACTGATTTTAATGCAATTTTTATAGTTGTGAGTAGACTTCACTGCGATGGTTCATCGATATATTTTATTAAAATCAGTTCAAAGATTCAAAAGTTATCAACCTAAATAGTAAACAAGCCAAATTTTAGCCGTAAGGTTCCGGGTGTGTTTTAAATTTTTAATATAGTTATGTACCGGTTATTTCATCAGCTGAGGGTGGAGACCCACTAGAAAAATGTTATTCACGAATTACAGAAATATGACGTATAACTAAAGTGAGCCGTTTTTATCAATGCCACTGATTCGCCATTTAGTGGAATCAAGGTCCTGCAGAATAAACTTCAACTAGAAAATCAACGCTCGATGTGTTGTTCGTAGGTATAAGTAGCCGTGGCAGTGCTTATCACGTTACCTACACGCTTCGTTTAGAGCTCTACGTTGCCTTGAGAAACGCATAAAAGTTTAATGTTATTTGCCGGTAGTTATTGCCATTTTTTGACGACGACTTTGACCGTCATATTTTGCTTTATGCGGTTTTGCAATTTTCCGCCGCAACTTTAAACACTTTTAAGTGTTGCTGAACCTTTGCATAAAGTTTTCTTTCTTCAGAATTGAGCAATGGAGTAGAGCAGAGTAGTTTGGTCGGGTTCCGGATGCCTTGCTCGCAACTCAAAATTTGACAATACAAATTCAGTCAGCGCTGTCTTCGGCGCTAGGGAACATGAACAGGCTAGTTCAAAATTCAAACTTCAAAAGTTCAAATGTCTTTATTACTGTAGATATTTACACATACTTAGCAAACGTCATTTTTGCCTCTCCTCTACATTGGACCACTGTGGGAAAAAAGGGCGAAGAAACTCCCACAGATTGATTTTTAGATCTCTTTTAAAAATTGGTTGAAAACTAATACAAATATTACAATATTAATTATTATAATGAATACGCAGGAATAAATGATTTTTGATTAACCCCACACAGTCCCGTCATTTAATCGTGAACATTTTGATATCCCTTTTTCGACAAAGTTTGCTTTTACATGGTTTTTAAATTGCTCAAATGGCAATTTCAAAATCGCCAGAGGTATCTTCTTGTAGCAGAGAATGTGACCCTTGAAGAATTGCTAACCTTCTCGAATCTAAACCGGGGCGCAACTGGTCTGTGATTATTTCTTACGTTATATATATTTCAGCTATCTCCAAGTTTGGTATCACTACGACTAGAATCCGCTGTACTCTAGAGCACTCTAGAGTACAGCTATAGCTGTGTGTTAGCCTCAGCCGGTACTAGCCAGCTAAGGTCATAAGTGCCTCAACACCGCCCCCGATAGCATGCCACTAAAACGGGCCAATTACGAGATCGCATTGCCGATATATCGCCAAGCAAAACGGCGATTTTATCCGTAATCAGCGGATATTACGTAGACTGACATTGTTCTGTCCAGCGGATGTTGTGATGATCGCCGCCTCGATGTCGTGATCGATTTGTGTGTATCCAGTATCGAGTTACGGATTGATGGCGGCGGATTCGGGACGCGTCCCTCATTCGCTGTCTTTTGAAACATTGCGTACCGGTGTCTAATGACGTCGCAGATATAATAATACTCATTTACCCTTAGAAATGACGCTCGTGAGAGTTCTGCTAGGGGATGAGCGAGCAACCTGACGACTTTGTTTCTTTTATACCCGGTACTGCTTTTCTGGAATACCTACTCCATGTTGTACCAACCTTGAAGTTGATATCAGCTAGATAATGATTTCTATGCCACTCATTTCCAAACTCATATGAACATGTTTCTCTTACAAACTTCAGTAAGGCATAGATCGAGAAGCTCATACAACAATGGGGCGGTATTATGTGAGTGTATTTTGGGAGCCGGCATAAACTGTGGTTAATGTACTGGTAGTCCGTGTAATTCCGTAGTAAATGCGTGAGTTATCCTCTCCTTTGGTAGGGCTGTGCTTCCCGAGCGAGAGGTCCCGGGGTCGATTCCTGGCTGGGGACGAAGAAAAAAGGCCTTGGGTGTTTATATGTGGGTGAGTTCGCCGTTTCTAATTCTCATGGCTCCCACGACACATCCCAGTTACCCATAATATTACGTACCCTAGGGACGTATCCCACTTTGGGGCCAGAAGCAATGTATGTACCTGTATGCCTAGTCTAGCCGTAAATTCTGATAAAATAGAAAATAATGAACATAATTGAATATATTTTGGCTATTTTTTCCTTTTTCCTTTTTCCTTGGCCTGCCTGTGCCTGTATACCTAGTCTAGCCGTAAATTCTGTCCCAAGGAAAAAGGAAAGAAATAGCCAAAATATATTCAATTATGTTCATTATTTTCTATTTTATCAGATAAATATACAAAATATTTGTTTCTTATGTAGCTACTTAATTTTGGGAAATAATAAAACGACCGAATAAAAAACTAATTGATCATGAACAGTGGAATTTCCTGAAATGAGCGAAGAAAATACTGAATTGCGCTACAAAATTGTTTAGCCACCGCTCATTGTCCGTTTGACATTTAAGAACAATAAAATCCAACGTTCGTTTTTTATTTTATTGTTTAGTAACAATAAAATAAAAAAACCGGTCAAGTGCGAGTCTAAATCGCGCACGAAGGGTTCCGTACCACCGTTCAATGGAAGCGATGGTGTGGAGTGAATAGTTTGGATTTTCAACAGCAAAATATTGTTTACAAAGTTATTGGTGCGGTTACTTTCACACTCCATGTACGTAACCAGGTGCATCCATAAGTTTGTATGTGGTATTGAAAGAATTGTTGTATGGGAGCCCCCTTAAATATTTCTTTTATCCTGTTTTTTAGTATTTGTTGTTATAGCGGCAACAGAAATACATAATCTGTGAAAATTTCAACTCTAGCTAGCTAGGTTCTTGAGATACAGCCTGGTGACAGGCGGACGGACAGCGAAGTCTTAGTAATAGAGTTCCGTTCTTCTTCCGACTTTTGAAACCGTGGTTTTCAATCTTATAACCTTCACATCTTATACCATGTAGTTTTATTCTTAAGTTAGGCACTACGAGTTGTAATTCTAAGATGTCATAAAATAAATACACCTACATAGAATAGAGTTAAAAATCATACCAAAGTCAATCTATTGCCAAACCAGCTCTAAAGTGAGACAGTTTTAAACAGCGCTCCTAGGGGCGGTAACAAGGTGTTTCCAAGTGGCGGCACAAGAGCCCTGGGGCTCCAATTAGTGGATCCGCAATGCGGCTGAAGGCCTCGGGGCTCGGGCTATCGGGGTGCAAAAGTTGTTCGGCCCACGCAGGGGAAACACCATAGAATGCGTGTTTTGCAGTGAAACTTTAACTACATATACTTCTCTGTCAAGAAAGTAACGGGAAAAGATAAATAATATACAAAATGTTAGTTATTCATCATCATTTATTTTATCACCTTTAAAGTATGGTCCTTTGGAAACGTTACCCTTACGCCAATGAATAATCCAATCATCAAAACATTTTTTTCACTTCTCATGCTCGAAAAAGTACTACTTTATGCAGGATCTAGGCGACATAAAGTTGAATTTTATGCTCTTGTGCATAAAAGTAGCTTTTTAAATGTGTCTACACTAAGGCAGTGACCATTTAGCCCATAAAGCCAAAAACAATTAATTGTACATGGATAAAACTTGCTAATTTATAATATTTCCATCCCTATTTGCATTTTTGATTTATAATAAGATAATACGAAAAAGAAACTAAATATCCGAACGTGTTTACCACAAAAAAAAAACATTATTCCAAAATAATTTAAGAATAGGCTGTATATTTTTTTTCTTTGCCCGAAAATTATGCAGGAAAATTAAAAAAAGTAAAGTAGCGGGAAAGAAGCCGTGAACTTTTCGTATTGAATTTTCTCAAATTATTGTTGAATTGGCTAAGTTTTAAAAATGTCAAGTGAAGAAGAAGATTTAGAACTTACTCCTAATATTTTAATGGAAATAAACGCACAAAAAGTGGTGCAAGAAATATTGCCGCCAAAATCTCGGCAAATATATATGAAAACTTATGACAAATTTCTAAGCTGGCGGAAAGAAAAACAAGTGAATACATTCGCTGAAAGTGTTCTTTTAAGTTGTTAATTAAAGAAATGTTAATACGTTATGTTACTGTTTTATTTTCTCGCAATCGAAGTGAAAAGCAGAGTTTATAACTCGTCCACAAAACCATTTTTATCCTCGACATTACTATCAGCCCTCGCCTTCGGCTCGGGCTGCTAAGTCTCGGATAAAGATGGTTCGTTTTGTGCACTTGTTGTAAAATCTACTATTTAACGCTTATTCCGGACTTGAGTTCAGTTCTTGACGCGAATTCTCCTTTGTCTTCTAACAAATGAAAACGGGTGCCAAGAAGTGGTAATTTGAGTTTAGGAAAAAGAAAGATGTCGGCTGGAGCCATATCTGGTGAATAAGGTGGTTCCTGGATGGGGTATTTGTTGAGTTTTTGGTCAAAAATTCGTTCACAATGATAGCCTTGTGCGAATAATCAAAGAAAAGAGTCAACATGACTTTGACTTTTGATCGAGTTTAGCGTGGTTTTTTCGGTTTCGATTCAGTTGGAAGGCGCCATTCCGAAGCTTGTTGACTAGTTTGCAAGTCAAACTCGTAAACCCACGTCTCGTCACCAGTAATAATTCGTTTGGGTCGGAATTGACTCGTTCTAGACTCGTCCTCAGCGACTTATGCGATTGAGTTTTTGAGGAAAAAATTAGGTCTTTTGGGACTAGCCGAGCGGCAACATGTTTCATACCCAAGTGATTATTTAAAATGGTGCGGATCGACGCGTGACACATAGAAAGTTCGGCGGCTATCTCTCCTCAAATTTGAATGAGGATTTTCAGTTACTATTTTCTTCACTTTTGCGATATTACCTTCAGTTGCAGACGTTGATGGTTAAGCAGAGCGAGGCAAATCTTCCATCACATCTCGACCGCTTTTGAACGCTTTGTACCACTCATAAACACGTGGTTTTGATAGAGTCTAGTCACCGTAAGCCTTTTGTAACATTTTCAGTAACTCCGAACACGAAATTCCATTGGCGACGCAAAATTTAAGACAAACTCTTTGTTCGATGTTTTTGTCCATTATGAAATTCGCTATACACACAAGATATGATATAACTAAAAACAGCACTGTATTTGTTTTCTAAATAACAAATAACAAAAAATAATAATATAGGAACCATAGGCAAATCATCCAACCCCGATACTTTTTTGACTGAATGATATACTGTTGTCGGATTAGAAATACTTTGTCAAAAGTTTTGTGCGATATAACTGATGCTGTTTACTACCCACTGTCAATGAGGAAATCCTTACTTTGAGATGGATTTTCGCAAAAATACCGCAGTACATTTTTGTTTTAATGGACTGCCTCTCCGCTAGTGGAGGACCGGAGAAACTTAAATTAAATACTATCTAAGCTTTATTGAGTTCGGGAGAGGATAAGAGGTAATATTAATGTAGCATACCTTGTCCCGTGACTACATGCAAAACGCAAATACCACTCGCGCGAAACGATAAGAAAATGTATGCATTTTGACATTTGGGGACGAAAATTCACGTGACTTTTCGTTTTAAACTGACAAATCACAAACATTTTCAGGGGTTCTGTGAGTGATATTTGCGTTTTGCATCTTGGGTACGAGCCCTTGTTAGTGTTATGATATGATTGAACTCCATGAAAATCCAAATTTCATACTACTTCTATAAAACTTGCCGGTCGCTTACGATAGTAGTAGTACCTTACGCTTTTTACTGACAATGGTATGGGTCAAACTAGAAAAATACAAATCTCTTGTCTTTTACTGTTTACTCTCTTATCGTTTGAAGAATAAATTGTGTGGTCGAGAAATAATTCAAAAGCTTTTTATTTAACAACTTATTGAACATTGTAAAATACTAGTTCATTATGATTTTATGATACAAGTGGGCTAAGTTGGTTATACTCACGAGGCGGTATTATTAAGGCTGTAAGTTGGGCGAGTGTGTATGATCAATGCACACGAGTTTCATACGACGGTTTTCAACATAATTTCGAGGAAAAAAACGTACTTTCATTAATACTAACCACACAGCGAAAACGTAAACCATTATTTATGAAAATGGCGCGCTGGTTTTGTTTTTTCCGGCACTAAATAAAGGCACTGGCAAAACCGCTAAACAGCCTACAGAAACAATGTTTTGAATGCGCAAATAAAAAAAAAACTTAAGTGGAGTCGGACTCGCGGACGAAGGGTTCCGTACCACGTACTAAGGTAGGGATGGTGTGATTGTTTACAAAGTTATTGGTGCGGCTACTTTCACACTCCATGTACGTAACCATGTGCATTCATAAGTTAGTATGTTTTATTGAAGGAATTTGTGTAGCCCATAAATGTTAATTTTATTCTGCACACGAGTTTCATAAGACGGTTTTCAACATAATTTCGAGGAAAAAAACGTACTTTCATTAATACTAACCACACAACGAAAACGTAAACCATTATTTATGAAAATGGCGCGCTGGTTTTGTTTTTTCCGGCACTAAATAAAGGCACTGGCAAAACCGCTAAACAGCCTACAGAAACAATGTTTTGAATGCGCAAATAAAAAAAAAACTTAAGTGGAGTCGGACTCGCGGACGAAGGGTTCCGTACCACGTACTAAGGTAGGGATGGTGTGATTGTTTACAAAGTTATTGGTGCGGCTACTTTCACACTCCATGTACGTAACCATGTGCATTCATAAGTTAGTATGTTTTATTGAAGGAATTTGTGTAGCCCATAAATGTTAATTTTATTCTGTTTTTCAGTATTTGTGGTTATAACTGCAAAAGAAATACATCTGTGAAAATTTCAACTGTCTAACTATCACGGTTCATCATCTCATGAGCCATGATAGACCGTACAGACATAATTAAATACTTAGGAATCACGTTAGATAAACAACTTAATTTTAAAACCCACATGGATCTGCTTACATCTAGACTTAGGAAATTAATGTACGTATTTAAATCTATCCGCCACACTGCCCCCCCAAATGTAATTAAAACAATATATCTTGCTCTAGCCCAATTAATAATTACATATTGTATACCGTGTTGGGGTGGTGCAACAAAAACTCATCTCAAACCACTGGAAGTGGCACAACGCGGGCTACTGAAGGTGGTCACCAAACGTTCTATCCTCAACACGACCACTAAATTATACAGTGACTGTGACGGCGTAACTGTCAGACAGCTCTTTCTACACAGCACCGTGATTCATCAATACACCCCTCTATGAAACCTCCAAACGTCGCAAAGACTTATCGCCTTATTCATAAACGTCTAATAACCTATTTTAACTATAATGCCGTTGTAATTCGTTTGTCTTTGAAATTTGTGTTTATGAGAAAAGGACAAAGCACATATTAGCTATCATAGGTTTGATAAGTTTTATGAATAAGGCGGTTTTTTATTTGTGATACTCCCTTGTCAAAGGTTTACAAAAAGGCATTAGTTCTATCTTGACCCAAAACTAGATAATAAAATAAATAACATACATTTTGTATTTAACAAACCCGCATATGAATGTAAAAAGAATGTATCTACACTACTAATAGTAGTTTATGTGAATGATACATAATGGAGGGCATTATAATAACACTCGAGAGTTTTTATTGCCTAATTATGAACAGTTACAATACTAGTTTATCTACATACTTATCATAAGCTCTCTTTGTTGTGTTCAGGATCCGCATGTTCGACCGGCATTGTGGCATTGATCATTGGTCTGCACTTGTTTAGCTTGTTCAGTAGTAGTCGGCGTTCGAAATTTGAATGTCATAAAATGTCAGATAAGAAATGAGTTTTTACCAAGTAGTTTATCATTATGCTGGTTGTAACGTGCGGATTTTGGACGCAGTAAAAAGGGTTTATGACACGTGTAGAGAAAAACCTTAACGTATGATGAAACAGAAAATTTTATAATGTAATAAAATTGGTTACGTACTTATCCACTCACTCACACATACACCCACACACCTACACTCTCACACGCATACACACACACACCTACACTCTCGCACGCATACACACACACACACACACACACACACACAGCCAGTCTCTAACTGAGGCATGCAGCATATTTGGTCCTGCTCTGACTAAATATAAAACATACGAAAATATTCCATTCTCCAGTCTTCACCTCCAGGCTACCTATTTGCTGATAAATGTCATATGTATCATGCAAATAGAGTTTACCAACAATCTCAGAGTTAATTTAACTTTCAGCCAATCATTCAAAAAGTAATTGGATTTATAGGCGTTTTATCGCTAGCAATACTTGGAAATATTCGTGGGTCGCAGTAATCTATCCAATCGAAGAAAAAACTTTAGCAATGATGCTTTCAGTAAAAGATTGAATAAGATGTTACTTGATCATCCATAGCGAGCTGGTTAGGCAATTCTGGACCACACTTTAACATGCTCGCTCGCTTTAGCCCTAAACAGGGCGAAATATGTTACTAAAACTAACCTAGAAACCTACGAAAATCAATATTTGCTCGACTCAATCTCTGAGAGATCTGTCTCGCCTGTATTTAGGCTTTTAGATAAGTAACGATAATGTATGAAATCTGTCTGTCGGTCTTGGTATGAAATGTATGAAATATTTTTTATCTTACACTTTTCCTAGGCAAATCTATGAAATGTATGAAAGTCGGGATGTCGGATGCTAAGGACTGAAAATTCTGAATTGCACATTTAATACTATCAAGGCGAAGTGGTGTGTCAGGGTAGGCGAAGGCTTCGTGTTAATTAGTTTAACATGTGAGAGTAAAAACACCCAAGTTGCTGACAAAAAAAAAGTGTGATCTTCAATTGAAAATCATCAATGTGCGATAAATAAAGCCTTTACACAATGCTTTAATGCGTAGGTTACGCTCAATACTCAAAAAATATACATAACTACGCTGCGACCTGGCATCAATGTTCAGTCACGTGGTTGCTAAGTCTCTTACTCGTTTGTGCCCCTCAACTTTACAAATATTGCTATATCCAAACACGAATGGAAATGAAATGATTCCGACGGAGTTTCGCGCGAATAACGCGAATGAATGATTTGAGCGCCGCGACACCCTTTGAATATGTAACGAAATCTGAACTTAGGGTACGTAAGTAAGTAAAGACGTGTATATATAACACACAAAACGTGCATGTTCGAGTGGGATTGCGATTCCAGGCGTAGCTGAAAGCCTATTTTTAGGGTTCCGTACCCGAAGGGTTCCAAACGGGACCCTATTACTAAGACTTCGCTGTCCGTCCGTCCGTCCGTCCGTTCGTCTGTCACCAGGCTGTATCTCAAGAACCTAGCTAGCTATAGAGTTGAAATTTTCACAGATTATGTATTTCTGTTGCCGCTATAACAACAAATACTAAAAAACAGGATAAACGAAATATTTAAGGGGGCTCCCATACAACATATCTTTCAATACCACATACAAACTTATGGATGCACCTGGTTACGTACATGGAGTGTGAAAGTAACCGCACCAATAACTTTGTAAACAATATTTTGCTGTGTAAAATCCAAACTATTCACTCCACACCATCGCTTCCATTGAAGGGTGGTACGGGACCCTTCGTGCGCGATTTAGACTCGCACTTGACCGGTTTTTAAAACTTCAAACAATAAGACTAATGCTGTATTCATTCCACTGAAAACAGTGGACCCAAACGGAAAGATCAATCCTTTGATTGATCCCCCCGGGCCGTTCAATGCCGCGGAAAATTTGAGGGCATACCTCATAGGGGTGCTTTTTGAATGGTCTTTGTTGAAACGCTAACCATCTGAAATCTAAGAGGTGTCTTGAACAAAATAATTATCTCATCTTACTAATACAATAATAATCATTTTAACTTCACAAACAAGTGGGGCGCGTTATGCAAAGCATTTGGGAGCATACTGAACAAGGAACCCTTGCCTTTGTTAGGTGTCCCAAATACCTGTCAGTAACTAATTCAGGGTCAAATATGAACCCGATATCGGCCGGCTGCTACGTCAAGTCAACTAACCGTTGCCTATGTTTGTCTACAGATATATCAGTACAGTGCGGAGTGTGTCCCCGGTCCGTGGCGCGCAGACAACGCGCGGCGCGTCGCCATCGAGCGTGCATGACGCCGCACACCGCGAGGGACACCGCTTGCAGGTACCCTCATCAAGTCATCATCACCGTATCAGCCCACTTCGGTCAATTACTGGCAATAGTTAGCTTAACTAAAATAAATAAAAATAAAAATTTATTTATTTACCAGAAAGTTATGTAACAGTATAATATTATGCTTATGACCACCCACACACTAGGTATAACCTGTATCGTGGAGGTCTATAATGAAATTTCAATGTTGTGTTGTCCTGAGTTTGGGATAGCAACAGCAATAAAATAAAAAGTAATTGTAATTAGGGAACTCTTACATACCAAGGTGACCAAACCCTTCCAGAACACTGAAATAGTAATATAAAATATACTACACACATAAACAATATATATCTATATATAATTAGGGATAAGGATAGATAAATAAGTAAATAAGCAATTCTGAATTTGTTTTAGAAAGAGAAGTTTTAGACTAGAAGCGCTTCAGTGGAATCATAATCTAATGTCACTAGCCACTTCAAGAGCTTAACCCTTAACTCGCGTACAGTGGTAGTTTTGACTTCGTTGTGCTTGCATATTGTATTGTATAGGTGTGGCAAAGCGAAGAAACTGAACCTTTTCGCAAATGTCGTGTTCACTGCTGGCAGCTGCACCCTATAAATTCTTTTTTCCAAGAGACGGGGGAAATCCTCTGCATTAATTGAAATTCTGTGCTGGAGAAGTGATGCCTTGAGAATGTAAAGTTGGCGTACTGAAAGTACATTGCATTCGCTGAGGATTGATTTTGTGGGATAGCGGAACGGTTTCCTCGTCATCACTTTTAGGATTGATCGCTGTGCTCGTTCCAGAGTTATGAGCGTGGTTTTGTGTGTGGCTCCCCATGCTGTGATGCAGTATACAAGCAAGGACTGACAGAAGGACAGGTAGACCAGCCTCAAAACTTCCGGATCAGCTCCCTGTCGCAAGTGCTTAAATATTGGGATTAGTTTGCGTACCCGGCTCGCCATACTAGAGACATGAGGTGCAAAAGTCAACTTCTCGTCCAGGATAACTCCCAGATACTTAATCTGCGCCACTCTAGATATGCCGGGACAGTCGCATGTATGAGAATCAGTCGGGCAAGAGTGTAGCATAACAGTTTCGAATTCGGGGGGTGGTTGGGATGCGGCTGTCTTATGAAAACTGATAAATTTTGTTTTGCTGGTGTTTAATGTCAGTAGACTATTCTGAAGCCAGTTATTGACATCGCGCATGCAGGTCGTAGCCAGTTTGTGAGTCTGTTCCCATGACTCTCCGCAGCATATCAGAGCAGTGTCATCGGCGTAACAGAACACGTCCACTTCCTTTTTATGTCTGAACAAGTTGCAGATTTCATTGATGTAAATTAGGAAGAGGGTCGGGCCGAGGACGCTGCCCTGCGGCACACCAAATGGTATGCTGCTCCATGGGCTGATGTGTTGACCAACTTTGATACACTGGGTTCTGAGGTTTAAGTAGCTGGAGAACCATTCCAAGGCGATCCCTCTGATGCCAATGGCTTCCAGCCTACGTGACAATATGGTTGGTGAGACAGTGTCAAAAGCCTTGGCCAGGTCCAGGAATATGCCGACACAAGCCTTGCCCCTATCCAGCTCTGTGCTGACAACCTTGAGAAGGTCCGTGACTGCACCCTCCGTAGACCTGCCTCGGCGAAACCCGTACTGTCCTTCAGCTAATAGTTGGCGTGATTCTAGATATGCTATAAGGCGTTTGTTGACAACCTTTTCCAGCAGCTTGGAGAGAGCGCTTAGTAGTGAAATTGGACGATAGTTGCAGGGTTCCTTTCTTTGACCGCCCTTGAAGATTGGTATTACCGCTGCTTTTTTCCAGCACTTTGGAAAGCGCCCAGCTGATATGCTACTATTAAATATGTGAGTAACTACGACATATATTGCTCTCTTCTCTAGGTAACCCGCTGCGCCGAAACGAGTAACAGTGCTGCCAGATAAGAATTGTTGAATGTCTTGCAGACGACGAGAAGCTCAACCACGCACTCATCTCCAAGAGTAAAATATTATGGGACTGAATAGAGAAATAAGGAAGAATGATTTGCTTAAACTGTGCCTCTGCGACGTAACGTTATGTGAATTGAGTACTTTTGTGTTGTAGAGCGTCCTCGTACTCCAGCAACCGGCACCGGAAGCTGCTGCCGCTGGGCCCGACGTGACTGGCCGCCGCCGCGCGCGCGCCCCGCCCCGCCCGCGCCCGCATGACGCCCGCACTCTACTAGCCCGCACCTGCAGGTGACTCTATAGCTATACTATCACCATCCTCAGCGTCGCGACTCCGGCACAAGTTATGGGGGAAAGAGGGGATCGGGAGCGAACCTATCATCATCAATCAAATCTTGGATGTAGACTCCTCTTATTCTTGGCTTTCTTGTGTGTGTGTGTGGTCTGTTGCGCACTCTGTTGTCTGCTGCAATAGAGACCCAGGTCTCTATTGAAGAAATCTTATTGTCCAGCTACTCTTGTCCATGTCAACATTCACCCTAAAGGATGCGCGAATCATCTCGGATAGCACACGTCTTTGCCTCGTACCAATGAGGATAGGAAAACAATTAGACAGTAGATAACGAAACAAACTTCGAATTTGTTCCAGTCAAGACGTGGTTATGATATGGATCTTATAATTATGAAATCCGTCCACTAATGCTTATTTATTTTATTCCAGATCCAGTGTCAAATTTCGCCAACCAGCAACCGCAATTTCAAGAGTCATAATTCATCCAAAAAGCTAATTTTAAGTGTCCGGCAGTCGTCAGCCAATCAGGATGGGGTCCCTGAACGTTAACCGCCAGGTGGCGGATGCGTTCTACCGTTACAAGATGCCGCGGATCTGCGCCAAGGTACGCATAACGCACATACCCAGATGTTGCCTTTGAATATTTGGGGCTCCACTGAGTTTCGGTGTATCTTCTACCTAATATGGTGCATATGGTTGCACCGACTTGTGACAGACAGACGGATTGTTGGATGCAAGGACAGCGGGAAATTATTGGTACACTTTGGGTTGTTTCCAAACTTTTAATTTTCAAGGACTTGCCTTGCCAAAAATGGTAATTATATCAATACAACAACGTGTAACATGTCAAGTACAATCTCGAGCAATAATACTGTTGCATTATATGTTCGTACAATATTACCAGCCAATGGTTGTCTTATATGTTTGTACAATAGTACCCGCCAATGGTTGTCTTATATGTTTGTACAATAGTACCCGCCAATGGTTGTCTTATATGTGTGTATAATAGTACCCGCCAATGGTTGTCTTATATGTTTGTACAATAGTACCCACCAATGGTTGTCTTATATGTTTGTACAATAGTACCCGCCAACGGTTGTCTTATATGTGTGTACAATAGTACCCGCCAATGGTTGTCTTATATGTGTGTACAATAGTACCCGCCAATGGTTGTCTTATATGTGTGTACAATAGTACCCGCCAATGGTTGTCTTATGGGTCAAAATCATAGAGGTTGACATTATGCTTCCGACAAAAAAAAACCTAAGAAAATATCGTCATACTACCAAAATATTGATTTCAAAATGAAGGTACTGTGCATAATTACATGGCACATAAAATATCATGTGTCTTAGATAAAAATTTACGTGATTATAAAGAAAAACTACCCTAAAATATCATTCCGGGATCGCGTCCGTATACCAAGTTTAACAGTTCAGACAAGTAAAAAAAGGTTGTAATCACCACTAAAAAAAATACATATTTTAATATTAGCTTCGAAAATTATTGAAATTAATAATGCAGCTATAAATAAAATTCATTCAATTGTATTTTTTCATATTTTGGCAAATCCATGCTGACCGACGTTTATGGAATCATCTAGTGAACGCGGTTGAAATCGGTCGATATAATTAAAACAACGTACACTGGGTGGCGTTAGGAAGCATCAGTGTGAAGTTAGCTACTCACAGCAACCGGTGTGTGTTGCGTTCTCGGGAGAAAACAATTGTTTTTGTTGGTAAGTACCGTTGAATTTCATATCTGTGAAGGGTACCTTTATTCCCTGTCTTTACGGGAACGCTGTTTGCTAATTAGTTTCTAGAAAATTTGCATACTTTTTGCCATATTCTTATAACTGTTACAGCTCATGCAGTCATAACCTCTAAAACCAATATCTAAGATGGCGGCATCAAGCGTGACGTGAAATTATTTATCGAATAATCATTTCGGGAACGGTCATTTCGGCAACGTTCTCGTATATGACGGGCGTTCCCGAAATGAGGCTGGCGTTCCCGTAATGATACAAGAGTTCCCGAAATGATAATTTGTGAACAAAATCATACTTTCAAAATGCTTTTAAAAGTCTTTTACCATAAAAAAATGTTTTTAGTTATTCCATTTGGTGCGAGTATGAACAACAGTAAAAATGAAGAGAAAAAAAAGTCTAAAAAACGAAATAAACAGGAAAGTTTAGCCTATAAAAGACAACGCGAATTGGCTAATGTAAGGAAGCGCAAGTTTTTGGATAAAATGACACCTGAACAAAAAGAGATGAAGAGACTGAAAGATAAAGAATATTACCAAAGAAAGAAAGCTGAAAATAAACTGAAGACTGTTAGTAGTATGACTGAAAAAGAGAAGAAAAACAGAGAAAGCCGTGGAAAAAAAATTCTAAAAAGTATAGACAGAAGAAAAAGATGTTGGCTAATGCATTAGCTGACAGCCCTCCAGATTCAGAAAACGAAATGGAAAATCATGCGCCGGTGTTGAAGAAGATATCAGGAAGAAAACAAGTAAAAAAAGACAGAACGCGGGCTTATAAAACCATTAAAAAACAGAAACATAAAATACAAGACTTGCAAAAAACAATAGATCAGTTACGAAAAAGGGTACAAAGAAGCAAAAGACGGGAAGAAAAAATATCACAAAAGAGGGCTGATGATACGCCAACTCGCAAAGTTGATGAATTGACAAGAGAATGTTTGGTTACTCCGCAAGTTCGTAGACATCTACTATTTGGAGAGGTTTTGAAGTCTCAGTTAAAAGACACTGCTGATAAATTACCAAAAAATTCTAAACAGCGGGAGGCGTTCCAAAAGTGCGTCAGTGGCAACCGTATCAAGAAATACCGTATGGATAATATGGCCAAACAATTTCTCCGCAACAATAAGAACAATGCCAATATTTTAACATCTGATCGAAGGCATCCAACATTTTTGGTGAATAATCAGATCCGTGAAGAAATTCATAAGTTTTTTGAGCTTCAAAAGGCCAATTATCGATCCACACAGGCGTTTTGTATGCCAAAACAGATAAGTCTTCAGAAACTGTTCCATTTGCCACTGTGAGCGACAATTTGGACCATCAGGCTCATGCTGTATGGGGTCATCTGCAATCAACGCTAAAGAAATTTTTAAGTACCAGACCTCACGTAAACACCCTACACGTATTCTCAGACGGGCCCACATCCCAATATCGAAACCGCACTAACATTTACTTATGGATTAAAACCTTAATAGAGCAATTCCCGCAAATAACTACTTCCACATGGACATACAGTGAACCAGGTCACGGTAAAGGGCCAATGGATGGTGTAGGAGGAGCATTAAAAAGATCTGCTGATAAACACGTGTTGCGAGGAACCGATGTCAACACAGCTGCACATTTTGTCCGTGTTTTAAAAAAATCAACTGTTTCACTCCACGAAGTCACCGACGAAGAAATAGTTGCAGCCAAAAACAAAATACCTGAAAAGATAGATGCGATCCCCGGAATCATGAATGTAACTAAGATTGTCTGGCAGAAAGCCCCTGATGTCTCCATACTCCTATATCAGTGTGCAAAGTTGTTGCGAGAAATTAAACTTCAGGCATTTTCAGTCGAAGATAGAGGTAGAGAAAGTGCAGAACCGTCTGAAATTATGGATTTAGAGAAAGATATAGATCTAGAGTGTCTGAATCCTCTTTACGTCAATAGGGAAAGTATTTACCACGCCGTATACGGATCAGATACTTCAGATGATGAAAATCTTCAGACTGTTTCAGACCGACTTCATGGAAAGAATAACGATCTTGGTGCTGGTACATCGTACGGAAATAACAACGAGGACTTACATCCAAGCATGATATGCCCAAATGCTAGTAAATGTTCCAATTGAAAACAAAAATTATAGTTATAGGTACGTTGCGGTTGCTGACACCTCCGTTGATGAAGATGGCGAAATAAAAGTCACCTTTCTCCGTGATCAACGGGAGTCAGCAAACATATTCAAAATTGAACAAAACGATATTTCATATATCTCCTATGATGAAGTCGTTAAAGTTTTACCCGCACCAAAATTGCAGAAAAAAGGGAATCGTAGCCTTTATTGTTTTGATGAAAATATAGACATATTCGAAAAGTAAGATAGTGATAGACTTTAAGCTATACTTTGATACTCAAGTTACTTTGTGATATGTAGATGTTATTTAATTGTGCAAGTAGTAAGTAATCATGTTATGCCTAAAGGTAAAGACTGACTGTTTATTTTTTATCACAATGTTTAAAACTGTATTTTAAGCATTGTTATGTCTATTGATTTTTCTGTTTTGTTTTTGTCATATTGATAGTATTCGTGTGGAACTGTGAGACTTTAAGTACAATTACTCTTTAAGTACAAATACTGAAATACTTCGTGATATTTTTTGATTATGCATGTTATGTCTAATGCCTGTTTAATTTAAAACAGCTAAATTTAAAACAAACATCTTTAACCAGGGCTTAGAGCCTGTGATGTGATTGACGCAATGATAGAAGTGCATTTTTTCCTAATACGTTTTTGTTGATGAAAACTACAAAGTTTATTAGTTATTAAGATTTAATTTTGATACTCATGTAACTCGTTACCTTAATACAATAAAGAGAAGTATAATACTGTGTATGGGTTTTATTTAAAAACGTTATGTATTCCAAAAACAGAGTGTTACGGTCATTCAGAGAACGTTAACGTCATTGTAGGAACTGCACTGTCATTTCGGGAACACCCCCATCATTTTCGGGAACGCCACAAAAAGGTAATTATATCACTAATTAGTAAAGTTATAATTTAATATTGCATTACAACATAAAATAGCCTATAGAACAATTGTATTTATGTCATAAATAAAAAACGTAGTGCAAGAATTTATGCAATAAATTGAAATCAAGGATCAGAATTCACACCAATTGTAAATGTATGGACACGAATATCAAAAATGAGTATTTTAATTATAAAAATATACAAAATAACAACATTTTCTTATTTAGTAACAGGTTTATTACAAATCTTTGAAGGAGATTTTAAAATAGGTTGGTTAATATTATTGATAAAAAAATAATAAAAGTGTTCCCGAAATGACCTATTACTGCCATTTTTCTTATTAACAGGTATAATTCGAAAATTATAGTATTTTGTGCGCGCCTCTTCACAGAAAAGTTAAATGGTATTTGATACAACATACTGCTCTTGTTAGTTTTCTTCTAAAAAAATTTTGATTTCTCAGATATTTGAAAACCTAAAATGTCAACCTCTCTGATTTTGACCCTTATATGTGTGTACAATAGTACCCGCCAATGGTTGTCTTATATGTTTGTACAATAGTACCCGCCAATGGTTGTCTTATATGTTCGTACAATAGTACCCGCCAATGGTTGTCTTATATGTTTGTACAATAGTACCCGCCAATGGTTGTCTTATATGTTTGTACAATAGTACCCGCCAATGGTTGTCTTATATGTTTGTACAATAGTACCCGCCAATGGTTGTCTTATATGTTTGTACAATAGTACCCGCCAATGGTTGTCTTATATGTTTGTACAATAGTACCCGCCAATGGTTGTCTTATATGTTTGTACAATAGTACCCGCCAATGGTTGTCTTATATGTTTGTACAATAGTACCCGCCAATGGTTGTCTTATATATTTGTACAATAGTACCCGCCAATTGTTGTCTTATATGTTTGTACAATTTCAGGTGGAAGGCAAAGGGAACGGAATCAAGACGGTCATTGTCAACATGATCGAAGTGGCCAAGGCACTCGGAAGACCCGCCACTTGTGAGTAAACTCCTCAAACATTTTGACAAAGTAATGAATTTGTTAAAATGTTTGAGCGGGTATTTTTAGTCTTAAAACAATGGTTTAAATAATAGTTTATGTGACTGATTCATAATGCCTAATTATGTACAGTTACATACACAGTTTATCTACACATATATCATAAGCTTTCTTTGATGTGTTCAGGAACCGCATGTTCGACCGGCATTGTGGCATTGATCATTGCTCTGCACTTGTCTAGCTTCTTCAGTAGTATCAATTCACAGAAAAACTTGGGGCGGCACGCGGGCGTCATAATATATCATTATGCCGGTCGTAACGTGCAGTTTTTGGACGCAGTAAAGAGGGTTTATGATACGTTTGTAGATAAAAGTCTAAAAATACCCGCTTTGTGGGGAGGACCGAGACTAATAGCTGGTCCAGGTGATGTTTAAAAAAAAACTATGTTTAAAATAATAAATCCCATTATGATAAGACATTCTATGTCGACTGAGTTCGAACCACATCCAAGACGACAACGATCACCGTTTGGAGTTCTCACGCTGATTTATAGATGTATCCTAGTGTGGGCCAGAGGCAATCTATTTGACTTTATGTAAACTGATTCCATAATCCGCAGATCCGACGAAATACTTCGGTTGCGAGCTGGGCGCGCAGACCCAGTTTGACTACAAGAACGAGCGGTTCATCGTCAACGGAAGCCACGACTCCTCCAAGCTGCAGGACCTGCTCGATGGGTGAGTAGATCTTAGTAGACGTTAGTAGACCAAAACAAATGCCAGTGGATCGCTTTTATAGACTAGAAGACTTCTATGGTATACTTAAGTAGATGCCGGTAGACTGTTGCTGTGGAGCTAAGTAGTCCACCGTCATAGATCGCATAGTAATCCACCGTTGTAACCTAGTAGGACATAGTGTAACAGAGTCGTAGACCTTAGTAGACCACTATCATTAGAAGACCTGACCTAAGAAAATGTATTCCTTGCAGATTCATCCGCAAATTCGTCTTGTGCCCAGAATGTGACAACCCTGAGACCGACCTCATTGTGTCTACTAAGCGGAATACCATCTCCCAAGGTAATGACTAAATGCAAGCGTATTTCCGACCTGCAGGATCACAAAATTATCGCACAGCCCCGTGCTCATGAACGTAAGCCGATCTATATGTCGAAACCTTATCAATTACATAATCTTTGGATAGTACAGCTCGATTTCTCTTGGCAGTTTTATGACAGATATGGCAGCTAAGTTTTGTAACATTTCCGCATTATATCGCTTTCAGTTACTAGACATTTACGTACATTTTCAGGATGCAAGGCGTGCGGATATCACGGTATTCTCGAGTTTAATCACAAGCTGAATACCTTCATACTGAAGAATCCGCCGAGTACCGACCCTCACACTCAGGTGAATACTGAACAATAACAATATATAAAAGATGCTGGTTTGCATTTACATATGTAATGAAAACCGGTCAAGTGCGTGTCGGACTTCGCACATTTAGGGTTCCGTAGTTAATAATAATAATCCAAAAAAATATATTAGGTCCTTACATATGAAATTGGGGGTACGTATTCGAATGTCTAAAATTAAAAAAACTAAAGTCGAAAAACCTACGTTCAAAATCCCTAAAATCTAATTACCTAATGTTTGTTTTACCTATATTAAAAATACCTAAAGCTTTAAAATACCTAATGGATGTGTCTAAAATATAAAACCTAAAGTAAAAAAACCTACGTTCAAAATCCCTAAAATCGAAATACCTAATGGTTGTTTACTTATATTAAAAATACCGAAAGCTTAAAAATACCGAAATGCTAGAAATTGAAATACCTACCTACGTAGTTGGAAACGCCCTAAAGTCGGTTCTGGCACTGTCTGGTTCTGCTGTTTTTACATGAAGGTTAGATCATGTAAAAACAGCTAACTAACTAACTAACTAACAACAACTAACCTACTTACCGCCTAGATGTCTATTTCAGTAGCGACACTGACCTAATAGTATCCTTTTCCGACTTATATGTCGCTCCGCTCCTCGCTAACCTATTTTAGTGTTTAGGTAAATCAGTAACTATGTAAAGATTAAATAAAAAACACAATTAATATTTTTATTTATATAATATATGACTATTTGGTATTTCAAATGTAAGTGTATCAATCTTGGGTGTAATAACTAAAGACATTTTAAACATAAGCCGTGTTACCACAATTAGTATTTTATGTGACTGCTGCATAATGCCTAATTATGTACAGTTACATACACTAGTTTATCTACACACATATCATAAGCTCTCTTTGATGTGTTCAGGAACCGCATGTTTGACCGGCATTATGGTTCTGCAATTGTTTAGCTTGTTCTTTAGTACCAACTTCACGCAGACGGGCGTCGGCGTTCGAAATTTGAATGTCAGTGCCAACTTCACAGACAAACTAGGGACGGCACGCGGGTGGGCGTCGGCGTTCGAAATTTGAATGTCATTATATGTAGAAAAACTACACATAATTACCATAATGTGTAGTTTTTCAGATACGAAACGAGTTTTTACCAAGTAGTTTAACATAATGCTGATCGTAACGTGCGGTTTTTGAACGCAGTAAAGAAGGTTTATGATACGTGTGTAGACAAAAAACATTAAACAGCGTTTAACCTCAAAATAAACGTCAAATCCCATACGTTTTCGTTTTTAAACCAGTGTTAAACACTCGTTAATATTTTGTGGTAAGGCTCAAAATATTTAGTCCAATCGGTATTTTACGCTTAGGTGTAACGTACATAGGTGTTAGTTGATTAGGTATTTAGATTTTAGGGATTTTGAACGTATAGTCTAATTGACAGGGCGCTGACAGCTTCAAACGTCAATTCTCGAAATAATGTTGCCACCTACAGTTTGCTAGTGATGTTCTCATTCATTCTAAATATAATGAAAAACTGGTAAATATATTCTAAAATTACTTTACATTATGTTATTTTACAATATACATAATGATTTGAGCGTTTTAATTTCACATAGGGTAAAATTACGATATCCCCAAATGAGCAGGCCGGTTTCATCGGCGGCGGCGGCCAGGTACAAATAATAATTCGAATAGAAATAGGTACGTTACGAGTTTAAGACACGACACGTAACAGCGAGCGTTGTACATAGGTACGCTGTCACGCTCACCCGCCTATAACTACGCTCTCGGTCTCTGTCTCCCGAGTGCTGGCTGCAAAATCATTTCCATATACATTTGTTATCTGCTAAGTAAAGGGTTATGGCTCGTATTTTCTATAGGTAGGTACCGATCTAAATATTTATCTAATGATGGGCGTCTGATTGATCAACATACGAAGGAAACTGACAGGACTGACTTTTTGGTAAAAAAAAAATAGTAATGGGGTAAAGAATGATTTAGTTCGATTGTCTCAAAGTATTGCCTACCATGAATTGAGAAAAATATTTAGGTAACCTAGAAAATACAAGCCTTAACCCTTTACTTAGAAGTTATCAAATGTATTGCACATTTATATGGTAATATTTTTATAGTATTGTTCATTGAGAAACCTGAAGCTCTATTGTGTATCATTTGATAAAACTAGATAGATAAAACAAGAGTTCAAAATAAAACGTTTTTATTCCATGCTATTAATATATGATTTTTAATTAATAATATATAAATATTATTAATTAAAAATCTGTCTGACATGGTAACAATAAGGTGGTCGAGATGGCACATTTGGTTTTCTTCTTTAATTGCATGTGCGATGCATTTTTTCCATTTCTCGGGCGTCACGGTGTTAATTCCTTCATGGAACAGATTTTTAACTTCTTTCATCTTGAAGGTTTTGTTTTTAGTAGCCACATAACCTTTCACTTGCGCCCAAACCAATTCTATAGGATTTAGTTCGCAGTGGTAAGGGGGCAAGCGTAAAACCGTGACGCCTTGCATCGCTGCCATCTCGTCAACCGCATATTTCTCCTTGACATTGCATGTATTTGCTAATTCCAGCAAGGAGGCTTTTACCATCTCTGTTTAAAATTCTATATTTTTGCCTTCCAGCCATTCCTGGATCCTCGTTTTGGTCCAGGACATCTTGGGCAATACTTCAAGTTTTCGGGAGTGGTAGGGGGCATTATCCATCACCACTACTGAATGTGGTTTTAATTTGGGCAGCACCCCCTTGAACCACTCCTCAAAACAATCTGAGTTCATCTCTTGATGATAGTCCTCCTTGCCGGTTTTGGCTTCGAAAACCATGAGGGCATTCTCGATAAAGCCGTCTTCCCCTCCTATGTGGCTAATTATAAGTCTTCGGCCCTTTCCCGAGGGATTCTTCAACCCAGTGGTTAAGCCTTCTACGAAAGCCTGCCGCCCAGATTTGATTTCACCATCAGACCAGGATTTCTTTACGTGTGACCTGAAATGACAAAAAGGGCTACCTGAATAAATTGTTTTAAAGTATAGAGGTGTACAGAACACGTTCAGTAACTAAAATAAAAGCGTATTGAAAATAGTTAGGTACCTGCATTTACCCAGGTCTCGTCTTGGTAGTAAAATTTCCTTCCTTCGCTACTATAATTCTTTATTTTGTTAAGGTATCTGTGACGCCATAGAACTATTTCTGGTTTATCAATGAAAATACTCTTTCTTGTTTTCATCATATACTTGAAGTTCAAGTGTTTAATTATCTCCCTCATTGTACTCCAGGTAAAATTTGGCAGGTCAGGGTCGTTATTTACTGCATTGAGAACCTAAAACAAAAACAATATATGTATTTAGAATAGATAATATTATGAATATTACCTGAAAAATATTTGTAACGTCTACAGTGTAAACAATAGATTTAATATGTGACTCATTGCCAGGTGTGCTTCTAAAGTCAGTCAAAGCAGATGAAGGGTTACGCGTTCCATTGAATTAAAAAAACGCATGTAAGTAGGTAGTTAATTATTTGTTGCTTTAGAAAGAAATACAGATTCTTTGAAAATTTCAACTCTCCTGCTTATTACGGTTCATTCATGGCATGAGAGTTGAGACATACCGCTGACGGACAAACGGACATCTGAAGCTTAGCAGTACTAATGTCCTAAAATTTATAGGTATTACGGTTCATTCATGGCATGAGAGTTGAGACACACCGCTGACGGACAAACGGACATCTGAAGCTTAGCAGTAGTAATGTCCTAAAATTTATAGGTATTACGGTTCATTCATGGCATGAGAGTTGAGACACACCGCTGACGGACAAACGGACATCTGAAGCTTAGCAGTAGTAATGTCCTAAAAATTATAGGTATTACGGTTCATTCATGGCATGAGAGTTGAGACACACCGCTGACGGACAAACGGACATCTGAAGCTTAGCAGTAGTAATGTCCTAAAAATTATAGGTATTACGGTTCATTCATGGTATGAGAGTTGAGACACACCGCTGACGGACAAACGGACATCTGAAGCTTAGCAGTAGTAATGTCCTAAAAATTATTGGTAATAGGAACACAGAACATACCTCGGTAATGGTTGGAGGTTCGTTGTTATGAAAAAAGCCATGAATTTTTCGACGAATCGCCGAAAACGTGAAGTCGTCCAGCTTATCCTTGAATGTCCTCTTAGGCCCTGGTTTTTCAGGAGACTTAAATTCGACGTTCTCTTTCGACTCCTTTATGTTGCGGAATACAGAGGTCTTGCCTATTCCTAGAATTTCGGCAGCTTTACCCACACAGTCTTCCACATTAGGACGATCCGTAGGTAAGGGCAGCATCTTGGTTTCTTCTTGAATCACGTATTTGTACGTGTTACGGATCATAGTCTTTTCTGTGACAGTAAAAGAAACCCGAGGTCTCTTTTTGTTCGGCGACAAACACTCCCTTGAAGTACTTGGTTGAGAGTCCATAACGAACAAGTCCAGAATAACAAATAACGAACAACAATAAACTTAACGAAAATAACAAACACAACGTAACCGGAACAACAAAACAGCGAAATTACTTCGGAACAAAGAACGTATTCGTGCACTCAGTCAGAAGAAAGGGAGACGAATGAAGGAGGCGCTGCGCTGTATGTCTGTTCGTCGAGTAGGCGAAATTTCATACATTAACCTCTAGCCTCTTGTCTCTTTCGCTCGCGCATAAATCATATTGGCGTCGCGCTCGCACAGTTCAATTGCTAGCATGTGCGAAGTTTTAGTTGGATTGGATGCCGACCGCAACTTAAGCCAGCACGAAATTATATCTACAAACTTTATGACATTTTAAATAATGATATAAATTGAAATTATTCAATTGAAAAACTAATTATAATAACATTGATTTAAGTCTTAATTTAAAACTATTACATACTATTATTTTGCATGCTTGTACTTAAGCTGAAAACACTGAACATGTTTTAATATAAAGATCCTCCACTGTACTTTTTTCTGGCAAATAAAGAATCATTTCATCATTTCAATCATTTCATTTCATTTCACGCGCGAGACAGAGACAGAGAACGTAGTTACGACGCGAGTGAGCGTGACAGCGTGCCAATGTACAACGTTCGCCATCACGTCACGTAACCGACATCTGGGCAGTCCTTCCAGGCAGTCTAGTGGCTTTCCGCAATTTCCCTATTTGAAAAATACACTAAAGACACCGACTTCTGCCCATATTTTTTTTTTGGTAAATTTTGGTCATGCCAGATATTGTACAGTCCTTCCAAATCATTTCCCTAAACAATACATCTGTCATCTGCTAAGTAAAGGGTTAAGGCTCGTATTTTCACCAGGTAGGTTACCTAAATATTTTTCTCAGTTCATGATAGGCAATACTAATAGCTATCGTAACATCTTTCTATTTTGAGACAATAGAGTGAACTAAATCATTCCTTAACCCATCAATATTTTTTTTCACCAAAAAGTGGCAACATCGGACCTGTCAGTGCACTCCCTATGATGATCAATTAGAGTATAGGTTTTTCGACTTTAGTTTTTTTTAATTTTAGACATTCGAATACGTACCTGAAATTGGCGTTTCGCCGTACTGGCCACTTTGATGTCAAATATCTCCTCTATGGTTAGGGATTCCAAATTCAAATTTAAATAGCTGTCTATTTACTCATGTATTTGTGTTTCTAAAATTATAATTCATTTGTTTTTTCCTCAATTGTTTTTTTTTCTTTCGTCACTCAGCTTACAAAATGGAAAACTTGAAATATCGCGTTATTTACGAGTATGAGTTCTACCGTGGCACCAGTGCTGCAGAAACGGCTCGAAGGATTAATGATGTGCATGGCGACGGTGCCGCAATAGAAAACAAAATGCGTTTTTGGTTCCAAGGTTTTCGTTCTGGAAATTTCGACCTGCAGAACAAGCCCCGTGGACGGCCGGAGACCACGGGGCTTGTTCTTTCGTTCGGGCAGAAGAATTGAAGGCTATTGTGGAAGCGGATCCATCGCAAACCACGTCTGAGTTAGCTGTAGGCAGCGGTGTTAGTGATGAAACTGTTTTAATCCTCTTGAAGCAAATTGGGAAGGTGAAAAAGTTTGAAAGGTTGGGTACCTCCCGAACTGAGTGAAGCAAATCAACAAACGCGCGTTGACTGCTGCGTTGCATTACTCACCCGGCATAATAATGAAAGTATGTTAAATTGAATTGACCTGTGATGAAAAGTGGATCCTGTACGATAATCGGAAGCGCTCATCGCAATGGCTGAACCCTGCCGAACCAGCCAAACCATGCCCCAAGCGAAAATTGACTCCAAAAAAGTTACTTGTGAGCGTTTGGTGGACTAGTGCTGGTGTCGTTCACTACAGCTTTCTTAAATCTGCCCAGACGATTACGGCAGATGTCTATTGTCAGCAACTGCAAATCATGATGGAAAAGCTAGCTGCTAAACAACCGAGGCTGGTCAATCGCTTTAGGCCACTGCTGCTTCATTATAACGCTAGACCACACACTGCACAACAGACGGCTACCATATTAGAGGAGCTTCAATTGGAATGTCTAAGACATCCACCGTACTCTCCGGACCTTGCTCCAACAGATTAACATTTTTTTCGAAATTTAGATAACTTCTTGAAGGGAAAAAATTCAACTCCGATGGGGCATTCCCGTCCGAATGTTTTTTTTTAGTAAAAGGATCGAAGAACTACCTATGAGATGGCAAAAGTGTATAGATAGCAATGGTACAACTTAGATTAAATAAATATATTATATTTAAAAAAAAACGACTTTATGTTCCTCCCATGCAAAACGCCAATTTCATATGTAAGGACCTAATACATATATAGGAATGTACTCAATCCACAAACACCTGATACACCTAGCCGAAATATCACTCATTCTTCACCAGCAAATAATTACTTTGTTTTTCGTAGTGTTTGTATGAATGCAAAGTTATATTTGCGGTATTTTAATAAATGTGTTATACCTTAAAAACTGCTTATTTTATTTCTTTCAAACCAATTTTGTTGAAAGTGTTTATTGAGATACACAACATATATATTTTTATCAACACACGTATCATAAACCCTCTTTACTGCGTTCAAAAACCGCATGTTACGATCAACATTATGTTAAACTACTTGGTAAAAACTCATTTCTTATCTGAAAAATTACACATTATGACCATAATGTGTAATTTTTCTACACATTATGACATTCAAATTTCGAACGCCGACGCCCGCCTCGTGCCGCCCCTAGTTTGTCTGTGAAGTTGGTACTGACATTCAAATTTCGAACGCCGACGCCCGAAGTTGGTGGTACAGAACAAGCTAAACAACTGCAGAGCCACAATGCCGGTCAAACATACCGCATGTTTGACCGGCACATCAATTCATCATCATCATTCCTGAACACATCAAAGAGAGCTTATGATATGTGTGTAGATAAACTAGTGTATGTAACTGTACATAATTAGGAATTAAAACTCTCGAGTGATATTATTATGAAACGAGCCGAAGGCTCGATTCCCACTCTCGAGTATTAATGCCCTCCATTATGTAGCAGTCACATAAACTACTATTAGATTTTCACTCTTACTTTAAAAGTTAGAAGGGTCGGGACACATATTTTTGCCCTTTGGAAGGGTTGGTCTCTTTAACGATTTACTTTGTAAAAAATATTTGGTTTCAGTTTCATGTATGTGAGCCCCCCCCAATTTAATATTTTTTTATTTTTATTTTTGTATACAAATCGTAAGCGGCTTACAGCGATCTACATACCAAGTTTCCACTGTGTAGTCCTGATAGTTTCGGAATAAAGTTGCTGTGACATATGGACAGACGGACAGACAGACATGACGAAATTATAAGGGTAACTTGTTTCTCTACGGAACCCTAAAAACCAGAGTCTTCTTTATAATCTTATTTTTTTATGTAATACATACCGTTTCTAATAAGACACTGCAGCTGTTGGCAGCAGCGTTGATAGTCTGTCATAATCATGCAATCAATATTGTAACGCCCTAAAAAATGTTCTTGCCATGAACACAGTATGTGTCTGTGTTCCCAGGGCACATCCGTGACGGAGGGTAACCGCGGCAAGCGCTCGAAGCGCTCCGGACCCGGCGCCAACGGACACGACGCAGGGGAGGCCGATGCTAAGGTGAGTCTGCCGGGCTGAAGTAAAGACCAGTAGCTATTTGAAATGAAATAAACAAGCTTACAGTTGGCCGATGGCAACAAACAAAAGTAAGATGAAAAAGTGTTCTATGGTTAGTTTTGTCCCCTTAGGATTTTTGAAAACTGACTTAATGTTTGTATGCGGTCTTTTAAGCCTAGTCTAGCCATACATTTTGTCGCAAGTAGACATTTCAATAGTTTTCATTATTCTTTTGCTTCAAACGCCTTAGCACGCAGTGTTATCAGAGTAATAGAAGCCGCTGCTGCCACCAAGTTACGTTTTCACGACTTTGTTGAGCTCCGAGCTGGCTATCTCCTCTAAAACATCCCATAGTCGGTAGTCCGAAGGGTAAAGGTTGGAGCTGCCTGAGGGACAATCTTCGGCGGCAATAAAATCGGGTAAATGGGTGTGGTAATGCTGTGTTCTGTTGGAATAATACCTAATACCTTGGACACTATTAACACACATTGATCTAGCTCCAAACTAGGGTTCCCTGTATCTTGGGTACTAGACAACGATACACATACTTATATAGATAAATATTATACTTAGATAGATAAACAACCATGACTAGGGTACAAACATCCATTCTCATCAAACAAGTATTTGCCCCCACCGGGACTCGAACCCGGGACCCTTGGCTTCGTAGGCAGGGTCAATGCCGACGCGGCCATTCGGGTCGTCAAATTCGGAATATCAAAAGCTAGTTGGAAAATAAGTATGGATCAGTGGCTTGACAACAGACTCCAAAATGAGGAGCTGATCGCTTTCGGCCTTTGATTTTAGGCCTAGCTTGCAAAAATAAACCCCCTCGTACGAGACCAGTAAACCATCGCTGAGGCCGGGTGGTGGCCTATTTCCACTTTGGCGACCTTCGTAGAGGCTTCTTGAGAGATGTGCGCGTCCAGGAGTCCAAATACAAAGTACTTCATCTATAAAATGTGTTACGAGTCTGAAATTAAGATAAAAAAGAGGTCAAAAAAGGCGAGTAGCGTGGGTTACGATGTGAGCCGATGGCGAACATCGTAAAGAAAGACGCCACGAGCGTTTTTTAACTTAGTTATACAACGTTGCATACAATACTTTTTCTGCGACTAGGCTACTATGAAATAAAATTCAAAATAAAATGAAGAAAAAATTTATTTATGAAAATGTAGATATACATTTTGAATACTATTGTGAGATATTTTATAGTTGGAATGCTGGTCGATGCGGTATTAATATGTATATCAGAATTTTGCTAGATTATTTGTGATAAAGTTGGATTTGATTTACTAATTTGGAAATACGCTAATAAAAAGTTTCTGAAAATGTCGAAGCTTGGCGTTCCATTCTCCACGCCATAAACTTTTTGAAGTAAAACTTCTATACGCACGCTTGACTTGGGGAGTAAGCTGGCAAATGCGTGACGAGAGCGTTACGAAAAGTGTGATCGGGCGAGGCGAACGAGAGGTGCGCGCGCACATTTTCTTTCTCTCTTCCTCTCATAGCCAGACACAGTGCAGGAAATGTATTTTTGAACCATTAGAGCTAATGAAGTTTTACTTCAGTTTTGTGGTCTAAAGTACACTCTTTTTCATAAGCTTTGTCGTATCGGTGCCGAGATTTAGTAGGCAACAAATTTTCGGTCACTGCATGGGCTGCCGCAAACATTTCTTCTGCTGTAGAAGCAATATTTTCATTTTCATCCATTTTTATGATTTTTAATAAACACAAACTATTGTAGCAAACACAACGGCCGCAAAGTCCACCAACAATTTATAAAATGAGCGAAAATTTGGGAAACATGAAAATAAGATAAATGTGTGTCTATCCTTAACTTTGTTTTTAATTGATGTCAACTTGCCAGTACCGCCACATAAGAATAAGATTTTTCCTAATTGCATTCCTTTCAAAAGTTCAAAAATTTATTTAAAGTAAAAACAGTGGTTTTTTTAAGTTGGTATTACCTAATGTATTTTTTTGTTAAAGGCCGTAGCAGCCTTGGGAACAAAAAGTGCCCCCAGAGCTATCGACTCCTAAATTGGATCAGTGGTTACCTAAGTAGAGTTTGTCAAGTATGCCAAGTATTAGTCCAAAATCATTTAGGGTTCCGTATAAAATGAAACAAGTAAATGTAAATAGATTTTTATTTTTTCTCCGAAAGTTCTTTGTTATAATGCTTGATTTTTTGGGGAGGTACTAAAGCGATTATTGTGCAAAATCTGGCAATTAAATCATAAAACTTCTTCTTTGATATTTCCAAGAAAACTTAAAATAAAATCTTTGAAACTTTTTTTTTGACACTTCTAAAATAACGACCACTCTAAATTACAACTTGATATTTGCCTTTAATCGCTATAATTAACCTTGAAAAAAATCAGGTATTTAACAAACCAGTAACACTGTCAAAATTCAAAATTTACATAACAACATCGTCGAAATAAGGCATATTAATTGGTAATATACGATTTGAAGAGTATCGTTCAAAAATAGCAGTGGTATTAATCTTCATCGCTGTTATCGTTGATTACGACAACGGTCGCTTGATCTGAAAACACCTTACTTAATATTTCAGCGGGTCTTATAAGTTTTGCCAAAAATCTGGCATGCGATAAGTAGTAAATGACAGCGGCGACGTGTGAACAGCATCCTACCGTCCGCAATCCGTTAGCACACTCGCAATAGTACCTTTCGATCCCAGCAATGCCAACAATATGCGGATTGTAATGAATAAAACATTTATAAATCTTTTTAGAAATATGCCGCGACTGAATTTGAATTTTCAAAATGTTTGTTTTATCTTTCACGTATTGTATGTTCAAAGTGCTGTCGTCGTTTATCACTTCTGCTAAGTACGATACGGCTTGGTGGAATTGATAAGTGCCTGAAAGAAAAAGAAACTATTAACGATCAGAAAATCAACTAACTGTATGAAAAACATGTACGGGACAATGTACTGGCAGATATGCGTAACGAAGAAAATATGCCGAAATAGTCTTGAAGGGCTACCTACCCGTAAAAAGAATAATCATTTCACGTTCCGTTAGTTCAGGAAAGTCCAGAATAGCACTTGAGTCTACAGCTTCAAAGGGGAGTTTTTTTCGGAGCCAACCATTTTTTTCGACTTCGTTTTCTAATGTATTGTCAATATTTCTCATACTATGAAAACGGTTAAGAACCTCTTCGGTTGTGGTTGCATCTGATGTTAACCTTTTCCCGAAACCATTAAGTAAGTAGGAGGCTATTCTGTATAAACTACCGGTTTTAGGTAGAATTTTGTTGTTAATAACATTGTCTAAAAGCTTATTTTTTTGTTTTATCATGCCATGCACCGCTTCCACAGGCCATCGAATTTTTGTTACAAATCGAGACTCATTAGCCTCTTGGCAAGTTAATTGTTTCCGGTTGCCCTTAAGAGCTGGCATCAACACTTTAAATCATTTTGTTTCCAAGTATGGCACAATATCGCGAAAACCCCTATCAAGAACAAAAATATCTCCTGGGCACATTAAAGAACTCAAACCCGTTGATGGATCGTCCATTATTTTTCTCAGTATACTTGCATCATTTTCATTTGCAGTATAAGGGCCCAACATGTCAATAACGAAGCCATCCGTTGCACATATTGTAAAAGGTTTGCATAAGTGCTTTTTCTTTTGACCAGAATATGACTTTCTTTGATAGTTGTTGTTTTTACTTTTTTGGTGGCTCGCATATGTACCATCACAAATAACAATCAACGTATCATTAGTGCCACATAGCTCATTTGCAATAATTGTGGTGTGGTTCACAATCAAGTCTTGTCTTATGCAACTTTTGATGCCAAATCGTAAAGGTAAAATGATTTCAAAAGCATTGATCACACTTCCCACATATTCTGAAACGGCTTGTTCATACGGCATCGGCAGTTGTAAAATAGTTTTAATCATTACGTTAGAGTTGCCAGTTCTCAGTTTCATGAGAAAAACTACAACTGCTTGAACAACACTCCTTGTCTTCGTGTCTCGCAACGATGATGACAGCAAGTTCGTTACTGCAGTTATGTTTTCCCAAGTCAGACCAGTAAATACTTTTATATCATTATCTGATAGAGAAAAATTACCTATTGATGTAAACATAGTATTTTTGGCGTCATTTCCCAGAAGTCCTAAAATCGTTGTTAAATCCGTTAAATCAAAAACCGATGAAGGAGAATAAGCTCTTAAATCATTTAAACAATTATCAAAAAATCTGTTTTTAATTAGGTGATCTCTGCAACACCTATTTCCCTTTGGATTTTCCGCATTGTGTATGCTTGCACTCTAGCAATTTGTGGTACAGTAGTTATGTTAGTTTTTTTTGAACATAAGCAACAGTATTTATGAGTCGATACAGTTCTCGAGATCATAAGCTCAATGTGTTCGGAGATGTTATCATTATTTGTATTCACTGCGTGAATCACAAAATCATCATCGGATTCGTAACCAGGGTTAATATCATCAGAGTCGTAACCAGGGTTAATATCATCGGAGTCGTAACCAGGGTTAATATCATCAGGGTTAGTGGCAAAACTACTATTGCTCGGCGTGTTATTATTATTGATGGAGCTTTGCGCTTGCAGAACTTGTAAATCACGATATTTTTTGAGTCGACATTTATTACACAATATATCTCCGATAGAAAATAGTTGCCCAGTAATATTATAAACGTATTCAACATCCTTATCTGTGGATAATTTTCTTTTTCTTCCAGGAACATTTTTTAGTAAACGATTACAAGCAGCACAACTCACTTCCCTTTTATCAGCCATCGCGTTTGCAGACCACTTAAAAATAAAGATTGTGTATAATATCTAGATAACAGTACGTATGTACATATTATGATGTTGTTTGATTATTGTGTGTCATGTTTTCCTACTGATATCAAGAATGACGAGTGCTACCTATGTTGACATCTACACATTCTTACTACATTCAAAGATTCAAAGTCAATAAATCCAAAGAGCTAATAGTTTTGTGAATATATTCACAAAACTATTAGCTACATATAATAAGTTTCCTGCAAAAATAATTCACCACCGCAAAGTTCACAATAGAGATTATGTACATTAACGAGTTCTTGATTATTGTATACAGGATATGAAATATTTTCGCAGTCTTGGCACTGGCCCGTGGACACCATTCCTTCTTCAGAGAGATAGACATCATATGGCGGAAGTGCTATAAAAAATATTTCTACCAATATCACTCTCGGCAACGGTAACGAAAAAATAACAGATTGTATGTTTGAAATTATTTCAAACACACATTCACCTGAATTAACAAAATCAGCAATTTTCGCTTCATTCAAGCAATCGATAATTTTATTTATACATAATTCATATAATCGTTTATTTCTTTTTGCAGAAAATATATTTTTAATTATAATTTCTATATCCATTTTTTCAAAGAGAGGATTGCGTCTTTTGTGAGAAGCTCAAAAACAAGTCGATTTCTAGCTTTGACCATAAAGGAGCTTTGACTAGATAGTCAAAGATTTCTAGTAATCTGTCAAAGAGACATTTCTTTAATTCAAAATAGTTTTGTAGTTCTCCCCCATGTAGTTCACACGTCGCCGCTGTCATTTACTACTTATCGCATGCCAGATTTTTGGCAAAACTTATAAGACCCGCTGAAATATTAAGTAAGGTGTTTTCAGATCAAGCGACCGTTGTCGTAATCAACGATAACAGCGATGAAGATTAATACCACTGCTATTTTTGAACGATACTCTTCAAATCGTATATTACCAATTAATATGCCTTATTTCGACGATGTTGTTATGTAAATTTTGAATTTTGACAGTGTTACTGGTTTGTTAAATACCTGATTTTTTTCAAGGTTAATTATAGCGATTAAAGGCAAATATCAAGTTGTAATTTAGAGTGGTCGTTATTTTAGAAGTGTCAAAAAAAAAGTTTCAAAGATTTTATTTTAAGTTTTCTTGGAAATATCAAAGAAGAAGTTTTATGATTTAATTGCCAGATTTTGCACAATAATCGCTTTAGTACCTCCCCAAAAAATCAAGCATTATAACAAAGAACTTTCGGAGAAAAAATAAAAATCTATTTACATTTACTTGTTTCATTTTATACGGAACCCTAAATGATTTTGGACTAATACTTGGCATACTTGACAAACTCTACTTAGGTAACCACTGATCCAATTTAGGAGTCGATAGCTCTGGGGGCACTTTTTGTTCCCAAGGCTGCTACGGCCTTAGTGTTGATCACGTAATTCTACCTAGGTTTGCGTATGGCTGCTAAGCGTATCGTTTTGGTGACAAAAAAGCACGGCTGTGCCGTAGTGTTATGGGGAATAGAGTATAGACTTTTCTGCAAACTTATTTTTATGTCTACATAATAGTGACCATGACTATGTAAATCCCAGATAAAAGTACAGGAGTAGAAAAAAATAACAGAACTTATGGCCAGACTAGGTATACGGTCTGTGTTTGTATACTTGAGCTGAGTAGTCAACAACAATGGCGGAATTAGTATGGCGGACGCTCCTGTAGACAGAAATTCTTGCAGACAGATTGTAATCTGTCTGCAAGAATTTCGTCAAAATACGATAGTCTGAAAATTATATTTAAAAGGTCAATTTAAACCATTCTTGAGTGGTTATTAGTGCGTGAGTGTATAAACTATGATTTGATCTGATAGTTAATTCCATGGATTTGTTTGACAAATTAGTGATTCATATACCCTATTCAACAACGTTTTAATAGTGACAGGGTAAACATCGATATTTTTATCGATAAAAGGCAGCAAGCACATTCAAAATTTGTTAAATAACTAATAATACATTAAATCTTATTTGGGATGTTTGAAAAGTTGCCAATTTAGTGAATTTTTCTCTAGGAAGGACGTAATTTTCCTTAACCCTAGCGAATATTTTGTGCAATAAATAAATTGTAAGATATTAATTATTTAATAACTATAAAGTAAATATTTAAACTTCAGGTTAGCAACAATACGGTATTTGACTGCTAGTCAAAATGTATACTTTTTAGGAACTGTAAAAACGGTAATTTTGTTCAAACAGTTCATTTTGTTGCCGACTACTGAAATTGTGAGTCCGCTAGACTGATATGAATATCCACCAGAAAGTTGCTAAAATGATTCAGCCAGGGCCGGATACAGGTTCTGAAAGCCAATTTCTTATTAAACTATTGTTATATTGTATTGCTACCCAGAAGTTTAATTAGTTACTTGAAAATATGGAGTTATTAATTAATAAATATCTTAGAATTACTTTTTTGCACAAAATAATCGCTAGGGTTAAGGCAATATCGTCCTTCCTAAAATTGGCAACTCTTCAAACTTTGTCTGAAGTTGAAGCATTGTGTTGAAGCTTGACAATATCACAACCAATTTTTAAAAGAGATCTAAAAATCACTCTGTGGCAGTTTCTACGCCCTTCTTCTCCCACAGTGGTCCAATGTACAGAAGAGGCAAAAAATGACGTTGGCTAAGTATATGTAAATATCTACAGTAATAAAGTACTTTGACTTTGACTTATCAGAACTGTATAATATGTATCTTTCCAGCAATTGCATCTCAATTTTGTGTCAAAAAGTCAGCATTTGGCTATGACGTCACATGTTTGTATTTCCTAGCACTCATGAACAAACTTGACTAGCAGACCAATATCAGTCCAATGATGACCTGGCGTATGCTTGAACCATTGTATCATGACAGGAGGAGATCGCGCCGGCGTTGCCCGCCGCGCCCGCTGAGAGGGGTGAGCACAAGAAGCGAGACGGCAAGAAGAAGGGCGGCGACGACGACGACGACGACGACGGCAACTGGACCGTGGACGTGAGCGAGGCTGCCGTGCGCGCCAGGATGCAAGGTTCGTTGCAAAGGGGCTCGCGGGGGACATTCAGTACTACCTAAGGCTGAGCTAAGTTGGCATCAAAATTATAATAATACCTTGGACACTATTTACACACATGATCAAGCGCCAAACTAGGATTCCCTGTATCTTGGGTACTACACAACGATACACGTACTTATATAGATAAATATTATACTTAGATAGTGACTAGGGTACAAACATCCGTTCCCATCAAACCAATATTTGCCCCCACCGGGACTCGTACCCTTGGCTTCGTAGGCAGGGTCACTGCCGACTTGGCATCGACTAAATTATATATTTAGTACATAGCTACGTAATACATACTAAATCGATATTCGAATAGGTAGATAATCGATAATAGGTTTAGGATTTGCGTCATTTTATCGTGTTATTAAGTAAATTTCAATGTCTAGAATGTATTACGTTTCATGGAGAATTGAATATTGATAATATTAGTTATCGTTATTATTTTACCATAGTAAAAAGTAGCGGGATTGTGATGGTATCGCTACTGAGTCTAGTCGGGCGACTGTGGGGCCACGCGCGGGAAATCGGCAGGAATACCGAGCCAGGTGCCAACTTAGTGCGCCCAGGAAGTACCTTCACTTTCATCTGTTAAAGAAAGTGGCTGTTTTTTTTCTGTGACGAATGTGGAATTCGGATTTAGTTTCACTTTGATCATATATCCTTAACGCGCAAGATACAATAGCCATGCAAGTCACTATAACATGTCTTTTCTAAGATGGCATGGCAGAGGCACAACTTCACATATTGTCAGGTTTAACTTTTTTGGCAGTTGTCACTTTTTTGGCAGGTGTCATTATTTTGACAGGTGTCATTATTCTGACAGGTGTAACTCTTTTGGTTTGTGCTCACCAGTAATCCTTCGAGTTCGGTCTCATTTGCCTGTGTTTAATCTGTGTCAAAAAGTAACATCTGTCAAACATAGTTACAACTGTCAAAATTAGTGACACCTTTCAAAAATAGTGGCACCTATCAAAAAAAACAAAGTTGTATTATGTGAAGTTAGAAAAGACATTTGCGAGTTAAAAATTACTAGGTATAAAAATGACTGAATGATATAAAAATATAAATATGACTAGGTATAAAAATGTCCGGATATAAATATGACTCATCCAGTCGTTTTTATACCTATAAATTTTTATACCCAGACATGATTATACTAAGACATATTTTTAGTCGAAATCGGACTATTTTATATCTAGTAATTTTTCTTTTCAGACATTATTTGACTATCTCTTTATTGCGACTATCATGGCTATGCTGTTGCCTCTGCCACCTCATGCGAAAATAGTTATGTTATGGTCCTTTAGATCCACACCTACAACTTGCCATTTCGTCATTACATTTTTGCGCCAATTGGACAACTTCATATTATGACAATGTGCATAATGGCAAGTTCCCACATTGACAATTTCCCAATTTGACAACTTCCCAATTCGACCACTTCCCCTTTGGACCACTTCCCCTTTGGACCACTTCCCCTTTGGACCACTTCCCCTTTTCGACAACTTCCCATTTTGCCAATGTTTTCTGCGAGTCAAGGGCGAATCGAACGGTCCGTCGATCAATACCTACACGGTAATAAACCTATATCGATCAAAACCCACTTTTTATTCTCCCTACATAGTATTAGGACATCATCGGGAAAAGACATTGTAGCAAAATTCCAACTTTTTCAAAAGTACAGTCGTTTAATAAAAATTAGAAATTTAGAAAAAAAAAATTATGAACCCAAAGCGTTACACAGGAAAAATAAAATAATATTGGTAACTTAAATTACTAAAAACAAAATCAAAGTGTCCACCTCCTACTTTTGATGAAGAATTTGTTTTCTAATTTTTACGATATTATTTAAAAACTGTATGGCTGTAAGGTTTCCTTCCTGAAGTGACCTAACTTCATTTTTCTGCATCTTATCAAACTGTACATGACTCTGTTTCTGTACATGAAAAGTTTCTGATGGCCATATCCTTTACTTTACGCATGATGTACAAAAATAATATTAACGTTGCTTTGTGCGGAATGCGGCACTTAAGACGTCTATGCCAGCTTTCCATACCATTGTTGGTGCGGTGCCTCTCTGTCGCACAACAAATTAAGGAGAAAGACTTAGCCCACTGTTTTTCATAATATTTTATAAACTTCGCAGTTTTTTCATCTTTTGCAGCTTGGTCCATTATAGATTTCCAACCAGCGTCTACGAAAGCAATGGGCAGAAGGGGTAAATTTGTAGTTAACCGTATGGTTTTATTACTGACTTTTATATCATTGCCTTTCTTCCACACGGCATGGTTGTAGTGATAAAAGCAGCCAGTTAATTCTGCCTGAGGGAACACTATTTTTAAGGCATTCGAATTTGTTCATATTTAGACCAAGTTTGTCTTTTATTAGCGCAAAAAACCTTCGATATGTGACTTCGATTTTATTGGGCAGTAAGGCGTATATGACGGGAACGATATTAGTGTACTCTGATGAACTGTTTAGATTCATATGAATGGAAAACATTTGGAAAAACGGTTTTGGACACCTTTTGAACGTCCCGTCACAAAAGAAACATTTGTTCCCTGAATGTTTTATAGCTTTTCTTGAGGTTTTCGAACAAAACACCAATATTTTTTCCTCTTCCCCATCATCTGCGACTAAAAAATCGGATGCTAGCATTTTTAGTATAACCACATCGGCTAAATTATCAAATTCTGTCTTCATAACACCTAGTGCATTTTCCGGGCTCTATATAAGCTGTCTTTCTTTTCTGTCTAACATGTCACTAATAAATCTTTTGAAGCTTCTTGTACATGTTTTTCGAATATTGTTTTCACCGGTTCCATGTTGCAAACTGCTTTTCTAACAGCATCCATGATCAACGAGACTTCATTTTCTGCATGTTGTAATTCACAGCGGGGGGAACCTTGCCTCAAAATCTTCGTCCTGTTTTCATCAATTCTCACTGTTGTTGAGCACTCACTTTTATCCACCCATCTCCACAAACTTCCGTTTTTGTTATACATTGCGAAATTATAGCGATGGCCATTATGCAATAGCGCCTCTTTTCCTTTTTGATTTGTTATGAATTTAAGATCTTTGTACATAATTATCAGAGAATTAATTGTTAATGTTTAGAATGTTTATACTCGCATGTGAACCGCATACTTCTACATGACTGTAGTTTTAGCAGTGCTTGATTCTTCTATTGTTTTGAAGTGTCCAGTGAGGCAATTGCTACATAAAAGTATTTGCTTGCTTACTGTACCTATTTTGAAAAAGTTGGCATTTTGCTACAATGCCTTTTCCCGATGATGTCCCAATACTAAGTAGGGAGAATAAGAAGTGGGTTTTGATCGATATAGGTTTATTACCGTGTAGGTTTTGAATGTTTTGATCGACGGCCGATCGAAATACCCTTCAACCTTTCCCTAATTTCACTATGAAACAAACGTGGGCTTTTTCGAACAGTAGATAATAGTTAACAGAAACTGACTTCAATCAAAAGCTATGGTGCTATATAGGCTATATAGCCTTTTTGGACAGAATAATTTAATTCTTTCAGGTATGTCTTCATTTGCAAGAATGGATTTCATAGCTATGTAAGTCACCATAACCCTTTAGGTCCATTTTTGACAACTTGCCAATTCGACAACATTTCAGCTGTGAGTTCAGGGTGAATACCCACTTTACTTAACCACCCTTCTCTCTCTAGGAAACTCTATGGGGCTGCCCACGAGTTAACCCCTTATGTAGTAGGCATGCATAATTTTTCATCGGTTTTGGACTTTAATATCAAGCCATAAGGTTGACAATATGACGGCATATGCCGTCATATTTTCAATATATATATATTGCTTCTGTCACATAAAGGGTTAAAAGGTAAATGTAAGCAAAATGTCGATTTGGGAAGTGGTCGGACCTGGAAGTGGTCCAAATGGGAACGTCTCATTGTCACAATGAGAAGGGGTATGAATATATATTACAAACCTAAAGGATTTATAGCATTTAACCTTCGACGAGCATGGTGTGGTTAGATGTGCACCTTTAAAACGCTCAGAACATTCCAATCCAAATTGTTTTTGTCATTTTTTTATGCGATTGTCCTTTTCCAGATTTAACTGAAGGCGCCAAGGGAATGACTCTCTCGGAAGATAGCGAGAAGAATGAGAAACAGGTACACATTTTTTCGATTTAGAAGAAATCCAACTTTTACCTTACGTGTACGCGAATAAGAGAAAGAGAAGGTGGCAAGATGGCTTTTCTCGAATTTTTACGAATCATAGAGCTTAAAATGTTATTGTGGCTTATGTTTGCGACAGCTTTGTGTTTAGCATCTCATGGACAATTTACCGTGTCACGTTTCAGCGTATGGATCTGTTCTACGCGTATCTGAAGCAACGCGCCGACGCGTCCGACGTCACCGGTACTAAGGCGTGCACCGAGATTCTGAGCGAGGCTGAACGGTAATTATAAACTTCAAGCTTTCAAAAACATGTCAAATACAGCTTAAGAGATTGGTTTGGGATCTGTGGGGGCCGTTACAGGTTATCCTAAAGAATAAAGATATCTTCAATTCTTAGCGTTAGAGCGTTAGAATAAAACTAGTTATTATTCTCAGAAACAGCGACGACAGTTTCGATCGTTGCGCTTTTTTTTGTGGATCGTCGTACGGAAAATTGTTGAGTAAATTCGCATTCGACCATTATGAGTGTTGTGACATATCGTTCGTTTTCCTCGTTTTCCTCAGCCTGGAAGTGAAGTCGAAGGCGCCGCTCGTGGTGATGGAGCTGCTGGTGCGGCCGGCGTCGCTGGCGGGCGACGTGAAGCGGCACCGCGCACTGCTGCTGCGCTTCACGCACGGTGACGCACGCGCGCAGCGGGCCGCACTGCACGCGCTCGACGCGCTGTGCGAGGAGCACGCCGCGCTGCGCACCAAGGTGCCCGCCATACTGAAGGTGGGTGGACTTGCTTGAAGCGGCACCGCGCGCTGCTGCTGCGCTTCACGCATAGCGCTATTCTATTTTATCCACAGTAATTCATTATGTTCGGAACCAAAAGTAGTGATCGATTCCGTGACCGACTTAGTTCGCGCCGTAGAGTAGTTTTTGAACGCATCCTTCATGCCTTGAGGAATTCTGTAACACTTTAAAACCGGCAGGCCGGCCATTTCGTCCGTGGCTCGCTGAGAGGCTGCGTGTGTTTATTGTGCTCCTACTGGGTGACGTCTTTATAATGGCAGTTCCGCTATTTCGTCCGTGCACGATGTATCACCGTCGTTAGAGATCCTCACGGCGGTTGAGTATGTTTCTAGTTGTCTTATGGGCCTGCAGCGTGACTGCTGCCTTGAGGAATTCTGTAACACATTACATTCGTGCCAGACTAGGCGCCAGCATGGGCAAAAGAAATCTCTCCTCGAGTCTTTTTATTTTCGATGTTGTGTTGTGTCGTAGGATTTAAGGAAAAGAACTCGCTTTATGTAGCTTAAGTCCTCACTTTCGCTCACACAACACCATACGACACTACTATAAAAGCAGCCTGGACACATGGACAATTTGCCTCGTTCACCGCCGTAGAAATGTGTGCTATATGCTACGAGATTAATTGCGTTAGCCTGGCAGCGATCATAACAGAGTACAAATAACTGAAAGCAATCCTTCCTCCAGCTGCTATACGACACGGACATCGTCGAGGAGCGGTCCATCATCGAGTGGTGCGCCAAGCCGTCGCGCAAGTACGCGTCGCGTGAGGTGGCGGCCGACGTGCGTCGCCGCGCCGCGCCCTTCGTCGAGTGGCTGAAGGAGGCTGACGAGGAGAGCGACGACGCGCACACTGGCGACGCTGACCGCCACGAGGACATCGAGGTACGTCATACGTTACATACACGTCCATATACACACAATACAATCTTAATCATAGTTTATTAGTTTTGCAGCCGAATATTCTGGAACATTTGACCGAATACCGAATAATAGAAAAAGTGACAGAATACGGAATAGTTGCCGAATATTAGTTGCGTCTCTAATAGATGTGGTGGATACCAATCTAACGCAATACATTTGACTGTTAGTCAAAACAGATACTTTTTAGGAACTGTCAAAACGGTAATTTTGTAAAAATGACAGCATGTGGCGTCATAGTCAAATGCTGTCTTTTTAACACAAAATTGAGTTTTTAAAATACAACTGCTGGAAACATACAATTCTGATATATAGGTTCAGCTGGAGACACGTTTCTAGATTTATTGGACTACCTTGTCAAATATTGTATTGTTCTCGTTCGTCAGATCGAGTACTCGGACCGCGCCGGCACGACGCCCATGAAGGCTCAGCTCGCCACCGCCGCCGCTGCCGCCAAGCCCAAGCCGGTGGAGGACGACGGCGGCGTCGACGTCGACATCGACGCCATATAGACGCCGCACGCAGGGGGGACTTGTCTGCACTGTTAATGTACACCACCGACAGATATGACGCAAGTTATAAGATGGAAAAACCAAGTAGCGTGATGTCTAACTACTACCGTTTCTTTTAGTACCGATTACAAATGACGTATCGAATACCGGATAAGAACACGGTGATTAATTATGTGCCTGTATTTACTCATTGGTTCAGTTGACTTTGCATTGTACGATATGATTTTGTCATCGGTGAAGATCATGACTGCATCTCAACAGCTTTGTCGGTAAATCTCACTGAAATTTACTAAAACTTGGTATAAAAATTATTGAGTTTCTTTCATTAGTGCACAGAAATAAAGAGAATAAAAAGCTGGAACCGCATGTTTAGGCGAAGTAAAATGCATTTAATAATACAACTATCAGCTCCTGTGAAATGTTTAGATAAAATCTAAAGAAATAATAGTAGAATTAACCCGTAATAGACAAGTCCCGACTTCTCCTATCCGACTAAACTCACGTAAGACCCCGTGGCTGTTAGCATTACTCTGATAAAATGTGGTTGTTACATCCTAAATATAAAATAGATCTAAATTCAATGTTAGCTCACCCGGTCCCGTAATCACTTGATGTAGAGAAGTAACCTATTTACAAAATTTTGCGAAACACTTGACAAATAATTTATTGTGAAGAAAAACCTATGGCGTTTCAGCTGGCTGATATGATGTTTGTGTTCAATGCATGAATAAGTACTGTATGGAATAAACAAGGTGTTTCATAGGTTTTTGTAAAATAGGCTTCCGATGTTTAGGTTAATTATTACAACTATAGACTGCTGATACTGGATTAGCTATTAGTAAGGGCATGATATTTTGCAATACAATTACTCCAGCTTTCCTTCATATGTACGTTCTTATACAATGTAGATATTTTAAAACTTTAGATTACATTATTTATTTTAGTTCGCAATATTCTTATCTAATCTCGCGGAAAATATCATTAGCAAGTGATCTCCCAAATTATGTTTTCTGTCACGGATTAAGCTGGTCTTGTATCTAACTTGTTTAAATGAAATGTGAAGACATGGTCACAAATCTAAAGAATGTTAACTAGAAAATGTGTCAGCAATATGAGTAAAGTAAATAGATACAGTACCCTTACTGTATCTATTTACTGGGTAAAATGAGTTCGTAATGAAATAGTAAACATTTAATATGAAATATATGTACTATTTAATAAATGATCGTTAGGATAATTGCTGTTTCGACTGGGAACATCGTCTGACTGACTGGACGTTTGTATTAGCGCGGTGTTGCTATTATCAACGTTTTCGTCTTATTCGATGTATTCAATGGATACGTTCGTTGCCTCTTTACTATTATATTTGTATATGTAATTTATGTTAGTTTATTTCAATCTAGACACATTAGATCGTGTTGCTTTTATGCGGAACATAGGGATATGAGATATTCTCTTAAGACACTTTCAAGCGGCTGTTCTCGCTGTTTTCGGGTGGAATAAGAACACGATGTTTCCTCGTAACTTTACTATATTGTAATAGTTATTTTAAAATTGCCATCAGACAATTTTTATTAGATATTCGTTTTGTATTCAATAAATTTGGATTCTGAAAACTGCTTATTATTTTTCCATTCTTTATTCAGCTGACATTGCTGAGTGCATAATAAAATATTAATTATTCGGTTTAGATTAGCCTTACATTGACATTTGGTATATATTATGTTGAATTAAAAGATTACATGGGTATTGTATATTTATATTTTGAGCGTGTGTAAATCATGACAATTTAATAATAATGTTATAGAATCACTTTATAAGATCAAAGGATATATTTTTTCTCGTTAAAACAAATATATTGTTTACCAATATAAGTTTTGACTCCCAAATATGTTATGTTCATCAAATTTAGTATCCCTTTGTAGGTTCACAGAACCGTAAAGGTTGTTTTAGGTCACTTCCTGTCTGAATACTAAAGTTAAATTTGTTACAGTAAGTACAAAATATTCTAATATTTTACATAAAAACCTTTAAGGCACGAAAACATACATAACGAAGGCACATTATAAGACTTTATAATAAAATATTGCTTTGCAATACATAATATCATGCACATAACCATCCTAATATATGTTAATAGCTTAAATATATCTAAGATGTATAAATGCGAATCCGGTATTAGCCGGTCCGGCCTAGACCGGGCCGAGACATTTTCGCAATTTAAATATAGCTATGGGGCGCTTTTTGATATCCACTGCACGTAACGAATATACCGCATAGCTCTGTTCCGTGTCGGCAAGGCCAGAAAACATTTGTTCCGTTTGATTTTTGAAAGGTATACCTGAAGCCAATTTTATTGGCGCTTGGGAGGCGCATGGGAACAACAGAGATGCATTCATGGATGAGAGAGATGGTAGCTTTGCTCAGGGCGCCAAGATTCCTAGCGATGACTATGCCCTATATCCGTAGAATAGAAAATTCTTATTCGGAAAAATTACGAAATTCTCGGCCAGTCTTGGTCGGACCTTAATTATTATCCATTTTTATAGGCCTAGCTAGTGAATGAGCCTGCCCCTTTTCTATTCCATTTTCGTAACCAGTTGCGTATTGTCGTAACCATATCGTAGAATTGGCTATATCATGATATCGTCTGCCGTGGTTGAATTGGAACTTTCATTGAACGAAGAAATATTTGAGGGCAAAATACTGCGGTAGCTTAGGTGAAGACTAAATGTGACTTATGCACAATAGAGTGGACAATCCCACAGCTCTGCAAAGCTGTACCTTATCGGCTCCTAGATGCTACGCAATGTTGCGCTCTCGGCCGCTTTTTGCGACGGGTGTGGCCCGTACAGAGCATGCTCGACACGCGCCCACCTTCCAGGCACTGACATTGCTGAATGCGTGTATCACTCAGTACCCGGAAACTGATATTTTTGGTATGCGCCTTTGGCAATTTATTCAAATAGTTATTAAGTACCTTAACACAATTCTATTTACGTGTGAGAAATTTATTGATAATTAGTTTTTCACAATGAACTTGCTTTAATTTAATTTGTTGATTTTAATTTAATTTGTTATTTTATAAATTGTATTGCTATATTATTGTATTAATTAATATCTCTATTTCATTGTATTATTACTATTCACATGTGTTGGTGCAAACTGTAAGTGTGATTTATGGATTAATAAAGAAATCTAAATCTAAAAAAAAATCTAAATCTAAAGATGGCGAGCACACACAGCGAGGCCCCCGAATAGTCTTCGTGTAAGTTCGACATCTATATCACAAAAAACACCAGTTAGTATTGAATTCAAATGCTTTAAAAATACATGTATTCCTGAAATTTAACGATGAATATCACGATATAGCCAATTCTACCGATTATACTTATATAGATAAACAACCATGACTAGAGTACAAACATCCGTTCTCATCAAACAAACATTTGCCCCCACCGGGACTCGAACCCGGGACCCTTGGTTTCGTAGGCAGCGTCACTGCCGACTCGGCCATTCGGGTCGTCGAATACAGCTACGACATTTACACAGATAATTATATGAGATATCTGACATCTATTAAAGAAGTAAGAACTAAATTATTTACAGTGTATCTTAAAAACTAGCAAGTGGAGATTGATCGGGGTCAAATAATGCACGAATATAATCATATTCTGATTTAAAAAAGATAGTGGAAATAGAGACAATGGTTTTGGTGATCTATCTCTACATTCTTAGAGCAGCTTATTCATTCATAACAGCAGCTTTATTTTCAATCAGCGCTATAAGTAAGTGATAATTGAAAATGTAAGTTATTGTATCTGTGGTTACACCTTTGAGTTTTTTATGGTCAACGCACCGGTTACAGACTATTAAGCTGAGATACACGAAGCCAGTGGCGTTAGCGCCAGTTCGCCAGTCCAAGCCAGCAAAATAATGGCAGCCAATGGCTGGGAATGAAACTGTTCAAATGAGGCCAATATCAAGCTAGCACTGGCCTCGTGTAAATCTAGCTGAACACGACAGTTCATAGCCGTTAACCTTTTGACCGCCATACATCAAACATAAAATGTGTCATTCACTCGCCAAAAATGTTGCTATGCTTTGCAAAATACAACTCAATGAATACGAGATAAGGTCTCTTAATATTAAATTTGTATCGGCTATAGCCGACGTGACGTAAATGGCGCGACTTTCAGTTGTCGGCCAGTACCGACTGGGACGGACAAAAGGTTAACCTAATGAGATAACTCGACTTAGCTCTTTGGGTGTTCGGCAGAACCAGAATGAAAATATACGTATTACAATATTACGCTAGTGGTTTTTAGCCATTTTGCTGGACTGCGGACACTGCTATAGCTCCATTCACAGTGGGAGTAGCAACACTAAAGGAAGTGATGAACACGTTGACTATGGTGACGAGGAAGATGCCCAGTATCGTCATGTTATTGATCTTGTCCGCTTTGCAGATGTCCTTCTCGTCTTTCACGTTGTACCGGCTGTTCATGATCAGGCCTACGCCTACGCCGATCTGTTGAGATGAGAGACATCTTATGTAGAGCCTAAAGACACAGCTTGATCACTATAAAAATAAATAACCGGACTGCTTTTTCTTTCAATACCACCTGCAAACTTGTGAATGGCACCTGGTTACGTACGTGGAGTATGGGAGTAGCCGCACCAATTATTTTGTAAACTACATTTTACGATCTAAAATTCAAGCTTGACGTTTCAATAAAATTATTAGCCAATGGCACTCCCACAACGACTATACACACTTAATAGACATGCGCACTTTAAATATTTTCAAGGAACAGAGAGTTATGCATCTTTTTGTTCAGAAGAGTTTAATCACTCTTTTACATCTTTAAATCCCAAATAAATCACTGATCGAAATAGTAGTTTATGTTACTGCTACATAATGGAGGGCATTAATACTCGAGAGTGGGAATCGAGCCGAAGAAGGCGAGTTTCATAATAATATCACTCGAGAGTTTTAATGCCTAATTATGTACAGTTACATACACTAGTTTATCTACACACATATCATCAGCTCTCTTTGATGTGTTCAGGAACCGCATGTTTGTTCTGTAGTACCAACTTCACAAACAAACTAGGGGCGGCACGCAGGCGGACGTCGGCGTTCGAAATTTGAATATCATAATATGTAGAAAAATTACAAATTATGGTCATAATGTGTAATTTTTCAGATAATAAATGAGTTTTTACCAAGTAGTTTAACATTATGCTGATCGTAACGTGCGGTTTTTGTACGCAGTAAAGAGGGTTTATGATACTTGTGTAGATAAAGAAATAAAGAATCACTACCTACATCAATACGTCACTTTCTACTGCCTAGTCCGAGTCTTTCTTTAGTTTTTGCTTTCCAGCTAACCTTACTTAGCTACAAGGGTTCTTACATTTTTGTATGGAGACTGGCATAAGTAGCGTTTTATTAAAAATCATTATATCTGCGGCCAGAAATGAAACCGATGTCCATCGATAGAGTAAATTATTGAAACTCATAAGTGCAATTATGAATTTCTAAAACGATATCCTTTGCGAGAAATCGGAGTTCAAAGTGAAAATAGTTGTTTTGAAATTTATAATTACACACATTTGTCTATATATATACCTTTATCTACACACGTATCAAAAACCGCACTTTACTATCAGCTTAATGTTAAGCTTCTTGGTAAAAATCTTTTCTTATCTGAAAAATTACACATTATGACCATAATGTGTAATTTTTCTAGTTTGTCTGTGAAGTTGGTACTACAGAACAAGCTAAACAAGCCACAATGCCGGTCAAACATGCGGTTCCTGAACACACCAAAGAGAGCTTATGATATGTGTGTAGATAAACTAGTGTATGTAACTGTATATAATTAGGCATTAAAACTCTCGAGTGATATTAATATGAAACTCGCCTCTCGAGTATTAATGCCCTCTATTATGTAGCAGTCACATAAACTACTAAAAATAATACTCTATCGATCGACACCCGTTTCATCACTGGCTGCAGAAATCATGATTTTTCGACAGTGAGTATGCTAAAAATTTTACATGCCCTTTAAATGTATACTGATTTTCCTTCATACTTTACAGGCTTAGGACAGTCAACCTAGTCTCACAAATAATTAAAAATATATAAATAGTTTCATGTGGTGTAGTGTAGGTGTACGTAAATTCAAACGGTCATTGCGGTACGCATGCGCAATCTTTGCACAAGAAATCAGCTGTTATTTGCCATCTTGCAAAAACGAAGCACGAACCGAATGCCTCTCGCTCGCACGCGCCCTTCTTCATTTATTCATTTCACGCTTGCATGATTCCATCAATCTTATATGAACCGTAGTGTTACGGATTTAAAGATGTATTTGGAAAAACTATGATTTACTTAGTGAATGCTTCTTTTGGAAGGATATACATCTTTTTTATGTATCACTCCTGCGTTACAGCTGTTTAATACATATGTACATACGCTCGAAAAACATTACCCTCCTTGTGCAGGCGGGTAAAAAATTTACCATCCTAATCAAAATTATCACCGACAAGATCTGCCTGTCGATTCTATAAAATCGATCACTCCACTTCACCCTCACTTCACTACACTTTGACAGATAATGTATGAGATGAAGCGAAGTGAAGGTGAAGTGAAGTGATCGGATTTTAAAGAATCGACAGCCTGTTAAGAGAGGTGGCGCAAACCGCCCCTGAAAGTGGCATGGCTAGCATAGCAAGTGGGGTGAGCAGTCATATAATATCTATAGGCCTATCTTACAACACTATTGCTAAACGTTGTGTGCAATTTTATAACGGTTCCGTATTTTACCGTACTGAACCATCACAGGATCACACCTCGCCGAATCTCCGAAGCTAGTGAGCCTATTTTTTTTATTACCTAATATAGATAGTTACAGAAAAATAATTAATTATTGAGAAATGTTTAACAATGTAAAAAATATAGTTTCTCAAACTGTATCGTGCATGTCAAATAAAAGGGCTTGTTGCCAGGATCACAATTTTCATAATTTTGAAATACTGTGTTAAAAAGTTAGTAAAGAAAAAAGACAAAAAAGAACATTCCCACCCCCACTTCTCCGAAGGATATAAGGATCCAAAAAATATATACTTAATATAGGTATTTACCTAAAAATTACAGGACAAATAAATATAAATATGTTTTAAATAGATGAACCAAAATTAAGGAAAAATCCGTTTTTTGTTCGATGGTACGGAACCCTTCGTGCGCGAGTCTGACTCGCACTTCGCCAATTTATTAAGCAACATGTTTATATGTATACCTGTAGTATAATGCTGAAGGTAATAAACACCAGGCTGGGGTAGTAGTAAGGGTGGTTTATGGAAGACTCCAGGACGTATCTCAGTTGATTGGCGTTGGCAGACAGCAGGGCTAGGTCCATCATACCCTGAGCCAAGTTCTTCTTCTGTTGGTACGTGTTCACATCTGGAATCTGTGGAATGGAGTAGTAGGTAATAATTTGAACCCGGAAAAAAATAAAGATCAATATTTTATGTTATCATGAACAGCCAACTGCGTGAGATGCGTTTCTGACTATTTCATTTCGAAGAACATTTTGTTATTGTTGCCTACAATGATATGAACCTACACTAAAATGTGTGGTTTGGAAATAAAATCGTATAACAACGATGGTTAAAAGGTTGTTTAAAGTTCTCACTTCTACGATTATTACATCCCACAGCTCCCATACCAAAGGATCTACTACGTGTTAGATAAGGCGTCTCAGCCCATTTAATTGACTACGTTATCTTAACTGATCAAATGCAGTCAGCAGGACAATGAGTAACACGTCAAGCGTTTAACCCCTTAACGCATGGCCTTGCCCGAAATAGATCGGGTTTTTCAACGTTATTGCTTGATATCAGAGTTCAAAACCTATAAAACCATAAATGGGTTAGTATGTGGTAAAAGACCATGCTTGCTAATCGTATTTTATGGCTATCTGCAGAAAGACGAGAATGAGAGGGTGAGAATTGATAAAAAATATAATAATATATAATTGGCTAAAAGTGGGCTCAATTGTTCCACCGCCACCTCGTATGGGAAAAGTCGTAATGCTTTGTTTTGTTTGTTAAAATTGAAAAAAGTGTTCGCCTCACTCATAACTACTATACAGAGTCTATCTAAGTTTGTTATGCATTTAATCATTTTAATTTCTGATGTCTCGCTTTTATTCGCCCTCCCTCTTCCAAAGTACGTAAATTACTTGTGTATCAGGAAGTGGCCTTTCTCTTTTAGCAGTTAGGTACATATACATATAATTATCATTATCATACACATCACAATTCAAGCCGTGCAATCGTCCATCAAACTACGGGGTTTCTGGGGTGGCAGATATATATTTTCAAAGTTAAATTAAAAAAAAACTAACTATTTCACATATTTATAGTTTTAATTAAAGTACTGAAACACAGTGCGGATTTCATTTAAAAATAAAAGCCTAATGTAAACCCTCGCGGTAACACACATCATTCACTAAACTGAACACTAAAATTTCGCGAAACGGCTCCGCGGGCAGACTCTGCGATCGACAGGTCTCCATGGTTTTTGGCATTCTTGTTGACCTTGGACGGCAATAAAAATGGGTACAGAACGTTGAAGAGACCAGTACAACACTGGAAAAATTAAAACTTGGGCAAATAAGGTCACCAGGAACGCCAGAAAACGTGGTGTCCATCGCAGAGTCTGCCCCCGAGCCGTATTGCGAATTTAGTGAGTGCCGCCGCGCCGCCGCCCCGCGAGGGGTCACAATCAGACGATATAAATTTAAATATAAACCTGCCGCCAGAGACCCTGTACCAAACATGACATAAAGCCACGCCGCGCTGTGGGACAGATTTAGAATTTGCGCAAATACGTTTTTTTCACATATCATTATTTTCTTTGTGGGAATCGATAGTCCTAAGTAAGGCGATCACGCCGTTTTCCATAGCCACTATTCTTCCCACGTTAAATGTACAATTATAATAGGTATGATTCCATTCAAATATTATTGACAATATGTCTATATATAGTATAATAAGCACATTGGTGTTTCCTGAAATACATTTGAATGAATACAAAAACTTACGACAGTGATTACACCAGGGGATATTGGTCTATCATCGGCTTCACCAAGTCTGTTGTGCAGCCCATTGATAATGTACCCATCTGTGAAATAAAACACATAAGTAGAAGTAGATATTGGTTAAAAAAGGTTGTCAGATTCATCATCAAAAGGCCAACAGTGACTACACCGTCTAATTCCTGCTCAGAATGATGACCGTAATAACCCCCTAAAACGAATACTCCTTTTTATGAAGTCCTGGATAACACATTTTGGAACTGTATGCTAAACTTTTCTACGCGTAGACTGTTGTTCAATTCTTGTATTTCATTGGCACATCTATTTGTAAACCTCTTGTAAACAAACCTCGGGTAAAGCGGAACATTTTATTAAGGTTTATTCCATTGTTGCCACAGTCTCCATTTGCGACACTTTTTTGGCCTCTTTTTGCAACGGTTGTATTTAATTATTTTATTTATTCAGGTAATCAACAGCGTTACAGAAACAGAGATATCCTTAAGATAAACATCAATTGCATAGCCAATAATAGATAATCCCGAAAAGATCCTTTTAGAGACATACTTTTAACAAGTAAAATGCGATGAAACTGACTATTAGGTGCAAAAAAAGACATTTTATGCTTCCATTCTATTAAATTAATAAGTAATATATGCTTCCATTCTATTAAATACATATACAGTGGTGGTAATATAATTAAGAACGCTTATTTGAAGAGAAGATTTTTTCAAACTTACAAGTATAACTATTTACATGTATTTGTTTGTATTTCTTTCGGAATCGCAAACCTTTTTCATACTACATTCATTGATACACATGATTGGCTAAAAATAAATGGATAAACTATATACATTAGATCTGAACCTAGTATTACTACTTACTGGCTGGTCAAGTAATTAAGAACGCTGAATATTATTTTTTTATTCAAATTTAAATAAAGAAAACTATGGTTCTGTGGTTCATTTCATTTCATTTCATTTCATTTATTCATCGCTTACATGTGGTATACATATGTACAAGTACAAGATGTCAAGATTAAATTTAGTCCCAGAACATGCGCCCTGCAAGGGCATTGCAATATTATTCTTTTTTACTTAGGTCTAAGGTATCAAGGCATGGCTATTATATTTTATAATATATATATCTGTGGTTGTAGGTTCGTATAATTTTGGCGCCATTAAGTGTTGTAAATCTTAAAGGTGATTGCTTCATATGAAAACAATGGAGAAAAATAAAAGTTGTGATAAATCTACAAGGGAAGTAATAATAAAACTTCGCGGTAAAAATTGGTCGATAAAAAGATTCGACCATGTTTCTCAATATCGCAAAGAGTTGGGTTGGATTCCAATTCGTCGTCGCCGAGAAACTCATATTCTCTCTTATCTTTTCAATATATTGAAAAATCCGCGCTACCCCAGCTACCTTCGAGACCGCTTTGAGTATCTCTTTTCAGGAGATCGGCACCGGAGATCTCACACGGTCTCACTCTTAGCCACTCCAAGGCATAGCACCTCGGCATATGAGCATTCGTTCAGGCTGCAGGCGAGGCGGTTCGACTGTGGAACGCACTACCTAGCACTATAAAAGACTGTCCCTCTCTTGTCTCCTTCAAAAACCGGGTAAAAGAGCACTTCCTTTCTCTTTCGTGAGAGTTATATATAGTATTACACAGACAGGTCATAAGTTCTGTCACACAATAAAAACTTTTGAATTTAGAACGCTGGCCATAAAAAAGTTTATTAAATTCGAATTTAGAATTTTTCATGAAAATAAAAATGTGTACTTTTTAGAATTTTCCTCATTTTTAAATATGGATGGACACATAAAGATGACCGTGTCGCAGTTATTGCGTTGCATCGTTGCGGTTACGCGCCAATTCAGATTTTCGACTTACTGAAAAATTTGAATAAAGATTCGTTTATCGTACCATAAAACGATACAATGAAGATTCTAGTGTAGATGACAGGTCAAGAAGTGGTCGCCCTCGCTCTGTTAGGACTCCAGCAGTGATAAAAGCTGTGAAGGCGCGAATTCAAAGAAATCCCATACGTAAGCAGAAACTGTTGGCCCTTCAGATGGGGTTAAGCAGGACCACGGTGAAAAGGGTGTTAAATGAAGACTTAGGGCTTAGGGAATATCGAAGAAAAACAGGACATCGTTTGGACGCTCGTTTAATGGACCTGAGACTGAAGAGATGCCGCGCTTTGTTGAAGCGGTACGCGGGAAAAAAGCATCGGGAAATTCTTTTTTCGGATGAAAAAAATTTCACCGTGGAAGAGAGCTACAACGAACAAAATGAAAAGGTGTACGCACACAGCAGTGAAGAAGCGAGCAACCGTATTCCGCGTGTCCAACGAGGTCATTTTCCATCCTCGCTCATGGTTTGGTTGGGAGTCTCTTGTTGGGGCTTAACTGAGGTACATTTTTGTGAGAAAGGCGTAAAAACGAATGCAGTTGTATATCAAAATACAGTCCTCAAGAACCTTGTGGAACCTGTTTCTCATACCATGTTTAATAACAGGCACTGGGTATTCCAACAAGATTCTGCGCCAGCTCATAGAGCGAAAAGCACACAAGACTGGCTGGCGGCGCGAGAAATCGACTTCATCCGGCACGAAGACTGGCCCTCCTCCAGTCCAGATTTGAGTCCATTAGATTACAAAATATGGCAACACTTGGAGGAAAAGGCCTGCTCAAAGCCTCATCCTGATTTGGAGTCACTCAAGGCATCCTTGATTAAGGCAGCCGCCGATATTGACACGGACCTCGTTCGTGCTGCATTCAAAATCGCGGGGGTCATTTTGAATAAACTTTATTACCATAAGAATCTATGTTTTATTAAGTTCATTTTGCTATATAAATGTTTACATAAATAATAAACATGTCTAAATTATTTCATATTGCACATGTGACAGAACTTATGACCTGATTATGTATATCATTATAATATATAAACTATATTTGCAGGTATATGTATGTATTGTATTTAGTAGTCTGGTATGTAAGTATTTTATTTTCCGTATTTTATATTATATATGTATTTTGGTATAGATTAGATATTAGATATATTGTACACTGCCTACCCTTTCATGTTACATTTCCCTTTCATGCCTTGGTTTGCTGGAAGAAATATCTTTTTAGAGATAAGCTCGCCTTTGTACATATGATTTCTCCTAATATAACCTTTTAAATTTAATATGTGTGTGTGCAATAAAGAATTATGAATTATGAAAGATAGCCGACCATCTGCAATGCTCAAAATAATGGTTTTCCACGATGTGAAGCATTTTGCCACGTAACAAACGACTTGAAATGTTCCCCGTGTAGCTAAACAGAGAAAGTCATCGGGTTGATGATCGATATATCGTTTGTTTGGCAAAACACAAATCCTTTTAAAGGGTCTAATGAGCTGAGAAAAGAATATTTTGGTGAAAACAACCCTTCAGCAATCTCGGCACGCACTATGCGAAGGCGTTTGGTAGAAAAAAATATGGATTTTTTACTATAGAGAATAAATAAAATTTGTAAAAAAATGTAAGCAATTTATTCTTTAATTCTAATCCCGTTTGCTCTATTCATGGGGCAATTTCATCATAACATAACTAGTTACTTCTAAGAAGGAACATACATGACATAATTAGATACAAATCTGGAACTTCAAATCGTTCTTAAATGACCACAACATGTGTAATTTGTTTAAATAGATTTAATAAATAACTTTTAATTTAGATGGCTTCCTTTTGCCATGATGTCAAAGTACGGTCAAGTTCAAAAGTTTTATGTGTGCAAAACGAGTGCAAAAAACGGGTCCATATTGGCTCATCTAAAGTCTAAGTTCCGAAAATGGTCTTACTAACGATTTGTACTCCGAATGATCACTCTTCCTAAAATGTTGGTGCCTATTTTTTCATTCATGCAATTTCTAGTACTACCGACGAAGATCATAACACTCTGGTTTCCGAATTTTATTATTAAGTACTAATATTACAACTGAAACTGATCAAAACTCCTAAGTGTTTTTTACCATAACGTTGTCATTCATAAACATGTTTTTCATAATATTGTTAAAGCATAAGCAATACTTACCTAACAGTACCATTTGACTTTTGGTTGGTATGTTTAGTTCCAAAGTAGTGTTTTTTGTAGTTTTTACATGTTTTAACCTAACCTAACCTACCTATTGCCCAGATGTTGATTTCGGTAGCAGCACTGACCTAACAGGACCATAATTTGACTTTTGGTTGGTATGTTTAGTTCCAAAGTAGTATTTTTTATAGTAGTTTTTTGCTGTTTTTACATGTTCTAACCTAACCTAACCTACCTACTGCCCAGATGTCGGTTTCGGTAGCGTCACTGACCTAATAGTATCCTATTCTGACTTATAGGTAGGAAGGTTTCGTTCTGAAAACAGTGTTTTTTGTAGTTTTTACATGTTCTAACCTAACCTAACCTACCTACTGCCCAGATGTCGATTTCGGTAGCGACATTGACCTAATTAATTGCAATTATCTTTCATCTGCAAATTTTAGAATAAAAACAATTCTACATAACAAATATATGATTTCGAATAATAGTGTAAAAAACAGTTATTTTGAGAAAATATAGGAAAACAAATAGTAGTACAATAGATGTTTATTGTTACCGACATTATGAAGTTGAATGGTTCGGAATTAATAACATTAGGAACAGAGTAGTTATTAATAGTGATTGTTAGGATGAAAAATTGTAGTAACAAAATTTTCGGAGTTACAATAATCGAGGTAGAAATTTTAGGTCAACTTTGGTGCACCCGCAAAAAACTAATAGTCATAAGAGAGCCAAAGGGTACTCGCAAAATGAAATGTTATTTATTAATGAAATAGCACGCTGAACTTTTGAATTTAGATATTTTTGTAGCAAGAGGAGACTGGCAAAAGTGGAATGGCCCTTTTTATGGTTCCGTACCAGAAAGATGCCAAACAGGACCCTTTTACTAAGCCTCTGCTGTCCGTCTGTCCGTCTCTGTCCGTCTGTCACCGGGCTCTACCGACCGGATCAACCTAAAATGGTAGAGCTGAATTTTTTGCAGAGGGTGTATTTCTATTGTCGCTATAACAACAAATAATGAAACATACGAGTTTTAAAAAATTAAAAGTAGTACCCCAAACAAGAGATTATTTATATGGCCATTTTCTTAGCCATTTCGATTTATTTGTTTATCGGTGAACTAAACTGCATTACTGGACTCTCCCGATATTATCGGAAAAGATCTTTAATTGCGGTTATTGAGTTTTGTGCTTAGTATTTGTAACTAGACGATTAATAATTGCTCATTCAAATTAAAATAAATATTATGTTTTTTATAATATTTGATTTTATTTCTGAAAAAAGTTAGTCCATTTCTATCCACTTCCGGTTTCTTTAAACGGAGTACATCGTTCAATACTTACATACTACATAAACAAAACTCTTTTTCAATGATTCGAAGACCTTGAATGTAGTCCTACCTAGTATTTAATATTTTAGTATTAAATACTAGGTAGGACTAAATGTCGTTTATGTGTTCCACAATGGTATGGAACCCTTCGTGTGCGGGTCCGACGGAGTAGAAACTCGCACTTGACCGGTATTAATCAATTTCGTAGGTTATATAACCTGTCATAAGACAGCTAAAACTTTGAGATGTTTAAGGTTGTTAATTGATCCGTATCTACCTATCTAATTAACGAATAATTAATATACGTAATACGTAACACCTCTCTTCATTATTCATATAACTATCAATTACAATTACTATGATTGAGGGAAGTCACACAAAGGCTGAAAAAACATTATGAACACATGACTTATTTATTGGCCACTTATAGTGCAACATTACTATAAAAACATGATTGGTGAGTTTTATGCCGACTTAGCCGTTTATATTCTCCTTCAATAGTTCTTTGAGCAAATCTTTGTAAGTTTTTCCCTATACCTATGTTTTTTTGCAACAAAAGCAACAAGAACTTACTTTACTGAGGCCAAGCTAGAAACTGAAATTGTGTTTGCTGATGCCTATTGAACTTGCTTATCTTTATAGAGCGACAATCACAAAACTGAAGGACTGGTACTGAATCGTATTACCACCATATAGGCTATGATATAGGTAGGTATGTGACTCATACTTGTTCTTGTAATATTTTCTGTGGTACTGGACGGAAAATACTAGAAAAAGCTAAGAATAGTCTTCAGTAAAGATATTCAGCACATTTAATAATATTTTGAGACCTAAAAACTTAAAAGGACCTTCTTTTGCAAGTTTTATTATATTATTTATTATTGATTTTTAACAAAAGACGAATTTAAAGTTAGTAACTTCAAACAGCACTTGTTTTAATACACCACATCGGAGGAATTGACGTTGTAGTTGTTGTCAGTAAGGGACAGAGCTATTGCGTCAGTCTCCCTTTGCTCTTCTATGCGAAAGCTCTATCCCTACTTACTGACAACAGCTAATACGTCAGTTCCGCTGTTATCGCGCCAACCAATCTGTCAACTGGCAGTTTGACTTTGAACCCGCGTTTAATGGATTAAATTATAGTATTTTAATGTTTTCATCTGCTCATGGTACATTCGGCATGATATACGAGAAAATTAAAGTAAAAAAAATATTCTATCATTGATAAAACAAGTCATACGTACATAACCTTGATATATTGCATGCCTGCTTCTAGTTCAATTTATCTATTCTTCTTAGCATAAACCATCCGTCCATCATTAGTATGGATTACTATGTGATTAAACCATCAAGAATGCTTCGGACATCTGACCAGTTTCATCCGATTTGTAATGCATTTAAGCACCGGGAAGCAAGCAGCATGCATAATAGAGTTTCATTGTATGAGATACTTGTCATGCAATAATTAAACATATATTAGGTGTTTACCTATGAAATCAGCGTTTTGTATGGAGAAATTGAAGGAAACTCAATTTTCAGTACAAACATTTTTGAATTTTTATTAGGAATGACAACAAATACTTATTTTAATAATAAGACAACATTTGGCTCAGCATTTTGAAAAGTGTCAGCAGTAAAAAATATTACGAATCTAATCATGAAAATGGATCACATTTAGGAAGAATTGGTTTTGAAGTTTAAATTTTAGTTATCATACTCAAAATTAAAAGAAACTGTAATATGTAGATTTAAAACTTTGAAATAAACTTTGAAACCATAAATAATTATGGCAATTGCTATTGAATTACACGAATTATGAACTCCTGAATCTGTAAGAGCATTTCGCCAATTTCATAGGAAAGCACCCATTACTTACATGTGTTCCTTGCCTTATTATTATTGAGCTTTCGTAATTGTTTTCGAATTCGAGCCTGATAATTCTAGTAGAACAAGTACCTATTTAAATAAATTTTGCGTTTTGAAACATGATATTTTACCAAATAGTTGTGCCGTTTGTGATAGAAGAATTTTGAAGAAGAAACTTTTTGTTTCAAGTTTTTTTTTATGAATAAATATCCGAATATAAAACAATTTGGAACATATTGATAGTTTGGAATTTTGATTTCACTCTTAAGCCAATTGAAGTTTTTTCATTGCAAAATAGTGCAAATAAATCAACCTTACCAATAAACGACACGTAATAGTAAAAACCAGTTGATTTTAAATATCCAAACAGCCAATCTTTTCATATGAAAAGATTGGCTGTGTATATACACTGGCTTGCATAACTAAGTATCACACTTTTAAAATTGCGATAACTTTTTAAGTAAACAAGATAAACTTTCGAAATAAAAAGGAATCGAAAGAGAGTTTAAGTTTGTACTATAGTTTCAAAGAAAGCCGATAATACTTTCTATAAAAAGTTTTTTATTTCAAATCTCTAACTTCTATAGTTAAGAAAAAAATGAAATTTTAAACGTGTAGTACTTAGTTTTGCTGGCCAGTGTATTTTTAGGTCCGATGAGGCCATAAATTATTCCAATTTCGAACCAACTAGATATTTCTGGTTTACTTTAAACGTCGTTTATTAGTAAGGGGGGCGCATAAATAGTCCAAGTGCATGGCCAACCAACCACCATAGTAGAAGTCTGTCTCATCAAGCCCATGCGAGGGAGTGAGCCATTTACCGTCCTCCGTGCCGACTCCGTCTTCGTGTGTTTGGGCCTCGTCTTTGCCTTCGCTGCCGTTGGGTGTGTCTGGAATAGAAATAGTTTTGTTTATAACCTTTTTGGTTTTGAAGATTCTACGTAACAAAATTCTACATCCTGCGGCATTCACAAGGCAATCTTCATATAAAAGTTTTCGTGTGAAATTCTCCACTTGAAATCAGACAGTTCTTTTATTTTTGCCATGCCTTCTAGATTGAAAGCGTAAGTGTTTTAATTAGTTTAGTTGAGACGCTCTGGAATCGGTCACTGTATCTGACCTGAAGTCTGATCAACAACATGATCTAATAAAAGATAACGCCGATCAAAAGAACTAGCCAGACAAAGTAATGACATATAAAGACTGTGACAGAAAAGTGTGACAAAGGCCAATTTCAGCAGCTTTATGTAGCGTATAATAATAATAATAAGCTTTATTTCAGGTTACGCAAGCTCATGGACATGTGCATTCATCCCATCCTTACCTACGGAGCCCAAACCTGGTCTTTGACTGACGCCCAAAGGTTCAAACTCGGGGTTTGCCAGAGAAACATGGAGCGCAGTATTCTCGGTGTTCGGCTTTTAGACCGGATCCGGAATAAAGAGCTCCCGAACAAAGATAATAGATGTGGCTCAGAAGGCTGCCCAATTAAAATGGGAGTGGGCCGGCCATGTTGCTCGGATGCTGCCGAATAGCTGGGCTAAGAGAGCCACAGACTGGCTCCCAGAAAATGCAAAGAGAAAGCGTGGCCGACCCAGGAAGAGATGGAGTGATGAGTTGGGTCTATGGGACAAGGAGTGGAGGGAGACCGCTCAGGATCGGATAGAGTGGAAGAGGGGGAGAGAGGCCTTTGCCCAGCAGTGGGACATGGTGGGCTCGTAATAATAATAATAATAATTTCAGGTTACGAAAACCCATATCTATACACAGCTTAAGACTAAAGATAAATAATTTATTAAATAAACACAAAATATTATCTAGCCTAGTAACCTTTGGCCAGGAATAACTTTGTGCCACACTTCCCGAGTCAACAACCCCCGCGGGGTCAGCCATTCGGCATGCAACGGGTGCAGAACTTACTCTACACTATTTTGATAATGAAAATGAACCTATGTTTAAGTATTAAATGTCCCAGAATGGCAAATAGACATGATAACATCTGCGGTTTGCATTGTAGGTACCCTAACATACTGATAGCGCCACCACATTACAATAAGGTCAGCGATAATGAAGACCTCAATTAAGCAAACTTAGTAATGAGAATCAACGTAATAGGTATTGTAGGTACCTTCAAACATCACAACCACGAACGTGTACTCATTTGACGCCTATCTTTCAAGAACCGAACTAACTTGGTAAAGGTTTTTTTAAATCTTTATTTAACCCTTTATAGACCTTCAAAAAATGGCCCGAGATTTTTAACCTTATTGATTGGTAATAACACCAAAACTAATGAAATTAAAGGAGTTTGGTACATTTAAATAACCATTTCACTCTATAGTACAAAAACAAAAGCAATGTACAATAAAAGAATAAAAAACCGGCCAAGTGCGAGTCGGACTCGCGCACGAAGGGTTCCGTACCACCGTTCAATGGAAGCGATGGCGTGGAGTGAATAGTTTGGATTTTATACAGCAAAATATTGTTTACAAAGTTATTGGTGCGGTTACTTTAACACTCCATGTACGTAACCAGGTGCATCCATAAGTTTGTATGTGGTATTGTTGTATGGGAGCCCCCTTAAATATTTATTTTATCCTGTTTTTTAGTATTTGTTGTTATAGCGGCAACAGAAATACATAATCTGTGAAAATTTCAACTCTCTAGCTAGCTAGGTTCTTGAGATACAGCCTGGTGACAGACGGACGGACGGACGGACGGACAGCGAAGTCTTAGTAATAGGGTCCCGTTTGGAACCCTTCGGGTACGGAACCCTAAAAATAGCAAACAACTAACTTAAAATGTATGTTGGCTTAGGGCTATACGGACTAGACCATACATATTTTTTAAACATACAAAAATAACATGAAACGAAGTGCACCCCAAGAGCTACGTAAAATATGAAATACGTACCAAAACACCACGTTCGCGCTGGATTTGAACGCAGCTGCGAGAATATGACAACTCAAACTACCCAACGAAGGGGTTATTCCAGTGTTCCTCAAATGCATTGTTTCGAGATGATAAAAATGCCATACATCAGTTCCCGACATCCGGTGGGATTTACACCCCAAGACCTTTCGTATGTCACGAGTTTCATTACTGTTAGTCATTGTTGGTAAAAGTGGGCCCACTTTACTTTATATAATACTGACTACTGTTCTTTGTACCTACAGTATTCTGGCTTCCTAAGAACCCAGAATGCTGTTACAGCCTTTTAGGCCTATAAATAAATTCTGGTAAAGGATTCGTGCCCGCATCATATAACTTGCTAATAAAGGTAACCACAAAAATCTGCATTCGGGTCTTTGCCACCCTATAAAAAATACATGTAAAATGTAACGTTGCCTTTTTAGGCAGCTTCTTTATTTATTTAGCTTTTGCTATAACAAAAAGGCCTGTGGAAAGTCTATTCAGGCTTCTTTAATAACTGATACCATTATTAATGGCAAAATTAATAAATAAAACGGCCGTGCAATCGCCGAAGCCCCTACCTTCGTCTCCTGCAGGTTTCTTGTCTCCAGTCTCCAGCAGACCATCATCGATGCCAGGATATGGAGCCTGATCAGTTGGCTTGTCACCATCGAGGTCATCAACCTCCGGACCTGTCATGCAAAGCGAGAAATGAAGCCCATGGATTTGATGTCAACTACTGTGCTACGGAGAACCCTGGTCATTTGGACTGTGGGAGGGAATCTATTAATGAATTGATGAATTAAAGGGTACCATTTTATGACCACCGATACGATGTCTGTGGTATTGTATTCGAGGCCGTGCTTCCCAAGCGAGAGGTCCCGGGTTCGAATCCCGGCTGGGGAGAAAAATAGAAAACACCAGTGTAGGAAGCACGAATAATTACGCGTCAAAAACTTTGATCGAAGGTCAAAAAAGTATGCGAATTGAATTTACAATGTGATAAGGTTAATTTCATATAAACTCGAATACTTTTTCACTCTGGTATTTATTCCTGCTTGAGCCACAGGTCTTGGATGTTTATATGTATGTGATATCGCTTTTTCTGGTTCTTACGACACAGGGTATTGGGATACCAGGGCTAGAATCAATGTAGTATTTGCCTATTTGTGTGTGTATGTGTATATTTATGTTTATGTATGTTTGATTATTTAATAAAAAAAAGGTTTACCAATATTGAAGAAATTAGTTGTCGAAGAATATTTAGCGTTGTCGAAGGGTCCTTTCGGAGCACTTTAGGAGAAGTCTCTCAAAATGGGCATATTTCAGAATGGGCACTTAGTGAAAAAGAAGGTATGTCCTTAGTAAGATATTGGCTTTAAAGTTGAACTATAATCGTAACCTGAGCGGAGTCAAAATAGAATACGGCTCTAGACTTCGACAGCCTAGGCATAGGTACAAAAAAAATGCCTTAAACTTTTTACGTAATTACCCTCTTCACCGAAGGGTTAATTAAATACTCATTTGGGTCAGAGGGCTGCCACGATTTATCATAGATGTAAAAAAATAAGTGTGGCCCTTAAGTTCTCAATATGATCGTATTGTTAAACCGATACACGGTAGTTATAAAATGTAAGTACTGAAGATGAAGCAGGAAAACGCATGCGATTAATTGGTAAAGCGAAGTAAGTGAGATCAAGATTGACTAGCAATAAGCATGCTGTGTTACGATTATAGGTACCTTAGGTAATAATTAAAAGCGCGTTCAAGTAACAATCAATTGCAGCTAAAAACCGCTGAAGAAAAGGGATGAGGTAGTAAGTAGGTCTATGACCCGGATGAGTAATTGAATATAGAGATAACTTTCAAAGGTACTTTAACTGTTAACCAATTTATATTCATTTAGATTCATCATCATCATCAGCCTCTCAGGGGACCCACTGTTGGGTAAAGGCCTCCTAATAAACACGCCATTCAGCAGCCTTATGGCGTAAGTCGTCTGAGCTATGAACTTCATATTGTAAAAAAATATTTATCTATTAATGTACTACAATGCAATCAACAAATTCCAACAGAGCTGATATAGTAGATTAACTGAATTACGGTTCCATCCGAAAAAAAGTATCAAACTTGGCAAACTTGTAGCTTTTATTATAGGTATATATGCTTCAATATTGAAAAAGGAACATATAATTTTTTCCCTCCAGCCCCCTCCCTCTTTTGTGTCAACGTCATACGTAAAAATCGTGAAAGGATAACATGTCCTTTATTAAAATCGTCAAAGGATAACATGTCCTTTATTAAATTATCTACAAAACAATCTTTGGTTTGATAACACAAAAGAGGAATGGGGATGGAGAGAAAACATATTTTTCAACGTATTTTTTCTTCAATATTGAAGCTAATATAGTAGGTATACTATATGCTACGGTCAAGATAATAATTCGGTTATTATGCATACAAACCGGCTATTATTCATACTTACCAATATCGATGGTTAAAGAAATTTATACAACAAGATTTATCACATTAACCAGTTAGTATATACAATCACCACACGTCCGGTATATAATTAATACTGATTTGCACAGCTAATGTCAAGGGGTGAGAAAGCGAAGCCAAGAGGGCTTCGCTTTCTCACCCCTTGACATTAGTTCTTACATGTTCAACCTAACAAGAAGGATAAAGAGTATCCTTCTTGTTAGGTTGAACATGTAAGAACAACAAAAATACTTAAAACATAAACTTAACCACACATTATAGTAGTTTATGTGACTGCTACATAATGGAGGGCATTAACACTCGAGAGTGGGTTCATGAAACGAGCCGAAGGCGAGTTTCATAATAATATCACTCGAGAGTTTTAATGCCTAATTATGTACAGTTACATACACTAGTTTATCTACACACATATCATAAGCTCTCTTTGATGTGTTCAGGAACCGCATGTTTGACCGGCATTGTGGCTCTGCAGTTTTTTAGCTTGTTCTGTAGTACCAACTTCACGCAGACAGGCGTCGGCGTTCGAAATTTGAATGACAGTACCAAATTCACAGACAAACTAGGAGCGGCACCTAGGCGGGCGTCGGCGTTCGAAATTTGAATGTCACAATATGTAGAAAAATTACACATTATGGTCATAAAGTGTAATTTTTCAGATAAGAAATGAGTTTTACCGAGTAGTTTAACATTATGCTGATCGTAACGTGCGGTTTTTGTACGCAGTAAAGAGGGTTTATGATACGTGTGTAGATAAAATATTTTACACATCTAATAAACATCCTGTGCAATACTGCGCATTTTAGACAGACAATATTAAAAAGAATTTAAGCTATTTATTCTATTTTATTTTTAATAAACCATACTTGATTAAGAAATTAAGAGTGTCTCATTACTTTCACAAAACCCTCTTGGTGAGTATTAATGATAACCGGTTAAAGTAGTTAATCGGACTGATTTTGGCTGTGTTTATTACATTCACCAAAATCACTAGTTAGTATGAATACTTACTGGTAATTACGTATACTAACCGAATTTATTGAGTTGACCGTAACATATACATGTTTGCCAAGTTTCATGCTTTCTTCCAGATGGGACAGATATTGGCATATTTTTAATATGGAATATGGAAATAATTTAGTAATTTAGTAAATAAGAACCGCCAACAAAATTTTAGGTTGTGGAACGTCAAAAATAATCGCATTATTATATTAAATAGGTAACGGTAAAAGGGGGCTAATTGGAACTGAAGGGATAATTGGAACTAATACAAAATGCAGAGATTTGGCTGCATTTTCTATGAGTTCCAATTAGCCCCTCAATTCCAATTAGACCCCAATAAAATGAATATTTAAGCAGTTCCCCACTTTTAAATCTGGCTATGTAATGCTAGTTTCGGCCTAGCAGCTAATTCCGTTTCTGGGTTGGGTGCTTCTTGGGTTATATGAGATGTCATATCTAGCCTATTGGGATATATAGTAAAATGGCAAATATTGAAATACAACTGCTAAATAAAAAATACTGATTTGCACAGAATATATCAGGGCTAAATGCTGCGGTAACTTAGGTGAAGGGTAAAGGGGGTGAGAGAAGCGAAGCCCACTTTATCCTTTGTGTTAGGTTGAACATGTAAGAACAACAAAAAATACTTAAAATACAAACATGAGTACACATAAAATATTTAAAACATAAAAAATATTTTTGCTGATCCTTTTTTGCTGTGCAAATCAGCATTTTTGATGTATGATTAAATACTAGCCTATTCAAATTAATCTTCCGCGTTCATTGAGACAAGTCTTTATGAGAAACGAGTCATAATTACCGATAAGTCAGAAATGCTAGGCACGGCAAAACTTGTTAGACTCAGTAGATTCCTTTGTATTACGCCTGACAAGATGCCTTCACATTACGACACACTCAACGACTTCCATTAAACTAACCAATGCCAAATATGCACACTGCAGCTCAAATTAAGACCCGCTTAAATTTCATACTGGTGCTGTCATTTCCCGACCTGGCAACTACATAGGGCTGGGCTATCATATTTTTTGAAAAAAGGGATTGTGATCTGGGTCAAGGCAACCGGATATTGCTTTTCACCATTTTTTTGACAGTTGTGCACTACAGCCAACTTTGATACGAAAATATATATATAAAAGGAATACGAATGTAAACGAAAGTGACAGCGTTAATTTCTTGCTTATATACGTCACCGGAAGATAGTCAAAACCGTAAGTTGATAAACTTACAACATAACTAAAATAACGGAGCGCGGAACCACAGAAAATTTGTTTTAAAAAAAACTACGCCATTTTGTTAAAAATGTTTTCAAGGAGAGTTATTTACGAATGTTCCGCAATGAAATTAGTTAGGATTTCAGAATAACAGGAAAATAAAAAACCAATTTAGAGGTATTTTCGTAATTAAAATCTACCGAGAATATTTCATCCAATCGCGTTTTCCTTTAGAGAGTATCTTAATCAAATACTCAATCAATCCAAAAATCAAATCTGTAGATGACTTTATAGTGGAGTATCTGGACAACTTATCTGAATTGCACTTTCGGTTGTGTCGTGTGCGCCGGGCCTAACTGATGCGTTGCCGGTAAATGCAAAATTGCACATTGCATGTCAGTTGGGTTTTTCCTTTCCGTCGTCGTTGCGTTTGCGCCGGGTTATTGTGACTCATTTAATGATAATTTTAATTGATGGTCTTTGTAGGCGCCATGCCAACTGAGTACCACTGGTAACTGCGGGCATTATATTCTGCCACAGTCAGCTCGTTGACAGTTTGGCTGGAAAATGTTTGGTTTGGATTCAAAACGGTTCCTAGAATCTAATAGGTCAGTGTTCTAAGGGCTCCCGTAACAATATCGCCTATATATTTGACTTAATGACGTCATAGAAAGATGTTACGAAGATTGGTGTTGGGAAACATTTCGACAGTATTCAGTATCATTACGTAACGCGTCGTCGTCGTAACTCGTAACTAATAAAATAAAAAGCACCATCATCTCCACAAATATAAATAAAAAATAAATGCCCCTGTATTTATAGTCTATGCTAAGTCAGACAAAATACGTATCAGTTATAAATAAATAACCTTAGCCCAAGTGATTGATGTAAGCATGGGAAAGCGATAAATGACATATGAGATATAACTTGCGCAGTTTTCCAAGAAACTACTTTTAAGCCTTTACTAACTAACCATCGGCTTTTGAAGCTATTCTATTTATTTTACATTTTAATTATAGTTACTTACCAGCTAAAGGTGGTTTCTGTCTATCCCTTTCTGGTTCTAATAAAGGCTGTGCAGGATGTGTGGATTCTCCGTCGCTTTCACTCGCTGGCTTCTGTACACCCTGAAACAAATACGTTAATTTGTAATTATCGGCAAAGATTAAAAAAAAATGTCATAATATAATATATATTATAGTACCCTGGACACTATTTAAACACATTGATCTAGCCCCAAAATAGGATTCCCTGTATCTTGGGTACTAGACAACGATACATAAACTTATATAGATAAATATTATACTTATATAGATAAACAACCATGACTAGAGTACAAACATCCGTTCTCATCAAACAAATATTTGCCCCCACCGGGACTCGAACCCGGGACCCTTGGATTCGTAGGCAGGGTCACTGCCGACTCGGCTATTCGGGCCGTCAGGGTTAACAATCACGTAATGCTTCCCCGCAAACACATTTTCTATTTTAATATTTTCTAATGCATGATCAAATTGTACATAATGCTTACTGAATTAGTACCTACCACAAAAATGTACTCAATTAAATAACACTTACTTTAAGATTGAATTTGGGGTGCTGGATAGCTTCTTCCCAGCAACAATATCCACATTGGTACTTTTCAAATCCATTTATGAATAGTTCAGAATATGTACTCTTAATTACGAAAGCAAATCGTACTTTAAAAACCAATGGGTATAATTAAATGTATATTTGGGGTTTGCTGGAAAGCATCTTCCCAGCAACTCCATTTGTCTACTTTGGTACTTTTAAGGATGTATGAATTTAAGCTATGTACATTAAAGTACTGACGAAAAGAAATGCGTACCCAAAAAACTGAGAAGTACCAGTAAAATTTAATTTGCGGTATCTGGATAGTCTGTGGTCTTAAAATGTTAACCGTGTTACTACAAAAAATGTTACACATATTTAAACCTCAAAACAAACGTCAAATCCTATACGTTTTGGTCTTTAAAACAAGTGTTGAACAGAAGTTTATTCTCTTTGGTAAGGCCCCAACTGTCTCAAATCTAACTAGAGGGGTAAATCTGTTCCCTACCTTAGTTACGTAGGTACAATTAGTCACACAACCAGGTTAATTAGATTAATTAATAAGTTTTGCATTTAAACCTAAATTAGTTATTTAATATGCACCTAATGATGGGCGTGACCTTAACCAATAAAGAATTCAATTAGTAAATAACAAGTAGGTAGGCACTTCATTTCATTGTACCACACTACACTAATTGTACCCATGTGTTACTAAGATAGGGTACAGATATACCCCTCTAATCGATATACTCGTAAGATAAGAGGCAGTTGCCATTTTGACTGTCCAGTTTCCATGTCATGACTAAAACAGGTCGTGCATCTGAAGATATTTGGAGGACCGCAACGCAACGCTTTGTTGGAATTCTTAGAAACTGTTCATACTTAGAAGGAGTATATTGTTTAAGATTATTTTTGACGTCATGCTACCCAGCAACCCCCTCTTAATTAAGTGGCGTTTAGCATAATTGATTAAATATCTACTCGGAGTAATTATTATTATTATTAATAGCCTACATCATCCCACTGCTGGGATGGCATCCCAAGGCCTCTCTTCCCCTCCTTCACTCTTTACGCCCCTGGGCTACCTTCCACCAGCTGTTGTCTTGGTACCTCAATTCTTCACTCCAGCGCTTCGTGGGTCGACCTACTACTCGGGCTGCTCGGAGTTACGAATAGATATTCAATCAATTACGCAAGTACATATTTAATCAGATGACTTCGCCTTCTTAGGAGCCGGTTCTCCCTTTTCAGTCTATTGTTTCGACTGTTCTTTCGTCTCAGGGGTGAAGTGGTGTACCCAAGTTTCGTCCATCGTGATGAATCGTCGTAAAAAGTCGGCGTTATTGCGTTGAAACTCCAAACACTGCATCGAAACTTCCCTACGTTGCTGCTTTTGTTCAATGGTGGGTTATCGCGGCAGCCATCTTGCGCACAACTTTTTCAGTCAATATGCGATGTAAAGCACTTTTTGAAATCTCTACAATTTCTACTAACTCGCCCACTTTTAGTCTACGGTCTTCCAATACTAGATTTAGGCTTTTTTCACTATTTATGGTGTATTCACTTCATTTGGTCGACCGCGTTCCTATTGGTAGCTCGTTCGACCTCTTTTGAACACAGCGATCCAAAATTTTTATGCTGTGAATGAAGGAGCAGACTCTCCCAGAGTAGAATCCAGGTCAACTTTATTATGGGTTGGACTTAAAAACCTTTCAGATGAAAGTATTTTATGACATATCGATGACCAATTTTGTCCATTTTTGCAAAATCACTCAGATCAATCTCGGTTAATGGCTATGAAATAAAAACAAAACAACGAAGATTCTCCTTTTTTAAATTTACGCGCCAAAAGATTCAAACTTTCAAATAAAAAAATAATAAAATCAGCCAGTATTGTTATCTATATGCCAGGTCGGCTACTTTTGGGACCGTCTACGTACGACGGAGTCGGGATCGAAATAGAAGATTTCGATCATTGAGTCTGTTTAATATTTATGCTTCGGAACGCACCGGTTTTTTCGTTGCGCGGATCGACCGCGAGTGATCGGGACATCACTAGCTGTCACTTGCATAGAAACGAAATGACGAGTTAGAGGTTACTTTTTGCACATGTAAAATGTCGGCGTCAAGCATTCGGGCCTTGGCTGTATGTTATTTGTATTAATTGTCTAACACAGGTATCGGGGCCTGGTCGGAATGTTAATTGTAATAATCATCACGGAACAATCGTCGGGAAATAAGTAGATTTCACGTCATCGGAGTGAGTGCTTCGTGCTTTGAAAGGTTGAAGTGATTCGGTGATCAATTCGTCGCGTTCGGACAGCGACCCTTTGTGTCGGCAAGCATCACGAAGGCGTGGAATTTAACAGTCTTTGAAAATGAAATGCATAAGACTTCTGGTCGAGCAACTTCAATGTGAAGTAGCATACACGTCAATCTATGAATAAGTTCTCCAGATACGAGTTTGTCCAATCTCTATTTTCTTGATTTCCAATCGAGAGGGGTTATTTCAAGTTATCCTTGACATTGACTCGATCTTCGTTTATAAATAGTTACTTTGCAAATGCTTATCACTTTTGTGAACACTGCGAACTCATCGTCCCAGAGTTGCCAAGAATATAATGACAATTATGACTTCCCGAGAATAACAGATTTTTCCCGTTTATTCTACAAACTCACTTGGGTTTTCCTAAACATTTATTTTATTTTCCTTGTCTGTAAACTTCGTTGCTCTGGAGCTAGATACGAATATGAACACAAGGATTAAAATGTTTTGGGGATAAGTATGAGTCATGCAACTGTCATGTCATGAGTCGTGACGTGACATGTAGCCCATCAGACCTGAGTATATTTAATTTATAAGTAGGTATTTAATTTAACATTTTTTTACTTTTTAACATTTAACATTTAATTTAAAATATTATTTGACCGAGCGAGCGAAGCGGGCGAGGCGTCAGTTTTCAAGATTGGCCAAAAATGCCTTCTGCCTGACTGTCCTCGCCTACAGGTCGCATTTTTCAACCGATTTTGCCGAAAATTGGCACACAAGTTCTTTGCATTTTTTTAGTCGATCGTGAAAGGGGGGAGGTTTGCTTTAGCATTATTTAAGGAAGCATTTCAATCAAATTTGAGGGGCACACTAAGGACTTCATCTACATAAGATGTTGTGAAAAAAAAACAAAAGGGGAGTGGAGAGGGAAGTACTTTGAGTATTTTCGTGGGTGGGGGGATAGGTGAGGAGTGGTGGGGATGTTTTTTTTAAATTTTCTATCCAACGTAGGTAGGTTGATTTCAAAACTCTGAAATGGCCATGCTAAGCCAGGAGAAAAGGAAAAGTGTCGGTTATTAAATAGTTATAAGGGCTCGTGAGTACTACTGTTCTCACAGAACCACTAATTGTAATGGATCTGTCATGCAGATACCATCTACTAACCTAGCTAGTACAACTACTTACGTAGTGGGCGACACAGATTAGAAGAGATTTTTTGTCCAAATCGAAGGTCATGCATGAGCGCATGATGAATTTATTTGAGTCATAGTGTGTGTGGGAGAGTTGAGTGACCTGTTATTGCGATTCACAAACATTAGTAGGTTTCAAGGATTTTATGGAATTTACAGTGGCCTGTACAGATTTCGAGAAGCATTTTATGGTACCGACGTACCTGATACAGTAATAGCATGCATGAGGTACGTCTATCTTGGTGCTTCCATGATAATTTCATAACTTTTGATCTGCCCACTGGATCAACTTAGGAGGGAAGCTTATGGGCATAGGTGTACCTTCCTAAAGTACATATCGTAACATATTCTCAAAGACAATGATCCCTTCTGTGCTATAGAAGGTCATAAAAACAAACATATTTCTTCCAAATTTACCTGCCTACCGATATTGTACCGAGTTATTATTCAAATCCGGAAGTGCTAAGTAGTGACGAGGTATTGTCAAGGTTATTGCCCACTTAACTCATGTAGTTTGCTACTGGTAGAACAGCTATGGAACTGGTACAAGCAAATGGACTGTGAATGTTAAGCCCATTTTTTTTTAATTACTGCAGAGTACTATTTTTGTTCTAAAATGGGATCTGCTTTGAGCAGATCCCATTATAGGCTATTGATCTACCTGAGAACAACATAGCTAGCCTAGCTATGTTGTTCGTAGCCTAGCTAGCATAGCCTGCCACTCCATATTTGCATACACATTTAAGCAGTGGGTAAATAAATCCATCACTGGGTAAGGTGCATCAATGGTACGTTGCACTACACCGGCCTAGGCTATCAGCTTTATTTTTACATTTTTATTATGGAAAATACTAAGAAATTGTTATTAAATCGTATCAAAAACAGTGATATTAAAAGCTGAGTTAGTAGGTATTTCAGTTTCGTTAAGAGAAACTTCACTGTTTTACTAACTCAGAAACAAGTTCTTGAGCGACTCGTGTTTCAGTCAGTATTTTAGTGAGCCGATTAGTATATATTGCTATAGGTTCATAATTTTCCATTTTTAATTATACCTGATAATTCAGCAAACAAAGGGCTACATTCAATGTACAAGATCTAGTTTCATAATTCATATATATTTTTTATTGCAGTCTCAATATTTCACAAGGTGGTACAACAAAGGTAAGTAAATTGTGACACCCTGCTAGGGCACTGCAACATGCGAAAGACAACCAGTTGTCCCTTTTACAAAAATAGGATAAATAGTTGGGTTCATTGTGTGATATTTAACCTACGTACTTAGATTAAACCATATTGTCATATGTAGGGTGCGTGGGCTGTTTGTGTTGGGTAGCGCTGCATAGCCATGGTCTCTGAGAACTTAATGATGTCTTTCTCGCGTAAGCTTTTTACAGAAGGATTCTCAGATATTAGGGTCGTGTGGTGTCCTTTAGTACGGACAGCCCGTGTTCTCGGATATTATGGCCGGCCACCTTTCATACAGCCCAGTCTGTTAAAAATAGGCCTAAGAGTCAGAAACAAATTAAATTTCCAACTGCTGGCACCGCTGACTACGATTATACTAATGTGACAGCTCAAGTCCTTCTTAAAGACCTGAAATCGTCTCTGAATCTTGGACCAAGTGTATTTTTATTTTTCCTGTTTATTAATGTTATGCGCTGATGGACCCGGATTGCGCTCAGCCGAAGTTTGCAGCGGGGCATGGTGCGGGGGGCGGGGATAATAAATAATAATAATTATACCTTGGACACTATTTACTCACATTGATCTAGCCCCAAACTAGGATTCCCTGTATCTTGGGTACTACACAACGATACACATACTTATATAGATAAATTTTATACTTAGATAGATTAACAACCATGACTAGGGTACAAACTCCAGTCTCATCAAACAAATATTTGCCCCCATAAAGCATTGCTATTGCAAGCCGCATAGCTTTTTCCATGACCCCTCAGGTTCCATGAATCTCGTGTTGCGTGTGCGGGTGTGCGTGATCCGGAGGCATCAGAAAAAAAAAATCTTATTCGCATACTCTATAGTTCTCCACTATCGCATAAATTAAAAATACTATACTAGTCTATCCTGTATTTGGCATTAATACAAAGTAATTAATTAACTCTGCGACATATTAAGTACATATATATGCTGTGGGATACAAATAAACAAATATAAATTGTTATGATTTAGACATTTCCCGGAATTTTGCACATTTCTGGAAAGGATATAGTATAAGTATTATTATATATCTTATGAAAAATAATATTCCCATTTGCCCCGGTGTTTTCGTAGATTTTGGGCCTAGCCGCCGACCGATTTGTATGCAGAAGTGAAAAATAAAATTGTTCTGATCAAATCGATTTCTTAGTGTACGTTATTCTGAATGATGTCCCTAACAACCCCCTAAACCAATTTTAGGGGGTTGTTAGGGACATATTTCAGTTTTTTTTTTTTTTACAATTTTATTTTATTTTTCTGTGAGACCAGTAGACCTCGCGAGCCCTTTTATGTCATTCAATAACTGACTCTTTTCCTTTTCTCCCGGCTTAGCAAAGCCATTTCAGAGTTTTGAATCCAACCTGCCTATGTCGGAGAGAAAGTAGAAAAGACCCATCCCACCCCTCCTCTCCTAACAACCACCGCCCACCCACAACCCCCACCATAGCTTATCCTATTCCCCCTCCTTACCTACCCCCTCACCCACCACTTCTTACATATTTGCCAGCCTAGTAAATCTTTCTTCGTCCTCTATCCTTAAAAGAAGAATCCTCGTCGTACCTATTTTGGCGAGGGCGGTCTAAATTGTTTGGAGGGCAACGTAGGAGTATTCAATTCAATTCAATTCAATTCAATTTATTAATTGCTTTCTACATTGTTATAGTAAACAATAGTAACATATTTGTGTATAGGTACAGGTTGTTAGATGACAATGTAGCGCCCTGTAACGGCTTTGCAATTTATCTTAATAACTAAGTAAGTAGGTATCTTTATATATTTATTATTTTTACACAATAATAAGTAATATCTAAATATGAATTAATAAAAAAAAACAATTACTATAGTTTCATTATATTATTATTATTTAATTATGGTGATTGAGAGCTATTGAAGTATTTTATCTTATTAATTTGTTTTTATTAATAAATAAATTAATATCTTGAAAGAATTCATTCATGTTGCAGCATAGCATTTTTCTATTAGGTAATTTTTAGTTGTTTTATAAAAGACATATATGACTCGACATTTTTTATATTATTAGGTATATTATCCCGCTCCGCCGCTAGTTCGCGAGTTCCTAGATCCACAACCACTCTTGGCAGTGTCAAACCCTGCAATTGGTAGATGCTATGATAAGGGGCAACTGGGTTCTAGAGCAGGTGATCTACCCAGAACGCCAAGATCTAGCAAAGGTCGCTATAGGCACTAGGTTGATAATATTTGGCCCAGTGGGTACATTACCCAAACATTAAACCTATGAAACTATCCAGAACATTATATTAGTGCATTGGTAAATATAAAAATGAGAGCTGAAATTTCGGAATGTTTTAATTTTTCCTGGCTTTTGTAGACTAAACACTAACACTTGTTTAAAATTTCAAATAGGTCTGCTAGAAGTACACTACAATTTTGATGATCGATGGTGAATTGATGAGTTAGTCATTAACAAAATGGCGGAACTTGGAACGGCTGTCGTTTGCAATCTATTGGTTCAAATTGACTCAATTTTGGGAATTTGTCTATTAAAATTGTGGTCTATTAGTCACAACAAATTTAGATAGGGGGATTCCCCCTCCACTCCCCCAATTTTTTTTCGCGTCAGCTTGTGTAGAATGAAGTCCATAGTTATGCCTCTCAAGTTGATTGAAATCCATTGATAAATAACGCTACAGCAAACTTCATTTCCCCCTATTTTAACCCCCATTAAAATCGCAATCCACAAAAAAAAAACTTTTTTAAAAACAAGCTTTTATTAAAAATTAACTAAAAAGTTTAAAGTAAATTAACTCCAATAACAAATATATCACTTTATAAGTTCATTGTAAATTTTAACGATAATTAAGCTTCTTCGTCTACGACAAAATAATTACATACCGTACATAATTATATATTTTTAACATTAAAACCTTCACACTTTAATTGTTAAATCTTCCCGTTTAATTGTTAAATAACAACCAAACAATCTTCGAATAGAAAAACATTGAATGTGGTACCGTGTAACAGATAGGTGTATTAATTATGGGCATCATTATTATCAACTTTCTCTATGAAATCGAATTGATCAGACCAGGTTATTATTTTTACATCTCCAGACAAGTCGGTCGACCGCTCGGACCCGAAATTCATAAAAATACCATGTTCGTGGAAAACGGAAACTTTGTTTTCCTTATTGCTTGTACTGCTTATGCAGGTAGGTACAATTTTCTAACTACACTTTTTAACTATGTATAAATGTACAATTGTCATAATATTTACAAAAATCGGCGAGCTTACATAGTGAACACAACTAATCATAGAGGAGAAAAGTTGACGGAAAATTTTTCAATGTCGCCACTGTCAGGTCAACGACCTAACATTATAGAGTCATCGTAGTTTCGTAACCAATGCTCATCCGTTGTAAGTGAGAAGAAATACCTGTCACGTCAGGTCTTATCTAATTTAATTTATCTTATAAATATAGTTATTTTTAAATGTTGCAGAACTATTAATGTAGAGTATATTTGCTTGCTTATCAATTGCTCTGGTTTGAGAGTCACTTGGTTTTCAATACGAAGTTATCTTTTCTCGCCAAGTCTTGCTTGAGTAACGATAAATTCTCTTGATCATGACCTTGCGTTTAGCTTAATGTAGAGAAGGTACAAACAGTAATAGTTGACACACTTGGCTACTGGACGTTGACAAAGATGTTCTATTCTTGACAGCAAATACACTCTAATAGAATAGTCAACGAATGATACTAGATGGAAAAGTCGAAAGCAGATAGTTTGAATTTAGAACTTTCTTTGGACTAGTTAGGAGACAAACATACTAAAAGTCCTGACGCCTATGAGATGAGCCCTGGGGAGGGCACAAAGTATTAGTTAAGCACAAGCAATTTTTAAAAGAGATCTAAAAATCAATCTGTGGGAGTTTCTACGCCCTTCTTCTCCCACAGTGGTCTAATGTAGAGAAGCGGCAATAAATGACGTTTGCTAAGTATATGTAAATATCTACAGTAATAACGACCTTTGACTTGACTTGGTGGTCCCATGTTTTGGTATTTTGCTTCCATCCCGAAAACGACGCGTCGTATGAAATAGTTGTACTACATAATGAAAGCTGATAAAATACTCTACAACTTTTATTCTATTTAAATTGTTACATATTGCGTTGTGTAGCGCTCCGAAAAATGTGGTGTTACCGTTGAAAAGTTCGAAGCTCATAATCCTAGACAACGATTGGAAATAGCTAAAAGTGCATAGAATAAAAGTTGTAGCGAATTTTAACGGCTTTCTTAATTCCAAGGGTTTAATTTTACTTTACTGATATATTACGTACCTTCTCTTTAATTGACTTTACTTCTCGACTTCCAGTTGTAACGCTAACGTTAGTACGTACTACTGTTTATAGAATTATCAGGTACTTTGACGATTAACGTACTTAAATTAAAAATATATATTCATTTTTATAATTACAGGGTGGGCCATTTAAAAGCGTCAGTATGGCGAAAACAAAAACTATAAGAAATGCCAGAGTTTGCTGTAAGGAACCATGAACTTGATTTCGATGAAACATAAAACTGCAGATGAACTTGTCATTACCTATGTGATGCTAAAACGGCAAATCAAGATTCCAAAACATTACTGAAGCACCCGAATCTGAACCCCTACTTACTGAAAGTACATTACCGTTTTAGGCCTATTTCAAGAAGTCCGATAAGCCCTATTGACCAGATGAATCATAAATTTGGTATGTAAAATGACAGATGAATCTTTCTGACAGATGAATGTAAGTAATAGTGCAGCACCATTAGTATTTATAGCTACAAATCGATTCTTGTCCAATAAACAGCTCTTCGTTTTCAAGCCAATTTCACGTCAGATATTTAAACTTTCTAGCTGATTTCCTCATGCATAATTTATTAAAAAAACACATAGCTTCATGAAACTCTCTATGCGCTGCATGCGATGCTAGTCTTTCATGTATTAATATGTATTTTGTACCACACAAGCAGTCTTCTTCATGTCTTTACCCTTAGAGATATGTCCTCACAAACTATAGAAAAATAAAAAAAACGATTAATGGAGTACACACAAGATAAAAGTAAAAAAAACAATACACATGTAGAAAAAAGTGCTTCCAAATAGAAATCTGAGTCAGAAGAAGTCATGATGACGTCAGAAGACATTTTTCAACCTTACAGCATCTCAGTGGTTTAATAACGCAAAAAATATGTTTTATTGTTTATGGTACTGCCAAAGAGTGAACATTTTTATATGTTATGAGTGCTGCAGTTATTTGGGAATAACAATTTTGGGAATAATAATGGCCGACAACCCTAAAAAATACACTTTAAAATGTTCGGACAGTACGATTTGTTCATATCCCAAGATAATTGGAAATTGGGACCCAGAGAAGATTTTTATGAACGAAATGATTACCGGAACGCCGAAAAAGGACTCGCCTGGTTTTGCCGAACGACCAGTCTGTAAGTTTATTTTTAATAATTATTAGTATGAGGACAAAGAATGATGCACCAACCGCAGTGCATTTATACACGTAAGTAGAGCTACTTCCTGTATATTCTTTGTATGTTGCGGCTTATGAATTATTAACAGCTTAACAGTGTATTTAACAAGCAGCTTGTTTATTTACCATGATTTACAGTAAAGTAGGCAAATACGTGTAATTAAAATAGTAATCCGTAATTTCACCTTACATTAGCTGCCTATGTCGTTGAACTCTTCAGTTCATCAGTTATAATCGGACTGAACATTGTAAGTAGATACTTAATAGTAAACAATAGTGGTGTTATTAATTAGGTGCTGTGAAAAGACCTTATGAACCTTATTTTTAACCCATGGCCAGAAGGACGGTATTATTTTTGTAAATGTAGAGTAGGTAGGTACCATAATGTGTGTTTTTTAGCACTTTAGTCTTTCAAAAACACTGTTGGTGAGGTGTTTGTTTTCATACATTTAAAGATCAATATCTTCACTAATTTATGGCTTCAGGATGTACTCGTATGAGTCGACAATTTATTTACCTGCTTTGCAATGATATACTTATTATAAAACCATATAATGCCTGACTGTTGACCTTGTAACTTGTACAGTATAGTTGAAACGGTATTAAACACAGCAAACTGCATTTCCTGTTTAAAAGAAGGCAAGTAAGTTTATAACAACAATCACTTACACTTTAAAACATGCAGTTTGTTCTAATTGCAGCATTAAACTTTTTTAACACTTATTTAGAGTTGTTCTACTTTTAATGGGTCCGCCTATAAAATTGAATGTTTGTATGACCTAGATGGTCTAACTAAGTCACAGAAATGAAAGTGGTGCACAAAAGTGTTCATAAACCTAGTTTGTAAGAAATCCGAAATAAAAATGGAATTTAAAGCCTACCAGTAGGAGAGTATTTACAAACGATTGACGTAAGTTTATATGGAACTATCTTTATTTTATTGCACATAAGGTCGATGTATCGATATAGTACCTAGTATCAGATGACATTTTTATTTCACTGTCTATAACGGTCACTGACATACTCTATTCAACCGTAACTTTCGTGATTACCCTGAAAAGTATTTCAAAACCGTTACTTTTGAGCTAATTTTTGGGTTACATACCGGTTCGTCCCTCGGTCTCTTTTCGTTGGTCACGGAAAGGACCGCCTTGTCATCCTTTTTCGGTGAACTCGGGGTTCCGAACACCATCTCAACATCATTCAGATCCATGTTTTTCACTTCCCTTTTCGGACTTTCCCTGGACATCTTTTTTCACTTTTAAAACCACTTTTCGAAACAAAAGTCTGTCATAAAGTTTTTATTTGTCACCGGGTAATTGATTTTTTTTTACGACGCCACTTGTTCTGCGTGCAGACAACTCGCTGGCTATAACAACACTAATGTAATGATGGTCCGGCTGTGGGATTCGCAGCCCGTCCGTTTGTTCATAAGATCGTACCGGTCTTATAGTGGGTTGATAATGTTGATATCTAAAAATATACATACTTAAAAATTTGGCGACGCGTTGCAGGTTTTAATTTGAATGAATTTGGGGGGCCCTATGAACAACTTAACTACCGTGAATTAACGGAAGAGCATAATTGGAGAGAACTGAATACAAATGCTAAGAGTATGGCGACGGGCGGGCGCCCTTCGAAAAACTATGGACCGAATGTTTTTTTAAGTCTTAAAGTTCCTACTAGCTAATTCTATAGGGACAGTTGTTCGGAATGATGACTGAGCGAGGCCACCATCTCTCTCTTGCCCATGCATATTCTCTCTTGTTCCCATGTGCCGGCACTCAGGAGACAAGAAATTTGGCATCAGGTATATATCCCATAAAGCAAATACGTTTCCCAGATTTTGGTGACATTGTAACATATTTTATCTACGATTATATATTTTCTCTCGAGTGATATAATTATGAAACTCGCCTTCGGCTTGTTTCATAAACCCACTCTCGGGTTTCAATGCCCTCCATTATGTATCAGTAAAATAACCTACTATTTTAACGCTTCCATGATACAATGCTTCTGGCCCTACACTAGGATACCCTGTATCGGGGAACCAGAAACAGCGACGTCAGTCACATAAAAATACGCATACATAAATAAATAAATATTAGGGGATAATCTTACACAAATCGAACTAGGCCCATGGTAAGCTCAATAAGGCTTGTTATGGGTACTAGACGACGATATATTTAATAGACATACAAATGATTATGTAAATACATATAAAACATCCAAGACTAAGAAACAAATATTCATGCTCATCACATACATATTTTCTCTTACCGGGATTCGAACCCAGGACCGTCAGCTTAGTAGACAGGGTCACTACCCGCTAGGCTAAACGGTCGTCGTTACATATACATATACATGCAAACGCATACCTACGTGTTACAGGAGTGTAGAGGTTCTTGCGAACCTACTAAGTTTAAAACCGGTCAAGTGCGAGTCTAAATCGCGCACGAAGGGTTCCGTACTACCGTTCAATGGAAGCGATGGTGTGGAGTGAATAGTTTGGATTTTACACAGCAAAATATTGTTTACAAAGTTATTGGTGCGGTTACTTTCACACTCCATGTACGTAACCAGGTGCATCCATAAGTTTGTATGTGGTATTGTTGTATGGGAGCCCCCTTAAATATTTATTTTATCCTGTTTTTTAGTATTTGTTGTTATAGCGGCAACAGAAATACATAATCTGTGAAAATTTCAACTCTCTAGCTAGCTAGGTTCTTGAGATACAGCCTGGTGACAGACGGACGGACGGACGGACGGACGGACAGCGAAGTCTTAGTAATAGGGTCCCGTTTGGAACCCTTCGGGTACGGAACCCTAAAAAATATACTTTGAACCTGGCTCAAGCGTGGCATTATAATATTCACGCATGGGTAGACAGCAACCAAACTCAATAAAAATCGGAATAAAACCCGCCAATTTACAAAACCGGTATTGAAACCAGACCGGTGAGCGTGGAATCCACGCTACACGCCTACAGCAGAACTACGTCGAGACATACGTGGGGGAAACCAATCGTCATCAACTGTCATTACATAATCAAAAGTTTTATGACACTGATTGACGGTCCGACACTCAAAGTAACGCTGACTAAAGTGCTCATTCACCCGGGATCAGAAGTTTCGCCCAGGAAATTTACAGTTTCACAATAAGCTGTGAACTAGCATAAATCTTTTATTTTGGCGTTAATGTTGTCTCAAAAGTCACAATAAATAATAAGTCTAAAAGTCGGGGTTTCACAAATATCTCGCCTGCTATCCTGAGCAAATTCTCGCTAAAGAATACAGTTTCACTAGAAGTAAACTGCAGATTCAGGCATTACTATTCTATTTCATATTTTCTTTGCAGAAGAGGCTGTGACCGTGATTCTAGCAAGAAATTACGATTTAGACAGATTCTGAGTATGCATATATTTAGTGTGTTGTTAGATATAAATGTGACATAAATTTCAGAATTTGTTTGTAGACGGGGGTCTCAAATATTTCACAAAAACATTTCCTGCTAGAATCACGTTTCGAAACGTGATCCTAGCAAGAAAGTGTGAAATCGGAAGATTTCACTTATATGGGCATTTAGTGTATAGTCGTGAGTGGTAAATGTGACCAAAAAGCCAATTTTGTGTATCCACGGGTTTGAGAGATATTATTCCATTTCCTGCTAGGCTCACGTTTGACCAAATGCTGGGTTGAGAAAACTACTGAACACACAAATCTTGCCAGCTACATAAATATTCGTGGTAGTTTGTTTTGTAATTTGTGTGGAATTACTTTTTCAATTATCGCTTAGGATTTTTTTGGTAAATCTTTAAAATACTTAAATTACTTAATATCTTCCTAACAAAGCAATTCAAAGTCAAACGAGAGACACCTAGCGATAGATCTTACTTAATACTATCACTATACCGAATTGCAAAAGCCTAGGATAAGCCGTTTTACCAAAACAACAACTTTTGTAAAATCTTTGGACGAAAATATTTGGACCCCAAAATAAGCAGGATATACTTTGTTTATGACAAAATTTTTACTACTAGCATTTAGTGTGTCGCATTTATTGTGTAATTTTTAACTTTTGAAACCAAAAAGTCGTATAACTACAGTTACTTTTTGAAAACTGAAATTTCGACAATGACACGACCAAATTAAAGTTATGGTCCAAAAGCGTTCGTGCAGTACTTGAGACATACCATCAACATTTTGCAGAGTTACGTTACCACGTAATGATGTAAAATGTACAGTGATGTGAAAAAGTGCGAAAAATATTTTCAGTGTCAGGCAGTGGGTAATAGTACATTATGATACAAGTGTGGAAAGTTGATTATCGCACACGAGGCGGTATTATACGTTAAGATAGCCAAGGATGTAATAATCAATGCACACAAGTATCATACGACGTGTTTCAACACACTTGCGAGCTGTAGATCACATTCATCGCCTCACGGTGAACACGGCACATTTTCATTGTTTTAATGAGACCTTTCTCTTCTGCAAATGTCACACATTGCTCCCGTTTACCCAATTTTTGTACCAGCTTGGCCAAATTCCACATGCCAGCCACTTCGCTGGTGTAAAAGTTTCTTTTTAGAAAAGGTTCGCAATCTTCTGAACGATCCTATGTTGATGACTAATCGTTCTGCGGTTCCTCATATAGGCGCCGCCGGGATCCAGCACTTGTTGATGGTTGCTCACCATCTTGCGCTTCTTCATGAAGCCACCACTGGGATCTAGCACTCGTCAATTATTATTGTTGCTCACCGTCCATCTTACACAGCAAATCAAAGTCCAATGTACACGCTGTTGTCAATATTAATGCAAGCATGGATCCAGAGAACACGAAGGGTTAGTCGGTATAGGAAGCCACAAAAGTCCAAAGTAATAGCCAAAGTCGTCGTAAATATCGAGAGAACAAGAAAAGATAACATTTGCGAAACTACAAGAGAACGGAATGGTGTCATGAGCGCGGCAATTTTGGTTGATTATTTTTCACCCACAAACGTACAATATGTACAATGGAGGGCATTTGGCTCGTTTCATAATAATATCACTCGAGAGTTTTAATGCCTAATTATGTACAGTTAGTTACATACACTAGTTTATCTACACACATATCATAAGCTCTTTTTGATGTGTTCAGGAACCGCATGTTCGACCGGCATTGTGACATTGATCATTGCTCTGCAATGGTTTAGCTTGTTCTAAACTAGGGGCGGCTCGCGGGCGGGCGTCGGCGTTCGAAATTTGAATGTCATAATTTGACAAATTTTGGTACATCATGGTCATAATGTATCAATATTTACTTAATTAAGGCTAGGGCTGCCATCCGTCCGGAATTCCCCGGATTTGTCCTAGTTTGAAGGGCGTCCGGGGGCCGTCCGGCAGGGGTTTTTTAAAGTGTCCGGGTGAAACCCGGACACTTTTGTTGTCAGAGGAAACCCATTTTTTTGTAGATAAGCAATAACTTGGAATAAATCTTAGTGAGGTTTTGATGTTGGGATTCCTAGTAAATATGCAAGTTACAACAACGTATTAATGTTTGAAGTGTGAATCTAAAAAAAAAAACTCCTAACGCCCATTTATATTCTGAACTGCTAAAAATCGCACAGTATTATTTTTGTATACCAGCTCACAATGCCAACGTAGAGAGAGTGTTTTCGCTAGTCATGCAGCATTGGACGAAAGAAAGAAACTCGCTAAACATACATACGGTTTCTTCTCTGATCAAAATTAAGTATAATTTTAAGGACCTGAGTTGTTCCGACTTCTATAGATTCTTGTTGGAAAAGAAAGATATTTTAGCGAAAATTGGGAAGACTGAAAAATATCAAAATAAGTAAAAAAATTGATCTCGTTAAAATTAAAAGTTTTAGCAGTTACTCAAGTACTTTCAATTTACAATCAATACATAGTATGGGATTTGATTTGACTACCTAACTAGATGACTGAAAATATCATTGGTGTAGTTTATTCCAAAATTAAAAAGTATTATAGTTTGTTAGTTATTAAGTATTATATAGTCATGTAATTGATGCCAAAAAGAAGAGCGTTTCTAATTATTTTTGTTACCATATTCTCTTAGAAAGAGTGTTTAATTTTATTAAAAATGACTATTATTTGTTGCGGTTACATAAGTGCCTAATTCTATTTTAATACCAAGCTGTATAAATAAATAAAAATTTAAAAATATAACGATGTTTTTATTTTTTTTGCGTAAAATATTTTATGTGCCTACAGCCTAAAAGTAGTAACTTTTGTCCCGCTGCGCGGGACAAAGTCACCGCTTTTATGCCGTACGATCACATAAAAACAAATATGCACCACGGCATGTTGACAATAACCATGCGGTCTGAGACATTCCTTACTTTACCTCCCTAGGTGCATAATCTACTATTTTCAGACGTGTCCGGGGAAAAAACCGTATTTCGCCAAAATGTCCGGAATTTTTACCGTGTTTATCCGGTGTCGGCAATTTAGGTGATGGCAGCCCTAATTAAGGCTGATAAAGGTTAATATTTTTCTATCGCAAATTAAAAGGCTGAAATCTAATAACATGTTTTATCGCTTGTCACCGCGGTGACATCTAGGAAACAGACTTCCCAGTTGTCCCCTCTAGTCAGCCTCCAAAGGGAACAGACGGCACGAATTGTCACCCGGGTGACAATCAGGAAAACAATTCCCAACTGTCACCCCGGGGGACAGGGCTAGAGGGGACTAATGGGAACAATCGTTTGCAACGTATGTGTTAATACATAATATCTTAAATATTAACTAACTTAAAAAATATTTTGTCTATGAATATTTAAAATATTTCCCGTATTTTAATGATGTCTTTTTATGTGTTTTGCCAAATTAGTAGCATTTCCTTTGGTTTTCACGTCACCGTGACACAATTTACATTCGCCACCACTGTCCGTTTTAATAAAAAACGACCACACATTGGATTTTTGTGGTGGAGCCATAACAAAGCAAAAGAAAACACAATTTGTTTAAAAACAGTTAATAGTTTTTGTACGTCCGTGCAAACAACATAAATATCAATTTCATAAACTAAAAACTATGATGAATATGCCAAATAGAGGGTACATTGAAGTATCGTATAAAGCGGCAACAAACAAACTATTGAAATTTACCGCCAAAGCCGATCCGATCCTTGATGCATGTGTATCTGCCAGTGGATCGAATGGTATTGTATTGATCCACTTAGAAAGAAAGAAAGAAAGAAAGACATTTATTACACACAAAAAACACACCTTACAGCAGGACAAAACAAAAAAGTATAATAAACAAAACGAAACATCTAAAAACACAACTAATTGTAAACAATTATTGGCCAGGGTCACGGTGTGTTCTTGCTGTGCAAAAGGCACTAACTCAGCATTGTGCTGGGGGTGGAGGCCCTCAGCGCTGATTTTCAGTTAGTGCCACTTAAGTATCGGATCGCACCGAACATCCCTACAGTGCTTATCTATCTGCGTTGTGAGCAAGCGCATACGTTGCGCGTGCCACGCAATGTCATTTCGATGCACAAATGTGGAATTTTGAGCAACGGTGAGAGTATGTTACTTGCACAATGTAATGACAGTGTCAATCATGCTGTGACGGTGTACTTTCAGCGGTTCGGGGTATGAGTGTCTCACAGAACAATGCTAGCAGCTACACAGTGACGCCGTAGGTACAGAACAGTACCTACATTTGGAATTCTTTGGAAGTGTAGATACAATTAGGTACAATACGTCGGAAATTATCATTATCATTATCATACGCAGGGAATTATACGAGGTAATTTTTTGCGCTATTTTATAGTCAGCACATAGGTAACTAACCAAAATCTAGTTTTACTTCATTTTTCCATTGATTTATTTCTAAATAGATAGTTATGAAGATGTTTCCAAACTAACCTAAAAAAACTAACCTACCTTTAAGAATTTGATTGAATACGCACGCACAACAGACTTGAGAATTTTTCAGAAGTGACAATACAACTTAAGTCTAAAATATTTTCTACAATATTGGGCAAATATTTGTGTTTTCTTTCTCAGTATTTTTTAATTATTAAAAAATAAGCTGGGGTATAGAAGGTCATGGGTTTATTCATTGACATGTTGTATAAATATATTTTCATACATTTTACCCAGTACTTAGAAATAATTTCCAAACTATATATGTATATATAAAAGATGCATTTAACCCAAACTCCCAACCAAAACAGCTTTAAACGCACATGTGCGGTTAAATGTGCACAGTTGGTTTTAACCAATCGGTTAAATACCGCCCTTACATCTCTATATGAAAGCACGAACGAAACGCGTTTATACAATACAAGCTCTCGCAAGCCTACGCAAGCCAAGCCAAATGACCTCTCCACACGCTTGAATTGGTGATGGCTTGTGGAGGCTTGCCGAGCGTGCGGACGCGCCATAAAAAGAGTTCTGCTTGGCGCAGTGCTGCCAATTACACAGTAATTACGGTTAATCACCGTATCCAGCATTAATTTACCGTCTTCTGTAGTAAAGTAATTATGGTGTCACAAAACACCATAATATTGATCGTATTTTTATGTCATACTAGCTAATGGCCGCAACTTCATCTGCATGTTCCTAATAATTATAATTTAAAGAGAGAGAACGTTACCCTACTTCTGGTGCAGTCGGATCATACATATCATACATACATATCATCATACATCAACAGTAAATTTTCATTATACCGATGTGAGAAACGAGTTGGATTTAAATTAAGATCCAGACAAATTATGGCATTTGGTAGTGCAGTTGAGTGAAAGACAAGAAAATATTTGTAAGCACCTGCCGAAATTTATGCTTGCAGTTTTGCCGTTACCGCACCCTGACTCTGAATATGAGAGCGTGTTCAGCAAGTTTAAAATAAAAACAAAAAACAGGAACAAGTTCCTGACAAATTCAATAAAAGGAAATGGGGTTGGCCGGTGAAAGCTAATTCCAGATGGCGCTAGCACGTCTTGTACCTCTTCCTTCAAAAGTAGGGATGCTATTATTTTGATGATTGATATTTGATGTTCGAGATTGAATTTATCTGGCGCAAGGATCGAAAGAATATGTTTGTATTAAAAAAGATGGGATTACTTCAGGGAAATGCAATTCTAGTTCACACGTCCATGGGTTAAGCTCGTTTAAGTTTCAAACAATACAAAAAGTTCGAAAATATGACATCCAAAACCGATCTTTGATTAAATCGATTCGTATGTAATCCCTATAATACAATGACAGTGTCAACTGTCAGTCAATGTTGGTCTGGTCAATGTCTGTTCTGTTGTAGATTCGACTTAATCAATCAACTAGCTACATGGAATATGATAAATTAGTAACTCACCCGAGTATTTTCCCTGCTTTACGTAGTCTGATTCCACGAAATGATTCCGACATAACCTTGTTCCATTGCTTATCACTAATTTTTTACGACGTATCGCCTTCAGCCACTGTTTTGACAACTTTAGGTCTTTGGGAAAACTATGAATTCCAACTTCTGAGCAACTAATTACACTACAACGCGGCATTATTGCTTTTTTTGATAAAAATGCTAAAATGTTCATACAAAACCTGTTTGTTATGAGTACAAGTGATGCTAGCGCCAATTTGACAGTTGCCAACCCCATTTACATCGGCGAAACAAGCCATTAAACACCAAGAAAAAAATGGCGTTGACTTTCTGCCACCAGCAAACATGATAAGGATACAAAATATGAAAGGTATAAAAATGATGATTGTCAATTTATGAATTCAGATTAATATGAAATTTCTTAAACTATAACACTGTAATTTTCACCATATTTATTGTAAAAATATGAAAGGTATAAAAATGATGATTGTCAATTTATGAATTCAGATTAATATGAAATTTCTTAAACTATAACACTGTAATTTTCACCATATTTATTGTAAAAATACACGGTATTTTTAATCGTACCGTACTTGTCGGCTGGGAACACCGTAAACCATTTTTTGGAGTTGGCAACGCTGCCTGAGCAGTGTTGCCAACGTAGGCGATCTTTCCCCATTTAGGCGACTCAGGACGAAAACCAGCGACGAAAAATCAGAAAGGTGACTGGTCTCCTATTAGGCTACTTCAGAACATTGAAATAAACCTACGGAACAGACATCGCGAACAAATGCATGTGAAGCAAGCGCGGTAGTAGGGGCGCGCGGGGGCGGCTTATCAGTCATAGATGCGATGTAACCGTCATAGAGGTGACATCTTGTTTATATTCTGCCCAACTTTATCTCTAAGTCAATATAGAATAATTAAATATTGTGGGAATGGTCGCATGGGTAGGTAAATCAAAAAGTTGCATGTAAATCAAAAACTTGCATGAAAATAAAAAGTTGCATGTACAGGATGTAAGAGAAAGGGGGCTACATGTCGAAACCATGCTGTATGATCGCAAAGGTCGGAGTAGGTAGATTGATTTAAGGTAGTTGACCTCAAACATAGAGCGAACATTCAAGCGAATTATAGTGTATTTATTTATGATAGCCCGTATCAAATGATGTCCCTAACAAGGCCCTTTTTGTTACATCCTGTATGTGTAATATTATTGTTTTCTGCTTATAAACAGAAACTTCGGATAATTCTACCACAAGTAAAATACTCTGAGATGCTACCCGCACTTGTTACATACACATGGCACATCTTAACTTTTAGTCTATGACAAATGACGTGACATGGCGTCTCCGCGTCTCCGCTAAATATTTTGCTGGAATTAAGTTCAATTAAGTTTTTACATGATTTATCGAGATACTCAACGATGGAAAGATATTCCTTTGCACCTCCCTGTATTGCTTGAATTATTGGTGCAGTATCGTAACACACACGAGGGCATTTTCTCAGAGTTTGCACCTTTTTTCCATTTCACTGCACACGTCTACGACGCTTGAAAGCTAGCAAGCGACTGAGTGGCGTGCGGCCAGTTCGCTTATCATAAAGCAACCACAGTAGTGGTTCGCGTTGTCTTCTCTATTACGTAAGTAAATGTAACTCAATGCTTCAGAACAATGTATTTAATGTATCCAAATGAAATAACTAAAAGGTAATAATCCAAATTGGTTTCGTTGTGTTAAGAAAAAAACGCGGACTGTGATATTAATAATGAATGATGGCCACCCTACTCGTTTACGGTCGGTTGGGTATTATGTAATCGAATTATATATTGTTTAGGTTAGGAGGCACTAAGTGACAAGTATTCATTTTATTGCTTATGACCACCACAATTAAATATATAATACTGTTTTGTCACTTTGTAAACTTCTCTGTGCATTTCGTACTTAGCTCAAAGCAATATAAAAATACTTACGCATTGAACTTTCGGTGTCATGATCACGGGGAGTGGAAAATACGCGAAACATTACATTACCGTGATGAATGGGAAAAGATGTATTATGTCGGAGCTTGCGCCGCCGCAGCACAGCAGCAACTATAGCTACCACAGATACAGATGATGGCGAAAATATTTATGATGCCATATTATTACTTACAGATGGAGAAAAGATACCGGTGCTATAGCAGCTAAGGGGGAAGTCAGTACTAAAAAAAAATCGTCTCGAAATTTATTTGTTTTATTTTGATATTTTCACCTGCGCATCGTGTAAAATCCTTTGCGGCCATAATTTTATGCTATATGCGTGTTTTCCCTAGGACCATTATTTACAGAGATATATCCCAGAAAGTTTTTTTTTTCACATTTCAAAATTATATTTTTAATTATTGGCCTCACCCTTTCCTACATCCTGACGGTAACGAAAGGCGGCCTCAAAAGGCGTTGTTTTTTTAAGGGGCTGGTTCCGTCCCCTTATCGACACTGACCGTAAAGTATAGTTTGATACAATAAACTTTATATTTAGGTGTTCGAGCCTACGCTTGAACCACATATGAGATTACGTTCAATATTCGGTCAGTATTTCGTTTTCGTTCAATCAATCCATTCAATAAATGACGTGTGCGAGCAGTTCGCCCGCTATTGCTATCCTCTCTTGGCCGCCATGACAGTGACGCCGAGGCAGCGCGCGGCGGCCGTGTTTGCCAGTACGTTTTCAATATTCGTGTCGTTCGTTCATTTCACCGCAAAGAAAATAAAGTGAAGTCACAATATCATAGAATTGTACAGCGAAGTGAAACAATCAAAGTGAGTGTCATCATCATCGTTTTAATACAATTATTTAACAAGACGAGGCTGTTTCTGAATTTCCGTAAGGCAGCTAAGCCTTACGACGCTATTCCGCTCGGCGCCTTTTGGCCCAGCGACGAGTCGATTCTGCTTCCCCTGGAACGCTTCGACATAAATCATCTTCTGTACGTAATGCTCGTCATCTCGTCATTGCTGAGGGCAGTCTTGCCTGTAAGCAGAAAAAGGACGTCGTCTTGAGACGATACGACATGGTCGTCTCAAAGACCGTTTCGACTGAACGCGTCGCCGCCGCGCCGTCTCGATCGAGGCGACTGCTCAATTGAGACGACGGTAGTCTAAATTTTGTAGTCCCGATTGATTCAGACGAGCGTCGTCGTCTCGAATTGTCGTTCCAAATGGGACGACGTCGTCTCAGTTTGTCGTCCCAATCGAGACGACGGTCGCCTCGAACTTTCGTCCCGAATTAGCCGACAATGTTGTCAAAACAGCAATGTATTGATATAATCTGGATATTTCCAGATCATGCCGGACCCCACGACAATGGGTGCGTTGGCGGAAGCCTCTCCTCAGGGAGAGGACAGTATCATCTTTGGCGCCATCGTGTCCAATCCTCGATAAATACTTCCCGGAAGGCTGGCGAGAGTGGCCCGTCACAAATTATACACATGAAGAGCTCTTCTGGGGAGACCACGTTCCAGCGACGGTCGACGCGAAATTACGATTCGCAATCCCTACTGTGGAGCTGGTGAAGGCTTTCAACCCGGAACTCCAGTCCTTATCGGAGAGAACATACAGGCACATTAGAAGTAGCTTACTGAAATGGGCCCTCGGGAGAGCATTACTGTACGCTCCACACAGCCTATTAGAAAAGGTCCACTGTAAATCATATGACCAGTTCATTAGTACAGTTCGCAAACTAAAACCAATGCTGTTGAAACGGTCTGACGCTTCATCTGCTCTTAAAGAGAGCAACAGGGAAGGTCGTAGGGCAGAGACTAGTTCGAGAGAAAGTACTGCAAGGTCGCGCACACCCATCCGCCGCCGTGAATCTCCTTTTTCACTCCCACAACCATCAATAAGGAGCCAAAAACGACTAAAGCAGATCCATTGTCATTAAGGAACGCAATTAGTTGTCAACGGTTTGGCCAAAGTGAGTGGAAAGATATCAGATACGCTGACAGTCAGAAAACTTTTCAGGCTACGCCGGCATTTAGCGCCTTGAAAGTGAACAATCTTCTACTGGAGCAAACACCTTCTTGGAAGTCCACAGCTATCCTCGAGCGATCGGATCTGACACTCGGGGCCATATCAAACGGCCTCATTAAACAAAGAATAATTTTCCAAGAATTGCTTGATAGCCTACCCGAGGATATCCATCAAAAGATTTTGTTCATGCAGACTCAGAGTTTAGGAAAACCTCGAATGATCTGCTGCAATATGTGTGTGGGCGCCGTGCTGAGGTAATTCAACAAAGAAGAGATATGTACAGGCCGCAGAGCAAGGCCTTAAGAAATATGTTGCACGAGATCCCACCCTCCGAAACACATCTGTTTGAGGAGCAGAAATTTGCTGAAACCATCAAAGAGCTCTGTGGTTGTCGTGTAGCGACAAGAACCTAACCAGAACCTAACAAGAAACAACAACCAGGATAAAATTTAGAAATGATAGTTTATTATGCGTATTTACAGTGAGTATTTATATAAAAATGAAAGGAAGATGAGGATGAATGAGGTGAGACAGGTTTTTAAAAAATACAGGTATCCAGATAAAAAAGGAAGCGGACGACACGGAGAGTAGGAGCAGAAGAAGCAGCAGACGTCTGGCGAACCGGTCAGTGGAGGCAGGCAACACGGTAAGTAGCTGCAGTAGGCAGGAGGCGTAGCTGCCTTACTCCCGTAGAGGCAGTAGGCAGGTGAAGTACCAGCCGTCTGGCGAGCCGGTCAGTGGAGGCAGGCAACACGGTAGGCAACAGCAGGCAGGAGGCGTAGCAACCGTCTGGCGAGCCGTTCAGTCGAGGCAGACCACACAATAAGTAGGCAGCAGTAGGCAGGAGGCGTAGCAGCAGAGGCTCGCAGGATCCCGGGGCAGTGCGGCCCCGGGATAAGGCCTTTAGGTGATGCTTCTTGTTCAAAAGCTGAAGTGAGACTCACGAATTTCAGAAATGTTCCGCTCTTATACTCTTTTTGGAGAGTTCTAAAAATTATTTAAATTAAAAGCAATTTTTGTGAATGGCCAAGAGGGAAAAAGTATTTTTGTAAAAGTATTGAAGTAAACATATCAGACCGCTAACGAGTTTGAATGGACATTGCCATGACAACCAGATAAACAACAACATCGCAATATGTCAGATTTTGGTTTCAGGCTCGTAATAGAGAAAATAATAAGATCACATAGCCAAACTTACATAACAGCGATAGATAAAAAGGTAGCCCACCAGCGCGCACGAAGCCCGAGATTGCAGAGTTTCGGAGAAAGCCAAATACAAGGTCACCAAAGGTAAACCCCTCCGACATCGATTTAACAGTGCTGATAGTATGAAAATACGAAGTGAAAATGATTTGTTATTGTGTTCTTATGGTTTAAAACGTTACAGGGTCCTATGAAAATAAAGGTGATACAAAATATCCAGCTGTACAGCTCAGCAAGTATCCAGCTGAACAGACTGGAAAATGGCATGTAAGTAGCATAACACTACATGGTATCCAAAAGTTCTTTCCAGCGAAAAAGCGATCTGTTGCAAACTCAAACATTCAAAACAGTGTACAGGGCAACTCAGGTCACCAGAGATTTCGACCCAGATCATCAAACCCGCAACAATTTCAAAGTCACGAAACAACGCTCCATCAAAAAGAACTTCACAATCTTCAATTTTAAAGGTAAACCAAAAGACCAAATTATCACGCTGAGCACACCAAATTCCAGACCCAACCGGGGAAAAAATGGGGGGGGTAACAAACAAGGACGTGTTCAAGGCCGGACGCCTCGCACAATATGCCCATCGGTGGTCATGGGCGCCCGGAAACCTCCAGAAAATAATCAGGGGCTACAGAATACCATTCATCCAAAAACCCCCGCTTCTAAGATTTTCCCTAGAAAATATACAACGCTTCAGTACACAACAGACCCCAGAGATGTCAAAAGAAATAGAAAACCTTCTAAAATCAGGAGCTTTAACAAAGAGTGTAGAGAAAAGTGGGTTTCTGTCAACAATGTTTCTAAGGAAAAAAGCGAACGGAGAAAACCGACCCATCTTCAATCTAAAAACACTCAACGACTTTGTAGCGACGCCATCGTTTCGGCTAATAAACCACTTTCAAATTCCATTGCATCTGCACTTGGGCGACTATATGATGAAACTAGACATCTCGCAAGCATACTTTCACATCCCAGTTCAACAGGGTCATCGTCGCTACCTCTCCTTTGTTTATCAGAATATAGTCTATCAAATGACTTGTTTACCTTTCGGTCTGGCAAGCGCCCCTTCCGTCTTTGCCAACATTTCAAATTGAGTAGCACAAAAACTCAGACAAGAAGGCTTGCGAATAATAGTCTACTTAGACGACTTTTTAGTGATGCACAACAATCCACAAATACTCGAACGACAGCTGCGAAAGGCCATACAAATACTGGAGGATCCCGGATGGCAGGTGAACAAAGCGAAATGCTCGTCAGAGGCTACCAACAAATTGGAATACTTAGGAGTAATGTGGGACACACAGATCAACACCAAGAACTTATCCGACACAAAAGTTACCCTGTTAAAGCTTTACATTCAAAAACTAATAGACAGAAAGCACTGGAGTTGGTACCAAGCCAAAGTCATCCTAGGGAAATTGAACTTTGCTGCGTCCGTCGTGCCGCTGGGCAGTCTTCACTGTCGGGTTCTCCTAAGACAATCCCGAGTTCTTCCACGAGCGAGACCACATCAGAAGTACGAAATTACAACAATAGCTCTGGAGGAGTTAAAATGGTGGATGAAAAATTCTCATCAGATCTCTCATTCTCCAATTCACCACCCCAATCCATCGCTATTCGTCACCACAGATGCTGCAGATGCGGGGTGGGGGGCTGTTGCAAACAGCCGCTATTATTGGGGCAAGTGGGATTCCACCCAGAAGAATTGGCACGGCAACATGAAGGAAATCTGGACAGTCTTCGAAGTCCTTCAGCGCCTCAGCCGCGATTTACAAGGTCGAACTGTGATGCTCCAAACCGACAATCGGACAAGTGTGGCATACATCAACAAACAAGGCGGTACAATATCACTAAGGTTACTAAAAGTCACAGAGAAAATTCTTCAATTTTGCCAAGAAAAGAAATGTCACCTCATAGCTCGATACATCCCAGGCATGTACAATGAAATCGCAGACAGTCTGTCGCGAGAGAAAGCCCTACCAGAATGGCACCTCAGTCCTACCATCCTGGAACACATATTCAAGAACTTGGGAACACTGGAGATAGACCTATTCGCGTCGAGGCAATCAGCAGTAGTCCCGCGATATGTAAGCGAGGATGCCTTAGACAAACAGAGCCAATTCACCGATGCATTCAGCAGAATTTGGAGGTACAGGTTGGGGTGGATCTTTCCCCCACCAGCACTAATTCCGAGAATTCTGGATCACTTAATGTTATCAGAAGGCAAATACCTTCTAGTGACTCCACTGTGGGAGAAGGTGTTTTGGAAGCCCGAACTTCTCCGGAGAGCATTGGGCACTTATATGGTAATACCGAACCTACAGACGAATCTCCTGGATCTTCGAACCAAATTACCTCCACCAGGAGTAGAACAACTAAAATTGGTGGTCCGGACGGTTGTGGCTGGTCCAAGTACGTAAACGATTGGTCCACGGAAGATCTCCTCCTTCTCGAATCATCTTGGAGGAGATCTACACTAAAAACATACAAACCAGTGTGGGAAAGATTGTGTCGATGGGCGTCGGAACATAAGGTCGCAATTGACAACCCTGGTCCGAGCTCATTAGCCAAATACTTATGTCACCTTTACAGAATAGAGAAACTAGCACCTAGATCTATAGCTTTTCACAAATCTGTAGTCGCTAATTTCAGTGACCCACTCCGAGGAGAAGAAATCAGTCGTCATCCTCTAATCAAGCGAACTTTAAGGGGAATATGTGCAGACACGCCACCCGTCAAGAAAGCAATATCCTGGGAAATTAAAGACTTAGTAATTTTTTTAAAGACAGTTAGACGAAACTAATCTCTTTTCTGTCTCAAGACATACAGCAGTGCTTCTTCTTTTAGCTACAGGTAGAAGGGTTCATGACCTAACACTATTGAGCCTAGAACCTGACGCCTTTGAGGATAAAGGAAATGAATTAGTATTTTGGCCAAAGTTCGGTTCAAAAACGGACACTACCGCATACAGACAATCTGGATGGCTTTTAAAGGAGAACGCACAAGATGACAAGGGGAAACTAGATTTAGTTCGATGGGTACGACTTCTCATAAGTGTATCTGAATACCGAAGAGTGTGTGGCCTGGTCAACTTGTTTATCACCACCAGGGGTAAGGTAGTGGGTGCCTCCCGTACTATTATAGCTGGCTGGATACGAACACTTTTTAAAGAAGCCGGTATATCTGCATCAGCAGGTTCATTCAGAGCAGCAGTAGCCACCCACAACTGGACTACGAATCATTCCAACATTGACGAGATTCTTCGGAGGGGAAATTGGAGGTAACAAAACACATTCCTTAAGCATTATTACAAAGAAGTTGCTGTCAGAAGCAAACAAAACTTTAATACTTTAAGTGATTCTTTTTCTGCAATTTAATTGGCAACCATATTAGAATTATAATTTTTTATTGGCTAGAGATACATATATATTTTATTTGTGCAATTTTCATGAGAATAAATGAAAACCTATTACTAAAAAAAAAAAATGAAAAAAATATTTATTAAAATAGCACACAATTATAGTATGTAGGTACAGTTTTACAATTCAAATAGGCACGTTCTTTCGTAAATGTTATACCATTTTGTTGGCTATTTTGGCGAAAATTTACAATTTGTATTACTTTTGGTCCTCACACTAGGCAAGCCTGTATCGTGAGTGACCATTTAACGATTTCTAGCATATTTTGCCATCACTTGGAGAAACTTATTGATAGGTATAGCTTTAACCATTTTGGTTTTTATCATTAATGTTATGTAAGTTAAAGGAATTAAATTTATTTTATTATAATAAAAGTTAATTTTTATTAAATTAGGACATAATACTTATATTTAAGAAAAGGGTTTAAGGAGTTGTTCCGTGTCCTATATACGAAAGGGTTTTTAGAAGTTTCGTGATTTCAATTTTACTTTCGTGGATTGACAAAGACCTAGAATTTCCTGAATTTCTTAGCTTTCTGTGTATACCGTTGTAGACCAACAGCGCGGCCGCATCCCCAAAGCGGCGAGCAAAATTAGTGCAGGTACGTGGTGCCGGGGCCCTGTTAGTTCGACGCGAGCACATGTGGGCATAACTCTCAGAGAGTATGATATTTTTGTGGGCTGATAGACTGACTTTCAACAGATAGAGCTAGCGCACGGTAAGGACTTGAGCTTCATTATAGAGGTCAGTTGTGGCATATCTGAAAGGTCTCCGTAACATTGATTTCAGAACTGAGCGTTGCGCCCTCTCTACACTTTGCATTACTGTTTTACTGGCGCTACCCCAGACAGAAATACAATAAACTAGAATCGATTGACACAGGGCATAATACACTGTTTTAAGTGTATCTACAGAAGCTGCATTTCTGAGGTTTCTCATAATGTAGGCGATCCTACGGATACGTCCTGAAAGAATTTTCAGGTGTTCGTGGAAATTTAGTTTTTCATCTACCATCACACCCAGGTATCTGACTACCTGAGCTCTGGATATGCTTTTACAGTCGCAGTTTTCTTTTACTGTACATAGGTGAATCTTCAAATCAGTGGAGTCTGGAGGGGCCGATGCAGATGTCTTGTGAAAGCAAAGGTATTTTGTTTTAGATGCGTTTAGTGTTAGTAAATTTTGTTGTAGCCATCTAGATATAGTCGTCATTCCTGTTTCGGCAGCTAAAAATGCCTCTTGCCATTTTTTTCCATGAAATAATACAACTGTGTCATCGGCGTAGCAAATCAATTCAGCGTTTTTATTTTTAAGTTGCAGTATGTCGTTCATGTACAAAATAAACAACGTCGGGCCCAGTATACTTCCTTGAGGAACTCCAAAGTTGATTGGTTTGGGGTCACTCCTGTGCCGGCCAACTCCCAGACACTGCTTCCGCCCTTTCAGGTAGCTCCTAAACCATTCAAGGGCCAGACCTCGAATTCCCGAAATTTCTAGCTTTTTTAGCAAGATAGGGACGGAAACAGTATCAAAGGCTTTGGCTAGGTCCAGGAATACGCCAACACATCTTTGTCCTACATCAAGTCTGTTCGATATTAATGACGTAAGAAGGGAAACCGCATCCTCGGTAGACTTTCCCTGTCTGAAACCGAACTGCCGTGCAGAGAGGATCTTGTTTTGTTTAAGGTACCGTACAAGTCGCCCATTCATCACCTTTTCCAATATTTTTGAAAAAGTACCAAGTAAGGAGATTGGTCTGTAGTTGCCGGGAGAGTCTTTCGCACCACCTTTATGTATTGGACAAATAGATGCAATCTTCCACTGATCTGGGAAATGTCCCGTGGAAAGGCTGAGATTGCAAATAAATGTAAAAGGTTCAGCTATGACATGAAAAATCCTTTTCAGAAGCACATTTCTCAATCCATCTATACCAGGTGCTTTGTTATTTTGGAGTTTTTTTATCATTGAATGTATTTCATTTGCATCTGTCGGTTTAAGAAAAAAGGAGTCCTTGGATTCTGGTTTAATGGAAGTTGCTAGTGATTCCTCAGTTTTAGACAGGTTTTCCAGTATCTCATTTGCCAGTGTCTGCCCCACCGTTGAGAAGAACTCATTGCACTTGTCTAGGGATTGCTTTGGATTAGAAGTACCTGGGATCTGCGTCAATTCTGTTGGTTCTTTTTTGTTTGAATTTAGGTGGCATATGTTTTTAATTGTAGTCCAGAGTTTCTTAGGATTTCCTTGATTCTTTTTTAGTTCTCCGTATTCATGCACTGTTTTTAATTTTCGCAGGAGATCGTTGCAGAAGTTTCGGTAACGTTTATAAATTAGTTGAAGTGTTGCGTTGCTTTGGTTCTGCTCAAGACGTGCTTCGCTGTGTAACCGATCGCGATGTTTAATGCAACGGACAAGCCCAGGCGTAATCCAAGGTTTTATTATATATTTCGATCGAATGATTCGTTTTTCGGAGGTGTGACTTCCCACAATTTTTGTCAGTATTTCAGTGAAGATCGATGTGACACTGGACCAGTCCACTGTTTCTAATTCCTCCCTTATAGCGTCATAATCTACTTTCAGAAATGTATGCGTTTGTCTAGTTATTTTGTTTTTATTTATAGCCAAGCCGATCATTGTCATACTGTGATCAGTCACACCTGTCTCACATACCACTCCGACAACTGGGGCTCGTGATTTCACAATTATATGATCAATACACGAGTTTCCACGTGTGGGTTTTGTGATAGCGGGTAGTAAACCATGTTCGGCATTTAGGCAAAGATATTCGGAACTATCACCATCATCGCTATCTGTCAAGATATTTATATTTATGTCACCACCCAAGACTAAATTTGTCCTGTCCCCGAGTTTATGCAGGGTCGATTGCAAGTCTGAGAGAAATTTGTCAGTATTTCCAAACGACGGCGACCTGTATATGCCTATGATTGTAATTATGTTGGGAATCTCGACAAGCAGGCAGTCTGCCTCTTTAAAGTGTGGTTCCGAAACCAAGGCATTCCAGATGTCTCTTATATATATAACTACACCACTATTCTCATTTATAAATTTATTTGTTTGATGTTCAGTATATCCTGGTATTTGATGTTCAGTATATCCTGGACTATTCAAATAGTTTCTCTTACTATGGACATCTTTGATACATCCGCAAGTTATCAGTCACAGTACGCCTTAGCAGCGCCGGCAGATAGTAAACACGTCTCATATGTGGTTCAAGCGTAGGCTCGAACACCTAAATAGAACCGTTTTTCCCTTGAAGGGTATAAAACGGATATTTAGGTTTCAGCCGTAGCTTGAACCACACCTGAAGATCCTTGCCGGCTCTAGTACTGGCAAACACGGCCGCCGCGCGCTGCCTCGGCGTCACTGTCATTGCGGCCAAGAGAAGATAGCAATAGCGGGCGTACTGCTCGCACACCTCATTTATTGAATGGATTGATTGAACGAAAACGAAATACTGACCGAATATTGAACGTAATCTCATATGTGGTTCAAGCTACGGCTGAAACCTAAATATCCGTTTTATACCCTTCGGGGGAAAAACGGTTCTAGTTATGTGAGTTTGAAAGATTAATTAATTTAAATAAACTACATTTTAATTTTATTGATAGCGAAATTGTGGGCTTTGGGCTACTTTAGGCTACTGCATCTGATATTTGGCTACATAAGGCTACCTACCTGAGAAAAATGGCGACACGAAGCCCTGCTTTGCTGATATTGATAAGGCAATTGCCGTAATATACTGCATTCCATGACTTTTTTTTTTCAGATTATACGCCAGGCTTTTCACTACCGTGTTATGAAATACGGCAATTAATATAATAAACATTTCTTAACACATGTTGTGTTTTTGGAAGCTATTTAGAAAGCGGGCGGTTTCAGATGATTTTGCCGATTTTTCCTATGCATTATAGGTGCATTTAGAGACGATGTCAAAAAACGCGAAGTGTCGGAAATCATTAGTATTCGAGCTTTTTTTTTCAAAACAATAATTGCTAATATTCGGGACGGTGGGGATGAGGGAGTATCAGGGTGGGGTACGTCGCATTTTGCCTATTTTTAGCCACAATAACCTACTCTAACCAAATTTGGCTTTTATTTGCATACGCTCCGGGTTTGCTTCTTTTAAGTTCCAACCTAACCTATAAATAACCCAATTGAAATTTAGCCACAATAACCTACTCTAGCTAAATTTGGCTTTTCTTTGCATACGCTCCGCTCCGCTACGCTCTGGAGTTGCTTCTTCTAAGTTCTAAGCTAACCTATAATTCAATTTAAATGTTCAGAATAACCTACTCTAGCCAAATTTGGCTTTTCTTTGGAATTGCTCCGCTCAGTTCCGGGGTTGCTTCTTCTAAGTTCCAACCTAACCTATAACCCAATTGAAATTTAGCCACAATAACCTACTCTAGCCAAAGTAGATTTTCAAAGCGACTCACACGAAACGAAACTATGTTCACTGATGCGAATGCAATGCAAGCAATGAAGGCCTAAAAGGACCAGATTCCAGGGCCGTAAAACATATTGAAAAACGAAAAAAACAAACAACAAACAATGAATGAATGAATTTGGTTTTCTGCGCGCCGTTACGTTACTAAAAACAGAATCGCAGTAAATCTAAAAGAACACATTCAAATAAGCACAAGTCCAGAAAAAAGCGCGGGAACTTTTGTCTTGATAGGAGGAAAATTTTAATTTAAATTTTGAAAATTTAATTTAATTACAGTAGGCTATCTAAAAATACTGTAAATTGGTTAAAAATGGGCAGGAAGAAGCCTAAGAAAAGAAAGAAGGATGATGAGGAGGAGGATCTTTCTGATAGTGGGGAATCCTCAAGTCCGTGTGATGAACCAAAAGATGACAAGGATAAGTATAAGCCTTTTCAGGTCCCGGATTATGTCCGTTATTACCCAGTGGATGTTACCCTGTTAAATTAGATTATATCGTTTATTTTGAAAGCAGCGACACTGGCAAGGCATTGGGCGACAGAGACATGATGGCTCTAGCGAACTGCCTCAAAAGATTCAATAAAGGCATAAGACAGTTAAGACGCATCAACAAATACAAGATTGGCGTTGTGTTTGAGCGGCCAGGGCTCGCCAATGCAGATTTAAGCAATAAAACATTTCTGGATTCATACAAACTAAAGGCGACTATTCCTGCTATGGCCACTGAAGTGACTGGAGTAATACAACATGTGCCACTTGATTTATCCAATGAGCAGATCTATTCAAATATTTCTTGCTCCAAAAACATAGTATCAGTAAGAAGATTTATGAAAAGAACAATTAACAATAACACTGTTGAGTTCCAGCCTTTGAAGACAGTCTCAATAACATTCTCCTGCCCATCCCTGCCCGACAGTGTGGATCTGAACAGCTGGCGCTTCGAGGTTCGCCCGTACATCGCTCCAGTGAAGCAGTGTCTGCGGTGCCTGAGGTACGGACACATAGCTAAATTTTGTAAAAACGCAGAGAAGTGCTCTATCTGCTCAGGCAGCCACAACTTCAAGTCTTGCACAGTTGATGCAGCGGATGCCTCTTGCTGTCATTGCAAAGGCAATCATATCGCCATCTCACCTGACTGCCCTGTAAAAAAGGAGAAAATTAATCAAAACAAAATGAAATTAGACAAGAAAACATTTGCTGAAACCCTGGAAAAATCATTTCCTCCACTAATATCTAAAAGCCCTTCTGATCAGCTAGCACTGCTTCTCAATTCAGAACATATAATGAACATTATAGTAGGCTCAGTAACTAAGTTACTAACTCAGAACAAAACAAACGAACTTTCAATTAATTCACAAAACATTAAAACCATTCTTCTTGAAACACTAAGTAAGAGTAATTGATTATTTTTTTTTTTAATGGATCAATTAAACATAATGCAATGGAACTCACAAAGTTTAATTAGTAATAGACTTGTTTTAACACATTTCCTGAAGGAGAATAATATTCACGTAGCAATTATTTGTGAAACTTGGCTAAAACCGAATCAACGTTTCAATATTCGAGGTTATAATATTTGTAGATTGGACTCCGGCAACGACCATAATGGTGTTGCCATAATTGTTCATAACAGCTTAACTTTTAGAAAACTTGATACATTTTATGATAATTCCATTCAGAACATAGCAATACGTTTAATGTACGGAGATAATAAGGAAGTATCAATTGTTAGTTTTTATAGCCCTAAAAACTGTCTACCGGTTTTTACCAAACATAAATTTGATCAACTTATACAAAGTGTTCCAGAACCTGTGCTTTTTGCGGGAGATTTCAACGCTCTCCATTCGGCATGGGGATGTCAATCAACAGACGCTCGTGGTCGTGATGTCCTTTCAAGTACTAATGACAATAACTTAGTTTTGCTAAATGATGGCCAAATGACTACTATTGGATCACACCAATGGAGGCGAAATGCTTTAGATCTTTCTTTTATTTCTCCATCACTGGCTCTGAACTGAGATTGGACAGTGTATGATGACCCGCTAGGTAGTTACCATCTTCCAGTAATAATTAAAATACTTATTCACAACAATTCACCTTACACTTCATCTCCATTAGACTGTTCAGCTATGAAAACTCATTTAAACTTTCGTCGTGTTAATTGGAATAATTACAAAAAAAATGTAGATACCCTTCTACAAGAATTCAATATAGATACCTCAAACTCTAAAGATTGCTATAAAAATCTTATTGATATTTTAATTTTAGCTGCTCGGAATTCATCACCAGTGTCCAGTTTTCGTAATAATAGTTCATCACCAGGCATATTTAGGAAAAAAAGAATTCCTCTCCCATGGTGGAATGAAAAATGCAGCCAGGTTGTAGAGTGCTCTAAAGCAGCGTATATTCAATTTAAAAATGATCCAACTGAATGTAATTACATCAATTTCAAAAAGAAGCAAGCTCTTAAAAAGCTTACATTAAAGCAGCAAAAACAAATTAGTTGGGTTGCATTATTTGAATCCTTCAACAGAACCACGCCGATTTCGCATATTTGGACTATCATGAAAAAATTTAATAAAACTTTCGTACATAGTTTCTCAAACAATAACATAAGTTGGGTCTTCGAATTCCTTAAAAAATATACGCCTGATACCGTTGAGTCTAACTTGAATTTACATAGTTATGTGCATGCTAAGAATAGCGAATTTCTGGTAAAACCATTTTCTTTTCAAGAATTACAGTCAGCTATTTCATCTAGGAGAGATACAGCTTTTGGCTTTGACGGGATTCCTTACAAAATGTTAAAAATGCTTTCTAATAAATCTAAATCAGTTCTTTTAAATGTGTTCAATTCTTTATGGTCTCAAAATATAATTCCTGATGATTGGAAATCAGATTGTCTTATTCCAATATTAAAACCAAATAAAGAGAAACATTGCCCTGACTCATATAGACCTATAGCACTTACATCTTGCGTTGGTAAAATTTTTGAACAAGTTCTAAAACAAAGGCTAGAGTTTTTTGTTGAATCCAATCATATACTACCCGTGAACCAGTTTGGGTTTCGCAAAGGTCGATCGTCAAGAGAAAGTATAGCTCAATTACAATTAGACATCTTTCAATCTGTGAAGAAGAATATGTCGTTTGCCGGAGTCTTTTTTGATGTTGTTGGTGCATTCAATAATGTCAATCATCATATTTTGTGTAGGGAATTAGCTTCCATTGGGATTCCTATTAAATTTATTGATTTTATTTTTTCCTTTCTTCACGACAGAAAAGTTTATGTTAAGATTAACAATCAATTGCTCGGTCCCCGCTCATCTTTTAAGCGAGTTTGTCAAGGTGGGATTTTAAGCCCACTCTTATTCACTTTGTATATTCATAAACTTAATCTTATTTTGGGCTCCAAAGTCCGAAACCTTCAGTTTGCGGACGATTTGGTGATATATAGCTCTGGAATGAATGCAAATGAGGTTATGCGAAATCTAAATGATTCGCGTTCTAGGTTCTCAATTTATTTCAAATATTTAAATTTAGACATCAGTCCTGAAAAATCTAAAGTGTTAATTTTCCAGCTCAACAAGCTCAGTTTAAAATTTATTTTAATAACACTCCTTTAATGTTTGCATCGGAGATCAAGTTTTTGGGAGTTATTTTTACGGGTAACTGCTCGTGGAAGAAATATGTTGATAAGATTATATTCTCTGCAAATATGGGTTATAACATATTGAAGTCTCTTACTAAAACTTACTGGGGTTCAGATCCGAAAGTATAAACAACTTTGTATAAGGCCATAGTTCGGAGTCATTTTGAATATGGCTTTATTTATATTGCAGCTAATGATCAACTTGTAAGAAAATTGGAAGTAATTCAAAATAACAATTTAAGACTTATTACTGGTGCTATGAAAACCACGCCCATTAATTCCCTTCAAGTGGAATGTAATATTCCACCGTTGAATCTTCGCTTCAAGTACCTAAAATACAGGTTTATCTTACAAAAGGTTAGCCATTGAGCCCCATCCTTTGTTAAAAAATTTGGTACAATTTTACAGAAATAATCAGGCTTTGGCCTCTTCCTCCAAAACTCCCTACATTCTTCATGATTTTTCCTATATGGTTGACTTTAATCAGCAGTCTAATATACATAGAAGCCAAGATCATTGGGCATGCTACTCAGACGATTTTGATAGTAAATTCACTTCAATGGTATTTCATATTGATCCCGAGAAAAAGAATAAACATGAAATCTGTGAACAACTGGCAAGATATATTGATTTTACTCAAATATACACTGATGGTTCAAAAACTGATAAGGGCGTTTCCGCAGCTATATACCTACCGCACATTAAAAATGGATTCGGAGTGAAATTGCCACAAGAAATGAGTATCTTTTCAGCAGAAGCACTTGCTATATCGAAAGCATTAACTTATATTTCGGAACACCCAGCTGATTCCCCGGAAAACAAGTGGGTCATAATATCTGACAGTATGAGTACTCTAAAAGCTCTTCAATCAAACAAACTAGACTGCAACACCAATTATATTATTTACGATATCAAGAATCGCTACTCCCAACTTCATAAATTAAATGTACATATTATCTTTATGTGGACTCCATCTCATGTCGGAGTGACAGGAAACGAAAATGCCGACTTCCTGGCCAAGGCGATCGTTGAAAGTAATGCTCCTGAGTCTACTGTACCTGTGCCAAACTCTGATTTCATTACCAAACTCAAACAGAATTTGAAACAAGAATGGTTTAGTTATTGGCAACAAACTCTTGCAGTTAAAGATTGCTGGTACGGATCCGTTAGTGGAAGGATTGGACGTGCCTGGTTCTCTAAGTCAAACATGTGGAAAATCAGGAAATTCTATGTTATAATGACACGTCTCAGATTTGGTCACTGTCGCTTCGGATCACATCTTCACCGTATGCAAATTATTTCTTCGCCAATTTGTAATATCTGTAATGCCGCTAATCAAACACTGGATCATATATTTTTCGATTGCCCCGCCCATATTATACAACGCCTTGCCTTTATTGATAAACTGTTGCTCATCTACAAACCAGAAGATATCCCGCGTACCACTGTTGACTTATTGAAGAATTTTGAAAATTATCAATATATTTACGATTATATCTGCTCTACTATTGAAGATATTTAGAGTGGTAAAAATATGTATCGGACTTGGAACAATACACGGACTAAGAGATATATTACACGGACATGACTCCTCAAATGTGACGTGGCTTCGGCCTTATAAAACAAACAAAAAGATTTGGCTTCGGCTGAAACAAAAACACGCAAGACCTGGCTTCGGCCTTAAAAAACAAAACTACGGAAGACCTGGCTTCGACCTGAAAAATCAAAACTACGGAAGACTTGGCTTCGGCCTTAAAAACAAGATATACGGAAGACCTGGCTTCGGCCTTAAAAAACAAAACTACGGAAGACTCGGCTTTGGCCTTAAAAACAAGAAATACGGAAGACCTGGCTTCGGCCTTTCGAAACCTCGGAAACGGAATAAGAAGATGTAAACACTGAAGACTTGGCTGTACGGCTTTGATTGCTATTGCCTTTCCTTAGGGATAAAGACGGAAAAAAAAAAGCACAAGTCCAAAACCGCAAAGTAGGGACACGGTATCGAAACAAAAGTATCGATATTGTACTCATAAGAAGTATCGAAAGAAAAGTATCGATACGGTATCGGTATCTGTATCAAAAGTATCGATACTTCAAGGTATCGAGTACTTTTTACGTAGAATAAAATAGACAGTTGAATGGTCTGTAAACTGACATTTTTTTACGTAAGTCTTCATACTTTATATGTTTTGAAATAAAACAAGACAAGAAATAAATCAATCATGCAATTTTAATTAAAAAAATTACATAAAAAAATATAATTTCGCTTTTTCATGGGCATAATTTTCAATTAACAGCAAAGGACTTATCACCTATCAAGTCATTTACATTAAAATAATTATTTAACTGCAAAAATTTGTTCAACAAATCTAGTACTAAAAATAAAACACGCAGTAAATTGCAAATTTTGGCGTCATTTAATGTCTAGCTAAATGATGGCAACGTTTGCAGACTACTGCGTGTTTTCTATAACATATTTTATTTGTCAATCAAAACACGCACACTTATCGACTGGATTGAAAAAGTTATTGTTTTTAGGTGATTGCACATAAGAGAATTGGGAACTATACGTTGTATTTATAGTTCCCATTCATCTTCTGTACAATCGCCTAAAAATAATAACTTATTTAAACGTTTCGATGCCAGCCTATTACGAATCTTGGTCATCGTAGCGCCCGCTTTCGAAAATAACCTCTCAGATGGCACTGAAGTTGCCGGTATGGTGAGCAATTCCTGAGCTATTTTATATAAGCACGGAAATGTGTTACGCATATCCTCCCATTGAGCGAGAGGATCTGTGGAAAGTGGTGCCACAGGATTAGATAAATACAGTGAGACCTCGTCTGGTTTTAAAAACAAACTTTCCCTTTCGCTGCCCTTTTTTTGTTTATTGTGGGCCAACGTGTTATGGTGGCTCCAAAAATCGTAAGCCACTGTTGTACCAGCGGAACTGTCACTGTCAGTTTCACTACTGTGCGTCTCCTGCATGTTAGTGCACAAACGGCGAATATGTGCAATAGCGTTTGAGCATGCTCTTGGGTCTTGGAAATGCAGACTTTTGAATTTTGGATCCAATAAACAAGAGGCAGCTAAAAAATAGTTGTCTTCAATGGGTCCGAATCTGGTCCCTATTTTAGATAAGAGTGTGGATTGAACAGATTTTGCAAGAGGCGAAGCTGACACATCTATATTTTGAATTTGAGTTTTAAGGCAATTTACGATTGGTATAACCTTGCTAATGGTTACATACTGCTCACCTGATATTTCCTTCGTGACGTGTTCTAAGGGCTTAAGAATAGTTAGCATCGTTTTTATCTCTTGTAGTTCAATTGCAGTTGGTGTTGGTGGGGCAGTAGTATTCATCATCAATATTTGATGTACCAATGGAGCCAGGGTAACGTATCTTTCAAGCATGTAGTAAACTGAATTCCATCTCGTTTTTACGTCTAGAATCAATTTTAGAGGGGTTTGATTTTGTCTCTTTCTTAATTCGTCACTTCGGATAACACTTGTTTTGAAAAATTTTACGATTTCCCTTACTTTGCAGCACAAATCGTTGAAAGCATGTACCGACATAGCTGATTCGGCAATCAAATTAATTGTGTGAGCAAAGCAAGGTAAATGTTTCGACCTGTTCAAAAATTTTGTAATGCCTGCTACCATGTTAGCCCCGTTATCTGTTACCACAGCAGTAATTTTAGGCAAAGCTATATGCAAATCAGTACATATTTCAGTCAATTTTGTGTTAATATAATCAGCTGTATGTCTTTCATGAAGTGCAATTGTTGCGATGCAACGCGAAACTACTTTTGAATTTTGTATATAATGAGCAGTGACCCCTAAATAACTTGTTGTGGTCATCATTTCTGTCCATATATCGCAAGTTAATGCAACATGACTTACATTCTCAAAAGTAGATTGTAGTTTATTTAACATAACTTGGTAAAAACTATCCAAATGTGATTTCAATGTGTCAACATTTGGGAGTTTGAATGAAGGGCACGCCTGATGCATTAATCGCTTAAAACCTCGACCTTTTACGATATCAAATGGTCTTTTGTCGACACATATAAAGTAAAGTAGACATTTAACCAGAAGACAGTACATTGTTCCTCCTACAGAATAATCTTGCTTTCGCTGTAAGGCGTCAGTAATGGACAGTTGTTTTTTCATTGGCGGAATGTAGTCCTCTTCTTTGTCACCCTTTGCTTTAGATGATGTCGATGGTCCGGATGTAACTGCGACATCCGTCACCGATATATTCGGGGATGTGGATAGGCTTAGCTCCTTGCTTGCTGAGGATGGTTCACTCAAGCTGAAAAAAAAGCAATATTGATTAGTGTTTAAACGTTTCGTTTTACGCCTTTCGGATGCATCTACCTACACAAAATATAATTTTTCTCCCACCCGCTTATTCCCCAGACTGAGTGACAGATTACCGATTGCCTTGTGTTGCGAGCTGCCGTGAAATAAATATGGTGTGATTTTGTGCCTGAACTAATGCAAACGAATCCCAGTGCTGTGCCCCTAAACCCAAGTGATAATCCCGTAAAGACCATTGGACCTCAAGATATTTGCCGAGAAGAAGGTAACAGACGTGACCCATATAAAATATTTCCCTAACAATTAGATATATGAAGGGTACAGGGAAAGAAGGATCATAGTCAATATTTTTCCAAAACAGAGTTGACAATGCCATCTAGTAGTAAATTAAGAAAGCTATCGAATGGTGAGATCAAAAAATGATAAAAGAAATCACTGTCAACGTGAAGCTCAAAAAGTTTACTATGGCTGTAAAATCAGTCATCAGATCAGTCACCTCTCTTGTTTAAATCAGTTTTTGATATTTATTTGTATAGTTATTTGAAAATAAAACACTACACCATCATCATGTAAATAAACGAAGCATTAACTATCAGGGAATTCGAGAGGTGATTAGTATCGGCGATATTTTTTTAGAAGTAGGTATCGATATCACATCGACAAGAAAAGTATCGACATTATGTAAGTAAATCTCTAGTTGCCGATAATCGGAAACGAAAGACCGTTGTTATTCCTTTCTATATTTGTACCTAATGTTCATAAAATAGCCAAGCAAGATAATGATTTCACGATACATGTTTAGTTTGCAGGTAGATAGGGATTTTGTTTTATAGTAGCGTCGGTTTCTTACCTTGAACTTTCATGAGCTGAATGTTTCTTCTTCATATGTTTATTCAAATTTGTTGTATTACCGCATGTTTTTAAAATTTTAAAACATAATTTACACTTTGCTTCCGTAGCATTTATTTTTTGGAAATTCTTCTAAACATGACTTTTCGGCGGCGCCATGTTGATCAAATTACGATATAATTTTATACGATACGAAATGAGCGTACCTAGTTAGCAAGTATATTTACTAAATCCTTCAGAACAATAACTAGAGCACTGAGACTAAATCCAACGTCCAGAGTTTAGGCCTGATTCAAAACAAAACGAACGAATAATAACAGATTAAATGGAAAATAGCGTCTCTGCGTCTGCGCTGTCTGCTGGCTGGCACACACACACAACAACAAAGTCAGTCAACACAACCACACAACACAACAATCGACTGACTGAACGACGCGACGAGCGAGCGAGTTTTTTTTCCAATTTTACGGCTCTGGATACTGGTCCTTTAGCCGAAGAGCGAGAGAGAGTAACTGAGTGAAGGCGAGACGACGCGCAGCAGGTAGTGGGGCGCGGTTCGATTGGATTTTAGTTCCGTCATGTTGTCAGTCATAGACTGGAATCGATACTCACTTTAAAGTACTCATATCGGTAAAGAATCGAAAAAAAAGGATCGATGCCAAAAGTACCCGGTATCGAAAGGCAAGAATCGATTCCACCTAGGAATCGATTCTTTTTTCGTGTCCCTACCGCAAAGAAACAAGCTTGTGACAGAAATTTATGATCAAAAATAGCTTTATAACAATATAATTCGGTTTAATGCACACTTTCATCTATGTATTCTCTATTACAATAAGCGTTCAACGAAACGTAACACATTTTGAGGTTATTATTGCGTGTTGTATTATTGTGTGTGTCATACAAAAAGCAAAATTTTATAGATTTTCAAAAAATCATATCTGAAAAACTATTGAGTTCCGTCACCTGAAACTTTTAGACCGTGTTTAAAATAACCCAAACTATCTATCAAAAATCACGATAGCTCTAGAAAACCGCCTGTTTTGTAAAGTCTAGCCGTGTTTTTTCCCATAAATACGGCAATTTTAATCTTCAGATACGGCAACTCAAAATTGTACAATAACAACACTGGCACTGGCAGTGAGTGAGCTTGGCTTGGCCACGCTTGGCTACAGCTACATCAATCTAGCGGTGACGCCCCAAGAGGAATAGTGACGCCGGTCTAATTTTTTTTGAGCGCGTTTTGAATACAATTTACAGGCGAAAATGGGTTGCGGTGTATTTATTGTGAAATATGTGCTGTTCTTCGTCAACTTGTTCTTTGCGGTAAGGTTATTTTACATTAATCTAAACCTCATGAATACCAAAATGCCGAAATACATTTTGACAAAAAAACCGTTGTGTTCTGTCTGTGTCACGTCAACAAGCCGTTATCGATACCACCCACCAGACCCCGCGGGGGATGTTGAGTTGTTGACGCGGAAAATCGACTTGACTAGTGAAGGACAGAGCTATGCGCTATATAAACCTCTGTCCCTTACCTTTCGCGTATACCTCTGTCTGTCCCTTACCTTTCGCGTCGCGACGGGTGTGACTGACCCGCTTTTGTTTTGTTTGTCTTCGACGTCAGAAGCATTAAGTCGTATGTGCAGATAGGACGAAAATGACTTTTTATACCTACAGTCTCATCTCGTCGAGCTCTTTTTAACCATCTGAAAATAATATTTCTGTCTTATTTTATTACCAAGATATCCAGAGAAGCATAAAGCAAAATGTCGTGGTAGAACTTTTATCACATTCATTATATATGTATAAGCATTTGCCCATAACATTACAATTATAACAGACATTTCACATCTATTAAGATAATGATAAAAAACCGCAACCGCAAAAAAACCGTTGCGGTTGTTTTACATTATTTTTTCAGGACTTTGCTGTATTTATTTCTGCTAATGACATTTTGCTTCCTTAATTTTTTATTGATTAAAAGTTGTACTAGAGTCCGCTCCACCAATCATATCCTGTGACGGAAAGTGGAACTAAATATGTTAATCTCACAGGCATGTTTGTATCACTGGCAAGACGACGGTGGCGCCGAAGATTTGAGCGGTGGCGGGGACTCTATGTAGTTACAAAGTTGGGTCAGAGTGTCGATAGGGGGGCGGAAGCAGGCTATCTAAACGCAAAAAAAAATCTAAGTTTTTTTTTCCTTGGCATCCCCTTATCTACACTCCAACCGATATTTTTGATTCTAAAATAGAAATTAAACTTCAGAGCCCGCCTCAAAGCTCAGTGTACACAGGAGAATGCCTTGCGATCTTGGAAGCTTGCTCGTTTATTGAATCCCATAATATAAGACAATCTTTAATAATTTCGGACTCCAAAAGTTGCTTACAAGCCCTCCAACAAAACCAATTGAAATCAAAAGTGCATAGTAATATTATTATGGCTTGATTGAACGAAAAGTCGAAAACGATAGATGACACATGTCACATGACACAAATGGCGTAGTTTTTTTTTTACGTTCCATTTCATAGATTATGCGTGACATTTTAGACCACAGACTGTTTTGACACCACCATTTTAGTCTTCAATTCTAAGCTTCAATTGCCCATCCCAATTGTACGTTTCGTTATCGCTTTATATCTGATTTGAGGTTAGACACTATTTTTATAAATAACTCGTTCAATACGCATTGCCTTGTAATAAGAGTGGTAGCGTTATAATCCAGCCCCTACCTGATTTTACTCTATTTACCCCCCTCCTCTTGCTAAACGATTCTACATCCTACTCCTATTGGTTTTAACTTTTGACTTCCAGGTAGCCGGTCTAGCCCTCTTAGGGGTAGGCTTAGCCTTCCACCTGCAGCTCAACGAGGTCACCACCTGGGTCGAGGAGTTCGGCCACAGCAGCCTGACCCTGGCCCCGACCACTGGCATCGTGGTTGGGTCTATTGTCTTCTTGGTGTCATTCATTGGATGTGTTAGCGCATGGAGGCAGAACCACTGTCTCCTGGTCACGGTGAGTTTTTCAAACCACAAACATAATTATATTGTAAATGAAATTACGATTTATCTGGCAGATAGGCTTTATCCATAATCTTTGAATCATGTCCTTAATGTTTCCAATTTTCCAATTTATTTCAGTATGCTGTGTTAGTCCTAGTGCTCATGCTTAGCAAGATAATACTGGCTTCGTTGATCTTCGTCAAGCAGCCCGAAATCATAGAGCAGATCCCGACATGGCTGGGCAAGCAGTTTTCTTCAGAAAACATGGCAGTCTTCCACAAGATTGAAGAATTTGTAAGACATTTTTGCTTTTGATAAAGTCAACTTCACTTAAACACTGAGAGACAGATGATTGAATGTACAAACTGATGCACAAATAAAGTGATGCAAAGTGGCTCAAACGAGGAGACAGTGATAGCATGAGTTGCCATCAAATTTTGTGATGCTTTTGTACATCAGGGGCAAGAGATTACATGGTCTGAAATATTTATTTTTCCCTAATTTTCCTCTAGCTTAATGATGAACTTTTCTTCTGTACTTTTTTATTTCTTTAACTCTAGCCCATATGCCCAAATCATGGGTCTAATTAAGGATAACATTGTTGTTTTCTAAACTCCTATGATTTCTTATTTTTCAGTTCCACTGCTGCGGCACGACTGGACCTGATATATATTTACCTTCTGACCTGGCTAACAATGCAAACTGCTGTGCCAAGACTTTTGCGACATGCACACTCGAGAACTCCTATCTCGGCTGCGACACTGTGGTTGTTGGTGTCGCAAGAAGCTACGGCCTTGCTATCGGGTTTTTGGCCATTGCTTTGGCCGCAGTAGAGGTGAGATGAATTATTATTACGCCTCCACTGTACTTTTGTCTGTCTCTCTCATTAACCAAATAGGTAGAGTTAAAATGTTCTTAGAGCGTGTAGTTAGTCAGTTGTCGGTATAACAACAAAATAATGAATCATGCGGTAATAAAAAATTAAGGGTGTCCAAGCAAGAGGTGTTTTTCCCCTGTGAAGTGTCCCAATGCTGAGCTGATGACTGCCCTATCTCAAACTACTCTTCCTAGCCCCGATCCGCCCCCGCCCAGGCCCCCAAAATAATTATGTTACTAAGGTTTTCTATGTATTTTTTCAGTTGGTGGCTGTAGTCTTCGCACTCTGCCTGGCAAACACTATCAAGAACACGGAACGAAGAGCCGAGTTTTAACTCCTTATATGGTAGTGCATTATTTTTCATTGTTTTTGGACTTTCATACCAAGCCATCGTATAAGGGTTGAAAATATTACGGCAAATATATTGCCTCTGTTGCATAAAGTTATGGTTAAGCTACTTAAAACGTTTATCCGTTCTCCGTCGTCGTAAGAGTCGATTAAATGAACACTAAGTTTTTTTAAATTAATTTTAATTTTAATAATGAACAATCATCACACAGTCATAGTTTAAAATAACTAAGTGACGGTTAAAAAGTTACATATAGAAGTTAGTTATAATGTGTGTGTGTTTGTGTGTGCATTTCTGTGGTTGATAAATATAAAATGGATAAACTACTAAAAACGCAACATAGGTAGGTAGGTATTCTAGTATTTAGTGTATGTTGTAAGTCTTGTGTATATAAATGTCTATGTATCTTTAATTTTTGTACTGACTCTTACCAAAAGTTTTGTTATGGAAAATATATAGGTACCTACATATTTATATTGTACGGTATTGATAATACTTTTAAACCGTATTTTTATTTGGCGTTAGCGATACAAATATTAGCACTGACATTTTCGCAATCTAATACACGAGTAGGTATATATTTTTCTTCAGTGAGGTTATTTAAAAAAAAAATTAAGAAAATCAGAATTTAGTACAGTAAATAGTTATTATTAGTTATGAACAAACCGCCAAGAAGGATTATAAGTTGGCGATTCCAGCAATTTTTCTGTATTTTCATTCTCGTCTCGATATAATGCGTGTTGATGGATTTTTTTAAAAGAGTAATGCCAAGATTATGTAAAAATTTGTTAAAGTTGATTAACAAAACCATAAATTTGTCAAAATTGGAGTTAAAAAGTTATAAGCGTTTGACCGTGGCCGCGCCATTGAAACGCGGAGAACTGTGCGGCCACGGAGATATTTAAAACCGAGCGTTGCAGAGCCCTGAAAGCTAGGCAAATAACGTATTGAATTTGGAAAAAAAAATATAGAAAAAAAATCCTAGGTTTATTTTTTAGGATCTGTGAGACAAAAACCCCCAAGGCCGCGCCATCGAAACGGTGAAATATATATGATAGCCGATATCTCGCTGAAAAATCATCGCAGAGGCCTGTCTTTTTTGTAAAACCTAGATTTGAATTTGTCAAAATTGGTAAAAATTAAACAAAAACTCTTAGGTGTTTACATTTCAGGAGCCTTACGACTCCGAAAACCTCATGGCCCCGCCATTGAAACGGTGAAAAACACGTTGCCAATATCTCGCTGAAGAAGCATCGCAGAGGTCTGAAGTTTTTTGTAAAGCTTCGATTTAAAAATTTGTAAAAACAAAAAAAATCCTAGGTTTATATTTCAGGAGGTGTAGTACGGTATCGCGTAGAAATAAGTCGTGATTATCTCTCAAATAAACTAATTATAAGCGAGATATTTTTTGTAAACAACACCTATTAATATGTATAAATAGCTAGAATATTATTATTATTATTATTATTTATTTAAATCAGATAACAAGATCTATATAACATTGATTAATGAGACAGTAGGTAATACAATTATTTAAATGAAGTAAAAAATAAATTAACATTTTTACCCAATGGTGGTTGAATGGGCCATCCCATCTCTCTGAAAACACCTTTAGGATACCGCTGCTACTGCCGCGCATTCTGCTCGGCACCTACCTGCTGCAACTGGAAATGCGATTATCACGCAAAGTTTTATGCACTAAATTTGGCCCTCAAAATCGAGTACCATCGTTGGCACTGTCCGACAAGACACGTTGGGACTGGTGCGTTACTTAGTGTAGCCAGAAATATAGTGCTCTTTTTTACCATTGATTAAAAGTTTAACAAATCGAAAACGATTTCGATATATTTCGATTTTAAGTAACAACAACGAGCTGGGCAAAGACAGATCCATTTGGCAAAGTTGCCTTGTTTGACTGTACAGATTAAATAATCTTGGTGACGATAGACCTCCCTGTCGCACACCACACTGTAGTCTATAGATATTTGACACTTGGTCCGACCATTTAACATAGTTTATCTGTTTATTGTACCAATACCGAAAAACAGATAGCAGTTCAGATCATTCCAGCCTCTCTCAGCTTAGTCCACAAGATATCATATGAAACCATATCAAAAGCTTTCGATAGGTCGAGAAAGCAAGCATAGTCGGAGAGCCTCTATCAGTATAAATGATAACTTACCGTAAATTTATGGTTTTGGGAATCAAGTTTCACAATTTTTTACAAAATCTTGGCATAGTTCTTTTCGAAAAAAGGCACTGATGAGCGTTTTATTGGACCAGAACCAACTTTACCTATATCAACGACTGTCACAAAGAACATCTTCAACATGATAGCTACGCGAGATGCAAACCAAGAATGGAAGGACACCAAAGACTGTAGGCAGACTAAGATCTTTATCGTAAGAAAAGACCCCAAAAAGGCTAAGTATTTTCTTAATCTTAGTAGGGAAAACTTAGCAATACTAGTAGGTGTGGTGACAGGTCACTGCAAACTAAATAGACACATATCATTATTAAGGCTCGTACAGGACCCATCATGCCCTCACCTGTGGCTTGGAGGAAAGTACCAAGCACTTCTTGGGAGAATGCGTAATGTATTCAAATAAAGATGGCGAACGGGTTGGATAATTTGCCAGAGGCAATTATAAGGAGAGCGACATCTTCGGGAGTAAAGTAAAAGGCTTGAGATGCGCGCAAATACGAGACTAGACTAGACTGCTTTATTATAGGGAATCCTAGCTTATATACTAGGTTGGTACATGTTATTAATGACGTGCATAAGACATAGTGCGTGATGAATATAAATATACCTTATCTGTGACGGTCGTCAACTTATCTTAACATTACGTGAAAATATGACTAACATAGTCGACCGGCACAGATACTCCCCCCTTTAGGAAAAAAAAATAAATGAATGTTCTTATACAACAATGGAAAAAATCTAAGTTAGATACCATAACAAACTTATCAACTGCAATAATAACTAGTAGTATTTTAATAAACATGAAACCAGATCTTAATTGTGCATACTTTAACATAATCTATTTTTATATATAAGGAAAGTCACTGTTGAATAAAACTAGATAGTAATAGCGCATACTTCAACTTAATCTAAAGGTAACTCTTAGACGAATTAGAAAAGTAAAGGAACTACGGTTATGTGAATTCTACATAAGTTTAAAGAATTACTTAATATTTACCTACAGGCGAGCCTTGTATCTGGCCGCACACTACATAAAATAAACTAAAAACTGGAAAACAGAAAAACACTAGGAAAATGGGGCTTCGCGGTTAGTAAACTAACCTAACCTATAACTGGAAAAGATCCGCAGGAGAGTCGTCTGATGCTGCAGCCGCCCATGTTTTTCAGGAATCGATGAGTCAATTTACATCGCACGTCGTTGAAGTTGTAATCACTGTTTGTTTATAATTGCGACCGTACCTACACAAGGATGATTGTGCTGAATCAGCGTCAGCATTAAATCTGTAACCTTGGCTGTAGGCAGTCAATGATCTCGTACGTCATGTGTACGTGCGTGCTGTTCACTCTTGAGTGAATATTAAGTTGTCGATTGATGAAATTTGTGTGCCTAAAAACCTTGGGATTTGGCAACATAGGGCACATCTTGTACACCAATCGTTTATATATATATATATATCTCTCTCTCTCTTCAGTGATTTGATTATTCTTCGTGCGATGTTCTTCCTGGATGATTTCAATATTCGTTGAATTAGGTATATAGATGATGTTTCAATACTCTTCTGGGGGCTGGAACGGCTTCCTATGTCTTGAACTTGAAAAGCTGCTTGCTGTGAATGAATTTGCCGACGCGTTCGTTTCTGCTGGTGCGAGCTCCATTTTGATAAATCAGCAGTCGGCTGACTATCGGTTCATTTTTCTTGCGGTATCTTGAGTTCGATGCGGGAAATCTTCAGTTGAAATTATTTATCTTCTGGTCCGTTTTCAAATCTGGTCCGGTTATGGCTTGATTGATGTCGTCTTGGTTGCCGAAGTCGGGGCTCGGCGATCTTGGAAGAAGTGCTTCTTGCTTGCACTTCTAAGGTGGCAGCACACGGAGTTTTCTTCGCGGCTGGGTCCATGCTGCTATTACCGAAGTTTGCTGATGTTCAGAAGTCGGGTCACCACTTTGCCAGAGGCAATTATAAGGAGAGCAACATCTTCGGGAGTAAAGTATAAGGTTGAGATGCGCGCAAATACGAGACTAGACTAGACTACTTTATTATAGGGAATCCTAGCTTATATACTAGGTTGGGACATGTTATTAATGACGTGCATAAGTCATAGTGAGTGATGAATATAAATATACCTTATCTGTGACGGTCGTCAATTTATCTTAACATTACGTGAAAATATGACTAACATAGTTGACCGGCACAGATAACATTAAAGCAGATGATTTGTCAAACTTAAAGTTTAGCGACATCCTAGAATTCATTAAACGAACAAGAAGATTTGGGGAGGGACATCTGTTGAACAAACAGTAACCAGTGACCAAACACTGGGAATTGGGTGAAATAGTCACGATAAAGGAACGATCACTGTGGTTCAGCGGGCGTCCCACCTCATAATCATCATCAAGTCCTAAATATTTGAAATTTGGTATGCAAGCACAAGTTTGCACCCATATCCCATAAAAACTCCGAAATTCACAACTTTAACCCCCTAAATCTGGGGTGCAAAGTTTGTATGAAAAACTGAATTTTAAGGTACTTCCTGAAGCCTTAGAGAGCTGAAAATTGCAATGCAGGCTAGGGTTTGAGAGATTATTCTTTTGTACGAAACCCTCTCAGCGCGAGTCCAACTTGCACTTGGCAGCTTTTTTAATTAAAATGGTATTTCTTTTCTTTTCTAATATCGGTACTATGGAACTAACGATCAACTGTCATTAATTGTGCTATCTATCTCTAAAATGTTGATTCATGTCTCAACCAGCCCTTCATTCTATTAAGCCTTGTTCATGGGCCGTCGCCTTGGACGGTCGTGACATACCTACATAATGTAATCTCTCAGTTAACCTTGTTCAATAATCATCGTCGCGGTGGAAAATGGAATTCTCAGTTAAATCTCAGTTTTCTCTAGCAAGAAGCCTTCGTCACGATCGGTCATGTCATTTATTGTAATATCAGTTTGTCAGCGCGGAGTGCGTAATTTTCCTTTTTATAATTGTATAGTGTAATCAAATTAAAAGTCTTATAAACGTCAAACGTCCGTTTTTAACTCCATCAATCTTCAACTCATAACTTCGACAACATTAACCATCTTCAAAGCCCTTTGGAAGGCGACGCGGCGACAATTTCACACGAGGCGTCGGTGTGGCCTTTTGTCTTCGTCCAGGTGCCACCGGCGATCGAGCTGGGCGCTCGGTTCTGGCTGGCATTGGACGCTGCACGCCGCCGCATGCATCATCCAGTTGAGAGTTCGGCATTCGGGTGTCTGAGGCGATACCTACTCCCACCTTCATCATCATTATAGGCTGCCGGAACCTAAGATTCCTCGAACAATTGTGGTGGTCCATTCGGGGAAAACTGCCAAAGCAACGATCAATGATGATGGGTAAAAGAATAGTTATGTACAAAACCTAAATAGAAAGAAGTGTCCTAAACGACCCGCCAGATGGCAGTAGCTGTCTTTGACATAAGACTTAAGGCCCAAGATCACAAAAAAACCACTGAAGAGAGCTTTGGAAAAAAAAATAGAAAATTATTTCCAAATAATTCATTGTCTCAAAAAATTATATGTCACAAAGTGATAATATAGTTTAAATAGTATGTCAACGCGGTTATATTAATTTGGCGCGATCGTAAAAACTCCTGAACATAGTGTATATTTCAAAGGAGATTCAATAATTTTAATAAAAAATGACTGATTTTTCGCATAATTTTTTTACCAAATTTTTCCTCTTTTAGAGCTCCGTGTTAATCCTTAAATTTTATCAATTAGCTTATTTCCGTTTTTCAGTAAATTCGATAAAACGTTTAATTTTTAAAGTATCCGGGCGGCCCGATGCTATTCCGCGCCGCCCGCTTCCCCGCCAGTTCCGCTACCCCGCCAGAAGACGACGGACGAATGCGGCGACCCTCACCTCAACAGCCAGAACTGGGCCTTAACGTACAATTAGCCCTAATTATTGAGATAAGATAAAATTATTATAGTACAGTGTTAGATTTAATAAAATTTAAATGCTAGCGGAACCCACTGTATAATCAGGTTTAATGGGTCCCGCCCCAGCTCACTAGGTCACGGAGCTCTTCACTGACGGCTATATTTCAGTTATTTAAAAAGTTGAGAAAAATCTTCGTTTTATGATCATGGTATTCCAGTTCTAGGCTGGTCTAATTTATTCTTTTTGTGTTACTCATTAGACGCAATATGGTATGCTCTTTAATTTAAATAATGTAAATAATTTAGGACCCAGAAACCAAAAACGTCACAATATTTCGAGGTTTTGTAGCTGCCAAAAGTTGTCCCGAGATATCTCATGTTACCGTTTTTGATATTTACTCAGTTTAACCCATATCTATAAGAAAACAAAAGAAACAAACATATGTATTCGTCGCGCCACACGTTATGAGCGGTGGCCTGGAATGCGCAGTAGTCACTTTTCAATACCTGTACATATGCGAGGTAATTCCCGACAACGTCGCCCAGCGATCGTAATTCGTGGCGCGAGGTATATCAACATTTCCGGGTTTGTTGGATTCAGCTTAATAAAACAAAGATACTTAAGTACAAAATTTATTCATAGAAGTCTTTTAAAAACATTTTGACCAATAAAATAAGGGAAATATTAAACTGCACATTAAAAATACTGATTTGCACAGCAAATATCAGGGCAATGCTGCGGTAGCTTAGGTGAAGGGTAAAGGGGTTGAGCGAAGCGAAGCCCACTTTATCCGTCGTGTAAGGTTGAACATGTAAGAACAACAAAAAATACTTAAAACATAAACTTATACACATAACATCAAATATTTAAAACATAAAAAGTGTTTTTGTTGATTCTTTTTTGGTGTGCAAATCAGTATTTTTGATGTGCGATTAGTATTTAATCGCACACCAAAATCGCCATAAAATAATAGGTATAAAATATTTCTAAATTTACTCTTTGCAATAGTGATAAAAACAGTGTTCATAAACATTTGTGGTTGTATCTATAAAGATAAAATAGGTACTGATAATACAATACTTCAGTACACAGACTAGGGACTAGCTAAAGTTCACTAGGGTTTTGTTTTATTATACAAGAGGATGGCTGAAACTCAGTATCTACGTCTCCTCTCGTTATTATTGGATGTGCATGTGAGGATCAACGCAAAGAGGATGGACACCAACTGAAACAATAAATTAATTGCGCGTTAACCCTATTCGCTACTCTGCTGACCGGAAAAGAAAAAATAATGACATAACAATTAGGGCAAATTTTATGTTGCTTCCTCACAAATGCCAGCAATAGAATCTCTCACTCTAATCCACAGCACTTATAGGTGACGTCTGTCATAAAAGTTCCGATTTAGGGTTTTTTCAAGTTTACACGCGGACTTCACGGCCTCTGAGGGGTGTGCCTCAATAGCGCAGGCCACAAAACAATGAACAGGTGTTATTGTGTAAAGTTACTCCCGACTCATGAGTGACTGATTATTTGGGGTGCGGCGCGCGCGCTACGTGGACCGGCCGGGTGTATCCGCAGCGTTGCGGCCATTCGTAAATCTAAATAATCCTGTATATTATATACTAGGAGGCGTAGGCCACAGTGAACGCGCTGTGGCTAGGGGCTGCGGCGAGCGAGAGTCAGCTTGTGGCCACACTTTTTGAGCTTTTGGACGACTGCGCGAAATCGCAAACGATACGATGAGTATGTTTTTAACAGCATTATACTGCAATTCGAAGGGAGATGTAGAAACAAGATATTGTGTACACGATTTATATTAAAAAAACACTGTCCAGGCAGTGGTGCTTTTTTTTGTGTTAAGTGCTAGGGCCTCCTTTTTTGGAGGGGAAGAAATTAAACCACCCATACCCAGGAGTTAGACCTCCCTGCAATGTCCGGTTCCCTACACATTCAGCGGACATCAGCTCGTGTTGTGCACGGACTAAAAGAAACTCCTGTGTGTATAAGTAGCTATCATTAGATTTGACTACTAGCCGTGGCCTCGGTATGTGCTGAAGGCATTCTCATTGCAAGTTACTCATCAGAGGTACCTTATTGTACGGGGACCAGTATTAGTGCGGCACTGTATGATGCCGAGATTGAACTCATACCTTTACTATGTATTTGTGGCAAATTGAATAATCTTCCAATCAGAACACGATTATTTTACACGAGCTGTTTTTTCCTGAGATGTGATTTGTCGATTTGAATATCTTTGTGACGACGACGATGACAACGAAGTCAAACTTAAATTTGCGTCGAACAATGCTGAGAGACTTTAGTTCCTGGTTTGGTCATCGTGCAGGACTTCCGACACTTTTTAGGATTCCTTAAGTAGCGAGAAGCGAAACTATTGTAACACTACTGTATTTATTTCAAACCTAACTCACCTCAACAATAATAACAATCAGCAGCATAGCTCCAATCACGTTTCCGAACGTATCCAAGTAGTCTGTGAGGGAGGTGACGCAGCCACCATAGGCGTTGAGCACAGTGCAGGTGTCCTGTGCGCAGCAGGAAGGAGGAAGTGGGTTGAGTCCGTAGGACAGAGCCCCAGTCGTTCCGCAGCAACGGAGCTGTAGGTAAAAGCAAAGGTACATGTAAAGAAGGTATCTAGTATAGGGCTTCGGCGGCAAATCCGCGGATGATCAATGAACATGACGAAGTGCCGATTTCACGCCACCGCTCAGCGTTAGATCTTAATGCAATGGCCAATAAACTATAACGTAACTTGTAGTAGTACGGTTAGCCTCTATTTTGGCTAAAAACTCAGTAAATTGCGTTTTTGATAAATACTTAGTAAATTCTAAATGGGTACTTACTCGGCGGCCCATATCTAATTGTGAGTCGGTGTTTGATTGCAATTTTGAATACAGTCAAACTACCGAATTAACATACAAACAAATGCTTCAACAAAACAGTCGCAATGCAAATCAAAATGTTCTCTGAAGGTGTCTACCAACCTTCAAATGACAATTTGATTGCGATCCGGATTGAAGGCAAAGTTAGAGAATCAAGCTACTGATCCTTAACGAGTAATCCTAGATGATATGCATCAGAAGGGTGCTCTCTTACCGCAATCTGCATCACATAGAAGGGTTCCCTGTTGTTGGCATTGAAGGCAGTCGTGAGCCATTCGTTGACGAGTCGACCCAGGCTGTCCAGGTTCTGGTAGACCACCACAGACAGGTAGATCTTCGCTGCAGCCAGGATTGTCATAAGGATTGAGAACTGAAAGACACCAATAAGATGATCATAATTTGAGTCACGGGGGCGCCTCTTTTCCCATATAGGGTGGCAGAGACACGGCCCAGTCCATTTTCTGTTAAAGGGGGCTAGCCCATCTCTGCAGCTATGGTGTTATGAAGGTTATCTAGTACTAATCAAGATCTGTTATCCATGAGTTCTAAACGGGGCAGTTAGTATGATTTAGATTTTTAAATCTTTACTAATATATAAAATACCAATTAAGTCAATGACCCAAACACAGTCGACTCCCCTCCTTTTGGATTTTTTTCGCAACATCTTGTGTAGAATGAAGTCCGGAATTCCCCCCTTTTCCCCTTTTCCTGGGGGAAACCGATTTCGACGAAAAATAGCACACAAGTTCCTTGATTTAGTTAAACATTTTAGTCGATCGCAATGTTTGATTCAATAAAAAATTGCGATCGACTAAAATGTTTAACTAAATCATGGAACTTGTGTGCTATTTTTCGTCCAAATCGGTTGGAAAATGCGATTGGAAAGACTGATAAAAGCATTTTTGGTCAATCTCGAAACTGGACGTTTCGTCGCTAATTACTCCATTGTCGTCGTAAATAACTACATTGTGAACATATAGGTAGGTATATCAACCATTGTGTAGGGCAGCTATTAGCTTACACCTGCCCCCCTAGAAAAGATGTAAAACGCAAATAACAATAGAATGAAAGGCTAAGAAAATATATACGATTTGACATTTCGAGACGTAAAGTTGAGTCGAATCGCATTTTTGAACGTTTCGTGCGATTGTTATAAGCGATTTGCATGTTGTTTGCCGGATCAGCCCTTATGTGGGAGCAAAATGCTTCTGCTTCTCCCAGAGTTTCCCAATGTGGAGAAGAGGCAAAAATACGTTTTCTAAGTATATGTTAATACGAACACAGTACAGTAATAAATAAATGTTGACTCTGACTTTGCTCCTTACATGACGGTGGGCTCTGGGCAGGGCAAGCTCTTTGCCGTCGATCTCGATGAATCATGCATGGAATTATCAGACGAAGTGCTTACATTTATGTAGCTCATATTAGTAATTCGTCTCTACTCTAGTGAGTCAGCCTGGGTAGGTAGTTCCTTTTCCCTCACTTGTGTAGCGATACTTGTGATGGTTTTTCATTTTTCCATGAATAGCTTGGGCCTTGGCCAAATCTACCTATATTAAGCCGTTTGCCTCGCTATGACAGATATATTCCAGGTTAGGCCAGGGTTTTGAACCTGAAAACGACGCCTTTTGGAGTCGTTTTTAGGTTAGTCTTGGCGACTTACCTGCAGAATACATCAGAGTTTCAAGCCAAAGTACTTAGTTTCTTGAGTGTTGCTCAAACTCAAACTCAAAAGTACTTTATTACTGTAGATATTTACATATTCTTAGCAAACGTCATTTTTTGCCTCTTCTCTACATTGCACCACTGTGGGAGAAGAAGGGCGTAGAAACTCCCACAGATTGATTTTTAGATCTCTTTTAAAAATAGGTTGTGCTTAACTAATACAATTATGATTTATTTTTATTTAATAAGCTGGAATAAATAATTACAAAATTATTAACAGCAAGGTCTGTGTTGAGCCAGATTAACCCCATACAGTCCTGTCATTTAAGTAATCTTGAACATTGTAATATCCCTTTTTCGACAAAGTCGCTTTAACATACTTTTTAAATTGCTCAAATGGCAATTTCAAAATCTCCAGAGGTATCTTATTGTAGTAGAGAATGCACTGACCCTTGAAAGAATTGCTAACCTCGCACATAGTCTGTGATTATTTCTTAGGTAAACATTACAGCTATCGCTAAGTTTGGAAAATGTTGTAAGGTTCTTGCGTACATACATTATATTTTCGAAAATAAATTGACTAGCTACTGTTAGTATGTCAATTTCTTTAAAAAGCTCTCTTAAGGAGTCTGTTCGTTTTAAATTATAAATTGCTCGAATAGCTCTTTTCTGTAAAATAAAAATAGTTTGAATATCCGCTGCTTTCCCCCACAACAAGATACCATAGGACATCACACTATGAAAGTAACTAAAATATACTAGCCTAGATGTAGCCACATCCGTGCTTTGTCTGATGTTCCTAACAGCGTAAGCCGCAGAACTTAATTTACCAGCCAATTTATCTATGTGGGGTCCCCACTGCAATTTGCTATCAATGGTTATACCAAGAAACTTCGTATCATTTACTAATTCTAACGTGCTGTTGTCTAACACTAAACTGGTCTCAACTTGCCTGACATTTGGAAGTGAGAATTTGATACACTTGGTTTTACCAGCGTTTAACAATAAATTATTAACTGTGAACCAATTCAAGGTTAAAGACAATACACCATTAACATCATCAAATTCTCCTTTTTGTCTTTCAATTTTGAAGACCAGTGAAGTATCATCAGCAAACAACACTATGTCAGTTAATTTCTCCACCATGAAAGGCAGATCATTAATATATACCAGGAATAAGAAAGGGCATATGGAACCTTGTGGAACGCCCATTTTAACACCCGATCCATCAGATTTTACGCCGTTAACTTCTGCCTTTTGAATTCTATTGCTTAGGTATGATCTTAGTAGATCCAACGCTTTATTTCTAACTCCGTAATGATTTAATTTAATCAATAGCGTATTATGATCAACACAATCAAATGCCTTCGACAGATCGCAAAAAACTCCGATAGCATCCTGTGCGGCCTCCCATGCAGAATAAATATGAGATATAAGGGTAATACCTGCATCCGTAGTCGATTTACCCCTAGTGAAACCGTATTGTTTGGCATGGAGTTGTTTTGTACGGTTGAAGTGTGAGAGCATTTGATTGAGTATAATCTTTTCAAATATTTTACTTAGTGTTGGAAGAACAGATATTGGTCTGAAATTTGAAGGATCACCCTTATCTCCCGACTTGAACAGAGGTATTTACTGTGTTTCATGAGGTCTGGGAAAGCCCCATCGTCAACACATTTATTGAATATATAAGCTAAGTGTGGGGCTACAACTAGAATTACTGAACCAATGACTTTGACTGATATACCCCACAGGTCTTCCGTATTTTTTAAGTTAAGTAATTTAAACGTTTTGACAATGTCCTGGGGATATACATGATGAATTTTTTTTTTTTTTTATTTATTATTTATTATTTGCTATTTCTATGGTATATATCAATATGGTTGGTGATAAAGAAGTTTCTTAAATATTGCTAGCATCATCACCATCAGCCTAAAAGCATGTGTATCAGATAATTTAAATAGCATTCGATAGTCAGATCTGCGCTTGGGAAATAAAAGACATGGCCGACATACATGTTGTGTCGCCCCTGGTATTTGACGACCCGAATGGCCGAGTCGGCAGTGACGATGCCTACAAAGCGAAGGGTCCCGGGTTCGAGTCCCGGTGGGGGCAAATATTTATTTGATGAGAACGGATGTTTGTACCCTAGTCATGGTTGTTTATCTATCTAAGTATAATATTTATCTATATAAGTATGTGTATCGTTGTCTAGTACCCAAGATACAGGGAATCCTAGTTTGGGGCTAGATCAATGTGTGTAAATGGTGTCCAATGTATGTAATGTATGTAATGTATGGTATACCTCGCGCCACGAGTTGTAAGCGGTGGCCTTGGATGCGCAGAATCAATACCTGTACATATGCGCAGTAACGGGAGGTATAGCGCAGTTGCATATTGATATATAAACATAAATATTTACAAAACATAGACATACATTTCCTCTGGCCCCACATTAGGATACTCTGTCATATCTCTGGTATAAATGTACGTCCTCACCATGCTGAGCATGCAGCAGCTCTCCTTGATCGCGCCGCAGCATCCTAGGAAGGCTATGATGAAGATCGTACTGCCAAGCACAATGAGCGCGATGGGTATCGCCTCAATGGGCACGGGGATGAGGTCTGTGATCTCGCTGATCTGCAGTAGGACTGCGATGCCTATCCCGACTAACGCCAGCCCGATGAGCTGTTGGGAATTGATTATGTTAATTAGTAGGCAGTTGCGAAATGTAAGAAATAATCTTTATTTGCGTAGGTGTCTTAAATTTTGGTTTTTAACCTTTTGACCGCCACAGTCGGCACTGGCCGACAACTGAAAGTCGTACCACTTTGCCGGTGCGCCAGTGCACTGGCGCACCGGCGGCCAACACAATTTTCATAAAAAGGACCTTATTTCGTATGAATTATGTTGCTTTCGTATAGCATAGCAAACATGTTTGGCGTGTGAGTGACACATTTTGTATTTGACATATGGCAGTCAAAAGGTTTAAAATGTAATTACTGTTACAGGTGATTCATCCTAACTACCTAGGTATTCACAAATGACTCAGTGAGTCATCGGCGGATGCTTAAGGGCACAAATGTTCTAATATAGTGCACCACCCAGACGCACAGTGCATTAAATTTATTTAATCTTACACAATTTCGGTGACATGACCTATTTTGCTAGGAGTAAGTACACTACATATCAGCTTTCTTCGATTTTTTATGGTTGTGGTCTTTGTTTGTAAAAAAATATATAATTTGGAATTTTTGTACCACTTTCTTCATCTGATAAAGCAATTTTCTGTTCCATAGTTATGTAAGGTTTCTGTTAATTCCTGCATACCATTAAAATTAAGTACTTAGACATTTGTTTTTTAACTAATTGTTGTGGTAATTGTTAGGTGGTTTGTTAGGTAAAATAATCCTAGATATAAATGCATGCATGGCATGGATACTTGCCTAATAGGCATGTCACTATGTCCAGATATAATATGAGTACCTATGTAGAATGTAAAGAAATACTCACCGAAAACACCAAATTGGTGATAAAAAGGACATATTTAGCAATAAATTCCACGCAGGAACACATTGTATCTTCCAAAACTTCCTGTCCGAGAAAATATTACAAAAATATAAAATCACCCACAATTTTCAACACTGTATGAGATCATGCAGAACTAACTACTGATAAACCTGATTTGCGTATATCATTACAAACACTGATACTCGTATACTAAGCACCTACACCATAATTCTGGTAGAACGTTTTATCAATATGGAACGAGCTAGTACATAAATTGATAAGAATTGAGATAAGATAGCCGATATCGGCCACGAAAGCTAATAGCTTAGCCGTTCCATTCCATAACAAAGGAATGATACCGGCTTCTAGGGTTTTGTAGTCAAAAATTAACACTATAGGATCACTTTATCGTCCGTCTCAGAGACAAGACCCTTTTTCTTAGAAACGCGTTCAGATACGTCATCAACATCTTCATCGTCATCATCAGCTTGTTTCCGCCCATTGTTGGGTATAAGCCTCCCCCTCCTATTGTGCCAGCTTATCTTGTCCTGTGCCAACCAAATCCAGGTTTTCCCCGCGATACGTGTAGGCGTATACTACCCTAAGTATAGAGAAGACTCCCCAAACTGACTCGACTTGGAGGGCAGAACATGCTACCGTTACTACGGTTTAGGTTCTACTAACGCCATCTGATTATAGTCTGTCATAGAATATAGTCTCAGTAATCATTTAAACAATGTAAAGTATCTTATTCATACATAATATACTTAAACTTTAGCAGGCGATTTAATACAAATAAAAAGTAATCAACACTTATTTAGATATCTACACAGTCAGGTCAAAGGTTCTGTCACACAATAAAAACTTTTGAATTTAGAACGCTGGCCACAAAAAAGTTTATTGAATTTGAATTTCGAATTTTTCATGAAAATAAAAATGTGTACTTTTTAGAATTTTCCTCATTTTTAAATATGGAGTGGACACTTAAAGAAGACCCTGTCGTAGTTATTGCGTTGCATCGTTGCGGTTACGCGCCCATTCAGATTTTCGACTTACTGAAAAATTTGAATATAACCAAAAGATTCGTTTATCGTACCATAAAACGATACAATGAAGACTCTAGTGTAGATGACAGGTCAAGAAGTGGTCGCCCTCGCTCTGTTAGGACTCCAGCAGTGATAAAAGCTGTGAAGGCGCGAATTCAAAGAAATCCCATACGTAAGCAGAAACTGTTGGCCTTTCAGATGGGGTTAAGCAGGACCACGGTGAAAAGGGTGTTAAATGAAGACTTAGGGCTTAGGGCATATCGAAGAAAAACAGGACATCGTTTGGACGCTCGTTTAATGGACCTGAGTCTGAAGAGATGCCGCGCTTTGTTGAAGCGGTACGCGGGAAAAAAGCATCGAAAAAATTCTTTTTTCGGATTAAAAAATTTTCACCGTGGAAGAGAGCTACAACAAACAAAATGATAAGGTGTAAGCACACAGCAGTGAAGAAGCGAGCAACCGTATTCCGCGTGCCCAACGAGGTCATTTTCCATCCTCGCTCATGGTTTGGTTGGGAGTCTCTTATTGGGGCTTAACTGAGGTACATTTTTGTGAGAAAGGCGTAAAAACGAATGCAGTTGTGTATCAAAATACAGTCCTCAAGAACCTTGTGGAACCTGTTTCTCATACCATGTTTAATAACAGGCACTGGGTATTCCAACAAGATTCTGCGCCAGCTCATAGAGCGAAAAGCACACTAGACTGGCTGGCGGCGCGTGAAATCGACTTCATCCGGCACGAAGACTGGCCCTCCTCCAGTCCAGATTTGAGTCCGTTAGATTACAAGATATGGCAACACTAGGAGGAAAAGGCCTGCTCAAAGCCTCATCCTGATTTGGAGTCACTCAAGGCATCCTTGATTAAGGCAGCCGCCGATATTGACATGGACCTCGTTCGTGCTGCGATAGACGACTGGCCGCGCAGAATAAAGGCCTGTAATCAAAATCGCGGGGGTCATTTTGAATAAACTTTATTACCATAAGAATCTGTGTTTTATTAAATTCATTTTGCTATATAAATGTTTACATAAATAATAAACATGTCTAAATTATTTCATATTGCACATGTGACAGAACTTATGACCTGACTATGTATTTTAATTTTAAATTATTCGATATACACAAATGTATCTCAAATAGACAATAAAATAATTACAGTACAAGAACCTAGTACTGTGTTGTAAATGTATCCCAAATAGACAATAAAATTATTCCAGTACAGTAGTATCACATGAGTAGGGAATAGGAACAGAGACAAACCTTTGGAGGAGCGTGCAAAATTCTTACCTATGTTAGTAGGGATGGCAAAAGAAAATAAAATAAATTGCTGAATGGGCTGATTGCTTATGTGATCCTGCAGCTCCGGCTACCCCTTTATGGGAATATAGCCATAAATATATGGAAATGCAAAATATTTGTAGATTCACCCAATTAGTTATGTAATAAAATACTAATTACAATTACTTACCTACCTAACTAAATAAAACGGTTTGTGCGGTAGGTATTATGTGGTATTCATTTACTTACCTAGTGGATATTTGAACTTCCTTTGGATATTTGAAGTATGAAATATCTTTTCTTTTCCTCTTATTGATCATACAAAAAGAACAGTAAGGAACCATTGTAGGTACCATTCCAAAACGTACACTTCTTAACACTAATAACTATTTGTTGTTAATTGCACTTAAAATAATTTATTAAGATAGGTGATGAAACAAATAATACGTGATTTGTGCAGTGCAGGCCCTCCGTTTGTCTTCATCCCGGACGAGCGTAAACCGGTTTTATCCGGTGGCGGCACGTACGCGACACAGCGGCTCGTTGACACGCACACATACGCCGTATGCTTGTAGTAGGTTACCTAGGACGACGACGTGGTTGTATCAATCTTTGTCTCTGATCCGTTTCTTTACTCATATGGTGTGTGTTCAATATTTATGCTTCGGAACGCACATCGGTTTTTTGTTGCGCGGATTGACCGCGAGTGAACGAAACATCACTAGCTAGCTGTCACTTGCATAGATAAAAATGTCACTTGCACGTGGTAAAATTTTCGGCGTCAGGCATCGGGGCTTTGGCCGAATGGTATTTCAATGGTAATCTCGTAATAATCTACAAGAAATAAGTTGATTTCACGTCATCGTAGTGAGTGCTTCGTGCTGTGAAAATTTGAAGTGATTCGGTCACCAATTCGTCGCGCTCTGATAGCGACCCTTGTAGTCGGCAGCATTAAGACAGCACCAGCAGCGGGCTACGACACGAGTAAGATTCGACTCCCAACACCCCCCACCCTTGTGTTCCTCATCCCGTACTCCTGCCTCGAATCTGAATTTTCGCATACCAGTCGACGGCGTCAAGGTCAGTACTACTTTGTGACATTCCATTGTAAAACAACCCTTCACAGATTCCACCCTTTCGGTTGAGGCGTGGATTTAACAGTGTGTTTCATTGAAATACAAATGACACCGATACCGGGGAAATCCGATACTTTACAATTTTTTGGCATTGCCCGAGACCCTGCAACTTTGTGAGAAGATATCTCAGATTAATCTATTTTATTTAAATGCTATGTGTGAATTAAATAAGAAGATTGATATAATTTGAAAAATTATGAATGCTACTTTTTCGAGAAAAATTGTTTACAGCAAATACAAAAAGCAAATGGTGCTGTGTGCGTTTCGATGGCGCGGCCGCGGTGTTATTTTTCGAAAAGAACTATGCCAAGATTTTGTAAAAAATTGTGAAACTTGATTCCCAAAACCATAAATTTACGGTAAGTTATTATTTATACTGATAGAGGCTCTCCGACTATGCTTGTTTTCTCGACCTATCGAAAGCTTTTGATATGGTTTCATATGATATCTTGTGGACTAAGCTGAGAGAGGCTGGAATGATCTGAACTGCTATCTGTTTTTCGGTATTGGTACAATAAACAGATAAACTATGTTAAATGGTCGGACCAAGTGTCAAATAGCTGTGTGGTGTGCGACAGGGAGGTCTATCGTCACCAAGATTATTTAATCTGTACAGTCAAACAAGGCAACTTTGCCAAATGGATCTGTCTTTGCCCAACTCGTTGTTGTTATTGTAATTGGTGGGCGTTCTAATTGAGAATGAGGAGAATGAGACCAGCAAGGAGGACGAGCCCACATCACTAACTTTGGTCTCGACCCCCCTCAACGAGAGTGTTGCAGCGTCCACCGCTGCCCGAACCAAAAAACAGCGTCGCTGTCGTCGACGAGGAGACACCTCGCAGCTCAACAGCGCGAGCACCGCGCCGCTCGCTGTCCCTGCTGAGGCGTGTGTCATGCCGCAAGCTGCTCCGACGGCCGCGCCGTTCGCCGTTGCGCACGTTGCGACGCTCGCTGCCGCGAATGCCGCGCCAACCGCCGCCACGTGCATCAAACCGCACTCCAATACGTGTGTCCCGCCACTCACCTCCACTCGTGTACCGCCAGCTACCAAAATATGTGCTCAGAGAAAAACTCTGTTGTTCTCCGACAAAGTAGGTGCAGGATTTGGGACTCTATTACATAACCGGCTTAACCAAAAAGTAACGAACATTTGCTGTCCAAATAGTTCATTTGTAGATCTAGTGAAGATGATTAGTCGCGGTATCTATGATGAGTACAGCACAATTGTAATTATGGTAGGAAATCATTCAAACATTAGTCGGAATGATTTGAATAAAAGTGTTGAAACACTTCTAGACTTACATAGTAGGATGAAATGCAAATTTATACTATGCAATTTTCCATATGCCTGTAATTTGACAGAACTACAGAACAAATCTGTGCATAGAATGAATATTCATTTATTTAATTTAACATGTCATCACAGTGATGCTATTTTATATTTCGACATGAATAATTTTATTCATAACTTTACTCTGACACGGGATACATTGTACCTGTCTAATAAATATAGAAAATTAGTAGCTACATTGTTAGCTTATAATATATGCGACGCAGCTATAGTTGGTTTAACTAAGTTCAACTTGACATCAGCTTATTTTAAGAGTAATATAACATGCACCCCTATTGGGAATTCACCTGTTAATTATACTTTGCATGCAACATTGGAATCTGTTCCAAGTAATTTAAATTAGTTCATAAGACAATAGAGGAAATCTCTAGCATACAAGAGCCACTAAATATGTCAAAATGTAAGCCCCAGTTAAATATTGCCCATCAAAACATCCAGGGGCTTCCTGGCAAAGAACTTGTATTAGAATTATTTCTAAAAAATTCTGACATTGATATTATTTGTGTTACTGAACACTGGTTGAAGGAAAGTATGATGTCTTTTAACATAAAGAATTACAAAATTGTCAGTTGTTACAATAGAAAGACTGCTGATAGAGGTGGTTCTTTAATCTTAGTGAAAAATAATATTAAGGTGAAACAACGGAAAGATATTCTTGCACTTACTGTTGAAAGACAAATAGAGGTATCCTGTGTTGAGTTAGATAGCCATATTATTGTTTGTGTCTACAGACCACCGAGGGATGAAAAAGGCCATGGCAATTTCGAAATATTTGAGAAAATTATGGAGGAAGCCCTCATTAAACTTTGTAATAACAGAAAAAAGTTAATTATTTGTGGCGATCTTAATGTAGATCTGCTTGTAGATACAACACTGAAGCGACGATTAATAACTCTGTTCAAATCATTTAATTTATGTCATGTATTTCTAGAGCCGACTAGAATTACACTTACCAGCCAAACTTGCTTAGATAACGTTTTTTGTGACTGTGCATTCACAAGTAAAAGTGTAATTAACTGCTTACCCTCCGATCACAGTGGTCAAACAGTTTCATTCCCAATAACTATTAAGGATAAGACTGGTCCATCATTTTATAGGCCTATTACATCCCATAGACTAGAGACATATACGAAAAACTTAGATATAAATTTGCCAGTACCGGATTTTAATGAACAGAACCCAAACAAAATCTACTCAGACTTCTTCAACATTATTCAGACAGAATTCAATAGTTTTCAAATTAAAGAAAGTCAGTGACTACAACGGTAAATCTAAATTTAATGACTGGGCAACGTTTGGAATTCGTAAAAGTAGAGTTATCTTGTATGACCTTTATGATCAAAAAACCTATAACTTTGATCGAAAATTTCATGACTATGTTAAAAAATATTCCAAAATTCAAGTTGGTTTGTAGAACTGCAAAAACTTTACACATTAATAGAAAAATTCAAAATTCAAATAATAGAATGAAAACAGTTTGGCAAATAATAAACCGCGAAACTGGCAAAGTTATACCAAGGGACAGTGATTTCTGCCTAAAGATAGGTGATGGTGTTGTTAAATCTAACGCTGATGTTGCTCGAGCTTTTGAAACTTTCTTCACCAATGTACCCGTACTCACAACGGACCGTCTAAATTCATCTCCATTTGAAGCAGAGACTTTATTAAAAAATAACACTAGCGTCAGTAATGTATATTTAAAATTTCATCATGTATATCCCCAGGACATTGTCAAAACGTTTAAATTACTTAACTTAAAAAATACGGAAGACTTGTGGGGTATATCAGTCAAAGTCATTGGTTCAGTAATTCTAGTTATAGCCCCACACTTAGCTTATATATTCAATAAATGTGTTGACGATGGGGCTTTTCCAGACCTCATGAAACACAGTAAACTTATACCGCTGTTCAAATCGGGAGATAAGGGCGATCCTTCAAATTTCAGACCAATATCTGTTCTTCCAACACTAAGTAAAATATTTGAAAATATTATACTCAATCAAATGCTCTCACACTTCAACCGTACAAAACAACTCCACGCTAAACAATATGGTTTCACTAGGGGTAAATCGACTACGGATGCAGGTTATTAACCTTGTATCTCATATTTATTCTGCATGGGAGGCCGCACAGGATGCTATCGGAGTTTTTTGCGACCTGTCGAAGGCGTTTGATTGTGTTGATCATAATACGCTATTAATTAAATTAAATCATTACGGAGTTAGAAATAAAGCGTTGGATCTACTAAGATCATACCTAAGCAATAGAATTCAAAAGGCAGAAGTTAACGGCGTAAAATCTGATGGATCGAGTGTTAAAATTGGCGTTCCACAAGGTTCCATATTAGGCCCTTTCTTATTCCTGGTATATATTAATGATCTGCCTTTCATGGTGGAGAAATTAACTGACATAGTGTTGTTTGCTGATGATACTTCACTGGTCTTCAAAATTGAAAGACAAAAAGGAGAATTTGATGATGTTAATGGTGTATTGTCTTTAACCTTGAATTGGTTCACAGTTAATAATTTATTGTTAAACGCTGGTAAAACCAAGTGTATCAAATTCTCACTTCCAAATGTCAGGCAAGTTGAGACCAGTTTAGTGCTAGACAACAACACGTTAGAATTAGTAAATGATACGAAGTTTCTTGGAATAACCATTGATAGCAAATTGCAGTGGGGACCCCACATAGATAAATTGGCTGGTAAATTAAGTTCTGCGGCTTACGCTGTTAGGAACATCAGACAAAGCACGGATGTGGCTACATCTAGGCTAGTATATTTTAGTTACTTTCATAGTGTGATGTCCTATGGTATCTTGTTGTGGGGGAAAGCAGCGGATATTCAAACTATTTTTATTTTACAGAAAAGAGCTATTCGAGCAATTTATAATTTAAAACGAACAGACTCCTCAAGAGAGCTTTTTAAAGAAATTGACATACTAACAGTAGCTAGTCAATTTATTTTCGAAAATATAATGTATGTACGCAAGAACCTTACAACATTTTCCAAACTTAGCGATAGCTGTAATGTTAACCTAAGAAATAATCACAGACTATGTGCGCCCCGTTTTAGACTCGCGAAGGTTAGCAATTCTTTCAAGGGTCAGTGCATTCTCTACTACAATAAGATACCTCTGGAGATTTTGAAATTGCCACTTGAGCAATTTAAAAAGCATGTTAAAGCGACTTTGTCGAAAAAGGGATATTACAATGTTCAAGATTACTTAAATGACAGGACTGTATGGGGTTAATCTGGCTCAACACAGACCTTGCTGTTAATAATTTTGTAATTATTTATTCCTGCTTATTAATCATAACAATTAAATTTTTCATATTTGTATTAGTTAAGCACAACCTATTTTTAAAAGAGATCTAAAAATAAATCTGTGGGAGTTTCTACGCCCTTCTTCTCCCACAGTGGTCCAATGTAGAGAAGAGGCAAAAAATGACGTTTGCTAAGTATATGTAAATATCTACAGTAATAAAGTACTTTGACTATTGACTATTGTTACTTAAAATCTAAAAATATCGAAATCGTTTTCGATTTGTTAAACTTTTAATCAATGGTAAAAAGAGCACTATATTTCTGGCTACACTAAGTAACGCACCAGTCCCAACTTCAAGTCAGTGTCTTGTCGGACAGTGCCAATGATGGTACTCGATTTTGAGGGCCAAATTTAGTGCATAAAATTGAACTGAGTGAAACTGAGTGAAAATCGCATTTCCAGTTGCAGCAGGTAGGTGCCGAGCAGAATGCGCGGCAGTAGCAGCAGTATCCTAAAGGTGTTTTCAGAGAAATGGGATGGCCCATTCAACCACCATTGGGTAAAAATGTTAATTTAGTTTTTACCTCATTTAAATAATTGTATTACCTACTGTCTCATTAATCAATGTTATATAGATCTTGTTATCTGATTTAAATAAATAATAATAATAATAATATTCTAGCTATTTATACATATTAATAGGTGTTGTTTACAAAAAATATCTCGCTTATACTTAGTTTCTTTGAGAGATAATCACGACTTATTTCTACGCGATACCGTACTACACAGGATTTTTTTGTTTTTACAAATTTTGAAAGGTGTTGTTTACAAAAAATATCTCGCTTATACTTAGTTTCTTTGAGAGATAATCACGACTTATTTCTACGCGATACCGTACTACACCTCCTGAAATATAAACCTAGGATTTTTTTGTTTTTACAAATTTTGAAATCGAAGCTTTACAAAAAACTTCAGAACTCTGCGATGCTTCTTCAGCGAGATATTGGCAACGTGTTTTTCACCGTTTCAATGGCGGGGCCATGAGGTTTTCGGAGTCGTAAGGCTTCTGAAATGTAAACCTAAGAGTTTTTGTTTAATTTTTACCAATTTTGACAAATTCAAATCTAGGTTTTACAAAAAAGACAGGCCTCTGCGATGACTTTTCAGCGAGATATCGGCTATCATATATATTTCACCGTTTCGATGGCGCGGCCATGGGGGTTTTTGTCTCACAGATCCTAAAAAATAAACCTAGGATTTTTTTTACAAATTCAATACGTTATTTGCCTAGCTTTCAGGTCTCTGCAACGCTCGGTTTTAAATATCTTCGTGGCCGCACAGTTCTCCGCGTTTCAATGGCGCGGCCACGTTCAAACGATTATAACTTTTTAACTCCAATTTTGACAAATTTATGGTTTTGTTAATCAACTTTAACAAATTTTTACATAATCTTGGCATTACTCTTTTAAAAACATCCATCAAAACGCACACTATTATATCGAGACGAAAATGAAAATACAGAAAAATTGCTGGAATCGCCAACTTATAATCCTTCTTGGCGGTTTGTTCATGACTAATAATAACTATTTACTGTACTAAATTCTGATTTTCTTAATTTTTTTCTTAAATAACATCGCTGAAGAAAAATATATACCTACTCGTGTATTAGATTGCGAAAATGTCAGAGCTAATATTCGTATCGCTAACGCCAAATAAAAATACGGTTTAAAAGTATTATCAATACCGTACAATATAAATATGTAGGTACCTATATATTTTCCATAACAAAACTTTTGGTAAGTCAGTACAAAAATTAAAGATACATAGACATTTATATACACAAGACTTACAACATACACTAAATACTAGGATACCTACCTAGCTATGTTGCGTTTTTAGTAGTTTATCCATTTTATATTTATCAACCACAGAAATGCACACACAAACACACACACACATTATAACTAACTTCTATATGTAACTTTTTAACCGTCACTTAGTTATTTTAAACTATGACTGTGTGATGATTGTTCATTATTAAAATTAAAATTAATTTAAAAAAACTTAGTGTTCATTTAATCGACTCTTACGACGACGGAGAACGGATAAACATTTTAAGTAGCTTAACCATAACTTTATGCAACAGAGGCAATATATTTGCCGTCATATTTTCAACCCTTATACGATGGCTTGGTATGAAAGTCCAAAAACAATGAAAAATAATGCACTACCATATATGGAGTTAAAACTCGGCTCTTTGTTCCGTGTTCTTGATAGTGTTTGCCAGGCAGAGTGCGAAGACTACAGCCACCAACTGAAAAATACATAGAAAACCTTAGTAATATAATTATTTTGGGGGCCTGGGCGGGGGCGGCTCGGGGCTAGGAAGAGTAGTTTGAGATAGGGCAGTCATCAGCTCAGCATGGGACACTTTACAGGGGAAAAACACCTCTTGCATGGACACCCTTGAATTTTTATTACCGCATGATTCATTATTTTGTTGCTATACCGACAACTAACTAACTACACACTCTAAGAACATTTTGACTCTACCTATTCGGATAATGAGACAGACAGACAAAAGTACAGTGGAGGCGTAATAATAATTCATCTCACCTCTACTGCGGCCAAAGCAATGGCCAAAAACCCGATAGCAAGGCCGTAGCTTCTTGCGACGCAAACAACCACAGTGTCGCAACCGAGATAGGAGTTCTCGAGTGTGCATGTAGCAAAAGTCTTGGCACAGCAGTTTGCATTGTTAGCCAGGTCAGAAGGTAAATATATATCAGGTCCAGTCGTGCCGCAGCAGTGGAACTGAAAAATAGAAATCATAGGAGTTTTCAAAACGGCAATGTTATCCTTAATTAGACCCATGATTTGGGCATATGGGCTAGAGTTAAAGAAATAAAAAAGTACAGAAGAAAAGTTCACCATTAAGCTAGAGGAAAATTAGGGAAAAATAAATATTTCAGACCATGTAATCTCGCCCCGGATGTACAATGTCAATTGTCAATTGTAAGACGGGCTGGTTTCCGCAACTCGAAGACGAAAGCACCTATTTGCGTGTGGGTGGGAATGCGATATCATTCGAGCCAACCCAACTCCTCCAGGAACCCCAGCAGGCCATTTACGTTACCGACTATCCCTGGAAGGTCCCTCGATTGACCGAGGTGTTTAGCCCTGTAGTCCACTACTCCTGTGCAGTCCATGAGGACGTGAGCAGCCGTTTCTTCTGCCTCCAAGCAGGCTCGCAAAGGGGGCTGTCGGTAACACCTAGGACATATAGATGTTTATTAAAGAAACCATGGCCAGTAAGTGCTGCAGTCACCAGTCGCATGCGCGGCCTACTAAGTCGAAGCAAGGTCTTAGCAAGCCTAGCGCTAGGGGACGGCAAGGCCAGCTTAGCCTGCCTGCACTCCTCATGGTTTGTCCAAAGATCATTGTTTGTGGCATGATCATTCCTGGTCGACTCCCCCGGATGTACAAAAACATCACAAAATTTGATGGCAATTTAGTCATGCTATCACTGTCTCTCGTTTGAGCCACTTCGCATCACTTTGTTTTGCATCAGTTTGTACATTCAATCATCTGTCTCTCAGTGTTTAAGTGACGCTGACTTTATCAAAAGCAAAAATGTCTTACAAATTCTTCAATCTTGTGGAAGACTGCCATGTTTTCTGAAGAAAACTGCTTGCCCAGCCATGTCAGGATCTGCTCTATGATTTCGGGCTGCTTGACGAAGATCAACGAAGCCTTATCTTGCTAAGCATGAGCACTAGGACTAACACAGCATACTGAAATAAATTGGAAAATTGGAAATATTAAGGACATGATTCAAAGATTATGGATAAAGCCTATCTGCCAGATAAATCGTAATTTCATTTATAATATAATTATGTTTGTGGTTTGAAAAACTCACCGTGACCAGGAGACAGTGGTTCTGGCTCCACGCGCTAACACATCCAATGTATGACACCAAGAAGACAATAGACCCAACCACGATGCCAGTGGTCGGGGCCAGGGTCTGGCTGCTGTGGCCGAACTCCTCGACCCAGGTGGTGACCTCGTTGAACTGCAGGTGGAAGGCTAAGCCTACCCCTAAGAGGGCTAGACCGGCTACCTGGAAGTCAAAAGTTGAAACCAATAGGAGTAGGATGTAGAATCGTTTAGCAAGAGAAGGGGGTAAATAGAGTAAAATCAGGTAGGGGCTGGGTCCCTGATTATAACGCTACCACTCTTATTACAAGGTAATGCGTATTGAACGAGTTATTCTTAAAAATAGTGTCTAACCTCAAATCAGATATAAAGCGATAACGAAACGTACAAATGGGATGGGCAATTGAAGCTTAGAATTGAAGACTAAAATGGTGGTGACAAAACAGCAGTGTTGCCAATTCAGCTCTTTTAGAGCTAGATTTGGCTCTATTTATCATGTATCAGCTCTAAAAAAACCCGTTTAGCTCCTTAGCTTCTTTTTACGACTATTCTAGCTCTTTTTTAGTAAGCCATACCACGGTGGCTTTCCGGCTTCGAATCCACTACCGAAGTGCAGGTTAATTATTATTGAACGCAGCCATTTTGGGCAACGGCGCGGTGCGAACGCGGAATTCCCCTCCCGGGGGAATTCCCCACAGTCGCCGTACACGATTTCTTTCTTGCGATGGTATTCATTCATCTTACGTATGTGAAAAGTTTATGTCATTTGAGAGATTAGTGCTGTTTTGTGCTAAAGTTAAGTTTGTTTGTTAAGAAAGTGACTGAAGTGAAGACTATTGTGAAATAATGTCCTGTAGTAAACCATACCCCCAGAAATTCCGCCAGGAATGGCTCTCTGAGCCTGATTTTCAGGGCTGGTTAAAAGAAGTCAGCAATGACAATACGAAAGCCTTCTGCAGTTATTGTCGATGCGAAATAAACGCCAAAAAAAATGACTTAATTAATCACATAAAGCGCAAAAAACACTTGAAAGCTGCGGAGCCCTTTTCTTCGAGACAACAAAAATTGACCTTTCAGGCAAAGCCAAAGTTCGACGAATTGAAGAGCTCATCTGAGGCTTCTCTGACATTGTATATTGCCGCTCATTCTTCAATATTACCGGTAGACCATCTTGGGGCTTTATGTAAAAAAGAATTTAAAGCTGATATAAAATTGCATCGGACGAAATGTACAGCTATACTAAAAAATATTTTGGCGCCACATTTTGCGTCCAAATTACGTGAAGATGTTGGTGATGGACCGTACAGCCTCTTGTTAGACGAGAGCACTGATATAAGTGTAACAAAGTTACTGGGAGTTGTTATTCAATATTTTAGTAAGACTTCATATGAGATAGTGTCAAATTTCCTTACGCTTGGAGAGTTAAGTAAAGGCGACGCTGAATCCATTACACAAACTGTAAAAAAAACACTACTTGCACATGGACTTGACATCAAAAAGCTTTCTGGTATAGGAGTTGACAACGCCAATGTAATGACAGGTGTACATAGCGGAGTATACCAGAAACTTAAAGAGGAGGTACCCCATCTCGTCATGATTAAATGCTCGTGCCATTCAATTCAACTAGCAGTTTCTCATGCTTCTGCCGAAAATTTACCTAGGCATCTCGAATATATTATACAGGAAACCTACAACTGGTTCTCGAAATCGTCAAACAGACAAAACGCATACAGAAATTTATATCTCACAATTAACGATGAAGAACCGCTAAAAATTACACAAGCATGTGCAACCAGGTGGCTTTCTGTTGAAAGTGCAGTTAAAAGAATATTAGACCAATGGATAGAATTAAAATTACATTTTGGTATTACAAGGAACACTGAAAAATGCTACAGTGCAGAAACACTTTACAATTTATACACGAATCCCACAAACGAAGCATATTTGTTATATATCCACAGCGTTTTGGATCAATTACAGGGGATAGTAAAAATTTTTCAGTCGAATAATATTGATCCTAGCAAGTTACTTAATGACCTAATCACGGCTATAGAATCTCTCGGGAAAAAAGTTCTGAATCCTACTAGGAACATCAGTGTATTCGAAATACAAAATTTAGAAGATTTCTTGGTTCCACATCCTTATCTAGGATTCAAAGTCGAAAGTAAGCTTTCAGAAATACGAGAGACCAATCGATTTTCAACCCAAAATGAAGAGCAATTCAAGGATAAATGTGTGAAGTTCACAGTAGAGCTCATAAAACAACTGAAACAGAGACTTCCAGAAAATTACAATGTTTTGAAAAAAGTCAACCAATTGTCAGTTTCAAACACATTGAAGCAAGTAAAGGAAAGAATAACTTCACTAGTACGATAAATGGGCCACAGCGAGGATTTTATCGCGAAGGTAGAAACACAGTGGGTCAATATATCTCTTGTGCCATGGGAGAAAAAGGACAACACTATTTCATTTTGGTCCGAAGTTTTAAAATATCAAGATGCAGCTGGCAATAATCCTTTTATTGAATTGTGTTCATTTGCCTTGTCGATGATTTCTTTGCCGTGGTCTAATGGGGAAGTTGAACGAGTCTTTAGCCAACTGAATATAGTTAAAAACAAGGCTCGCAATAGACTACACAACACCACCACGAATGCCATTATTACCATCAGGGCAGGATTACGACGTCAAAAAAAATGCTGTCACAACTACATACTGCCAACTGAGGTACTAAAAAAAATAGGGACAATGGCTTCATACAACAACCCTGATCAGGCTGCAGCAGGCCCAAGTGGAAGTTCCTTGGTGATTGATTTTCACGATGACGACAACATATGTTACTTATGGTCAGATGAAGATTAATGATACCTAGTGCTATTATTAAGAACATTGTTTTTTATTGATTAAAATATAATAAGTTCGAATGGTTTTATTTAGCTCTCTTTAGCTGATAAAGTTAGCTCTTTTTCAGCTCTTTTTTGGCACAACACTAGCTCTAAGCTTGAATACTAAGTTGGCAACACTGAACAGTCTGTGGTCTAAAATGTCACGCATAATCGATGAAATGGAACGTAAAAAAAAAACTACGCCATTTGTGTCATGTGACATGTCGGCTGCCCAAATTCAAAACCTAGTAACAGGGTATTTAAAAAAAAAAGACGTTTTTGGCATTTTTCGACTTACTAGGCAGTATCAATATAATGTGGACCTTAAAACACCCAGTTTCTTACGTAATTTTAAAAATATTATTTAGCAAGTCTGAGCAATTTGGAATGATTACGAAAATTTCCGTGAAGTACAAATTCTAAACATAGTATCTCAGAATACAAATTTATAACCCTAGCAACTCAACTGACTTACTAAGTTATGAATTTGAAAACCGACTTGCTTTGTTTTGAATTTGGCGCCGACTAAAAAATTAACGAAATTTTATTTAGTTACTGCAGTGACACGCAGCGCTGCGCACGAGTGTTTCGCTCCATGATAGAAAATGAGTTATTTGCAATTTCATCGGTCCAGGCGTATAATGCGTGCTTTGCAGAACGAAAACGATTGCAGGTAAGAAATAACTTTTCATTACTCCTATCCTATAGTTACGAAAATGTAAAATAAACGTGACATAACCTCAAACTAAAATTTTCGTTGCATTATAACTAACAAAACTGTCTGTGGTATTTGCTTTGGTGTAATGAATGTGCTAAAGCCGATTTCGCTTATTTTAAGGTTATGTTAAGTAATATTTTATGGCTAATTATTTGTTGATCGTTGCCTTTTTTGTTTTCGGTGTTGGTTGCGTGTGTTTAGCTTGTTCTTTTTTTTTCGCTTTCAGAGCAAATGATGATGAAGCCAAAACAGATACTGACCAACCTGTTTTCAACTATAACAATCCTATCCCTGGGTCATCAGCCGAAAATGAAGCGATCTTCTGCGATAGTGTAGTTTCTGATAGTAACCTTGGACTTGACATTGCTTACTTGAGCGATGATTCCGTAGCTGATCCCGACTATATACCTTTGGCACTACATAAACGTGATTCCGAAGATTTTATTTTAGATCTCGATCTTCTGGAACCTACGTTTGCTATTGAAAATCAGCTACCCCAACAACCACCTCAAATGCAATGCCCTGCACCAGTAATGCCAATTTTCATTGCAACTTACCCGAATACAATTATTTTCATCGACTCGGAACAAGCAAATGACTACCGTCCACCAGCTCGGTTTAATGCAATGTATCCAGGCCCTATATTTGATACGAGTACAATAACCGAAATTTCAGACAACCCCAAAGAAACAGCAAAGGTGATAAAGAATAAAGCAATGCATCCCATGATTCCTAAAATGTGCTACGGTAAATGTAGACGACGTTGCAATGACTTCACAGAAAAACAGCGAGAGGATATTTGGAAGGGTTACTGGAAGATGAACTATACTCAGCGCCGCCAGTTTTTGAACAAATGTGTAAAGATTGCACCAGTCAAAGAGAAATCTGCATCCGTTCCTAACTCAGACAGAAAACACGTAAAAAACGAGTCGAGGTATTACTACTTTTGTCTCGCGAATGAAGAGAAAAATGTTTGTAAATCATTTTTCTTGAATACTCTGGGACATCGTACTGATGGTGTTATTACCGAGCTAAGTAGAGCTGTAAAACGGAAACCCTTCTACGAAGATGTTAAAGAGAATCGAGGTGGCAAGAAACCTAGACTATCAAGGACACCAATCGAAGACCACATCGAGAGCTACAAACCGGCATTGAGCCACTACAGGAGAAGCAACGCACCGCTGACACGGTACTTGACACGGACGCTTACGCTGCAATCTATGCATACTGACTTTACATCGAAGAATTCTGATGTCAAATGTTCCATTGAAACCTACAGAAAAACTATGAAATCACTGAAAGTTTCCTTAAAATATCCCAAAGGAGACCAATGTGTTGATTGCGGAGTTTTCGAGGAAAAGATTAAAAATGGAAGTGGGGCATCAGCTGTCGAAAGTTTGCAGAATAATTTCGCTCAACACAAGACTAAAGCTGAAAAAGCTATAAAAAAATACAAAGAAGATGCGAAAAAAGGCAATGACACTGAGGAACACTATTATTCTATGGATCTTCAAAAAGTGACATTATTGCCAGATATGCCAAAAATTAAGGATTCATTTTTTTTGAGCCGTCTAGTGGCTTTTAATTTAACATTTGCACCAATATACAAAGATGCAAAGATAAACAGCAAATGTGTTGTGTGGCATGAAGCAATGATGGGTCGAGATGCCAATAATATAATAGATGCATTGATGGCTTTTCTTATTTCGGAAAGAGATGTGAAAAAAATGACACTGTGGTGTGACAATTGCACGGGACAAAACAAAAATTGGTTTTTGTTTACAGCGCTGGTAATGATTGTTAATTCTGAGTGCATTAATATTGATACCATCACTCTGAGATTTCTCACTAAAGGCCACACCCATATGACTGCAGACGGGGTACACGGCAACATAGAAAAAGAAATGGGGCGTCGAGACGGAGTTTATGATTACGAGGACTACAAGTCTATTATAGCCAACTGTAGAAAGAACATTGACGTTATCGAAGTACAGAAATCATACCAATGGGTGAAAAAAAAACGAGTTCCACGGCGTAATGCAAATGACGATCCCCTCAATACATTTCTGCTAAACCCAGTGGTTGAAGCTAAGTTCCTTAAAGGATCACGAAGTCTTTTCTATAAAACAGACTTTGACGACTCTTACCAAGAACTGAACTTTTTGGTGCATAAATTAAACGTCAATGCTCTTCCCCCACTTTCAAATACCATCCCTCGAGGGGTGAAATTATCGAAGAAAGATGGTATTATTTCCAAATTGGTCCCCCTAATGCCATTGAACAGAAGGGAATTTTGGCTGAATTTACCCACGAGTGATAGCTCCATTGATTTGCAGACTGATGGTCAAATCGTTATCAATGATAACGAGTAGTTCCTTTAAATTTATAGGCATTTTATTTTAGTGTAAGTCATGTTTAAGTTTGTTTTTATACGCGCTAGACTGTTGAGAGGTTAAAGACATGTTTTAATTTAATAGTCCTTTGAAGTAAGTTAATAAATATATTTTTTTAAGACAACACGATTTTAAATCAAAATCTGCGTTAATAGGTAGGTACTTTGGGAATGGTTTTTTATTAATCACTATAATAACACAGTAAAGTTATAATGTAACACTAGTATATGAACTCGTTCAGTCTTCACTTTTACCTTAGAAAATCAAATTGATAACCTAGTAAGCCGAGTTACTAAGTTTTGATATTGTTTTTATAGTCATATTTGTGTAAATTCACAAATAAAAATAAAGTGTGAGCGATTCAAGTGTAACCATAACCTCTAACACGATTATGAGTATTACAAACTATTATCAACAATATAGTAAAACTTTTCGTCAAACACCACAATCGCTACTATTTCAAGTTTCTTCGGGCCAATGAATTAAAGTGGCCCACCTGTTTTTTGGCCCTCCTGAACATTTTTGTTGGAAGGAGTAACTATGTTTTGATTTTAAGCAGCCGATGTGTCGTGCATGTGTCGTTCCGAAGAAGTGTTCCGAAGCTATCTTGTTCTCAGTTTTAACTTATCGTCAACAGATGGCACTAGAATCAATGACATTTGGATAGGTAGATGTTTTATAGTTATCGGATCACGATTTGATTTGATTTTTATTTCATCCATAAAGTGGACGTTTTAGTGAGAGTCCTCTACAAAAGTGTTCCGAAGCTATCTTGCTCTCAGTTTTATCTTATCGTCAATATTCTATATGGCATGGCATAGATGGCACTATAATCAATGATATTTGGAAAAGTAGATGTTTTATAGTTATCGGATCACGATTTGATTTGATTTTTATTTTATGTATAAAGTGGACATTTTAGAGAATACAAATAGTAAAATTTCAAAAATAATAATGATTGTCTTAATTTTAAGCGCGAAGAACACTGATTGACAACATTGGCGCTTCGACTGACGTGTGTCATTCACAAAATAGCGACTTGCTTGTGTTGCGTACTCGGATTTCAACTAAACAACTAAAACAATACAACTAAACTTAAAATACTAATCTCATATTTTAGTGTAAACAAAGAATGACATTATTTAGTTTACAAAGATAGATAAGATTTGTAATCCGAGTTTGTTACATTCATGAACCTGAAAGCCAAATCCTATACATATACCTATATGTAAATACAGAGTTCAGAACCGGAACTGAAATGCAGATGTCGCTAGCCCTCAAAAGTTGTTGCACTTTTTTCACGCAAAAGGGGCCCTCTTTTTTTGTATGTATTACAAAAAAAATGTACCGTACTCTTTGGTTTGTAATTTTGTATGATAAGCAAACAAGGCTGAACACGCGAACGAAAATGTCCGATCTCGACTTCGTTGATTTGTTTGATGTTGCGGTGAGCCAGAAGCATTCAGACATTAGATGAGTTGAAGAGATGTTCTATTTACGAGAGAGATGTTATATTAGATACGTTAACAATTGTATACGATGACTAATATTATTTGGGCATAACGCCGTAACCCCAGTCCCACTCCCACACCACAATCAATCACCGTCATTATGTTTTTGAAGCCTAATGTCGTTTGCTTACTTAGATCATATGGTTCTGTTTTCTTTGCTAGGCACAGCCATGGAGCAAGTATTAGAATATAATTCTTATATACTTGAATGAATGAATGAATGAATGGTGCTTCTCCAGCCAGGGTTCTAAACCTGTTCCGGTCTTTCGGCCGGCATACCAGAGGGCACAAGTTTTGAGGGGGTGCGGAATGACCTGCTCTGTAGGAAGGGAAGGATAGTGAATTCAATCGACCGGCTCTTCAGCCTGAAGCCAATATAGGATATGTGGAATGGGGAGGATGTGGGATTTGGAGAGCAGCTGTTGTTTTCTTCAAGTTCTTGTTTTCCTTCTATTTTCAGTTATTGTTAATAGTTGAGTTTCCTGAGTCGTGTTCGTTTAGGTTATCCGGTAAGTTCCCAGTTTCGCTTTTGCTGTATGTTTCTGGGATACGGTATATTTGCCTCTAGGCCATCCTGACTTCGTCCCTGTTGTGTGATGATTCTGTCCAGTAACTGTGTTCTTCACCGTTGTATTTGATGTCATGCTTAAGGAAATCTTTCCAGGTGTATATAAGTCGGCCGTCTTTCTTCTTCCTTGCTTCGTATTTGAATGGAGTGTGTAGTAAGTGCTGTTGTGGGCGTCGCAGAATATGTATAGTAACACATCCGGTGGTTTTTGATTCGTTTGGTTATCGTTTTGCCCTGTAGTCAGTCATGAATTTTGTGGTATCTTGGATAGATTCTGGCGTTCTCAAACATGTATCTGAGGATCAGGCGTTCGTATACTGACTGTCAACTGTTTGCTTTAGTGAGGGTTGCCGCTTTTTGTCCGTATTTTATAAACACTGCAATGACCATAAATCAGGCGCACTATATTCAGTCCATGTTGGATTTCTTTTGCCGGCACCTCTTTTTTATTGTGTCCTATGTCCTGCCGTAATATATGTGCCCAGATATTTGATTTCGTTTACGGTTCGTATTGGAACTACGTCCAATTCACTGGTTGTTTATGGGGTCTCTTATAAGAATTTTCGTCTTTCTACTTTTAAGTTTGCCATGAGCAGTTCTCCGATGATATTTAATTATTCACTTTTAGCTACTCCGCGGCATAGCAGCGCTGCGTATAAACGCTCTTTCAGGTTGCGGGCGGGCGGTCCGACTCTGGAACGCACCTCTTTGCACTATAAGAGACAGTCCGACTCTTTTTTCTTTTAAGAAACATATCAAAGAGCTCTACCTGTCTCTTTCGTAAAAGTTATTGTATTTATTTTATTATATGTAAGGTTCATGTATATATCGGTAATTATTTCGTATTTGCTACCTGTATTTTACAGATATTTTAATTTATTCCTAGGCATTTCAGTTATAGTAATTATTGTGCACTGCCTACCCTTTTATGATAGCAATTCCTGTAATGCCTTGTTTTGCCGGAAGAAATATCTTTTTAGAGACAAGCTCGCCCTTGTACATGCATTTTCTTTTGATGTAACTTTTAAAATATTTGTGTGCAATATTGTGAAGGAGGTTTGTTCCTATAATTCCCTTTTTCCTGTATTTCTTTATAGCGTTTTGTCCGATGCGAGCATACAGATAGTGATAGTGTTTTGATATATGTATCATGTTTGTTTCCTGTATATAGGCTATGTGTATGTTTTTGTTAGTCAATTCCGCGTCAATGTTGAGTCTTTTAGTTATTTCGGCGCATCCTCTAACCTTCCAAGTAGCAATGCGCATACGCTCGCATGTGACTTGTGGTTTAAATATGGGGCTGTTTCGTATCATCGTATATCCGGTGTTGTCTGGGATGTCTTCTGTTGACGTTATGGTTGACCCTGAGGAGGTCATGGGTGTTGCATTAAGTATCGGGGAAAGTATGGTGTTATCAGTGTGGTTATCGGTTGCTTGATCCGTGAGTAAATTTGGCGATTCAAGCAAGTAACCGCTGTCGTAGTGGTGTCCTGTGACGTTGAGGTTGATAGATTTCACTGCATCCGCTGGATTCTTGAGCGTGAATGTGAGCGATGGTGTATTTTGCTGGTGGATTGTTGCGTTAAGTAGAAAGTATTCGGCAGCTGGTATTATAATCTCCTCTCCAGCCCAAGTACCGTGATTGCGTAGATTTTCAGTGTTGAGTTGTTAAGGATTGCAGGCTCAGTGATTGCGAGCTTTGTTCTGTTCATCGCCGTTTTCTTCTACATATTTAACTAGGTCCTTACGAATGTGAGTGTGGTTGCATGTTAATTGACATATGTGATTAATTTGGTCAGCAATTGCGGTGAATAGGCAGTTACCATCTCAGCGTTGGTAAGGCTTCCATTAGGTTATCTTCTTGGGATGTTGTTGAAAGAAAGAACTTAGAGATAGCGTGATTTATTTGAACTACCTTTGTCTACGATTAACAGATCGTACGGGTTGCGATTGTCAAAGTTTGTGCGTATCTTCGTGCGCCCTTATTCTCGGTAGAGAGCCGCTTAGGACAAAAAGTCTCCGATTTTATTGTTGTTATTGTTCATCAGTGGAAGTCTTTTGTTAATTGCCTGTTTTCTGGAAGATGGTGAAATGATCCTTTTATGATGTGCAATTGTTGGCTGTTTCTCGCTATTTCTCAGAATATGCAGTTATGTGCATTATTGTTTTATTTTTGTGGGCTTGTCGGACCGGATAAAGTTAGAAATGGTTAAGTTTTGTTTTACTGTTATTGGGTAGGTTCCTGCTTAGTTTTGTATTTAGGTATACCTATCTCCTACCTACTAGTACGGCACTGTGCCTGTGGAATAGTTTGGAGTTGTCTGTTTATGAAATGGTATTGTATGTGTAAGTGTATGTGTCGGTACGGTAAGTATCAAAGTCATTGGTCATCTTATCTTGAGTTGTGCATTTTGGGTAGGCCGGGGGAAGGTGTTTAGATTTACCGCTATCATATTATCCGTTTTTGGGGCGGGTGGAACTTGAGGGTACTTTGGTAGTCGCGCTGTATTTTGGTATGGGAAAAGTGAGATGCTGCGATGTAGATTTGACTGGTTGTTGATTACGTTTTGGGGCTCTATTATGTATGCGCTGTCGTAGTGGCTGTCGGAAAAGGTCAAGTTGATAGTTCCGACTGAGTTATATTCTTGTTGGGGGCTATAAACGATTGATGGGCCATTTTGTTGATGGATCGCTACACTTATTACGTAGAACTCCGCGGCTGCTATGATAATTTCTTCACCTCCCCACGTGCCCTGTATGTGGAGATTTTTTATGTACTCAGTGAAAGCTTCTGCGTTTGGTGCGTCGATCGCAAGTTTGATGCGTGGATAATTGCTGTTAGCTTCCACGTATCTAGCTAAGTCGCTTCTGATGTGGGTATCGTTGAATGTCGCTCCAAACAGATGGTTGATTTGGTCTGCAATTGCATGGAACAGGCAGTTTCCATCTCTGGGCATTAGTAGAGTTTCCATTGTGAGATATTACTACAGGAGAAAGCCTCGTGGTATTTTAGCTAATATGAATGTGTGTGTGTGGGTTGTTTCTAAGAGGTGTACGGCCGGTATGATGAGAGACGCTGTTTGGCTTTTTACGATCTATTTTTATTCTAATGTTTCCCGGTATTTCCAAGATGGGCTGACACCATAGAATGGGTGCCAGATGTGTGAGGGAACGTTGTGAGCCTTTTGTGCTTCGAAGCTTTTTCAATTGTTCCTAAATAGCAGTCAATTGTTTTGTCTAGTTTCTGGGAGTTTGGTGAGATGGCCTTTTTATGGCATGCACTTGTTTAGTTTTTGTTTATTGTCGGGTTTAGTATATTTGCAGTTTAGCTACATAAAAATAATTCTAGGATTGTTAAGTTTTGGGTTGGCTTATTCACAGAGTTTCAGCGTTTAGTGGATGGTTATTGTTAATGACTGTTTTGAATGGTCTTTCGAAGATGAGGAGAAAATAAATCTCGAGGTGAATTATCTCGAATTTATTTTCAGGCAAAGCAATATAAGTATATGTAGCTATAATAATGTTTTATTAGTTGATTTTGATATTGCGTAAGTAGGGAATTGTTATATCCTGCCTATGACGCACCTATAAATGTGATTATGCCTTAGTCAATAGGGGCGACTGCGGCCGCGGTAAGTGGTGGTTTATTATTGTCAGGCGGCGAGTAGTCCTGAGAGAAATAAAGTTAGAGGTAGGTAATCACTATCAATTATGTCCTAATCGGAATGATCTCACCAGGTTGGTGTGTTTAGCGGTGGTGGTGTTGGAGGCAGTAGCGTTGAGGGTGTGCTGCGTAGGCGTCGCTCGCTGCCGGCCTGTCGCTGCGTGGCTCAGACGTGCACCTGGCCTAGAATAAATTCTAGGGCTTGCACAGATGGGATGCCTAAGAGTATCGCGCAGTTCTCTGGGCATTCATTACACTTGACCGCACTAGTATCATCACAATCACTGAAATGCGTGGTATTGCACAGATGGGGTGCCTAGATGGATCGCGCACATTCCCCAGGTAACCCTTACAGTAACACGCGGTATAAGCCAGCCTATAAGCCAGGCTCGTTTTCGGGCCTCCGGAGGCAGAACAAAAGGCGCGCGCCGGGGATGAAAACTATTGTTTGTTTAAATGCGTTTGGGAGATCTCGGGGGGACACGTCCGTTCGGTCCGGCAACACAAACGCCACCTAGAATATAATATGTACTTATATACTTGCTTATATATTATAATACTTGCTCCATGGCACAACTTTGTAACTACATAAGAGTCCCCGCCACCGCTCAAATCTGATAGCCGCGGCGCCACCGTCGTCTTGCCAGTGATACGAACATGTCTGTGAGATTAACGTATTTAGTTCCACTTTCCGTCGCAGGATATGATTGGTAGCGAGGACTCTAGTACAACTTTTAATCAAAAAAAAATTAAGGAAGCAAAATGTCATTAGCACAAATAATTAATATAGCAAAGTCCTGAAAAAAATAATGAAAAACAACCGCAACGGTTTTTTTGCGGTTGCGGTTTTTTATCATTAACTTAATAGATTTGAAATGTCTGTTGTAATTGTAACGTAATGGGCAAATGCTTATATATAATGAATGTGATAAAAGTTCTACCACGACATTATGCTTTATGCTTCTCTGGATATCTTGGTAATAGAATAAGTCAGAAATATTATTTTCATATGGTTAAAACGAGCTCGACGAGATGAGACTGTAGGTATAAAAAGTCATTTTCGTCCTATCTGCACATACGACTTAATGCTTCTGACGTCGAAGACAAACAAAACAAAGGTCAGTCACACCCGTTGCGACGCGAAAGGTAAGGGACAGACAGAGGTATAAATACGCGAAAGGTAAGGGACAGAGTGGACCAGTTTGTCCAGAGGCTGGCGAAGGGCATGTTCGCGCGTGCGGATAGCTCACAACATCCGCATATCCGCGACATGGCGCCGTACCACGCGCGCCCGCCCGACCGCCGCCGCCTGCCACGCGACCTGGTTGCCTAGCCGGCGATCATCCAACGGAACACCCCTCGTGAGAAGATCTCCACCGCCCGCGAGGGCCCCCCGATGAACTGTCCATAGGAGTGGACAGAGGCCCTTCTTCAGGAAGAGATCCGATGATCTGACCCTGACTCCCCACGCCCCAGAATGGGTGCGTGAGACGAATTCTTGATTGATTGATTGACAGAGGTTTATATAGCGCATAGCTCTGTCCTTCACTAGTCAAGTCACTTTTCCGCGTCAACAACTCAACATCCCCCGCGGGGTCTGGTATCGATAACGGCTTGTTGACGTGACACAGACAGAACACAACGGTTTTTTTGTCAAAATGTATTTCGGCATTTTGGAATTCATGAGGTTTAGATTAATGTAAAATAACCTTACCGCAAAGAACAAGTTGACGAAGAACAGCACATATTTCACAATAAATACACCGCAACCCATTTTCGCCTGTAAATAGTATTCAAAACGCGCTCAAAAAAATAAGACCGGCGTTACTATTCCTCTTGGGGCGTCACCGCTAGATTGATGTAGCTGTAGCCAAGCGTGGCCAACACAGAGTAGTGGCCAAGCCAAGCTCACTCACTGCCAGTGTCAGTGTTGTTATTGTACAATTTTGAGTTGCCGTATCTGAAGATTAAAATTGCCGTATTTATGGGAAAAAACACGGCTAGACTTTACAAAACAGGCGGTTTGCTAGGGCTATCATGATTTTTGATAGATAGTTTGGGTTATTTTAAACACGGTCTAAAAGTTTCAGGTGACGGAACTCAATAGTTTTACAGATATGATTTTTTTAAAATCTATAAAATTTTGCTTCTGGTATGACACACACAATAATACAACACGCAATAATAACCTCAAAATGTGTTACGTTTCGTTGAATGCTTATTGTTATATGAGAATACATAGATGAAAGTGTGCATTAAACCGAAGTATATTGTTATAAAGCTATTTTTGGTCATAAATTTCTGTCACAAGCTTGTTTCTTTGCGGTTTTGGACTTGTGCTTATTTGAATGTGTTCTTTTAGATTTACTGCGATTCAGTTTTTTTTTAGTAACGGAACGGCGCGCAGAAAACCAAATTCATTCATTCATTGTTTGTTTTTTCGTTTTTCAATATGTTTTACGGCCCTGGAATCTGGTCCTTTTAGGCCTTCATTGCTTGCATTCGCGTCAGTGAACATAGTTTCGTTTCATTTGAGTCGCTTTCAAAATCTACTTTGGCTAGAGTAGGTTATTATGGCTAAATTTCAATTGGGTTATTGGCGTATAATCTAAAAAAAAAGTCATGGAATGCAGTATATTACGGCAATTGCTTTATCAATAACAGCAACGCAGGGCTTCGTGTCGCCATTTTTCTCAGGTAGGTAGCCTTATGTAGCCAAATATCAGATGCAGTAGCCTAAAGTAGCCAAAAGCCCACAATTTCGCTATCAATAAAATTAAAATGTAGTTAATAAATTAATTAATCTTTCAAACTCACATAACTATAAAGTTTATTGTATCAAACTATACTTTACGGTCAGTGTCGAAAAGGGGGCGGAACCAGCCCCTTAAAAAAACAACGCCTTTTGAGGCCGCCTTTCGTTACCGTCAGGATGTAGGAAAGGGTGAGGCCAATAATTAAAAATATAATTTTGAAATGTGAAAAAAAAAACTTTCTGGGATATATCTCTGTAAATAATGGTCCTAGGAAAAACACGCATATGACATGAAATTATGGCCGAAAAGAATTTTACACGATGCGCAGGTGAAAATATCAAAATAAAATAAATAAATTTCGAGACGATTTTTTTTTAGTACTGACTTCCCCCTTAGCTGCTATAGCACCGGTATCTTTTCTCCATCTGTAAGTAATAATATGGCACCATAAATATTTTCGCCATCATCTGTATCTGTGGTAGCTGTTGTTGCTGCTGTGCTGCGGCGGCGCAAGCTCCGACATAATACATCTTTTCCCATTCATCACGGTAATGTAATGTTTCGCGTATTTTCCACTCCCCGTGATCATGACACCAAAAGTTCAATGCGTAAGTATTTTTATATTGTTTTGAGCTAAGTACGAAATGCACAGAGAAGTTTACAAAGTGACAAAACAGTATTATATATTTAATTGTGGTGGTCATAAGCATTAAAGTGAATACTTATCACTTAGTGCCTCCTAACCTATATAATATATAATTCGATTACATAATAATACCAAAAAAGTCCCAAAGTTTGATAATATTAGATCCCAACCGACCGTAAACGAGTAGGGTGGCTATCATTCATTATTAATATCACAGTCCGCGTTTTTTTCTTAACACAACGAAACCAATTTGGATTATTACCTTTTAGTTATTTCATTTGGATAAATTAAATACATTGTTCTGAAGTAGCCTAATAGGAGACCAGTCACCTTTCTGATTCTTCGTCGCTGGTTTTCGTCCTGAGTCGCCTAAATGGGGAAAGATCGCCTACGTTGGCAACACTGCTCAGGCAGCGTTGCCAACTCCAAAAAATGGTTTACGGTGTTCCCAGTCGACAAGTACGGTACGATTAAAAAATACCGTGTATTTTTACAATAAATATGGTGAAAATTACAGTGTTATAGTTTAAGAAATTTCATATTAATCTGAATTCATAAATTGACAATCATCATTTTTATACCTTTCATATTTTGTGTCCTTATCATGTTTGCTGGTGGCAGAAAGTCAACGCCATTTTTTTCTTGGCGTTTAATGGCTTGTTGCGCCGATGTAAATTTCCTTTTATTGAATTTGTCAGGAACTTGTTCCTGTTTTTTGTTTTTATTTTAAACTTGCTGAACACGCTCTCACATTCAGAGTCAGGGTGCGGTAACGGCAAAACTGCAAGCATAAATTTCGGCAGGTGCTTACAAATATTTTCTTGTCTTTCACTCAACTGCACTACCAAATGCCATAATTTGTCTGGATCTTAATTTAAATCCAACTCGTTTCTCACATCGGTATAATGAAATTTACTGTTGATGTATGATGATATGTATGTATGATATGTATGATCTGACTGCACCAGAAGGAGGGTAACGTTCTCTCTCTCTAAATTATAATTCTTAGGAACACGCAGATGAAGTTGCGGCCATTAGCTAGTATGACATAAAAATACGATCAATATTATGGTGTTTTGTGTCACCATAATTACTTTACTACAGAAGACGGTAAATTAATGCTGGATACGGTGATTAACCGTAATAACTGTGTAATTGGCAGCACTGCGCCAAGCAGAACTCTTTTTATGGCGCGTCAATCACCAATTCAAGCGTGTGGAGAGGTCATTTGGCTTGGCTTGCGTAGGCTTGCGAGAGCTTGTATTGTATAAACGCGTTTCGTTCGTGCTTTCATATAGAGATGTAAGGGCGGTATTTAACCGATTGGTTAAAACCAACTGTGCACATTTAACCGCACATGTGCGTTTAAAGCTGTTTTGGTTGGGAGTTTGGGTTAAATGCATCTTTTATGGGAACTATATATCCCAGCTAACTCATTTGGCTGCTTAACAGCATTTTAGCCTATCTTTTTGTAACTCAACGTGCTAGACTTAAGCGCTAGAGAACCTATTACATACTTTACAGGTAATCAGTTCGCTCAAAAGTACAAAATCTGCAGGATGGGATAATATACCCAATGAATTTCTTAAAAAAACCAAATCTTACATTCAGGAACCACTTACTTACCTATGTAACTGTAGCCTAAGTCAAGGAGTATTCCCAGAAGCATACAAGAGGGCTGTTGTCATACCACTGCACAAAAGTGGCAATCAAGATGTTGTCAGCAATTATAGACCAATTGCTCTACTACCAACATTGTCAAAGGTTTTAGAAAAAGTAATTAAGAAACGCCTTGTAGATTTCTTGGAGACTAAATGTCTGTTGAGCTCTAAACAATTTGGTTTCCGCCAGTCTAAATCCACTAACCATGCCTTGGATGATCTTGTAGAGTTTATCAGTAGACACCTTGACCATGGCCAACATACTTTAGCAGTATTTTTAGACCTAGCCAAGGCCTTTGACACCGTTTCAATTCCACTACTATTGTATAAACTAGAAAATATTGGTGTCAGAGGTCTGGCGTTGAGTTTGCTGAAATGCTACCTGCACGATAGGAAGCAAGCTGTCAAGCTTGACTCACACCTTAGCAAATTTTCTACGGTTAAGTTTGGAGTGCCACAAGGTAGTGTTCTTGGCCCCATCTTGTTTCTAGTTTATATAAATGATTTAGTTGAACTTGAGAGATCTGCCAATGGTCACATCATATCTTTCGCTGATGATACAGTTGCTGTTTTCACAGGAGTAACATGGCAAGAGACCTACAGCAAAGCAGAATATGGCATGGCGATTATAGGTGAATGGCTGGCCAAAAACTTGCTGAGCTTGAATACTAAAAAAACCAAATACATCAGCTTTGCCAAAACAGCTCATAGTGACCCGCCAAGAGAGCTTACTATTAAATTACATATGTGTGGTGACAGACTTGCAGCCTGTAATTGTCTATGTCTCGAGGAGGTTAAATGTTTAAAATATTTAGGTGTGATTATAGATAAAAGATTAAACTGGGCACCCCACATAAAAACTACTTCAGGTCGAGTCAGAAAATTGGTGTACATTCTGAAAAAGCTAAGAAATATATTGGACATATACACCCTGTATTCTGTGTACTATGCTCTATGTGAAAGCATTTTAAGATATTGTATTAGTGCGTGGGGGGGCGCCGCAAAATCGTACCTGCTCCGCCTGAAAAGAGCATAGCGTATAGTATTAAAAGTGATGTTTAAGAAACCCATTAGGTATAGTACGGATGTTCTTTATTACGAAAGTAAGTTGCTAAGCATAAGAAAACTTTTCATTCATTCAATAATGTCACGAATTGTCCTAAGCTCGTCATATTATAGCAACAATAAACGTAATTTTAGACTTGATGTACCCATAACCAAAACCATGTTTGCTAGGGGTTTCTTTTGGTATCTACAACCATACCTTTACAACAAGATAAGTAAACTAATTGCACTAGAAATAAATGAACGAGGTAAAATACATAAAAATCAGTTAAAAAATTGGCTAATAACTGCAAAATATGAATCTGTTGAGAATCTTCTTTTGGCAATTACTTAGAGATCAAAGTACGACAAAATTGTATCGTTATTTTTTTTTTATGTTTTATTCTGATGTTTAACATTATCTAATGCATGTTAGATTAGATATTACCTAAATAGGCACGATGTAACCTTACGCTGTGTCCCATGATACGGTTTTTTCTAGTATGGGATGCTACCCACAAAGTGTATAAATGTATTGTGCCTACATGAATAAACTTACTTACTTACTTACTTACTTACTTACTTTCTGCAGCAGCTATGCGGCAATTTGGGCACAATTTTATGCAATCCTTAGTTCTATATCAACTCTTTAATGGTGGCACAGAGCTGCTATAAAAACTGCATGAAACTATTAGCGCCATTATAAAGCCCCTCTGGCGCTTCCCTTTGAACGAACTAAATATTCATTGAATGAATGGTTTGCCAAAAAGTGATTTTATTGGGTTGTGTTTGTGACAAGCAGACATTTCCCTGCAGTCTCTGGATGTTATGGTGGATAAATTCCTCGGCCATCAGTAAACAATATTCTAAAGTAAGTAATGTGATTATGCCTTTTATAGTTCTTACGTACACGTAATTTCTAAACGCATTTACGTTTACTGAGTATGTTTAGGATATTTTTAAGTAGTTTTATCAGGCCTCCATAAATTAATCAGTATTCCAAATAAAAATAAAAATAATATTTATTGACTAAACAAAATAATATCAGTTTCATGTTGTTTATATAAACCATACGATTATATGTATATGCTAATTGGCCCACGTAAATGTTGATAGTGGTCCTAAATTATCAGAAAAGAATTATTATAATATAATCACCTTTTTTTTAGGATATTAACATTTTATTTCAAAATAATAAATGGTGTCTTTTAAAGTGCAGCCTTAACCCTTAGATTAAGCTTAAATAATTCTCTTATGTGAGTAATACAGATAATTTTAACCTTTTTAAATCTGTAAGTGAATTTTATTTCTCTAATGCAGCTTATATTGTCAAAAGAGCTGCTATTTCTGATGTATTGTTACTTCAGGTGTTATTATGTGTTTTTTTACCTCTTCTTTGAATCAATATTTTAGAGATCCGTGATATTTGTTAAAACCTTAAAAAGCCCCCTTAAATCCTTAGCTAAACAAAAAAAAATGAGTTTTCTCCAAAACTAGGACATGTTGAAATTGTGCGTAAATTAATTTATAATTATACGAGTGTTTTTTTTTGTTTGCTTGTTTGTTTGTGTGTGTGTATGTATGTATTTCTGTACAATAATTATTGTTAAGTATTCAAACGCGCTAAATACGGGCGCGAGCTTCACTCGCTCGGGTGTCAGCGGGTGGAGAGTATTATTTAATATTACTGAACTAATGATGTCTTTTGTTTGCAGGTTGCCTTTTAAAATAATAAAAATGGGAGAACAAATAGGGAAGAGTTTTCCATTTGTCCATCAGGATGGGAAAAGCAAGGGATTTTTTACTGGCCTAATAAGAAAGCAAAAAGTATTCTAAAATTTAAGACTATCCCAAAACCCGAATGGTCTGTAATTGGATGTGTTGTCAAAAGAGAAAATATACAAACTTACGAAATAGCCGAACAAATACTTGGAGAAATGCTAGATTGTTCCACTACAGAACTTGATGAGGACTCGGCAACAGCGGCGACGCCGGCGGCTTTACCAACAGTGGGAGTGGGAACTTAATACAATGCTAAACCAGGTTAACACTTTTTACCTTTTTATTTTTTGGAGATATTTTACACAAAATAACGCTAAATCGTTTATGATCTCTAAACGAGGATAGTAAAATAACTTTACATTTCACCATTAAAATATTATACTGTAGTTTGATTCAGTGTAGGGCATCCCTACACCAAAGCCTGTGAACATGTTGCGCGCGAGTGTGCGACTGTTTCTTTTAGTCTCAAAACAGCGATAAATTCATTATTATTCGTATTCTAAATATTGTAATAATGGTAGGTTGTTATTTTTTTTTTCCAAAACATTATTTCTACCTTTTAATTATTATACTATATACAAAAAGACGCCTTTTAAAGGTTTTGCCTGTTTCAATGAACTATTTAAGTAGCTTCTTACATTCAAATTTTATTTATTTCAGGTAACAAGCCAAGAGCTATCTGTTTTATCAGAACAAAATATTCCACCCGCGTTTTTAAACGATGGCAATGAACCTGCTACATTAGATATTGAAGGTGAAGTAACGCAAGGACAAGTTATCGAAACTTCTGAACTTATAAATATTACAACGAATCACACATGGAGATATACAAAAATCAACAAGAAATGTAAAAAAATCAAAATATAATCATAGGAAACCAAAAAACTGAACTTTGTGTGAAATTTGAACACATGATTACGAAACAATCCTCAGCGGTTGTGACGTTAAATTTGGAAAATAAAGCATTCTGCTTTGAACCAATTTAGCCGAACTTTCTAATTTTGAAGATCTGCTTACTGATGACGACATGAAAGCAGAATTAAAGTCAAAATACAGCATCGTTTTTCAACCAGGAAAGGCCTCAAATTGCGCTTATCTACTTGTGGACGTTTTCTTCACCAGATATTTTTTAACAATGTTCTTGGTCGGGAAATGCGAGAGGCGAAGGCACAAAAATAAGCCTAAAGCTGTTGTAAAGCTAATATGTTTTGGGTCTATTTTTGTACTCATTTATGAATGTGGCAGAAGTTAAACTAATGCCGCTAATGAGACATTCTTCAAATCGATTCTGAAAAATGCAACAAAACGGAAGAGCTCAAAGTTGCAAAGGGCATCATCATCTAGAAACAGTCATAAGAGACCAAAACGGAACGTGGATTCAAAAGAAAATGAAAATAATAATGCGTTGGAAGCTAAAAATAGCACTAATCTGCATAACGAGATTTTTAATACCTTGGACACTATTTACACACATTGATCTAGCCCCAAACTAGGATTCCCTGTATCTTGGGTGCTAGACAACGATACACATACTTATATAGATAAATATTATACTTAGATAGATAAATAACCATGACTAGGGTACAAGTATCCGTTATCATCAAACAAATATTTGCCCCCACCGGGACTCGAACCCGGGACCCTTGGTTTCGTAGGCAGGGTCACTGCCGACTCGGCCATTCGGGTCGTCGATCAGTGACAAAAATAAAGAAAATATATCAAGCAACGATACTACGAAAACTAATGATCAATGAAGCCATAAAACGACGACATCCTACAGAAATTAATTTTAAGTTGACCAGTGTCACCAAGTTATGTCTTTGTGAACTTGTTTACAAAAAATAGGTTTTTGTTGTTTTCTAAGAATTTTAAGTTTGTGTTAAAAAGATAAAGCTCATAAAACACCCAGGCCCGGCGCAAACAAAACTTAAAATAATAGATATATTTGAGTGATAAAATTATCCATGGGAGACATTATCGAAATCGATGGCTAGTAAAATTATTTTTAGTTCTAGAAAAATTATTGTTAGTTCTATTAAAATATTAGTACACATGATGCCTGTAAAAACTCGAATAGCAATTTTACGCACTTAGCCATCGATTTCGATCATGTCTCCCATGGATTATTTAAAAACTTAATTATACCTATTATTTGAGTTCAGTTTCGTTTGCGCCGGGCCTGGGTGTTTTTTGGGCATTTTGAGCCTTCTCCTTTGTTTATTTTTATTAGATTTTTATCGTGTATTGGTTCGTGCATCAAGATTTATTAAGATAAAGTAATAAAGATTCATAAAGATATTTTCTACTAGTAAAAGATAGTACCTAATAGTAAATACCTATAACATAATATTATGTTTAAATTGCGTAGTTAGGTATAAACCTATACTTTGATGCTTATTGCCTAATTGCTTTTTCAAAAGATACCTTTCACTTAAATTAGGTTTTAGTTTTTATTTGGTCAGTGTTTCTCCTTTGTTTATTTTTATTAGATTTTTATCGCGTATTGGTTCCTACATCAAGGTTTATTATGATTATGTAATTAAGATTTATAAAGTTAGTTTCTACTTGTGAAATATAGAACCTTAGTAAACATAAGATACAAAATAGCTCGTTTTGCCCAATAAAAGAATGGTTAATAGATAATAATGTTTTATTATACAATAGATAGGTACATTTACATACATTTTAATATTAACATTACTTTTTAATGTTAATATTAATGTTAATATTATAGCAAGGGAACAAAATATAATTCAGATTCGTAGATGGTGACTACTAATTTACATTTGACGTCACAAGGAGAACCAAACAAACCAAACCAATTCTGTTATTAATCCTAAATTCTCTGAGGTCTTAAAAATATTAAGATATGAGGAATAAATAGGAAGATCAAAAACATTTTGCACATGTTAAAATTTTTTGGCAATAAATTATTATCTGTTTTTCTTGAATATTAAAACTGCTAATCTCCATTATTTCTTTTTTGTGTGTTAAAAAATATTTATCTTATTTTTTTGATAGCATGAAATCCTGGAAATGCAAATCGATCCTATGGTTTTTATAGTTTTTCTTTACATATGAATAATCTGCATTGGATAGGATGGAATTCCGTTCAAAATCAATAGTCTCGAACTCGCCTACCTGGCTGGCTACCTGAGCAAGTAGTTTGTTTCCTTGTCTGAGCAAATTCTTAATTAAATATAATTTGTTTTCAAATCTATATGCATTAAAGTTATCTAATTTCCCAAATTTTTCAACCTCATCTACAATATGTATTAAGTTATGAACATTAATAGTAAAGTAGTTTTTTTTAAATTGGTTACAAAGAATAATAAATTAAAATGTACCTCTGCCGAGTATATTGTTATTGCACAAAACAACGTGAGGAAATGTTGCAAAGCTTCTTGTTTTAAAACCTTTGGCAAAATCACTATACTCAAATAGTGAAAGAATGTTCTAAATTCTGACCCTTTCCAGTAACTTAGACAATCTAATCCTCGAACAGATGTGTGGATTTCTTCGAAATTTTCAGTTTATATGTATCCTATCCTGATAGGTTTACTAGAAGAAATCTCTGTTGAGAGATACGCTCGCCTTTGCGTTTAAATTTCTCGTAAAATGTTTTGTTGTAATGTTCTGTGCAATAAATAATTGTGTATTGTGAAACTCGTCACGAAAATCACATTTCTTTCCATGCTTCTCAATGTATTCAGAAATTTGCTCATTGTCAGTGTCGGAGTCAGCAAAATTGTATCTGCAATATACATTAAAAAAAGCCACGGAAATATGTTATTAAAAGATATTCTTAATGCAAATTATGATTGTAGTAACCATAACTAACTGACCTGTCTTCAAAAACCGATTTTACATGCGAATTTATTACGCCTACGGAACCCTCGCCCGTATTTATTGAACGTGGACTTGATTCATCAATATGAGTTTCTTCTATTGTATTCCTTAAATAAGACATTATTTTAGTATTAATTATTAATGATGTACCTATATTGATGAAAACTGAGTAATTATTAATTAAGAAAAATAAATATATTACCTGAAAATTTGTTGATCAGAAGTTTTATCGGATTGCTTTGTTATGATTGATATGTTTTTTATATTTTCATAAACTTTACGTCCTTTTCTACGACAACCGCCGCTTCTCTTTAGCAATTTCCATTGTTAAGAATTCATTTTTTTATTTATTACAAGGAAGTGCGTGACGATTATAAGTAAATGACGATTAAATTTAGGCTGTCTAAAGGAACACGATAATTCTGTTGCATCGCTTATGCCAGCCGTTGCTTCTTATATAGAGCTATTAAAAAGTTTTAGGTTATAGTATTTGCTATCTTCGCACTTAAGTGAACATAGGTGGTATAATCACTACTATTATGAAACATACAGTAAAATAATAGTGGTTATTATTACCTCTAAGCAGTTGATTTATAGAGTCTTCAATAAATTCCTTTATATAGTTCAATGGCATATAACAACTCTAGTAGGAACTCATAAGCAGCTTTGATTGACAAAATGTTATACTTAATTTCTTCTTAAAGGTTTTAGTATTAAAGAAGATTTAGGCCGAACTATTGTAGGTACAGCTCAAGGTAGTACTAGGTTCAACGTTTAGCACTTTTGGTGATTTTTGCAGTTTCAGACACCTGTGGATGCTGTTATATAACTTTTTACTGCTGTGAGAACCCTTATATCACTGATGTACAACCAAAAGTTACAATATAAGCTGCTATTTCCACTAGTGTGTTAGTTGGGATATATATATATATATATATATATATACATCTTGGTATCTATCTGGCGTCCACTATGGCCATTTTTGCATATGATTTGGCGTCCACCTGCATTCTGCGTCCGGTATACGGACGTTACATCGGCAATAAGCCTAAATCGCTTCTATTGTTGAAGCACATCACAGAAATTTTAAGTTTTTTTTTTTACTCGGACGTCATTTAGTCCTTACTATGCCTTGACTGTACATTTCTATAGTTCTGCTATTTTCCTCATCAAATTACAGTGGCGCTACAGTCGCAAGCAACACTTTCATGATAGGCCACATTTGACGTCCGCTCGAAGAATGAGAAGTTGCCAAACTTCGTCCATACTCATTTGTTATCGGAGCGTGTAGAGTTACGTACTACATGTGCACAGTTTAATATTATTGAAGTGTTGGTTGATTTCGAAGTTTGCGTTCATTTTAGTGATGAGCCGATTAGATTATTTTTATAATCGATTAATCGATTATGCCATTTGAGGCGTAGTAGATTATTATTAAACCATCCGAAGCCTGTAATATTCTGCAACTGTACCTTTCATGATGTCAGGATGAAAGTTATCATTTCCAATGCAAATAATAATAATTTCAGGATCTTCACAACACTACAGCTAAATAAAAGTAAAGTAAATAATCATTTATATGCATTGGTAGTAATTGTAAAAAAACATAAAGAAATATATGCTTAGATTTTTATTTTATTTATTTAGTAAACATATAGAAATTTTGATAGACAATTTATAATATACAATGTCTAGATGATAAATGGCGGATCCCAAACTAGGCAGGGCCTGTCCTAGGAGTTCCTTTATGATACATTAAAAGTTAAACAAACAAGACGGTTTATTATATAGGTACCTAGAAGGCAAGGATAAAAGTAGGTAATATAATTATTGCAGCTTAAACATGGGTAATAAAATAATAGAAAATGATTTAAATTTGAATTCATCATATTTCAGCGACAACACAAACTCTTTCAAAATCTTATTTTGTTTCCTGAAAGGGTTTGTAGGCAAAATTATGGATATTTTGTAGGATTTTCAGTAGATGGATAGGAAAAATCACGGAAACGGAGCACAAATTTGGTCCTGGTAATGAGTACTTCTGCTTGGGAGCGTCTCTTATTTATTTGGGCAGCGTAAGCAGAAGACGCGGTGAAGGTACAAGAAGTTCTACCATTATTATACGAAGGCTCCATATGAAGAACTGAGTAAACTTAAGGCAGAGAATACTTAATAGTACTACGTACAGAAAGATCACTGCGCAAATACACTTAAATAAATAGCTACTCTCACTGCGCGACAATAAAGCGCAATCTAGCTCGCACCTGCGCTACGTACAACAATCGCTAAGCACCTACAGAATCGGTTGTAACGCCCATGCAGGCTAGATTGCGCCGCATCACTACGCCTGAGAGCTTCTTTTACTCTGACATCACAAGGTCGTCCTGTTAACTCCTGTCTCGCTTGATCACGCTAGGGTTACCTAAGTGCGATTTGTGTTTGTGAATTTTAGTCCACTCTGTGTAAGAGAGGTGTTTATATTAGTACTTATTCAGGCTATTGGCAAATTTTAAGGCTAGGTACCTACCTACCTTCTTACTTAAGTAATTGTAATTTGTTTTATACAGGATCTAAAGTGTTTACTTTTAGGTAAACAAAAAGGTATTAAATTAAAAAGGAATCGAATTTTATTTGTGAACAATTCCTTTAGACTCCCTAAAATGTTAGGTACTTAAGTTTATTATTATTGCAAAAATCTCAGAAAAGTTGCTTATGAGGAGTGGTTAGCGCGCGAGGCGACTGCGAGCCAAGCGAGCGGCATTATAACTGAATTCCCGACGGGCAGTTTGGCCGGTCCGAAGTACCTAACCTATTGAGTGAGGCCCCCCTGCCTAAAGTAAGAGATAATACTATGTAATAGCGTATCCAGCTGTCATCACTCAACACTGTATTTGAGGGTATTGGTGTTTTTATTTCGTTTCCTCCCGCGCCTCCGTCATCGGTCGTTCGTCATTCACGTTTTCAGTTTCGATCACTCAGCAAGCGTCTTTCGATTTCTAAAAAGTAAGTTAAAACTTCACCATGCCGAAGTGAAAAAATCGTGAAAACATAAGTGATATCGCAAGGAAACTAAGAAAACTTGAAAAGAAGATGGAGAAAATTAAATATCGACGTAAAAGGGTTATTTCATCGTTATCGAAAGAACGTTCGAGATCTCTAGAAAAAAAAGATAATTTTACTTGTACCTTTAGCCTATAAATTACGCAACAGGACGCCTGCGGGGCGATCCGAGCGTACTTAATTCGCCACCAGGTTGGCTTTCGGAGCCCTACACTGCACAGTATAAAACAGCTAATTATACAATGCCTCGGCAGTGACGCGAAAGATAGTGTCGCGCTAGATGGTGAAACGCTCGATATCCCTGGTGAAGATTCCAACATGCACCTCTACATATGCATGTAAGTTAGGCATGTTTGACACATATTACTATTCAACTTATTAAACTAGTGTAACGAGCGAGTGATAGAAGCTAGTAAATTCAAAGAGAAAGGATACATGACAAAGTCTGTTGATTAAAAAGATCTGTTGAATAAAGTATAAACGAATAAAACTACGACATATTGTGTTAAATTAATTAAGGTTTATATTGTATAGTTAGCAATTGAGACATTATATATGATGTTGATGAGTTTACATATTCGACTAGATACCAACGAGATATGGGCTCTAAATGTGAGTATGTCGTCCAGCATTATACCCAAATTCTTAAAAGATTCCCTTCGCTGCACTTCAGGACAGTGACATATTGAGGTGGGATCGCACCTATGGAATAGCACCCTGGCGTTTGCTGGAGTGGCAGTTGCTTCGGTGATATGGAAAGCCAAGTATTTAGTTTTGATGGCGTTGAGTGTAAGCAAGTTCACATCCAACTAATCCGCCACCTGTCTTAACCTCGACTCGGCTGTTCTGTAAACACTATTCCAGGATTTTCTATGGAACAGAATGGCTGTGTCATTGGCGTACCAAAAGATCTCGGCATCCAGGATGCGAAGATGTAGAAGGTAATTTATATAAATAACTAAAATCGTGGGACCCAGAATGCTGCCTTGAGGGACTCCGAAACTCACTGGAGCCGAGTCCTTCGTATCTGAGCAGGGATTGATCCTAAGACACGAACTCCTATCCATTAGGTAACTGCTGCACCATTTTAGTGTTAACCCTCTAATGCCCAATCGTTCTAGCTTTTGTAACAGGATTGGTATGGAGATAGTGTTGAACGCCTATACTAGTCCAGAAAACACTATAATATCTCTCACCTAAGTCTAGATGCAAAGCTACTAGGTTAGAGAGTACATAGTAGCATTTCCAGTCGATTTGTTTCTGCGGAAACCAAATTGTCTACCTGCTAGTAGTCTCAGCTTCTCTAGGTACCTAGTCGATAAGGCGGTTGTTTACCAACTTCTCAAGCATCTTCGACATTATGTTCAAGAGCGAGATTGTTCTTTAGTGCCTCACATCGGTTTTAGATCCACCTTTATGAATAGGTGACACGTTGGCTATTTTCCATGTTTCCGGAAATATGCCAGTCTCAAAACTCTGAAAATGTGTGGGAGCGCTTTTTCTATTTTCGGGGGGCTATGACTTTGATGAGATGGTTATTGAAGTTGTTAGGAGTTGGATCTCCGCTGTGTCGTCCATAAGGTAAAGAAAAAGTGTTGTTTAGGGGCATGTTGTCGAGATTTTGACCCATTTTAGCGATGTATTAATTGCAGTTGTTGAGAAAGTCCTTGACACTATTTTTAATGTCGATCAGTTCCAGTGAATACTTTCGTATAGGTTGAAAGCATATTTTCTGATAAGTTTCCATAACTGTTTGGGATTATCCTGACTGTCTTCTAGCTCTTTAGCTTCGTGAGTTGCTTTGAGTCGGTGTAATAGATCGTTACAGAATTTTAGTACCTTAAAAAGTTACCTTGAGTATATTGTTATTATACCTATTCATTTATTTGTTCCAAGTGCATCTTATCTTAGGAGACAGGGCGTGATCCAAGACTTGAAGTTAAGTTTCGATCGGCTCATATTTATCTATGAAGTATTTGTGGAAATATATGTTTGGATAGTTGATGTGAAAATCTCTACGGCTTTCAGTGTTAATGACTGCTTTCCAGTCTTCTAGTCCCAGGTCATTACTGACTGCATCATAGTTTACTTTTCTGCTAGAAGGTTTCGTACTCACGTGGTTTTGGTGTGCTAGAAACTATGGCAATATCATGATCGATAATGCTGGTCAATAAAAATCGCGGATTCCGCCCCGTACCTAGTAGTACCGTCCTTTCAAATATGTAATCGAGGCAGTTTTCCATCCTAGTTGGTTTTGTAAGGGCTGGATTACTCCAGCCCCTGTCCAAGCTCGTCTAGGCGACACAGGTTTTATATTTTGTGGCTTTCGTCTCTTTCTGACTTTATGTTGATATTTATGTCCCCTGCAGATGTGGTGAAAGAGTTACTCTTTAGCGACTCAAGTAGTGTGTCTACGGATAGATGAAGCCGTCAACGTTGCATATTGAGAGTGTACGATATATTCCTATAACCTTGGGCCCATTTTTGATGTCTACAACCACGCAATTAGCATCTTTTACGTCAGGTTCATGCGTCAGCAATTCCTAACGTCCCCCCACCAGCTTTATTTATGTATTTGGTGGACTTAAAATTGAGGTACCCATTCTATTTGCCTTATATAAAAATTACTGTTCAAATGACATTTGGTTAAATACCATGAAGTCAATATTAATATCCATTCGTTTCAGTGCAATCATCGAAGTTTCTGTCAATGCAACGAATATTAAATGTCATTAGCTTTAAATTATACTGAGAGCTTATGACACTTTTGCAGCTCTCTTGAACATTTAGTTTTGTGCAGTTTACATTTTGATAACTGTCTATTTCATTAATTATATTTTTAGACATGATTTATTTGTGAAAACAAATATAAGCTCGTACATACCTACTGCTACAGCTCATTGAAATGTGAGGGTCGTAAACACATTTCAATGCTCAAGGGGGTTACGAGGAACAATCAATCCGCATCATTCATTCGCCTTCCACTTCTCACTTTTACTAAATTGTCTGCCTTAGCAAAATGTCATACTAAAATCACCACACTTCCACAATAATAGCCAGGGGAACAAAATTATGAAAAAATGCCTAAGCTACCAAATCTTGGTTTTTGACAAATCCGTTTTTTTTTTAAGTTATAATTTTTGCGGATAAAAGAAAAGAAAAGCCAAAGTTAAGAATCAAGGCAAAATAAGCGTTACCTCGTTATATTATGATCATTTTGTGATTGTTAAAATAGGTGTCATTGGACTTGATATCATAATAACAATTTCAATCCAATTCATTTTTTTAAGTGGCAAGAGGCAAATTCGGCCAGGATCAGTGGAAGACATGGAAAATGCACAAAAGGAATGGAATGGAAATCTAAAATTTCACAGCACTGACATTTGTCGTTATGATGATATATTTAAAATAAAGAAAATATATTTCTTTGACTAGACAGAGCTGTATTCTCCTTTAGACCACAATATTTTTTATTTTATTTTTCAAATAGTTCTAACAACTCAGAAACACCTTATATAATTACTTTGGCTTCTGAAGTCAACAGCACTTTTAATTTAAAAATATTGTAATTTACCACGATTTTTCTATAACACGAATTGTTCTGATTTTATCCGACAGTAGCGGAATCACATCCTAAATTCTCTACTAATGTACGTTCGCCGAGCAGAAGGAATTTCGTACATCGACCCCTAGCTACTTGTCTCTTTAAATTATATTGGCGTGGCGCAATTGTGAGCATGACGGCAATATCATTTACGCACGAGCGAAAGAGACAAGTAGCTAGGAGTCAATTTGCAAAATTCCTTCTGCTCGGCAAACGTACTTTACTGTACATATTTTTAAAGCAGATATAAATGTGACATTCTTTGCTAATTTTCTTAATTCGTTTTCTGTGGCTATTACTGTGGTAATAAGGCAAGTGTGACGGAATAAGGCAAGTGGCAAGGAAGGTAATTTAGTAAAAGTGATAAGTAATAGAAGGCGCTACTGAACCATCCGGATTTATTGTTCCTAGTGATCCTCTTGAGTATTGAAATGTGTAAACTACCGTCACATTTCAATGAGTTGGGCTAATCATATGTCAAGGCTACCCGTCGTGGCTATGCAAGAATTTAAAGAAGACTTCTGAAGTCAAGAGTAAAAAAAAACGATGATAAGCTTTTTGCCTACCCAGAATGAATGGTACAACAACAAATATATATTGGGACGCCAGATATTTGAAAATTATACATATTGTGTTTAGTTTGACGTCCATATATGTTTTTGGTTTGTTATTTCAGTAAAAAATAACCGTTGTGTATTGTTTTGTAGTGCCCTTATTATGCTTTTGTTGTGCTTACTGTCACTTTGTGACAAATGTGAATTAACCAATTCCAGAAAGACGTTTTTTTAAGATATGCGGACGGCAGATATATCTAAATCGTATAAATCGTGTTTAGTTTAGCGTCCATATAAAGTGTTTGCTTGAATATATCGCCTAAGTGCCTAAGTTGCCTAAGTGCCTTTAAAGCTGCCTGACTGTCAGGATAAATGATTACTGTCTTGTTTTTGATTTCTGCTGTTTCCCTTAGTGCTTCAGCGCATTCCATTATGGCGTATATTTCCGCTTGGAACACGCTGAGGTAAAGCCCCAAGGCAATTGATTTGTCTTGTTTATTGCTGTCCATGATGCAAAAACCAGCTCCAGCTAGTTTTGTGCTCTCTCTTCTTGAGCCATCCGTGAAACAAGTTACAACCAGTTGTTTTTTTTTCTATTTCGGTTCTTATATGGATTCGGTATTTCTTATCGAATCGTATTTCCTTCTTTCTACAATAAAGGCATGACCTGTATCTATAGAGTTGCCTTTCCATTCTTATTTTTAGGACTTGGGAAAGTACCCTAGGGGTTTTGATTACATGCAAATCGGTCATATTATTGAGCACAACTTTTACTAAATTTGTCTTAAAACATTATTAAAATACATTTGGAATCCTCACACCACGCCCTTTCATTTGATATGTCACACGGCATTTTTTTTTTCAATATTATTTTTCTCCTTTGGCCCCCCAAAAGTGACCCCCATATTCTATATATATTTATTTACATTGTGCCTTGTGTAATTTTTGTATTCGTAATTTATTTTCTTTTGGTCCTTTGATTTTTTGTTTAACTATCTCTGTCCAGTTTTGTTTGGATTGTACGTTCCGTATTCATGTGCAAGGGGCCTGCCTCTTGGCGTGGGATGCCACTACGACTTGTTGCGTACTTATTGACTTAGTTTTTATGATGATGTACTAAACATCAATGCCACGTATAAATGTTCCACCTGTGATGAAATGAGATATGTCTGTTTTCTGTCTGTATGGTTGTTGCTGTTGAGAGAGCATAATTTAATGGGATGGAGTCACTTAAGAAATACCCTAATTAATGAACATTCTACCTCCTATCATGTAATCGTTTGTGTGTCCAGTGAAAGCAATTTATTGATAATAATATTGCTGGGGAATGGTTCTAATGTTATGACAAGACTCGTTGAGTTGTCTCTACTAGGTGCGCCTTTTGTCGTATATGATGGCTGTGACAGAAGCGTGGCGTGGCCTTTTATCTGGTCAGCGAGCTGGTGCTACGATCCTAGATAGGGCGTAGGTCAGAGCCTATCTGATTCACACTTCACGGACTGTACTTTTACAATTCTAGCTATAGACACTCTCACTATTGCTTGTCATTACGGCACAAACTAGAGCTTGACGCTCGTATTGAGGATAGCACGTGCTAGGGTATTCTAAGTCGGAACAAAGGGTGCGCGCCCCGCCCCGGGTTGGTTGTAAACTATTATTGTTTTGGGTTTTGCTTTTGTAGAGCGCCGAGCTGAGGGGGCGACCGCCCGCTTTGACTTCCAAAAAGCAACTCCCAAGTTTCAGTATTATATAAGTATAAGTTACTCTGTGCTCCCAAGACCTACACCACAGAGTAACTTATACTTATATAATACTGAAAACCCACACCACTATTCCACAAAAAAGGCTTGTGCCAAAAAATATACGTGTTTTTTCGTTGGCGAATGCCTATCAAAATCCACTGTCATAGTTCCAGCATTGTACTTAAATGCAAATACCTATATTACAACTTTGATCTCCCTTGCTTGGTATTTTGCGGTAAACAGAAGTAAAATTCATCTTATTTAATCTTCTTAGTAGTAAGTATTATTTATTGACAAAAAATATATACAACCCTGGTCATAATCTTAATCTCAATAAGTATCTAAGCTAATAATAATAGTAAGCATTAAAAATACCAAAATATCTCATATAAATGTATAATATGCTCTAGTTAGGATGTGCGCATAATCTTTGGTCCGAGTTACGAATTATTACTTGATACCAAAGGTATGCTTGTGCTCTTGACAACAATCTCTGAAATCTCGAAAAAATCTGCTGTTACATGGTAAAGTTAATTTCTAACGACACAAAATGTATGGAAACAGCTGATATTTTTTCGAGTTTTCAGCGTTGCCCGCATATGTACAAAAAGTTGCTTGTCATAATTATAAAAAGCAATATTATGTAATGGATAACTCAACTCACATCTAACTCATACGAATATCCCGCTGAAACTGCAGTTAACTTCTAACGACACAAAATATATGGAAACAGCTGATATTTTTTCGAGTTGTCAGTGTTGGCCGAATAATAAAAACAATATGATGTGATGGATGACTAAAATTACCTATACTCGCACCTCGCTCTCTCTATAAATAAATGATTTATTATATGTGAACTACTAATCTCGAGAGAGCGTGGTGCGAGTATAATTGATGATTAAACGAACTTACCCAAGTGAAGTTCTATCACAATTATGCGAAGCACCTCGCTCTCGAAGAGATTAGTAGTAGAAACCCTCCCGCCCTAAACCCAGTTACCTTAGTCAGGAAATATCATTTTGAGGAAATGACGTAACTAGGGTTGGGTGGCATAGACCAAAAAAAAAAAAAACTCAAAAAACGTGTAAGACTGGTGTAGATTATGCCTACTACATATTATAAATAAATGACTTATTATAGGTGAACTACTAATCTCTTCGAGAGCGAGGTGCTTCGCATAATTGTGATAGAACTTCACTTGGGTAAGTTCGTTTAATCATCAATTATATCGAACTCAAACTAATATCCCGCTGAAACTGCAGGTCTTCCACACATTTCTGAATTTTTGCCCTTTGTTACTACGAGTAGGTAGGTAAGTACCTTCTGTTATCTTTTACATTGTTAAATATTCAGTAATACTACACAACTGCTGAGGTTTTTATTAAAAAAAAAAACTTTTACTATAAGCACAAAATTATAGGTCAACTTGATAGCAAAAGACGGATTAAAATTAAGGTCTCGCTTTAGTGTAGGTAGGTAACTAATTTATTACTATTAAAATTAGGTGCTCACCTACAAGCTAGATATATATATTGACGTAAATACAGCATAACATTATTATTACCTACCTATTTCTTAGAGTTAGTGTTGTTGGTTTGTTCTAGCGCCTGAATTCCTCAATAGATTTCCTCACAAATGAAAATCCAGATTCAGCATTTGATACAGTATTTACTGGTAAATTGGTAGTTTACAAATTTTGAATATATTTGACGTAATTGAATTAAACATTGCAAAAGATGTGGCTGCGGTCGAGTCTTAGCTCCTACTGTTTTGCGTGTTTCCCCGTGCGCCCGCCTCCCCAGGAAGAGGGGATACAATCTTGTAATCGTATGAAGATGAACGATTTCTTAACAGTTAGCATGTTAAGAATCATCCATAAAAAAAACAATAAATAACTTATCGGCGCAGCGGACAGTAGGGGAACATACAAATTATCTTAAAGCTATAAACATGGCAATACTTAGTGTGACTACCCCCTCTAAACTGCACAATTAAGCTGGGGCAGTGCAACTGCGGGTATATCTGCCTATTGTCAACAGTCCTAATTAAAGAAATATTATTTACAAATTCATCACAGCCACAAATCACGATTAGAATAATTACTTATCACATATTTTAGCAACGACAATAGAAATCATTATCCACTTGTTTTTTTTTATGACAACATTGAGACAAACACATTAAAGAAGATTTTTTATGCATAAAGTTCTTTATTTACGGTTCAATTACAAACGTACTAAGTATAAAAAATTAAAATCATGACGTTTACCTGTAACAGCAAAAGACGTTTTTATGTTTTATTTTATCGCCTCTCAAGTAAAAAGGTGTTGGCCTTCCATCAATCCGCAGTAGTTTTACAAAAAAGACAACTTTTGCATCACGAAAAGAAACTTGTAAATAAAAATTATGCGTTTTACGCGAGTTCAAATTACCTAATCCCGAAAGTAAAAGTTCTTTAAATTCATGTTACAGCCAGATTTAAAAAAAAAACGGTTGCAGCCTGATAATTCTAATCAGGCTGTAACTACAACTCAGCCGTCTATACAAATGCATTGTGAATAATAATAATAAGATTTTTTTGGTTCATTACAGGTATTCATATAAGTTGGGTTTATTCTCTGTGAATGTTCCATTTGCCAATTGCCAAAGTATCATCGTGTTCTCCGGATGAAATATCCAGATATGCTTAGTTCTTTTGTCTTTTTATATGATTTCAGCCCTCCCCAAATATCTATATAAGTCGGATGATCAGTGAATATCATTCCGTTGCTTCACGTTAATATTATTTTGTACTAAGATTAAAGAACCACCTCTATCAGCAGTCCTTCTATTGTAACAACTGACAATGTTGTTATTATTTATGTTAAAAGACATCATATTTTTACAACCTTTAGCCGGTGTTCTGTAATACAAATAACATCGATGTCGGAATTTTTCAGAAACAATATAATACAAGTTCTTTGCCAGGTAGCCCCTGGATGTTTTGATGGGTAATATTTAAGTGTAGCTTAACCCTGTGACATAATTAGTGGCTCTTGTATGCTAGAGACTTCGACTATTATCTTAAGAACAAATTTAAATTACTTGTAACAGATTCCAATGTTGCACGCAAAATGTTGCTAACCGGTGAATTCCCAATAGAGGTGCATGTCATCTTACCTTAATCTATGCAGGTTTCTGATCAGTCTGTTCAATAAAAACAGCTGATGTCAAGTTGAATTTGGTTAACGCAACTATAGCTGCGTCGCATATATTATGTGCCAACAATGTACCTAATAATTTTCTATATTTTTAGACAGGTACAACGTATCCTGAGTCAGAGTAAAGTTATGAATAAAATTATTCATGTCGAAATATAATATAGCATCGCTGTGATGACACGTTAAATTAAATAAATAAATATTTATTCAATGCACAGATTTATTTTGTTGTACTGTCAAATTATAGGCATTTGGAAAATTGCATTGTATAGTACATGTATTGTATATTGTCTAGAAGTGTTTCGACACTTTGATTCAAATCGTTCCGACTAATGTTTGAATAATTTCTCACCACAATTACAATAGTGCTGTACTCATCATAGATACCACGACTAATTATATTTACAAGATCCACAAATGAATTATTTGGACAGCAAATATTCGTTACATTTTGCTTAAGCCGGTAATGTAGTAGAGGTCCGAGTCCTGCACCTAATTTGTCGGAGAACAATAGAGTTTATCTCTGAGTACTTATTTCGGTAGTTGGCGATACACGAGTGGAGGTGAGTGGAGGGACACACGTGTTGGAGTGCGGTGCGATGCACGTGCCGGCAGGTGGCACGGCATTTGTGGCAGCGAGCGGCGCCACGCTCATTGCGGCGAGCGGCGCGGCCTTCGCGCAGCGTGCAGCATGCCACACACGCGACACGCGCGACAGCGAGCGGCGCGGCGCGCGCTCATCCTCCTCGTCCTCAATTAGAAAGCCCACTAATTCCGCGTTCTGGCATTGTAGCTGAACTAACTCAGACGTCGCGGCTCTGAGTTCGACTAGCTCACTCTGTTCTTGGCATAACATTGCAGTGCATTTGCCAGGAGGTCACGTAGATGCTGGATTTCTACTCGGGCACTTTGGAGGTCTGACTGTAAACCTACATTTTCAGCCCCTAACTCCGCCGGTGGAGCAATGTATATGTTACCGTAAAATTATCAAAACCGTTAGTTGATAAACTAACGTTTTTTTTTTCGTCAGTTGGTCAACTATCGACAGATAGTAGACCAGACCGACGGATGAAAAAGGCCATGGAAATGTCGAAATATTTGAGTAAATTTTGGAGGAAGCCCTCACTAACCTTTTTTTATTAACCTTCATTACATACATGCTCTTAGATACAACAATGAAACAACAATTAATAACTTTATTCAAATCATTAAATTTATCTCATGTATTTTTAGAACCGACTAGAATTACACTTACCAGCTTAATTAGATAACGTTTTCTGTGACTAGTATAAATTTTAATAACTGCTTAACTTTAGATCACAGCGGTCAAACAGTTTAATTCCCAATAAGGTTAAGACTGATCCATCATTTTACCGGATTTTAATGAACAGAACCCAAATCAAATCTATTCAGACTTCTTCAACATTATTTAAATAGAATTCAATAAAGTTTTTAATTTAAAGAAAATCAGTGGCTACAACGCTAAATATGAACTTAATGACTGGGCAACGTTTGGAATTCGGAAAAGTAGAGTTGTCTTGTATGATATTTATGAACAAAAAATCTATAACTTTGATAGAAAATAACATGACTATGGTAAAAACATTCCAAAACTTTTAAGTTGATTTGTAGAACTGCAAAAAATTTACACATTAACAGAAAAATACAAAATTCAAATAATAGAATGAAAACAGTTTGTTAAATAATAAACCGTGAAACTGGCAAAGTTATACCAAGGGATGATTTCTGCCTAAAGATAGTTGATGGTGTTGTTAAATTCAACGCTGAGGTTGCTCGAGCTTTCGAATCATTCTTCACCAATTTACCCTTACTCACGACAGAGCGTCTAAATTCATCTTCATATGAAGCAGACTTTGTTAAAAAAACAACACGAGCGTCAGTAATATAGCCCCCTAAATTTCTGGTGTGCACTGGTTGCGTCTTGCTGTTAGTTTTTCCCAGACGCTCTTCAAATTGCGCGTGCGAGCACATCGTGACGTTGCGTTGCGACACCAGTTATATCAGATTGAAATATAATATTTTGCGACGAATTTTGTTCTCGCAGTTTGCCCTGCGTTGTATTAGCAAAACGCGTTGCACGTGAAAAAAAATGGGGGACCAGTGACAGGGAGTTTTTCTTTCGCCCTAGTGCCTTGGGTGACAGCCCTGGCTTGGGGGATGGGCGGCCATTGTCTAGAAACTCTGCCCCCTGCTGAAGAGACGAGATCGTAGTGATCCGCACCTGGACCGTGTGTTTCGTGGAGCTTGACCATCGCAACCACGAGGGCTAGTGGAGACTGTTCGTGAGTCAAACATCGCGTGAACATGTGGAGGACGAGGAGGGTGTCAAGCAAGTGCACCCTGGTTTGGGATAGGCGAGGAACCTCCATGCGAATACCAGTTTTAGACCTAGCATGGCGCCTGTTTGGTGTAGGTCTTGCACTTGCTTATGAAGTGCGTCGTCGCACTGCAGAAACGCTTCAGCTGTAGCCGGAGCTCCCACCGTTGGTGGCAACAAGCAAGCGAGTCGGTCGATTGTTGGTTAAGATAAGTTTAGCATTAAGAGACTTTTGTTTTAGGTTAAGTTGATCGGCCGCCAATTTTTTGGTTATTTAATAAACCTTGACCACCGAGTTTAATTCTTTCTTTGATAGGAGACTACCCCTCTGAGACCGCAAACCGACCAACACCCAACTAACAACTTTGCTCACTGGGTGAGTCCCTAGTCCACACCCATCTCAAAGATGCGACCTTGCTCCCGGTCCTTGTTATTGTGCTCCACGGCGCACGCGTGCCCCATGCAGCAGCGAGCCCTTTGGGGCTTGATGCTCTAATTGTTACCGTCAATTACCGTCGTTTGAGATATTAACGAAGAATCTGCGTTCAGTAGTTCTCGAAATCTGTTTGGGGTTGCTGTAGGCCTGCGGACACCATGTCTCGTTTAATCTTCAGTCTTCGAAGTTGCAAGGAATCGCAAGTGGTCTTGGAGATCCAGCTTGGGGTTGCTGGCGGGATTTTCCCCAACAAGCCCACGGTTTTTAGCTTGTAGCGCAGTTTCTTTTGAGGATCTAATTCAGGCACTTGGCAGTCAGAATGCTCCATTTGTGCTCTAAAACCTGGCTTTTATTTTCCCTCTGGCCAGCAATTTTATACAATGAACAAAAACCCACCCATGACTTTTGGTAGAGTTATCTTAAAACCGATCTTTCCGACCAAACTTCGTCACACGTCTCCCTACCAGATCAAAACAAATACGATAAATGCTTTTTTTGACAACATTTTTTGCTCGATTACGTCAAACCAGTATTACAGCATCTGTAGTCAGACTGATTACCGTTATCAACTCACGATAATGTTACTCATTTGCATCTTATTGAGAGATCACGTGAATGTCTGTTTTGTCAAATATTATATAGAATTATTTAAAAAAAAATGCCGTCCATTGTCGGAAAGTACCAACATTACAAGAATGAAGATGTTGAAGAGTATTACGTCGCTGTTGGTAAGTTTAATATTTTAGTGAGTGACTTATGCTTATTGTTACCCGGGCCGGTTTGTTTATAGTTAGCGAGGTACAGTTTTAAAAATACTACAAAAACATCCATAGGTAACTTTACCCAGAGACCGACTTATCGTGAATTTCGACTTAAAAATATTTCCTACATGTTATATTACCAAAACCAAAACCAAAACAATTGTGTCAGGTGGGCGGGGTCATGCTCTGGTGCATACTAGGGCATGCACCCGGTTCTACCCGGTTCTGAGAGAACCGGGTATACCCGGTTCTAGACCATTTCCATAGACCCGATTCTGAAGTTTCAAGAACCGGGTTTTCGGTTCTTTACGGTTCAGAAGAAAACATGAACCAGAGCGCAATTGGGCCCGGGGCTAATTAGTCCTTCCTTACGCGAGCCGGCAAGTGATTTATATTTCACGACTAATTAGTCCATTTGCGAGTCGGCCAGTTCTCAAAAAAGAACATAATTTAATTCAATCATTTTCTTTACCCTCTCTCTCCCACATCTATTGTTCGCTATTGTTAGTGTGACCCGCGTGTGTCGTTCCTTACGCGAGCAAACCGATCAATGTCGATTGATAAAAAGGAGAACAACATTTCAAGGCCGCACAACAGGATTTACAAAAAAAAACGCAGAATTATTTCTCCTCCATTGCGTGTGTTCGTGATTCCATATTGTTGTACAGATAAGTAAAATAACAAAATTTTGTCTATGGGGCAATTAAATAAGTACTGATCAGGATTTATTCGTTTTCCCCTGTCCTACCAGCTATGAGATGTGCAGTGATATTGAGTCTCTCATACTATGAACAAAATCATTCGATGAAGAAAGGCGATCAGCAGAACAAAGCAGGCAAGAGATTGAGAAACAAGGAATGATACCAGAAATTTTGACTAATGCGGTGCATCTACAAAGAAAGGATTGCAAAGGTCTAGAATGTGATGTCATTTGATCGATCTACTGGTAATGACAGTCTGGCAATGTCAATAAAACTTGAGATAGCGCTGTTCGAAAATGGTGGTAATAGGGGCCGCTATTTAACGAAAGCATTTAATCATTTAATGAAAATACCACCAACCAGTGCCGAAACAGATCGCATTTTTCATCTGCGGGTTATATATGTAACTATCTTCGGTAGTCAACTCGTCACTCAATGACAGCAGTATAAATGCAATTTCGTTTCTGCGTTCATATTATCAAAATATTTGATTAAGTATAGAGAATAGTATTTTATCTAAGTATATGATACTAAATTTACATAAAAACGGATTATTTATATAATCTTTATGTATCTCTGTGGATTTTGCATGCCTGAAAGACTGATTACACGTACGTTATATAAAAAATAAACAATATAATTAAGGAATTATTTTATTCAAAAGAAAACCAGAACCGGGACCGGGCCCCCGGTTCTGTTTGGCTCAGAACCGTAAAACCCGGTTCTCGACAAAAGCCGGTTCCTGCATCCCCTAGTGCATACAGACTGGACTGTGGTGTGAGACAAGGGGGGCTCACTTCTCCTAAACTTTTTAATTTGTATGTAAATGACCTGATCGAGGAGCTCAGCAGCACTAGAGTTGGATGTCATATAGACGGACAAAATATTAATAACATCTCTTATGCTGACGATATGGTGTTGCTGAGCCCATCGGTCGGTGCGCTATGTGCACTGTTGCGTATTTGTGAGTCCTATGCGGAGGCCCATGGGCTCAGGTACAACGCGAAAAAGAGTGAGCTAATGGTTTTCAAGTCAGGCACGAGAACATACTCTGACCTGCCTCCAGTCTACATTAATAATTCTCCTCTGAACAGGGTTAAGATGTTCAAGTATCTGGGCCACTGGGTCACCGATGACCTCAAAGATGTCTGTGACATTGAGAGGGAGCGTAGGGCGGTGGCTGTTCGCTGTAACATGCTGGCTCGCAGGTTCGCTCGTTGTAGTAAAGAATCAAAATTAACATTGTTCAGGGCATACTGCCAGTCTTACTACACGTGCAGCCTGTGGGTCAACTATACTCAGGGTGCATACAGCGCCCTACGTATTCAGTACAACAATGCATTTAGGGTGGTGATGGGCCTGCCGCGGTACTGCAGCGCCTCAGGCATGTTTGCGGAGGCAAGGGTCGACGGCTTTGCCGCGATCATTAGAAACGCAGCGCCTCGCTATTAGCGCGCGTACGCGGCAGCTCCAACTCCATTCTTCGCACGTTGGCTGGACGGTGGGACTCGCCGCTGCTGGCTCACTGGGTGAGGCTACACGTTAGTGGGTAGCCTAGGCACTCGTCCTTCTTCCCCTGCCGTGTGTGTGTTTTTATTTTTAAATTTTTTGACATTTTTATTTTGTAATGATTTATTTGAATTTTAATTTTATTTTATTGCTGACATAATGTGCAATTTATTCTATGGGCTTTTATGCCTGCAATAAACGATTATTATTATTATATTATTATATTAATAATGTAGAGACACGTTTCGATATCGAAATTATAATTTCCATGATGATTATGTCTAGATATGTTCTTTGAATATTCTTATTATCTTGTTTGTTGAATGAAGGTCAGGCCATCAATTCGGATCGCAATCAAATTTTCATTTTGAAGGATGCTTGACACCTTCAGGTGATACGAAAAAAAAGCAGTTTTTATTTTAGAATCCATTTACTCTACAACTGATTTTTGGGTTAACTTTTATTGATTAAGCTATTATAATTCTCACCGAAGGAAAACGCGATTAGATGTTTTTTTTTGGTAGAATTTAATCACGAAAATACCTCTATATATTTTTTTTTCCTTTAATTCTGAAATCCTAACTAATTTCATTGCGGAATTGCATTAAAAACGTGGACATTGTGTATTCGTAAACTCTCCTTGAAAATATTTTTGACAAAATAGCGGCGCCACGTTATTTTAGTACCGGTGTGAAGTTGGCAGCCAAAAGTTAGCAGCCAATATAATACGACCAAATTAAGGAGGTACTTTTTCACATAACACTAAGGGCCTTTATGATAGGTTTAAGGCAATATAAATGGTGTCTAGTGCCTGTTGATGAAACCCATACTTCCTTAATGAACCATGTACCCTAAAATGTCGACAATACTTATTCAATATAGATAGTTGGCTGTGGTACTTGTGGTCTTCTAGTCCGATATTGGTATTCAAATTTATTCTAGATTATGCGTTAAGACCTATTTAACCTAGCAAGACACAGCTTATTTACTAGCCGAACCTTCTTCGTGGTAAAAATCACCAGCAGCGGTTTCAAGGTGGAGTACACAAATTCAAAGTTTCACTTTCTGTTGGCTTTGGTAGTGTCTTCTCGTTCGATATTGACCTGTTTTAGTATTCAAGATTATGCTTTAAGACGTACTTAACATAATAACAGATACAGGTTATTTACTAGCCGAATCGCCTTCGTGGTCAAAAACACCAGCAGCGGTTTTAAGGTGGAGAAAACAAATTCAAAATTTCTTTTTCAGTCGGGTGTGGTCGTAACTTCTCGTTCGATATTGACCTGTTTAAGTATTCAAAATTATGCTTTAAGACGTACTTAACATAGCTAGATACAGGTTATTTACAAGCCGAACCTCCTTCGTGGTCAAAAATACCAGCAGCGGTTTCAAGGTGGAGTACACAAATTTAAAGTTTCACATTCAGTCGGCTCTGGTACTGTCTTCTCGTTCGATGTTAGCATGTAATATTAAACGTGATTATGCTGTAAGACCTACTTAACATAGCTTGATACACGTTATTTACTAGCCGAATCTCCTTCGTGGTCATAAACACCAGCAGCGGTTTCAAGGTGGAGAAAAGAAATTCAAAGTTTCACATTCAGTCGGCTCTGGTACTGTCTTCTCGTTCGATATTGACCTGTTTTAGTATTTCAGATTATGTTTGACGACGTTCCTAACATAGCTAGATCCAGTTTATTTACTAACCGAACTTGCTTTGTGGTCAAAAACATCAGCAGCGGTTTCAAGGCGGAGAAAAATAATTCAAAGTTTATTTTTCAGTCGGCTGTGGTAGTGTCTTCTCGTGCGATATTGACCTGTTTTAGTATACAAGATTGTGCCTTACGACGTACTTAACATATCTAGATACAGATTATTTACTAGCCGAATCTCCTTCATGGTCAAAAACATCAGCAGCGTTATCAAGTTGGAGTACACAAATTCAAAGTTTAACATTCAGTCGGCTCTGGTACTGTCTTCTCGTAGATATTAGCATGTAATATTATACTTGATTATGCTGTAAGACCTACTTAACATAGCTAGATACACGTTATTTACTAGCCGAACGTCCTTCGTGGTCAAAAATACCAGCAGCGGTTTCAAGGTGGAGTACACAAATTCAAAGTTTCACATTCAGTCGGCTCTGGTACTGTCTTTTCGTTCGATATTAGCATGTAATATTGTACATGATTATGCTGTAAGACCTACTAAACATAGCTAGATACACGTTATTTACAATCCGAATCTCCTTCGTGGTCATAAACACCAGCAGCGGTTTTAAGGTGGAGAAAAAAAATTCAAAGTTTCACATTCAGTCGGCTCTGGTACTGTCTTCTCGTTCGATATTGACCTGTTTTAGTATTTCAGATTATGTTTGACGACGTTCCTAACATAGCTAGATCCAGTTTATTTACTAGCCGAACTTGCTTTGTGGTCAAAAACATCAGCAGCTGTTTCAAGGCGGAGAAAACAAATTCAAAGTTTATTTTTCAGTCGGCTGTGGTAGTGTCTTCTCGTCCGATATTGACCTGTTTTAGTATTTAAGATTATGCTTTAAGACCTACTTAAAATAGCTAGATACAGGTTATTTACTAGCACAACCTCCTTCGTGGTCAAAAACACCAGCAGCGATTTCAAGGTGGAGAAAAGAAATTCAAAGTTTCACATTCAGTCGGCTCTGGTACTGTCTTCTCGTTCGTTATTAGCATGTAATAGTGTTCTCGATTATGCTGTAAGACCTTCTTAACATAGCTAGGTACAGGTTATTAACTAGCCAAATCTCCTTCGTGGTCAAAAACACCAGCAGCGGTTTTAAGGTGGAGAAAATAAATTAGAAGTTTCTTTTTCAGTTTGCTGTGGTAGTGTCTTCTCGTCCGATATTGACCTGTTTTAGTATTCAAGATTATGCTTGACGATGTTTCTAACATAGCTAGATCCAGTTTATTTACTAGACTAACTTGCTTTGTGGTCAAAAACATCAGCAGCGGTTTCAAGGTGGAGAAAACAAATTAAAAGTTTATTTTTCAGTCAGCTGTGGTAGTATCTTCTCGTCCGATATTGACCTGTTTTAGTATTCAAAATTATGCTTTAAGACCTACTTAACATAGCTAGATACAGGTTATTTACTAGCTGAACCTCCTTCGTGGTCAAAAACACCAGCAGCGGTTTCAAGGTGGAGAAAATAAATTCAAAGTTTCTTTTTCAGTTTGCTGTGGTAGTGTCTTCTCGTCCGATATTGACCTGTTTTAGTATTCAAGATTATGCTTGACGATGTTTCTAACATAGCTAGATCCAGTTTATTAACTAGCCTAACTTTCTTTGTGGTCAAAAACATCAGCAGCGGTTTCAAGGTGGAGAAAACAAATTCAAAGTTTATTTTTCAGTCGGCTGTGGTAGTGTCTTCTCGTCCGGTATTGACCTGTTTTAATAATCAAGATTATGCTTTAAGACCTACATAACATAGCTAGATACAGTTTATTTACAAGCAGAACCTCCTTCATGGTCAAAAATACCTGCAGCGGTTTCAAGGTGGAGTAAACAAATTCAAAGTTTCACTTTCAGTCGGCTTTAGTAGTGTCTTCTAGTCCAATAATGGCATGTAATTGTGCTCCAGATTATGCCACAGGACCTACTCAACATAACTAGGTACATCTATCTACTAGCTGCACCTCTTTAGTAGTCAGAATCACCAGCAGCGGTTTCAAGAAATGTCAATAAGTTGAATCACTGCTATTAGCCAACAGATGGCGTTAGGTTAACTATTCTATTGTTTTTGGATTTAATAGTAAGATTTTAGATTCTTATTAATAGATACAGTGCCACAAGGATCTTATGCCACAAGGAGCGCGTGGCAGAAATCACAACTATCGCTGGCTTCGTATAAATCGTGCCAGAAAGAGGGAGAGAGGTGGTGCCATAAACATGCTGTAAAGCTATAAGTAGCGCCTTCATGTCAATCTCATCCAAGTGCCTTAAGATCTTTGTGGCTCTGTAGAGACACCTACATAAATAATTATTAGTTAATAGCTATGTTATATTTTTTATGTTGCTTATGATTATTTCTGGGAAAAAAGGTTTACCTAAACGCACGCACCGGTCATGAGATCCTTCCTAGCGTCACTAAACCTATTTATTAGAATCTTAAAATCAAAACGAAATCGACAAGTAAACCTAACGCCATCTGTTGGCTAATAGTAGCGTTTCAACTAATTGATATTTCTTGAAACCGATGCTGGTGATTTCGGCTACTAGGCAGATGCGCCTATTAGATAGGCTGTGTCAGGCTTTGTTGAATAGGCCTAACTTCGTAATCTAGACTGCTTTACAATACCAATATCGGACTAAAAGAAGATTCATGTTGATCATATGAAGTCGCCTGTTGCTTACGACATATATTAGATAAGAGCAGCATTTTGACGTAGGTAAAGCTTTTTCGCAAAAATAAACACGCAAAATAAAAATAAATGCGTGTTATTTATTACATTCAATAATCTTACTATTAAATACGAAAGCAATCAAATGGTTAACCTACCGCCATCTGTTGGATAACAGCAGCGTTTAAACTTATTGACATTTCTTGAAAATGCTGCTGGTGATTCTGACTACTAAGGAGGTGCAGCTACAAGATAGAAGTACCTAGTTTTGTTGAGTAGGACCTAAAGCATAATCTTGGGCACTATAACATGCCAATATCGAACGAGAAGACAGTACCAGAGCCGACTGAATGTGAAACTTTGTACTTCAACTTGAAACCGCTGCTGTTGTTTTTGACCACGAAGGAGGTTCGGCTAGTAAATAACCTGTATTTAGCGATGTCAAGTACGTCGCAAAGCATAATCTTGAATTCTAAACCCGGTCAATATCGGACGAGAAGACACTACCACAGCCGAGAGAAAAACAAACTTTGGATTTGTTTTCTCCACCTTGAAACCGCTGCTGGTGTTTTTGACCACGAAGCAGGTTCGGTTAGTAAATAACCTGTATAAATCATGTTAAGTACGTCGTAATGCATAATCTTGAATACTTAAACAGGTCAATATGGGACGAGAAGACAATACCACAGCCGACTGAAAAATAAACTTTGAATTAGTTTTCTCCACCTTGAAACCGCTGCTGGTGTTTATGACCATGAAGGAGATTCGGCTAGTAAATAACGTGTATCTAACTATGTTAAGAAGGTCTTACAGCATAATCGAGAACACAATTACATGCTAATATAGAACGAGAAGACAGTACCAGAGCAGACTGAATGTGAAACTTTGAATTTATGTACTCCAACTTGAAACCGCTGCTGGTGTTTTTGACCACGAAGCAGGTTTAGCTAGTAAATAAACTGGATCTAGCTATATTAGAAACGTTGTCAAGCATAATCTCTAATACTAAAACAGGTCAATATCGGACGAGAAGACACTACCACAGCAAACTTAAAAAGACACTTTGAATTTCTTTTCTCCACCTTAAAACCGCTGCTGGTGTTTTTGACCACGAAGGAGATTCGGTTAGTTAATAACATGTACCTAGCTATGTTAATTACGTCTTATAGCATAATCTTGAATACTAAAACAGGTCAATATCGAACGAGAAGACACGACCACAGCCGACTGAAAAACAAACTTTGAATTTGTTTTCTCCACCTTAAAACCGCTGCTGGTGTTTTTGACCATGAAGGCGATTCGGCTAGTAAATAACCTGTATCTAGCTATGTTAAGTACGTCTTAAAGCATAATCTTGAATACTAAAACAGCTCAATATCGAACGAAAAGACACTACCAAAGCTAACAGAAAGTGAAACTTTTAATTTGTGTACTCCACCTTGAAACCGCTGCTGGAGATTTTGACCACGAAGGAGGTTCGGCTAGTAAATAAGCTGTGACTTGCTAGGTTAAATAGGTCTTAACGCATAAACTAGAATACATTTGAATACCAATATCGGACTAGAAGACCACAAGTACCACAGCCAACTATCTATATTGAATATTGTCGACATTTTAGGGTACATGGTTTATTAAGGAAGTATGGGTTTCATCAACAGGCACTAGACACCATTTTTATTGCCTTAAACCTATCATAAAGGCCCTTAGTGTTATATGAAAAAGTACCTCCTTAATTTGGTTGGATTATATTGGCTGCTAACTTTTGGCTGCCAACTTCACACCGGTTATTTTAGTTTGTTCAAATTGTTCAAATTAGCGATCTCTTTCATTCTTACGTGGAAGTAATTAACGCTGACACTTTCGCTTACATTCGTATTCCTTTTATATACATTTTTTCGTTTCGCCTTCAGAGCAAATGCTGATTGCGATCGCAACTGTTTTTTGAAGGACTTGAATGAACTTAATCCCTAGTTTCACAGTTGTCATTTCAAAATTGCAAGCCCGAGTCGCAACAACTGACAGAGATAGAGAAGAAAATACGTGATGATTATGAAATTTATCCTAGTGATTGATCTCAACAGGTGTACCCTACCTTGTTCGTAAGATGATGTCAATAGCATCTCCGCTGATGGAAATCACTAAGGATGGTGATACCATGTCTATAAAAAGTTCCGTCCTGGTAAAAACTATGGAGTTCAAATTCACACTTGGGGAAGAATATGAAGAGAAGTTGCCTAACAAAACTGCTAAGGTAAATTCGAATAAACTACCTATATCGGTGTGTGCGCAGCTACCAAGCCATAGTTTTGGATCAATTTAATAGCAGGATTATCAACAGAACTTGGCACTTTGCACTTGGTACTTGCTACCAAGCCGTAGTTTTGGATCAATTTAATAGCAGGATTATCAACAGAACTTGGCACTTTGCACTTGGTACTTGCTACCAAGCCGTAGTTTTGGATCAATTTAATAGTAGGATTATCAACAGAACTTGGCACTTTCACTTGGTACTTGCTACCAAGCCATAGTTTTGGATCAATTTAATAGCAGGATTATTAACAAAAATTGGCACTTAGGCACCCATTTAGATCTCAATTATTTTCAAGCCCACAATACATCTTCCTATCGAACTTGCCCCCCAATTTTACAATCATGTCATGACATTATGAGATGACATCTAAGCGGCATTTTATTTGAGAAGAATTAAGATTTTCATCTGAATGATGTATTTTTCCAGAGTGTGACCACAATGGTTGGAGACGATGAGTTGGTCACTGAATCTGTCTTCATTGACACAGGAGACAAGTTTCGCCGTCAGTACAAGTTTACTGATGAAGGCTGTGTTATTGTACGTATTTATATTATATTTGATTACCGATGAACCATGTATTATTGAGACAAGTAATTTAGCGTACATTATAAGGACGTTCTAAAACGATAGAAAACATCCGATCGTGAAGAAACCTTAAGATCTCCATAGCTGGCGGCTGTAACGCAAAATATTCTATCAAGAAATTGGTTATCCAAGCCCCTGTCCTGCCATATTCTGAATCGGTTGGAGTTCAATTGAGCGCTTTAAATTAGATTTCCATATTCCGAAAATTATTTCGGAAATTCGGAATTACATTAGTATAGGTATGTCGCAGCTATATAGTAGAAAAAGTCGTATTACATATAGGCGCGCCGGATTGAAAAACGTCGCTGTTTTGTAATGCGGCTACCTCATGATAAGCTGGATTGTAGTGGTGATAAGTTCTACAAATCGACGTCTAACGTTTAACTTTATTGTCACCAAGAAACAATGTAGGCGGTGTTTCAATATAGGCGCTGGACTTCCTTATTGATCAGAGACTATGTTAGGGATGGCTATAAATAATTTTGAAATATAGCTATGTTGATACTTTTGTCCTACCATAGTGAAATGCTACAGGCTCAATTATCAGTAGATTGGTTTGTTAGTTACCTAAGATAAGATATTTACTAAAAAATGTTAATAAATGTTGTTAAAAACACACGAACGGTAGGATCGTTAGGGGATTTTTTCTTCAGAATGAAATCATCTTCGTTACCACCACATCACATCATATTTTATACCCTAATAAAATTGCTTGGGTGTCCGACGAATACCAGAATCCATGGCCACCTTACCCATAACCTTTAACAATTCGATCACCTGTCCAAGGCTGTTTCACATTTCCAGACTATTCTCTATAGAAGTTTAGAAGCTGACGATTGAACTTATCTTTGAATTTACTATTTTCATGAATGTTACCAACGTTCGCATTTCTAAATTCAATATTAATTTCACTTTGTTGTGACATCATTGTCAATTGCGAGGCTATTTTTGTTGTTATGAACATGCATCACTACTTGTGGCGATAAATAGAACTAAAATTTTCAAAGCGGCGTATCGACGCCGATGCGCTCATTTATATGTGGGCGCTAAGTTGCTGAGCCGCTTTGACGAACGCGAAGTGTTCATACAATGCGGCGTGCATTAGTTCAGCCGAATTGAAATCCGACTCAACCTGAGGTAGCCGCATTATAAAACAGCGACTTTTTTAATCCGGCGCGTCTGTGTGTAATACGACGTATTTTACGATATGGTTGCGACACATACAAAGCGTCAAAGTTGTCTCAGAAAATGCCTACATAACATTAGAAAAAATTACATATGTACGAGCCCCGATGCAGAATAGTTTGTCTAGCCGTCAGAGAAATAAGTGTTATTTTCCCCAAACCATATTTTTCGTAAATAGGCTTAAGATATTCTCGTACTTAAAACCTTTTAGTTCATGTTAATCATATTTTTATTGTATTTCTTTCCAGACTCAAACCCATGTCAAAGCTCCAAAGCCAAGCACACGATACTTCCGTAGAGTTTAGATATTAATTAAAAATCCAAGCCCTAAGGTTTCCTACCCCACTGAAGCGAGGCGCAAAAGAAGAGGATTATGTGTTTGATCTGTATATATGAATGCCTGTTCCTGTGTCCCTATATATTACTGCTACACTACTGAACGCCTAAACCAATTATGCTTAATGATGCGTCAATATTATTTAGATTCGACTTTATGTCGCTGCGTATTTCCGTTGTATACAAGGCCATTACGCTCCCATAGCGAACTGCTCGTGTATATTTCGGAATGCTGATACTCACATCTGCAACTACAAAATAAACAAGAATTTTGCGAACTACTCGTGTATAGTTTGTAATGAATGAGTACGAAGTTTTAGTTCCAAACTATACAGTGTCACTTACGCACGCTATCAAAGGTATTATTTAATAGCACATCAAAAATACTGATTTGCACAGCAAAAAAGGTTCAATAAAAACACTTTAAATATTTTATTTGTCCTTAAGTTTGTATTTCGTATTTTTTTGTTGTTCTAACATGTTCAACCTAACACGAAAGATAAAGGGGCTTCGCTTCGCTCGTCCCCTTTATCCTTCACCTAAGCTACCGCAGTGTGTTCCCTGATATTTTCTGTGAAAATCAGTATTTTTGATGTGTGGTTTAATATTTCCCTTAAACTCTGATATTAATCACTGATATATAAACTTAATAACACATACAATATTTATTTAATAACACGAGTATTTACATGGGGCAATAGTGCAGTATATAACGGAACCATAAAATTGGCGTAGACCATTCCGAAGTATACACGATTGCGGCGTAATGCTGATGTATAGTTCGGAAGACGTAACTGAAAACATTGCGTTCCAAAGTATTCGCGATAATTTACAGACCCCCTGCGTAATGACCTTGTATATTACGGAAACACGCGATGTCGCTGGGTTCATAAAATAAAAAAGACAAATGGTAGAGTTCTAATGTGCGGGCTAAAACATTTTTCAAGATTAATCCTCAAGTGGGGTTTCAAAATAAAAGGTTTTAAAAGCCGAATACGAAAATATTTACTAATTTTGCATAAACTATGTATAAAATTCACATTACTTTACAGATTTAATTTAAGAATACTACATTTTTTACTAGCAGAAAGAAATAAATGACGTAATTAAAAGAACTAAATAAACCAACTGCGGTATACAAACGCACAAAACAAGCAGATAAGACTTAACTTAATTCATCAGAATTGGATTGATTGAGTCTTTAGAAAGTGCACACATCAAACAGGATTAAAGAGTTTCAAATTTTATCTATAAAAAATACAAAATACCCCCCATCAATTTTTAACGCGTTGTACCCCAAGGGCTATTCAGACGATGAATTGACAATGTGAGCGCTGAAAAACCCCGTGTGGCACCACGCAGCGTGTCGTCGCGCTGTAGCGCTCTGGCTTTTCGAGCGGTTTGAAGTTCTGAAAAGCCCGTGGAGCACAACGCGGCCCAGCGGCGTTTCAGAAGACGCAGACGGACGGACGGACAGACGGACAGCGGAGGCCTAGTAATAGAGTCCCGTTTGGTAGGTACGGAACCCTAAAGATGGTATCTCGGGACAATTTTTGGTAGCTACAAAACCTAGAAATTTTGGGACTTTTCTCACTTTTGGCTCTAAAAGTAACAAGACTCTGGTTTCTCAAAAGTCAGTACTTTTAAAAGTCACGCCTTTCCCAACCGGGGTTGCAGAAGAATAGTTGTGCCCACGTTGAGCCAGTTAATCAATACTCCATTTTGCGTGACAGGTGGCTAGCCCATCACCGCCGCAGCTTTGGGGATTGAAGGTTTTCTCACGATGTTTTCCGTCACCATTGGAACGTCCGTGAAAGTACTTGTTCTCATCTTCTCACCACCGGATTCGAACCAACATCTCCTTCGTGAGAAGCGAGCGAAGTATCAATAAAAAATAATACACCAAATACTTTGATGTTAAAATTAGGTACAACAGTACGATTTTCTTAAGTTAAAAATTGCGTTAGGTAGCTCAGTTATCCACAATCACCCTAGTTACAAAGAATCCTCTTTTAATAGTCTAATGCCCGATTTCACCAACAGTTAAGGGACACTTACTTAGCTCTTTTTCTTAGCTGTCTAGCGATTGTTTCGGTGGCCGGACTCTTATATTTAAGGGGTCTCCCCAAGGAGCCTAGATGACCCTTACACTTAGGGCAAATCGAAACAACCGCTAGGTGGCCCCTGAAAGAAATAAAGTGTCCCCTAAAAGATAGGGATCGTTGGTGAAATCGGCCATACGTCTACGGCCTACGGCCTCGCACCTATAGGACCACCTACAGATATTGTAGATTCGACGTCGAGACTATTCCACGTGGTAGGATTCGATATCAAGGAACCAAATCATCTGTCAAACGAGTCTGTATTTATCGACGCGAGAGCCATCTGTTAACAACATAATGAAGGTAGTGTAGTGAATGTCTGCCTGAATGCCTGATGCCTTTCTTGTTAGCCAGATGGTCTCCAGTACCGTTGATAGATGTCCGTAAGATCACATTTTTATCCAAGTAGGTGTACTAAGCAAAGCTGCGCAAAGAGCCTAACGATATCCAGCGAGGCTATGTATTTGAAGCGTTTTACCCGACTGCAGCGAAGCGAGGAAGAGGAGGGTTATGTGTTTGACATGTAATAATGAGATTCGATAAAATTATTACAGTATACTGTAATATTTGTATCGAATCTCAATAATTACTTTAAGTCTTATCTGCTTGTTTTGTGCCTTTTAGTGTACCGCAGTCGGGTTTTATGTTTTTATAATTACGTCCTTTATTTCAGCTGTCAGAAAATCCTCCATAGCAAAGAAAATCGGTCAATTGTGAGACAAACTCACACACGAAGGTTCCGTACCAAGTACCTACCCATACCCATGTATCGTATAAAAAAAATTGCAAAACCACTTCTATTGCATCTATATGCTTCCCATCCCTTTATTAATTAATGTAGCCTATTAATGGCCCCACCAAGGGGCACAGGCCTTTACCCGGATACGAGTAAGATTAAGCCATACTCCACCACGCTGGCTCAGTGCGGGTTGGTGGAGGCCCGATCCCTTACATTTTTGAAATTGTGTGTATGATTTCTTGCAACAGAAATACACATTCTGTGAAAATTACGACTTTCTACCTATTATGGCTCATGTCATGCATGACAGACGGACGGACGGACAGCTTAGGCTCCGCAATAGGGTTTCGTTTGACACCCTTCGGGTACGAAACGCTAGAAAATTAAAAATAAAAGAAAGAAAGAAAATATTTCCATTTTCGATTGTAGTCTGTCCTTACGCTTGCATGTACGGGTATTCGAATGAAAGTTACAGAATACTTGTCCTAAAAGGTTTTCAGTGAAAGTGAGAAAGTCTTTCTGCTGCTAACAAGGTGGCGACGTGGTTGCGAGTTTCTTAGCAAACATACCTGTCAATATACCATCATTTCTTAGCAATGTACCATCTAGGCTCAAATCAAACTCACGATTGTGCTAAAACCTAAACCAAATAATAAGTTCTCCTGTAGCCATAGATACTCGGCGAAATGCCTAGTCTACTCCAAAATAATTGAGTATCGTGGAGAACCCAATCTTGATACCTCTATTAAAGCTGCGGCGCTGCGGGCGTTGGGCTGACACCCTTATCACGCAAAATCGAGCATTAGATGACTGGCAAAATCTGGACGGAACTGTGACCCTGACACCCCGTATGCGAAAAGGCGTGACGCATTTTTGACATGACACTAGTCACGATTTTCGACAGTATTACGAATATTGACAGATGTCACGTGCCACTTCTCTCAGTAAATCATCTTCTCGGTAAATCATCGTTGTCTTATCATCTTTATGCCCCAACAAAAAGTATTTCCGCATTATTTCAACAATAAAAAGCGTTTCAGAAAACTTGCCTCTTCACCGTTATGTTGGCTGTAGTGTACAACTGTCAAAAAATGGGGAAAAGCGATATCGGGCTGCCAGATTCAGAATACACTTCCCCGCTTTAAAAAAATAAGATAGCAGATAATAATAAAAAACATACGCGTTGATATTTTATTTTTTTTGTTCACGAAGCGTAGCAACTATGTATCAGCAATACTGTCGATTTTAGAAAGGTTAACAAAAAAACAATAATGTTTTTTTGTATCTGTACATATCCGATTCGTGGCGCGAGGTATACATACTTATTGAAGTTGGTACTGACATTCAAATTTCGAACGCCGAACGCCCGCCTGCGTGAAGTTGATACTACAGAACAAGCTAAACAATTGCAGAGCCACAATGCCGGTCAAACATGCGGTTCCTGAACACATCAAAGAGAGCTTATGATATGTGTGTAGATAAACTAGTGTATATAACTCATAATTAGGCATTATGTAGCAGTCACATAAACTACCTACTATAAAATTTAAATTGCCTCTACAAATCGACTGGTTATACATAAGCTTTGCCACGGAAACAAAATGACTAAATATTCACGGTACGAAATAAGTACTCACAATACGAAATAAGTAAATTAAATAACAGTGATGAGTTTGAGAATCGGCAACGTACTTATATGGACATTTATCGTACGATTTATGAATTTTTCTCCATAACTTTAAGGTAACACATTTTCCAAAAGCTAGGAATACTGGTTATGGATATGGTGCAAGGATAATTGCTTGCAACTTAACGCCGAAGGAACAAGTTAGCTGAAACGAATTCCACTTACTTTCTGTAATTCTATATTGTCGTGTTAACCTCGGAGTACCACTAGAATAAGTATCGGACGGAATAGATAAACGTTTTCGGGTAAATCTGCTATTAATTGTAGTCAAGACAAGTAGGTATTCAAAAGAATGGAAAAAAACATGACAGTCCGCAGTTAAAACCTCACAACTAGGGAATCAAATCCCGCAAATGCGGGATCCGCGCTTTTTTTGCGGGATTGGATATGTGGGATTGGGCATGCGGGATGCGGGATTGAAAAAAAACTGAAGTAACAAGAAAACTAGACGCAAACGTCAATCCAAACAACGACTTAACATAGCCTCAGTCACGACTTTTCCATACAGGGTGGCAGAGGCACAATTGTGCCTACTTTTACCAGTTCGTCAATACTCTATTTTCCGTTAAAGGTATAATTATATATATTTACAGGCACGTTCATTGCTTCTGACCCCACACTAGGATACCCTGTGTCTTGGGAACCAGAAACAGCGACATCGCACACATAAACATCCAAGGCCTGGGGTTTTTTTTTCTTTTATCCCTAGCCGGAGATCGAACCCAGGACCTTTTGCATAGTAAGCAGAGCCTACGACCACAGCGCCGTGTTATGTATGCCTTGTGCGTGTTTCCCAACGTGCCGAATACCTAACTACACAATTATAGTGGTTTCCCACACCACGTGCCAGCATATGTGCCTACGGGACAAGGGGTTTACCCTCGTGGGGCATCGCGGCTAACTAACATATCGTAATCAGTATTGCCAATTTAGTGACTTGAACGCTAGAAATGGCGACTTTTAATTAAGCTCTAGCGACAAAAAATAACGTTTAGGTAGCGGATTTTTTATTTCGTTTTTTTGTAATATTTAGTGCAATGAATCAGCGTTATGGGATATTTATTAAAACTTTAAACTGCAAATTATCAAGTAAGTAGACGTCTAATTTAAGTCTAGAAAGAAATCTTCGCTATTTATCTTTGAATCTTCACTTATTTATCGTTGAAGCTGTGAGTTTTCGGAACTTGGGACTAGTAAAAGATGATACTCTAAATAAGTCAGCATTTCTTAGATTTTTTTTTAAAAAAACACACTTCCTACTGTTCCTAGGGTTGGCTGCCCTACTTACAAAAGACCTTATTGATACAATTAATTTTAAAATAGATCTACAATTAGTTTGGTTGATGCCTTGGTATTTTTTTTTAGGTGTTACTTCACTCTTACTTGTTTGCATTATTTTAAATAATTTATATTAAAATAATAATAAATTATTTGTCTTGACTAACTATTATTCACTAACTAGAAATGCTGACGTTCTAACGGTGATGGAAATCATCGTGAGGAAACCTTCAATCTCAAGAGCTGAGGAGATGAGCTAGCCCCCTGTCACGCAAAATGGTGTATTGAATAACTGCCTCTGCTACGGCTGGACTCTGTATATTTTTTTGTTAGTTAGTTTGTCTCCCAATTCCGCTTCATACTTCCCCTTCAAAGCATTAACGTTGGACGCTAACCAAATAGCAGAATTTCCCGCAATTGTAAAGGCGTTTAGACCTTATAGGTTAAGATAACGGCATAATTCTCATGCTCACCTAACATGGTACCAGTCCATCCATCCAAGTAATGAATAAAATGTCAAGTGCGAGTCGGACTTGCGCACGAAGGGTTGCGTACCACCGCACAATGATATTCAAGTTTCTTGCATGGTGATTAGGTATCTTTAATTTTCCTGTGTGTATGATAGCATAATGTTGTTTACAAAGATATTGGTGCGGCTACCTTCATATTCCATGTATGTAACCAAGTGCATTATATATAAGTTTGTATGTGGCGGTGGTGAAAGAAATTTCCACCCCACTATTTAAACCATACATTACTCTAAAATGTTCTTCTAATGTTTAAAAACTAAGTAAATGAAAAATATCATGTCTGTTTTGTAAACAAGCTCTGAATTAGAAACTAAATATATAATCATCTAGTATTTTTATCATCCAAAGTGAATGATTTCGAAGAAGTCAGAAATAAAATTAATCAAATGTAATAAGAAGAATAATATAATATTATGTAGTTTTTGATGTAATGACTTGTTGACACTTTTACCCATTTTCACAATATCCAGTTTGTTGTGACATTTCGACCGACACCTATTTATTTTTCTCACGCTCAAAATTTTAACGGAAAAGAAGTGCTTGAAGGTGATTTCCACCTGCAGGAGAGATCCCACAGCCCGCAGATTGCAGTTAACAGTTCAAGAAAGTGACAGCTCAATCCACTTTATCTCGATCAAATTCTGGCTCGCTCTTGGATCATTGATCCCTGAAATGGGGCACTGATCCAGCCTACATCTAGTTAGACCGCCGCCGCCACACGGAACCTGCCGAGGCAGGCGGCGTCGGCGGCTTCTCACAGCACGAAGAAGATATAGTGCGACGTGATGAACAGTTTTTGTTTATTTATTTATATATACATATTTTTTCTATTCTTCAGTAGTACCAAATTATATTTGTAGCTTTCTTATTCGCTCGTGCTACGCCGATGTCGCAGTCAGCAGGTGCCGTCTGCAGCCAGACCTTCGACACATCACTTTCAGATCTCGTGCAGTGTCCGGAATGCACACAGCAGCGGCTGTTCAAAGGACAGAGAGGTCTAAAGATACACAATTCCAAAACACATAAAAAACATTACCTCGCACCACAGGGCAACCAAGGCGCTCAGGATGCGCCCAATGATAGCAGCAGAACACAGCCGTCAACGGGCGCATTCTGGGCAACCTTAGGACGCCTTAAACAAATGTGCCCAATAATTAAAAGAATCCCTCGTGGTGCCAGGACATGCGTGGCGACCTCTCTGTCCCTTTCCATACGACAGGTCATCTTAAACAATGATGGCCACAGTTGGGAACAGCTGCTTACTTTCGCATACCGGACTTTGCACGTAGATAAGGATGGAAGCAAGAGCAGATCCCTTACACAATCAATTAAAAACAACTGCAAGAACCAATCACCAACCTTTTCGGGCCAAATTCTCAACAATAGATCTCGATCCAAATTTAACATGGAGAATAAAATAAGTGACGGGGATTTAAAGGGAGCTGCTCAACTTCTTTTCTCGAGCGATGCTGTCGCCCCTGACTCCCCGGACACTCTGCACGCGCTGGAGTCAAAGCACCCAGCACCTTCACCAACACTGCACCTCCCTGATCCCCCCAACCCTTCTGAACGTACTACCCAGGCTACAGCCGAGGACGTCGCATCTGCGGTGATGTCCTTCAGAAGTGGTTCCGCAGGCGGCCTCGACGGCATGACCCCGCAACACTACAAAGACCTGATCTGTGGAGCCGTCGGGGACGTCGGGCAGACTCTCCTGGCGGATATCGCTGAACTGGCGAGCCTCATGTTGTCTGGAAAGGTACACGAAGGCATAACAGACGTGCTCTACGGAGCTAATCTGTGTGCCCTCATAAAGAAGGACGGGGGTATCAGACCCATCGCTGTAGGCAATACCATCCGCCGCATAGTGTCAAAGATCTGCTGTAGGTATATCCTACCAGATCTTTGCACTACCTTACAACCGGTACAGCTGGGTTTCGGTAGCAGGGGAGGCTGCGAGGCCGCTGTGCACGCGACTCGCACCTTCCTAGCTAACGGAGGAGGTGACGTGCTGCTGAAGATAGACGTGAAAAACGCCTTCAATTCGGTAGACAGAGGCGCCCTGCTATCCCAAATTAAAGAGCATACACCATCTATCTACAATTATATGTGGCAATGTTACAGTAAACATTCTAAATTAATCTTCAGGGACCATCTTATAAATTCTGCCGTCGGCTGTCAGCAGGGCGACCCACTCGGACCGGCAATATTCAGTTTGGCTATCCATCCGATCATTACCAGCCTAAATTCCAAATTCAACATTTGGTACTTAGACGACGGGACCATAGGTGGCAAAGTCGAAGACGTATTACAAAATTTAGAACACCTAACATCATAATTAAAAAAAATAGGCCTAGACTTCAATTTCTCGAAATGCGAATTGTTCATATCCGATAATATTACCCTTTCGGAAAAGACAGATCATCTTAAAATTCAACTCAGCTGCCCCTAACATTAAAATTATAGACAAAGACTCACTTCGCCTACTAGTGGCCCCCGTTCTAGAGGACGGGATTCCCAGCTTCGTGGATGAACAAATCTCTAAATTCAATCAAAATTCTATCAAACTGACTGACCTAAATCCCCACATGGCCCTGTCTATCATACGGTTTTGCCTTTTTGTACCCAAATTTACCTACCTCCTTCGATGCTCTCCTCTTTGGAAATACCCTCCCATTCTCAACCTTTTAGACGATATTACCAAAAGTACATTAACCAAAATTTTAAACATTAATCTCGATGAACGAAGCTGGACCCAATCCGCCCTTCCAATCAGACACGGTGGCTTGGGGATCCGGAAAATCTCAGATGTGGCGCTCCCGGCCTTCCTGTCTTCAGCCCATAGCACGCGTGATCTCTATGGTAAAATCATAAACCCATCACTCGGTGATGTGGAGGTCACGTGTCTGGTCGAGGCCAGGAATGCCTGGACGCAAGCCTGTCCGAGGCAAAATTTTCCAACAAATTTAAACTCTCAACGGCTATGGGACGAGCCGCTATGCATTAAAACCCGCGAAGATCTGGTAAAAACGGCTAGTGGTCCAGCAGTGCGCGCTCGTCGTGCCGCTGCGGTGCTAGGGTGGACCAATTAGGTCACCACGGCCTCTCCTGCCAACGCAGCGCCGGTCGGTGGTCCCTTCATGCCAATCTTAATGACGTCATCCGTCGGGCCCTTGCCAGCTGTGGCGTGCCAGCAATACTTGAACCCAATGGACTGGCACGCGACGTTGGCAAGAGGCCAGACGGAATGACGCTCATTCCCTGGCAGAGCGGGAGGTCGCTAGTATGGGATGCGACCTGCGTAGATACGCTGGCACCGTGTCACCTTTCGGCAACCTCAGCCACAGCCGGCGCTGCGGCGTATTTGCGGCTTTTGAGACACTTCTCAAAAGCCGCAAATACGCCGCACTCGGCGACGACTATTTTTTTATGCCGTTCGGCTTTGAGACCCTTGGGCCGTGGGGCCCTGACGCTCGAAGATTCCTCAAAGACATCTCTAAGAGGCTCGTCGAAGCGTCAGGGGACCGCAGAGCTGGCGCCTACCTCGCTCAACGCATCAGTATTGCGATACAGCGAGGTAACAGTGCCAGCGTCTTGGGCACCCTCCCGCCCGGCAGTGAACTCAGGGAAATTTTTAATTTAGTTTAGTGCAGTTATAGTTTAGTTTTAGTTAATAATATATAATAGGTAAAAACTGTTTCTAAAATTTTGAAAAAATACTTAATAAATAAATAAAAGATTCATCGAGTAAATACCTATATGAGAATATTTTTCAAAAAAATTAGGATCAGTATTTTCGGAGTTAATGGCAATTGTCGTTTTTTTGTATTTTTCTTAAATATTTTTTAACTAAGTTTTTCCAATTTTTTTTTTATTAGAAATCCTTACAACAAGTCCTTTCATTTAACATGTCATTCTTTTTTCTAGTTTGCTGTCCTAAAATTGCCCCTCAAATTCAAAATGTATTTGCTTACGTCACAAGTTCGTGTTTGGGGTTTGGGTCACATAACCACTCGCCAGTGGGACGCCATTTTGAATAACTCCCCTCTCAGTGTGGCGGATTTAGCCACACTCCACTGACCTGATTTTTGGGGGCCTTCTGGTATTCTAACTAGAATTCATCTCTTTCATTAGCTCTCGTTCCTTCCTCAGCGTTTTGTAAAAAGAAAGAAAGAGATAGGTATAAAAATGAAATTACAACGCGAAATTTTATCTTCTAATTGTAACTTTTGGCGGAACCCGCCGGGCCCACTGTGGGGCAAAAACTTAAATTGGCGGAATCAAAAATACATAAGTATATTAAATTTCTACTAAATCGGTTTAGAATTCGTTCGCTTTATAGTAGTTTATGTTACTGCCACATAATGCCTTATTATGTACAGGTACATACACTAATTTATCTACATACATATCTTAAGCTCTCCCACACAAATCCACCACTTTTTCCAGAAACAGTCACTAGATGTGTATAAAATTGTACAACCTACTACCAGACTCACTTAAAAATCTAAACTACTATGCCTTGCCTTGCCTAAATTGTATTTATTAAATTGAAGACTTTAATGAATTAAAATTTTAATTATTTATAATTATTGATATTTTAAAGCTTCATACTTGTTTTTAATGTTTTATTTTTTTGTAAGTACTGTGACATTTTAATATTATGATTCTTTATTTAATTATTTTATTTTACATTGGCTGTGCTTGAATTTTATTCAACTTGACATACATATATAGATATAAAGTAAATTGTTTTTATTATTTATAATGAGCCATCTGCCAGAATTTCTTTAGTCTTTTCTGTTTTCCGTTCCGGCGACAATATTTGTATGCCTGAATCTGGCGCAGACATGTAAATGAACTATTTATTATATATTATGTTACCAACTCGTTGTACCATGTTTGCAAACAAATAAATGTTACTTTACTTTTTTCTCTTTGATGTGTTCAGGAACCGCATGTTCGACCGGCATTGTGGCATTGATCATTGCTCTGCAGTTGTTTAGCTTGTTCAGTAGTACCAACTTCACAAACAAACTAGGGGCGGCACGCAGGTGGGCGTCGGCGTTCGAAATATGTCATAAAGTATCAATATTCAAATAAGAAATTAATTTTTACTAAGAAGTTTATCATTATGCTGGTCGTAACGTGTGGTTTTTGGACGCAGTAAAGAGGGTTTAAGATACGTGTGTAGATAAAATTACTATTATACACCTAGGACAGACACACGAGTGAGTCATCCTACAATGGTTTCTTTTTTAGGGTTCCGTACCCGAAGGGTTCCAAACGGGACCCTATTACTAAGACTCCGCTGTCCGTCCGTCCGTCTGTCACCAGGCTGTATCTCACGAACCGTGATAGTTAGACAGTTGAAATTTTCACAGATGATGTATTTATGTTGCCGCTATACAAAAACCAAAAAACAGGATAAAAGAAATATTTAAGGGGGCTCCCATACAACAATTCTTTCAATACCACATACAAACTTATGGATGCACCTGATTACGTACATGGAGTGTGAAAGTAACCGCACCAATAAGTTTGTAAACAATATTTTGCTGTATAAAATCCAAACTATTCACTCCACACCATCGCTTCCATTGAACGGTGGTACGGAACCCTTCGTGCGCGATTTAGACTCGCACTTGACCGGTTTTTTTCTTTTTAAGGTGCGGAACCCTACAAATCGGTAAAGTGCTGGTCGCACCCGCACTCGAAGGTTTCCGTACCATCGTACAATTAAAGAAAAGCACTAAAAATAATAATACAAAAACAAAATATTATAACGTCCGAACGTGGATTCGAACACAGAACTTAAAGATTGCGCAGCCACCACTACAGCCATGTGATGAGCCGCGAAATCTACGATCATATTTGAATCACATGGTGTCAAATATTATCGTTTGTTGTTGTTTGTTTTACCGTGGAGGGTATAAAATCACGACTCTTGCATGAGCCCCCCCTTTCATTTAAAAAATCTCGTGTCGTGTACAACACCCGACGTACGACGTACGACGACCCGAATGGCCGAGTCGGCAGTGACCCTGCCTACGAAGACAATGGTCCCAGGTTCGAGTCCCGGTGGGGGCAAATATTTGTTTGACGAGAACGGATGTTTGTACCCTAGTCATGGTTGTTTATCTATCTAGGTATAATATTTATCTATATAAGTATGAGTATCATTGTCTAGTACCCAAGATACAGGGAATCCTACTTTGGGGCTATCAATGGGTGTCAATAGTGTCCAAGGTATTATTATTTTCATCTGTTGCTGCTACATCATGAAATTTAGCAGCAACAGAAATACACATTCTGTGAACCTTCCCACACATTCATGAGGTACAGCCCACTGGTGTATGGACAGACAGACGGAAAGACCGACAGCGGCGGCTTAGTTACTACTATTAAATCCCGTTTGGATCCCTGCGGGACGGAACCCTGCGGTTAAACTAAACTTGTACACAGGAACGATAAATAGTTCAATAGTTTTTCTATAAAACAAAACATAACGCCACGTTTTTGCCCATACGGGGTGGCAGAGGCACAGTTTAGCCAGTTATTCAATGCTCCATTAAGCGTGACAGAGGGCTAGCCCATCGCCGTAGCTATGGAGATATGAAGGTTTCTATCTATTCCCTGTTATACTGACTAAGAATACCAGTTCCCCCAAAACCAGAAATTAACTTTACCTTCCAATCGAATCTGTAACACAAATGGACGGCGCCATCCGAAATAAAAAACCAATAACATTTAAGATAACGGTATCGTAAGAGATGGCCTTCTTATCATTGACATAACCCGATCCAGGTACAATTGACCCATTGACACCGTGCCATACGAATATGCCCTGTAAGTTGAGGATATAAGACCTGCATGATGCAATGTCTCTGCGGCTGTCCGTTTTGTGGAGCCGGTTGCAACAAACGGTCGACGAACTCTTCCACTGAACTAAAAATCGTGTATTTATTTTATTAAACGAATTACGATTTTAGATATGTTACGGTTGGTGTAGGGATAGACTGGAGAAGATGGCGGAATGAGGGCTTTTCTGACACGTGAAAAACAAAGCGCTGAAGGAGGAGCAAGGAAAGGAAGAGCAATCACAAGTATTAATACAAGTTGCTATCACATCGCCTGATAGATCCCCAAGCCATATCCTGTCGACACGTTGTCATTATACACGACATGAGCTGAATACATGCACGCTGTTTTGGTACGCACATAGTAATTCAAAATAATTAAAATATACAGATTAAGCCCTCGTACCTCTACAGATGCGGTGATTAGCTTGCCCTCTGTCATGACTGTGCATCTGCCAACCCTATGTGAAAAAGCATCATGATGATTCATGATTCATGAGTCATGACGTTGTGATATATATGAGAGTGTCAAAGTAGTTCACTGTTCTACACCATTTTGTTTCACCCTTTAGATCTCAGGGATAGAAAGATCTATCACTACACTAACAAGTGATTCTACAACTGGTTTATGGCTGTACCGTTGTGGTCACAGATATGTGTTTGTGAATTCCGAAAGGCATCAAATATTTGACCAGCTAACCGGCACTCGCAGCCCAAATATCGCGGGACCATCTCTCGAATACATTAGAATGTATTAGCAAAGAATCTGGTAATTACACCGTTTTTTTAGATTCCTCTACGAAAAGGACCTGACTAGAAAATGTGGATTTTAATCTACAAATCTAATGATGTCACAGTCGCAGCCAACTGATCATTTGTTGCCAGTTATTCTTCAGTCTTCGCCTGACAAACTTTCAGCCAACCTTATTCCCGAGGTCCTGCTGCAACAAGTTGCTAACACATCGCCTGAGATTGACAAGGGGCATACACACTCCGCTCTTAGAGCAGCTAGCTAGTGAAACGCCTCATGTATAATCAAGTTTGCTTTCCTTTAGTTTTTGACCTTTGAATACCCACCTACTCGTAAATTGTTACTAAGAACACAATGGTTTGGTGACTAACATACCTTTCTGCAGAATGAAATGAAATCGGAAATTATCTTGAGATCTTATCCGGGTCTTTACCCGGACACGCATGTCCCCCTCGGTTTATTTTGATTTATGTTTGTATCATTAAAATCATAGTGTAAAATAGTAAAAAAAGGAAAATCATAGTCATAGATCTGTGGTTTTGGTTTCTATGTGGCATTTGTTTCGGGCGCTTACATGTTTCGGATGACACGTTAAGCTGTAGGTCCCGGCTATATGCTATTGCTACTTGATAGTGGTAGTCGAAAAACTCCTCCGTCAACCCGCACTGAGCTAGCGTGATAGATTATGGCTCAATCATACTCGTATCCGGGTAAAGGCCCGCGCCCCTCGGTGGGTTCATTAAGGGGCTACATTTATATATGGTTATATACATACTTATATTTTATTAGTCGTGTGACTGTTTGTTTTTACGATGATCTTCTAACTATGGTCGTCTCCCATCAGGAATACAGCCGTGTAAACATTACGGTACACAGTACTCGCGACCACAACAACAACCAGTGTCATATTTAGCATGACGATGCGGCAAGAGTAAACACGGATCGCAGCGCGCGCGCATGCACCGTTACTTCGCTGATATAAATGGGAGACCCGAACCGACCATACCGGTATACAGTGATTCGACATGAGAGGATACGTATTGCTTGTAGCCTTAGCGGTCACCGCGACCGCCGCCCCACGCTCACATGTCGTCCCGAGCTCCGACCTAACAAAAAAATTAACTGAAGTTGTTAAAGAAGCCCTAAAAGATCCACCAGTGGTTGATAACCCCAGCGAAAATGAGCTAGACCAAGTGAATAGTGCGTCGGAAGTTGAGAACAATAATCTGCGTAAAGGAGACAAGGTCAATAGTATCCCGGTTGAAATCATCGCTGACGTAAAACCAGCCGGAGATGATAAGGTGGTGAAAAATACGTTTGGTATTATAAAGGGGAATGATGAAGTTAAGGAAGAGAACGTCAACCGGGCTGAAGTTGACCTGAAGCATCCAGGGGAACCCCAGAGACAAGAGCATGACACACAGTCACCTGAAGATGTGAATCAGGAGCAAGATTCTATCGACGTCATCAAGCAAGGTATTGCTGAATCACAAATGGCTCTTAAACAAGGTATCCAAGGAATCGCACAGGAGTTCCAGAACTTTGTGTCTGGCAACGAACAGCTCAGTATTATCAAAAACAGCATTCAGAATTTACATGAGAATTTCAACAAACAGTTGGCTAATCTGAACCAAACTATTTCTGAGGCTTTCAATGGTGCACCCAGCACAGAACAAACAGCAGAAGAAAGCTCAGTGAAAGTAGATGAAGCTGGGGACAAAGGTATATTAAAGGGTGCCGCTTCAGTAAAACAAGACTCGACAGATGGCAGTGGCTCTACCGACTCCAGCAACTGGATGACTCAGCTCCAAAACTACCTAACTCAGTTCCAGAGCAACGTCCAGCAAGGCTTCTCCAACATGACCACATTCTTGCAAAACAGCAATCCAGCTAACGGATCCATCTTCCCAAACTTCGGTCAAGGCCTTCAACCCAACGTCGAGTCTGATGAGACACAAACCAACAGGCCTGGTATTTGGACTAACATCCAGAACACGCTCCAGAACATCTGGAGACCTGGTCAGAATGAGAACGGGGGTAATGATCCAGTACAATCAGACCAGCCCGCACCAGCCCCCGCGGCCTCTGGGCCTTTAGTGCAAGCCATCCAGAACAACCCATTCGTCCAGGGTTTCCAGAACCTTCTGAACCGACCTCAGGGTAACAGCAACAAACCCCCAGTGGTACCGGTGCAACCTGCGGAAGCTCCTGCGGCTTCTGCTCAAGAAGGCTCGAATGCTGTTCCCCAGCACCCTGAACAGCCAAGTGCGGAGAAGCAGAAGCCCTCAGAACCTGCTGCGGCTGGTCCGATTCAACAGATTGTCCAGAAGAACCCGATTGTCCAGGGCATCGCTGGTACGGTCCAGAGAATACAGAGCACTATCACTAACCCAGAGAAGCCGAGGGAACGGGGGCTTGGTTTCGGTGACAAGAAACCGGGCGGCGCAGCTGTGGGTAAGTCAAATTTTAATGACACTTATACTATTTTTTACGGGATATTACACAAATACTTTCTTTACAAATGCCTCAAACGGTGGTAATATTTCCTCATATTTCCTTTATATATTAAACTCTGCATGAATTAATTAACTGATATATTCTGAACAACATAAGTTTTTTATCAATGTTGTTCAATACAAGCAATTCACAGAAACCGTTGGATGTTTGATGTTCTTACAGAAGTAAAATATTCCTGCCATATTTATTTATGACAAAATTATACCTATTCAACTATGCATGTGCACCTATGTCTATCATTATTTATGTATCTTCCACTCTACCCAGTGACGGCCTGGGGTAATTTCGTCACGGGTCTAATTAGCTCTATCGGGGCCATCATCAACGGCAGCACGACGACGATATCCAATGCGATAGACAGTGCCATAAACACTCTTGGAGTTAATATACAGGTATTCCGGTGTCTGCCTGTGTTTGTGTGTTTGTGAAACTAACATTTTTGTAACATAAACATAAACATTTACATACAGGCACTGTTCGTGACCTCAGGTATATTTTCAGTAAAAACGGCAGCTTCGGTGATTAAATAGGATTTAATTTGTAAGCATGTTACATTCGCGTGTGACAGCAGAAAAAGACAAGAGGGCGCCTTGACAGAAGATGTTGAGCAATCAATTGACGCAAATACACAAGTTGCTGTTCTTAAAGTTACAGGCGTTGCATTAAAGTTATACTTAAATTAAATTATAAACAGGCACATACATTGCTTCTGGCCCCACACTAGGCTACCCTGTGTCGTGGGTACCAGACACAGTGACGTCACACACATATAAACATCCAAGACCTGGGGTTTTTTTTTCATTACCCCCAGCGGGGGATCGAACCCGGGACCTCTCGCATGGTAGACAGAGCCACAGCCGCTGCGCCACAGAGTCGTTGTGTAGGTAATCTGTGTTTAATCAATATCGGGAATCATACTACAGGTATACTGGAACTATTAAAGGTTCACGATGATGGCTTAGAACCGTCTTGCCTCTGAGATGGCTGTAATTAGTCATTTTTACTAACCATTAAGTTAGAACACTAATATATCTGTTAATCTCTCATTGTGATTAATGTCTTTCTAACAAGAAGAGTAGAGATGTACCTATCATATCAGTTGGTAACAGTAGTCACATATTTATTATTTTTGTCTTAATACTGTGTCCTGTCCGTTTAACACTTTTATAGATTTTGTATTATCAACCATTTTTAGGGTTCCGTACCCAAAGGGTAAAACGGGACGCTATTACTAAGCCTCCGCTGTCCGTCCATCCGTCCGTCTGTCACCAGGCTGTATCTCATGAACCGTGATAGTTAGATAGTTGAAATGTTCACAGATGATGTATTTCTATTGCAGCTATAACAAAAAATACTAGAAAACATAATAAAATAATTTAATTATCTGTAAACCTCATACAAACTTATGAATGCACCTGTTTACGTACATGGAGTGTGAAAGTAGCCGCACCAATAACTCTGTAAACTACATTTTGTTATGTAAAATCCAAACTACTTACTCCACCCACACCATCCCTACATACAATACGGTGGTACGGAACCCTTCGTGCGCGAGTTCGATTCGCACTTGACCTTTTTTAATAATGCTGTCAGAAATGTCAGTTTGCTACTTAAGTGGTACCTTACGATATTTTCTTTGAAATATACTTACTTATATTTTTTCCAGGGCATAGTAACAACAGCAGCGGGGTAGCGGGCAAAAGTGAGCCCGTAAAAGAAGAAGCACCCAAACAAGAAGAAAAAGAAGAGGAGAAGAAGCCCTGCGACAAGCAGAAACAAGAAGAAAAAGAGAAGGAACCCCAAGCCCCTGCGAAGACTGATTAAGTCGTAGTATCATAGGATAGAGTTATTTAATTAATAATTTTAAGTTTAAATAATAAAGAAAACCTAGGATGCTGAGATGAGACAATCCGTAAATAATATGTTTTATTCGCAATAGCCCGACCTGAATAGAGCTAGGACGATAGATGGGGAATGACCCGGAATAATTTTGATATATCTGGGATAGTTCTGAATCAGCCCATTTCGGTGGGAAAATAAGGTTTTTTTCAAAGTTTTTGTATTGCAATTTCGGCTTGTTAGACACACGGCGGTTTTTTTGACAAACCGTATTTCGGCTTTTCATACACATATTAAATTTAAAATGTTACATTAAGAGAAATCATATGTACAAAGGCGAGCTTTTCCTTAAAAAGAGATTTCTTCCAGCAAACCAAGGCATGAAAAGGAAATGTATCATGAAAGGGCAGGCAGTGCACAATATCTAATATACGTCTATAGAAGACTATTTTACCAACAAAATATATTAAGTATGGCAAATTTTCCTAAAGTGTCACGTAACCGAGACACTTGATTTGATGAAGTGACAAAACATCAATTTTGCAAAACCATTTATCTCTCAATCGTGAGTGACAAGAGAACGAATAATCACCAGAGTGAAAAGTATGCGAGTCCAGAAGAAATTATCATTGCCATAAAGGTGGGTTCAGACATGTTCTTTTGTCCGTAACTTACCTCCTTATCGTACCAGCGTCGCGATCCAAGAACGCTAGTTTGGACGCGCGGATCGGCTGCATCGAGACGCGCTGTACCTCTGTACCGTACCGGACGAAACTAGCGTTCTTGGATCGCGACGCTGGTACGTTACGGACAAAAGAACATGTCTGGACCCACCTTAAGAATCAACTCGCTATCGTTTTTAGTAATTATTCGTGTTACCTATAGGTACTGTAAAGTTTTTGATACATAATTAATATTTTTCTACTAAAAGTTTGCATCAACAAGGTATGAGGTCTATCTACACTGGCAGTCGGTAGTTTGTGAATTTTGTTGAATGTATTGTCTTGTGACAATAAGGTCGAAAACTAAAACCCGAAACTTAAACACCGCGCTCTACATTTTATGCAATCAAATCACAAATCCATTGTCTAAAAATTAAAATTTGCCATTATTATTTATGTTGATAGTGGTAGGCAACTAAATATTATTTCGTCAAAATTTTAACTATACAATACTGTAGCATGTATGAAGAGGCTTAAACATGTTAAGGAATCGAGCGATATACCAGGATCGTTCCAGCGAAGTTCTATTTCAAAATATAGTTAATCTGTCTAGTGTAGCTCTTTAGTCTCTGTCTATCCCTCTTCCGGGAAAAAGGCTTTAGCAATCGTTTGTATGTATGTCATAGTAGCTTAGCTATTCGGAGCTTAAAGCCCTACCCAATTTCCGAATCCACTAGTGCAACTAATTAAAACTTTAGTTTAATCCGAGATTCCCATTATACTTTTAGAAAATGGCGAACACGTTATTTAGCTGACGGTGCCACGAATAAGCGTCCTTTTCAAATCTACCAAATTTAGAAAAAAATATGGATAATCTTACAAAAATTGTATTTTACGGTATTTCTAGGGCTAACATAAGCAGAAAGTATAGTAGATGATGATGAGTGATGACACATATCTTCTACTTACTTCTTGGTATGCTTACTGGAATGCCATTCCTAATTATATGTACTTAGTACATTCATAATTTTAACAACTATCGGTCTAATATGGAATCGAAACGTCGACTAATTCGTCTAATGGAATTTCACCTAGTCTGTAGGTGACTACAGTCGTAATCCCCAAAGTAAGCAAGCAGTCGACTTTCGCCGGTACGCATGCGGCTGGTGACTAAAATCGACCGTGTAAATGGCAATTCGGCTAGACCTTAGGTGACTAAAGTAGCAAACCCCAAAGTAGGATAGCATTCGACTTTCTATAAGCTATAAGACTAAGAGAGTAACTGGGTCTGTATAATTTCCGAGTAATTACAAGTAGTAAACATAAAACGCCTGTTGGAAAGTTATCCGCAACGCTTCTAACCATGACTCGTAGCACTTCAGCATCCGACAGGCTGACTTATAATGGTTTCAAGTTTTGTCTCCACAAATCCACAATGTGTTTATTTGTGTCTGCTGTCGCCAAGATATCCTCCGGGATTAAGTGTCTTTAAATATTGTTTGAATGTTTCTTTCTAGACAGCGAAGTTGCAATAGGGATTACCTAGTTACGAAGTTTCAATGGCTTGGCATAAGCTGACAAATTGTTTCTTAGCAATGACTTCTAACGTCTATTTATGTATACTTTTGTAAAAGGATTATCCCTGTTATAATTTTTGTTAGAGTACTTACGGGTAATGTCAGGAAAGAGTTCCTATTGAAACTGGTCATTTTTTATTTTGATTTCTTCTTAAATTCACTAGACGATCGAATAGAGATTCGACGCCATTAATGAAGTAAAGAGAAATATAGGTACTTTTATAAGTATTGCATCCCGTGCATGTTCCCCGATCATCAACGTAGATATTCACGGAAGCTGTCGAACCATGCCGTCAATAAGTACAAAGTGACTGGCACATTAAACTTTCATTGGCCGTTAGTCTTCGGCCCTCGGGGAAGCAGCGTGGTAGGTACAATCTAATGCTCTAATAAACATCGCCCCGGTCTACTCCAGTCATTTTCCACTTGATCAGTTTGGACAAGTTTTTTGGGTGCTTCCCGGTTAATCTTCACGCGAAGTACCGACCTGTTTTATTTATTTATTAATAAACAGTCAAAATATAATGGAAATCTCTAGTCCAAACAGGGTTGGATGTCGATGACGAAGTTTCTTGAGTGTTGCTAGATCTATGGTCCTTTGAGTATTCTCATATAATATAAGGGGTTTATGTGTGTATATAATCCTGATGCATTTGGTGCAGTTTATAACATTCAGGGTGTAAGAGAAAGTACAATGTAAAGATAGGTATTTGTTTAAAATACATGTGCCAAGGTTTGTGGGTAGGGTTTCTTTTTTAATATTTGGCGGCAGGATAAATCTCGTGACATAAGTAAAACCTAATTTATTTTATTTTATTCGGAAAGACACAGCGATAAGCATCTAAATTACTAAAACATTTTGATTATCTAAACACCATTTATCAGTTTTGGCATATTGAATCAACATTTTCACTTGTTTGCTGTTGAAGATGGAGATACGTTAAAGTATTGTTCTTGTATAAACAAAGTAAAAACAACAGTTAGGGAGATGCACCAAACCAGTTTTTAGTAATACTTATAATTGATATAAATATAATAATAATAATTGTACTCGTGGGTGTATTCAACAAATCAAAGTCGGGAAAGAATTCCAGTTTGTTGATGGAGTGTATTAGAAAGAATGTATTTTGCCTGTAATTAATCGCACCAAAAGGGATATGTAAACATTTAGGATGCCTTACGGATATTCTAGGAACATTTAGATTTATATTACAGGGAAGATGTCAACATGACATTGCGCAACTTTAGTAAAAAATACAATATCAGCTATTTTGCGTCTCTCACGAAGTGGTAACATGTGATGTCTCCTATATCTTGTCTTATAATCTTTATCATATTTTTTACATTTGAATTGAAGGTATCCAACAAATGTACGTTGGATTGATTCTAGTCTATTAATATATATCATATTGGGGGTACCATATTTGTGAACAATATTCGAGTATGATACGGACATATGTACAATACAGCGTTTTAATAACTTTGATACTAGAGAACTGGGAAGAGGTTCGCTTAATAAATTCCATGGACTTATTGGCCCTATTAGCGATGTCATCAATGTGTTTGGTGTAGAATCGTGGATTATGTACGCCCAAATCTTGTATCTAAACTTGATGGCTTTAGGTTTACAGGTAAAAGTAGTAGCATAAAATTTCGCAACATTCAGGTCCAGTTTATTGAGGCGACAGTATTCTTCAAACCTACATTGATCCTGTTTTAATATATGACAATCACCAAAATCCTAAATTTGTTTAAAGATTTTCATATCATCTACGTATAAAAGGTAATATGTGAGTATGGCAATGGCAGTCCGTGCCAAGACTCTTGGCTCTGAGCGAGGGAAGATTACCCCATGTGACAAAGAGAGATTACCCCATGTGACAAAGAGAGATTACCCCACATTACCATCGTTCAGACCCAAGCAAATTTGGCGAAGCCTGTATTTCCTGTGGGCTTGTCTATTCGTTAAAGTATATCGCGGGCTGATTTTCCGCAACTCGACGACTTCAATTTGCGCCTATTTTGGTGGGCTTGTGTAGCCATTCCCCCAACTATCACTAAGTTGAACGCCAGAATACTCGGCTATGTACCAGTTAGGAATACACTACCACCTCTCACTTTTCTATCCCGTGTCCCCGACGGAGTTCGAGGTTATTGGTCTGTGAAGAATTCTAATAAAACTTTGATACATTGAGTTAGGTACCTATAGTTGTTCGATTACCTTCAGAGAAACCGAATTTTAGGTCAGTAGGTTAGTGTTTCATAAGGTTTGGGGAAGCTCCATCGTCAATACATTTATTAAATATATAAGCTAGGTGTGGGGCTGTAACTAGTATTACTGAACCAATTAATTGGACTGATATACCCCACAGATCTTCAGTATTTTTTAAGTTAAGTAATCTATACTTTTTGACAATATCCTGGGGTTATACATGATGAAATTTAAAATCTACATTACTGATGCTAGGCTATTTTTTTAACAAAATCTCTGCTTCATATGGAGATGAATTTAGACACATAGGATATGAATAATTCAAAAGCTCAAGCGTTGGAGAAATCATTGTCACTTGGTATAACTTTGCTAGTTTCACGGTGTATGATGTGCCAACCCGTTTTCATTCTATTATTTATATTTCGTATTTTGCTATTAATTTGTAAAGTTTTTGCACTTGAAAGTTTTGGAATACTTTTAAACATAGTCATGAAATTTTCTATCAAAGTTATAGGTTTTTTGTTCATAAAGGTTATACAAGATAACTACAAGATTCTACTTTTACCAATTCCAAATGTTGCCCAGTCATTAAATTTAGATTAACTGTTGTAGTCATTGACTTTCTTTAATTTAAAAACTTTATCGAATTCTGTTTGAATAATGTTGAAGAAATCAGAATAGATGTTGTTCGGGTTCTGTTTATTGAAATCCGGTACTGGCAAATTTATATCTGTCACCGAAAGATAGACAAAACCGTTAGTTGATAAATAACGCGTCAGTCGATCAATTATCGACAGATAATAAACCAGACCGACACAGGGTTTAGAATTTACGTTTCTTTTGTTCTTACATGTCAACCTAACACAAAGACTATTCGGGGGCTTCGTGGCTTCGCTGCGCTCGCCCCCCCTCTTGTTTTCACCTATGCTACCGCAGGGTTTGGTATTTCGTTTGCAATTCAAGTTTAAACCAGTTTCATATTTAACGGTTTTAACCGTTAGTTTATCAACTAACGTGTCATATAGTAAGCAGTACGCTACAGTTTACTATCTGTCGATAGATGACCAACTAACGAGAAAAAAACTATCTAAGTTATTCATTTACGTCTCTAGTCTATGGGATGTAATAGGCCTTTAAAATGATGGATCAGTCTTATTTTTGCAAGCAATTGGGAATGAAACTTTGACCGCTGTGATCGGATGGAAAACAGTTAAATACATTTTTACTTGTGAACAAAAAACGTTATCTAAGCAAGTTTGGCTGCTAAGTGTAATTATAGACAGCTCTAGAAATACAGGACGTAAATTAAATGATTTGAACAGAGTTATTAATCGTTGTATCTAGAGCAAATCTACATTAAGATCGCCACAAATATGTTTTTTTTCTTCTGTTATTACATAGTTTGGTGAGGGCTCCCTCCATAATTTTCTCAAATATTTGAAAATGCCATGGCCTTTATCATCCCTCGGAGGTCTGTAGACAGAAACGATAATATGGCTATGTAACTCAACATAGTATACCTCTATTTGTCTTTCTACAGTAAGTGCAAGAATATCGTTCCGTTGTTACCTTAATATTATTTTTTACTAATATCATGGACGAATAAAACTAGGGGACAAACAACCGTAGTACTTTGAAGCGTAATTCGATTTTAAGTTTAAATGTATATTGCTAGATAGAGCTACTAGTTCAAAAGTTCTTTCTAGTATAGGTAGTATCGTGGTGGCGCGCTTAATTTAGGAAAGATGGCGGTATAAGCGTTAATTTCCTAAGAAGAAACAAGGCTTACGCCATCTCTGATTTTTCGTCGATATTACTATGGATTATACTACGCCGGTACCCTAAGCATCCAGTATCTATTGCGTGGTATAGCGAAACCTAGAAATAATACAGGATTTTAACTTTCTAGCAGGGTACGTTTTTTTTATATGACGTTGTCAGTCCTCTAGTTTTATTCGTCCATGCTTATATTAAAGAACCACCTCTATCAGCAGTCTTTCTATTGTAACAAATGTACAGTGTCTTCGTATTGTGATAATTTTGTAATTATTTATGTTAAAAGACATCATATTTTCCTTTAACCAGTGTTCTGGATTACAAATAACATTGATGTGAGAATTATTAAGAAATAATTCTAATACAAGTTTTTTGTCAGGTAGCCCCTGCATGTTTTGATGGGTATATTTAAGTGGAAGTAAAGTTACCGTTTGTCGGAAAATTATTTAATATTGGGATATTGTTACACTTTCTTAACTTTTATAATTTGGGCAAAGATATTACATATTTTCGATCTCCTATGCTTGCTCGATATATTTAGTTGTACATGTATGCTAGAGATTTCCTCTATTATCTTATGAACGAATTCAAATTAATTGGAATGTCTTCCATTATCCCTTGTCTGTGCTTAATAAAAGCAGTCAGTCAGGTTGGCCAAATTCTTGGCTGTAATACTAAAAAAATAAGATAGCGACACAACTACCTGTCGTTTGTAAAAATCTGAAAGGTAGCAGCTACCTTTGGTCAAATAAACATTATCACTAACATAATTGTTAGAGTCAATCAGATAAATCAAACTATTATTACATGATATTGTAAGTAATGTCATATTTAGCTTATCGTCGTGAGGAAACTTTCACCATTGCTGCAGCGATGGGCTAGCCCCCTGTCACGCCAAAAATGAAGTATTTAATAAATGGCTAAACATGAAAAAAAATATTGTTCCATTTACATATTTAAAATGCGCTCGTGACGTCACGTAGGTAGTTAAAAATTGACACGCTTGGTTCTCATACAATTATCCGTGCTTGCGTTGTCTACTAGATATAGATATAGGTATCTGTGGGTAAACCTTATATCGATTATCGAATTTCGATTTAGCAATATGTAAAACCGTACAGTATACACTGTACTTTGTACAAACGTCACTCGAGCCAGGTGCCAACTTAGCTCGCCCAAGTAGTAATAATAAAATCTACGGAAACAAAGGTATGTTTAGACTATTAGGTGTAGGTCGCAATGAGTTCAGTATTGGTGGCTCAAAGAAATGTGGTTGGAATGCTTTTTAATCCCCGGCTCAAAAAAGTTTTTAAATAAATAAATTGTAGCTCTTATACAAGTGAATCGATGTAAAAAGGGTGCGTTATTTTATAATTATTTATAATTGATAATAATTTTCCTTGCGTTTTTCCTTGTGATTGCAAAAATCATCAGCTTTTTCATAGCTGCGATGGTTTTTGTAAGGGTTGTTTTTTATTTTTTCACATTTCACTTTAAAAATCCGTGAACTAACAAACAGCTCAGCAGATCTCCGACATAAATGTCAGCGCCTGGTGTGGGAGGGACGGACGAGCTGTGATTTTTCATTCACCTTATTTTTCTCCAAATAAAGTTTCCGAAATGGCTAGACTATGAGTGAAACTACATTGTGTACTTATGCTGATCTCTTCGAACGAAGCTCTTCGTGTTATTGATATTGTGCTTCACTTCACTTCATAATAAGGCGGCAACAATAATGTAAAATTATTTAAATAATCTTGATAAACGACATATTTAAGATTTATAGATTAAAGTACACATTTTGCATACCTGGACAAGGGAAATGTGTAGAGCACTTTATTACATTTACCACCACTTATTGTACCACATATCAAGCAAATAAACATTTCATTTCATTTCAGGTAAGTTCGTTAAATCATCAAATATTAGTCTAATTTATGAAATATTAGTCAAATCTACAGACTGAGCTCAAATAAAGTTATACAGGGGCCTTTTCATATGAATATTAGTCTCATAATAAGAGCTTTTAACCGTATCATTTTATGATAGCTATTCAATTCATACTGTTAAAAGCTATTATTACGAGACCAATATTTTTATGAAATAGGCCCCTGGCGCTGTCATTACCCGAGCGAGAGTGATGACTTTGAGAGTCCGCCTGTTCCCTGTTCCCTGTCCCCTGTTGATGTAAATACGTTACCGATTCTCATAGGTATCATTTGTATTTATTTTACGTATTTCATATTGTGATGAGGTAGTAGCTAGTTAGTAACCTACAAACCTGCTATCTTATTTTTTTAAAGCGGGGAATACTGATTTGGGTCTGGCAACCGGATATTGCTTTTCCCCATTTTTAGGGTTTCGTACCCAAACAGAATAAAATAAACATTTAAGGCCGCTCCGATGCAACAATTCTTTCAATACCACATAACAACTTATGAATGCACCTGGTTAGGTACATGGAGTGTGAAAGTAGCTGCACCAATAACTTTATAAACAACATTTTGCTGTGTTAAATCTAAACTATTCACTCCACTGTACTTTTGAAGCTATGCATTAGAGCCAACTTAACGGCGAAGGGAAGTAATCTGAAAAGCACTTTAACTAGCGATGTGCCTTTATGAAAAAGTCAACAGTCGGCCGCTCACTGGCTGTCTTGATTTTTCGCCAAACAATTTAATTAATACTAACAGTTTCAGTAATTTAAACTAATTGAAATATGAATGATGATTGAATTTATAGTCATTATAGACCTTTTGAGGCAAAACTTTTGTTATTCAAAGCTTTCTCAGAGTGATCCGAGGGACAGCGTTGGCAAGTCTGTATTCCGGTCATGTAGAAACGGATTTACTAATTGCAATGGAATCTCCTTCTTGTTCTTCATATTCAGCATGTTTTTTCCCACACAAGCCATATATGCCTCGAATGCCATTGGATAATATTAGCTCAAAAGCTAACTATGCACAGCAAAATTTGCAAAATAACCTAATGTAGTGTACCTGCGAATTGTAGTGACCAGACCATTGGGTTCATCATTAAAGAGCGATTCAGATAACTTGTCACTCCACCGTTAACACAGATTAATAAAGAGTTAGGAATAGATTGGACACTGTACATACACGTTCAACTAAAAAGCGACCCTTGCTACAACGCAACAAAGTACAATTCATGCTGTGTAGCGCTGCGCCCGCACTTCGATTACTTACCTAAAAGTTGCCTCTCTTTCTGCCGCGTAACGCTATCCTCGTCTGAAGCGGCACGTGAAACTAAGGGTTGTCTCTTGTCACAAATAAAACTGAATATTTACTTACTAACTACGAACCACTTACTATTACTAGATTTGTGAATAACATTTATAATATAGGTAGTATAGGTAGGAACCTACCTAACCTTTTATATAATGGCCAGAAATCCTATCGACAGTCAGTAGGACAGTGATCTTTAGTCATCTCTGCATGCAGTGACGAAACGTCATCAAACAAAGTGCTAAGCTGACTTTGTCAGGTCATCATGCTAAATAAATCCGGAAATTACGAATCCATAGGCATCCATATGAGATGCAATATCGAATAACCATTATTTTTAAACTACACGCGGCTAGCAGCGCGGGGCGGCGCGGGGCGGCGGGGGGCGCGAGAGCGAACACGCACATACCGCTTCTTGCCGGTTTGCAGCCTGCTAAATCTTTTCCCTCTGGCGGCGAGGTGCGTCGGAGACGCCTATGTACTTGTAGCTTTGTAGGTAAGTTGCGGAGTGTCCCAGGCCTGCCGTTAAGTAGGCTGTAGTGCAAAACTGTCATAAAAATGGGAAATCAATATCCGGTTACAAGACTAGCATCACGATTCCCCGCTTTCAAAAAATCAGATAGCAGATAGCTACAACCATGTTACAATAAAAGACCACAAAATCTGAGTTGGTGTTACGCGTATATAGTTTTATGCGTAGAAAGGTACGAAATACGTAAATTATATGCAAGTGAAACCTGTGAGAATCGGAAACGTAAATGCACATTTATAGTATGATGAGTAGTTATGATATTTCCTCTTTATGGATAACACATTTGTTAAAAGTTAGCAACACTGGTTTTAATGCCGCCAACTTAACGACGAAGGAACGAAATGTAGCACACTCATTGTTTTGCAAGCCGACTGGCTGGTTATTTTGTTTTTCTGCTCGGAATTCAAGTCCAGTATTTTTCTGTCACGATCGTCACTCGTCACTGACTGTGCTCGTCACTATTTTCTTAAGCTCCGAGCTGACTGCATGTACTTACTTCTTTAAACGTTCTTCTGCAAAAATGTGTAAATAGTATTCCTACTGTAAATTTGTGTAGCTGATTGCTGTCCCCAACTCTTGGATACGTATTTGTCTAGCTCGTTTCTTTTCTGGTTTCTGCCTGTAAATATCTCTGTGTCTCTCTATCCCTACAGCTTCTTCATCTACAACGCCCTTGATAGCTAGCTAACCTCGAGGCTTTCCGTCGCGGCATTAATCACTTTCACCTCAAGTTCTCAGACTGGTCTCGCCTTTTCAGGGTTCCTCTGCACACCCGTGTTTCCCGGTACCTGGCACTTTACCCTGCACATCCCAGTTTCCTGGCACCTGGTACCTTTCCTGCACACCTCTTCCTTAACCTACCCGCGAACACATTGCTTCCCTACTGAAGACTTGCCAGGGGACCATCTCTAGGCCTTCAAATATAACCATGCGAGTTCAGTGAAACCCACACCCTAGCCGCGGTATCTCTGCTTATAAATAAACCTTGTAAATATTGTAACTATTCTTTCTTCTTAGTTAGGGAATCTCGACCCATTTCAAGTTTCCTGAAACGAACGAACGAAATAAAAATGGTCCATACTCTCAGAAAGAGTACAAAGCGAACCAGAATAGGGGCGGATGATCGGAGCGGAAATAATGTTTTGCCAACTTAGTTACTTCCGTGCATTTGTTAATTAGATTTGCAATCGCAGCTTATAAGTACGAGTGATATACTTTTGTGAAGACAAACCAAGAATCCTGCAACTCAGACAATTTTATCAATACTTAGACATTTATAAAGGACATTATAAAGAGCTATCGAAGTGGAAAACATCGCTAGGAGCCTTCTAACTCCATAACTTTATAGCTGTGACTATGCTAGCTACCATGGACGTTTAAAAAAAGTCGGACGTAGTCTCGCTAAGACATAACAGAGGAATCGTAATGGCTGCGGATATCTATGAGTGAGCGAATTTAGGGTTGCCAAGATAGCCAAATTTTTACCCTAATAAAACACAGTCAAAAAATAAATATATTATAATGAGAGAGAAAAGAAAAATAACACTGTTCCACAAAGTCCAACAGGTGGTGCTGTGAATCGCTCTTGGGTTCTTGTGCTTCTTTTATCAAACTCGTCTATAAATAGAAAATGGTCATATTGATATTATTTTTAAAACATCTATCCAATGACATCTCACACTATGGGATAGAGTATAATATAAAATAGAAGTATCATTGGATCGAACTTTAATAAATAATATCAATATAATAGGACCATTTTTCGATTTATGGACGCGTTGGAGTAATATATGCGCAAGAAACAAATTGCGATTCACAGCACCATCTGTTGGATTTTTTGCAAAGTTGTATAAAAAAATACCTAATGGAGATGATACATGAATGATAGACAAAAAATACTAATTATGTTTAAATTGATAGCCCTAACAAGAAACATGACCGTCAATATCACAGTCGTTAATAATTTTAAGCAATTGAATTAATTAACATCATTTTGTGCCAGAGTGCATTTGATTTCAACAAACGGATTTTCGGATTTCAATAGAACTCTCATATAAATCGACTGTTTCGACAGTTCTTAAAAAGTATCTAACTTGACTAACGTGCATCATCCCAATTGTTCAAAATTTTACTGCTTCTACCGTTTATGACTGCTGTAAAAGTGATTAACATCCCAAATGCTGAGTAAGTTTTTTACAACAGTGTATTTTACTTTGAGAGGTTCTTGATATATCTTCTTATTTTGAAATGTGGTGAAGCCGAATTGTGAAATAATTTTCAGCTATATATTTAATAAGATTTATTTTGTGTTCTATCGAACCAGTAACTTCTAAGTTAAAAAAGGCGCCACTTTTTCAAAATCCGACTTCACAATCATAATTGGACTCCAACCAGTTCCCCAGATATTGATTTTGAAGCAAATCGGAGCAGTCAATACGAAGTTCAAAATTGCGGCCACTTTTTCAAAATCTTACTAAAGAATCATGATTTGATCCAACCAGAGCCCCAGATATCAATTGTGAAGAAAATCGGACCAGTAACTTCAAAGTTTAAATTTTCATTGCATTCAACTGCCAATTTATTTATTCAACGGACCGTATAACAACATCACGACCAATTAAACAGCTGTCAAAAATAACTTCGTTTAAACAATTAATCGAAGTATAATTTGAACTTAATAATACCGTATTTTCCCATATTTTGTGTAATTTTGCTCACGTGGATATTGACAACACTGGACTTGCGATGAATTATTTTGTTCTTGTGAATGAAGATTGATTTTAATTTTTTACTGGAAATATGTGATTATTTATTCATTTACCTATGAAACGTGATTCCTGGATGTTTTTTCCCTATGGTCAGTTCGGGTTTAACGCCACTTTACCACGCAAGACATGCTGTTTAGCTTTTTATTTCTCCGCATAACGTACCGCCTTTGTTGACGCCTGCGCGCATAATGGCCGACTAATGTGTGAATGTGTGCTTGTCGGCGTGTACGTACAGCGAGCTGGCTGACTCTGAACGACGCACTTGTGTTGTAAGCGAGACTACGTCCGACTTTTTTATACGTCTATGGCTACTCAGTATTTAATAACGGAAAATATTAATCTGCACACCAAATATCAGGGCAAACTGCTGCGGCAGCTTAGGTGAAGGATAAAGGGGGTGAGCGAAGCGAAGCCCCCTTTATCCTTCGTGTTAGGTTGAACATGTAAGAACAATAAAATATTCTGAAAACATAAACTTAAGTACTGTAAGGTAGGTTGTATATATATTGTATACGGGCCTCTTTAGAGTGGGTGTCACTTTGGCACCGTTACTTGTTTGTAGTTTTAAAAAAAGAAAGAGGATTGGATGTGGAAGTCAATGTGACACACTTCACCGTAGGCTTCGGCCAGTGACTGAGCTAAATTATAGTGAGGATAGCTTAATGGCTATCGAGCCAGTTGTGGATCCCTTTTATAAAATGTGTATGTGAATAAACTAAAGCAAATAAATATAAACAAACAAATAAAACCAAAATCGTATAATTTATAGTTACCGTGATCGTCTAGTGATAGGATCCCTAGGAGTACGACATTAGCACCAGGAGCGCTACAGTACACATAATAGTAGTATATGTGACTGCTACATAATGGAGGGCATTAATGGCGAGTTTCATAATAATATCATTTGAGACTTTTAATGCCTAATTATGTACATTTACATACACTAGTTTATGTACACACATATCATAAGCTCTCTTTGATGTGTCCAGGAACCGCATGTTTGACCGGCATTGTGGCTTTGCAGTTGTTTAGCTTGTTCAGTAGTACCAACTTCACAGACAAACTAGGGGCGGCATGCAAGCGGGCGTCGGCGTTCGAAATTTGAATGACATAATATGTAGAAAAACTGTAATGTAATTTTAAATGTAATTTTTCTGATAACAAATGAGTTTTTACCAAGTAGTTTAACATTATGCTGATCGTAACGTGCAGTTTTTCTACGCAGTAAAGAGGGTTTATGATATGTGTGTAGATAAAATATTTAAAACATAAAAAGTATGTTGATCCTTTTTGCTGTGCAAGTGAGTATTTTTGATGTGCGATTAAATACTAGCCTTTAATTCCTGAATCTTTTGGGATATAGCTTACCTATTATTTATTATTTTGTATCTGAGCCTCAGGCGTGATTCCCACTGGACAGGCAAGACATCTCTGTTGTGCTTGTGTCTCGTCATGTATCCATTCATTCATTCATTCATTCACTCATATTCTTTATTGCACAGAAATCTTAATAGTAAGGTAACAAAACATTTTATGAGAAAAGGCGAGCTTATCTCTAAAGTGATATTTCTACCAGCAAACCTATTCAGGACAGGAAAACTTGTGCAACAGGAGAGTCCTAGTGCGCAATAAAACTATACATCTAATTGTTTACAACTAAAACATGATAATGTAATAAATGATATATACTAAATAAAATACAAAAGCACGAAAATTAAATATACTTTTATAAAACATATACTACTTATATATATATATATATATACTATACGAAAGAGAACGGAAATGCTCTTTCAATCTTTTCTTGAAAGTGAAAATTGAGGGACTATCTCTAATAGCGTATCCATGACTAGAAACAGGCATTTGCATGTGGCCTGGGCACACAAGTGACGTGCCAGTGAACAGCACCGATAAAAGTCAATCGAGATAATTGTCGTCACCCGATGAAGAGGCGCTTGCTTACGAACAAATATAGAATTTCCTTTAACAAAAAATTCTGGGTGCACACCATGTGAAAAAAAAAACAGTCAAGTGCGAGTCGGACTCGCGCAACTAGGGTTCCGTACACAATTGGCCATGCATTTTTCTGATATATATTTTATTCGTTATTATTTTAAGAACCGAATTTAAATATTTTTGGATTTTATTCATTGCGTCTATTTAAGAAACATAGGTAACTCATAGATCACAGACTTTACAAGGAATTGATTGAAGTTTCACATTTTTTTGGAGGTTAGGGTAAAGGCATTCTTCCATACATCTTATGATGACATCATAGATATTTCGAATATCATTGTGTTTTATTAAAATATCTTAAAGAGATATCTTAGAGTCATGTAAGCCTCTATTCATTAAATTTAAAATCTTGTCGTTGCCACGTCTCTACATATTTGAAATGGCATGTTTTGCTCACAGTCAACCAAATATTTAAAAAAAAACAAGGATGCATACACATTTAACAGAAGATATCCAGATAAAATTGTAACCCTACCTACTATGCAGGACCGAATTTTGCAATAGAAGTTGTTACAGAATGTTAATAAAAATATACAATAAGGTCCCACAGTCAATCAAAACGTTGCCATTGACACTATTTAAGTCCACACTACAAAGATGGCTCTTGAAGGAATGTTTCTATAATGTAGATGAATACTTTAATCTTAAAATTATTGATATCTAAGGAATGACATATTAATATAATGTAAATAGACTTCAAATGACATATTTTAGATTTAGGTAAAAAAAAATTGCATACCTGGACAGGTGAAATGTGCTGAGCATTTTTAAATTTTTTACATTTACCACCATATATTGTACCACATTTCAAGCAAATAAACATCATTTCATTTCATTTCAATTCATTTCATTAAAATATATATACTGATTTATTAATCTGATAAATAGAAACTGTATAGAAAACCTATGTGTCGAAATGGTTTTGAGAATTCCGTTCCTGTCCAAAAAGTTAGCACCCCCAATGTGTACTTTAGTGTATGTATGTTATGAAATTTCAATAGTTCGCCAATCAGCAGACGATAACTATTGCACAGTATATACAGCTATGTACGTTTACACCATCAAATAATTTTTTGATTATGTAACTCCAAATTAGGGTTTCTTAACCGGGTTCCCAGGAAAGGGAATTCCCGGGAAATAAGTCATTGCCGAACCCGGGAAAATTTTGACGATTTCCGGGAATTCCCGAAATTTTTTAATGATATTTTAGACTCCAAAAGCATGTCAATCTATATTGTAATGCTCAAAAAGCTCCAAAAAGCTGTGTTACAAGAAGATTAACAAGTGTGCTTCGGCCAGCCAGATACTTTTTTTCGAATTTTATGAATAATATAACCTAAAGCTTACTATATAATAATATAACCTAAACGTTACGTCGTAAAAAAATATTTTTGTAGGTACGTACTTTAACAAAACTCTATATGCATATGCATGAAGTCAAACGCTGTCTCTCGTAAAACCTTGTTGCGAATTCTTACAAAATTGTGTTTGTCATTGTTTTGATGCAGCTGTAGTGTCAACACCTCTCTGGTGAGATCCCTCTAAATTGTGACATTATTAATGGAAAATAAAAGTGAAAGAACAACTGGAAGTAATTCGTGATAAAAAAAAATATTGTCATAGTTGGTAAGTAAATTGCTATAATTATTAAAACTTATGTTTGTTGATACGATAGAAAATAACGGTGATAGATAAACGCTTGTTGTAGGTAAATAAGCATATAAAATATTATATATTATATATTAAGTTGTTTCATTTTGCAACAAGGAGCAGGTTGAGTGATAAATCACTTAGTGCAATGGTTTTCTTAAAACATTATTTTAAGGAATGGAAGAATTAGAATCACCTGAGTCTGATTTAAGAATAATTGAAGGTGAAATAATATAAGATTATACATAACACAACCAAATAAATTGCATATATGAATAAAATAACGTGTTTTACGACCTTTTTGGCAGGTGTAAATAAGTAAATCAAAGTGTTTTAAAATTTCCCGGGACTCGGAAATTCCCGGGAAATCGGATATTTTGTGCCCGGGTCCCAGAAATGAAACAAGACTGGGAATATCCTAACCCTATTTCAAATGTACAGTTTTAGGATTATTTTCTTTCGTTGTGCTATAAGAACTTGATTCGTAAAAAAGCCACGATTCCAGGTCAACGGGAAGTACACTATAGGTTTTAATGCCGTTGCGAGTATCAAGCAAATTAGGCATAATTGTGAAATAAACGCTTTGATTGCTTGAAATGAAAAATGAGAAATTAACATTTTTTTATTTTTATCGTACCTACTGAGGAATGAGAAAAGAGAAATAAGAATGAGCAATGTGCAATGTGCAATGGGGAATGAGAAATGAGAATTGAGAAATGTGAAATGAGAAATGTGAAAGTAATGAGAAATAGGAAATAGAAAATAAAACATAGAAAATAGAAAATCGAATATAGAATATAGAAAAAAGAAATAGGAAATATAAAATATAAAATATAAAATATAAAATATAAAATATAAAATATAAAACATAAAATATAAAATATAAAATATAAAATATAAAATATAAAATATAAAATATAAAATATAAAATATAAAATATAAAATATAAAATATAAAATATAAAATATAAAATATAAAATATAAAATATAAAATATAAAATATAAAATAGTTGTACTGTACGGAACCGTAGTTGCGCGAGTCCGACTCGCACTTGACTGTTTTTTTTTCACATAGTGTGCACCCAGAAGTTTTTGTTAAAGGAAATTCTATATTTGTTCGTAAGCAAGCGCCTCTTCATCGGGTGACGACAATTATCTCGATTGACTTTTATCGGTGCTGTTCACTGGCACGTCACTTGTGTGCCCAGGCCACATGCAAATGCCTGTTTCTAGTCATGGATACGCTATTAGAGATAGTCCCTCAATTTTCACTTTCAAGAAAAGATTGAAAGAGCATTTCCGTTCTCTTTCGTATAGTATATATATATATATATATATAGAACGGAAATGCTCTTTCAATCTTTTCTTATATATATATTATATAAGTAGTATATGTTTTATAAAAGTATATTTTATTTTCGTGCTTTTGTATTTTATTTAGTATATATCTATTATTACATTATCATGTTTTAGTTGTAAACAATTAGATGTATAGTTTTATTGCGCACTAGGACTCTCCTGTTGCACAAGTTTTCCTGTCCTGAATAGGTTTGCTGGTAGAAATATCACTTTAGAGATAAGCTCGCCTTTTCTCATAAAATGTTTTGTTACCTTACTATTAAGATTTCTGTGCAATAAAGAATATGAATGAATGAATGAATGAATGAATGAATGAATGGATACATGAAGAGACACAAGCACAACAGAGATGTCTTGCCTGTCCAGTGGGAATCACGCCTGAGGCTCAGATACAAAATAATAAATAATAGGTAAGCTATATCCCAAAAGATTCAGGAATTAAAGGCTAGTATTTAATCGCACATCAAAAATACTCACTTGCACAGCAAAAAGGATCAACATACTTTTTATGTTTTAAATATTTTATCTACACACATATCATAAACCCTCTTTACTGCGTAGAAAAACTGCACGTTACGATCAGCATAATGTTAAACTACTTGGTAAAAACTCATTTGTTATCAGAAAAATTACATTTAAAATTACATTACAGTTTTTCTACATATTATGTCATTCAAATTTCGAACGCCGACGCCCGCTTGCATGCCGCCCCTAGTTTGTCTGTGAAGTTGGTACTACTGAACAAGCTAAACAACTGCAAAGCCACAATGCCGGTCAAACATGCGGTTCCTGGACACATCAAAGAGAGCTTATGATATGTGTGTACATAAACTAGTGTATGTAAATGTACATAATTAGGCATTAAAAGTCTCAAATGATATTATTATGAAACTCGCCATTAATGCCCTCCATTATGTAGCAGTCACATATACTACTATTATGTGTACTGTAGCGCTCCTGGTGCTAATGTCGTACTCCTAGGGATCCTATCACTAGACGATCACGGTAACTATAAATTATACGATTTTGGTTTTATTTGTTTGTTTATATTTATTTGCTTTAGTTTATTCACATACACATTTTATAAAAGGGATCCACAACTGGCTCGATAGCCATTAAGCTATCCTCACTATAATTTAGCTCAGTCACTGGCCGAAGCCTACGGTGAAGTGTGTCACATTGACTTCCACATCCAATCCTCTTTCTTTTTTTAAAACTACAAACAAGTAACGGTGCCAAAGTGAAAGTTTCATATTTCATATTTCATATTTTATATTTCATATTTCATATTTCATATTTCATATTTCATATTTCATATTTCATATTTCATATTTCATATTTCATATTTCATATTTCATATTTCATATTTCATATTTCATATTTCATATTTCATATTTCATATTTCATATTTCATATTTCATATTTCATATTTCATATTTCATAAAGCATGTCAATCTATATTGTAATGCTCAAAAAGCTCCAAAAAGCTGTGTTACAAGAAGATTAACAAGTATGCTTCGGCCAGCCAGATACTTTTTTTCGAATTTTATGAATAATATAACCTAAAGCTTACTATATAATAATATAACCTAAACGTTACATCGTAAAAAAATATTTTTGTAGGTACGTACTTTAACAAAACTCTATATGCATATGCATGAAGTCAAACGCTGTCTCTCGTAAAACCTTGTTGCTAATTCTTACAAAATTGTGTTTGTCATTGTTTTGATGCAGCTGTAGTGTCAACACCTCTCTGGTGAGATCCCTCTAAATTGTGACATTATTAATGGAAAATAAAAGTGAAAGAACAACTGGAAGTAATTCATGATAAAAATAAATATTGTCATAGTTGGTAAGTAAATTGCTATAATTATTAATACTTATGTTTGTTGATACGATAGAAAATAACGGTGATAGATAAACGCTTGTTGTAGGTAAATAAGCATATAAAATATTATATATTATATATTAAGTTGTTTCATTTTGCAACAAGGAGCAGGTTGAGTGATAAATCACTTAGTGCAATGGTTTTCTTAAAACATTATTTTAAGGAATAGAAGAATTAGAATCACCTGAGTCTGATTTAAGAATAATTGAAGGTGAAATAATATAAGATTATACATAACACAACTAAATAAATTGCATATATGAATAAAATAACGTGTTTTACGACCTTTTTGGCAGGTGTAAATAAGTAAATAAAAGTGTTTTAAAATTTCGCGGGACTCGGAAATTCCCGGGAAATCGGATATTTTGTGCCCGGGTCCCAGAAATGAAACAAGACCGGGAATACCCTAACCATTTCAAATGTACAGTTTTAGGATTATTTTCTTTCGTTGTGCTATAAGAACTTGATTCGTAAAAAAGCCACGATTCCAGGTCAACGGGAAGTACACTATAGGTTTTAATGCCCTTGCGAGTCAAGCAAATTAGGCATAATTGTGAAATAAACGCTTTGATTGCGTGAAATGAAAAATGAGAAATTAACATTTTTTTATTTTTATCGTACCTACTGAGGAATGAGAAAAGAGAAATAAGAATGAGCAATGTGCAATGTGCAATGGGGAAGAGAAATGAGAATTGAGAAATGTGAAATGAGAAATGTGAAAGTAATGAGAAATAGGAAATAGAAAATAAAACATAGAAAATAGAAAATCGAAAATAGAATATAGAAAAAAGAAATAGGAAATAAAAAATATAAAATATGAAATATAAAATATAAAAGATAAAATATTGAATATAAAATATTGAATATAAAATATTGAATATAAAACAAAATAAAAAATATAAAATATAAAATATAAAGTATAAAATATAAACTATAAAATATAAAATATAAAATATAAAATATAAAATATAAAATATAAAATATAAAATATAAAATATAAAATATAAAAAATAAAATATAAAATATAAAATTTTAATATAAAATATAAAATATAACATATAAAATATAAAATATAAAACGTGTCATGTAATGTTGTGTAAACAAGCTCTGAATTAGAAAATAAATATATAATCATCTAGTATTTTTATCATCCAAAGTGAATGATTTCGAAGAAGTCAGAAATAAAATTAATCAAATGTAAGAAGATAGACAAAAATTACTAATTATGTTTAAATTGATAGCCCTAACAAGAAACATGACCGTCAATATCACAGTCGTTAATAATTTTAAGCAATTGAATTAATTACCATCATTTTGTGCCAGAGTGCATTTGATTTCAACAAACGGATTTTCGGATTTCAATAGAACTCTCATATAAATCGACTGTTTCGACAGTTCTTAAAAAGTATCTAACTTGACTAACGTGTATAGTCCCAATTGTTCAAAATTTTACTGCTTCTACCGTTTATGACTGCTGTAAAAGTGATTAACATCCCAAATGCTGAGTAAGTTTTTTACAACAGTGTATTTTACTTTGAGAGGTTCTTGATATATCTTCTTATTTTGAAATGTGGTGAAGCCGAATTGTGAAATAATTTTCAGCTATATATTTAATAAGATTTATTTTGTGTTCTATCGAACCAGTAACTTCTAAGTTAAAAAAGGCGCCACTTTTTCAAAATCCGACTTCACAATCATAATTGGACTCCAACCAGTTCCCCAGATATTGATTTTGAAGCAAATCGGAGCAGTCAATACGAAGTTCAAAATTGCGGCCACTTTTTCAAAATCTTACTAAAGAATCATGATTTGATCCAACCAGAGCCCCAGATATCAATTGTGAAGAAAATCGGACCAGTAACTTCAAAGTTTAAATTTTCATTGCATTCAACTGCCAATTTATTTATTCAACTGACCGTATAACAACATCACGACCAATTAAACAGCTGTCAAAAATAACTTCGTTTAAACAATTAATCGAAGTATAATTTGAACTTAATAATACCGTATTTTCCCATATTTTGTGTAATTTTGCTTACGTGGATATTGACAACACTGGACTTGCGATGAATTATTTTGTTCTTGTGAATGAAGATTGATTTTAATTTTTTACTGGAAATATGTGATTATTTATTCATTTACCTATGAAACGTGATTCCTGGATGTTTTTTCCCTATGGTCAGTTCGGGTTTAACGCCACTTTACCACGCAAGACATGCTGTTTAGCTTTTTATTTCTCCGCATAACGTACCGCCTTTGTGGACGCCTGCGCGCATAATGGCCGACTAATGTGTGAATGTGTGCTTGTCGGCGTGTACGTACAGCGAGCTGGCTGACTCTGAACGACGCACTTGTGTTGTAAGCGAGACTACGTCCGACTTTTTTATACGTCTATGGCTACTCAGTATTTAATAACGGAAAATATTAATCTGCACACCAAATATCAGGGCAAACTGCTGTGGCAGCTTAGGTGAAGGATAAAGGGGGTGAGCGAAGCGAAGCCCCCTTTATCCTTCGTGTTAGGTTGAACATGTAAGAACAATAAAATATTCTGAAAACATAAACTTAAGTACTGTAAGGTAGGTTGTATATATATTGTATACGGGCCTCTTTAGAGTGGGTGTCACTTTGGCACCGTTACTTGTTTGTAGTTTTAAAAAAAGAAAGAGGATTGGATGTGGAAGTCAATGTGACACACTTCACCGTAGGCTTCGGCCAGTGACTGAGCTAAATTATAGTGAGGATAGCTTAATGGCTATCGAGCCAGTTGTGGATCCCTTTTATAAAATGTGTATGTGAATAAACTAAAGCAAATAAATATAAACAAACAAATAAAACCAAAATCGTATAATTTATAGTTACCGTGATCGTCTAGTGATAGGATCCCTAGGAGTACGACATTAGCACCAGGAGCGCTACAGTACACATAATAGTAGTATATGTGACTGCTACATAATGGAGGGCATTAATGGCGAGTTTCATAATAATATCATTTGAGACTTTTAATGCCTAATTATGTACATTTACATACACTAGTTTATGTACACACATATCATAAGCTCTCTTTGATGTGTCCAGGAACCGCATGTTTGACCGGCATTGTGGCTTTGCAGTTGTTTAGCTTGTTCAGTAGTACCAACTTCACAGACAAACTAGGGGCGGCATGCAAGCGGGCGTCGGCGTTCGAAATTTGAATGACATAATATGTAGAAAAACTGTAATGTAATTTTAAATGTAATTTTTCTGATAACAAATGAGTTTTTACCAAGTAGTTTAACATTATGCTGATCGTAACGTGCAGTTTTTCTACGCAGTAAAGAGGGTTTATGATATGTGTGTAGATAAAATATTTAAAACATAAAAAGTATGTTGATCCTTTTTGCTGTGCAAGTGAGTATTTTTGATGTGCGATTAAATACTAGCCTTTAATTCCTGAATCTTTTGGGATATAGCTTACCTATATTACCTATATTTATTATTTTGTATCTGAGCCTCAGGCGTGATTCCCACTGGACAGGCAAGACATCTCTGTTGTGCTTGTGTCTCGTCATGTATCCATTCATTCATTCATTCATTCATTCATTCATTCATTCATTCATTCATTCATTCATTCATATTCTTTATTGCACAGAAATCTTAATAGTAAGGTAACAAAACATTTTATGAGAAAAGGCGAGCTTATCTCTAAAGTGATATTTCTACCAGCAAACCTATTCAGGACAGGAAAACTTGTGCAACAGGAGAGTCCTAGTGCGCAATAAAACTATACATCTAATTGTTTACAACTAAAACATGATAATGTAATAAATGATATATACTAAATAAAATACAAAAGCACGAAAACAAAATATACTTTTATAAAACATATACTACTTATATATATATATACTATACGAAAGAGAACGGAAATGCTCTTTCAATCTTTTCTTGAAAGTGAAAATTGAGGGACTATCTCTAATAGCGTATCCATGACTAGAAACAGGCATTTGCATGTGGCCTGGGCACACAAGTGACGTGCCAGTGAACAGCACCGATAAAAGTCAATCGAGATAATTGTCGTCACCCGATGAAGAGGCGCTTGCTTACGAACAAATATAGAATTTCCTTTAACAAAAACTTCTGGGTGCACACCATGTGAAAAAAAAAACAGTCAAGTGCGAGTCGGACTCGCGCAACTAGGGTTCCGTACACAATTGGCCATGCATTTTTCTGATATATATTTTATTCGTTATTATTTTAAGAACCGAATTTAAATATTTTTGGATTTTATTCATTGCGTCTATTTAAGAAACATAGGTAACTCATAGATCACAGACTTTACAAGGAATTGATTGAAGTTTCACATTTTTTTGGAGGTTAGGATAAAGGCATTTTTCCATACATCTTATGATGACATCATAGATATTTCGAATATCATTGTGTTTTATTAAAATATCTTAAAGAGATATCTTAGAGTCATGTAAGCCTCTATTCATTAAATTTAAAATCTTGTCGTTGCCACGTCTCTACATATTTGAAATGGCATGTTTTGCTCACAGTCAACCAAATATTTAAAAAAAAACAAGGATGCATACACATTTAACAGAAGATATCCAGATAAAATTGTAACCCTACCTACTATGCAGGACCGAATTTTGCAATAGAAGTTGTTACAGAATGTTAATAAAAATATACAATAAGGTCCCACAGTCAATCAAAACGTTGCCATTGACCCTATTTAAGTCCACACTACAAAGATAGCTCTTGAAGGAATGTTTCTATAATGTAGATGAATACCTTAATCTTAAAATTATTGATATCTAAGGAATGACATATTAATATAATGTAAATAGACTTCAAATGACATATTTTAGATTTAGGTAAAAAAAAATTGCATACCTGGACAGGTGAAATGTGCTGAGCATTTTTAAATTTTTTACATTTACCACCATATATTGTACCACATTTCAAGCAAATAAACATCATTTCATTTCATTTCAATTCATTTCATTAAAATATATATACTGATTTATTAATCTGATAAATAGAAACTGTATAGAAAACCTATGTGTCGAAATGGTTTTGAGAATTCCGTTCCTGTCCAAAAAGTTAGCACCCCCAATGTGTAATTTAGTGTATGTATGTTATGAAATTTCAATAGTTCGCCAATCAACAGACGATAACTATTGCACAGTATGTACAGCTATGTACGTTTACACCATCAAATAATTTTTTGATTATGTAACTCCAAATTAGGGTTTCTTAACCGGGTTCCCAGGAAAGGGAATTCTCGGGAAATAAGTCATTGCCGAACCCGGGAAAATTTTGACGATTTCCGGGAATTCCCGAAATTTTTTAATGATATTTTAGACTCCAAAAGCATGTCAATCTATATTGTAATGCTCAAAAAGCTCCAAAAAGCTGTGTTACAAGAAGATTAACAAGTGTGCTTCGGCCAGCCAGATACTTTTTTCGAATTTTATGAATAATATAACCTAAAGCTTACTATATAATAATATAACCTAAACGTTACGTCGTAAAAAAATATTTTTGTAGGTACGTACTTTAACAAAACTCTATATGCATATGCATGAAGTCAAACGCTGTCTCTCGTAAAACCTTGTTGCGAATTCTTACAAAATTGTGTTTGTCATTGTTTTGATGCAGCTGTAGTGTCAACACTTCTCTGGTGAGATCCCTCTAAATTGTGACATTATTAATGGAAAATAAAAGTGAAAGAACAACTGGAAGTAATTCGTGATAAAAAAAATATTGTCATAGTTGGTAAGTAAATTGCTATAATTATTAATACTTATGTTTGTTGATACGATAGAAAATAACGGTGATAGATAAACGCTTGTTGTAGGTAAATAAGCATATAAAATATTATATATTATTTATTAAGTTGTTTCATTTTGCAACAAGGAGCAGGTTGAGTGATAAATCACTTAGTGCAATGGTTTTCTTAAAACATTATTTTAAGGAATGGAAGAATTAGAATCACCTGAGTCTGATTTAAGAATAATTGAAGGTGAAATAATATAAGATTATACATAACACAACCAAATAAATTGCATATATGAATAAAATAAGGTGTTTTACGACCTTTTTGGCAGGTGTAAATAAGTAAATCACAGTGTTTTAAAATTTCCCGGGACTCGGAAATTCCCGGGAAATCGGATATTTTGTGCCCGGGTCCCAGAAATGAAACAAGACCGGGAATATCCTAACCCTATTTCAAATGTACAGTTTTAGGATTATTTTCTTTCGTTGTGCTATAAGAACTTGATTCGTAAAAAAGCCACGATTCCAGGTCAACGGGAAGTACACTATAGGTTTTAATGCCGTTGCGAGTATCAAGCAAATTAGGCATAATTGTGAAATAAACGCTTTGATTGCGTGAAATGAAAAATGAGAAATTAACATTTTTTTATTTTTATCGTACCTACTGAGGAATGAGAAAAGAGAAATAAGAATGAGCAATGTGCAATGTGCAATGGGGAATGAGAAATGAGAATTGAGAAATGTGAAATGAGAAATGTGAAAGTAATGAGAAATAGGAAATAGAAAATAAAACATAGAAAATAGAAAATCGAAAATAGAATATAGAAAAAAGAAATAGGAAATAAAAAATATAAAATATGAAATATAAAATATAAAATATAAAATATAATTTATAAAATATAAAATATAAAATATAAAATAGTTGTACTGTACGGAACCCTAGTTGCGCGAGTCCGACTCGCACTTGACTGTTTTTTTTTCACATGGTGTGCACCCAGAAGTTTTTGTTAAAGGAAATTCTATATTTGTTCGTAAGCAAGCGCCTCTTCATCGGGTGACGACAATTATCTCGATTAACTTTTATCGGTGCTGTTCACTGGCACGTCACTTGTGTGCCCAGGCCACATGCAAATGCCTGTTTCTAGTCATGGATACGCTATTAGAGATAGTCCCTCAATTTTCACTTTCAAGAAAAGATTGAAAGAGCATTTCCGTTCTCTTTCGTATAGTATATATATATATATATATAGAACGGAAATGCTCTTTCAATCTTTTCTTATATATATATATAAGTAGTATATGTTTTATAAAAGTATATTTTATTTTCGTGCTTTTGTATTTTATTTAGTATATATCTATTATTACATTATCATGTTTTAGTTGTAAACAATTAGATGTATAGTTTTATTGCGCACTAGGACTCTCCTGTTGCACAAGTTTTCCTGTCCTGAATAGGTTTGCTGGTAGAAATATCACTTTAGAGATAAGCTCGCCTTTTCTCATAAAATGTTTTGTTACCTTACTATTAAGATTTCTGTGCAATAAAGAATATGAATGAATGAATGAATGAATGAATGAATGAATTAATGGATACATGACGAGACACAAGCACAACAGAGATGTCTTGCCTGTCCAGTGGGAATCACGCCTGAGGCTCAGATACAAAATAATAAATAATAGGTAAGCTATATCCCAAAAGATTCAGGAATTAAAGGCTAGTATTTAATCGCACATCAAAAATACTCACTTGCACAGCAAAAAGGATCAACATACTTTTTATGTTTTAAATATTTTATCTACACACATATCATAAACCCTCTTTACTGCGTAGAAAAACTGCACGTTACGATCAGCATAATGTTAAACTACTTGGTAAAAACTCATTTGTTATCAGAAAAATTACATTTAAAATTACATTACAGTTTTTCTACATATTATGTCATTCAAATTTCGAACGCCGACGCCCGCTTGCATGCCGCCCCTAGTTTGTCTGTGAAGTTGGTACTACTGAACAAGCTAAACAACTGCAAAGTCACAATGCCAGTCAAACATGCGGTTCCTGGACACATCAAAGAGAGCTTATGATATGTGTGTACATAAACTAGTGTATGTAAATGTACATAATTAGGCATTAAAAGTCTCAAATGATATTATTATGAAACTCGCCATTAATGCCCTCCATTATGTAGCAGTCACATATACTACTATTATGTGTACTGTAGCGCTCCTGGTGCTAATGTCGTACTCCTAGGGATCCTATCACTAGACGATCACGGTAACTATAAATTATACGATTTTGGTTTTATTTGTTTGTTTATATTTATTTGCTTTAGTTTATTCACATACACATTTTATAAAAGGGATCCACAACTGGCTCGATAGCCATTAAGCTATCCTCACTATAATTTAGCTCAGTCACTGGCCGAAGCCTACGGTGAAGTGTGTCACATTGACTTCCACATCCAATCCTCTTTCTTTTTTTAAAACTACAAACAAGTAACGGTGCCAAAGTGAAAGTTTCATATTTCATATTTCATATTTCATATTTCATATTTCATATTTCATATTTCATATTTCATATTTCATATTTCATATTTCATAAAGCATGTCAATCTATATTGTAATGCTCAAAAAGCTCCAAAAAGCTGTGTTACAAGAAGATTAACAAGTATGCTTCGGCCAGCCAGATACTTTTTTTCGAATTTTATGAATAATATAACCTAAAGCTTACTATATAATAATATAACCTAAACGTTACATCGTAAAAAAATATTTTTGTAGGTACGTACTTTAACAAAACTCTATATGCATATGCATGAAGTCAAACGCTGTCTCTCGTAAAACCTTGTTGCTAATTCTTACAAAATTGTGTTTGTCATTGTTTTGATGCAGCTGTAGTGTCAACACCTCTCTGGTGAGATCCCTCTAAATTGTGACATTATTAATGGAAAATAAAAGTGAAAGAACAACTGGAAGTAATTCATGATAAAAAAAAATATTGTCATAGTTGGTAAGTAAATTGCTATAATTATTAATACTTATGTTTGTTGATACGATAGAAAATAACGGTGATAGATAAACGCTTGTTGTAGGTAAATAAGCATATAAAATATTATATATTATATATTAAGTTGTTTCATTTTGCAACAAGGAGCAGGTTGAGTGATAAATCACTTAGTGCAATGGTTTTCTTAAAACATTATTTTAAGGAATAGAAGAATTAGAATCACCTGAGTCTGATTTAAGAATAATTGAAGGTGAAATAATATAAGATTATACATAACACAACTAAATAAATTGCATATATGAATAAAATAACGTGTTTTACGACCTTTTTGGCAGGTGTAAATAAGTAAATAAAAGTGTTTTAAAATTTCCCGGGACTCGGAAATTCCCGGGAAATCGGATATTTTGTGCCCGGGTCCCAGAAATGAAACAAGACCGGGAATACCCTAACCCTATTTCAAATGTACAGTTTTAGGATTATTTTCTTTCGTTGTGCTATAAGAACTTGATTCGTAAAAAAGCCACGATTCCAGGTCAACGGGAAGTACACTATAGGTTTTAATGCCGTTGCGAGTCAAGCAAATTAGGCATAATTGTGAAATAAACGCTTTGATTGCGTGAAATGAAAAATGAGAAATTAACATTTTTTTATTTTTATCGTACCTACTGAGGAATGAGAAAAGAGAAATAAGAATGAGCAATGTGCAATGTGCAATGGGGAAGAGAAATGAGAATTGAGAAATGTGAAATGAGAAATGTGAAAGTAATGAGAAATAGGAAATAGAAAATAAAACATAGAAAATAGAAAATCGAAAATAGAATATAGAAAAAAGAAATAGGAAATAAAAAATATAAAATATGAAATATAAAATATAAAAGATAAAATATTGAATATAAAATATTGAATATAAAATATTGAATATAAAACATAAAATAAAAAATATAAAATATAAAATATAAAATATAAAATATAAAAAATAAAATATAAAATATAAACTATAAAATATAAAATATAGAATATAAAATATAAAATATAAAATATAAAATATAAAATATAAAATATAAAATATAAAATATAAAATATAAAATATAAAATAAAAATATAAAATATAAAATATAAAATATAAAATATAAAATATAAAATATAAAATATAAAATATAAAATATAAAATATAAAATATAAAATATAAAATACAAAATATAAAATTTTAATATAAAATATAAAATATAAAATATAAAATATAACATATAAAATATAAAACGTGTCATGCCATGTTGTGTAAACAAGCTCTGAATTAGAAAATAAATATATAATCATCTAGTATTTTTATCATCCAAAGTGAATGATTTCGAAGAAGTCAGAAATAAAATTAATCAAATGTAATAAGAAGAATAATATAATATTATGTAGTTTTTGATGTAATGACTTGTTGACACTTTTACCCATTTTCACAATATCCAGTTTGTTGTGACATTTCGACCGACATCTATTTATTTTTCTCAAGCTCAAAATTTCAACGTAAAAGAAGTGCTTGAAGGTGATTTCCACCTGCAGGAGAGATCCCACAGCATTGCAGTTAACAGTTCAAGAAAGTGACAGCTCAATCCACTTTATCTCGCTCAAATTCTGGCTCGCTCTTGGATCATTGATCCCTGAAATGGAGCACTGATCCAGCCTACATCTATTTAGACCGCCACCGCCACACGGAACCTGCCGAGGCAGGCGGCGTCGGCGCTTCTCACATCAGGAAGAAGATATAGTGCGACGTGATGGACAGTTTTTGTTTGTTTATTTATATATACATATTTTTTCTATTCTTTAGTAGTACCATAATATATTTGTAGCTTTCTTATTCGCTCGTGCTACCTACGCCGATGCCGCAGTCAACCGGGCCGTCAGCAGGTGCCGTCTGCAGCCAGACCTTCGACACATCACTTTCAGATCTCGTGCAGTGTCCGGAATGCATACAGCAGCGGCTGTTCAAAGGACAGAGAGGTATAAAGATACACAATTCCAAAACACATAAAAAACATTACCTCGCACCCTGTGGTGCGAGGTAATGTTTCACTTACTGCTTACAACCAAGGCGCGCTCAGGATGCGCCCAATGATAGCAGCAGAACACAGCCGTCAACGGGCGCATTCTGGGCAACCTTAGGACGCCTTAAACAAATGTGCCCAATAATTAAAAGAATCCCTCGTGGTGCCAGGACATGCGTGGCGACCTCTCTGTCCCTTCTTTCATTGTCTTCGACTTTGCCTCCTATGGTCCCGTCGTCTAGGTACCAAATGTTGAATTTGGAATTTAGGCTGGTAATGATCGGATGGATAGCCAAACTGAATATTGCCGGTCCGAGTGGGTCGCCCTGCTGACAGCCGACGGCAGAATTTTACAAAGATGGCTCTTGAAGGAATGTTTCTATAAGTAGATGAATACCTTAATCTTAAAATTATTGATATCTAAGGAATGACATATTAATAAAATGTAAATAGACTTCAAATGACATATTTTAGATTTAGGTAAAAAAAATTTGCATACCTGGACAGGTGAAATGTGCTGAGCATTTTTAAATTTTTTACATTTACCACCATATATTGTACCACATTTCAAGCAAATAAACATCATTTCATTTGAAAACATCATTCAATGAAATCATTTCAATTCATTTCATTAAAATATATATACTGATTTATTAATCTGATAAATAGAAACTGTATAGAAAACCTATGTGTCGAAATGGTTTTGAGAATTCCGTTCCTGTCCAAAAAGTTAGCACCCCCAATGTGAACTTTAGTGTATGTTATGAAATTTCAATAGTTCGCCAATCAACAGACGATAACTATTGCACAGTATGTACAGCTATATACGTTTACACCATCAAATATTTTTTTGATTATGTAACTCCAAATTAGGGTTTCTTAACCGGGTTCCCAGGAAAGGGAATTCCCGGGAAATAAGTCATTGCCGAACCCGGGAAAATTTTGACGATTTCCGGGAATTCCCGACATTTTTTTAATGATATTTTAGACTCCAAAAGCATGTCAATCTATATTGTAATGCTCAAAAAGCTCCAAAAAGCTGTGTTACAAGAAGATTAACCTAAACGTTACATCGTAAAAAAATATTTTTGTAGGTACGTACTTTAACAAAACTCTATATGCATATGCATGAAGTCAAACGCTGTCTCTCGTAAACCTTGTTGCGAATTCTTACAAAATTGTGTTTGTCATTGTTTTGATGCAGCTGTAGTGTCAACACCTCTCTGGTGAGATCCCTCTAAATTGTGACATTATTAATGGAAAATAAAAGTGAAAGAACAACTGGAAGTTATTCGTGATAAAAAAAAAATATTGTCATAGTTGGTAAGTAAATTGCTATAATTATTAATACTTATGTTTGTTGATACGATAGAAAATAACGGTGATAGATAAACGCTTGTTGTAGGTAAATAAGCATATAAAATACTATATATTATATATTTAAGTTGTTTCATTTTGCAACAAGGAGCAGGTTGAGTGATAAATCACTTAGTGCAATGGTTTTCTTAAAACATTATTTTAAGGAATGGAAGAATTAGAATCACCTGAGTCTGATTTAAGAATAATTGAAGGTGAAATAATATAAGATTATACATAACACAACCAAATAAATTGCATATATGAATAAAATAACGTGTTTTACGACCTTTTTGGCAGGTGTAAATAAGTAAATCAAAGTGTTTTAAAATTTCCCGGGACTCGGAAATTCCCGGGAAATCGGATATTTCGTGCCCGGGTCCCAGAAATGAAACAAGACCGGGAATACCCTAACCCTAATCCAAATGTACAGTTTTCAGATTATTTTCTTTCGTTGTGCTATAAGAACTTGATTCGTAAAAAAGCCACGATTCCAGGTCAACGGGAAGTACACTATAGGTTTTGATGCCGTTGCGAGTATCAAGCAAATAAGCCATAATTGTGAAATAAACGCTTTGATTGCGTGAAATGAAAAATGAGAAATTAACATTTTTTTATTTTTATCGTACCTACTGAGGAATGAGAAAAGAGAAATAAGAATGAGCAATGTGCAATGTGCAATGGGGAATGAGAAATGAGAATTGAGAAATGTGAAATGAGAAATGTGAAAGTAATGAGAAATAGGAAATAGAAAATAAAACATAGAAAATAGAAAATCGAAAATAGAATATAGAAAAAAGAAATAGGAAATAAAAAATATAAAATATGAAATATGAAATATAAAATATAAAAGATAAAATATTGAATATAAAATATTGAATATAAAATATAAAAGATAAAACGTGTCATGTCATGTTGTGTAAACAAGCTCTGTCAATTTGTTGATGTGGTTATATTTTAGTTTTGCGCACTGATTTTAAATAAAAAATGCTAATTTACGTAAACCATTCTCATTTATTTTCTCGTCTGACAATTTTCAATATTTGTTTTTCGTCGTCGTCGTCGTCAACATGTCGTTTTAAAACTAACAAAACTAAAGAGTTTGGACATGCCGCCCGCCAAGAACAACTGTTCTAACATGTGCTTACAATGATTACATAAATAAACCATAATTAAAACCAAAAAAATACAATATAATTGTAAGCAAAGCAACACTCGATGATAATCAAAGTAACATTACATCATTTCACTCTTTGATGATGATTATAAATGAATTAAAATAACATTAACTTATTTGACAATTACTCCGCTAAAGGTAGAACACAAAGCTTAGACACTGGTCGTTTAATTAAGTAATTCTTATAGCGCAGAGTCACAACTCGCGTAACGTTGTCCACTCCAGGATGTTTTTCAACAATCTGTCCTAACAACCATCGTGATGGAGGTAAATCTAGTTCTTTAACCAGCACCACATCTCCAACCTTTGGTTCAGGTACAACCTGTGCCCACTTATTCCTTTGCATGAAATGATGAAGATACTCTTGAGACCAACGTCACCAGAAATCTTGAAGCATCCGTTGACAGAGCTGCCATCTTCTCAACGAACTGATCGACGAATGTTCATAATTGTGATCCGGAACGGATAACAAAGACTCACCCACAAGAAAATGTCCGGGTGTTAAAGGCATAGGATCCCCTTGATCCTGTATATATGACATTGGCCTTGAATTCAAACATGCTTCTATCTGAGCCGTTGTGATTTCTTCGAAAGTAAGAGTTGAGTTACCAATTACTCTCCTTAGATGGAACTTGCAAGAACGCACTCCGGCTTCCCAAAGACCCCCAAAATTGGGTGCTTGCGGAGGAATAAAATGCCACTGTGTTCCATTTGTAGCTAACCAATCTGCAATTTCTGGCAACAATCTGGATTTTTCTTCGTCTAACAAATCCCTCAGTTCTGTGGCCGCTCCCACAAAGTTCGTCCCGTTGTCACTATATAAATCACTACAGTGACCGCGACGTGAAACAAAACGTTTAAAAGCAGCCAAGAACCCTTGTGAAGTCAGATCACTCACTGCTTCCAAATGTATGCCACGTGTGGCCATACATACGAATAAACATATGTAGCCTTTGTATGATCTATTGCCACGACCCTTTGATACCCGTATGTTTATTGGGCCTGCGTAATCAACCCCAGAACGGAGAAACGCTCGGCTCATTGTTACCCTTGGTGATGGTAATTGACCCATTAGTTGAGCCTTGTTTGCTGATGCGTACCTTATGCAAGTGACGCATTTCCTACAATGGAATTTTACAAGTAATTTAAGATTTATGATATAATACTTCTCCCTAATAAAGTTCATCATCAACTGTGGCGCTCCGTGAAGAGTGACCATATGTGCATTTCGTAAAATGAGAGTCGTCAACAGTGATTGCTTCGGTAAGATTATTGGATGCTTTTCATTTTCATCCATGTTAGCGTAATGCAACCGCCCACCAACACGGAGTATATCGAACTCGTCTAACTGTGGATTCAGTGAGGTAAGTACACTCTTTTTGTTTACAGCTTTTCCTTGCTTAACTTCCTTCAATTCCTCTGAAAATGCTTGTCTTTGACTTTTTTTTATCATTATTACCAGTGCATCATCAATTTCCTTTTTTAAGAGATACCTATGGTTTGGTTTCTCTGGCTTTCGTACTCTGCGGCAATAAGCTACTACTCTTAATAGCTTCGACAACGATGAGAATTTTGTCCACACCTCTTCATCGTCGTCGTAATCATCTGCAGAAGTAGCAAGGTGAGTTTGAATTTTCCTTTCCTCCATATTTGTATCTATTACCTTAGAGTTAGGATACTGTATAATCTCTTCACTCAAACATAAAGGTCCCCTTAACCAGAGTTCAAATTGTACCAATTCGGATGCTATTATGCCTCGTGATGCGCAATCTGCTGGGTTGTGTTCAGATTTGACATGTGCCCACTGGCTACGATCTGTCACAGTAAGAATCTCTGAACACCTATTCCCGATGAATGTTTTCCAACGACTTGGATGACTGCTAAGCCATGCAAGTACTATTTCAGAGTCAGTCCAAGCATGCATATTATGTTTTGGTACGCCCGAAACTTCTGACACCTCTATTAGTAGCTTTGCCAGTAATACAGCTCCTGACAATTCTAACCTTGGAAGACTAAGTTGCTTGATTGGGGCTACTTTTGTTTTTGCCGTTAGCAAACTGACGTGAACATTCCCCTTTTCATCTATCACACGTACGTATATCACTGCTGCAAAAGCAGAGTTTGAAGCGTCACTAAAACCGTGAAGTTCCACTAACTTCGTGTCACTTCTGACGTGCATCCAACGTTTCAACCGAAACTGTGTAAGGTCTGCAAGACCCTCTCGATACTTCGTCCATTCTTCTAATAACGGTTGTGATATTTCCTCATCCCAATCAATGCCTGCTAACCATAACTTCTGTATAAATATTTTTGCCTTTATTATACTCGGTGCTATCCATCCTTGTGGATCATACAACTTTGAAATATCCGAGATAACCTTTCTCTTTGTTACAGGTGCAGTCATCGGCGGCAATAGAACAGCGTACACAAACTCGTCGGAACTACGACTCCAGGTAAGTCCAAGAATTTTGTTTACCGCATCTAGTTTGACTTCTATTTTCTTGTCAACCTGCTTTTCTAAATTACCTTGCTGTATTTGATTTAGCATTGCTTCACTATTGCTGGACCATTTTTGTAATTCGAATCCACCCTTTTCCAACATTTCATTCATTTGCTTATATATTTCAATTGCTTCTTCATCACTCTCACAACCCGACATCAAATCATTCATATAAAATTCATGTTTTACTCTTTCAGCTGCTAAACGAAAGTTTTGTCCTTAATCCTTTACTACTTGTATCAGGCTTTTGACAGCCAGATAAGGAGCTGAAGAAGTCCCGAATGTTACTCTAAGCATTTTGTATTCTTTGACGTCTTCCTCCGGAGATTCGCGCCACAGAATACGTTGGTATTCTGAATCTTCTTCACTAACCTTTATTTGGCGGTACATCTTAACTATATCTGCAATGAAACAGATTGGGTACGTACGCCATCTTATTATTATGTGACGCAATTCCGGCTGCAAGGTCGGTCCTACCATTAAATCATCGTTCAAGGATACCCCATTCGTACCCTTGCAGGAAGCATCATACACGACGCGAAACTTCGTGGTCTGTCTGTCCTCGCGTACTACTGCGTGATATGGTATGTATAAACACTTTGCTTTCTTGTCATGAACTTCTGTCATGTAATTTAAATCTAAGTATTCATCGAATACTTTTTTATATTCCTGTTTCAGATGCTCGTCCCTGTGAAACTTCTTCTCAAGATATAGAAACCTCTTCAATGCTATATCCCGTGAATGCCCATCCGCGCATGCTGGTTCACTGTCTCGAAATGGGAGTTTGACAACATATCGACGATCTTCGTCGCGTGTGGTTGTCGCATGGAAGAATTCTTCACATCGTTGCTCTTCGACTGACAGAATCTTCTTCTTGTTGGACGGCTCTCTTCAATTTCCCAGAAGGACTTTAGCAATTCTTCAACAGGCTCCACTTGAGTATGCATGGTGATGAATTTATTGATAGGTGTGTCTTGTTTCACTTGCCCGCTTAATATCCATCCCAGTGTAGTATTTTGTGCTACTAAAGACCCTGAGGGATATTTGATGACACCATGATCAATAATCCTACTATAAACCTCCGCCCCTAATAAGATGTCTATCTTATTCGGAGTGTGATATTCCGGGTCAGCTAGAGTTACGAGTTCTAGCTCCGGCCATGAGGTGATTGACACTGCAGTCGCAGGTAAGTACGCTGTCAGCTTGTCGAGTACATACACTGAGACGTGCATCACACAACCTGGATCAAGACGTGAACTGATTGTTATATCTACCACGGCTCTTGCTATAAGGCTCTGTTCACCTCCCAATCCTGATATAAATCCCTTGGCTGGTGTGGTTTTTAGTCCAAGTAATTGGACTGCCGCTTTGGTGATTAAAGAGGCCTGTGACCCATGATCTAAGAGAGCTCTTAAGAGCTGATGTTCCCCGCCATTTTGTGACTCAGCTTTGACTACAGCTGTGGCTAGGAGCACTTGATGTGCTACTCCTTTCACAAAATGACTTGTGATGTTGCTAGATGTTGATGGACGCTCCTCCTGTGATGTTTTCTTGGTTTCAGTCGGAGAAACCACAACGGGTGCAGCTTGATTATCCAGTGCATGGTTGGAGACAGTTCTTTGTGCTTCGCCCTTTAAATGTAATAATGAATGATGTCTCCTGTTGCAAATTTGACATGACGTGGTGTTTCTGCAGTGTTTTACCGAATGGTTACTTCCTAAACAATTAAAACATAACCCGTGAGTTTGAACAAAGTTACGCTTGCTGTCGAGATCAGTGTTTATAAATTCTTTGCAACTCCTAATGTGATGATCTCGTTTACAATAAACGCAAGTTGTTTCAGCTACGTGCAACATGTGAATCGGGTTTGGTTTGGAATTTTGATAACTGTGAGCTTGAGGAAAATTACGCTGTTTCTGAACTAATGTTGGATTTGGTTTTGAATCTAAGAACTCCAACGAGTGGTATTTCGTCTCCAAAAACTGTTGAAATTGTGACATATTAGGTAATTTATCTGAGTGAGATACCAACTCGCTGACCTTAGACTCCCACTGTTTCCTACTCTCTGAATCTAATCTATGGCTGACTATATAAATTATCATGACATCCCAGGTACCAGTGTCTATTCCTAACCCTTTCAAAGCATTTAAAGTTTCAGTTGTTACATCTAATAGTTGCTTGATGGCACTGGAGGACTCTGTTGAAATGCTCTTTTGCCCGAAAAACCGTTGAAGTATGCAATTAACTAAGTATTGCTTGTTGTTATAGCGGCTTTTCAATAGAGTCCAGCATTGGTCATAACTTTAATTCGTTATGGGTATATGTCGTAACAATTGTTCAGCCTCTCCTTTGAGATGACCCTTTAAGTAATGTAGTTTCTGTACATCATCAAGTTCTTCGTTGTCGTGGATGAGTGATACGAATAAGTCCCTGAAGCTCATCCATTCTGTATACATTCCAGAAAATACTGGGATCGTGATCTTCGGTAACTGGACATGACTGGTCTTTGATGATTTGTTCGGTATATGATGGTGTAAACTACTGGGATTCGGTTTGACATTCCTGAGTGCATCCTTCAGATCACACTTATAATCCGTGTAGTTTTCTTCGGTGACGTCATATACCGTTTCTTTGCCATATAAATAAGCTGTCATGTCCATTAGAGAATCTCTGCCACAAGGATTCCAAACTTTCCAACCGCGTCTCTACATACGATAGTGTGATTCTATCTTTGGGCGATTTTCTGTAGTTGGTATGTCCCTTTGTGATTCGTACGGAAATGTCTATGAGCACGTTTATTTCCGCTTCCATTTTGTTCAGAGATTTATTATAATTTAGAAATATAAATCCGATGAACAATTACAAGTCCTAATTGTGTAAGTTCCGCTTAAAATTGTTTCAATTATTTGTTTTTATATCGCCGTGGAAGAATTGTGATAAGTCTCCCCTTTTTTTATTTTTCTGGTGGGTCCAGCTTAGTTCGGGCTCCCCTTTTGAAAACATTCCGCAACAATAGTGTTATATTTATTAGGACTTGGTGAACGTTTAATTTCAAAATTAGGTTAAATTCACGACACTACTAAGAACTTGAATGTACTCACAGTTTTTTCTTCATATACATATTTTAGGATAAAACACTGCCCTTATGCATAATTCGCCGGTTTCGACTTCACTCCCAGTAACCAGGAACATTGGCTGCCGACTCCAGCTTCCGCCGCAGCTCCCAGTGATGTTCCGTGGATAACGAAACCTCGCCGACTTTTCCGGCGTACAAACACGTCGTGCGCTAAAATTCCATATTATCCGGTTCGTGTTGGACCATGTTAATTTGTTGATGTGGTTATATTTTAGTTTTGTGCACTGATTTTAAATAAAAAATGCTAATTTACGTAAACCATTCTCATTTATTTTCTCGTCTGACAATTTTCAATATTTGACACATGTCGTTTTAAAACTAACAAAACTAAAGAGTTTGGACAAGCTCTGAATTAGAAAATAAATATATAATCATCTAGTATTTTTATCATCCAAAGTGAATGATTTCGAAGAAGTCAGAAATAAAATTAATCAAATGTAATAAGAAGAATAATATAATATTATGTAGTTTTTGATGTAATGACTTGTTGACACTTTTACCCATTTTCACAATATCCAGTTTGTTGCGACATTTCGACCGACACCTATTTATTTTTCTCACGCTCAAAATTTCAACGTAAAAGAAGTGCTTGAAGGTGATTTCCACCTGCAGGAGAGATCCCACAGCCCGCAGATTGCAGTTAACAGTTCAAGAAAGTGACAGCTCAATCCACTTTATCTCGATCAAATTCTGGCTCGCTCTTGGATCATTGATCCCTGAAATGGAGCACTGATCCAGCCTACATCTATTTAGACCGCCGCCGCCACACGGAACCTGCCGAGGCAGGCGGCGTCGGCGCTTCTCACATCAGGAAGAAGATATAGTGCGACGTGATGGACAGTTTATTTATATATACATATTTTTTCTATTCTTTAGTAGTACCATAATATATTTGTACATATTTCATATTTTATATTTTTTATTTCCTATTTCTTTTTTCTATATTCTATTTTCGATTTTCTATTTTCTATGTTTTATTTTCTATTTCCTATTTCTCATTACTTTCACATTTCTCATTTCACATTTCTCAATTCTCATTTCTCATTCCCCATTGCACATTGCACATTGCTCATTCTTATTTCTCTTTTCTCATTCCTCAGTAGGTACGATAAAAATAAAAAAAATGTTAATTTCTCATTTTTCATTTCACGCAATCAAAGCGTTTATTTCACAATTATGCCTAATTTGCTTGATACTCGCAACGGCATTAAAACCTATAGTGTACTTCTCGTTGATCTGGAATCGTGGCTTTTTCACGAATCAAGTTCTTATAGCACAACGAAAGAAAATAATCCGAAAACTGTACATTTGGATTAGGGTTAGGGTATTCCCGGTCTTGTTTCATTTCTGGGACCCGGGCACAAAATATCCGATTTCCCGGGAATTTCAGAGTCCCGGGAAATTTTTAAACACTTTGATTTACTTATTTACACCTGCCAAAAAGGTCGTAAAACACGTTATTTTATTCATATATGCAATTTATTTGGTTGTGTTATATATAATCTTATATTATTTCACCTTTAATTATTCTTAAGTCAGACTCAGGTGATTCTAATTCTTCCATTCCTTAAAATAATGTTTTAAGAAAACCATTGCACTAAGTGATTTATCACTCAACCTGCTTCTTGTTGCAAAATGAAACAACTTAATATATAATATATAATATTTTATATGCTTATTTACCTACAACAAGCGTTTATCTATCACCGTTATTTTCTATCGTATCAACAAACATAAGTATTAATAATTATAGCAATTTACTTACCAACTATGACAATATTTTTTTTTATCACGAATTACTTCCAGTTGTTCTTTCACTTTTATTTTCCATTAATAATGTCACAATTTAGAGGGATCTCACCAAAGAGGTGCTGACACTACAGCTGCATCAAAACAATGACAAACACAATTTTGTAAGAATTAGCAACAAGGTTTTACGAGAGACAGCGTTTGACTTCATGCATATGCATATAGAGTTTTGTTAAAGTACGTACCTACAAAAATATTTTTTTACGATGTAACGTTTAGGTTATATTATTATATAGTAAGCTTTAGGTTATATTATTCATAAAATTCGAAAAAAAGTATCTGGCTGGCCGAAGCACACTTGTTAATCTTCTTGTAACACAGCTTTTTGGAGCTTTTTGAGCATTACAATATAGATTGACATGCTTTTGGAGTCTAAAATATCATTAAAAAAATGTCGGGAATTCCCGGAAATCGTCAAAATTTTCCCGGGTTCGGCAATGACTTATTTCCCGGGAATTCCCTTTCCTGGGAACCCGGTTAAGAAACCCTAATTTGGAGTTACATAATCAAAAAATTATTTGATGGTGTAAACGTACATAGCTGTATATACTGTGCAATAGTTATCGTCTGTTGATTGGCGAACTATTGAAATTTCATAACATACATACACTAAAGTACACATTGGGGGTGCTAACTTTTTGGACAGGAACGGAATTCTCAAAACCATTTCGACACATAGGTTTTCTATACAGTTTCTATTTATCAGATTAATAAATCAGTATATATATTTTAATGAAATGAATTGAAATGAAATGAAATGATGTTTATTTGCTTGAAATGTGGTACAATATATGGTGGTAAATGTAAAAAATTTAAAAATGCTCAGCACATTTCACCTGTCCAGGTATGCAATTTTTTTTTACCTAAATCTAAAATATGTCATTTGAAGTCTATTTACATTATATTAATATGTCATTCCTTAGATATCAATAATTTTAAGATTAAGGTATTCATCTACATTATAGAAACATTCCTTCAAGAGCCATCTTTGTAAAATTCTGCCGTCGGCTGTCAGCAGGGCGACCCACTCGGACCGGCAATATTCAGTTTGGCTATCCATCCGATCATTACCAGCCTAAATTCCAAATTCAACATTTGGTACCTAGACGACGGGACCATAGGAGGCAAAGTCGAAGACGTATTACAAGATTTAGAACACCTAACATCAGAATTAAAAAAAATAGGCCTTGACTTCAATTTCTCGAAATGCGAATTGTTCATATCCGATAATATTACCCTCTCGGAAAAGACTGAGATCATCTTTAAATTCAACTCAGCTGCCCCTAACATTAAAATTCTAGACAAAGACTCACTTCGCCTCCTAGGGGCCCCCGTTCTAGAGGACGGGATCCCCAGCTTCGTGGATGAACAAATCTCTAAATTCAATCAAAATTCTATCAAACTGACTGACCTAAATCCCCACATGGCCCTGTCTATCATACGGTTTTGTCTTTTTGTACCCAAATTTACCTACCTCCTTCGATGCTCTCCTCTTTGGAAATACCCTCCCATTCTCAACCTTTTAGACGATATTACCAAAAGTACATTAACCAAAATTTTATACATTAATCTCGATGAACGAAGCTGGACCCAATCCGCCCTTCCAATCAGACACGGTGGCTTGGGGATCCGGAAAATCTCAGATGTGGTGCTCCCAGCCTTCCTGTCTTCAGCTCATAGCACACGTGATCTCTATGGTAAAATCATAAACCCATCACTCGGTGATGTGGAGGTCACGTGTCTGGTCGAGGCCAGGAATGCCTGGACGCAAGCCTGTCCGAGGCAAAATTTTCCAACAAATTTAAACTCTCAACGGCTATGGGACGAGCCGCTATGCATTAAAACCAGCGAAGATCTGGTAAAAACGGCTAGTGGTCCAGCAGTGCGCGCTCGTCTCCTAGCTACCAGGGAGAAGGAGTCAGGACACTGGCTGCGCGCAATCTCATCAACGCACATTGGCACCCTGCTTGACCGTACCACCCTCTTACCTCGCCGTTTGCCTGCGACTCGGCGTAAAGACAAACGAAATCCATCGGTGCCGCTGCGGTGCTAGGGTGGACCAACTAGGTCACCACGGCCTCTCCTGCCAACGCAGCGCCGGTCGATGGTCCCGTCATGCCAATCTTAATGACGTCATCCGCCGGGCCCTTGCCAGCTGTGGCGTGCCAGCAATACTTGAACCCAATGGGCTGGCACGCGACGATGGCAAGAGGCCAGACGGAATGACGCTCATTCCCTGGCAGAGCGGGAGGTCGCTAGTATGGGACGCGACCTGCGTAGATACGCTGGCACCGTGTCACCTTTCGGCAACCTCAGCCACAGCCGGCGCTGCGGCGGCAGCAGCAGAGTGTCTCAAAATCCGCAAATACGCCGCACTCGGCGACGACTATTTGTTTATGCCATTCGGCTTTGAGACCCTTGGGCCGTGGGGCCCTGACGCTCGAAGAGTCCTCAAAGACATCTCTAAGAGGCTCGTCGAAGCGTCAGGGGACAGCAGAGCTGGCGCCTACCTCGCTCAACGCATCAGTATTGCGATACAGCGAGGTAACAGTGCCAGCGTCTTGGGCACCCTCCCGTCCGGCAGCGAACTCAGGGAAATTTTTAATTTAGTTTAGTGCAGTTATAGTTTCTTTTATAGTTTAGTTTTAGTTTATGATATATAATAGGTAAAAACTGTTTCTAAATATTTGAACACAAAAAATATGTGATGATTCAGTAAATAATAGAGACGTTTTACCTGAAAATAAAACGTTTATTAAATACTTACCATATTCAGGGCCTAATTAAAAACATGAGAAGACATCCTTGATTTTCAGTGCTAAACTAGTGACGTATATCCGGTCCGTCCGTTCCCGCCCGGATGTTCGGTTAAGCCGCGTGGTACCTTGTTTGCGCGCGCGCCCCACCACACCACCGAGGCAGTTCGGATTGTTGAATTCGAATTTAGCTTCATTGGATCTCTCATGTCCACCAGGCAGATTTAAAAAATATTAGGCCCTGAATATGGTAAGTATTTAATAAACGTTTTATTTTCAGGTTATACGTCTCTATTAAATATCTTGACCGATATTCAGGGCCTAATTAAAAACATGAGAGACGTGTTTGATATCGCCTGGTGTTGGTGGACGCTAATGTGATTCGTAAACATACATATTTAAATAAAAGTAGGTATGTTTATGTTGTGACATACAGAAATTATGAATGATTCAGGTATTTTGATAAACAAGTAAGTATCTATCTTTAATTTATTCGGACTGATCGATGATCCCTTAGGAAGAAACCTAAAGTTTACATGTACTGTATGTAGGTTAGGTACTATGACTTATGACATTATTGTATCTGTTCTGTATTGCTTTCTGTTAAGATGAGGTGATTAGTGTGGTTTAAGGAAATAAAATTAACTTGTAACTTATAAACAGGTATTATTATTCATCTTGATAGAACCTGCGTAGAAATGGTACCAAACCAGTAAATAAATTAGGTAGGTATTACTAAAATCAGCAAATATAAATCAAACTTTGGAATAAAGTATTGAACAATACATAATTGTCTTAATTACTCGACAGGGGAGAATAGGTTCGTAATCAATGACTCTCTTCTATCTCCAGATTTTACTTCTCTTTGATAAAAAATTTGGAAGGTCTTAGCAGACTTCCAGTTGCCTCGGGATAGTATGTCATCAATGGGAAAATGTTCGATCCAGTTTTTGGATGCAACAGCTGATCTGAAACTGCCAGGCGTAGCATTGATGTTTGCATCTTGAAGTAGTTTCTTCAGCCAGCCCCCTATGATTGTACGTGTAGCAGCTTTGGGGTCGCCTGTAGTACTCACAAACAGATTATCGCACTTAGCAGCAATCCGCCTAGGTTTCCCCAACTCAATAAGGCGGCGTATCCAGTAGATAGGATCCAGTGACTTGTCCTTATTCTTATTTAGCTTCCATCCCGATTGTTGATGGGTAATGGAGTCAGTTTTGGAGCCAAAAGATGGCCATAAGATTATGCTGTCATCTGAAATAATACAGTGTTCCTGAGTAACGGTTAGTAAAGTTAAATCGTGTACACGTCTACCCGAGCATAGTAGGAGTAAAGCAGCCGCTTTTTGAGAGGTGGCAAATAAACTTGATGAATTGCAGGTTCTTTTAGAAAGATGGTTTACAAGGGAGTCTATATCCCAGATGGGGGCTTTGATAGGTTTAGGCTTAGCTAACCCAATGGACTTTAGGACTTGTTTTACAAGTGTATGTGAGCTCAGCTTATTACTTTCACTGGGATCACAAAGAGTAGACACTACAGATTTATGAACAAGGATAGTGCTGTATGAAAGGCCTTCCTTTTGATGTAGATCAGTGAGGAATCGGGCCAGGTCTGAGCCTGTAGGTTTATGTGTATGTACCTTGTGAGTTATGGTCCAGTTTCGCCAACGGGTCCAAGCTGGTTTATACGTTCTAAGAGTGGATTCACGCCAGCTCGAACGGAGCAGAGCTTTTTGTTCCTCGCTCCAGTCACTTAGGTGTTCTTGCCAACCCCACATCTCCATATCTCCAGCGTCATCTCCGATATGTTGGCGGGCGGACGTCCCGTCGTTACATCGACTAGGACCTGCGACAGGTTCCTTATCGTGAATGGGGGTGACAATGCGCGGCTCTTCAGGTCTGGTCTCCAGTAAACTTTGTGCCATCTCGGGGCTACGATCAGGTACACACCCAGTGCATTGTTTAAGTGCGTCAATACTCTGGGAATGAGATAAGGCGGCGGGAACAGCCATGCCAACTTGAAATCCCACTTGCTGCCTAGAGCATCGTACATGCTCGCCTGTTTGTCGGTTCTGTCCAGTGTACAATACGTTGGAACCACGTGAGCTCTCCTGGAAGCAAAAAGATCGATTACGGGGGTTCCCCTCTTGGTAAACACGACATTTGTTATGTTTGACAGGAGATGCCATTCTGGTGGGTCTTTGAGACGTCATAAATGGTCTGCTTCGCAGTTGTAGTTCCCTGCTATGTGATAGATGGACATGTGAATGTTGTTTTGGTCCAGTACTTGTAGCACTTTCATTGCCAGCTCCGTAAGGGCTATAGATTTCGCCCCTCCCTCTTTTCTTAGATAAGAGACGACAGTTTTGTTGTCGCTCTGTGAGCTCAGGAGCTGATAATGATGGCGTAAAACATTTAATATGGCCAACATCTCCTTGTAGTTGCAATGAAGGTTCTGCTGTGAGGGTAGCCATGAGCCTGTTATTGAGATTTCGTTTAATTTGGCCCCCCAGCCGATGTCGCTATTGTCGCCGATGTTGTTAGGTAATGAGACGATAGTGGGACATGAAGTAGAGTACTCTTCTGACAATTCAACTGCCACCATTCTAACTCGACTAGCGCTTTCGCAACTAGAGGAAAGGTTTTTGTCATCTTTAGTTTCAAGGCCTTGTTGGCCTGTAACTGTAAATACCGGTAATTTAGACGACCCCTCGGTACAGCAAAACTGGCAAAGTTCAGCAGGCCAATGAGACCTTGTAACTCTTTGACGGACGTTGTCCGTGTTGTCAAGATTTTGGATACCGTGCAATGTATTTTTGCTACTAACCTCTGAGGAATGTATTTCGCGTTCTGCCATGTGTTCCACACAATGCCCATGTATTCCACTGCCTTCTGTGGGTTGCAAACAGATTTGTCTGTGTTCACTTGCCAGCCTAGGTGGGCGAGCGTGTTCAGTGTCAACGACACTTGATTTATGAGAGTGGCTTTGTTTTGATGAGCCAGCATAAAATCGTCGAGATACACGATGATCCGGATACCGTGATCGCGGAGGTATTGTGCTATCCAGTTGGTAATTGAGGCGAATATTCTCGGTGCTGAACAAAGGCCGAAGGGTAGGCACGTCATTTCCAGTATTTGTGGGTTTTTGTCGCCGTACAGAAGGCGGAGAAACCTTCTGTGGCCTTCGAATACAGGGACATGGAAGTATGCCTGGTGAATGTCCACTTTGGCCAACCAATCCTTGGGTTGTAGAAAATCCGTTACCCGATGAACATTTATTAGTCTGAAAAGTCGAGTGTTGACGTATTGGTTCAGATTTTTTAAGTTGAATATGGGCCTCCATGTGCCGTCGCTCTTGGGGCGCAGGAATATCGGGGAAATAAAGCTGGGCGATGGGCGCACCTTTTCTAGCACACCCTGCGAGATCATGTTTTTCATTATTTTCGACATTTGTTCTGATTCTGGTGTTTTCACACTGCGACTGTTTGGAATGTGCAATGGTGGTTTCAACACAAAAGGGATGCGGCATCCTTGTATAATTTTTAGAATGTATGTGGGAGCTCCCAACTGTTTCCAACGATCGTAGTACATGCGGAGTTGTCCGGCGTGAAATTATGCATGCATGTGCATGGCATAGTCAATATTTTCGTTTATGGGTTTGGTGTCTCCTATCCCGGTGGGATGAGGGAGAACGTCTGGGTTGATAATCCCTTCCTGACCTGTCGGGGAGACCACGGCCGCGTGAACCCCGCGCGCCTAGCCCGCGAAACGAATTATTATTTATCCTGCCTCGGGCCGAAGTATGATATTGGCTTTGATTATGATATTGCGCGCGATTGTTATAAGTTGCGGCCTGTTTCTTCGTCTGACTGCGGGTAGAAGTGGAAGGCTCGTACTGTGGCGCAGTATTGTAGCGAGACTTTCCTTCCACCCAAAACACATTTTTAACTCCACCCGCTTTTTCCAATAAAGCATTAAATTTGTCGGCTTCAAATAGATGAGAACCTGACGGCGCAATTTTGCGTAATGTATTTTTGTGGTACTGGTATTTTACTGATGAGAGTATGCCTTCTCTGCGGTATTGAATAAGTTCAGCCCGGTGCACATAGACGAGCTGGAGAGCGTCGTTTGAAATCTTGCTATACTCACCATTGGCCAACATTTCTTTGAGCTTTGTATGGATATCGTCGAATCGTAGGTTTTCGACCTGATGCGCCCAGGCTAGAAAGGCTTGTAATTCACTCAAAAGCGCGTCGCGCTGTTTGAGCAATGCATAGGAAATGCCGGCAAAAGCCTTTTCCATGTTTAAGGTAGTTTTAGATGTATCGTACCTCTTTATCTCGTCATTAGCTTCAAGATTAGTGAAACCCGGCGCAAATAAATAGTGTTTTTGGACGTCGGCATATCGGACGTTAATCCAGTCCTGGCTATTGAATCGCTGCCAATCTTTTAATTGTTGTGTTAGTTCGGGAGACGCCTGCGGAACAGCGGGCTCCTTGGTTTTTGTACCAGTAAAAATGTTAAGATCGACCTCGAAAGCCGAGTCAATGTTGGCGGGCTCGGACTCCTCAACATGACCTTCGTAGAGGTCTCCACTAACATTAGGGTCAATCAAGTCATGCCGTGGTTCACAATCATATTCGTGAAATTCCTGTGTAGCAGCAAGTTGGCTTTTAAGATCTTTAATCTTGTTAAAAAGAAGATCGAACTTACGTTCCTTGATGCGTTTGCGCCGTCGGTACCGCTTCCTGCGATCGTCGCTTTCCGAGAAACTCGACGAGGACGAACTAGAATTATCAAAGTCCGAAGAGCTCACCGGTTTCCGCCTTTTCTTGCCTTTATCCTTACGCGCCGCCACGTTCTCCACACTGGACGGAACCTCCGGGGTTTCTTGCTCCATTTTACACAAACGAACGGTCACACCGTTGGGAATCTTTTATTTGCCTGCAATAAATCAGAAAATTCTAAGAAATTCTTTAACGAACAGTTGGTTATAATATGCAAAAGAAGTTCTCACGTCACGATGTATAGATTTTTGGCGGGCCGTAATCAGGAGCTGAGCAGCGACTGTGCCGTGCGAAAATCAAGACGCCAATGAAGCTAAATTCGAATTCAACAATCCGAACTGCCTCGGTGGTGTGGTGGGGCCGTGTGGCCTGCGGAGTGTGTTCTCGCGCGGAGCGCGAGGACCACTACGGTTGCGGGGTCGAGGACTTATGGTTGCCTCATGCCCGCGGCGTCAACTCGGGGATAACTTCCCCCCCGGTCTTGGGTGGCCCCTACTTGTCAGGGGCCTCGCGTGGTCTTCGTTGCGCTGTGCTTTCGCCGTCTATTGGCATACACTGGCGACAACGGTGCGGGAGCTTCTTCTTCTCCACTGTGCCGTGCTTTCGCCCTCTTCTGCGGGCTTACACTGGCGACAGTGGGATGTGCAGCAACTCTCTTGGGAGTGGTCTGCCTTCAGGCGGACGTGCGTGGTGCGGAGCAATGTCGTGGAGATGTGCGTGGCGGCTGTTGTCGGCGCAGTCGTACATGCGCTGTGCCAGCCGCGCGACGAATTTCTCCACGGTGGGCATCCGGGTATCTCTCATGATTGTGGTGTTGCGCACGTACCGCCCGGCTCCTGTGATCACCCGCAGGGAGATGTTCTGGAACCGCTGCAGCCGTGCCTTCTGGGTCTTCGACAGCAGGGCGTATCATGCTGGAGCCGCGTAGGTGAGCCGCGAGCGCACATAGGCCTTGTACACCCGCAGCTTGGCTCTCAGAGGCAGGCTGGACGACAGGACAGGCCGGAGCATTGCCCGCGCGGCTTTGGCCCGGTTGATGCAGTTTTGCACCATCGGGACCATGCGCAGCGAGCAGTCGATGTTGCAACCGAGGTATTTCACCGTCGATTGCCATTCGATGTCCCGGCCCCTCAGCTGTAGCGGGGTCAGACGGCGGGAGCGGGTGGTCAACAGGGCTGTTGTCTTCCCGACGTTCACCGCGGTCCGCCACTTGTCCAGCCAGGGCGGTAGCAGGTCCAGGAGTCGCTGCATCTTCCTGCAGGCGAGCTCGATTTTGCGCGACGACGCGAAGTATGCGCTGTCGTCCGCGTAGAGGGCGAGCACGACGTCTTCCACCCCCTCCTCGAGATGGCCCTCGAGTGTGGGGATGTCATTGGTGTAGAGCGCGTAGAGCACCGGCGAAAGGCAGCTGCCTTGCGGGACTCCTGCGCTAATGGCCTTCGTCTGGGAGTGTGCATTCTCGACCGAGACGAAGAACCGCCGGTCTTCCAGGAAGGAGGCCACGATCTGCCCGATCATTGGGGGCACACCTGCGTCCAGGAGCTTGTAGAGGAGCCCCTCGTGCCACACTCGGTCAAAGGCCTTCTCGATGTCGAGAAAGACCCCGACGGTGTATCGGCCGCTGTTCAGCTCCGACGCCAGGTAGTGCAGGACTCTCGCCAGCTGGAGCGTCGTGCTGTGGCTGTCACGGAAGCCATGTTGCTCTGCCCTCAGCTGGATGTGGGGCAGGATTCTCCGTAACAGCAGGCGCTCAAACAGCTTGGCGATATGAGGCAGCAGGGTGATCGGGCGGTAGCCTCCCGGGTGTCTTCTGTCCTTCCCCGGCTTGGGGATGACGATCACCTTGCCCTCCTTCCAGAGGGCGGGGAAGTGTCCGGTGCGCAGGATGCCGTTGAACAGCCGCGTCAGCGAGACGATGGCTCTCCTTGGCAGCTGTACTAGGGCCCCCGCGACGACTCCGTCCGGGCCCGGGGCCTTCCGCTGGTTCAGCTTCAGGGCCACCTTCCGGACTTCGCGGGGCGACATGAAGTAGTCGCCGGCGAGGGGAGGCGCGGGGGCCGCCAGGAAGCGCTCTACGCGCTCCACAACAGCGGCGTTGTGCTCGTAGTCGGCGATGGGGTTGGGCTGGAACTGCCCAGCGAAGTGGTCGGCCAGGATGGCGGCTCGATCTCGTGCGGCGTAGCGGCGCCTGCCCGTGTGATCGAACATGGGGCAGACCGGCTCGGGAGTTGATGTCAGGCTGCGGTTCAGGCGGTGAAGGGCGGTGTCATCTTGGGAGGCCTGGTCAATGGTGTGTTCCCAGGACTGTCCCCTCAGCTCGATGATGCCCGCGCGCAGTTCTTCTCCGAGCCGGTTGATCTCCGCCTTGATCACGGGGCAGCGCGTGTGGTGCCAGGTTCGACGAAGACGGCGCTTGAGGTCCAACTTCTTGCGGAGGTGTGGAGGGAGTCTCTCCTTCCGCAAGACCGGCGGTGGCTTGGTGGTGGTGGCTGCGGCTTGAGCGGTGGTGATGGCTGTGGTGATAGCCACTGCCGCGGCTTCTACCTCTTCCTTGGTAGAAACACCGCCGGGGAGCTGCGTTGTGTTCAACTCCAGCTGGTATTTGTGCCAGTCCGTCTTCGTTCTTGGACGCGGTGCCGACGTGAGATCGGCCTCCACCCCGAGGACCAGCAAGATAGGCAGGTGGGGGGTGTCGATGTCGTACAGCTCCCCGATGGCGATGGGGAACTGTACGTTCTTGACCAGGGCGACGTCTAGTACATCCGGGCGATGCATGGGGTTCGTCGGGTAGTGTGTCGGGGCCCCCGGGCTGAGAACTTCGTAGTTGGAGTTCTCAGCATCTTCCTGTAGGGCCCTTCCGGCGGGGTTGATGCTGTGGGACCCCCACTGGTGGTGCTTGGCGTTGAGATCGCCTGCGACCAGTGTGGGGGTCGCTCCTTCCATCATCGTTCGGATGTCTTCCGGGTGGAAATGGTGGACGTCGCCGGGAGGCTTGTAGGCTGCGAAGACTTTGAGCTCCGTGTCGGCCGTCTTCAGACGGACGCCTATGGACCGTGTCGTCTTGAAGGCGGGCAGCTCCAACTCTTCGTGGACGAGGTCCCGTCTCACGAGGACCGCCGTGCCTCTGTACGTCACGTTTCTCGGAGATAACTCGTCGCGGCGGTACACGAAGAAGTTGGGCAGTCGGAGCTCTCGGCTGGGGTGCAGCTTCGTCTCGCACAGAAGTACGACATGCACATCATGCTCCTGCACGAGTAGCCTCAGGTCTATAGTCTTGTTGGTGATCCCGTCCGGGTTCCAGTACACAAGCCTTAGGTCTTTAGGCATTGTGTCCGGACGAGATTGTGGCCTTCAAATTGGATAGCCCCCGCAGTAGGGGCGTGTGGTGGGGCGCGCGCGCAAACAAGGTACCACGCGGCTTAACCGAACATCCGGGCGGGAACGGACGGACCGGATATACGTCACTAGTTTAGCACTGAAAATCAAGGATGTCTTCTCATGTTTTTAATTAGGCCCTGAATATCGGTCAAGATATTTAATAGTAGTTTATGTGACTGCTGCATAATGGAGGGCTATTATTATTATGAAACTCGCCTTCGAGGAGTGATATTATTATGAAACTCGCCTTCGGCTCGTTTCATAAACCCACTCTCGAGTTTTAATGCCTAATTATGTACAGTTACATACACTAGTTTATCTACACACATATCATAAGCTCTCTTTGATGTGTTCAGGAACCGCATGTTTGACCGGCATTGTGGCTCTGCAATTGTTTAACTTGTTCTGTAGTACCAACTTCTCGCAGACGGGCGTCGGCGTTCGAAATTTGAATGTCAGTAGCAACTTCACAAACAAACTAGGGACGGCACGCGGGTGGGCGTCGGCGTTCGATATTTGAATGTCATTATATGTAGAAAAACTACACATAATGACCATAATGTGTAGTTTTCCAGATATGAAACGAGTTTTTACCAAGTAGTTTAATATAATGCTGATCCTAACGTGCGGTTTTTGAACGCAGTAAAGAGGGTTTATGATACGTGTGTAGATAAACATTTTTATGAGTGAAATATAAAATATAAAATATGAAATATGAAATATGAAATATGAAATATGAAATATGAAATATGAAATATGAAATATGAAATATGAAATATGAAATATGAAATATGAAATATGAAATATGAAATATGAAATATGAAATATGAAATATGAAATATGAAATATGAAATATGAAATATAAAATATTAGGTTCTTACATATGAAATTGGCTTTCCGCCGTACTGGCCACTTTGATCTTCACGAGCCACGAGTCTCAGTTCCTAAACTGAATCGGTTTACGACCTTGTGGTAACCTCCCTAGATTAGTAGATTACCATTAAACAATAATTGCAGTTATTGTGACAAATACTGAAGCATGTTTAGTTAAAGATACTTAAGAAAAACGAAAATAGCGAAAAACCTGGGTGTTGTTTTCGATAACCAGTTAACCTGGTCAACGCATATCAGCGAGGTCAGCAGGCGAGTTTACGCTACCTTTCACTCTCTCAGGAGACTTCAGAACTTTCTTCCTCGTCAGACCAAAATTATTCTCGCCCAGTCTCTTTTACTTCCCCTCATTGACTATGCTGATGTTTGCTGGGTAAGCGCAAATGAAGAGCAACTGAACAAACTCGAACGTCTTCAAAACCTCGGGATTCGGTTCATCTTCGGACTGCGAAAATATGATCACGTTTCTCAACATCGCAAGTAGGGTAACATTGGGGGTTCTGCATCACAAATTCGCGCCGCTCGCTTCGCTCGCTCCGCTCGGTTTGTGCTGCAAAACCCCACAATGTTATCCTACCCTGCAGGTTTTAAACGGCAACCTGTTTATTCTGAAGTGTGTCTAATTCATACTGCACCTCTTTTCTATTGACTGATGACGACCTGAGCTACAAAATCTTATTGTACGCTATGCAGTTAACAATTAGTCTGCTTGACAGACATAAAATAATGAAAATTGTGTCCACTAAGTGATCAATAATTTTCATTTCAAGATATAAAAAATAGCAGCAAAACCTTCGCGTTTCGAGAGATGTCTTTACTTGATACGTGGTACGTGGTACGTGGCACTTGTTGCGACATCTCTCTCAACACTTAGGTTGGTCTGGTATGTGGCATATGGTACTTGGCACTTGGTATGTGGTACTTGTTCCCTTGCGGTTATGTCTAAAGCTGCTTTCGGGTTGCCCAAACCCTAATCACCTCAAGAGACAAATTTGCATGGTTGACAATGGGACATGTATAAGAGCAGTAGTAAATCGGGCCAATTTAACTAAAGCATCTCACACAGAACCAGTCTAACTGTAGTTTATCTTACACTTCTTATATACTAAAAGAATGAAAAACTTTGATAGCGCGATGTAGGACTTGATTCATTTTATACTGGAGAATTAAAGTTTTAAACCTGAATCCATATTATGATGACCCTTGGAACTCTGATGACAAGGTTGTGACGTATTTCATTCACACTGCATTTGTTTACTTAGAGATGTCGTAGCCATATCGTCGATTTGGCCATATCACAATATGGTCAGAAATGGCTTGACCATATCATGAAATGGGCTGCCATATCATGATATGACCTGTTTTAATGAAAACATGTCTTTTTAAAAGCATTGTTATTCAGCACTGCATGATGTTTTTTTTGTGTTATACATGTCAAACTAACACGAAGACTATTCGAGGGCTTCGCTGCGCTCACTCCCTCTAGTCTTCACCTAAGCTACCGCAGTGTGTGCCCTAAAAGATTTAATCGATTTATGATATTTCACGTTTGGCCATATCGTGATATGGCCAATTCGATGATATGCCTACGACAGAGATATTCCTTATAAGTGTTCCATGTCATAATCATAACAAACTTATGCATATAAGGAGCTATCACGAATAAGGAAGGCGCTATGCGCTTTATACAGGGTGTTGATTTGTAAAGTTACGCCGAGCTCAGAGGTGGTTAAATACATGATACTAAAGCAAAAATAAATTTTTTTTTTCAGTAAAAATTAAATTAATATTTTTTTGATTTTACAAATATTAAAAAAACATAGAAATGTCGTCCAAAAAGTGTTGCACTGGGTGGATTGAGGTTCAGGGCGCGGGGAAGAGTCTATTAGCACTCGGGCGCGGTGACTGAGGGGGGTGTATCCACACTTTTAGGTAATTTCAGGAAAATTTTCAGATGGTAAACTATCGGCTCTGAGTCGGGTGTAACTTTACAAATCAACACCCTGTATGAATCCATTGCATTGAGAGCTCAACATAATTCAGTTATCCTAAACAATTGTCTCAAAAACCATGCTCTTAAAAACCCTGCTTACATTGAAATTTTCACTGCTTGTTTAGAGTGGACGATATTTTTAATGATGCCAATAAACCCATCAATGTATTTAAAGGTACATCTCATAACCATTTAAAAATTATGTTTCTAATTACACACTTGTCCTTATCCAGTACAACCATTGACCAAATTCAGTCAGCTAAGGCAGCGTTCATACAATGATTGTTAATAGTTGGAAACAAAATTGATAATAAGTACTTGAAATATACTAAGTATAAGGTTCAAAATCCTATGCCATTAGATTTTTTTAATTTTTTTTATTACACCGGTTAACAGTATTTTTTCCATTGAAAGTTCGATGTTGATGCACCTTTATAAATCAAAGCTTATAAATATTGATGCAACTAGATGAAAGCCGCTTTTCTAATACTTGCGTCGATATCTTCGAGTGAGCTCGTGTTTTGTGAATTAGTGCTGCTGAAGAACTGAAGACATAAGTATGTAAGTTTGATTTTTTATCACTTATGGATCCCGCACTTGGATACCTTGTGTCATGGGAACCAGAAACAGCGATAATACAAACATGTTAATCTCTAAGACCTAGGAAGGTTTTTTTGTCCCAACGGAATTAGAATCCGAAACCTCTAGCATGGTAGGCAGACGTACAACCGCTGCGCCACCGAGACCGTTTTTTTTTTTTTTTTTTTTTTTTTTTTTTTATTTTTTTTTTTTTTTTTTTTTCATTCTATTAATATTTTAGGTGGTCCAGCCCATTTGATTCTGACGTAGACGAGGAGATCAGGAGCGAAGTTCAGAAGAAAAAACCTGCTGCGAAGGCGAAAAAAACTTCAACCCCTAAAGCGAAAAAAGCGGCGGCAATCCCAACACCAGCACTAACTGATGCCGGTTCTGAGTCGGATGAGGAGCCCATTCCTTGTGCTCAGCCCAAGAAACGGAAGAGAATTGCTACCTTCCCAGATTCCGAGGTAAGCTTTAATATTATTTTATTTAAACAACCATTTCTCATGTTTTAAACTAAATGTAGCATCTTGTTTGAATAATATTTTATGCTCGTCTATTTTAATTTTTTAATCATTATTTACTTTTATCTGTAGCACAAACATGTAAACATTCAAGATCTGATGTTTGTTTTTTATTTAGTTATCCAGCCGGGATTCGAATCCGCGATCCCTCGCATGGTAGGCAGACGCACAACTTCTGCACCGCAAGCCCCGCCCCTAATTTTATTTGTAATTACTTTGATTAACTTTTGATTAAAGATATACCAAAAATGTTTCGTAAAAACAATTTCCTCTTATCTTAATCCAACTTAACTCACAGTTTTAAAATAATTGCTAATAATAATTGATTGACATGCATATTTTACTAGTGAAATTACATTGACAATGTAAAATATATTTTTTTTAAATAATAGCGAATGCCTATTTCACATCTTTACAGGATGAGCTAGAGCCGATTCGTGCATCAGCGCTCAAGAACTTTCTTTCACGTCGCACCGGCTCGGGGTGTTCATTCCAGTCCGATCCTTCACGTCGAGGCGAATATTATGTGGAGCTACGGGTGTACAACAGCCGTGAGTTAGAGGGAAGCAAGTTAGGAGATCGGGACAGATGTAAATTGGCTTTGATACATATGAAAACGAATGTAAATGGAGATGCTCCCCTATGGCATTCGATTTCAAAAGTAGTTACTGATAGTAAGGAGCAATTCAAGGGAGTAAGACCAGTCATTTATCCTTTGAATATTATGTAATGCAAAGCTGTCGATATCCGAATATCGCAAGCGTAAGAATCAGCCTCCGTCTGTCATTTATCCTTTGTTTTTTTAAATCTTAATATTTTTAGCAACTTATTAACATAAAAATTCATGTAATCAATACAAGTCATTGTTATAATTTTTTCATCGTTCACATAATTTGATATTTTACTAATCTTTTACAACAGCAGTATTTGATTAAATAGATAATTCTCTTACCTACAGATAAAAATGGTTTATTGTCAAGAATGTCAAGCATATGTCTCACGATTATCTTCTCACAAGAAAAGTAGCATTCACAAATCTAACTGTTTGATACGAACTGAGTTAAGCAATGTTAAAATAATAGCAACAGCGTTTAGAAATAGAATAATCAGTTATAGAGTCAATCCTGAAAAAGAATATCTTGTACCTGATTTTTTTTTGTCAGATAACTATTCTACCGTTAGTAATCTTATAAGCACCCTTCTAAGAAAACATCGATCGTTAAAAGTAAACATAGAACTTTTTATTACATATAATCTACCTAAAGATAACACTCAATCTTTAAAATCATTTAACACAAAATATACCATGGTATTGCAAAGTACTGATATTTCCGTTTTATACCATGATTTATCAAACCTTTTGCTAATGAAGTGCTTAGAGTTTGAACACGCAGAGTCGGGGTGGACTATAGAGTCAGTAAGTCATTTGGAGATAAACATTGCGAAATTTAGTCCGTTGAAAGCAGGATCGTACATACCACTTCCGAAAAGTATTCAAAACACAAAGTCTTGTCTAAATATAAAAAATAATGATGAGTACTGTTTTTTGTGGAGCATTGTAGCACATTTATATCCTGCAAAAAATAATCCCAATAGACTTTCATCTTACCCTCATTTCTCTAACTTTTTTAACACTTCAGGAATGTCATTTCCCCCCAGCTTTAAATGTATTAAATGGTTTGAAAGACATAATACGGGAGTGAGTGTCAATATTTATGGATTAGATGAACATGGTAGTATAACAGGTCCTCTATACAAAACTTTGCGAAGACGTGTTGAGCATGTGAATTTGTTATTTATCAGTTGTAAATCGAAAAATCATTTCTGTTTAATTAAAGATATGGGAAAGCTCTTACACAACCAGCTCACGAAACACAAATCACGAATTCATCTTTGTGATGAATGTTTCATGTACTTTAGTACAGAAGAGAAGTTAGCAAGTCATAATTGTGCAGGGATACAGACTGTTCTTCCTGAGGAAGGCAGCAAAACAGGTTTTTCAAATTATGAAAGAACACAAAGGATTCCAATAGTGATATATGGTGACTTCGAGAGTTTACTCCGCGAGTATTCAGATAAACATAAATCCACTCATGTAGAGAATGTGCAGGTACACGAAGCAACTTGTTTCGGTTATTTCATTTGTTGTAAGTCTAATCCAGAGTTAAATGATTATGTTTCCTACAGGGGTTCCAACTGTTCTCAAAAGTTTTGTGAGTCAATTTGCAAGGATTTGCTTCGTTTACATAAAATATTATCTGTACAAAGAGAAATGACTCCCTTAACAGAAGAAGAAAAATTAAGAGTGGAAAATACAACTAACTGTCATATATGTAAAAAATCATTTTCTCTCGAAGATACAAAAGTTCTAGATCATGATCACTTTACTGGGAAATTTAGAGGACCTGCACACAATTCATGCAATTTAAATTGTAAGACTTGTCCATTCATTCCAATAATTTTCCATAACCTTTCTGGTTACGATTGTCATCTATTTATTGTAGAGCTATCTAAAATATGTGGTCGCATTAAACTATTACCAAAAAACAAAGAAAAATATATTTCCTTTACAAAGTTTATCCCACTTGACAGACAACATACTGCTCAGCTGAAATTTGTTGATTCTTTAAATTTTTTGGATTCAAGTTTAGATAATCTCATTAAAACACTTGAAACCGAAGACTTCATTAACTTAAAGTCATTTTATGAAGATGAAAAGATGTTTAATTTAGCTCGGAGAAAAGGTGTCTTTTGCTATGACTATGTAGATTCGTGGGATAGATATAATGAGACCACATTACCAGACAGAAACAAATTTTATAACAAACTCACTTCTGAGATTATTACCAATGATGATTATAATCATGCTATGAATGTTTGGGAAACATTTGGAATGAAAACTCTTGGAGACTATACAGATTTTTACTTGAAATGTGATGTTTTATTACTTTCTGACGTATTTGAAAAATTTAGATTTATGAGTCTTAATCATTACAATCTAGACCCTTGTCACTATGTTTCTTCACCATCTTTAAGTTGGGATGCTATGCAGCTTTATACAGGTGTTGAGTTAGACTTAATATCAGATGTTGAAATCTATCAAATGTTTGAAAAAGGTATCAGAGGGGGTTTAGCTCAATGCTCACGACGGTATGCAAAAGCGAATAATAAATATTTATCCGATTATAAACCTAACATATCTTCAAATTATTTAATGTATTTTGACTGTGTTAATTTATATGGATATGTGATGATGTCAAAATTACCCACCGGAAATTTTAGATTTTTAAATGAAAATGAATTGATCAATTTTAATGTCATGACGATAAGTTCTCATAGTGATACAGGTTTCATTCTTGAAGTAGATTTACATTATCCTTCTGAAATTCATGACAATCATGCAGATCTACCGTTTGCTGCAGAACAATTAAAGGTTCCATTTCCCCTTGGTAAAAATATAAAATTAGTATCCAATTTATTTGATAAATATAAGTATGTGATTCATTATGTACATTTACAAAAATGCTTAGAACATGGCTTACAATTACTTAAAATTCATAGAGTTCTTTCATTTGATCAAAGAGCATTTTTAGAACCTTATATAACTCTCAATACAACTCTAAGACAAAACGCAAAGTCTGAATTCGAAAAAAATTTTTTCAAGAAACAAAATAACTCAATTTTTGGTAAGACTATAGAGAATAAGAGAAAGCAGGTAGATGTGAAACTGATAAACATTTGGTCTGATTCATCAAATAAAACAAACAAATATATTGGTGCTGAAAAATATATAAGCGCTCCTAATTTTAAAAATTTGGCCATTATTTCAAAAGATTTGGTAGTCATACAGATGGAGCCCTCAAAAGTCATTCTGGATAAACCAATTTATGTAGGTTTTAGTATATTAGATCTAGCAAAAACACATTTATATAATTTTCATTACTCAGTAATGAAAAAAATTTATGACAAGAACATCCAACTATGTTACACAGATACAGATAGCCTTCTGTATCTTATAAATACAGAGGATATTTATGAAGACATGAAAAAACATATTAAATATTTTGATACTAGTAATTTTAAGTGTGACAATGTGTACAATATGCCATGTTTAAATAAACAAATTCCAGGATATTTTAAAGATGAGATGAGTGGGGATGTTATTTCAGAATTTGTGGGCTTAAGAGCCAAGTTGTATTGTATAGAGACAAATAAAAACTGTTCAGTTAAGAAAGCCAAGGGTGTGAAAAAATGTGTTGTAAAAAAATTGGATATTAATAAATATAAGGATGCTTTATTTAAAAACATAGAATTTAAAGATTCAATGTATTTTATACGATCTAAAAATCACTGTGTCTATACACAAAAAGTAAATAAGGTTGTTTTAAATGCAAATGATGATAAAAGACAGATATTAAATGGAAGTTTTAAAACATTGCCCTGGGGACATTATTCCACTATATTTTAAGAAATAACCTGCTGTTGTAAATTAATTAAAAAAAATAAACAAAATTTAACCATGTTATATCTAAAGTGGAATCATCACTTTAGATATAATGTTGTTAAATTTTGCGGTTTAACTTTGTAAAAATAACCAAATGAGGTTTTATGTATTTGTAGTTAATATAATTTGCTCCATGTACTGTTGATATTTACTCGCTTATTCCAATAAAATAATATTGTTTAACCTTATTGTTTGTATCATTTATTGAAACCCTCCAGTTCCTTAACAATGTAGAGCTTGTCTTATCTCAAATGACGCACCACCTCATTTCTCATACAAGCAGATGGAGTTTAAAGTGGAGAGGCATGTCATTTGAGCTGAGACAAGCTCTACTTTGTAAATTTTTATCTACTGAAGTTTTTATCTATCCTAGTTAAAATCTCATTAAATAAATTAAACACAAACTTTTAAATATCAATTTATTCACATTTACATTTACATGGGATATATTTATTAGATAAAATAGTATGAAGTCATCGTATACTAGAATAAGGTGAGATAGCTAACATAAATAACAAAAACTACTTATTGATATTAATTATCACTATTATCACATATTTTTTTTGAAATTTTTCTAATTAAATTCTCAGTCTCTTCGAGTACATCCTCATATAAATTTTTTACCACATATTGCACAACAACATTTCTATTCTTATTTCGTTCGTCTAGTGCCTCGATTTCAATTTTTATAACACATGATCCCGAAGCATTTTCTTTTTTAATAAAGGAAGCATCATTCAGTTTCCTTTTTTTAGGGGCAATGGTTTTTTCCTTCTTCTTGGATTCCAACCATGCTATCCTCCTATTTTCAGCTTTATCTAGCCAAGCGTTTACATCTTGACCTTCACCCCCAACACCGAACTCATCAATCAAACTAGGGTCCACAGCTGGGGGGCTAACATTGTAGTAGTTGAAGACAGAGTTCTCCGACATTTCTGAAACAACATTCACATGTTTTTTAAAACTTACTGCAGCAATGATTTGAAGTATAATATTATTTTTAAACAGACATGTAAAATAGGTACTCACTTGTAAATAATAAAGTTGCTTGAATAGTTTATTAGATCCTTGAGACTGGAAGTAATCCCTCAGAGCTCTAAGACACTTAGATGTGCACACTGATTAGGTTAAATATACACTGATATAAAATAAACTGCTTGTGATGAGTATAGACTGAGCGAGGGGAAGGGAGGGTTGTTTAGGTTTTGTTAATATAAAAGGAGATCTGCTGACGTAAGTAAAGATGAAACTTAAAACGGATACATTTTCTAGGAATTTCAGAAACTAATCAAACTTTTATAAGTATTCAATAACATAATAATATACATACATACATACATACATACATATGCTTGAACCTTTTCACCTAAGAGGGGTAGGCATAGACTAAAGATCTTCATTTGCTATGATCCTGGTATACTATATGAAATCTATTCTTATGCAAACAATAAATACACATGCTATTTAATGTATTAATAGCTCATTATGTCATCAGAAACTAAAATGAAGTTAATCAAACAACCCGTTTCTTTAAATATTTGTGAAATAAAAGTTGATAAAAATACTAACACTTTTAGACATAGCATTCTTTTACCAAATTCCATTCGCTGCATAATATGCGGGCCATCGAATTGTGGAAAAACAAATGTAATGATAAGTTTGTTATTAAATGAAAATGGGTTAAAATTTCATAACATTTATCTTTATTCGAAAACAGCTTTCCAGCCAAAATATCTATTTTTAGAGGAAGTGATAAGATACATTCCAGAAATTAAATTGTTCCTGTTCCAAGATGAAAAAAATGTTATTCCACCCCACGATGCTTTGACAAAATCAATATTTATTTTTGATGATGTAGTCTGTGAAAATCAGAGTGATATACGTAATTATTTTTCCATGGGTCGACATAAAAAAATTGATTGTTTTTATTTATCGCAAACTTACTCAAAAATACCTAAGCAGTTGATTCGAGATAATGCTAATTTATTAGTTATCTTCAAACAAGATGATGTAAATTTAAAACATATTTATGATGAGCATGTCAATTCTGATATGAGTTGGCATAGATTTAAATCAATGGCTACTGATATATGGAAAGAAAAATACGCATGTTTAATAATTAACAAAGATTGTGAGCTAGATAAGGGAAGGTACAGGAAATATTTTGATATATTTATTAAATTAGAATAAAAGGATTATATATTACTGTCATTAGAAAAAAAATACCACTATAGTGCAAGCTATAAGAACGAACAGAAGTGTACAATTATTAGTACTTTAAAATGGATGTAGATATAAAAAAACAAATAATAAAATCAGTAAGGAATATTAAAAATAAATTAAAAATACTGAAAGAGGAAGAAGATATTTCAGAACGTAAACAACGTAAGATATTAAAACCCATTACTGATCCGTTAGAGTCGATAGTCTCGATACATAAAAACGAAGAGAATAAAAACAATCAAATGGAAGCTTCCAATGAGAATAATGATGATTACTTTAGCTCATGTACAAGTGACACTAGTATGCATACTGAAGATGAATTAGATGATAGTATTTTCCATGATGAAAGGAATAAAAACATTACTTATGGTATAAGAAACGAAGGAGGCAAAGTACTAATAGGAAACGTTCCCATCGTAATAAAGAAAACTGAAGATAGTTCAGTGTTTAGTATTAAAGATAAAAGCTATGTCATTACTCCAGGTCTATCAGAGTTGTTGTTTGAAAATAAACCTAAGATAGATTTGATCACAGAACAAGATAGGTTACTATATAAAGATATTTTAATTGCTACTAATGCACATAGAAGAGGATTTATTCCATCAGGACAAATACAAGGTAATTCAGGAATAAAATATTCAAAAATAATTAAGCCTTTATTTCTTGAAACTGAAACAAAAAAAGTACAACAAGGTGGTAGTTTACCAATATTAAAAAAATATAAATCAAATACTGATTTAGTATACTGGGACAATCCTAATGAACTTATTGATAGGTTAAAACTTTTAGTTGCCTCAAAGAGTGCAGGAAATACCAATCATGATAATGAAATAATTTCTATAATAGAGGAATTAAAAGAAGCAGGTATTATTAGAGAATAAATAGAGCGTAAACTTTTTCATTAAACTAGTTTATTACTGACGGGCTAGCGATGAACATCGATAAGTTTGGACATCATGTATTTAAACGACAGAAAATGGATAGTCACTCAGATTATCTGATTTGTAGTATGACTGATGGATCTTTAAATAAGCTCCTTAAAAATATTGTAAATCCAGTAGATGCTGGAGATTGTGTGAACAAACAATATGTTGATAAGAATATAGAGAGCTTAGAAATTAAACTCAAATCAATAAACCAAAATCTGGCACAAATTGGATCAGAAATCAACAGTATCAAACAAAGTATAGAGTCAGTGAAACAGAAAATTAAAAAAAAATGAGTAAAGAAATTGTAGTGAAAGAAATACATAAGCAAGCAAGAAAAAATTTTCCAAGAAGACATGTTGTGATGAAAGACATTGATGATTTATGGCAAGCTGATCTAATCGACATGCAATCTATTTCTAGAGAAAATTCTAATTTCAAATACATATTGGCTGTTATTGATGTCTTTTCAAAGTATGCTTGGGTATATCCTTTAAAACAAAAGAATATGGAACAAACATTTAAAGCATTCCAACATTTATTTAGTAAAAATCGTATTCCTAAAAATTTGCAAACTGATTTAGGAACTGAATTTTACAACAAGAAACTTAAAACATTGTTCAATCATTATAATATAAATCATTACTCAACATATTCTACTAAGAAAGCTTCTGTAGTAGAAAGATTTATTAGAACCTTTAAAGGTATTATGTATAGATATTTTAGTTTAAAAGGAAACTATGTTTGGTTTAGTCATGATATTCTTTCAAAATTAATAGAAATGTATAATGGCAGAATGCATAGAACAATAGGTTTGAAACCCAATCAAGTAAATGCAAGTCATAAAGAACAGATATTGCAAAAATATAAAAATAATATACGTTTAGATAAAAGGTTCATACAAAATAAAACTATACTTAAGTTTGGAGATTATGTGCGTATAAGTAAGTATAAAGGAACTTTTGAAAAAGGGTATACACCAAATTGGTCGACAGAAATATTTAAAATTATAAAAATCCAGAACACAGACCCTGTCACTTATCTCCTAGAAGATGCTAAAAAAAATCCTATATTAGGATCGTTCTATATTCAAGAATTACAAAAAACTAGACATCCTGATATTTATCTTGTTGAAAAAGTCATAAAAAAGAATGGAAATAAGCTATTCGTAAAATGGTTAGGTTTGCCTTCTAATGAAAACTGTTGGATAGATAAATCAAAAGTTTTATAAGCAAAATATACAAGTTACATTCTCATTCTGATAATACCTCTTCGAAAAGAAACATCTTTTCATACAATTTTTATAAATAGTATTTTACAATTCGTTTAGATTACAATGGTGATGCAAAAATCAAAAACAAATCAAAAAAAATGTATTAATAAAAATGACAAAAATAATATCAAAAAAGGCACTGGAATGAAAAAAACTTTTAAAAATATAGTTTCAATTACAAAAAAGCATATAAAAAAATTTAAACCTCAATGCAAAAAGGCAGCTATCGAACTCGCCATGGCTGTTGTTAAAGAATTGGGTTCAGATTCAGATGAGTCTGTGATTACCCCGCGTGTGATACCTATCCCAAAAGTTGGAGGATTCTTGCCATTGATACCGATATTTGCTGGACTGTCTGCTGCTGGTGGTTTGGCTGGAGGGGCAGCTGGCATTGCTAAAGCAGTTAATGCTATTAAATGCGCTAAGGAACGCTTGAAAGAATTAAAACGACATAACAAGAAAATGGAAACACTGTGTATAGGAAAAGGATTATGTCTCAAAGAGCGTGGTGATGGTTTGGGAATTTATGTAAATAATAAAAAAAACTAAATCATAGGCTACCCAAGAGAGCGCTTACTAATATAGATTTACTTAAATATGGTCAAAACATTCCATTTTTCAGAGGAGTGTTTATGAGGGATGATTTACCTCAGCATCCATTAAAAAAGGAATGTGCTATTATGAATCTTGACAATTCTGAGAATGCTGGAACTCATTGGGTAGCCTATGCAAAATTAGATAATTATGTAGAGTATTATGATAGTTATGGTAATTTAAAGCCACCAGAAGAATTAATCAAATACATAGGACCAAATATATTTTATAATTATGATAACGATCAGAAACGTAACACATACAAATGTGGTCATTTATGTTTAAAGTTTTTAAATGCCTTTTGGGATCTAAATAAATACTGAGTACTTTACGTTTGAGTTCAGTTGTTGCAATGTCTGTGACTCTAACAATCGTTGGTAATAAATCTATTCTCCAATCTGAATTTACATCTCCTTTGAGTTTAGATGGTAATTATGAGTGTGGTTTATTATTTTTTTCCACATTCAATTCAATTCCTAACATACATGAAAGCAATAACGTATTTGCATATGGGAATAATGATGTGATAAAAATTCCAAATGGCATTTATGATTTATCTGCTTTAAATGAATATATAAAATCGAAAATGGAGAATTGTAACATTATGATTCATCCAAATAACAATACTTTAAAATGTTCTTTATTTTGCACTAAACCAATTGATTTTCGCGTGAAAAATAGTATCGGTGCAATGCTTGGATTCTCGAGTACGATTTTGGAAGCGAATAAATGGCATGATTCAACTCATCCAGTGAACATTATACCAGCGTCTGTGATACGAGTCGAATGTGATCTAATACAGGGCTCTTTTACAAATGGTTCACCTACACATATAATACATGAATTTGTGCTTAATATTCCATCAGGATATCAAGTTATTGAAGTACCAAAAAACGTTATTTATTTCCCAATAAAAAATAAATACATTTCATCAGTAACATTAAAAATTTTGGATTTAGAGGGAAACCTAATTAATTTTAACAACGAAAAAATTCAACTGCGTCTTCATCTAAGGAAAAGAAATGATAGTCTTCAATGATAATCATGATGTCTATAAAATAAACAAAAATAATAAATCTAAAGCCATTATCAAGAGCAACGTGAAACAAACCACACGTAAAAAGTTAAAAATAATTACAAAAAGTAATAAGGAATTTCTTCAAACTTTGGGGTTTAAAATATGAGTATTCTAAAAATATCAGATTATCCGCAGTTCGATAATTCTATCGAAAGTTATGAAACGCATACCTACAATCCCTACAATAATAGCTTTAATGAAAATGATGAAATAAGAATACCAATTCATCAGCAAGATATCTACTTACTACCATCATCAAGTGCGATATACATCGAGGGAAAATTTTGTGTGCAGGCTCGAGATCTGGCTGGAGTTATCAAAAAAAAAAAAGTTAATCTAACTAATAATGCAATTTCCTTTCTATTTCAAGACATTAGATATGAAATGAATGGTGTAGAAATAGATCGTGTACGAAATGTTGGAATAACAACAACTATGAAATCTTTAGTATCTATGAGTAGTGGAGAAAATAAAGTAGCAGCTATATGGGGTTGGAACATAGACGGATTTCATGATCAAGATGGTAGTTTTTACGTCTTACTACCATTAAATAAATTATTAGGCTTTGCAGAAGATTATAGAAAAATAATAATAAATTGTAAACATGAACTAATTCTCAATAGAACTAGTACAAGTTTAAATAGTGTAGTTACTGACAAAGATGACTCTGTTACAGTAAGTTTACAAAAAGTGCAATGGCGTATGCCTCATATCAAGGTATCTGACCAGCAAAAGCTTACTTTAATAAAACACTTAGAGAAAGACAAACCTATACAAATCGCATACAGAAATTGGGATCTATATGAATATCCATTATTACCTAAATCTACCAAGCATACATGGTCTGTTAAAACAACTTCACAATTAGAGAAACCACGTTATGTTATATTTGGATTACAAACAAATAGAAAAAATAATAATGTTAAAGACAGTGCCATTTTCGATCATTGTAATTTGAAAAATGTTACTTTATTCTTAAATTCTTACTATTATCCATACGATGCTCTTAATTTGAAATTTGATGAAAACAAGTACAATATATTATACGATATGTATGCTAGATTTCGTCAGTCGTTCTATAATCTTCCTGTAGACCCGTTGATTGATCACCTAACATTTAAAACTAAAGCTCCGTTGTATGTAATTGATTGTTCACGGCAAAACGAAAATTTAAAAACAGGACCTGTTGATGTACGTTTAGAAATTGAATGTGAAAAGGATATTCCGGATAACACAAGCGCATATTGCTTAATAATAAACGATCATCTGGTAGAGTACAGACCTTTAAGTAATATAGTACGAAAAATATCATGAAATCATCAGCTATTGTAGATGTACAAGGATTCAGAAGAGAAAATAATGAATTTATTATTAAAGAAATTGCTATCATTTGTGGTGATCAAGTTCAAGTTTTATTAATTCTTCCACCTTTTTCATTTCACCACCTTACATACACAGAAAAGATGCAAATCAGATGGATAGAACGAAATAGAAAAATTTTCTGGAATGATGGCTTCATTACCTATGACAATTTTTTAATGAACACGCAGCCATTCTTGGTTGACAAAACAATTTATTGTAAAGGGGTAGAAAAAGCGACTTGGATTAAGAATATATTTAATCATGATGATGTTATAAATTTAGAATACGTTAAATGTCCTAGTTTGTTAAGTTTGCATAAAGAATATAGATTTTGTAATGATATTTTAAATTGTATGTATCATCCTTCATTTTGTGCACTAAAAAATGTTACATGTTTAAAAAAATGGTGTACTTTTTTAAAAATAATATAAACCATCGTTGAAATATCTTTTTTTTATTTTTCAAATACCTTATTTCCTTTTGTAATTTATAAGAAATATATACGCATAGCGTAGGCGGCGTACCCGTCCTATCAGATAAAAAAAAACAGTAAGATTCTGTAGCTCAGATCGTCATCAGTCAACATAAGCAATTGAAAAGAGCTGCAGTACGAATCAGACACACTTCAGAATAAACAGGTTGCCGTTTAAAACCTGCAGGGTAGGATAACATTGCGGGGTTTTGCAGCACAAACCGAGCGGAGCGAGCGAAGCGAGCGGCGCGAATTTGTGATGCAGAACCCCCAATGTTACCCTACTATCGCAGGGAGTTGAATTGGCTTCCGATTCGTCTTCGACGGGACTCTCATATCCTATGCCTGCTCTACAATATTTTGTGGAACCCTCGGTACCCTAACTTCCTGCGTGATCGCTTCGAATTTCTTTCTTCATGCAGGCCTCGGAGAACTCACATGGCTACTATGCTTAAAGCCCCACAACGCTCCACTGCAACCTACGAGCACGGGTTTAGAATCCGCGCTATACGGCTGTGGAATGAACTTCCCTGCACCATCAGGGACAGTCCATCACTGAATATCTTTAAGAACCGACTAAAGAAGCACTATCTTTCACTTTCTATTTAGCTATATCTTCTTCTTCTTCTTCTTCTTCTTCTTCAGCATTTCACCGTCCACCGTTGGACATATGCCTCCCCAGTTGTCCTCCATCTTGTGCGGTCTGCGGCCATTCTCGTCCAGGATAGGCCGGCCGTGATCTTTATGTCGTCGGACCACCGTGTCGCAGGTCTTCCAACGCTTCTTTTTCCTGTGCGGGGTCTCCAGAACAAAACTTTAGAGCTCCATCTTCCGTCATTTCTGCGACAGATGTGTCCAGCCCATTGCCATTTAAGTCGCGCGACTCGTTTTCCTATATCGGTAACTTTAGTGCGTTGGCGGATGAGCTCGTTTCTTAGCATGTCGCGGCGGGACACTCCGAGCATCGACCTTTCCATCGCTCTTTGTGTGACTCTAAGTTTGTTCATCATCCCGGCAGTAAGCGTCCATGTCTCGCAAGCGTAAGTCATCACCGGGAGAACACACTGGTTATAGACTCTAGTCTTCAGCGATTGAGGGATCTTGGAGTGGAAGACGTCCTTGAGCTTTCCGAATGCTCCCCAAGAAAGCTGGATTCTTCGGTCAATCTCGCGGTCCCGCGAGTCCCGTCCCAGTCTGATTTATCTATATAATGATGATTTAGCTATATAATGTATTAGTATTAGTATATTTGTAAGATATTTATTGATATGCTGCATTTATGTAACTGTGTATGTAGTCTATATTTCTTAGCAATAGGGTTTTATGTATGTGTAATATGTATTATATTAGAATATAGTCTTAATTGTACGCGCAATTCTTTCCCTTACCTATCATCTCCGTCTCCTATCCAACATGGTTTGCTGGAAGAAATCTCTTATTTAGAGATAAGCTCGCTTTTGTACACTTCTTTTATATCATAAGCTATTTTTACAGTCATGTGAGTGCAATAAAGAATTACGAATTACGAATTACGAAATATTTTCTTTTATCAATCTTTTATAGGAAGCGAGCTTGCGAAGATTTCTATATCCATTAGACTTTTATTATAAGTATCGAAAGAGCGTCGAACGAATGTGTTTTTTGCATAATTTATGCTACATAGTGTAGGATGAAATGTTTTCTTAGTACGTGAGGAGATGCGGTAAACAAACAGGTTTACTTTCTCGAGTAAACATGCTGAATATACACTGACGAGCAATGAAAAAGTTCCACCCACAAAATGCCGACAAACACCTTAATATCTCCTAAAGAAATAGAACCAATATTACGTTTACAATATTTACGTTTTTAATTGGTAATATTCTGATGCGCTGTTAAATGTGCTTCAATATTGCAGATGGTGTCGTTAAGCTAGCCCTTCCCGTTTAGGACTAATTTGGTGCTATGTCACTGGAACTTTTTCATTGCTCGTCAGTCTATATGGCCCTTCACCAACTTATACAGAAATGAAGCTTACTTATACCCCTGACTATATCCATTACAATACTCGTACCCAGAAATTGAGCTTAGGGCTATCCTCCTTATTAGTAAGTGCATGGAGAATCTGTTGGAACTGCCGTATAATCTTGCTCGAATGGAGTCAATTATTTTTCTCAAGATTGCATAAAAGTCGTCTTTCCTTGCTTCAGCAAGCACAGTGCAGACGGTGTAGTAACGCGGAAGCCCCAACAACATCTTCAGTGCATCGTCGTTAATATTGGACGCACTTATGTTATCTAACAAGGTACTACTGTCATTGCTCGGTGCATCAGATATGGTGCGTGACATTTCAGGTGATTTCCTACCCTTATGGTTTCTACGTTTTGAACCGACAAATAATTATGTTTAAATAGTGATTATGATACGAAAATCTAGAATAACTTGGAATTGTCGGGGTAATAGCCAACATTTGATATATCTACTCACGCATTGAGGTTTGTTTCTTGTTTTTGATCTTTTTTACCGGTATATTTGTTTTTTTTTATTTAATTATTTTCGGCGAGTGTGTCTCGACAATCACCGGGCAATGTTGCCAGCTCTCTGTTCTGAACTGGCCGGCAATATATTTTTAATATTTTACTAATTTACTTTAATGTTACATATTTTTCTAGCAAAGCATAAAATTATGAATAATAATAAATTATAATAACAAATAGTAACAATAATTAAGATTTTTTTCACATAGGTTCATAGTTTTAGATTCATAATTTCAGATAGCCATCGCATTTGCCACTAATAATTTTTTAGAATTGCTAAAATTATTATTTTTTTTATTTTGCGATACATTTTGTTCGTGCAGGGCCTGGGTTTTTTATAAAATAAAAAATTGGGGCAAAAATTTATTTCTTCGAAATATTAATGCACACAGATTAATCAGAGCGTCCGCCATAATAATTCCGCCTACTTCTCCCAAGCATAAAAACACAGACTATAGCACGTTTGTGCCATAGTTTTTTTTCAAGACTTTTTCGCACGATGATTGTTACATTGTAATAACAATTATTATAAATCTTTATTTCAGATTATAAAACCTATATCTATACATACACACTAGACGTATATAATTTACAGTATTACAAAAAAAACCTAGGGATTTTTCTTCTTTGGTCTCGCTTTCCAGTTGCGTCGGTATACAATGCCCTCTGGCCAGTATTTCTTGGTCAGAAGCTTCTTGGGGAAATCTCTAAAGGACTTATCTGTAGCTTCGTGTTCATGAGACACAGAGCTTTCCACGGTGTGAAGTTCGATGTCCTTGCTGGTCATGTTAACGTCGAGCCGAGAAATATAGATTTCGAAGGAGTGGCAGATTTGAGGCTGCACTCACCAGCGGAGGCGGTGCCACGCTGATTGCGACTGCGTCTGGAGCGGCGCTTCCTGCTTTGTACCAGGATAAAGCCATTCCCATCGTTGGTCGCTTTCGGCGGGCCACGGGAGGGCCTGGCCGGCGGCGGCGCGCGCGACACAGCTTGCAGCTTCTATAGATCGGCACGGACATTGCGGGGCGCGGTCACGACGGGAAACAGAAGTCTACTAGTCCTCCGAGGCCACCATGTCAGATCTCCTTCAGACGCTATATCCAGACGACCAACCGCCGAAGGATACCATCTACCACCAGTCTGTCCGTGTAGCAGCTGCCTTCGCGCCATCCGGCCATGAAATGGCAGCTCCCGAAAAGGTGACGGTCGAGCGCATCGTGCGCTCCCTGCCTAACACGGCTCCAGGTTTTGATGGTATCACGGCAGCGATAGTTAAGTGGGCGTGGAGGGCCACGTCAGACGAGATGTGGCTCATGCTGAGGAAGTGCATCGCCGAGGGAGTGTTTCCCGATCTCTGGAAATTAGTGTAGTGTGTGACCACCTTAAGTAAGTAGGTATAGGTAAACATTGTAACGACCGCCCATGGCGCTACCCGTCATAAGACACCGAACCATATAAGGGCACTAGTAATAAGACCAATGTCATAGGACACTACACGTGTACCTATACTGAACCTACCATCAAGGGGGCATTGTCCTAGAATAATTAGTATATATATAAAGATTTGATATTCAATAAAGCAAGTAGTCTTACTACCAACCCCGCGCGAATTTATTTGAACCTGGCTCCCACACTACATGGCGACCTTGCCACTTACGATCGTGCCTCGAATATGATCCGCGGTCACTCCTAGGCGGTCTTAGTCCGGTGTATGGTAGCCGAAACGTACCTTATAGGGAAGATGGTTTTAAAACAATCAAAGACTTAGTGATATTGTCACGGGGAACCAAGGCAGTATGACAACGGTTGCCCCACCGAGTGAAAGTGTTAATTCGTATATAAACGACATCCTTACGCAAATTGGAAAAACAAATTTTATGAATCAAAACAATTCACTTACAGAAAATTTAAACGCAGAACGCAAAGAGAAGTGCTCATGCAAAGAACAGAACTAGTATGAAGCATTACGTGGAAACAGTTGAACAGCAGCTATCAATACTCAGCGAAAAGTACGAAATCGAAGTACAACTAGTACAAATAATACAGAAAGAGGGAAGACAGGCGACAGGGGCTTACATCGAAGGCCGAAAACGACACTATTTATTTTATCCTGTCCAAAAAGGATGATGGCAAGAGACTATGCTGCTTTGATGAATAAATTGGATATGAAGTTCGCAGATGGTACAAAAGGAATGGCAGAGATGAAATTGGTCTACGAAGGAAAATTAACGTGGATATGGCAAGTGATTTGGGAACGAGATAGATATCCAGAGAGAATAAATATCCAGAGTGGTAGAGATAACCTCTAAAATAGTTGATGTCAAGTGTTAAGTGCGAAGAAGATAGTGTATCAAGAAGCGGGAAAATGGTCATTAATATATAATCTATGTAAGTAGACTTAATATAACTTTAAGATATTTCTGACAGTCAAATACATAAATAAGTTGTGCCTCAATGAAAGACAAACTAGATGATTTAATAGAACAACTAAAATAAATAAGAACATACCTAATCAAGTTAGGTCCAAGTAGACGCCGAGGCGAGGTATTAGTTAAGAAATTAAACGAAGCAACAAATGTGAATAAACATCATTTAGCATTATTGAAACTAACGAGTGAACAGGTAAAAGCAGGGCAATTATCTGACAAGGACATTGAAAACATAAATGAAACAAGTAGTAAGTTTGATAGTTTATTTAGTGAAATTGAAATATTGTGTAAAGAAGCAAACGAGGAAGTTGAAATAAAAATTGTTTTTAGGTCATTACCGTGTACAACAACTGGAATATTAGGACATGATTTTCTAAACAAACATAAAGCGATTTTAAACTTTAAAACTAATACCCTTTCATTGTTTACAAATAACAACAAGCAACTAACCCTGAAGTATAATAACAACAACTCGAAGTACAATCTGACAGCACGATCAGAGTCCGTACACTACATACAAACTTCTTTATCCGAAGATTGCATAATATGTGCAAAAGAAATAAGTGAGGGAATATTTATAGCCAGCACTATTGTGACACCAATTGATGGAAAAATACCTATACAACTTAAACACAAACGACAGGGAAATACAGCTAGAAGTAATAACACCAGAAATACATAAACTTAGTCATTACAATTATTGTTACTTTAAGGACAATACCAAAAATGCAGAGAGAATAAAACAACTTTTTTCAGAATTAAATCTAAATAATTTAAATAAGGAGGAAAAATTAGAAATCGAGAAGATATGCGCCAAATACGCAGATGTTTTTCAACTACCAGATGATACATTAACTGTAACAAACTTGTATAAACAAACCATTCAGCTAAAACCACATGCAGACCCAGTTTTTGTAAAAAATTACAGATTACCATATTCACAAAAGGAAGAAACAGAGAGACAAATAAGTAAAATGTTAGAAGACGGAATAATAGAACCCGCACAAAGTGAATGGTCTAGCCCAATTTTACTAGTACCAAAAAAGTCAGATCAATCGGAAAACAAAAAATGGCGACTTGTTATCGACTATAGAAAACTGAATGATCGAATAAAGGATGACAAGTTTCCTCTAGCAAACATAACAGAAATACTAGACTCATTATCTGGTTCAAAATATTTCAGTCATTTAGATTTGTTTTCAGGATATTACCAGCAAGAGTTAGAAGAACAGTCGAGAAAATATACAGCATTTTCTTCAGGACAATATCAAATGACTCGATTACCAATGGGGCTTAAAACGAGTCCAAGTTCATTTAGTAGAATGATAACTCTGGCTATGTCCGGATTAACATATGATAAATGCTTTGTTTACTTAGATGACATTGTAGTATTTGGAAGAAATTTGGAAGCACATAACAAAAACTTACTGAATGTTTTCGAAAGACTGAGAAAAGTAAACTTAAAACTAAATCCGTTAAAATGTGAGTTTAAAAAAAAGGAAGTATTGTATTTAGGGCATGTAGTATCGGCTGAAGGAATATTGCCCGATCCGGAAAAAATAAAGGCAGTAAAAGAATATCCTGTACCAAAAAATGAAAAAGAAGCAAAAAGCTTTGTAGCCTTAGCCAATTACTACAGAAAATTCATTCCTAACTTCGCGGAAAAGGCACATTATTTAAATAAATTAAGTAAAAAGAACGTCAAATTTTATTGGAATCAAGATTGTCAACACTCATTTGAAACATTAAAAGAAGCACTAAGTACTCCTCCAGTATTGCAGTATCCAGACTTCAACCCAAATAATGAGTTTGTTTTGCATACAGATGCATCAGGTTACGCGATAGGTGCCGTGCTGTCTAACAGCAATGGTCGGCCCATAGCATATGCGAGTAGGAATTTAAATAAGGCAGAACACAACTACGCAACCATAGAAAAAGAATTACTAGCAATTGTCTGGGCAACAAAGTATTTTAGACCATGTTTATATGGATGACATTTTATTATTAAGACAAACCATAAACCATTAATTTACTTATTTAATATGAAAGATCCATCAAGTCCATTGTTGAAATTTAAGTTAGCTCTAGAAGAATATGACTTTACCGCAGATTATGTAAAAGGATCAGAAAATACAGTAGCAGATGTGTTATCACGAATAAAGGCAACTTCCAAGGAATTAAAAGAAATGAGCGAATGCTTATTTGTCACGACTAGGTCAATGGAAAAACGAGAAATGTTGAGACAAAATGCTAACAAGACAACGGGTAAGGTACAAGATAATTCAATTAAAACTCGGACTGATCAGCCGAAAATTGTAGAGTTAAATACCAAACCGAAGAATTGCGTTGAACTAAAATATATTACAGAAAAAGAATATTAAAGAGTAATGAGAAATGACAAAATAATAAAAGAAGAATCGACAACATTAACATACGTAAAAGAAGAAAATAATCTATATATAAAACCATTTTCTCCATCGCAAATGACGCGAGCCGCCTTTGTGCGAGAACTTGGTATAAAATGTAAAGAATGGGAAATAAATGAAATAATAATTATTAAAAATATGAATAATAATATATTTGTAGAAAAGCTAGCAAACGAAATAAAAAATAAAAAGGATTGGACCGGTCTACGATTATGTATATTGAATGATGTAATAAGAATTACAAGTAGAGATGATAAAAAAGTAATACTGAATGACTTTCACTTATTGCCTACAAGTGGCCACGCCGGCATAAGAAAGATATATAACAATATAAAAAGACATTATTGTTGGATAGGATTTGATATTCAATAAAGGAAGTAGTCCTACCACCAACCCCGCGTATTTATTTGAACCTGGCTCCCACACTACATTAGGCCGACTCGTCGTCCTGCCAAAGGGCAACGGTAAGCCCCTTAGCGACACGAAGGCGTACTCATAGCAATCACACTACCTCCCATTTTGGGTAAACTATTGGAACGCGTAATAGTCTCCTGTGCTCCCTGCTTGTATCGTAATATATCGGAAGCTCAATATGGGTTCACTCGGGGTCGTTCGATAGTGTCGGCGCTGTGCCGAATTAACGAAATTGCAGATACCAGTCCAGCTCCGTACGTACAGCTTATCCTTCTGGACATCTCTGGTGCATTTGACAGGGCGTGGTGCCAATGATCCTCCTCAAGGTGAAGCAAGGTGGAGCCCCGCCGGACCTTTACCGTATCTTGGTCAGCTACTTAAGCAACCGTTAAGTCATTTTCTATGTGGGCAGTCAGACCTGCTCCAAGACAAGCACCATGGCATGTCCACAAGGGTCAGTTTTGGGCCCAACTTTATGGAACCTCCTCCTGAACGATCTCCTGCTGCAGCCGCGACCCAAAGGAGTGCATTTGATTGCGTATGCCGACGACGTGACGGTGGTGATCGAGACGTCTTCGCGTGCGGAAATCGAACGGAAAGACAGCATCGTGCTCGGGGAAATATCGGGTTGGGGATCCCGCAACCGTTTGGGATTCTCTTCAGCGAAGTCCTTGACCATGACGTACAAGGGGGGATTCAAGCGAGCGCAAACGATCAGATTCGAAGGCGCGTCGATCAGGAGTGTGTCGCAAGCTACGTTACTCGGTAACACTCTGGACGAGGCTTGGTCCTACTTGCCGCATGCGAATGTTATAGGGGAAAAGGCCTCCGCTTGTTTCGGCAAGATGTCGCGGATTTCCGCAACCAGATGGGGTGTGAAATACCGGGCCCTCCGTGTTTTGTACTCGGGGACATACGTAGCTACGCTTACGTATGCTGCCGCAGTATGGTGCCGATGCTCGTTCAACTTTGTTGTCAGAATGGCGTTGATACGAACGCAGAGACCGGCGCTAGTTTTACTAACGAAGGCTTACCGATCGTGCAGCTCCGCAGCGTTACCTGTGCTTGCGGGAGTTTTACCAGCCGATTTGAAGGTCTGTCGTGCAGGACGGATTGCTCAGGAGCGACACCAACTGGCCCCCAGGGAGTACCGGAAACTCTAGACGACGGTCAGGGCAGACATCGTAGCTCAGTGGCAGGAACGATGGTAGGGCAGTATGGACGGCCGCGAGCTGTATGGATTCTTCCCAGACGTGGGCGTGAGGCTCAGTTCAGAATGGGTAGAACCGGACTTCATGGTCTCCCAAGTACTTACCGGGCACGGATGTTTCAGACAGCGCCTACACAGACTAGGGCTGTGCGAGTCTGCAGAGTGCCCATGCGGCGAGGACAACGAGAGCCGGGATCACGACCTCTGGGAATGTAGGCTATACGCGGAAGAGAGATCGGAGATGCTGGATGCACTAAAGAGGACAACGGTTGGCCCAGTATTCCACAGGGAGCTAGTTTCTTGCGAGCAGAACTTCAAGTTGCGAAAGTTTGCGCCCTCATGGCACACCAAGAGAAAAATATTTGAAGATTGAGGTCAGCAGTGTACTAAGTGGAACAGTTCGACGCTGAGTGATGTGTTGTGTTGTCGAGCCCCATTTGGGGAGGACGAAGAAATAGTATTGTATGGCCTGCCCAGAAAGGGAGAAAGGCCGGGACGCATTCGAGAACTTGTAGGGCATCAAGAAACTGCATGCGTGAAAGAGCCGAAGGCAAGTAGCGCATGACAGTGCCCAAGATTCGGTCTGTAAGCCGCGAAGGCAGGAAAGACCATGTGGCGGTGGAGGAGAAACCGCATGCGGTCCTGGTCGACTTGGCTTCGTGACCTTACGAGGTGAAGCGGTATTTGCCGGTGCGGGCTTGGCAACCCTCGTTATGCGTGCGACGGCATTCTGCTGCGTCGGCAGCGAGGTATCAGCTTGACACAAAACCGATAACTCACGTTTTAGGTCAGCCCAGATGCCTTTCGAAGCCTCCAACTTGCCTTGGATTTCGGTGACATAGGCCTGCAGCCGCACGATGACCTTCAGTGACATCGACGTTGTCGAATGACACCGGCGGCAGCTTGTTGTGGTCCCGGGCCACGTAGTTCAGGATGTTATCAGGTTCGGTCTCCTTGAACACCCGGAAGATGTCCTGGAGATCCTTTCTCCTGCTCGCACCTCCCCGCGCCACGAGGCGCACGATAGTGATGGCGGTTTCGTGCAGTACGGTCTTGGCGGCGGCGACCTTAGCCTCCTTGGAGCTGGTCGAGCAGATCTGCCCCAGGGAGAGCTCGTCCATCACGTCCAGCTTCTGTTGCACGAAGGCGAGGAACATTTTCACCAAGGAAACTCTTTCTTAATCTGTGTGTAGATAGCTCATATCTTTGCCCCTATACTGTTGACAGATGTCAAATGTTACCTAAAAATGGCTCTACATCAATGTTAACGTTTGCGAGAAAAATGGTAGCAAAGGTCAGCTGCTACTAAGTATATTTTATATTTTTTTTTCTGCAATACTTCCGCGCACAACAAATTTGGTCCGTTCTCTGTACATCTAACTTTTTACCCGACTTTCCGACTTGACAGTCCGGAACATAGTGCGTAGTCGATCGTTAGACCAAGGCTTCAAGAGACAGATAACGGGATGTGCGTGAGGTCATTAGAAATTTTATCTACACACGTATTATAAACCCTCTTTACTGCGTCCAAAAACCGCACGTTACGATCAGCGTAATGTTAAACTACTTTGTAAAAACTCATTTTTTATCTTAATATTGAACATTATGACCATAATGTGTGAATTTTCTACATATTATGACATTCAAATTTTGAACGCCTACGCCCGTCTGCTTGCTGCCCCCCTACTTTGTCTGTGAAGTTGGTACTAAAGAACAAGCTAAACAACTCAATGCCACAATGCCGGTCAAACATGCGGTTCCTGAACACATCAAAGAGAGCTTATGATATGTGTGTAGATAAACTAGTGTATGTAACTGTACATAATTAGGCATTAAAACTCTCGAGTGATATTATTATGAAACTCGCCTTCGGCTCGTTTCATAAACCCACTCTCGAGTTTTCATGTCCTCCATTATGTATCAGTCACAAAAAATACTATAATGAATGTGATGTTTATCGATTCGTTGTAATAGTCCAAATGATAAGCTATGTGATGGTACGTAGTACATTTTATATGGCGCCATCGAAAGCACAAATAAAATTCACGTGTGACGTCACTTCCCGGCTCATCTGCTCTCTGTACAATAAAGAACGTTTGTGTCATAGTGTCAAACCACCAAAATATGTTTTTTAGCGCTATCAGAGTCACTATGAGTCTGATTTCGGATAGATGACACAAAAATGATGAAAAATGTCATACAATATAACAACCTAATATGTCGCGTTTGCAACAAAAATTGGAGTAATGCTCAGTTGCTACTATGTATCTTTTTTTTCTTCAATACTTCCGCGCACAACAAAATCTATGGTTTAATAGCTAGAGGACACAAAAAAATAGTCATATAATATGATACAGTGATATGTCGCGTTGGGCGGAAACCGGAAACTAAGGACTACCTCTAGAAATTGTACAACCTAATCTCTTTCATGTCTTCTGACTCTGTCTCGTGTCTTGTCCATGTCGTGTCTCTGTCTTGTCTGTCCAATGGGTATCCCCCCAGGTATCACAGGACCATATTCTCCAGGTCTTTAGTAGGCGTGGATATAATAGGCCTAATACGTAGAGGTTGTTATGGTTACTTGCCGATATTCTAACGTAATTAGCGGCCTCTCTTCCCAGCTTCCAGATATCCCCGCCGACTAATGTTAACTTACTCACAAGAAAGTTGTGGGAACGGATAAGTCGATCTATAAATATTGTTTATTTCAGTTCACAATTATCCTTTACCTGTAGTTATGCTGAGTCATTCAAGCGAAAAGATAATATGAAACTTGCGTGAAGGCGTATACAATATAAAGCTCGTTAAAACTTGTTATTCCAAGTCCAGCTCATTGGATTATTTCGAACTAACTGATAGCACGAGATTGGAAAGCAATTCTCATAAACTACCCTAGCATAAGAATAACCCAGATAGTTATGAGCGTTAATATCTACCACTTTCCCTGATTTATATGGAAACACATAACATAGCGTCACGCCTTTTCCCATACGGGGTGGCATAGGCACAATTGTGCCCACTTTGAGCCAGTTATTCAGTACCTCATTTTGCGTGACAGGGAGTAATGAAGGTATCCTCACGATGTTTTCCATCACCGTTAGAACGTCCGTACTTAAGATAAATTGATTATCTCATTGGTGCATGGTCAGGAATCGAACCTGTTTCGCCTGTGTGAGAAGCAAGCGTGAAACCCATTAGACCACGGAGCTCTTTACATACACTTACATAGAAGAAAGTATAAATTAGACTTCCAGAAATACTGAGGAGTAAAATAACCTGTCTGGCTGCCCAGTTCTGCCGACGATGTACCTAAATTGAAATTGAAATCCACGGAACCAGGGTTTTTACATTCCTCGGAGTCTTTAGCCCAGATGCACAACCTCCGTCTCAAAGTTTAACGGACAAGTCATGCTGTCTCTGTCTCTCGCTCGGAAACTGACAAGAACGGACAATTGAGCGGCACTTAATTTGAGCAGTAGTCTGCACTCAGCCATTTGTCAGATAATCATGACCGCTATTGCCACCCATTAACAAACGACCTTTATAGAAACTCTTATAAGAAGTAGGTACTTATAACCAATCAAAGGATTATGCTGAAATTCCAAAATACCCGATGAAAGTTCGGAGAATTTCGATTTCGAATCACCAGCTGCTACGCGGGTTAATTTTTCCAAGAACCAATTGTAAAGCCGGCGGGCAAATTAAAGAAGGCCTTTTTGTTTATTTTTTGATAACCGTTCTGAATCACTGAACTCGCAATTATCCCGAAGAATTCCACTCTGTCGTTGTTGAAGTAGGAATTTTAATTATCTGGACCAAATAAGCAGTGATTTTATTTGAACAAGGTCGACTTCAAAGCGGAGGCTTATTGGCCGAAACTGCTGTTAAAAATGCCACAGCTGTTGTTTGTATAATGTTAAGGAAAACAACAGCTCCATCCGTAACCAAGTGTCTTAGTAACCAAGTGTCTTCTTTGGTTCAGTTTGAAGTCTAGCTTACAGTGTTCTCAATCCTATGCTGTTGCAACTTTTTAGTGCGATGGGTGTTGTCAAGAGCTCTTTGGTCTAGTGGGTTTCACGCTTGCTTTTCAGGCAAGAGATGCGGGTTTGAATTCCGGTGCAGATCATGTACCAATGAAATTGAGCATTTTATCTCTCTTTCACTTCTCTGCTGACTGGAAAAGAAAAAAATAACGACATAACAATTAAGGGATATTTTGTGTTGTTGTCCCAAAATACCCAAAATTAAATATTCAGTACTCTAGGTGACGTCTGTCAAAAAAGTTCCATATTAAGTTCACTACGTCTCAGCAGGTTAGTAGAATATACGGGTGTTCTAACGGTGATGGAAAACTTCGTGAAGAAACCTTCAACCTCCGTAGCTACGGCGATGGGCTAGCCTCTGTCTGAATAACTGGTTAAAAGTGGGCACAATTGTACCTCTGCCATCCAGTACAGGAAATGGCGTGACGCTATCTTATGTTATGTAAGGATCTAGTGTCCATTAAATTAAAAACCGCAGTTGCAATGGGGAAGAACACTATCAATTTAGTTCCACGTAGAGGGCGCTTTGTGTCTGAGAACAACACAGAGTTTCGTTCATCCGAGGTTACAAATGAAGTAAGTAAAGCGAGTTTACGCAAAGAGTTTCGTTGTGAGGTTGCAAATAATCACAGAGCAAGTAAGTAAATCAAGTTTAAGCAAAGAGATTCGTTAGACAGAGAAATGTACTGTCAGCATGGAACTTAGCTGTTGATAATTGACAAGTCTCATACACACAGTGCCATACATTTACGAATTTTTTGCTGCGCTCATTTGATGGATATCGATAACGTACATAAACTTTTGTCATGACACTTTTGTATTCACATATAGACATTTTGCGCACAGGTTCGTTGATTTTTTTGCTCTCGCCTTTTAATTGACATCGTTTATCTTTTACATCCTGAATCTATGCGCAGTGCCGCCTACCAAAAAGTAGAAACTAGAAACAACCAGATCGTTGAGTTTTTTGTTTATTTTTTTTAAATTATTTTTTTAAATTTTTAAATGTTTATTAAATCTGTAAATATAACCGAAATTAAATCAAAAATACGCAAAGTGCATCGTCAATTAAAATAACCTAAATATTTAAGATAATCAAATTTAAAACTACACACACGCAAAAACTGAACTCAATAAAAAACAAAATATTTAGTACCAATATATAGTACAAATAAATCGCCTCAAGACTTGCCCGACCTATCACCGTCGCAGTACTCCTGGACATGGAGAAGGCGTTCGACAGAGTATGGCACGAGGGGTTGCTGTACAAGCTGTCGACGTCCTCAGCTCCACGACGAATCACCCGCGTCGTGGCCTCGTTCCTACGGAGTCGCCGCTACAGAGTAGTGGTGGAAGACGCCGTGTCAGAAGCCCGCCCCATCGAAGCCGGCGTCCCACAAGGTTCCTGTCTTTCACCCGCCTGCTACTCCCGATACACGGATGACATCCCAGTTGGCCCTGGTGTACAGCTGGCCTTCTTCGCTGACGACGCAGCATACTATGCGTCGTCCTACAAAGCACCCCACGCCGCCGTCAAAATGCAACGCTCGCTGGACACCCTGCCTAAATGGCTGGCCAAATGGAGGCTCTCCGTCAACGTCGGGAAGACGCAGGCGATGATCACCGGCCAGAGCAACCTGACACCACTCCACCACCACTCCAACTCCAAGGGAAGGACATTGGGTGGCTGCACCAAGTGAAATATCTGGGGGTCACCATAGACTGCCGGCTCACGATGAAGACTCACGTCGACAACGTCGTAAACCAGGTCCGGGCTGCACGGGAAAAACTTCGTCCACTCCTGGACTCCGGCCTCCCCCTGCGGTCGAAGCTCGGGATCTATAAAACGTACATCAGGTCCCGCCTCACGTATGCCTCGCCGGCATGGCACGCCCTCTGCTCGGAGTCCAACAAGAAGAGACTCCGGGCCCAAGAAAACCTCTGCTTGCGTACCATCGTCGGCGCACCTCGCTACATGAGAAACGCAACGATCACAAGGGACCTAGGATTGGAGACACTGGACAAGTTCGTCCAGAGGCTGGCAACGAACATGTTCGCACGAGCGGACGGCTCTCAACACCCGCTCGTGCGAGACCTGGCGCCATACCACGCGCGCCCGCCTGACCGTCGCCGCGTACCCGAGACCTGGTTGCCGAGCCGGCAGCACCCCTGGATTGAGGCCACACAACCCGACGAACACCTCAGCCACCCAATGACCTGGCCGTAGTCACGGCCAGCGGAAGACTCCGCGGAAGGGGGCCATTGCCCCGGGACCGCAACCCCGCACCCTGGAAGGGGTGTGAGAAGATCACCAAGCCCGACCTATCACACTGGCAGCATTACCGCGCTGCACGGCGATTGAGATCCTATGGATCAGGCTCCGGAGCGATTGTCATCACCTCGGTCCCTCAAGCGTCGCCCAATTTCCTTGACAAACGTTCTGCCCTGTTGTTGATTGTTGAGTAGCTTTTACTGTTTTTTTTGTAAACTTCGGAATTCCCGGTATCGGAATTTATTCCGATCCCGGGTTACAAGTTTTAAAATTCCCTTCCCATGGCATATTCTCAGTCGCGTGGCACAAAGACTCCACATTCGACTGACGAGACAAGAGATTAGGGTTATTAGTCACTAAACTTAGAGACTAAATGTAGAATTGAGGACATAATGTGCATACACAACTTATATATGTACGTAATAACTTACCTAGCTAATTGATATCGATCACAGAAGCAATTTGCATGGATTGTACAAACTATGTAAATTGGTAAGGCACTGCGGTTGATTTGCTTGTATGTTAAAATGTGCATAACTAACTCTGGTATCGTTGCATATTTTGTGTGGGAAATTATATTAACCTAGCTTTACTTTGTCAAATATTTAAGCAAATATAATATTAAATATTTGGTGGTGGCTATTATAAAAAAAATACCTATAGGAATCTGACGTCTGCCATGCCGCCATTAAAATCAGATATTTTTTTCTGTATATATACAGAAATATTTTGGAGTTTAGTGCGCGCTAACCGTTGATCATAGAAGTAAGTACCTAATATTGGTCTTATTATAATTTCAGAAGTTTCTCGGGTGCCTAGTACCACTTATTATGACACAAGCTACAACAAAACTATCTGAAATGCGGTCAAATAACACAAGAAAAACCCGCCCACTCCGGCACAGTCACCGGTAAATCTTTCATTCAAAGACACAGCATTTAATTAAGCACCAGCTCCATGCTGCGACGGCGGCCGATATGTCAATAAATCCATACTCACAATACAGACGTGGAAACCCCGATTCAGAGCAAACTAAATTGTGGAATATCCAGAATCTAATGTCAATTAAGTGTGGGAAAAAATGAGAAATATAGACGATATCGATTTCGTCTAGTTAACGTTAACGTTGACAGCTCCAATTCGTCTATTTGTCCAGCAGCAGTCGTTGTTTCTGTTTCAAAATGACCACCTGCCCGATGGTCCGACCGACCGGAAATGAAATGAAATATATTTGCAAGAAAACAGTAGATTATAGTATCTTAATATCAACATATGTGCACTTGTGCAGTGTTTTGTGCTTATGTATGTCGTCGCCCAACTGTCAAATTCGGCACATCGTAATGTGCCTCGGCATATCATGATATGGCGGCATTTTATTATCCTCCTTGTGTAATCCGCCTTATTGTTTCAAGCCCAACGTTCGACGATCTGCCGGCCTATAACTCGGCATATCGAAAAGTAGGGTGACAATAGATTTGGCTCGGTAGATTGGGTTAGGTTAGAACGTGTATGTGCAACCAGCGGAGCGAGCTTGAAATTGGAAAGAGTAGGTTATTGTGGCTTAATTTAAGTTGTGCTTTAAGTTAGGTTCAATCATAGAAGAAGCAAAACCGGAGGGTAGCGAAGCGGAGCGGAGCGAAGCGTATGCAATTAAAAACAAAATTGAATAATAAGGATTATAAAAATGTCTCTAATAGTAGTTTATGTGACTGATACATAATGGAGGGCATTAAAACTCGAGAGTCGGCGAGTTTCATAATAATATCACTCGAGAGTTTTAATGCCTAATTATGTACAGTTACATACACTAGTTTATCTACACACATATCATAAGCTCTCTTTGATGTGTTCAGGAACCGTGTTGTGGCATTATGTTGTTTAGCTTGTTCTGTAGTACCAACTTCACAGACAAAATAGGGGCGGCACGCAGGCGGTCGTCGGCGTTTGAAATTTGAATTTTTAGAAAATTTAGACATTATGGTCTTTATGCTCAATATTCAGATAAGAAATGAGTTTTTACAAAGTAGTTTAACATTATTCTGATCGTAACGTGTGGTATTTGGACACAGTAAAAGGGTTTATGATACGTGTGTAGATAAAATATCATATTCCTCCGACTCCCGTGTGATGGCCATCCTACTTTTCTTGATTTGGTTTATAACAAAAAATATATTTATGGATTCGTGTAACAACAAAAAAATCATTGTAAAAATGAAATAGATATGTTCATTCGTGAAATTTGAACTATTTTACGATGTGACGTTTTATCTTTGTGGTCAAGCGTTAAACTTGGAATATCGACAGTTGTTTGGTTCTCATCGATCTGCCCCATTTTAGTTTGGGCACATCAATGTGCCCAATATACGAGGGCGTATGTAAGTATTTATATGAAATATATTCTTCCTATAAATGTCCTTAATTTGAAATAGTAAAAATGTTTCCCTCTTGCTTGTCTTTGCCGCCCTTTATCTCTGGTTCAACAGAATTCACGATGAGAAGCAACAAAAATAGGAACATCTATAATGTAGGCACATGGTAGGTGCAAAATATGAAGTTAAAAAAAGATTTACAACTTTCATCAATTTTAAAATTGCAAATTGATCTTATGCTTTTTTAGGGTTCCGTACCCCAAGGGTAAAACGGGACCCTATTACTAAGACTCCGCTGTCCGTCCGTCCGTCCGTCTGCCACCAGGCTGTATCTCATGAACCGTGATAGTTACACAATTGACATTTTCACAGATGATGTATTTCTGCTGCCGCCATAACAACAAATACTAAAAACAGAAAAAAAAAAATATCTATCTGTAAACCACTTACAAACTTATGAATGCACCTGTTTACGTGCATGGAATGTGAAAGTAGCCGCACCAATAACTTTCTACGGTGGTACGGAACCCAGCTTGCGCGACTCGCACTTGACTGGTTTTTTAAGATTGAAAGCCCTCTCAATCTGCACCGAATTTCCCCACAGATTCAGACCTTAGCTGAGTAGTAGGAGTCATATCCGTGGTAGCCGTTAGAGCGGCTTCAATAGAAATAGTTTGCCTCAGTTTGTATAAAGCGTAGACTTATTGGTGATATAGAGAAGAGGCCAATGCCCAGAAGAGGCCTATACCCAGCAGAGGATTGATGTGGGCTGAAGATTTTGGATGATGAATTTGCCAGAGGCAATTATAAGGAGAGATACATCTTCGGGAGTAAAGTAAAAGTCTTGAGATGCGCGCAAATACGAGACTATACTAGACTACTTTATTATAGGGAATCCTAGCTTATATACTAGGTTGGTACATGTTATTAATGACGTGCATAAGACATAGTGCGTTATGAATATAAATATACCTTATCTGTGACGGTCGTCAACTTATCTTAACATTACGTGGAAATAGATATTTCCGCATATCTGTGGTGGGCGTATGTGCCGGCACAATGAAAAAAGCGCTAACGGGAACTCTTCGGCGTGGGCAGACGACCGGCCTGATTGAATACAAATGGGTTTAGGCATAGTTCCTTTACAAGGCATATAATACTTTAAATGTGTGAGCTAAAATCAGCCAAAGCAGTCAAAATCACGCTTTTTTAAGCATACTGTTAGTCGTTTTACACCTGCAGCCTATGGGTCGACTTAACACAGCGGGCATATGGTGACATGCGAGTCCAGTATAATAACCCATACAGGTTTCTGCTGCGACTGCCGCGGTTTTGCAGTGCATCTGGAATGTTTGCGGAGGCGCTTATGGATGACTTTTCTGCTATAATGAGAAAACGGAGCGCCTCCATGATGGCGCGCCTCCGCGGCAGCACCAACAGGATCCTGAGTGTCTTCATAGACCGGTGGGACTCCCCAATGTTAAAACATTGGGTGCAGCTCCACACCAGGATATAGATATTTAATTAATGTATTTGCTTATTTATTTTTGTTGTTGTCAAACCACTAACACTAGACTTTAAGATATTGTTACTAACACTATGGACTTATGTCTGAAATAAATGAATATTATTATTATTAAAACCCGTACAGTCTCCACTTGGGACTATCCTTCATGAGACCGGCCGCCTAAGGGCAGGCGCGCAGTGACCGTGACTGTTTCGACATCCTATCAAGTCAACGTGACAGTTGGGTCACTTTTTGGTCACCGGACATGACCCGGTGACAATATTGTCACTTTTCGCGCCATTGGCCGCTCTAGTAATAGGGTCGTACCTATGTGTTGTGTCGAGTGAGGGAAAAAGCTATAAGCTTTATGTAGCTATGTCCCTTACAAGTTGTGTTTTCGTGCGCGGACCCCGTGACGTGACAGTGACAGAGACTTTTATGTCACGGTGACACAAGTCAATTGTGCGCGGCTGCTTCTCTCAAATCCACAACGAAATCGACGCAGTTCATGTCAAATTGACAAAGGCCAATGCAATATATTGGCATGGTTCAACTTTTTCTTTTCACCAGAAATGAAACCTTGTTAGAGGACAATAACAGGAATCCAAAGCAAAAAGAATCAGGTCTCTAAACCGTATCGGAACAAAGATACTTGATGAAACATTGCTAATACTTAATTGGCAGGCGTTGCCAATTCTTCAATAGTAGAGGTTTACATTGATTCGTTGTGCCTCTGCCACCCCCTATGGAAAATGCTTGACGCTTTGTTATGTTTTATTGTCTATTGACAAAAGAGATCGAATTTCTTCATTGTTCCCAGTTGTTTGTTTGTTTGTAGTTTCAGGCGGAACTAGTGAGATTTTTATTTCCAGTGGTTCCGTTAACGTCCGTCCGTTTCCGTTCCGTTGATATAGATTTGTCATAAAGTTCTCTAATATATGGCCTAGGTTTCATTTGTGGCCACAAGAACAAAAAAACTATGCCAGCGATGTATGGCAAAAGTTGCATTGCCCTTTAGCCTGTTTCAAGAAGTCCTGAAAAGCCCTTTTGAATAGATATATCACAAATTTTGAATGTAAAATGATTGATGCATCTGTCACGTAGAACCTAACGGGACTTCTTAAATATAAATATTTACATAGAGGCACATACATTGCTTCTGGACCCACACGAGGATACCGTGTGTCGTGGGAACCCGAAACAGCGACGTCACACACGTATAAACATCCAAGACCTAGGTTTTTTTTTCTTCATCATCCCCAGCCGGGGATCGAACCCGGGACCTCTCGCATAGTAGGAAGAACCACAACCGCAGCGCCGCAGAGGTCGTCTTGAAACCATTATCGTTTTACCACAAAAAATGCTAAAACAAACGTCAAATCTATTGTTTTTGTTTTTAAACAAATGTTGAACAGTAGTATTTTTTTTTTGTGGTAAGAGGCTTATTGTATCTTTTATGGGACGTATTGGAACTATAATTGCACCAACATGCTGGAGGCGACACAACTAAACTTACTAAACTAATAAAAAATTTATGTTTGAAAATGGAATCTATGGCTACCACACAAGATCTGTGTGGTAGCCATATATTTAAGGTTGTCACTTTAGTGCCTTAGTTAGTTGGTTTTGACAACTAAATAATCGCACTGAGTGTCGGCAAACTGCCACTGGCCATGCCTACGGGCGAGCTGTCGGAGCTCACAGCCTAGTTCAAAATACATTGGCGTCGCTGACATGGGATATGGTTCAGCTGAGTGAGGAAGGGAGAGGTGAAATGGAAAGACGGTCGAGAGGAGACCAATCGCGGATCCTTGGTAAGAACTATGTCGTGCTGTCTTAGCCTCAGAACCAAGTGTAATATTTGGTAAAACAGTCACCTTTCCACAACTTTTAGTCGATGTGACTTACTGAATAAGGTGGCGGGATTAGGCAGGCCCTCTGTAAATTAATTCAGAGTGTGTCAATGATTTACTGAGTCTGACTGTTATTTGGCAGAGTCGAATAATGACGTGGTCGGGCTCCGCTGCAGCGGTTTGGTCTGTGTTATTGCTTTAGGCATTTCGATTTGTTCCAGTGAAGCACAGTACTATCAGGGCTAGAGTTATAGCGAGAGTTTATTACCTATGAGGGTAGTGTAGCTACGTTCACAAAGGGCTGGATACGAGTAAGTGATTCATCTATAAATAAATAAATTAAAACATCCCCGACGCAATTTCAACCACGAACGACTTACATTTGGTTCACATGTTTCCTTGTTAACCTGATAATTTTCGAACCATTGAACCGATTTCAATAAAACATAGCTAAGAACCATCGCACTGAAGTCTACTACCAATAAAACCTGTCAACCCGTTGGAGTGCTAGGGTGTCACAGACAGACACGCACACAGCCAGACAGACGCTTCAAACTTATAACACCCTTCTTTTTCGTCGGGGCTTAAATGATTGCAAAGCGTTATCAATCATATATTCTTTTTATGAATGTAACCCATTAATGTCCCCACCGAGGGGCACAGGCCTTCACCCGGATACGAGTAAGATTAAGCCATACTCTTCTTCTTCATGGTCATCTCACGCACCCCTTCTGGGGCGTGGGGAGTCGGGGTCAGGTCGACGGACCTCTTCCCGAACGATCGCCTCTGTCCACTCCTGTGGACAGGTCATCGGATGGCCCTTGCGGGCGGTGGTCATCGTGTGGCGCTGGTATGCAGTGGGTGATCGCTGGCTAGGCAACAGGTCGCGTGGCAGGCGGCGGCGGTCGGGCGGGCGCTCGTGGTGCGGCGCCAGTTCGGCGATGTGCGGATGTTGTGACGCATCCGCACGCGCGAACATGCCCTTCGCAGCCTCTGGACAAACTGATCCACGGTCCCTCTGGATTGTCGCGTTCCTCACGTAGCGGGGGGCGCCGACGATGGTACGCAGAGAGAGGTTCTCTTGGGCTCGGAGTCTCCGTTTGTTCGTCTCCGAGCACAGGGCGTACCATGCCGGGGCCGCATAGGTGAGGCGGGATCTCACGTAGGTTTTCTAGATCCCGAGCTTCGCCCTCAGAGGGAGGCTGGAGTCAAAAAGTGGACGCAGCTTGGCGCGTGCCACCTTGACCTGGCTGTGCCATAGCCATACTCCATCACGGTGGCTAAGTGCGGGTTGGTGGAGAGGTTTTACGACCACTATCAGGTAGCGATAGTATCCGGGGCCTACAGCTTAAAGTGTCTATCAAAACGCTGAACGTCCGATAATGTACTTAAGTTGAATTAATTATCTCATTGGTACATGGTCAGGAATCGAGCCTGCATCTCCTGCGTGAGAAGCAAGCGTGAAAACCATTAGACCGGAGCTCTCCTCCAATCACAGTAATCATAATTAATTATCCCACATGAGGTGGCATAGGCACACTTGCGTCCATGTCAAGCCAGTAATACAGTAGTACATTTTGCGTGTCACTGGTCTACATCGCCGTAGCTCTGAATATATAAAGGTCACGTTGAATTTCGTCGCCTTGTGTAGGTACGTGTAAAGTTCAGTTAGTCTCTATATTTATTACAAGCCACAACATCATCTGCGTGTTCATGGGAAGAATCATTTACCGAGATAACGTTACCCTACTTCTGGTGCAGGCATATAAAAAATGTCCTATGTTAATGTTAATCTAGCTCAGAAACTTCTCTGTGCTAAATTTCATTCAAATATCCGTTCAGCCGTTTTAGCGTGATTGAGGCACAAACACACAAACATCAAAATAGCCAAACATTGCTACTTGTACATTTATTATAATATTGGTTGGATGATCTCTATTGATGACATATGAATATATGTACATACCTATACATATGATAAGTAACTAAAATTTTATTATATCGATGAATCCTCAGGAATTACCAAAACAAATAGATACAACATTGATTAATTTACTTTATGCATATGCGGACCAATGCATTTCCTTGTTGAGTATGGAACCCTAAAATATAACTGTCATCATTGCAATGGGCCATGCTAAAAAACTTACTACTATTTATTTTATTTTGTGTCATATTAGGCTATTTTAAGAAACTAATTTGAACATTTAGGGTGATGGATGTCTTATTTTTGACATGATAACGTTATATGCTTAAATCGATGAACGCTGGCTGCACGCACGAAAAAGTGTCATGTGCCATTGTCAAGATCCGCCTGAGCTGAGCGTGCAAGCGAGAGCGCGGAACAAGCGATAGAGAGGCCGTTTCTAGGCCTAGGAGTTTCTTATGACGTTATCACGTAAAATTATCGTCCGTAAATCGACATTACAGACAACCATTTTTTTTTAAATATTTAAATAACACCCCTTGCGACGTCACTTGCTCACAGTTTCGGAACGGTTGTACTTGAGGCTGGTTGTTTCCGATTTTAAAACGAAAAATCTATTATATCGATATTTGTTTACGTGCCGACTGACATCTGCGTTATCGATTCGATCGACGACAACAGGAAAACTGTTGATACTTGACAGTTTTACAGAACAGACAACTTAACGGTGAAGGGAATTTAAACAAACTACCCCGTAGAGGACAAATGAAGTAAATTTTATTTTTTACGGATATTTCAGTAATCCTGTAATATTTTTTGATGGGAATAACGGAATTTAGTTAGGAACACAATCATCTTGAAATGGTTGTCTCAGTTTGGATGATGATTGGACCTTTGTTTTTTTTTTCCATGGCCCATTACAATTACACTCACAATATGGCTGAGTTCCGTCCACAACACCCCTCAAGCACATTATGGGGTTATTATAACATAAAGCAGGGGATTTTGATGTCATAGTAGTAATATAAATGGTAATAAAATATGTGATTTTATTTCAAGGAAGTTTATCTAATCCCATACCAAGTCGTAATTTGCTGTCGTGGATCACCGTATTTCCAATCCCGCTCGGCCTAAAGACGGAAATACAAAAAAAAGTTTCTCCGTTCAAATCGCTTTCGTAGTAAAAGTAGCACAGAATGAGCCATTGCTGTTACATGCTGTAGAAGTTTGAACCAAAGTAATAAAAGTTGACGGTGAAGAAATATAAACACATTGGTTCAATTGAATTTCGTGTACTTTTCCGAAGAAACAAATCAATATATCGGTGGTCTGTTGACTTTACGGCTGCCAAGATGTTCTACAATGTGAGGTACAGTAGACAAGACATCAATCTACACATTTCAAACAGCTTGTAATGCACCGTCAACATCACTGGCTCCTTTCTACCCACTAGGCATATATCTGCTCCCTTTTATGACAACTTATTTTCTCTGCTGATAAAAGTACTGTAATGATTCAAAAAATATCAAATCAAAAGTTCTTTATCACCCTTTGTACAGGTTAGTTTTTTTTTAATATTCTTCGAGAGAAGAACTTGTTAAACGTAGAGATACGTTTAACAAATTAGCCTATTACCAATGCACTAGAAATTCTATAAGTCACTAGAATTTATGTAAACCAAAATCGCGGTTTTAAGATATCCATGTCAGGATTGACGGCCAAAGGGGAAAGAGGAAATCTCGGAAGGGGTGATGTCCCGCACACCTCCCGCATACCCGCAAAGGCCCTGTCATAGTGCTGAGCAAGTCCGCATCGACCCTGTTTATCGATTTAGATCTTGCTAAGGTTAAAGCTTGTACTTTACTTGTCTATTTAAAGTAGCATCGGCTGCCTGTTCGTCTGTATAAAAAGGTCAAATATAAATACTAAATAGATAAATAGAACTAGCTAAAAATTACTGGAAAATTGAGACATTGAACGGAAAAAATATTTTGAGAAACATGTTTAAAAACTAGAATACCAATATCCAGTATCAAATAATATAGGAATGGAAAAAGAGATTTTATGCTATAATTCAGAGGTAACCAGTAACGAACGAAGATTATTTAAGTGTTTCTTGCGATGATAGTATAGGTACATTTTTGATTGTGATAAATAAAATATTAGTGCAACTAAAAAGGTGATTATATGAAATCTTCATTTTAATGAAAACTGTGTTCTCTACACTTTGATTCCTTTATTCCTGCTCTTTCTTATTCACTAACACTTTGCTTTACTTAACATTACTATTCCACTCATTATATCCAGTATTTATACTTCAAATATTATTCACTGCACTAACTCTCTGCCTCGTCTCGATACAGTATGAGTTTCTCTTTTGTCGAAACTCTTCGGTCGCTCCACTGTTAACGAGCTAATCTTTAATTCCGGATGTCAAAAGCTTGTTTCAGTTTAGCGCGCTAACAGCGGTGGCGCCATGTACAACTGACAGTGCGCTCTGACATAATTCTGGTGATTCATCCGGAAGTCAATAAACCAACACTCATTGGAGCGCTGTCGGCTCCGACGCCATTTTTTTACAACTTTCAACGCGCGAAAACATAAAATTATGATATAACCTGTGGATCCGGATGTCAATATACTGAACACCGATTGGCGCGCTGAGATTATAGCTGATCAACTTATACTGTAACAACATAACATAGCGTCCCGCCTTTCCCCATACGGGGTGGCAGAGGCACAATTGTGCCCACTTTGAGCCAATTATTCAATACTCCATTTTGAGTGACAGGGGCCTAGCACATCGCCGCAGCTATGGACTAATGAAGGTTTCCTCACGATGTTTTCCATCAACGTTAGAACGTTCGTATAATGTACTTAAGATAAATTAGTCATCTCATTGGTACTTAGGAATGGAACCTGCCTCTCCTGTGTGAGAAGTAAGCGTGAAACCCATTAGACCACGGAGCACTTATACTGTAAATCTTAGTAAATATACTATGTTGATCGGTGTATCACCAGCTCTTATAGCAGGCGTACGCGTCTTCTTCGAGTGCCCGTATTGCAATTCAGTCTATAGTAGTACCTACACAAGTGCTGCGGTCATGGTGATGTCGATGCTCGGCTATATATATCAAGTACCGACATCGATATACCTCTACAGTCATGGATAACTACCTGCTACGAAGAAGTTCATCTACTGGAAGTCTTTCTCTTAAGAGAACACTTGATGATACTCACCCAGATGTCTGGCATCGGCCTAATCATTCTACGCGCAGGCAAAACAAATATAACCTCCTGGGAAACCGGCTCTTAAACCTAAGCAACCGCTTCAAGGGCAAAACTTAACTTCTGCTACACTACTACAACCGCCGTACGTCCCTCCAGTTTTCATCGAACGCCAGAGCGATTGGACCCACCAATCTGTGCTAACAAGAATAGAAACCCATATCAAACAGGTTCACATATAGTATAGAGGAAATTGTAAAGTTGCGATCTACTGCTACTCTGCCGAAAACCACCAACTACTTAAAGGTCTTCAAAAGGAACACGTGGCTTTCCATACCTTTACAAGGAAGGAGGAGAAAATGGCAAAGTTCATCATTCCTACCTTCAACTGCTTTTGATGTTGTGAGTGAGGAACTGGTCACTCTTGTTTTCCAGAATGCCATAATCACGTAACTGAAAAAACCTCTGGCGAGGAACCTATGTTTCCACCGTTACTGATACAACTGCCTGCAGGATCTGATGTCAATAAGTTTAGGCAAATCAGATATTTGTGCAACTGCTCCATACAGATCCATAAGTACAAATCCAACAACACAGCAGTTGGACATGACGTTGTATCAAGTGCAGAGAGTCGCATGCAACAAAGGTTTGCCCCAAGAAGGACCACACTACACCAGCAACTTGCTACAACTGCGGCGAGGAACACCCTGCTAACATCCGCCACTGCAAAGAGCGAGTCAAGTACCTCGAGCAAGTGGATTCGAAGAAGCACAGAAGACAGAAGACAGCTCAGCGCAAATCAGCTAGAATACTTCCTAGCAGCCGTACAGATGGACGTGCATGGAACGTTGTCACTGCTGTTAACAAACCAGCTACTCATGGAACGGCGGAACTCGCAAAAACGAGGCTATAACCACAACCATTTGCTTGGCTTACTGTAACTGTGGAATAACCTCAAGATCCTGTAATAACGGAAATGCTGGAAAAACTTTCCATTATCAAGTGTATCAAGAAAGAATTTATATTGTGTGAAACCATGTTAGATAAAGTCATGAATAAAGTAATGAATTGCATGTTATATACTGGAATGCTGACTGCATTCATAACAAACTTGGGGAACTGCTCGATCTCTCTTCGAATACACTTGGTGCAAACCTTATCGCGATCTCTGAAACTACATAGAATAAGCTGCAAAATGTCATCATCCCCTGGTGTGGCTACACTCACTGAAGGACCCGATTAGCACGCTGGCGAATACCTTTACAAGACTACAAGACTTTGATATAGTCTACAAAAACGGTAAACAAAACACCAATGCAGATGCTCTTTCCCGCATAATTATCAACGCGATGGACGACGAAAACCTCTCCGTGACGGTAAATGTTGATAAAAAGGATAAGAAAGATAAGGCGCTGAAGTCTTATATAGAAGAAGTCACGAAACAGATTGAGAATCTATCAGGTAACAGGAAAAGAAGGAAGTCTTTTTCAACGATCACGATATCAGACGAAGAGAAAACCGCATCGGTAAGTTCACCAATATCGATCTCTGACTCGTTACCCTCAAATAATGACAAGGAAAAACACTTTCCTGTACCATCACTCTCTTCAAGTTCTAGAGTCCTTAGGTAAGCCCTAGTCATGGTTGATATCTAAGTATAATATTTATCTTTATTTATCTGTCTTTGTATCGTTGTCTAGCACCCAAGATTCAGGGAATCCTAGTTTAGGGCTAGATCAATGTGTGTAAATGGTGTCCAAGGTAGGTATTATTATTATTTTTAAACGAGGCAATTGACACCAAACCGAATCAAATCTTAGTGTACATGTGGTTTGAAAATGCATTACAAGTTCAAAATTTATACCGTAAAAACAAAAAGTATTACAGATTTTCCTACCTATAGTTAACAACGACCTTGTAAAGCAATTATTAAAATACATTAAAAATAAAACCATATATTTCATCTGGTTTGCTTGTGGACAACATAGAAAACAGTTACATTCTTTGAATGCACAGAGAGAGTAGTGTTTATAGATAATGAGGAATAACAAAGAGCCGTCATTCTTAAACATCACATAACCAAAACCTGTCCAAAGGTATCAAAGAAATAACCGCGAGAATCCGCCGCAACTATTTCTGGCATAACATGCAAGACACAGTATCAACAGTGTTAAATGGTTGTGAAGCATGTAGAAAAAAGAAATATGAAAGACACCCAATTAAACCAATGTTTCAGCTGACACAGACGCAAGAGGCTCCATTCCAGGAAGTCTTTATAGACTTATTTTACATCGAAGGAAAATTTGACTATTGTGGACGCATTTAACAAACTTGGAAAAGCTTCGAGTTAACCAACAGGTATGCGCCTGCACCTGCGCCCAAATATCTCGCTTTTTGATAAAGTACTTTTCTTTTTACGGCACGCCTTAAAAGATCAGGTGTGATACCGGCTCCGAGTTCAACAATGGACTCATGCAAGAACTCATGAGCATATATACAATTCAATTACCCATAGGCACCCCTAACAACCTCAACTGAATGGGAATTGTAGAAAAATTCCATTCTACCCTGATAGAGACTTATAGATCAGCAAAATACGAGCAGATATGTACGGACGCAGCGTCCATACTGACTTATTCCGAAATGGCCATACCATACCATACCATACACACAGCCACTAACATAACGCCATGTGAAGTAGTGTTTGGTTACACAGACTCAGGCAAGATCTTTGATGTAGAATTTGAAAAACAATACTCCCAATAACTCTTAAAAGACCATGCCGAACGGACATGGTATTTATATAGTAATTTGGCACAAACGCTTTTAGAACAAAAGGCGAAAGTTAGAGCAAAGAAAGGAAGTGAAACCGAGGAAGTTTCCCTGAAGGAACTCTAATTTTCGCTAAGGTTGTAAACACGCGTAAAGGTAAAGACAATCCCCGCAACCAAAAAGCTATCGTAACAGGCAAGATTAAAAGAAACATTGTTCCGGTAAATAGTGGAGAAATACCTTCCCTGTTACAATCGTGAAACGCTCTCCACAGGTAGTTTTGGCTCATGTTGACCGCGACGAACCTCAGCCTGGCCTTTCATCATCAAAAGACCGACCAGAACCCTGACATCCTGCCTGTGAAACTTCTTTCACAAGCTTTCGTCAAGCTTGTATTCAGCAAGATAAGTGGACGATGATTAAGATTTTAGATATAATCGAATTAGAGCGAGATTTCGTTTTAATATTTTAAAATATAAATGTTATGATAGGATTAACAATTTGTAAGCATAAGGCTTATTGATGTCAATAAGCCTTATGCTTACAAATTGGTAGGATTGAAAGCACAAGTGGAGTATTTATGCAACATAACCTTTTTAAATTACAACAGTTGATACCCACTAAACGTTTTAAGCGTGGAATATTAGACCCTCCAGGTTCCATAGTAAAGCTACAGGTAATTTAGACCATAGCGACGCCAACAGATATGACACCATAATCTCTAACATAAAATCTCAACAGACTGCTACGGCAAACAAGCTCTCCCTGATTACCAAAGTCTTGGACAGTTTCATAAACAGCACTAATGCTTTTAATAGCAACAAAAAATGTTAGATAAAAGACTCAAAAGATTCCAAAGTATGATATGGCTACTAAAGAAAATGACGCTATTTACTCTACCTATGTTTTAATTATCCCTAAATATCCTTACCTATTGGCAAGAGGTTCAACATACTTACCAGTCGAGAAACAATGCAGACGCATAGCTGAAGAGCAGTTCCTATGCACCAATGAAAGCCGAGTCATCTATCCCAAGGAGACCTGCATAGTACAGCTCATGAGGTTTGACAGTAACTTAACTCAATGTCTTCAAGTCCCAGTACGCATCGAAGCTACCAAGATGCAACAAATTGGACCTAACAGTTGGATCCTGTATGCAAGAAACAAACCGATCCTGACAAGGAGATGTAAAACTGATGTTACGCGACAACCCATAGCTGGTACATACGTATTATCTATAGACGAACCATCTGACGTACACATTGATGAAATACAATTGTATCGTGCACGATCCTTCATAGACAGTATGAGCTACGCGAAAGTTCCAATCATCATGCTACCAGACCTGAAACGTCAGGACACCTTCAGCATACCTGCAGTCAACATAGAAGACGTCAACCTGGATGAGTTTAATTACCTATCCCGTGTAATGAAACAGAACAACGCCTTTAGTGTCAGTAAAAATCACAGTGTAGTGTAAGTGAATAGAATAAGCCTTACTACCATTGTTTTATATGTACTTTTGCTTTTGATTATTTCGTGTTTAATTGTAAATTACCTTAAGAAAGATTGTCTCCAGACACTTTGGCCGAATCACGCTGATCATCATCATAACCGTTCATCAGGTGATTCTGCACTTATGGAGAAGTTATATTCCCCTCTTGACCTGAAGTGCTGACTGTTAATGCTTCATCAGCACTTAGGTCGTAGGTTCAGAGAGTTTGCTAGGAAGGATGTTTAGTATATCTGTTGTCGAGGTAGGGATGCTGCAGCTGATGAATAAGACGAAGGTTTGTATTTGCAAAACTAGAATACTTTATTTCATATTAGATCACATATATGTACAAAATAGCTGACTCAGTCAAACTCGCGCAAAGAGATTGTGATGTATGGAGAGTGCGAGCGAGATGCGTGATAGGCTGTCTCACAGTATATATTAATCCGTGCAGCGCCGTCCGAGCTCCAGTATGAGTCGCTGTGTCGATGCTGCTACAGTGCTCCCCCTCAAGCGAAGCGTACAGGAGGTCGAATGACACGACCTGATCTTGTCCTCCGTTCTATGTATTCATCGGACGACTCTTCACTCATAGTATAGGCCGGTTTTAGGCGATCGATGGACACGTTGACTTGTCGTCCCGGCAGTTGAAGTAAAAAGAACTTGTCGTTTCTTTGTAGCACCGGGTAGGGTCCTTCGTAGGGTGCCTGCAGAGGTCTTCGTACAGCGTCAATACGCATAAAGACGTATTCGCATGTGTGCAAGTCCTTGTGCACGAAAATCGTTCGCTGATTGCTTTGTTTCCGTTGTACCGGGCGGAGGTCATTGATCTGTTGCGCCAGGTGATTGACGAAGTTGTGAGTCATTTGCAGTGGCTGCGTTGACGCCCCTCTTGCCGGTGATGCGATGAAGTCGCCTGGCAGGCGGAGTGCGCGCCCGTATGTAAGTTGAGCTGCGCTGGTTCCTGTGTCTGGTCGCGTCGCTGCTCGTAGCCCCAATAGAACAGTAGGCAGTTCGTCCGTCCATTTGTTGATGTTGTCTAAACGGGCCATAAGCGCGGCTTTGAGTGAGCGATGCCAGCGTTCGACTATCCCGTTACTTTGTGGATGGTATGCAGTAGTTCGTATTTTATCAATGCCGAGTAATTTCGCCAGTGCAGAGAAAAGTTGACTTTCAAATTGGCGGCCTTGGTCGCTGGTGAGGCTGGCCGGACATCCGAAACGGCTTATCCATCCCTCGAACACAGTCTTCGCTACAGTTTCGGCGGTTATTTCTTGCACGGGTAAGGCTTCAGGCCATCGAGTCTTGCGGTCGATTATAGTGACGAGATAGCGATACCCTTGAGCTGTCGTGCATAGCGGCCCAACAATGTCAACATGGATGTGCTCGAAGCGGTCACATGGAGGGTAGGTCGCTATGTTGCTCGATGTGTGTCTTTGAATCTTCGCTTGTTGACACGAAGTACATGTTTTGGCCCAGTTGCCGATGTCCGTGTTCATGGAAGGCCAGAAGTATTTTTCTTGCATGAGCTTGCGCGTGGTTCGAATGCCTGGGTGGCTTATGTCATGCACGGCGTTGAATGCGATGCGACGAAAGTCTTCAGGGAGGTAGGGTCGAACGTGTGATGTAGATATCTCGCAGTAAATCTTCTCGTTTGAGTTAGGTACGTTTATCTTTTTTAGTTGCAAATTCCTTTGTAGCAGTAGCGGTTTCATTTGTGTGTCCGTCTCTTGAGCGGCGGCGAGCTCCCTGTAGTCGATGGGGGCGGGGCATGAGATAGCTTCTATGCGAGACAGAGCATCTGCGACGACGTTGTCTTGCCCGCTGATGTGTCGTACATCTGTTGTGAACTCGCTGATGAAGAGTAGTTGACGCGTTCGTCGAGGCGTGTCGTTGTCAGACGGCGGCTTGTTGATCGCGTAGGTCAGTGGTTTGTGGTCGGTGAATACGATGAGATGTTGCCCTTCGAACATCTTCCTGAAGTGTTTCAGTGCCATGTAGATAGACAACAGCTCGCGATCGTATGTGCTGTATCGCTGCTGTGTAGGCGAAAACTTCTTAGAAAAATAGCCGAGTGGTTGCCAGGTGTTGTTTACTCGCTGTTGTAGTACCGCTCCTGCGCTCGAGTCGGATGCGTCACACATGAGGGCGAGGGGGGCGGAGGCAGACGGGTGCGCGAGCATAGCTGCGTTACGTATGCAGTCTTTGCTCGAGTTGAATGCTTTTTCCGCCTCGTCGTTCCATATGATTTTACTCTTGTCATTTTTCTTAGAGTTGTGAAGGTAAGCATTCAGTGGCGCTTGTATTTCCGCCGCCTTTGGAATGTTTTCTCGGTAAAAATTTAGCATGCCGAGAAATCTTCGCAATTCTTGGATTGTTGTTGGTTTCGGGAAAGTGACGATAGCCTTAGCTTTTTCTTCGAGTGGTTTAATGCCATCTTTGGATACTGAGTAACCAAGAAATTTAACTTCTTCTTGACCAAGTACGCATTTTGACGGGTTTATAGTGATGCCAAACTGATCCAATCGTTGCAAAACGGCGCGGAGTTGCCTCGCATGTTCCTCTTCAGTGGTAGAAGCGAGTATGACGTCATCCACAAATGGGAACGCATAGTCCAGACCTTGAAGTACTCGGTGGATGAACCGTTGAAAGGTTTGGCCCGCGTTCTTGAGTCCTGGGCACATTCTTGGAAATTCAAACAAGCCAAAAGGCGTGATAATGGCTGTTTTCTCAATATCGGCTTCTAATACTGGCAGTTGTTGGTACGCCCTGTTCAGGTCCAACGTTGAAAATATTTTCTTCCCGCTGAGTTGATAGGTAAAATCTTTCAGTCTTGGTATTGGGTACCGGTCTGGTCTTGTGACGGAGTTGAGTCTTCTGTAGTCTCCGCAAACTCGTAGGTCTCCATTCTTCTTTGGTACAACGTGAAGCGGCGTCGACCAAGGGCTTTTGCTAGGGCGGCATAGGCCCTGCTGCATCATGTCTTCAAATTCTTTTTTGACGGCGGGGTAGCGATGCGGGGGAATTGGTCGCGCCTTTGAATATATGGGTGGACCCGAGGTTTCGATGTGATGTTCCACGTCATGCTTGGGACACTCCTTCATTGATGATAATCGTGTGACGTCGGGAAATTCGGCCAAAATGTCGTGGTACTTCTGTGCGATGTCAATGGTACGTATTGTAGGCACCGATGAGCTGCATAACGGTGCTTTGATGGAGAGATTGGTGACTTTATCGATCAGTGATCGACCGGCGATATCGACGAGAAGTTGATGATGTTGTAAGAAATCAGCGCCGAGTATTGGTTTACTGACTGCCGCAATGACAAACTTCCATCGGTAGGGTCTTCTTAAGTTGAGGTCCAGGTCCAATGTTTTCTCTCCATATGTTGGTATGACGGTATTGTTGGCTGCATACAATGTTAGTTTCGTTGGCTCCGCACGTCTTCCCTTTTGTTTGGGAATGACGGAAATATTTGCTCCGGTGTCGATCAGAAACGATAGCTTTGACTGCTTGTCGTAGACGAATAGACGGTGTGAATTATTCCAAGCGCCGGTTGCCGTCTCAGCCAACGCTGTATTTAGTTTTCCGACGACGAAGTAAAGTTGTTTTGATCAAACTTGCATGGTCTTGTGCATCTCTGTGCATTTTTTCCATAGCGACGATGATAGTAGCAGATATCGTTAGCGGCGGCGGCGGCGGCGGGGCCCTGTTGCGAGTACCGAGGTGCGCCGCTGGAGTGGGGAAAGGTGCGCTCACTGCGCCCGCGCCAGTCGCGGCGGAACGGCGCTCTGCGGTGGTCGTCTCTTCGCTGTGCTTTCAATTCTGCAATTTCGTAGACCAGCATATCAATTTTTTCGTGGATGTTCATTTCTTCATGGTTTTCAGCCTTTATCTGCGCACCGGATGACGTGGATGGTTGTTGTTGGTGGTCGACGGCGGCGATTGAAGTGGAGTGTGCGGCTGAGCAAACTTTGGACTGTTCTAATATTCTATCGGCGACAAGTGCGAGTTCGTTCACATCCGTTTTCTTGGCAATTGTTTCACTAATCGTGAGTGCGGCTTGTGCTGACTGGGGCAGGTGGTTGGTCCACATGATACGCAACGTGGACTCGGGAATGCTGTTGCCGGCGAGAGACTGCATGCGCCGCAGCAGCTGGGAGGGTTTGCTGTCGCCTAGCTCCATTTCAGAAATCAATCTTTGAATTCGGCGCTCCTCTGAATCCTCGTATACTTCCAATAGGCGATTCTTAATTGCTGGATATTTGTTGTTTTCTGGTGGGTTTAACATAATGTCGCATATTTCATCGATGTCTTGGCGCTCCAGCTGTCCGACTACGAGGTCATACATGGCCTTGTCTCCTTTTTTGTGAGAAGAGACGATCGATTCAAACTGGGCGAACCAAAGGCGAAGTCTATCACGCCAGATGGGTGGTATTCTCATATTCACTGATATGCCGGAGAGTTCTTTGTGATCAGTTGAAGTTCCTTGGGTTTGTTCCTGATTCGCCATTCTGTGTGATTTGTGTTGCGTGTCTTAAATCAAAGTCGGGGTCACCACTGTCGAGGTAGGGATGCTGCAGCTGATGAATAAGACGAAGGTTTGTATTTGCAAAACTAGAATACTTTATTTCATATTAGATCACATATATGTACAAAATAGCTGACTCAGTCAAACTCGCGCAAAGAGATTGTGATGTATGGAGAGTGCGAGCGAGATGCGTGATAGGCTGTCTCACAGTATATATTAATCCGTGCAGCGCCGTCCGAGCTCCAGTATGAGTCGCTGTGTCGATGCTGCTACACTGTGACTGTGTGTGATAGACTAAAAGGAGTGTCGTCGACCGTCGCGTATACGGACCTGCAGCTCTCGCCGTTCCTCCGCAGTTCGCCCGCCGCTTCGTCGCAAGCGGACGTGCGCAACACGCGCCCGTGCGCGTCGCGATATAACCGTCGCGAGTGTTTGCACGGAGGGGATTACCTTCTAGGAACGGACGCCGGCTTCGCCTAAGGTCGTACCTGGTCGGTACCCCCTTCGGGCAGCCAACTTGTCCATAGCCCGCTGCTATGGACAAGTTCAAAAGCCCTTCTAAGGGCTACAGTGTAAGTGACAGTGATAGTGACCGCCAAGCCGATGTGACAGGCAGCCCGCCGCTGGGGATCACCCCGCGCCGTAGTCGCTTCACCACATCGGCATCCCTGGACCGCCTGCTCCCCGTCTCAACGTCGACGGAATATGGGTCCCCATTGGTGCGCCGTCCGGTTTCGCCGAGAGCGGAACTTGAGTTGGACGGATTATATTTAATCCGGGCCGCTCAAGCCAAACTGTTCTCGCCGGGACTGTTACGCGCCATGGAGGCCTACATCGCCGATAGCCGCGCGGCCCTGGAGGGTATGCCTGCGGCTAGCACCGGCGACGAAATCCTTGACGCGAGACTGCTGGAGCAGGCGCGCGAGCAGCCGCTTATCCTGCCGCCCCCGCCCCGTGGGACGAGGCGGGCGCGCAGTGTAAGCCCGTCGGATGAACTGCTGCGGGGTAGTGGGAAGCGGGCCTTGCTCGCGGACTCACCGTCCCCGCCGCCCCGCCCGCCTGCACCCAGGAAGACCGGACTGGACATGCCGAGGTTGTCGCCCCTGCTGGGCGAGCCCCAGGCATCCGGGTCTGGCGCCGCCGCCCCTGGACTGACCGCCGCGTGCGAAAGAGTGAGTGAGAGTGCTACAACACAAATGACAGGTATGAGTGTTTCAACTAATAAGTGCTCTCCCGCAGTGTCGTTTGCCGCGGCGGCCGCGACCGCAATTCCCGTGTCTGGGGCACCGCGCCCCAGCACCGCGCCCCCCCCCCGATCAGTGAGGCACCCGGTGCCGCCAACCGCGCGTCCGCCCGCCCCGTCGGCGACCACGTCGCGAGTGCCCGCCCGCCCCACGCGCTCCGCCGCTGCGCCCGCGATAGTGCCCGCCCGCCCTACGCGCCCCGCCGCCGCGCCCGCGAACCCGCCCACCGCCGCGACTGTGCCCGCCCGCCCTACGCGTCCCGCCGCTGTGCCTGCGAACCCGCACGCCGCCGCACCCGCGAAAGGGCCCGCCCGCCCAATGCCGCCCGCCCGCCCAACGCCGCCTGCCGCTACCGCCGCCCAAACCGCAGCCGCGATCGCCACCACCACCGCCGCCCCGTCGGGAGGCGCTGCGCCACAGCAGCCCCGCCAGCCGCGCTATCCGCCCCTTATTGTGGAGGTCCTTCCCAACTGGGCCGACCACTTCAGGGCGATAGCCAGCGAGCTCGGCCGGGCTCCCAGCGCGCGCGCCTACCAAAAGGGTGTGCGCTTCACCCCAACGGCCGAAGACGAGTACCGGCTTGTGCAGCGTTACCTGTGCAGGCTGGAGAAGGACCACGGAGTTCGGTGGTTCTCTTACTCGCTGCCGGCCGACAAGACCCAGAAGGTGGCGATCCGCGGGCTGCCTTCCAACACCACGCCGGAAGAGATCGTCGCGGCACTTGCGGAACTCGGTGTGGAGGCCGAGTACTGCAAACAGATCCGGGCGCGCAAGGGGCGCCCCGGTTGCATCTTCTACGCGTCCCTGCGGAAGAATCCCGACCGTGCCCCCAGTGCAGTATATGAGATCTCAGAGCTCATGTACATGCCGGGGGTGAAGATCGAGGCTTGGCGCTCCAAGCAGGGCCCGGCCCAGTGCCACAGGTGCCAACAGTTCCGGCACTCGTCGCATATGTGCCACCGCCCCCAGGCGTGCGTGCGTTGCGGCGGTCCCCACTCGGCGCGGGAGTGCCCCCGCCCGAAAGACCAGCCGCCGACGTGCGCCAACTGCGGTGGCCCGCACACGGCCAATAATGCGACGTGCCCCGTGTTCCGCCAGGAGGCGCGGAACAAGAAGGCCGGCACTGTGGCGCTCACTAATGCGCCTGGGCCCAAGAAGATGCAGCCCCCCCCTCCGCCACGTCCTGATCTGCAGGAAGAAACGGCGCCCGCCTCGCTTATGGCGCAGGCGAACGACGGAGTCCCCAGGCAGAAGACGAAGCGGGGGGGGAAGAAGAAGAAGAAGGCGACGGCTCCACCTGCCGCCGGCGCCGCGGCGGCTACTCTCGCCGCCAGCGAGACTGCGGCCGCCGCTGGCGCCGCCACTCCGGCTGCGACGATAGGGCAGCAGGACTTGGGGCACCTCACAGCCCTGCTCGCCCTCCTCAGCGACCCCACTGCCCTGGGCAGACTCACCGCTCTGCTCCGCAATGCATGAGCCGCTCAGGGTCGTCCACTGGAACGCGCAGTCGCTGACAGGGAAGAAGCGGCTGCTCCACGTGTTCCTGAGGGACTACCGCGTCGACGTGATGCTCATCAGCGAGACACACCTAGCCGGAAGCGACAAGCTGTCGCTGCCCGGCTACTTCGTCTACCGCAAGGACGAGAAGACCTCCAGCGGCCGAACCTTTCGAGGCTTGGCAGTCATCGTCGGCAGGAAGATCGTCCACCAGCTCGTCGACGCCCAGGAGTATTCATCCCTGTATGCTTTGGGCGTCGACCTCCAGGTCGCCGGCGAGGTGCTGCGACTCTACGCCGCCTACAAGCCCCCCAGTACACCAATCCGCACCGCCGAGCTACGGGGGCTGCTACAGTCGCCGCACCCGACAATTGTCGCCGGCGACCTCAACGCCAAGCACACCGCCTGGAACTCCACCAGGGTGTGCCCAGCTGGACGCGCCATCCATGCCGACTCCGTGAGCCACAACTACGACGTCATCGGTCCCGACGAGCCCACCCACTTCGACGCGCGGGCCGGATGGGACATCATCGACGTCGTGGTCGTCAGAGGTCTCCGGACACCGCCGAGCCAGGAGGTTCTCCCTGACCTCCCTTCGGACCACAGGCCTGTTCTTCTCGTCCTGGCGGATCTGCCCACCCGGGTATCTCCGCCAGCATCACGTCGCCGCTACCAGTGGGGCGCCTTCACCGCCGCCCTAGACCAACCCTCCACCAGTTGCCCCGTCAACCAGCCGGAAGACGTTGACCGCCTGGCATCGCTGCTAACTACCCAGATCCGAGACGCGCTCGACCTATCATCGCACACCGTAGCTCGCGGGGGGAAGCCCAATCCTCTTCCTGCTGAGCTACGCGCACTCATCTGCGATAAGCGCGCTCTCCGGAAGCAGTGGCAGCAAACCCGCTGCCCCACGATGAAGACCAGGCTCAACGCCATGACGGCAGAGCTGAAGCGCCAACTTGATCGCCACGCTGAAGAATCTTGGGAACGCCACGTCGAGTCCATAGGCGACCACGTCCCCTCCGTGCATCGCCTGTGCCGGGCTTTGTCGACCACTCCTGCTCCTGTTCGACCAATCCTGGGCAGCGACGGCCTACCAAGATTCCGAGCCCAAGACCGTGCAGAGATCTTCGCCGAATGCCTCGAGAAGCAATTCAAGCCGAACCCAACGGATGATGTGGAGCACGTCGCAACAGTCGAGAGACACCTGCGAGAGTACTTCGCCACGCCGATAGCTCCCGAAGAGGACCCCATCGTCGTCACGCCCGGCCAGATTGTGCGTGCATTCCGACGTACCAAGCCCAGGAAAGCCCCGGGCGCAGACCGAATACCCAACACGGCGCTGTTACATTTGCCGCCACGCACTGTGGCGGCCGTTGCGCGCCTGTTTAACGGTATCTTGCGCACGGGTCACTTTCCAACCCAATGGAAGGAGGGCTTGGTTATCATGTTGCCCAAGCCGGGCAAGGACACCAAGCTGCCTGAGAGCTATCGGCCGATCACCCTACTGAGCACCATCTCAAAGGTGTTTGAGAAGCTCCTGTTAGCGAAGTTACTGCCCCACATCCAGCCGCGCCCGGAACAGTTCGGCTTCAGGCCCGAGCATTCTACGACGCTTCAGCTCACCAGAGTACTGAATGACATGACGGTTTGTTTGAACAAAAAAGAATACACTGTCGCAGTACTTCTGGATATGGAGAAGGCGTTCGACAGAGTATGGCACGAGGGGTTGCTGTACAAGCTGTCGACGTCCCCTGCCCCAAGAAGAACGGTCAAGACAATCGCCTCTTTCCTGAAGAATCGCCGCTTCCGAGTGATGGTGGAAGACGCCGTCTCCGAGGAACATCCCGTCGCAGCCGGCGTCCCCCAGGGCTCCTGCCTGTCTCCCGCCTGCTACGCCCGATACACGGACGACATCCCCGTCGGGCCGGGTGCCCAGCTGGCACTCTTTGCAGACGACGCAGCCTACTATGCGTCGTCGTTCCAGGCTCCGCACGCTGCCATCAAACTGCAGCGCACCCTGGACATCTTGCCCGACTGGCTCGCCAAGTGGCGACTGTCCGTCAATGTTGGGAAAACGCAGGCGCTCATCACAGGCCAGAGTCTCCTTCCGCCATCGCTCCAGCTCCAGGGACAGCACATCGAGTGGTCTTCGCAGGTGAAGTACCTGGGAGTGACCATTGATCGCCGGCTCACCATGAAGCAACACGTCGACAACGTCGTCAGCCAGGTCAAGGTGGCACGCGCCAAGCTGCGTCCACTTTTCGACTCCAGCCTCCCTCTGAGGGCGAAGCTCGGGATCTACAAGACATACGTGAGATCCCGCCTCACCTACGCGGCTCCGGCATGGTACGCCCTGTGCTCGGAGACGAACAAACGGAGACTCCGAGCCCAAGAGAACCTCTCTCTGCGTACCATCGTCGGCGCCCCCCGCTACGTGAGGAACGCGACAATCCAGAGGGACCTAAGATGGGAAACCGTGGACCAGTTTGTCCAGAGGCTGGCGAAGGGCATGTTCGCGCGTGCGGATGCATCACACCTTCCGCACATCGCCGAACTGGCGCCGCACCATGCGCGCCCGCCCGACCGCCGCCGCCTGCCACGCGACCTGGTTGCCTAGCCGGCGATCACCCACTGCACACCAGCGCCACAAGAAGACCACCGCCCGCAGGGGCCATCCGATGACCTGTCCACAGGAGTGGACAGAGGCGATTCTTCGGGAAGAGGTCCGTCGACCTGACCCCGACTCCCCACGCCCCAGAAGGGGTGCGTGAGATGACTATGATGATGATGATAGACTAAACCTATCCGTAATACTTTGCTGGTCCAAGAGTGGCTTAGTTAAGCTCAGATGACTTATTTTTGTACTTTGGAAGCCTGTAGAGACGTTGAGAGCATTCCGCCGCCGGCAAATCGAGCCGTCACTTTAAGTAGAGTTAAATCTTAAATAAAAAGTTAGTTTTAAAAAGCTTTTTACTACGCTTCAAAACATGCCTAGGTTGTATTCGATGTTTTTATTATTTTACAAATAAAGAACCTTTGAAATCTAATCAATCAGTAAATATACAATAATGTTGCTAGCTAAAGTACTAAAAATGGTCATATAGTTTTAATGTTAAATTTATTCGAATTATAACAATAGTTTAACTAACTGGTTACTAAAAGGTAACTATGAAAATCGCTTATACTTTTTGGTAACTATAGACATCGACTACCTCACTAAAAATGGCCATTAAACTTGACATGGACAGTACAAGGATCGTGAAACAATATCATTTACACCCGCAGCGAGGTACAGATGTAGTTTATTTATTTTATTTTATTTATTTATTCACTACATCTGTATTCTCTTTGTTCTTGCGAAGTGTGCTAATATTTGTGCCTGTTAGCCCCGCAACTGTTCTTGCGTAATGTAGACCGTTCTCTACGGTCGTAGAAAACTTTACTGTTGTTTTGTAACGACTACCAGATACTGCTTGGTAATAGTGGCATTAAAAGAAAACGTTATTTTGTATGGTTTGAATAATAGTGTTGATATTTGTAAGCACACCGCTATGATATGTTTTACGAATAATATTTTGCTTTCCAATTGACAATGTAGTTAACAAAAGTATTTGCCTATAGAAACAGGCTCGTCAATATCAGAGCCGTTTCGGAAGTTTCTTATATTTTGACAACATCCTTTTGTGGAAATAAGACCGATAGTTGAGTTAAAAATATTATACCGTTATAATATAACTCTAAAACACATATTTTTTTGAAGTCAGTTTAGAAGTTTCTACTCAGTCGAATACGGTATTTCATAATTTTATTTAGAACCATTCTATAGACTCTTAAGAAGATTAATAAGAGATACCTTCTAGCAATTGTAGACGGTTTGGAAATCTTAATATATATATCTTAATATATATATAATCTTAATATATATATATATAAATTAAGATATATACATTTATACAGACATATTAAGTAGTTCACGTAGCAACACGTGTTCCAAAAGCTTCTACAATACACTTTAAAGTCGATGTGTCGAGTGAAAGACCTTAAATCTTCTTCGAGTCAGCCACTTAGCACATAATAGGCTGAACACTCTATTGACCGAATGCTCAGGCCGATGCTTTAAAAAGTTTTAATCATACATAGTTAGATATAAATAAAGATCTCTTGGACGTAAACTACTGCAAATAATTCTGAAACCACAGTTGCAAATATTGTTTTGAAATCATAGTTCGTAGCATAGCGTAGTCGTAACGCCCCGCCGCTGTTTACGGCTTTAGCCCTGCTGCGCTATTTGCAGTGCTACGAAAATGTTACACTACGAACTGTTACATTATACCTGAGATATATCTACCACATCCTTGTCGTATTACACGCACGAATACTCTATCCTGAAAACAATTAGCATAACATGAATATTTAATTAAATACAAGCTTATACAAATAATTGTGTGATTTTCAGAATTTCATTGGTTACTTTTAAAGTTTCAACTTCATGATATGATAGTTTTATACATTTCCACGATTTAATAGGGGAGCGAAACGTACGAGAACAGACTGCGCCAAATATCTTTATCTCTGAACGAAGGTGCGAATGAGAAGGCTAAATGTTAAAATAGGGAAAATTGGGGTGAGAGAGAAAGAGGCAAATATATTCGGCGCCATCTACAGATCTTGGTACACCAACCGCAATATCGTGCGATGTCATGAGAAAACTTTCAATGTATTTTTTTATGTGTAGTGTGAACTTCTTTAGTCTCTGCCTAGAGTCTATTTTTTAGTGTTCTGCCGAAAAAAAATACTGCCATTTCAATATTTGATACATGGCGCGTCCACACTGGACGAGCGGTGAATAGGAGCCGCGGCGAGCGCGACTGACTTTAGTGTGTGGTGTAATAGAGTAAATTAGATGGTGTATTTATCCTCGCGGTCCTTGCCAGATTGCGTTAGCTAGTAGAAATGGGATGCGAAGCAGTGAAGAATAAAAGCACAATCTTCGATCAAACATGATATATTAGCCCGAAGCACAATGAATGGACAGTTCTAAGCATAACACACAAGATACAGTCAAATTAGTGGTGCACTAATGAGGATATAGATAGATAAAGGTAAAGCACAGTCTTTAGCTGAACGAAAGAAACCTTGATTTAGTTTTACGAGAATGCCGTGCTCATATGTATCAAGACTAAAGACGAAGATGGCGCGATGCGAATGCATATGGCTATGAGCAGTGAAATATCTAATAACAAAATTAATTGCACTGTCCTTTGATTTGTTTTCTACATTAAAGTAAATTGCTATTTTATAAAAAACATAAATAAAATTTGCCAAAATACGAGTGTAAATAAATATATTTTATTTGTAACAACAATCTCTTTGGGTGACAGAATGGGTAGTAGCAGTGGGTTCTGGATCAGTATCCATTGTGATAATGCCGAGTTAAACAGATAAGCAGATATCGAAGTCCAGGTAAACAAAAGCGAAAGTCACTTATAAACCAGGAATCAGTACGAAAAATAAGCCAAAATCGTCAAAATTTTGAAGCGGATCGATCAGAAGTTATTTTCAACTGGACCGAGCAATCTTTATTTTTCTTCTTCTTTCAATTTGGCGTGCTAATCTCTTTTGAGGTGAATTTTTCCAGTGTCAAGTGTATTCGAAAAATCAAATATTTTATCGAGAACCTGGGATTTAGCGTCTTGAGAATAATTTGTTCATTAGCACTACCCGAGAGGACATGAAGGGATGTAGGAACCGAGATTTCCTTCGGACGTGAGCAACTCCTCCCTGACAGAGACATCCTTTGTATCGTAACATTCAAAAAACATGTGTGAAAATCGTAAATACTTGTTTTTCGTCACAAAACCATTAATCAACATTTTTATGCTAAATTAATCATCCGATACATAGGTCACACGGTTATTATTTTTTAAGGAATAATGAAAGAAACCAAAATGTGGCTAGAGTGCAATTGATTAAAATTATTATGAAAATAAATAACCCCACTACATTTTCTATCAATATCACACACAAACTTTTAATCGCACCTGGTTGTGTGCGTGGAGTATGAAAGTAGCCGCGCACCAATAACCCGAGGAACCCAGATTTCGATTTTGCCTCAGTGCTTACTGAAATACCTATAAAATAAAACATAAGCTTTCAGACGAAATAATTATATTAAGAATTAGGTTCGCCACATTCGTCCAGCGTGGACCGGCCTCACTATACAGTTTTTCAATCCTTAAAAACCAATTGATACCTTTTAAGTTTCGAGGAAAAAATGTGGGTATTACGTCCTTGTTTTTATAAATTATTTTCTTGGATAAGTTATAAAACATTCTTGGAATAGATCTATTTATATAATATTCTAATAAAGGACTCGTATCACTAAAAAACATATCTATATGGTTTTAAGTGCTACGAGTCTTTTATTTACGGTTCAAAATATACTACTGAGTCCAATTATATATTTTACAATGGTATCACTGCCGCATTTTTTTCGAAAGCGAATGAAAAAACGGATTAAAGCCTACCCTCATTTAGATCCTGTATATTATCTACAAACTGTAATACTGATTTAATCGTCACGTCACGGGCCAGATTCCATCAAACGAATCATTTGACGTTGATTTTACTTCCTTGAACATATTTTCTGTTCATGCATAAATGGTATGTTTTTCCATATCTAATGTTGCTGGCGTGTAAAACGTTGGAAATGGGCGGCAGTTAGCATTAATGTGAGATTGACACGACAGCGGGTGAGCTCAACGCCTACCGTAGATTCAGGGTTGCCGAAAATTATTGCATTAGTAAATTAAACAGATTTCACAGAGAACAATTTAAGTTGGAAATACCAAATACGTTGCCTCAGTATTGACTGCGTATCCATGGATTCGTAGTATTTACACTCCGATAAGGCATGATATTCTGGGTTCAATCCGTTAACAGAAACAGTGCCTTGACAGAAAAGTATCAGGGCTTTTTTCTCACTAAAAAGAACAGACAGCTGCGAACCATTCTTTAAGCACCATAAACTCTTAACTTTGCCATCATTATATTTTATGAAAAAATATTTTTTATCAAAACAAATCATCAACTGATTCACAACTCTTGAATAGCACCGGCGTTAGCTAACGACCGCCACTTTTCCGTTATAGGTTTTAAATTTAATTACCATGGAATAAGGTTCACAATCGCGACCCGTCCCAACTACCCTCGGTTTGTGAGAGGTTAAATAGCAGCCGCAACAATAAAAAAATATGTGCTCCTACCCAGCAAACTGTTCAAAAACAGTGTTTCGGCATGGCGTCAAAAATATATAATAGGATTCCGGTTCCTATAATGAATATAGATACCCCGAATCTTTTCAAACAGAATACGAAGAACTATTATGCTGCCATACCATAGAGGAATAGTTGACATCATACTGCATTGACATGATGATATTCTAATATTTTCCCAACATTGAATCCATTTTATTCATATTTTATGATATTATTGAAGTCGTAATATGATGGTTTCATTTATTTTTTGTATGCCTAGAGGCTGTTTGATGTTGTGTTGAACTGCTACCTAATAATAATTATAATACTTTGACATGTTTCTAATTCTTTTTTGCTTTATAAATTTAATTTATTTAATGTATATGTTTGTTATTTTTATTTTATATGCCCAATGGCTGAAAGTAAAGACATTATGTAAATATAACAACTAATTTAAAACTACGATCTACAATTAACTTTCTAATTCTGATTCTGCAGGAGTAAACCTGAATATCGGAGATCGCTAAGTTCACCAGTTATACTGAAATAAACTTCACTCAACACCACCACAGCACTGGGCTTAACTGGACCTTTGTCAGGCTGTATGGGAAGAGAAGGGAAGTTAAATGTCCAGAAAGGTGGCGATGAGCTGGTCTCCTGACACATAAAAGGGTATTGAACTATTGTCTCGACGTGTGGACTGGCAAACCTGTGCTTCTAGCGGTGAGGATCATGATGACATTGAGTGTACCTTTGTGAGATCCTAGAGGCTGCAGAGCTTGTGTCAGATACATATAATTAATAAATAGTTCCAAAGTCCTTAGAACAATACCTACACCTAGAGAGAATCATAAAAAATATATAGTATAAAGCTTATTTTCACACATGCATGACTATACAATTGTCCATAAATAATAAATTCTCTTGCGGTTGCGTGTATCATAAAAATCCTAATACCTCAGAGAGGCCATCACATTTGTAAAGAGTATGTTCTCAGAATAACCCTAATAGAGGTCTGTAGTGCACTCAATCAATATAAAACCGCTCACCCTGCCCAAAAAACCCTATTACTCTATCTCTAACAAAAAATAATGGTTGCCAAAAAGCCACTTGCACATATTCCTGATATCTATCTACATCAAGACTAACAAATGTGGGGGATAAATCAAAAAAGTCGTTTAGCGCCAACCCTGACCACTTTTCACGCAACTTAGAGGGCTTAGTTTTTATCGGACAATTTAGTAATAACGTAACATTTTGTTTAATTATTGTGTTGTATGGAAAATCGTATTTTTGGATTATTGAATTTATGAACGGTTCGTGTGAAATATTAAATCGTCGTTGTATGAGGATTAAAGTTTATTGTGTGCGTTTATCGGAATGGGTGCATAAACAAACACATGTTGAGGAATCGACATATTAACATTCGGATCATACCCATGATAGAAAGAAGCAACTAGTGTTGTTTTTAACTGTCGATAATTTGTTATGCCCACTTGCGTCATACCTTCAACCTAGAGCTAATGAGACTCGATGGGATGACATGAGAAATTGTGTGTATTATCTACCTATTAACTTCCGGGAGAACTGTTTAGGTGTTAAAGTTTTTTAGCCAACCACAAGCCATCAAATCAATTAATCAACATTTCAACGAGTACACCGATATTGTGGACGTGGAGGTATATTACATAGGTTCATTCACCAAATTACACGACGGCTGGGTCGATGGTGATATCGACTTAACGCTTTATTTCATTTATTGTGACCGGTAATACTTTTACAGTTTTATTTGAGCTTCAGTTTTACAGGTGGGTGTTATGTCCATCCACCGATTTAAAAATAATTTGCATTCGAAACTCGATTTAAATTGTTTAGTTTAGTTGTGTCGCCTCTAGAATCGGCATCACCGACTAAATATAAGTCAGACAAGTCAATAACTAATAGTTTTCTACATCTAAGAATTCCGATCGACTGTTTTCATTTTTGAAGAAAAGCAATCCAATTTCCGATAGAGGCCGGTCGTATAAATATTGAACTTTATTTTCAAAGACGATATTTGCTTACTACGATTTAAAAATCTACAGATTAGCCCAATTTTAGAGCAAATACACCAAGAGTGGACCCAGTACAGTAAAAACGTGTACAAAATGCGATTATTATTTCTTTGCCGCTCGACACTTCTCGGCTTTTATCAGCACAAATCGAAGAAATTATACATTGATCATTTATCACAATATTACTGAGGTACCTTATTGTAGGAAAAAAGTAAAGTACTGACGTCACATTTTGTAGAGTAGACCTACAAATTACATTGATTTGTCACTCTCACAATCACTTTCACAATCTGAATCAGACCATTGATCATAAAGCTGTCACTAAATAAATCCAATTTTTCTTCTTCACTTTAAAATTATTCCTCACATTTCGTTGGGTCTTGCAAACTTTTGTCCATTCTTCTGATCGCTGGAATATAAAATAATAAATAATCGTACCATACATCTCTTCATCTCGGCTTGCCTTCAATACAATACTCGAACTACAAAGCGAAATTGGATAGAAAAACAAAGTTACTCCGCTGTCAAAGATTGACTACGCGCGCTGCACAGACTTGGTACACTGCTACCTTCACGAAAGTAAAGATAGGGTATCACATACATCTGTGTTGATCGCTTGTTAAATAAGTGAGTAAGGTACTGAAATTGTGAGTTTACGGTACTGATATTGTCCTTCTTCATAGCTGCGGCGAAGGGCTAGCCCCCTGTTATGTAAAAAGGAGTAACGAATATCTGGCTAAACGTGGGCAGAATTGCTGTATGGAAAAAGGCGTGAATAGCTCAGTCGTCAGTACCCGTAGCATGCCACGTGCCACTTGCGTATGACGCGCATTTTAACATGGCTAAATGCTAAAGGTTCGCGATTCACTGACACTCCTTGCAACATGCGGGCATGCAAACCCGCATCCGCGGGTTCAAGCTTCGTGCAAACACAAGAATGGTCTCTTGTGTTTGTACGAAGCTTCTTGGAATAACCATTGATAGCAAATTACAGTGGGGACCCCACATAGATAAATTGGCTGGTAAATTAAGTTCTGCGGCTTACGCTATTAGGAACATCAGACAAAGCACGGATGTGCCTACATCTAGGCTAGTATATTTTAGTTACTTTCATAGTGTGATGTCCTATGGTATCTTGTTGTGGGGGAAAGCAGCGGAGATTCAAACTATTTTTATTTTACAGAAAAGAGCTATTCGAGAAATTTATAAAGTAAAACGAACAGACTCCTTAAGAGAGCTTTTTATCACGCTTTTATTAGCTTCACCTGTATGTTTGTTTGTTTGTTTGTTTGTTTGTTTGTTTGTTTGTTTGTTTGTTTGTTTGTTTGTTTGTTTGTTTGTTTGTTTGTTTGTTTGTTTGTTTGTTTGTTTGTTTGTTTGTTTGTTTGTTTGTTTGTTCGTTCGTTCGTTCGTTCGTTCGTTCGTTCGTTCGTTCGTTCGTTCGTTCGTTCGTTCGTTCGTTCGTTCGTTCGTTCGTTCGTTCGTTCGTTCGTTCGTTCGTTCGTTCGTTCGTTCGTTCGTTCGTTCGTTCGTTCGTTCGTTCGTTCGTTCGTTCGTTCGTTCGTTCGTTCGTTCGTTCGTTCGTTCGTTCGTTCGTTCGTTCGTTCGTTCGTTCGTTCGTTCGTTCGTTTGTTTGTTTGTTTGTTTGTTTGTTTGTTTGTTTGTTTGTTTGTTTGTTTGTTTGTTTGTTTGTTTGTTTGTTTGTTTGTTTGTTTGTTTGTTTGTTTGTTTGTTTGTTTGTTTGTTTGTTTGTTTGTTTGTTTGTTTATTTGTTTGTTTGTTTGTTTGTTTGTTTGTTTGTTTGTTTGTTTGTTTGTTTGTTTGTTTGTTTGTTTGTTTGTTTGTTTGTTTGTTTGTTTGTTTGTTTGTATGTATGTTTAAACGGACAGATTCAATTTAAACTTTGTACACTTATCAAGAATCAGCGACAATGTAATAATTTCATAAGTTTATTTCATTATCCTGATTAGCATCGCCAGGATTAATTAATTTCTCGTATTTGGGGGATTGACAAAACAGTCTACTTACTTTCCGGCTCGCGCACTCGAACTAAAAAATGAAAAATAAATATAGTTTAAAAAAACTAAAAAACACCTTCACGAAGTGCTTTAAGAGCGTGTTTTTTAGTTTTTTTAAACTATATTTATTAAATAAATTGACATACTAACAGTAGCTAGTCAATTTATTTTCGAAAATATAATGTATGTACGCAAGAACCTTACAACATTTTCCAAACTTAGCGATAGCTGTAATGATAACCTAAGAAATAATCACAGACTGTGTGCGCCCCGATTTACACACGCGAAGGTTAGCAATTATTTCAAGGGTCAGTGCATTATCTACCATGATAAGATACCTCTGGAGATTTTGAAATTGCCATTTGAGCAATTTAAAAAGCATGTTAAAGCGACTTTGTCGAAAAAGGGATGTTACCATGTTCAAGATTACTTAAATGACAGGACTGTATGGGGTTAATCTAGCTCAACACAGACCTTGCTGTTAATAATTTTGTAATTATTTATTCCTGCTTATTAATAATAATAATTAAATTTTTCATATTTGTAATAGTTAAGCACAACCTATTTTTAAAAGAGATCTAAAAATCAATCTGTGGGAGTTTCTTCCGCCCTTCTTCTCCCACAGTGGTCCAATGTAAAGAAAAGACAAAAAATGACGTTTGCTAAGTATATGTATATCTACAGTAATAAAGTACTTTGACTTTTGACTTCTCAAATTGGCGGGCTCTTTTATCGCGAATTTTAACGTTTCGCGTGACTGGCAAACTTTTGAGTTTGCTCAAACCCAAATAATTTATTGGAAGTAGGCAAAAATAAAGCAATTTTACAAGTCAAACACGAGGAAAATAAAAAATAAATCAAATATGATCACCTAAAATAATGAGTAAGTAAGTAAACTAAAGGAAATTTCATTTACAAGTGATGATTGATTCATGGCAGTATTCCTAACAGGAAAAGGAAACTCCATAAACTCTTTCATTGCTTCGGAAATACGCCCGTCAGAGAAGATAGCACCAATAAAGTGAAGGAGATATTTTTTTTAAATTTTTTGATGTGAAATAGGTAGGGCACCTTGAATAAATTGATGTTGCCGCTCCTCGGCCAAATATGGCCAAATTAGAATTTTTCACTGACTGGTCGTAACGAAACCTTCACATGAGTATATTCCTTCACAGCTGATAGGTTGGCTCCCTATCACGTAAAATGGACTATTGAGTAACTGGATAAACCCCCTATGGGGGTTGACAGACCATAAATGTTTAACGAATTTGCTACTCATTCCTTTATTTCTAGTAGAGCACACAAAAACCAATAAAATTTTTAAACGAACTTAAAATTGGTATTCGAAGTTGTGCCACGCTTCGGTGGTGAGTTTCACACGTTGGCAAGCTCGCTCGCATCTGGCAACTAAAAACAATCAATCTTCGGATCTTCTCACGCTCCCCTTCTGCGGTCAGGTCAATGGACCTCCTCCCGAAGCATCGCTTCTGTCCACTCCTATGGACAGGTCATCGGTGGCCCTTACGGACGGTGGTCATCGTGTGGCGCTGGTCTGCAGTGGGTGATCGGTGGCTAGGCAACCAGGTCACGTGGCAGGCAGCGGCGGTTGGGCGGGCGCGCGTGGTACGGCGCCAGTTTGCGAACATGCCCTTCGCCAGCCTCTGGACAAACTGGTCCACTGGTTCCCATTTAGATCCCTCTGGATCGTCGCGTTCCTAGCGGAGGGTGCCGACTATGGTACGCAGAGAGAGGATATCTTGGGCTCAGAGTCTCCGTTTGTTCGTTTTCGAGCACAGAGCATACCATGCCGGCGCCGCGTAGGTGAGGCGGGATGTCACGTAGGACTTGTAGATCCCGAGATTCGCCCTCAGAGGGAGGTTGGAGTGCAACTGAAAACATTGGCGCGGTTGACTTAACCAAACCTGCAGGATTGATTGCCAGCGGAGAAAGAGGAAGGGGGTGTCGTCCCGCACATCTACCGCACACCCGCAAAGGCCCTGTCATAGTATCAAGCCTTTTTGTCGATTTCGATCTTGCTAACATTGAAGCCTGCACTGGTTCTTTTATATTTAAAACGGCATGGGCTGCCTCTTCGTCTCTATGAAAAGGTAAAATCTAATAATCCTTTCTAAGGCACGGCAATTTGATACTATACCAGAAAAATGTCATTAAACGGAAAAATTAATTTGAAACTAGAAAATTAATACCCAGTATCAAATGATAAAGGAATAGAAAAATATATGGAATATTTTATCATTGAAGTCCGAGTAACCAGTGCCGAACGAAGATTCCTTAAGTGTTTCTTGCGATGATAGTATAGGTAGTTTTGATTTTGATTGTCGTAGATATTCGTATATATATATTATAATATTATTTTGATAAAACGATGATAAAATTCAACCTTCATTTTATCGTGTACCTTTTCGGTAACTATCGACATCGACTAACTCACAAAAAAATGCCACAATACTTGACTTGGACAGTATGTATGTTCACGCTAGAGTTGAGTGAGGTTGGCGCATGCGTGAACGCATTCCCAGCCGCAACGTCAGCGCACAGCATCTCCCACTCTACACATTCATTCCATCCGTGAACTGCTCAGAGGCTCTCTCGCCCATCCTCGCGCCGAAGTCCGTCGTGACCGCCATTTTGCTAATCACATGGTGTGATTCTCTTATCCGCTCATAGACTAATAACTAGATAGTTAGCTATCAGGTTCGCGTGTAAAGTATACGAAAACCCCATCGTGCTGCGAACTGACTCAGTGCCCCCACGTGCTATCAACGCACGATTCACCCCAGCCATCTGGCGTTCCATCCCTCATAAGGGTCAACGCTACCAGAAATCCCACGCGGCTTTGCATCAGCCCGTAGAAGAAGGAGAAGCCTAGAAACCATTCAAGGTACCTATTGCTCCTACTCATTCTCCCCCATCAACTCCAACCCATCTCAGCTCTGCACTACGTGACTAGCTGTCACAATGTATGTATTGTGTTCTATTGAGGGACCTAACAGGCATCTACTAAAGTCTTTTGAAACCGCTGCAGTTGCACAAGTGTCCCTATTTTATTTACGCAGATGGACTTTGAAACCAACAACATAGGTAATGTCTTATTCCATGTGGCAGATGCTCACGGGTGGACAGTGGCGTTCTGTAAAAAAAAAACCGTTTTTAGTTAGCAGTGTACTCGTATCTCAACGAAGTGTTAGAAAGCGAAACATCCATCAAACAGGCATTGTTTTTGGAAGATATTGCGTCGCCCGAGGCATTTTATGAGATCCTGCGACCAAAGTAACTTGAAGCTACGTTACCTTGTGTTTTGAGTGTTTGTAAATTCTCTCATTTGTTTAGAAATTGATTTATTAACATTCTTTAGGTAGGTGCTCAATTCTACACTGTACTTTGTAAGTTAGTAAACTCAACGCCCGATAGAACCAGAACACATACAAATACACGTATTTCTGTGTTAGGAAGTTATAATTTATGATTCAGTAATTTTTTCTTTTTTAGTTTTTCTGTTGTGTTAAAATATTTAATTACCTAATTGTGTGAGTAAAAAGTACATAAGTATCTATTTGTATGCTCTCTGATAAAATCATCTTTGCGTAAGATTACGATTCTGATGCAAAATAAATTGTCAACCTTAAGGTTTCATAGCTTTAAGCCATTGTTGCTTCAGCATTGAGTAGAAAGGGTTCTATTGTCATTGTTCCGTCATAATCCTTTATTTTGTACGTAGCCGGGGAAAAACATGAGTAAGAGTATCTCAATTCAATGCTTATTGTATTAAATATTACTTAGTGTGTTGTATGTACCATTGCAACAAATAAATTTGTCAAACAGTAAGGTAAGGATAAGGCCACCACTTTGCAGGTTAGACCTTCTGTCGTGTTCACAGAAAAAAACATTTTGTAATAAACTTTGGTAAATAATAATAAAAAAAAAAAATTGACGACGCCGAGCTGAGGAACCACGACAAGAAGTGGTGGGAAAGAGCCTAGGAGCATGAAAAGTGAAAGAGGGGAAGACAAACCTTTGCCCATCAGTGGAAAGACCTTGGCTAATAATAATATTAATACTTATGAATTATGTTAGCATAGTTAGAATAATGAAATATGTAGATTACTGGTTACACTAGGCCTGCCGCCTTATAATAATATAATCTTATATATCTTCATCATTCTTATAATCTGAAACATACTATTCCAGTTATCAAAAAGAGATCAAGTAACTAGATTTTTGACTAATATTCCTTCCCTCCTAAGATATCTAAATAATGTCAAATCGGCACTCATACTATGGACCCCTGAGAGCTTCAGCGATGTTTGGCTGACGGCGATTGTAATATCATACGTTTTTATGTCTCTCCAAATCGATTGGAAAATCAGCTTTTAGATTTCGAACACTTTGGGCCTTTTGCAGCAGAATATAAGATGGATATTGATTTAAACACTTTTTATCAGAAGCCAAAAAAAAAAGAAGCAAATTTTTGAGTATAAAAATATATTACTTATATTCTGTGAGAACGGTAGACCTCGCTTCAATTTCAAAAATTGAAATCCGTCTATATATGACGCTACAGTAAACTTCTCCTCTTTCCCCCCCTCCACCCTCTTTTGGATTTTTTTCGCAACACTTGTGTAGAATGAAGTTAAGTTTGATTGAAATCCGTCGATAAATAACACTACAGCAAACTTCCCCCCTTTTCCCCCCTGTTTTCGATAAAAAATTGCGATCGGCATTTTATTTCAATTAAATCGAGGAACTCGTGGCCCAATTTTCATCAAAATCGGTTGGAAAATGCCACCTGCAGGCTAGAACAGGCTGACAGACGGTTAAAAGCATTTTGGGCCAATCTCGAAACTAGATGCTTTGCTCGCTTCGCTCGCTTGGTCAATTAATTTGCATTCTTTCCCACTTATTTTCATGTCAGATAAAACGAAACATGACTGTAATTCCTACAATACTATTTACTATACACGCTTTTTTAAATGTATAAAGATGGTCAGAGTTGGAATCTAGGATTTTATGGTTCCACGTCGAACATGTGTTTACAGACAAAAAACGTGCAAAATGTATTGATGCGGTAAAGGCCTAAATCAGAATTGTCTCGAAATCAGGAAATTGTCCTAACGTCGGGAAAAGGTGCCAATAAATAAAGAGAAATGCCAATGGGCGGGCCCTATCATGTGCACCTGTCGATTTTTCAGCGAGACCCGATCCAACACGATGCGATGAGGTATGGAAGAGCCTTTCTCTGTTGAATCTATATAGCGGCAGCGGCGGCGGTGGCCGCAACTTGTAATCAGCCTTTGAATACCTTATACGTCCACAGTATGGTTTTTTTTCGAACATTTTATAATTTCTGGAGACAGTCCGCCCAACAAGCGTCTTCCGCTGTAGTTCAAGTCATAATCAAAATCTGAGGATTTCTGTCACATCAATCTGATATTTCCTAAAGAATGTTGTGACAATCAGTTTGAGATACCCCACTATGCCAATTCAATCATATATTTAGTCTCTAGTTCAGGTAAAAACTGCTCCATAAAATGCCTATTCCATCCTTCCTAAGCACCTTTAAACGACAGAAGAGGGTAATGTGACGATATCGGCAGAGTGTCAAATCTGGTTCCGAACATTTCGTATCCAATCCACTTGGCCCATGAAAGGAAAGCCGTCGGTATAAACCAGTTAACTCTGGCACCCGTGATTTTTAACTACGCTCTGAGTTCGTAAAGAGTCAGAGAACTGGTGGTTCTTGATAAGTTGGCTGTGTAGTAGGAACTGATGCGTTGTGTTTTCGAATAGGCGATAAATATTGAGGGGTGGCATGACGAGGCTACGTAGAGCTTGGAATTTATTAATATTCTGGAGCTCATCAGTATGTGTGCTCAGTAGCATGGCTTTATTCCCTTTCTTTCAAGCCGGGGCTTTTTGTTGATAATGCAACTGGTGGTGTCTAAGCATCACACGACTTTCAGGTTTTTGCTGGTACACCATTACATATTATGTTTTGTTACCATTTTCTGTTTTGCAGATTTCTATTTATATTATTACAAAAATCAAAGATTGGGTCACACTTTTTTCAGTTGCGTTCAAGTTTTGTCAATCAAGTCATTTTTTTTACGAGGCGGTATACCTATTTTGATTTTCTTGAGACTCCATTATTGAAAAAAAAACAGCTTTGTTACTTGAATTTTAGTGTCTGTTATATCATGTACAACCAATGGTGATCGATCAAGCGTTATACAGAGTGTTTGTACATTATTGAACGTCCAACTAAATCTCACCGAGAAACCGCTCGAAAACTTGTTTATTGGGTTATAAAGTGAACTGGAACTTTTTGTTTACTTGACGTAATACTGTGTTATGTTCATTGTACTGTCCATTCGCTTAGATAGTGCCGAACACCCGCACACAAATGTGGTTATTATCATTATACGGACTATGTCATATTTTCATTGACAAGAGGCGGCACGGGCCAAGGCGGCGCGACCGAATCTAAGCGAAAGGACTTTAACTAGTTAAAAAATATTTTTTATTACACCATATCACAGAATACTTAATACGTATCTTTCTGCAACCTGGCGAGAGGATACCTCCCTGGGGGCATCCCTTCGTGCGGGGTTCGGCTGAAGTGAGTTTAATGACTCTCTTACTTGACATATTAACTATCCACTCCACCATAACTGTATTTGCTCCATGTTTTACCAGTGCCGCTGTTATGCTAGTGAATTTAGTCTTACCGAAGGCTCCTTCAATATCAATGAAGATTCCGAGGCACATATAGTTACTGTTGATGGCTTCTTCAATTCATCAAATAACAGAATGAATAGCTGATTTTGTAGATTTACCCAGACTGTAGGCATGATGATGTTAATGCAAGGATATGTTTCTCAGGGCCTTCTCCCACAGATCTCTATCACATAGTCTTTCCATCGTTTTCAGCAGGAACGAGGTGAGGCAGATTGGTCTATAGGATTTAGGATCTGAGTAGCCGCTCTTACCAGGCTTAGGTATGAAAATTACCTTTGCCTCTCTCCAGTGTCTCGGTACATATCGGTGTGCCAGACATGCCACCATGACAGTGGTTAATACCAGAATTAGTTGGTCTCCTTCCCACTTTATCAAAGCTGGGAATATGTCATCCAGTCCCGGCGATTTAAACGAGTTAAAGCTGTTGATTGCCCATCTTGTTTTTTTGGGAGTTGATTGCTTTCAGTGAAGTTCCCACTGCTCCTCTGTCGGTGTTACATTCTCCGTCGTCCGGTTGACCGTCCTTAATATTTGACAGTCAGGGAAGTGTGTCTGTACTAAGGTACATTCTGCATCTTCTGGAGTGTTGGTGAGTGTGCTATCCGCTTTGCGCAGGGACCCAAGAGTTCGATAGGATTGCTGGCAAAGAACCTTCCTTACCCTCTTCGCCTGTGCGCAGCTCTCGACGTTGCTGCAGAACTTTCGCCAAGATTTCTTACAGCTAGTTCATAGCGCTTTTTATACTGGCACTATCTGCCTCGTAGTTGTCCCAGTCATCATCCGCAGCTGAGTTCATTGCCCTGTTTAGTAGGCGCCTTACCTTACTTCTAAGCTTCTCTAGCTCAGGTCTCCACCAGTCAGCACCGGCGTGACCCTTGCCACCAGTGGCAAGTCCAGAGTTGCTAGGGGGAATTCATGGTGGTAGCTGGCCGTAATCACACAATTCATGTCATTTAAAGCGTCTAGCAACTGTGATTTGAATTTTAAAGGAATCGGGACATGTCACGTGGGAAAACTATCAATACTGCGCTTATAGCTTATATTAGCAGCGGCGATGGGCTAGCCCCCTGTCACGCAAAATGGAGAATCATATAACTGGCTAAAAGTGGTCACAATTGTGCCTCTGGAACTGCGTGGGAAAAGGCATGACTCTATGTGATGTTATGTTACATAACCGAGCTTCAGGTTAGGTTTCAAGAGTTGTTACCACTACAACAGAACTGCAACCGGTTGCATCAAGTACGGGCTCCCATTATTTGTTCCTAGAATGTAAACTCCAACTAGATCGCAACAAACACGTGTTCATTATTCGGTCACGTGGCAAAGTTCTGTTTCATGGCGCATGTACAACCAGCTGAACTGTTTTGATTTGCTACGTTCTCTATCCATATGTCATAAGGATCAAAATCGTATTGCAACGTATTTTACCGTATGCGTAAATGGGTTTTTCCTTCCCGACACACTCGCGAGAGATGAATAGTGTAGTCGACTTCACGGTGTTTTTTTATTCATTTTGTACCCGAAGCGTAGCAACTAAGTATCAGAAGTAGGTACTCTCGATTTCTAAGGTTGAAAATATTTACGAAGTAAAATTAAAAAATATCTTATTGTAAAAAATAATACAAACTCGTAATAGTGATAAAAAATAGTAATACTCCATCGCCAACGTGTATATACCTATTCAACAGTGGGAGGCTCCCTGTCTTATTTTGAACCTTTTGCCTTGGTAATAAAGTTAAAAACTAGAAAAGTCACTGCCTACTACTACAAATACAAAACCGATGGGCCGCCGCGGGGTACCCCGTTCGTACAATTTCACTTGCAGTGGTACTACAACCCTACTCGATCTAAACAAAATTCTTGGGAATGCATTTTCACTCAATTTTATTTTTAATTACATAATATAACATAGCGTCACGCCTTTTCCCATACGGGGTAGCAGAGGCACAATTGTGCCCACTTTGAGCCATTTATTCAATACTCCATTATGCGTGACAGGGGCCATCATTAACCCATCGCCGCAGCTATGGAGTAATGAAGGTTTCCTGACAATGTTTTCCATGACCGTTAGAACGTCCGTATAATGTACTTAACCTGTCAACTCGCTTATGAACGCCTGGTACGAACTTGCATTAAATTTAACTTACCTACCTTCCCTCGCACATGAACACTTGGAATAATATTTATATTTATTTTTTATTACTGGCAATACTGCCCGGAAATAGAGGATAAACATACCTTCTCTCTGGAATCTCACACTTGATTGGTCGACTGACTGAGTAAATGAAAAAAATAAATTAATCGGTAATGTGGCTGGCCGCCATGACAATTTGGCATTTTATAGCCATTGAGAGGGTAAAGATAAATTAATTATCTCATTGGTACATGGTCAGGAATCGAACCTGCATCTCCTGTGTGAGAAGCAACCGTGAAACCCATTAGACCACGAAACTCTTTTCCATTACATCGCGGTGCTCTTTTTTATTTCTAATTTTTAATCAATAATTTAAAATTCAACAACAACATCGCATCACGCCTTATCCCATAAGGGGTGTCAGAGGTACATGGTGTCACTTCAGTTTAAATACTCCATTTTGCGTGACAATCCATAGCCCATCGCCGCGGCTATTCCCTCACGTTGTTTTCCATTACCATTAGAACGTCCGTGTAATGTGCTTATGATAAATTATTTATCTCATTAAAATTTCAACTGACGATACAAATCAGTTGTACTGCTTATTCTTAAGCTCTACGCTACGGGAACAAAATGACAAAAAAATTGACGCTGTATTAATTGTGTAACAGAAAGGCGAAGTCATATTTTGGTAATTCTAAACAAATATGTACAGTTTGATTTGATCTGAAAACCTAAAAGTTGGGCTTTTCGGTTTTCGGTATCTCATTTGTTAAAACATTTCAAGCGTCATAACGTCATAGATACTTAAACATACATTACGCTCCATAAACATCACCCCCCTTCTTTCGCAGTCGGGTAAGGAATAGGTGCGATTGAAATATATTCATTTAGGTATAACCCACGGAAACTACAGCCGTCTAAGGGCAACTTGCTTGATTCGGTGACAGGTGAAGTAACTAGTTTGAAACAACAAGACCTGCAAACTTGATGTCTGTGTAAGGATGTCTTTGATAACCACCCGAAGAAGTGTCGAAGCTAAATTAAGTTCTAACAGTGCAAAGTTCAGAGTGGAATGAAGTTTGGATTGTGAGAGCAAGTCTGATGTTAGAATTAGGCCTAGTCCTTAGTCGATGTTAGGACTGAGACTCACCATTGTAATTATAAGTCTACAAGCTGCCCGTGTCGCGGCTTTGCAAAGCGTTTTTCGTATCATCTTAGTTCCCTGTCAGAAAACTATTCGATTATCACTTTAGAGGCACCTTCATAGGTTTCTGAAATCCATATCGAAATTATCGGCCCGTTATTGAGCCTAATACGGATCAGGCCTCAGATTAACGAAACTCTTTGATTACAAACTTTATGCATCACACTGTCAAACATAAGTTCCGCTATCAACAAAGAGGTTGAATGTAGTAAATAAATCAATGAGGAAGAAGTTTGTGTGATGCTACGATGGTGGTCCCAGAAGTAAGCGGCCTATCAAAGATAACACAAAATAATTCGAACAAACGTATTTATTTCTCAATATATACTCTCCTTTTCCCAGCGATGTTCGATAGTTTCGATACCCTGTTTATAGTGGTCTTTGTCAATACCCTCAAAATAGCAATCAGCAGCAGACTCAAACTCTTCATTATAGGCAAATCTTTTCCCGCCGAGCCACTTTTTCAAGTTTGGGAACAGAAAAGAATCCGAGGGAGCTACCTAGATCTGGCGAGTAAGGTGCGGAAGCAATTCAAACTTCAACTCATTAATTTTTGCCATTGCTATAGTGGACTTGTGAACCGGTGCATTGTCTTAATGAAACAACACTTTATTTTTCGCTAAATGCGGCCGTTTCTAGGGTTCCATACCCAAAGGGTGCCAAACGGGACCCTATTAGTAAGACTCCGCTGTCCGTCTGTCTGTCTGTCTGTCCGTCTGTCACCAGGCTGTATCTCATGAGCCGTGATAGTTAGATAGTTGAAATTTTCACAGATGATGTATTTCTGTTGCCGCTATAACAACACATACTAAAAACCGGTCAAGTGCGAGTCTAAATCGCGCACGAAGGGTTCCGTACCACCGTTCAATGGAAGCGATGGTGTGGAGTGAATAGTTTGGATTTTACACAGCAAAATATTGTTTACAAAGTTATTGGTGCGGTTACTTTCACACTCCATGTGCGTAACCAGGTGCATCCATAAGTTTGTATGTGGTATTCAAAGAATTGTTGTATGGGAGCCCCCTTAAATATTTCTTTTATCCTGTTTTTTAGTATTTGTTGTTATAGCGGCAACATAAATACATAATCTGTGAAAATTTCAACTCTCTAGCTAGCTAGGTTCTTGAGATACAGTCTGGTGACAGACGGACGGACGGACGGACGGACGGACAGCGGAGTCTTAGTAATAGGGTCCCGTTTGGAACCCTTCGGGTACGGAACCCTAAAAACCAGAATAAAATTAATATTTAAGGGTGCTCCCATACAACATACGTGAATTTTTTGCGCGTTTTGGCTCTAAATATTCACAGAATATCTAGTTATATATTCACTTTAAAAATAAATAATAAAATTTAAATAAAACAATTTTTTTTCCCCGTTTTTATAGATAATGTTACGGAACCCTTCGTGCGCGAGTGGGACTCGCACTTGGCTGTTTTTTCTTAATTTCTTCACTCAAACGCTGCAATAGTTTTACGTAGTACTCCACGTTAATGGTCCGCCTTTTTGAAGATAATCAATAAAAATTATCCCATGCGCATCCCAATATACTGACGCCATGACTTTTAGTCTACGGTCTTTCAATACTAGTTCTTGTACTTTTTTCACTATTTCTGTATTTTGGTATAGTCACCTCATTTGATCGGCCGCTGCGTTGTTCGTCTTGGCAGCTCGGTCGACCTCTTTTGAACTCAGCGACCCAATATTTTATTGCAGTGAATGAAGGAGCAGACTCTCCAAGAGTAGAATCCAGCTCAACTATAATATGGTTTCAAATAAAAGTTATGTATGATATATCGATGACCAATTTTGTCTATATTTGAAAATCACTGAGATCAATCTCGATTAATGGCTATGAAACAAAAACAAAAGAACGTAGATTCTTCTTTTTTTAATTTGTGCGCCAAAATATTCGATAATTAGACAGAAAATTAAGTACAATACAAGCACAATAATGATACGTGATTTTAGTTAGTTAGTTAATCTTAGTTCTACTTAATTACACTTACTATAACATTTTTTTGGTAAAAGGTTACGATGTCTTACGAAAAAACATATCTTTTAAATTTATAAAGTCTTAGACGAGTTGACCTTAAATTGTCCGCACTGACAGTAAAACAATGAAAAAGAAAAGGATACAGGATTTTGGTATTCTAGAAAATTATTGAATTATTAAAAACATTTATTCAGTCCGAAATATCACTTTTGATACCCACATTTATTATGAATGTCCAGTCATAGCATTTCTGTTCATGGCGTTCAGTTTTGGTTCTATCTCTTAAATCACATGTTTAATACAATTTTCCACTTATTAGCGTCAATATTTTGTATGGCATTACTGAGTTTTTTTTTTAAATTGTGTCATTTAAATGTTTGATTCTAGGAAATAATGCGTCCTTTGACTTGAGCCTTGAGCCAGATAAGCTAAATTGGATTTAATTCGCAGTGATACGGCGGAAGACTTGCAACAGTTTTATTTTTAGCCTTAGCTATTTCGCCAACGACACGTTTCTCGTACTTTTCTCTTTAAAATTTTGCTATATCAAGTAGCTCCCTTTTAAATAAATCTTCTTATAATAATAATAATAATACCTTGGACACAATTTACACACGTTGATCTAGCCCCAAACTAGGATTCCCTGTATCTTGGGTACTAGACAACGATACACATACTTATATAGATATATATTATACTTAGATAGATAAACAACCATGACTAGGTTACAAACATCCGTTTTCATCAAACAAATATTTGCCCCCACCGGGACTCGAACCCGGGACCCTTGGCTTCGTAGGCAGGGTCACTGCCGACTCGGCCATTCGGGTCAGCAAATTGTAATTGATTAATCTTGATATCTCATTTTATCTCAACTAGTCAATAATTTCTTGTTTTTCTATATTTTTCGTTCAGTATATGCTCTAATTTTCTAGAATGGTACGAGGCATTGTCCATCACAAATCTAGTCTTTGGGAGTCTATCTAGTCTAAAGGATGTAATAGGCCTATAAAATGATGGATCAGTCTTATTTTCTGTTTGACCGCTGTGATCGGAAGTAAGCAGTTAATTGTTGATTGATTGATGAGTCATAGACTCTATGCCAAGTTTACCTTTATCCAAATAAGTTGCACTAATAGGCCAAGGAGAGTGCGTGAAGGACATTATACAACACTTTTCACTATAGAATAGGAGTTTGTTGTTAACACTCAATCTATGAACCAACCAATGAAGCAATTAAAAAAGCACATAAAACCGAGCTTGTCTAAAAAGGGATATTACAATGTTTAAGATCACTTTGATGACGGGACAGTATGGGGTTAATCTAACTCAAAACAGACCTTACTGTTCATAATTATGTAATTATTTATTCTTTATTAATCATTATTATAATTAATATTGTAATATTTGTATTACGGAAGAACAACCAATTTTTAAAAGAGATTTTAAAATCAATCTGGGGAGTTTCTACACCCTTCTTCTTGCACAGTGGTCCAATGTAGAGAAAAGGCAAAAACTGACGTTTCCTAGTATTTTTTTTTTATTTGACTCGACTTGAAACCGAATCTCGATCTGCCTATAGTTGCCTGCATCCATCCTCGACTTCACGGGAAGTATCAGATTCAGATCGTCCGCGTACAGGACGCATTTAACGAGTTTTAGCTCAGGTAGTCAGCAAACAAAACTAAAAGCCGCGAGGCACATCCAATGGCATACAATTATTCATTAGGACGTCGTTATCGACTCTATCGTACGTCCAGTTAGGAGATGTCTACCTGAAATCCCCCAATGTCACTTGTCTTGGGGATAGGACTGACTCGGGAGAGCTTCCAGCTGATAGGGTGCTTTCGTTGCTCTAGAGCTAGGTTGATGAATACGACCCAAAGGTAAGGCTGCTGAAAGCAATAGGCCTTCAAAAAGTAAGGTGGTATATTATCCGCTCCTTTTGCGCTCCTTGGCCTTAGCTGCCTGCCTAAGTCCCTTATCTACATCCCTTCGGGAAACATGTGAAATTTGGACGTTGTTAGCGCTGACGTAGTTAGACATCAGAGCTGTCTACCATATTCGGTGCGATTGCCGGCCCATCTCTGAGGAAAACGTCGAAGAATAAATCTGCGAATGCGGCTGCTGCTTCCTCTCCAACACACTTTTGCCCCTGCTGCGTGCGCAGGTCCCTTATAATCTCACCAGTGAACAACACCGAATGACACCGGCTGGGCCTGGTCTTCTTCGGGATCAATCATTGTAGATCTCGTAAACGGTATCGTAATAGCGGCCAACTGCCGTTTGTACATCCCGAGCTTCGATGTCTTCTCGATAATATCTCGTCCAAGCAAGATGTGCAACTTTACCGCTAGCTACTCAAGAATACTAAGGTTTTTGATACTGGAAATAACCATCTAGAAAATTCTACAAGAATCTCCTGCAATTTTATAGTTTTACTCTAAGAAGGCTCAAGGATATTGCAAGACAATACGAAAAACCGTTCTCTTAGAAAATAAAACAGTTATTTTTAATGAAGAAAGAACAGAAATACAGAAATGATATTGTCTGGGAAATGCACGAGTTAAGTTACTTGACGGAGCTCAAAGAAGATTGTGAAGTCTTAAAAATAAGTAACTAATAAAGTAGGGAGATCACTGTGCCTTTTAAGTATAAAATGTTCTGACAATTACTTATTCCCAGAGCCAATATCTTGAATGTGAATCTCTGAAAAACTTTAATACATAACTTAAGACACTGGGTGTCTCAAATGTCCATCTTTGAAGAGTTAGTTAGTTTTTAGACTTAAAGGAGACACTTTCAAAATCCAGAACAAATATATGTGCTTAAGAGATCCCTTTTCTTCAATTATAGTATTTGAAAACATAATAAACTATAAAAAACAACTAAATGGATGTTTTAACCAAAATAGTGTTATTTCTAGGTACTAAATGGTATATTAATATGGTGCTTGCGTCAAAAAATAGGTTTTCAAGATTCAACCACCACGAATCGAGGTACTAATTTTTCCAATACACGCGCCTTAACAAAACACAACATAGCGGTGTTCCCATCCAGGGTGGCAGAGGCACAGTTGGTTCCAGGCAATCCAAAACACTATTTTGCATGACAACGCGTCAGACCATCGCCGCAGTTATGGAAATGAAGGGTATCTTATGAAACCTTCCTATAAGGTTTCATCACCGTTAAAAGAAGTTCCTTATCTCATATGACGACCTCTGTGGCGCAGCAGTTGTGGCTCTGCCTACTATGCGATGCGAGAGGTCCCGGGTTCGTTACCCGGATGGGGGTAAAAAGAAACCCCAGGTCTTGGATGTTTATATGTATGTGACGTTGCTGTTTATAGTTCCCATGACACAAGGTATCCTAGTCTGGGGCTAGAAGCAATGTAGGTACCTGTATGTAATGTTTATGTTTATGTTCATTGGTTCCATTGCAAGACAGGCGCCGTAACCGCTGTAACCACTCCAAGGACGTGACGCAATACATAATATCTTCTGCACTAACAATTGCTTATTAGCGTTATATTATCCGTATCCTTCAATACACGTCTCTATTTATGCAGAATGGCAAGACATGCAACCTAAACACAGATAAGGAAATCATTGAAAAAAGTCCGCAACCCTCAAAGAATGTTACGGCGGGCGGGCCGGCGGCGCTGGGCGGTTTGATGCTTCATGCGCTATCCGTTGCATCCACACTTTTATTTGCAGCTACATATTAGTATTGAATGAATGAATGAATGAATGAATGAATGGTGCTTCTCCAGCCAGGGTTTTAAACCTGTTCCGGTCTTTCGGCCGGCATACCAGAGGGCACAAATTTGAGGGGGGGCGGAATGACCTGCTCTATAGGAGGGGAAGGATAGTGAATTCAATCGACCGACTCTTCAGCCTGAAGCCAATATAGGATATGTGTAATGGGGAGGATGTGGGATTTGGAGAGCAGCTGTTATTTTCTTCAAGTTCTTGATTTCCTTCTATTTTCAGTTATTGTTATTAGTTGAGTTTCCTGGGTCGTGTTCGTTTGGGTTATCCGGTAAGTTCCCAGTTTCGCTTTCGCTCTCTGTTTCTGGAATACGGTATATTTGCCTCTAGGCCATCCTGACTTCGTCCCTGTTGTGTGATGATTCTGTCCAGTAACTATGTTCTTCACCGTAGTATTTGATTCATGCTTAAGGAAATCTTTCCAGGTGTATATAAGTCGGCCGACTTTCTTCTTCCTTGCTTCGTATTTGAATGGAGCGTGTAGTAAGTGCTGTTGTGGGCGTCGCAGAATATGTATTGTAACACATCCGGTGGTTTTTGATTCGTTTGGTTATCGTTTTGCCCTGTAGTCAGTCATGAATTTTGTGGTATCTTGGATAGCTTCTGGCGTTCTCAAACATGTCTCTGAGGATCAGGCGTTCATATTTTCTTAGTCAAGAACTGACTTTCAACTGTTTGCTTTAGTGAAGGTTGCCGCTTTTTGTCCGTATTTTATAAACAGTGCAATGACCATTTTGTAAATCAGGCGCACTAAATTCCAGTCCATGTTGGATTTCTTTATAAAATGCATTAGGGCCTTGGAATTGCATATGGCTTGCCGGCACCTCTTTTTTATTGTGTCCTATGTCCTGTCGTAATATATGTGCCGAGATATTTTATTTCGTATATGGTTCGTATTGGAACTCCGTCCGATACACTGGTTGTTTATGGGGTCGCTTATAAGATTTTTCATCTTTTTACTTTTAAGTTTGCCATGAGCATTTCTCCGATGATATTTAATTATTCACTTTTAGCAACTCCGCGGCATAGCAGCGCTGCGTACAAACGCTCTTTCAGGTTGCGGGCGGTCCGACTCTGGAACGCACCTCTTTGCACTATAAGAGACAGTCCGACTCTTTTTTCTTTTAAGAAACATATCAGAGCACTACCTGTCTCTTTCGTAAAAGTTATTGTATTTATATTATTATATGTAAAGTTTATGTATATATCGGTAATTATTTCGTATTTGCTATCTGTAGTTTACAGATATTTTAATTTATTCCTAGGCATTTTAGTTATTATTTTAGTTAATAGTAATTATTGTGCACTGCCTACCCTTTTATGATAGCAATTCCTGTAATGCCTTGTTTTGCTGGAAGAAACCTCTTTTAAAAGACAAGCTCGCCCTTGTACATGCATTTTCTTTTGATGTAACTTTTAAAATATTTGTGTGCAATATTGTGAAGGAGGTTTGTTCCTATAATTCCCTTTTTCCTGTATTTCTTTATAGCGTCTTTTCCGATGCGAGCATACAGATACCACAGATAGTGTTTTGACATATGTATCATGTTTGTTTCCTGTATATAGGCTATGTGTATGTTTTTGTTAGTCAATTCCGCGTCAATGTTGAGTCTTTTAGTTAATTCGGCGCATCCTCTAACCTTCCAAGTAGCAATGCGCATACGCTCGCATGTGACTTGTGGTTTAAATATGGGGCTGTTTCACATCGTATATCCGGTGTTGTCTGGGATGTCTTCTGTTGATGTTATGGTTGACCCTGAGGAGGTCATGGGTGTTGCATTAAGTATCGGGGAAAGTATGGTGTTATCAGTTTGGTTATCGGTTGCTTGAACCGTGGGTAAATTTGGCGATTCAAGCAAGTATACGCTGTCGTAGTGGTGTCCTGTGCCGTTGAGGTTGATAGATTTCACTGCATCTGCTGGATTCTTGGGCGTGAATGTGAGCGATGGTGTATTTTGCTGGTGGATTGTTACGTGAACTAGAAAGTATTCGGCAGCTGGTATTATAATCTCCTCTCCAGCCCAAGTACCGTAATTGCGCAGATTTTTAATGTTGAGTTGTTGAAGATTTCAGGCTCAGTGATTGCGAGCGTTGTTCTGTTCATCACCGTTTTCTTCTACATATTTAACTAGGTCCTTACGAATGTGAGTGTGGTTGCATGTTAATTGACATAGGTGATTAATTTGGTCAGCAATTGCGGTGAATAGGCAGTTACCATCTCAGCATTGGTAAGGCTTCCATTACGTTATCTTCGTGAGATGTTGTTGAAAGAAAGAACTTAGAGATAGCGTGATTTATTTTAACTACCTTTGTCTACGATTAACAGATCGTACGGGTTGCGATTGTCAAAGTTTGTGCGTATCTTCGTGCGCCCCTATTCTCGGTAGAGAGCCGCTTAGGACAAAAAGTCTCCGATTTTATTGTTGTTATTGTTCATCCGTGGAAGTCTTTTGTTAATTGCCTGTTACTTGGAAGATGGTGAAAAGATCCTTTTATGATGTGCAATTGTTGGCTGTTTCTCGCTATTTCTCAGAATATGCAGTTATGTAGTAGACGGGCTTGCATTATTGTTTTATTTTTGTGGGATTGTCGGACCGGATAAAGTTAGAAATAGTTATGTTTTGTTTTACTGTTATTGGGTAGGTTCCTGCCTAGTTTTGTATTTAGGTATACCTATCTCCTACCTGCTAGTAAGGCACTGTGCCTGTGGGATAGTTTGGAGTTGGCATAGTAATTTGAAGCGAGCGTGGTATCTGTTTTTTTTTTTTATTATTATTTATTTATTCAAAAACAAATTATAATTATTCTTAACATTACTTAGGTGGCCACTCAATCCTTGACAGGTTTAAGTGTGACCACTGTCCCCCGCTTTTACCCTGTTTACATTTTAATCTAATATTTTTTTTCTATGAGCGAAATACTATGAGCCGGTTTCACAGGCTACGGATATTCCCCGCGCGACAGGCAAGCCGCGATTTCTTAGTAGAATATTCACGGCTCGCCTGCTACGCCGCCGCCGCCGCCGCCGCCGCCGCCGCCGCCGCCGCCGCCGCCGCCGGGTCCCTCCGCCACCTGTGAAGCCGGTCCGTGTTTACATTGTTGTAGGAAGTACTTTTTTAATACAGTTTTACATTTGTGATTGTCCACGCACAGGGAATCAATGACCTCGCTCGGTAGTTCATTGAGTACTAGCGGTAGCATACATTCTATCGTTCGCCTACCGTAGTCATTGTTAAATCTAGGTACAACAAATGTAGGTATATAAGATAGTGCGCGCAATGATTTCGGTCGAGCATGGCGTTTTACATTAATTATATTTTCTTTTTCTTCACACATTATTAGGAACTTAGTTTTATTATAGATATTGATAATATTACAGTATTCAAATATTGCTGTGCTGTCGTCTTTGTATTGAATTTTTATCTTTGATGGTACAATCTTTTTTAGAATACTTAATTGTAGTTTATATATGTTATCTATGTATGTTTTATATGTCCTACCGTAGCTACTTAGTCCATAACTTATTACAGAGTCAGCCAATGATAAATATAACAATCTTAGTATGTTGTAAGGAATTTTATATTTTAGTATAACTAGTTTTCCCATTATAGCCCTTAGACGCTTACATATAAGTTCGATGTGGGGTCCCCAATTGAAGTTACTGTCTATTATCATGCCTAGGTACGTATGTTGGTCGACTAGTTCCAGATTAGCACATGTACCGTTACAAATGATGTTTTGATGCATACATTGGTGCCCGTGGGCCACGATCCTGGGTATTGTTGTTGTCTTTAGATATGGGGAATGAATGTGCATGAGTTTAGTTTTTTGTTCGTTGATAACTAACCCAACATCATGAGCCCATTTACATAGCATATCATAATTTATCTGTAGTCTATTTTGCGCTTCCTCAATATTTTTATGTGCATACAGTAGGCAAGTATCATCTGCAAATTGGTATACCGACCCTCCATTAAAGTTGTTAGACATATCGTTAACGTATATTAGGTACTCGGTCGGTGCAAGGATTGACCCCTGTGCCGAGCCCACCTCGGTTGGTATTTGCTTGCTGCGTTTTCCGGCTATGCTCACCGAGGTGGACCGGCCCTCGTGGTAATCCCTGAACCATCCGAGCAACGGACCCTGTATACCAGCCTGCTGTAATTTTCGGTACAGCGTTGAGTAACTTAATGTTTCAAAGGCCTTACTGAAATCCACAAAAATAGCCAAAACATGTTGTTTATTGTGTAGGTAACCATTTACTTCGCTGGTGAATTTACTGAGTAATTGACAAGTATTTTTCTTCTGCTGGAATCCATATTGATTCTCATGTATGACATTATTCTGTGTTAGGTATTTATTTAGCTCGTGACCAAAGTATTTTTCTATTATTTTATCTATACACGATAATATAGTTATTGGCCTATAATTATTAATATCCTGATGGCTGCCCTTTTTATATACCGGTCTTATGATTCCTAGTTTGAGATCGTCCGGGTACTGTGATGTGGAGATGCATGTGTTAATTAAGTGGGTTATTACCGGGGCTATTTTTTCGTTTATACATTTTATGTCCGACGCCCTTATCCCATCGGCGCCCGGGCTTTTTTTACCATTCAAATGTTTGATTATCACGTGCACCACCCTGTCACTCACCTTTTTAAGCCTAATACACGTATTAGGTATATTTTCATATGTATTTTTATTTAATAAGGGTATGTTACATTGGCTACATATTTTATTAACATTATTTTGAAATTCGTCTGCAAATTTATTTGTTAAGTCATCTAGTTCACAATTTTTAAAAGCTTTTGATATTACCTCGTCTACTGACTTTACACTTCTTCCACACAGTTTATTTATAATTTCCCACATCTTTTTTGGGTTATTAAAATTTTCACAAATTATATTTTTGGTATATTCATTTTTTATTTTATTGATGTGTTTACTAGTTTTATTCCTGTATCTATTATATAATAATCTATTATCTAGGTTACTTTCATCCATCTTCCATATTGAGAATAATTCATCTCTTTTTGCACACATCTCTGTTATACTTTTACAGTTCCATGGGCATTGTTTTCTTTTACTTATATTTATCTTAATTTTGAGTCTATTTTTGTCGTATACATTTGTGAATTTATCAGATATAAAGTTATAGATATCATTGGGATTGTGAAAGGTTAGAGCTTGGTTCCAGTCAGTTTCTTGTAAGTCTTTTAGTACTTTCTTGTTATCTAATCTGTACGTGTATTTGTATTGGTTGTTGTTTTGTTTTTGTTTTGTTTATGTTCATGAAATGGTATTTAGCATTACGAAGGGGGTTACCTGCCAGATATAGAGTTCGTTTTGCCTTATGATCTGAGTTAGGACTATCATAATCGCAGCGATCTCACCAGGTTGTTGCTCAGCTAGTGAGACTCATTGCACTGATATCACCTACTTCAATTCACTTTATTAGTGCATATTATTCAGGTCCGTGACTCGAGTCGAGGTTCAGTCCGTGAACAAGGCCCTAAAGATGAAGTACCCGGTTGTATCTGACCCGGCGGAGGGGGACGCATGTGTTTGTGGCGTGTGAGTGTATGTGTCGGTACGGTAAGTATCAAAGTCATTGGTCATCTTATCTTGAGTTGTGCATTTTGGGTAGGCCGGGGTAAGGTGTTTAGATTTACCGCTATCATATTATCTGTTTTTGGGGCGGGTGGAACTTGAGTGTACTTTGGTTGTCGCGCTGTATTTTGGTATGGGAAAAGTGAGATGCTGTAGATTTGACTGGTTGTTGATTACGTTTTGGTGCTCTATTATGTATGCGCTGTCGTAGTGGCTGTCGGAAAAGATCAAGTTGATAGTTCCGACTGCGTTATATTCTTGTTGGGGGCTGGCTATATACGATTGATGGGCCATTTTGTTGATGGATCGCTACACTTATTACGTAGAACTCCGCGGCTGCTATGATAATTTCTTCACCTCCCCACGTGCCCTGTATGTGGAGATTTTTTATGTACTCAGTGAAAGCTTCTGCGTTTGGTGCGTCGATCGCAAGTTTGATGCGTGGATAATTGCTGTTAGCTTCCACGTATCTAGCTAAGTCGCTTCTGATGTGGGTATAGTTGAATGTCGCTCCAAACAGATGGTTGATTTGGTCTGCAATTGCATGGAACAGGCAGTTTCCATCTCTGGGCATTGGTAGAGTTTCCATTGTAAGATATTACTATAGGAGAGAGCCTCATGCTGTTTTAGCTAATATGAATGTGTGTTTGGGTTGTTTCTAAGAGGTGTACGGCCGGTATGATGAGAGACGCTGTTTGGCCTTTTACAATCTATTTTTATTCTTATGTTTCCCGGTATTTCCAAGATGGGCTGACACCATAGAATGGGTGCCAGATGTGTGAGGGAACGTTGTGGGCCTTTTGTGCTTCGAAGCTTTTTCAATTGTTCCTAAATAGCAGTCAATTGTTTTGTCTAGTTTCTGGGAATTTGGTGAAATGGCCTTTTTATGGCATGCACGTGTTTAGTTTTTGTTTATTGTCGTGTTTAGTATATTTGCAGTTTAGCTACGAAAAAATAATTCTAGGATTGTTAAGTTTTGGGTTGGCCTATTCACAGAGTTTCAGGGTTTAGTGGAAGGTTATTGTTAATGACTGTTTTGAATGGTCTTTCGAAGATGAGGAGAAAAGAAATCTCGAGGAGAATTATCTCGAATTTATTTTCAGGCAAAGCAATATAAGTATATGTAGCTATAATAATGTTTTATTACTTGATTTTGATATTGCGTAGGTAGGGATTTGTTATATCCTACCTATGACGCACCTATAAATGTGATTATGCCTTAGTCAATAGGGGCGACCGCGGCCGCGGTAAGTGGTGGTTTATTATTGTCAGGCGGCGAGTGGTCCTGAGAGAAATAAAGTTAGAGATAGGTAATCACTATCAATGATGACCTAATCGGAATGATCTCAACAGGTTGGTGTGTTTAGCGGCGGTGGTGGTGGAGGCAGTAGCGTTGAGGGTGTGTTGCGTAGGCGTCGCTCGCTGCCGGCCTGTCGCTGCGTGGCTCAGACGTGCACCTGGCCTAGAATTCTAGGGCTTGCACAGATGGGATGCCTAAGAGTATCGCGCAGTTCTCTGGGCATTCATGACACTTGACCGCACTAGTATCATCACAATCACTGAAATGCGCGGTATTGCACAGATGGGGTGCCTAGATGGATCGCGCACATTACCCAGGTAACCCTTACAGTAACACGCGGTATAAGCCAGCCTATAAGCCAGGCTCGTTTTCGGGCCTCCGGAGGCAGAACAAAAGGCGCGCGCCGGGGATTGAAAACTATTGTTTGTTTAAATGCGTTTGCGAGATCTCGGGGGATACGTCCGTTCGGTCCGGCAACACAAACGCCACCGCAGCTACATATTAGTATTGCGAAGAAAAATGTTATCATTAAAAAATATGTGAGCAGGTATTTTGAGTAAATCTATATATTTTTTTCTACTTTGTTATTTGTATTCTATATTATTTATTAAATTCCTTTGAGTCTCTCGAAACCGTCACTAGGCTCAGCTCAGCTTAATTTAAAGTATTATATAATCCTCTGCAGGATAAGCATGACAGACGTCTTAGCCATTGTGTCCTTCTTTAAAAAAAAACATTATTTTGTACTCTACCTATGAAAAATTTAAGTTTTACTTGTAACAGTAACCTACCGACACTAAAAATAGTTCTTTTTGTCAATATTTTTCCAAGAAAAATTGCTCTGCGCGCTGTGCATTTGTCTTATATTTTTGTTATATAGATAAATGTGGCTTTCTAAGTATTTGTTTTTCATATCGATATCGTGACTGTTTTGAAATTTGTCGACATTCCCAGTTTTTTTTTGACAATAATATTTTTTATTTTGTGGCGTATTTCTATTTTTTTCTGGGTAAAGATGTTTTTTTTTGTTCCGGAAAATGATTGGCTATCCTTTGTTCATATGAAAATGATACCACACTTGCCTTAGTAGGTATAAACAAGCAAATATGAGGCTCAGAAGGGTCCACGGCGTGAGAAAGCTACACCCCTCCCACCCCCACAGGAAAATTTCCCCCGCTGAGGCCCGGACGTTTTTCATTATGGTTCACAACTATTACACACTATGGTTACAACTATGCCAAGTCTTCTGCTTTAATGATAATAATATTGGCTCCCATACATTGTTTGTCTATAAATATCCCACTATATAGAAGAGAAGATAGGAACAGAGGAGAGTCGTAGAGTATCGACAAGAAAAAGAAGACTAGACTTTGTGTACCTACCCACTAAATTATATTCGATTAGATAACCGTAAAGATAAGATTAGCGTGGAGTAGAGAAGAGAATTAAATGGAGTATAGGTAGAGTCAAGCGAAGAGTACCTTTAGTTAAAGAACACTTTATAAACAACAAAAAAGCTTTAACAATTCCCTGAAAAATAGCTCTTAAAAATGTCGGCAAAGGCAATCACCAGCCTAAAATGTAGGCGAGTAGCTACGTGCGTCCATACATCTATTTTGTTAGGTCCCCATTCCCTCGTATGGCTCATACTCGGTACGTGCCCTATTAGCATTCTTTCTACACAGGATTTGTTATACCCGCAATTTTTCCTTCGGGGATATTTTTTCGATGAAAAGAAAATTACTGCTCTATTACCGGATAATTTGGGACGTATTTTTTATGGCTCGCTGCAAGAAAAGTGTGCTGCTTTGCCTCATTATTATTTTTAGTTTCGTAAAAAGGTTTTCTTTTTTTACAATGGGGGATATTGTTTTTTTAGGATGGCCGCCAGTCATACATACAGCAAAAGCCATTGGCAATAGACCATATTGAGCTCGCGTTATGTGAAAAAGTAATAAGATAAATATAATATGCGTACACTCCGCATAAGAGTTACCGCATGTGTATTGATTAGGAATAACCTGACCCAAGGCGACATAGCTCTAACAAATATTTAAACATGACCTGTCCCACATAACAAATTTGGTAACATAATTAAATACCAAAAAAATATCGGACGAAGAGCAATATGCCCGCATTTCCTAACAAAGAACTAATAACTGCTGAAAAATGCTCAGAGTTCCTCGAAAATGCGCTCACTTCTAGTTTTATTTTTATCACGGCCACTGCGCTGCGCACTTTTTCCGTTCAGCCTACAAAATCCCTTCCCTTCCTAAATACGTACGTCAGTCAGTCTCGTTCAAGCCCTCTCGGAGAGTGGTTGTTTCCCTCGCTGAAGTTGTGTCCGCCGACTTACGTGTTTGAAAAACTTTGTGACTTCACCCCCGTGCAATTTGGACAGCTTACGGCGGTATGAAAAATTTTGCTATTTTTTACGACTTGGTAATAAGTTTCTTGTTTGATAATTTGAATTTATCTATTATGGAATATTAGTGAAATTATTATGAAGTTGAATTAGTTAATATTTGGTAATATTAGTGGAAGTAGAGCAATTGAATTTTATGACTGCGGTAGGGTCACTTAGATACTACTCGTAGCAGGTTATTTCGTGCGAGCTAACTATTAAGTGAGCGTCATTTTTCACGTCAAATTACGTTATTTAGTTAGAATATTGAAACTGGACAACATGGATTTATGAAGGTCCTACTATATAGACCACATTGATAAGGTCCGACCGAGATCTCGGTCTCGGTCTTGACCAATCTCGGTCTAGACCAATTTCATGCCTCGGCAACAGACTCGGTCTCGGCCATAAAAAACCGAGATTCTCGGCTAGTGTCGAGACTGTAGTCTAATAGTAAATTGGTTGATTTTAATGGGTTAATATGGCTGCGGCAGGCATATGAAGTTATTTTTAGGGTCGAGTAAAAAAAAAATTTTAGGATATCTTTATGGGACTTATAGGACTGTCAATGTATTTTTTCCCAGGAATATAGTTGCCGCAATGTTGTCGCTTATTTTGACACTTGCAAGGGAATAAAAAAACCTATAAGGTAGGTATGTGTTTTTATACAAGATATTTTTAGTAAACAGAGATCTCTCGATCACATTTCACGATATTTCGAAAGAACCTAAACATAAATAAAGTAGATTTTATTAAAAACTTGTTTAAAATCTACTTAGAAATAACACGATTTCCCAAGATTGTAAATCCGGCGAAACTATGAACACAGATTAGCAAAATGAGACAGTTAGTTTGACCTTACAAATTGGTGACTTGCCTAGTGAAAGGGCTAATCAAAAGAACCGTAACTGGTAATCATGTAGGTAAGATAAGACTTATAAATGTTATGAAAGTGATTTACATTAGGTTTCCTAAGATCGTAAAGTAGTGGAGTTCCTCATTGTACCCACCCCTCCTCAAGTAAAATGGCGTGAACGAGTTTGTACATATACATATATATGGATTTATAAGCTGAATCGTAAAATAGTCCAATCTGAGTAAAATATCTAGCAACAGTCTATTCTACATTCACCTTTGTATGTAGTGGTAGTCCGTTTATTACACGTTATTATATCGTGAAAGAACCTTGTCACTCATTACGTTTATATTTAGTTAATTATAGAAGTGTAATATTGGAACTACTCCTTCCGGTATATAGTGAGCTCCGTGGTTTCACGCTTGCTTCTCGCACAGGAGATGCAGGTTCGAATCCTGACCATGTATCAATGAGATAATAAATTTATCTTAAGTAGGTACATTATCGGGTGTTCAGTGTTTCGGACGACACGTTAAGCTTTAGGTCCCGGCTACGATCGCGTCGTAAAACACCTCCATCAACCCGCACTAAGCCAGCGTGGTGGAGTATGGCTTAGCCTTACTCGTCTGTGGGTACGTTAATAGGCTACGTTTAATTCTATATATCACCGCAAGATTGTCAAAACCGTTAGTGTATGAACTAACGCGTTAGTTTGTAAACTATCGACGAGCTCTGTGGCGCAGCGGTGGTGGCTCTGCCTATCATGCGAGAGGTCCCGGGTTCGATCCCCGGCTGGGGGTAAAAAAAAACCCAGGTCTTGGATGTTATATGTGTGTGACGGCGCTGTTTCTGGTTCCCACGACACAGGGTATCCTAGTGTGGGGCCAGAAGCAATGTCTGTGCCTATATGTAAATGTTTATGTTTATATCGACAAGTTGTAAACCAGACCGATGGCGTTTAGGATTTACGTTCTTTTAGTCAACGAGTAAAACATCACGAGCCTGGACTTCCGCTTTCTGTGTAGGTAAATTTAGTGCAGTAGACTGAACATACCTTTACCCTATTATACACTTGAGTGCAAAGCTGTCGCACAGTAAAAGTATTCTTAGCTTGGTGCCCCAAACGAGAGAGAGAGAGAGAGAGAGAGAGAAAAACATTTATTTCATAATTTTGTACACAATACATGGTAACATGACATTACAAAAAAAAACTGTACTGCAAATAAAAGTAAGAAAAATAGACCTTAATATTTTAACAATTTCTTATAAAACTACACTTATAACTAGTATACGTCTAAGCTAGCAATGACAATTTAATAAGACTAAGTTATTGTGTATTGCGTACAACCCTTTGACAAAGGTACGAACTCAGCAATAAGTTTACTCCCAAGGAAGAAAACGCTGATTTTCAGTCGCACCCTATTGCTCGACAGATACCTGGAATGCAAAAGCACCAAAGACATGATTGCCATTTAAAATTAAACTAAATTAAAATTTACATAAAACACAAACGAGAACCTGTTATATTAAGCCTCCGATGCCTGTCCGTCAGCGGGCTATCTCATGAACCGACTACGGTCCATACTTACTAAAGAAGAGAGTTATAAGTACTTGCAACTTTTTCCCCAAAAAGGAGACATAACCTTTTGTGTTTTTTTAATGTATGTTGGTACGGAACCCTTGTGTGCGTGTCTGACCCGCACTTGATCGATTGTCTTAATCGCGCCTAACTAATCTAGGACTAGCTTAACGATTGCCTGGGTGCGGACTGTTTCTATTTCAAGCACATTGACATTTAATGTATGGAAGATGGAACGAGTACCAGAATGGACACAGTGCATTTATAGTCCCTCAGGCCAACAATAATCTGTAAACCGAAGCGGTCCAAAGTTGTCCCAGGGGTCAAGAAAATACTAATACGCAATTAAGATTCCATGGATGACATCATATTTCCAGTAATTATTATTTAGAAAACAAACTACTCGATCAACTTCTAATTTCAAAAAATTAGACTGAACTGGAAGTCTACTTGTTCACATATATATAGGTATATATGTCACCGTAAGATTGTCAAAATTATATGTTTATAATCTAACTTTTTTTTAGTTAGTTTACTAACTATCGGTAAATAAATTGTAAACTGTACCGTACTGCTTACGACACGTACGTACACGTTAGTTTATAATAAAACCTTTAAATTGTGAACTGGTTTAAACTTGATTAGCAAACGACACGCCAGGGCAAACACTGCGGAAGCTTAGGTAAAGACTAGAATCGTCTTCGTGTTAGGTTGTCATGTAAAAACAAAAGATAAGTAAATTCTGAACTCTGTCGGTCTGGTTTACTCTCTGTCGATAGCTTACAAACTAACGGGTTAGTTTATAAACTAACGGTTTTGACAATCTCACCGTGATATATAGTATTAAACGTCGCCTATTATCGTCCCCATCGAGGGGCAAAGGCCTTTACCGGGATACGAGTAAGGTTAAGCCATACTCCACCATGCTGGCTCAGTGCGGGTTGATAGAGGTGTTTTACGAGCACTACCACGTAGCGATAGTAACCGGGACCTACAGCTTAACGTGTCATCCGAAACACTGAACGTCCGATAATGTACTTAAGATAAATTAATTACCTCATTGGTACGTGGCGATTAATTTTGAAATGATTTCTACGCTTAGTTTAATCCACAACATAATTTCATTTTGGTAAAATATCGTGCCGGAGTGCAGAATACCTCTCGGGTCAATGCCCGCTAGAGCCATGCTGCCGCGTGCAGACTATAGTTACTTAATTACAGCCCAGCCACTGGATTATTAAAATGGAACCCTGCTTTGCATTATTTAGGGAAGTTTGTACTTACCTAATCTTGACCAAATGCCAAAAAACGGTCATGTAGCTGTAAATATTATGCTATCAGTGGCCGCGGAACTCCTGCCTGACCTAATTACTTAGACACTAGTTTATTACTACTTAGAGTTTGACCTTTTATTTAGCTTTCCGGCTTTAAAGACACTGCAATATTTTTTCAGCTTTTATTACTCGTATTCGGTTTGGACAAAGGATTGTTGTCGTCGGGAACGGATTTCTGTGTTTTACGACGATAAATGTAGATGTCGCATTTAGTTGGTTAAATCAGACACTTAACTAACTCTCTAGACCGTTAATTAAATACCGACGTTTAACCAAGTCACTAAAATTCCGAGAGACAAGTGAGTGAACGAAACTTTTAACGAGTTGTATAAACGTTCCTAGGCAACAAGACATAAATCTTTTTTGTGTGTACTTAAATTTATGTTTAAGGATTTTTTGTTGTTATGACATGTTCAACCTAACACGAAGGATAAAGGGAGCTTCGCTTCGCTCACCCCCTTTACCCTTCACCTAAGCTACCGCAATGTTTTGCCCTGATATAAGCTGTGCAAATCAGCTGTTGTCGTGACGCCATCTTGTTTTCCAACACGCCTGCTTTCGGTAAGACAGATTGTTAAACGTTTTCGAAGATGCTTTATTTATAAACGTCGGTATTTAATTAACGGTCTAGAGAGTTAGTTAAGTGGCTGATTTCACCAACCAACTGCGATATGGTTTACTTTGTATATATACCTTATGTATATACCTTTGTATATATGGTTTACTTTGTAACCCTCGACGACCAAAAGAAGGGTGCTATAAGTTTGAAGCGTCTGTCGGTCGGTGTGTCGGTGGGTCTGCCTATATGTCTGTCCGTGGCACACAAGCGCTCAAACTGATTTTAATCTGGTTCTCTGTAATGGCAGTAGATTACCCTTGTATGCTTCGCTGCGATTAAAAAGTTATCAACTTAAATAGGAAACGAAATTGAACCCAATTTTAACCGTAAGGTTTAATTAATGTGTCGGGGTTGTTTTACATCTTTAATTTATAGTTATCCTAGAAGGTTATCCGTGACTGTACCCTACTGATTGCGACCAAAAAGCGAATAGAGTATAACACCATTTCCCATACCGGGTGGCAGAGACATACTCATGCATACAGTTACACCCTTGTTCAGCCGTGGGTTCAGCCAACTCGTATTGTCCTCCTGACAGATCTATTTCGCACGCTGGATATGTCCTTGCAAATACGCTCTCACGGGCACCCTAGTTAGGCGGGGATGACAAATGCTGATCGGAAGGGCAACAGTCGCCGGAGACCTGTTAGTCCGGGGGCGGACCATCTATCACGGACATGTTGTGACTGCGTAATGATTAGGAGCCGGCAATATTTATATGCATAGAGTTGGAAACTTTCGCTTCATATATCGTTCCAATAGCCGGATTCTTATAGCTTTTAGATTAGCTGACTACATTGATACATGTGCTAAGGTCCGGGACATTATGCCATGTGTGGTAGTGTCGGAAGTATTCTGCGATTGCAAAATACATTATCTGTGGGGAAAGGTTGCAGTGTTGTAAAATTGGTAGAAAAACCACATAAAAGTTGCGTGGATCGAATAAACGTATGAAATATTCACGAAAATGCAATCTGTCCGCTGTACCGCATTTGACGGGATATTCCGAGTTTATGCCAAATGTTGTTAAAACTGAAACCCGTTGTTAACACACATTTAATCGGCATATGCCAATTAATCATTTGACTGACTGGGTAGGACACTTGGAAAGTAGAGATGTGAAAAGGTGGACCGAACCGGTAACATAATGGGTGCCTAAAATAGCAAGACATCCAGTGGGCTGACCACCAGCCAGATGGTTGCATGCCCATAGCTAGTAGGCAGTGGATGCGGGAGGCTCATGAGCGGCGCTGATGAAGGTAAAGAAGAGCCCATGATACCCAACAGTGGGGAATGAGGGGTGGGTAATTGATTCATTGAATCGAGAATAGGCTTATATCGTAAACATTTTTTTCAATAGGCTGAAGAAATTCTCATTGATGATGACGACACCCATAAAAACTGTTAGGGACATGAATAAATTAACGTATGTCATACAATAAAAGTACTTTTTTGTTAGTCGGAATCGGGGACGGGAAATAGGTTGAATAAGCGGAACTAACGTATAACCATGCATATAGGTTAGTGTAGGTAGATAGGCATTGACCGATTTCCATTTTCATTCAAATCTATTCCTGAAAAACTATTCCAATTCCATTTATGTTGGCGGCCAAAAATCTAAAGAGAAAATGTTGCTGAACTGGCTGCCACATATGAATTTGCGTTCACAAAAACAAAGTAGGCGGCACAGCATTTCCCATTCAGGGTGGCAGAGATACAGTTGTGCCCACGTTTTGCTAGTTGGCCAAGCGAGCGAAGAGTCCAGTTTCGGGATTGGCCAGAAATTCTTGTCCGTCAGTCTGTTCTCGCCTACAAGTCGCATTTTCCTACCGATTTTGACGCAAATTGGCAAACAAGTTCCTTGACATAATTAAAAATTTTAGTCGACCCAAATTGTTGATTAATGGGGATAAAAGGGGATAATAGGAGGAAAGAGGGGGAAAGTTTGCTGTAGCGTTATTTATCGGCGGATTTCAATCAAATTTAAAAGGCAAAAGGGGGGAGTGGAAGGGCGGAAATGAGGGGGAAGTATATGGATGAATTCTTATTTTTTAAATCGAAGCGAGGACTACTGTTTTCCCAGAACCACCAGGTATTCAAAACTCCATTTTGCGTCATAGGGGGCTGGCACATCGCAGCGGCTCTGAAGATATGAAGGTTTCCGCCCAATGGTCCCCACCAAAACTTAAGAACGCCCTTAAAAAGTACTTTATAAGTTGAATATAGGAAATTAAAAGTTAAGCGAGCGACTCTTAAAAATGTGCACAATGAACCATTATTATGATCTCTATTTGACTAGTTTTCGCCATCACGAGATACATATAAATACAAGGCATTATCAAGTATCAAATTGTGAGCAACAAGTGGCAGAGTCTACGAAAAGCATGCAATGCACAATTGATCTAGCAACAGTCAACAATACTGAAAGAACTCAAAATTCATACTACATAATTTCTTTATTGCGCTCAATTAATTCAACTGACAAGAGTTACATTAAAATAGTGTAGAAAGGTGAGCTATTCTCTTGTGAGCAATCTCTTCCAGCCAAACAAGTCAGTTTGAACTCCTTCGTTACTGCTCTGCCTACGATGCTGCATTACGGTAGACCGAATAAGAGGATTACATTAAATAAAAATGTCCGTCCTTGCAGAAGTTTCGGCGTCGAGTTACTGAAAGTTAGTTTAGTTTCAGACAGATTTTAGTTAAAGTATAGTGTTATCTTTTTACATCTTGCAATAAGAGAAAAGAGAGTTAGGTACTCCAAACTTCCTTCAAGCACTGTGATCCGTATGACCTACTTTTTGCGGTGATATTCAGATCACAGAGCCGGATTAAACTAATCTCTTACTAATCTTTTCTTTTCATCGTCTCGTTCTAAAGATAAACATTTTAATCCCCAAAAGGACTGGTGTTATAGGAGCTGCCAAAGCGCAGAGTTTATGTTAAGTGAAGCACTTTTACTCCTTAATTACTACTAAGGTTCTCCTTTGAATTAAACTCTTCAGTCGGTTCATGAGTGAGTTCTGGATGATATCCCTAACAACCGCTTAAAGTTAGACTATGCCTTTCTGCTACAATATGTATTATACTCGCGATAGGGATTTTCTTTAAAAAAACAACGCATGTTTATCGTGCGCTGAAATCGATTTAGAGTCTATGTTGCTATGAGTTTGATCGAAAAATGTGAGCCATGCGTAATGTGGTTCGGTTACAAAACCTAGATTATTTTTTATAGGTAGTTTAAACATTTCTGGACTGTTTGTTTCATGTTGTAAGTTTCATTGCAAACTTTCCGGTTAAAGCTTTAACTCAACTGATCTCTTGGTATCTACTTTACTTTGTTTTTGTTTGTGTTGAACGAAATTTTGTAGTTTGTCCAAATTTGTGCAATTTTCGTTCATTTCTTAATTGTTAATCGAAATCGCTGTTTAGGGCAGCTCACCAGGGGGCTGCCAAACGGTCTAACTAAGCTCCGCTGACCGCTTGCTGTATGTCCATCAGCAAATTAGAAGTATGACTTGACGTGACGTTTTTTTTTTTTTGCGTTTTTTTACAATGTCACGGAACCCTTCGTGTGCGAGTCGGACTCTCTCCTCTGCACTCCCGAACTCCGCACTCGACCGATTTTTATTTACTTACACAATAGTTCTCTCTATTTACTAAAGGTATACAGTCAGAGAGTACTTCAAGTTACGTCAATGCAGTACGATCATAGTCCTTGTGATGCCTGCAATAAGCATAAGATAGATCATAGAAACCAAGTCTAGAAGGTATAATGTTAATAACGAGGCCGCGGCAATCAACTTGAGTAACAGATTATTACTCAATCTGTGGGAACTAAAACTAAAAATCAATCTGTGGGAGTTTCTACGCCCTTCCCCCACAGTGGTCCAATGTAGACAAGAGGTAAAAAATGACGTTTGCTGTATATGTAAATATCTACAGTAATAAAGAACTTTGACTTTGACTTTGACTTAGAAATATAGCTGTTTTTCAGTACCTGAGCTCTATCTACCATGGTGCCTTTGGTAGGTGCTTATCGGATGAGAAAGGAGGGCATCTTTGTTATAGTGGATATTGAATTGCCGAACGCAGTCTCTCATGGGTTCTGATAGCATGGGATTTCCTCCTATAATTAAAAACGAGTGTTGTAAAACTGACTTTGCTGTACCTATATTAACAAACAATCAATTTACTACACTACAGTTATCTACAGTTAATTTGTGATATCTGACACACTCACAGTCAAATCATTTATTAACGTGTACAGTGTATCGACATTATGCTAGATAATTATGTAGCTCACGCCGACAATTGTAAAATAATTTCCTGAATGCCGTCACGTGGAATCCCGTGTAATTAAAATATGAATATTTATAGAGCAAAACATGCCGCCTGGCCGAGTATTAAAATATCGATATAAAAGACCTAATCAAAATTTTAGTCGGCATATTAGCGTTTTAAGCTTTATTGCTCGAAATGTTTTAGTTCCAATCGAGCTCCGAACGGAAAATATAATTATATTTCAGACCCTTACGAGCACTGAAATAAAAAATATCATTGAATTTATACTTCTTTCATACATGTTATGCAGCCGACTATTTGATTGCACACTCAGATATAACCCAAATACTGCCATTAACGCTTATAAAACATTGCGTAGGTTTTGCACCTTAACTTTGAGAGTTCATATTTTAATTAAAAAGTAATATCTTCGTTTCTTTGTGGAAACACTTGTAAAAGGGAAATATTAAACCGCACATCAAAAATACTGATTTCCAAAACAAATATCAGGGCAAAATGCTGCGGTAGCTTAGGTGAAGGGTAAAGTGGGTGAGCGAAGCGAAGCCCCTTTTATCCTTCGTGTTAGGTTGGACATGTAAGAACAACAAAAATACTTAAAACATAAACTGAAGCAAAAAAAATATTTTATACATAAAAAGTGTTTTGTTAATCATTTTTTGCTGTGCAAATCAGTAATTTTGATGTGCTATTAAATACTAACCCATGTAAAATAGCCCAAAGATGCCTGGAAGTTTATGAAAAATAGGTATCGTATAGGCGTCGTCGTAGCAAACGTTCTACCTACTCTCAAAAGCAGAGTCTTATTTAAGCTTTTAAAAAAATACCCTTATTTAAACAGAAAAACCTTCAGCATACCATTCCACAAGGAATAACTTAACCAAACAAAGACAAATAAAGAGAAACCCAGTGGGAACACTTGCAAGCAGGAAAACGGTGCAATTTCTAAACCTTAACACATTTCGGGCTTCTTTTGGAGAAAAAGTAAAATTTGTATGAATTTCTGTTGTCGCTGCTCTGTTAAAGTTTTTGGTACCTACCTCGGAACAAAAGGTTTGGAACTCTTATTAAGGGAACTTGGCTTGGTGTTAATGGAGACTATTTGAAATCAATGTAAGAAGCGGAAAGTTACTTTAAAGTTAACCTTAAACAAACAAATATTTAACGGAACTCCCTTCGGTCATGTAAGTAACCAGCTATGAAAGAAGAAAAATGTCTTCCGACGATACTAGTTCGCAAATAAAAGGTTTTTTTCATTACAGGATGATGAGTTTCGGTGTAGGAAAATTGTAATGAATAACGACAAGCTACTTTGTAATCTTCCTACGTACCTAGGTAAGTTTTAAATTTGATGCCTCTTTAAAAATTAACATCACGGTGATGGCGCGGTGCCACTAAACTCTTCAGATAATTGTCTATTATACAGAGTGTAACAGAAAGGTATAGTCATACTTTAAGTGGATTTTAACAGGATGCTCATACCATACAAATTAGAATGTGTAAACCTTCGCAATCCAGAGATGGCGCTGGGATTAACGATTGCAATTTAAACGCCATGGCTTCAGTCGACATATTTCTAGGTGGCGCTAGGCACTAATCAAAAGAATGTAGAAACGTACATGTTACAGAATTGCAAATAGGTTGATTTTTCAGTTAAACTTTTTAATCTTAAAAAATCTATTAAATTAAAATAAAAGTGACAAAGAAAAATTGGTTGTTCTCTTGATTGTTTGGTCTCCTAGCGCCATCTTTGTGGTATTTGCAACATTGCAATAGTGCTGCCGCAAGCGTTATAGGCCTCGAACTAAATATGCTTTCGTGGCATCACTATTACGCCGGTGGCATATCTACGTTGTCGATCTGTATCAGTATAATATTATAGAATCTGTAGTATAAGGGACATCACTCCGAACAACTATTAATATGACACCAATTTGATCAGAGCAACTTTATTTATCTTTCCTCCACACGATTTGCCTGGGCAATCAGCTGATTTGTATGAAGAATGTGATCAAATCGGTGTCACAGAAGAAGGTGCTCAGAATAACAACCCCTAAAAATATGACTACATCTTTCTGTTACAGCCTATAAAATAGTCAGGTACCTAAAGAGTTTAGTCTACATAGGTAGAGTTAGGTATACCAAAGATGTTAGATGTTCTTTATTCATTGTTAGATGTGGGTAGAGGATGCACACCTTTAATCCAATCCATACAGTGCAATGGTCGCAGATACCATAAGAAGAAAAAATACTGTAACGATTCTACCTTTTGACTTTGCTTTAATAGTCATAATAGCAGAACGGGTAGTGTTACTCTGAATGTGCGAACTTAAGTGGTGAAAACGAAGATTCATGACGATCTGTTAACATTTTGGAACATAATTCATTCCGGTCTCTCGCAGGGTGTGTAGAGGACGGACTCATTTAATCCAAAACTTGACCTCTTCATTCCACGGAACCCATCTCAAATGAGACTATGATTTATTCCTCTACCGAAATCAGGGATAACATTTAGCAACAATAATCTTAAGAAGGCGGAGAAAAACCGAGTATTTTTCATGGAAACTGGTATAATATAAAGGTGTTTTTTCTTGTGTCGTAACTGGTTACGAATATAAGAACTGGTAGGTATCGTCTGAGGGAAAAAAATCTGTAATTTGGAAACAAATATCGTAAAAAGATATCTTCTTTCGTAACTGGTTACTGGTACGGAACTCAACTTAAACGCCAACCTTCAAAATCACTACATTCGGATACTAAGGTCGGACTAGATAGTTCTGGTATTGGAAGATGTTCTTGGAGGAATTCTCTTGGAAGAACTCCCATTTCCCCCCTTAGGGGAGGCATTTCACCAAATCCCAACTTAGTGCTAATCTACGCTATATAAGGAATCCCTGTACAAAATTTCATGACTCTATAGATGGTTCCAACGGTTTCGGCTGTGTGTTGTCTGTCTGTCTGTCTGTCCAATAGAGTTTTATTAATTAGCTACTACTAATACTACTATATCCAAGTCAATTCCAGTATTTCATCTGGCAGAGTAGTCTTTACTAGATGAAATATCTACGTTTTGAATATCATTGAGTTGATTTTCCAATTACACCAATGAATGTTAGCTCATTTTTAAAACTATAGGTTCTATCAACATACATCCGAAGTTGTATTATATAGGTAGTTAATTTAATCTGCTCCTTGGTCCAATGGGTTTCACGCTTGCTTCTCACACAGGAGATGCAGGTTCGATTCCTGACCAAGTACCAATGAGATTTATTTTAAATTATCCTAAGTATATACGGACGTTCTACGCTGATGAAAAACATCGTGAGGAATCCTTCATTATCACGCAAAATGGAGTATTGAATAAATGGCTCAAAGTGGGCACAATTGTGCCTCTGCCACCCCGTATGGGTAAAGGTGTGACGCTATGTTATGTTAATTTTATAAAGAACATGTTAAAAGCTACATGTATGCCAAGTTTCATGATTTCTTCCGGATAGGACCGATATTGACATATTTTTGAGCTAAAAAGTCCTAAATAGAACAATATTCCAGTTCTAGTATCGCAAGATAATGCTAAATATCCATGGATATACGAGTACCTTCAAAATATTATCCTCACAAACCCAAACCAAAATATAAACGTCGAATAATCGATATGAAAATTAAATTTTTCCACTATAACTGCTCACAACAAAGCAGTTTTTATTAGAATAATTAACTGAACATATTGTAATAAATAAGGACACGGTGTTTTTAGTCACGCCACCAGATTGCCTACACATTGTACGCATATATTGAACCCCGCAGTTCAGTAAGGGGACTTTAAAAAGAAACACTTCTAACTTAGGACGGGAAACAACTGGTCCATGAAATAATCTTATTAAAAATATTAATGAACGCTTATTAAAATTACATCAGTTTTTATAATAATAATAATAATAAACTAGGATTCCCTGTATCTTGGGTACTAGACAACGATACACATACATAAATAGTATACTTAGATAGATAAACAACCATGACTAGGGTACAAACATCCGTTCTCATCAAACGAATATTTGCCCCCACCGGGACTCGAACCCGGGACCCTTGGCTTCGTAGGCAGGGTCACTGCCGACTCGGCCATTCGGGTCGTCGTCGTGAGTTAGTTTTAAATATACAGTCACGATTTTTGAGTACCTATTTCACAATATCTTTACATGCCTTTGCCACGATTCCAATCGAATCTTAGATAATAATAATAATAATACCTTGGACACTATTGACACACATTGATCTAGCCCCAAACTAGGATTCCCTGTATCTTGGGTACTAGACAACGATTATACACATACTTATATATATATATAAATATTATACTTACATAGATAAACAACCATGACTGAGGTACAAACATCCGATCTCATCAAACAAATATTTGCCCCCACCGGGACTCGAACCCGGGACCCTTGGCTTCGTAGGCAGGGTGACTGCCGACTCGGCCATTCGGGTCGTCGTAGTAGATCTAGGAAATTTGTATAGGTAACTTTATAGGTTTAATAACTTTATGAAGTTAATAATTATCTACCAAGCAGTAATGAAAACTGTTCTTTTTAGTGACCGTATTGTGTAAATTCAAAACTTGAAGCACCGCCTTTGTGAATGTAGCTTGGTTGGCATATTTTAATGGCTCCATAATATTTGTCGGATTACTTTATTTTTATGGTCCCGTAAATTTTGTTGTTTCTTTTACTATATTAGGGTAAAGGGTGGTATAAAAATAATTAATGGTCACAGCAGAACTTGAAAAATCTGGTGAATACTATTAAGAAAGGTACTAGCCTCCATCGGAGTTTAAAAAAATAATTGAATAGACTAATTTAACTAAAAAGTATGTATAGATCTAGATGACGACCCGAATGGCCGAGTCGGCAGTGACCCTATGAAGCCAAGGGTCCCGGGTTCGAGTCCCGGTGGGGGCAAATACTTGTTTGATGAGAACAGATGTTTGTACCCTAGTCATGGTTGTTTATCTATCTATTATAATATTTATCTATATAGGTATGTGTATCGTTGTCTAGTACCCTAGATATAGGGAATCCTAGTTTGGGGCTAGATTAGGGCTGCCATCACCTAAATTGCCGACACCGGATAAACACGGTAAAGATTCCGGACATTTTGGCGAAATACGGTTTTTTCCCCGGACACGTCTGAAAATAGTAGATTATGCACCTAGGGAGGTAAAGTAAGGAATGGCCCAGACCGCATGGTTATTGTCACCCGAGGCGAAGCCGAGGGTGCCAACATGCGGTCTAAGGCATTCTTTACTTCCTCCCGTGGTGCATATTTGTTTTTATGTGATCGTACGGCATAAAAGCGGTAACTTTGTCCCGCGCAGCGGGACAAAAGTTACTACTTTTAGGCTGTAGGCACATAAAATATTTTACGCAAAAAAAATAAAAACATCGTTATATTTTTAAATTTTTATTTATTTATACAGCTTGGTATTAAAATAGAATTAGGCACTTATGTAACCGCAACAAATAATAGACATTTTTAATAAAATTAAACACTCTTTCTAAGAGAATATGGTAACAAAAATAATTAGAAACGCTCTTCTTTTTGGCATCAATTACATGACTATATAATACTTAATAACTAACAAACTATAATACTTTTTAATTTTGGAATAAACTACACCAATGATATTTTCAGTCATCTAGTTAGGTAGTCAGTTGGAGAGCAGTTTGGAGAAGACATTATTTGTCCCTGATCTAGTGCTCCCGCCAAAGTTTGTGTTGCAGTTGTCGCCAGAAAATGCTATGCACTTCGATAGAAGATCATGCTCCCTAAGTTGTTTTATAATAATCTCAACAATTGTGTCAGATGTCTCATTTTCAGTGGACTCGATTTCAAGGAGCTTTGATGTGATACCATTTTTTTGTTTATCAAAATACTGAATGATGATGGGGAATAATTTAGTACTGCCGTGATTACTAGCATCGGTGGATACGCTTACGAATGCAATTATAGGTTATGTTGTTTATGTTCAGTTAGGTGACCATATAAAAATAATGTGTGTGTGTGTGTGTGTGTGTGTGTGTGTGTGTGTGACTCATTAATTGTTCTAATAAATAAAAGGACATAAAAAATAAAAAAACTTGTTGACAACTTAGTAAAAATTATAAAAAGTTATTAAGTACCTTATGTAAATACAAACTTTCATTCCTAATTTATATAAATATTCATTCTAATTACGCAGCAAACATATTTTTTAAAATAACAAAATACAATTTTTACGTAATTCATAATAAAAAATACCACCTAACAGCACAGAATGTCTTCAAACGTTTTTAAAACAATTTTTAAACTTATTTAAGTCTTTAAAACTTTATGCTGTTAGGGGCATTTAATAGAATTAATTATTTAACTTTTTTTTTTTAGATTCACACTTCAAACATTAATACGTTGTTGTAACTTGCATATTTACTAAGAATCCCAACATCAAAACCTCACTAAGATTTATTCCAAGTTATTGCTTATCTACAAAAAAATGGGTTTCCTCTGACAACAAAAGTGTCCGGGTTTCACCCGGACACTTTAAAAAACCCCTGCCGGACGGCCCCCGGACGCCCTTCAAACTAGGACAAATCCGGGGAATTCCGGACGGATGGCAGCCCTAGGCTAGATCAATGTGTGTAAATAGTGTCCAAGGTATATTATTAAATATATATTATTATTGTATTATCTAAGCTCATAGCTTATCTCCAGTAAAATATGTGTACCATATTGCTTAGGACTCAATAAAAACAGTAAGAAAGAAACGGTCTTATTAAGAAACGGTTCTAATAACGCACACGTTACGTAATTGGCTCTAGATTTTACTTGAGAGGCGTGGAGTGGCCACTACTGCAGCTGCATTTACTCCAGGGTATTTTGTGGTGCAGAGCACTCTGTGGTGTATGCGGTCGAGGCTGTGCTTCCCAGCGAGGGGTCCCGGGTTCGAATTCCGGGTGAGGAGAAAATAAAACCCCCGCCTTGGTTCAGTTCGGTTCAGTTCAGTTCAAAGATTTTTATTTATAATAGCACAAACATTGAGACTTAATGAACGTCATAACATAATCAAGCAAGCATAATAAAACATTAAGTAGGTGCCTATTTGGATGTTTACATGTTTGTGACTTCGCTGTTTCTGGTCCGACGGCACAGGGTAACCTAGTGTGGGACAGAAGCAATGTATGTGCCTGTATGTAAATGCGATGGGGCTTATACATGGTGAACAGAACGATGTAGATTTATATTTGCTTTGGTTGTTATTAGCGACATCATTCTGTTATACTTTCATTATGAAACCGATTGTATCTGAGCTACTTTATAATTTTTTATTTCTATAATTTTTTGGGCCGACTGATTTTGTAGCAAAAGCTGTTCAGAATTATGTTCCCAATACTCACCTTTCTGTTACACTCTGTATATGGATTTTCGAATAGGGGCTGACGTATAGCCGACCTCACCCATAAAAAAACACTAGCTTTTTATAAATGCGTCATATGTTTTCATGAGGCGATATTTGTCTACAGTCTGTGCATGATATTAAGGTGGGGCACCCCGATAGTGGAACTTAGAATCAAAATGTTAAAAAATGATGACAGTCAGTGTAAGTAGGACTAATGATAACAACTACTTCACAATTCAAATTCGGTGCAGCATTGTATTTTTGTTGAAACATGGTTGTTTATCACAATCACAACAGCATTTGTGGTAATTTCGGGAGACGTTTCTATGGAGCAAAAGTAATCAAATTTCGTTTGTAGTCAGTGAATGTATGCTGACACTCATGACCAACACGCTAGTATTCAACATTTTGTGTTCATTATAAAATTAAAAGTTTTACAATAAATATTTGTTTTTACACCTTGTAAACAACAAGGTGTTCACTAGTCTGTCTGTAGTATGATACTACTACTTATACTACTAGTATCGAATTAGTAGTAGCGCTGCGCGCGTTGTAGCAAGTAATTATGTGACTGGATGTTTGTGTTGTATCTTTGTTTTTCATAGTGTTTCTATGAATGACAAAGTTATCTTTGCGGTTTTGAATAAATGTGTTACATCAAAAACTGCTCTTTTTATTTTGGAGGACTAATGGTTTCAGGAACTTAAACGTCATTTTTAAAGACCTATCTATATCACACATATAGGTTTGATGAAAAAATTTTTTTTTGGTTTCAGTTCCAGTAACTATTTTTCACTTTTGTTTAAAAATCATAAAGCGGTTCACAGAATACATCTACATACTAAGTTTTTACTATGTAGTTCTAATAGTTTGTGCATTAAGTTGCTGTGACATACGGACGGACGGACGGACAGACAGACATAACAGTTCCTTATTTCTCTACGGAACCCTAACAAAACTTACAGTTGCCTTCATACTCATGAGTTCGCGTAATGATAGATTAACCAAAGGCTGTTCTAGCCTAATGCGTCGCCTTAAGCCACCATGCACTAATAACATGCCAGGCTTATTCCCAGGTGCAAACATAATTCTTGGCACACGACACTGGGGTAGTTACCCTACAGTGGGGTTACTACCCCGGGTTCATTCGGCTTGGCTCGGCTCCGGTGATTTTTCATCAACATTTGACGGTTGTTTACTAATTAATTCCTTTTTTCACTAATTAGGAATGAGTTGGAACCATGTGGCGGAAACAATGTTTTAAAAAAATTGGGCTAACTTTACTATATTCAGGCCGAGTTGAGCAAAGCACTTAAACCGAAGCTAAGTAGGTAAAAAGATAACATCAAATACTTTTTCCAAATACCTTGATTATCTTTGTTATTCCTCCTCTCCACTATATCTTGTTACGTTTTTGAATTTTTGGGAAAATTATCTCACACGATTAAATCCAATACAAATTTTAACTACAATTAATACATATATCCAAAATATTATTGTGAATTTATCTGTTTTTTTTTTTAATATTTCGATATTCTAATAACTTAAATAAAACATCTTGACTGTAATTTTTCTCTGTTTGATGCTACGTTGAGTTTGAAAAGGTTCCATTTTAGTAACTCCACACACTTGCATGTCACTATCTCGCCCGTACATCGCGCCGCGCTGGCAGCTGAACTTCATACAGTCTATTAATTTTAGTAAACGCACATTTATTTAATTATATTAAGTTGATGGACCTTAATTAAAATGGATACTATTATGATAATTAACTCCATTCAGGTTGAGTTGGAATTTTGTGGTATCTACTATTAATAAATGACTTATATTAGATTCCTTTATTACTGTAGATTTTTACACGTATTTAGCAAACGCTATTTTTTGCCTCTTCTCTACATTAAACCACTGTAGGAGGAGAAGAATACACTCGATGTATGTACATTTGACAGGACATAGTTAATGCTATTATGAATAATGTAATGGTATTAATTACCGATAAGGGTAGTAAAGGACGAAACGTGTATTGAAATACTAGTTCAAACTAGTATCGAAATATTATTAGAATACGGTATTTGACACTTAGTAAAAAAGATACGTTTTAGGAATTCTCAAAACGGTTATTTTGTTTACGAGTTCTATGAAATACTAGCATGTGACGTCATAGTGAAATGCTGTCTTAACACAAAATTGAGTTTATAAAATACAACTGCAGGAAATATACAATTCTGCTAATATCAAACGACTTTGTTGAAGTAGGTTCAGACGACCCGAATGGCCGAGTCGGCAGTGACCCTGCCTTCGAAGCCAAGGGTCCCGGGTTCGAGTCCCGGTGGGAGCAAATATTTGTTTGATGGGAACGGAAGTTTTTACCCAAGTCATGGTTGTTTATCTATGTAAGTATAATATTTATATATATATATAAGTATGTGTATAATCGTTGTCTAGTACCCAAGATACACCAAGTTTGGGGCTAGATCAATGTGTGTAAATAGTGTCCAAGGTATTATTATTATTATTATTGAGACACGTTTCTAGATTTATTGCACTACCTTGTCAAATTCCTTATTGAAACATTGTACTGGGTGCAATAGAAAAGTGCAGCAACATTTTAGGGTAAGTAAGACCCAGTACTGATACAAAGTATTTTTTTACAAAAAAAATGAGAGTATTTTTTTTTACAAAAAAATTGATAAAATCTTGATTTCTGCGGCCAGAGATGAATGGGTGTAAATCGATAGAGTTATTTTTAGGGTTCCGTACCCAAAGGTAAATAGGGACCCTATTACTAACGACGACCTCTGTGGCGCTGCGGTTGTGAAGGCCTACCATGTGAGAGGTCCCGGGTTCGCAGAAAAAAAAACCCCAGTTCTTGGATGTAGGGTCAGAAGCAATGTATGTGCTTGAATATAAATGTTTTTATGTATTTGTTTACTAAGTTTGTTTGACGACCTCTATGGCGCAGCGGGTAAATATCTACGGGTATACAAAAAACAACAGGTCTTGGATGTTTATATGGGTGTGACATCGTAGTGCCTGGTTGCTACGATACAGGGTATCCTAGTGTGGGGTCAGAAGCAATGTATGTGCCTGAATATAAATGTTTAAACGTATTTGTTTACTAAGCCTAAGCTGTCCGTCTGTCCGTCTGTATGTCTATCTGTCCGTCCGTCAGCTGTATCTCATGAACCGTCATCGGTAGAGAGTCGATTTCACAGAATGTGTATTTTTGTTGCCGCTATAGCAATTAATGAATGGCTAGTATTTAATCGCACATAAAAAAACTGATTTTTACAGCAAAAAAGGATCAGCAAAACACTTTTTATGTTTTTTTTTTATATGTACTCAAGTTTATGTTTTAAGTATTTTTTGTTCTTCTTACATGTTCAACCTTACACGAAGGATAAAGGGGGCTCCGCTTTGCTTACCCCCTTTACCCTTCACCTAAGCTGGCAGCATTTTGCCCTGATATTTGCTGTGAAAATCAGTATTTTTGATGTGCAGTTTAATATTTCCCTGAATGAATGCACTACACGAGATGTTAGAAAAAAGGGGTTCCCCATACAAAAGACGAGACAAGTTTTTACATTCCCGCGATAAAAAAAATCACATCATAATTCAAATATGATCGTTGAATCCACGTTCGGACATAACATTATTTATCTACACACGTATCATAAACCCTCTTTACTGCGTCCAAAAACCACACGTTACGGCCAGCATAATGATATACTACTTGGTCTCATTTCTTATCTGAATATTGATACATTATGACCATATTCATTCGACATTCAAATTTCGAATGCCGACGCCTGCCTGCGTGTCGCCCCTAGTTTGCCTGTGAAGTTGGTTGAAGTTGGCTACTGAACAGCTAAACAAGTGCAGAGCAATGATCAATGCCACAATGCTGGTCGAACATGAGGTTCCTGAACACATGTATCAATATTTCGACATATTATGACATTCAAATTTCGAACTCCGACGCCCGCCTGCGTACCGCCCCTAGTTTGTCTGTGAAGTTGGTACTATTAAACAAGCTAAACAAGTGCAGAGCAATGATCAATGCCACAATGCTGGTCGAACATGAGGTTCCTGAACACACCAAAGAGAGCTTATGATATGTGTGTAGATAAACTAGTGTATGTAACTGTACATAATTAAACTCTCGAGTTATCACTAGAGAGGCGAGTTTCATAATAATATCCTGTGAATTATTCCTGTGAAAGTCACACTACGTCACAATTCAGTCGCCACAACTTTCCGCCTTAACTCTGGGTATGGCGTTCAATGGTTCATTAACGATTATTTAGTGCACAATTTTTAATGTAAATTTAAATTTGGAATCGGATTAATGGTTCATTGACTCATGACATGACTCACGTCGGTTAGTCCATCGTTGTAGGTGGCAACTGGATATGACGTAGTGTACATTTTGACAGGTCTGGTTGCTCAACCTGTATTATTCAAACTATGCACAAGCCAACATAATAAACCCGCGCATAGTTTATTTGTTAATGACAAAATGACGGTGAATATCTTTCATGCGGCCTGTTTTTTCGCACTTTGAACTGAGATACCTCGCAAAGGAGATCGTTTTATAAATTAATAACTATACACACTTGTTTGTAATAATTTACGCTATCGATCGTCACCAGTTTCATCTCTGGCTGCAGAAATCATGATTTTGACATCCTCCATACAAAAATGACAGAACCCTTTTTTGAGGAGCTGTTATTCAAAAAAGTGTTAACTCGCATTCAAAGTAGAAAGCCTTAGTAGCACAATTCTAGCAGCTTTCTCCTTGAAATTGATTTTGAGATTAACTTTGTTATTTCCTTCACCATTTCGGACAGTGGATAACCGTTTAATCTGCCCACAGTATTGTAAAAATATGTGAAATAATAGTAAATTACTGGAGAGACCAGTAAGTAAGGTCGCAGCGTGTATATCGTATTTCTCAAAAATAAAACCATTTATGTTTATTAATAATAATTCTTTATTGCACAGAAAACACAATGAAAAAAATACAACGAACTATATGCAAAGGTGAGCTTATTTCTAAAAAGAAATTTCTTACAGCTAACCTGTGAGGAAAGGAAAAAATATTTATAGAGAGGTAGTCCTAGTGTACAATTAAGAAATAAAGTAAATATAAGTACTATCAGATAAATCACAATACATCCTACACATACTATAAAATAAATTAATAGAATACAATAAATACATAGATACACATACATACTATAAGATACCCACTATGCGGAAGAGAGGAGATGCTGTTTCAACTTTTTCTTAAAAGAGAACAAGGATGTGCAATCCCTAATAGCGCAAGGAAGTGCATTCCACAAACGTATTGCCCTTAACCTAAACGAGTGCTCGTAAGCAACAGTGTTGTGCTGTTTATTGTGCATATTTTATTTTATTCTTCTTTTTCTTCTATTAGTATCGAATTCCTAATTCCTAATTAGTATCAAAATAGTAAAAAATACGAATAAACTGAGTGTTCCGCCATTTTACATCGTGCAATGTAAGTGCAATTCGGACCCGTCACCATCTACGGTACCTTCTTTTTATTAAAAGCCCTTAGCAGTCAATAACCTCCTTAGCTTATCTTTGAAAAAAAAAAAGTTGTATATTATATATAGTTTGTATATGTTGTATATAGTTTGATATGCAATGGGATTTCATACTTACTTACTAGACACTTTTATAGTTCTATATTTAAATATTATGATATGAAATAAATTTCATACTTACATACTGGACACTTTTGCGTTTACCTGGACACTGCTAAAAATTGTCCAGGATGAGTCACTTTCGGATAATATCTTCACAGATGTTATGGGAACATTCCATACTATTTTTGAGAAAATCCCTTTACATTGTCACTACTTATGCTGTGCTCGTCGCAAAATTCATTTCCATTTCGGCCATTTGTTAACGAAATGTATAACACACCGAGTGGTTGCTGCACTACGGGGCGCTGGGAAATGTGCGATTTGTCAATTCCAATCATATTCGATTAAAAGCCATGTCAGTCGTAGATCAGACGCACGAGGGACTTCTGATCAAATAAAAAGGTACCTGCGATAAGCTCCGAATAGGAGTAGCATTCCTAAAAATAGATTACGCACTAATTTTCTTAATAAAAATAAATACAATTGAGGTAAAATAACAGTAAATAACTCATAATATTAAATACATAATATTAAATAATGAAGAACTAACTAGTAATTAAGTTGCGTAAATAAATAACTGGCGTACCTATGTAGGGTTATATTGAGTGAAAGTGATATTAGATATTTAAGACCAAATGTAAATCTTGATACGCAAATAATGTTTCTTATTTCTTATTTCTAATATTCTGGCTCAGTGGCCAGGTTTGAATGAATGACGTAAACAGGTGCTCTTAAGGCCTCAACTACCATGGCTTTGAATGAAATTTTTGAAAGGAATGATGGTTTTGAATTTATTAACATGGCGTAAGGTTCAAAATCGCGATGCCTCGGTGTAGGCGCGTGCGGTGATGGATCGATTAATACAACCGACCGGTACATTTGAAAGTCTTTAGTCCTATATTACAACGGCTATCTAAAGCATATGTCACCGTAAGAAACAAGTTAGTTTATAATCTATCGCGTCAGTTTGTGAACTATCGATAAATTTTGAACTGAACAGACTGCTTACAATTTTACGAATTTATTTTCGATAGTTTAAAAAATAACCGTGTTAAACACTAAAACTGGAAACTGGCGTCATACTATTCTACTCTAGGCTACTACTATTCCCTGAATGGTTGGAATTGGCCGTAGCACGTTCTGTGTCCATAGAGTCATATAAAGAAAATGACGCGTTACATTAAGTTCGTCGGTAAGGAAAGCAATAAAATAGAAAAATAATAAAAAAATATGTTTACAACTTACGTTTATCACAATCTTACGGTAATAAATACATAGATACGTAGGTAAATCGTTAAGTATTGAGACAAAAAAAGCCTACACAAGATATTTACATTTTATTCGAAATACTTACTTAGTTCATTCTCTATGCAAAGTTCCATGCGCCTAAACCAACTATAAAAACACCTTTTCCAGTCTTGATCCGATAGGTCCGAAATTGCGACTTCGTAGGTGGCCACGGCCTCTTCGGGACACGAAAATAAATTCGCTTTTATTTTTTCCTTGATTATCGCGAACAAAAAGAGACCACAAGGAGCTAAATCAGGACTATACGGTGGATGGGGAAAGGTTTCAACACCGGATTCCTCAAGAAACGCCTTTGTTCTGAGGGACGTATGTGACGAAGCATTGTCGTGATGCAGCATGATTCCCGGAAGCCCGGGCTTTGGTCTTGTCTCTCTCAGAGCTTGGAAAATAATGCTACTGTTGTATACAATTCCGACTTAACAGATCTATGATTATCCAATATTGTTGTTGACTCATGCCCGCTGCGAGAAAAAAACTAGCCACCATTTTTTACCAACATTTCCAGTCTTTGCAGTTTTGTCGGGAACTTTCCTTCTGAAAAGACCCCGCGGGATCCAACGGCAACAAATCTTCTTCACTTGAAGATGCTGATGCAAAATAACGTTAACTCTCCCCGAATTGACGCCAAGAATCTTCTCGAGTATTCGTGGGTCTTCTCGCACCATCATTTCAGTAATCCATACATTTTCTGCAGTTACTGCCGTTTGTGGGTGACCCTTTTAAATTCACTGAACCATCTAAAATCTAATGCTCAAGATGGGGCAGACTTCCCTAACGCTGATTGTAATCGTTGAACGCTAAGCTTTTCAGTTAAACCAAATTTAAAATAATAAAATATCTCCATTATTGCAAAAAAAAAAAAAACGCGGGAACCATCATAATAAAATGACTGGAACATCATTTTTTTTGCTGGCTACTTGCGTTCTATTTTTAAACAAATTTGCTTTTTGAAAATATATAATACAGATGCGTTCCATTTTTAAATTACGAGCATCTCAAAACTTATCGAGTGACCTACGTACATATATATGCTCACGCCGATGTGTTGCATTGTAAGTATGTTGTTGATGTTGTACAGGGTTTTGATATGTTTGCTGATTATGTATATTTTGGTTTGTCTACACGTTTTGCTGACTTTAACGATTTGTAGATAAATATTATGGGTCATTTTGGCGCACTGTCAACCTTCAATCGCCTCGACCAAGAGTGAGCGACAATCTCATTGTACCCCTGAAATGCTCAATTTTTATTTCGGTTATTATCGCTCATTAAAAATCTACCATCCTTCAAAGTGCACGGGCGTCTGCACTATCAGTACGTATTGGCGCTCACCGCACGTGCGTTAATGAAGCTATTGTTGAGCCTCGCCTTGCCAAGTCGTTCGCGATCATCAATTAACGGTCTGCGGTCCGGGTCAGTTTAATCAGACTGAATAATGCGCTAGCCGGCCTGTAGTGTTTGACAATGCGGCCGATTTGGATAATTGCATGTTTTCGGGATACTTGTTCTACGCTTCGAAAGGTCAATGTTCTGAAAGCTTATAAAAATAAAATAAACTAGTTCCAAATTTGTCATTAGATGTTGTTGGCGAGACATGTATTTTTTCCATGCCAGTTGCCAGTTCAATTATGTAAACCTTGGCAGGAAATACTGTTTTGATGGTCATTGAGTTCGGCAAAGCTGGTCTGTGACGAAATCGTAGAACAGCTGTCACTTGTCAGCAACAAACAAATCCCATTTTTGTTGTTTTGGTTATACCGACAACTTTCTTTTCGCGATATCCTCTGTTTTGTGAATATTACGGCCATTGACCTCAAACTCTTTGGTTATGACGACCTTGGCTATTCTGTCGGACCTTTGTAACTTCTTTCCTAGTCTGACTTTGGTTTTCAAACTGAAATCCCGTGCGAAATCAACGGAAATCGAGGAAATATAATTTCTGCTAAAAAGACTAGGGAAAAAGTGAGATTTATGTGACTGATCCATAACATATATTTAGGTTTCTCTAGTGATGAAGTTCGAAGATTTCTATAGGTTTAAGCAGTTGAACAAGAAAAGCGTGAATTAATGATAGCATGCAAGTGTTAGTATATTAATGTTTGGTTATTAAATTATGTGAAATATTAAACTGCCCATCAAAAATACTGATTTGCACAGCAAATATCAGGGCAAAATTCTGCGGTAGCTTAGGTGAAGGGTAAAGGGTCGCTCACCGAAGCGAAGCCCGCTTTATCCTTCGTATAAGTTTGAACATGCAAGAACAACAAAAAATACTTAAAACATAAACTTGAGTACATACAAAAATTTAAACATAAAAAGAGTCTTTGCTGATCCTTTTTGATTTAAATACCAGCCTTAAATTATCACAGACCCATAAATGACAGGCATGGTGAATCAGCACCATCTGTCACAGCTTACAGAACTAATTTTTAAAATCAGCTATCGGAAACCTCCATTGGGTCACCGTTCCTGGATAGGTTTCTCGACTACTAACTCAAAGTTTGACTTGCTTTGTCTCTCGTTAAACAACTGACAGTGTAGCACTGCATGACGTTTGACTAACACTTTGATTGAGCAGCAGTTTAATTGAGCAGACATATAGACACACTATAAAAGAGGCCAAACTGAACGAGGTGATGATGATGGCCACAAAATAAAAGTGCAAGAACCATTATTAAAAAGAAATAACAAAAGTTACATGCAGAAAAAGTTTACATCATTTAAAGCACTTAGCTCAAGATGTGACACCTAATAATTGGAACAGCTGAGCCTGAGTCAGGTGTAAACCTGTATTTCAGGCTACAGAGCTCTTCCTGTTCCCAAGAATATATTTTGCTAAATTTATGTTACACGTTTCCAAGAAAAAACAACTGAAGCAAATAAAAACAAACTGTAGATAATAAAATAAAAAGGTTAAAAATGAGTAAGTGGGTGAACCTCTCTATGTGTAGTATGAGTAAAGGTTAGTGTGTGTGAGAGGGGGAGGGGGAGGGAAACAACGTTATCATTCGTGTGTCAGAGTAATAAAAATATGCATTCAGATAAGTTGTCTTGTATATGTCACCGTAAGATAGTCAAACCTTTAGTTGATAAACTAACGCGTTAGTTGATCAACTATCGACAGATAGTAAACCAGACCGACAGGTTTTATAATTTACGTTTCTTTTGTTCTTGCATGACAACCTAACACGAAGAATATTCGGGAGCTTCGCTGCGTTCGCCCCCTCTAGTCATCACCTAAGCTGCCACAGTGTTTGCCCTGGAATTTCGTTTGCAATTCAAGTTTAAACCAGTTTACTATTTACCGGTTTTAACCTCTAGTTTATCAACTAACGCATCATATAGTACGCAGTACGTTACAGTTTACTATCTGTCAATAATTTATCAACTAAGAAAAAAAACGTTAGTTTATCAACTAACGGTTTTGACAATCTTACGGTGACGTATACATTTAAATACATATATTAGGATCCCAGTATCCCATAAAAGTCTAATAAAGGATGCAGCTCAAACTAAGTACCGATTTTATATATAATAATACCCTGTGATTTCCCAAGCGACGATAGCAACTTTAAATACCCGTTAAATTTCGTGTTGTCGGTTGCGCAACCGGGCCTAACACTATCAACATTCCCTGGCTCTAAATATATTCCCAAATCCTAAACATATTCTCTTGGAAAATAAAATCCAGTTGTTACAACTATGTAACTATTACGCGGGAAGTGCTATGTTACATTACGTTACGTTACTTGTTATTGCTTGCCTAATAAACTGGTAACTACTGAGGCTAAACGCTTTAGTAAGCAATCCTTTGTTTGACAATATCAGTGAGTTTCCCCCCCGATTTAGGCAGGCCGCAGACCTTTACCTACATACCTATCCAACTTATATTATAAGTGTGAAAGTAGCGATGTTTGGATGTTTGTGTGCTTGAGGCACAAACCTCAATCACGCTAAAAGGGCTGGACGTATTTGAATGAAATTTAGCACAGAGATAGTTTATGAGCTAGATTAACATATAGGATACTTTTTATCAGACGGAGGGTACTTCGGTAACTTCGGTAACTTCGGTAACTTCGGTAACTTCGGTAACTTCGGGGTTATTTCGGTAAATGATTGTTTCTAGGAACATGCAGATGAAGTTGAGGGCATCAGCTATTTGTGTAAAATAGAGAAATGTGTTTTTCATAAAATAGTGTCATTTCAACAACGATGATTTAGCATTAGAAACAGTTCGATACAATTTGTAATATTTTTGTAAATGTATGTAGATTTTAGGTGAGTTGGAAATAGTATATATAGATTGTGCTTAATTTTACGCAGCAGCTGTAATTTTTTAACGGAGTTGAAAAAAGGAGGAGGTTCTCAAATCGGTTGTTTTTTTATGTTTGTTACCGAAAAACGGGTACTATTAATGAACCGATTTCAAAAATTCTTTTTTTAATTGAGAGGTTGACCATCCAGTTTGGTCCCATTTTTTTAAAAGTAGAAATCGTCCATTGGTATGTTTTCTGAAGCAAAAAAACTGCAATTATCGACGACCCGAATGGCCGAGTCGGCAGGGACCCTGCCTACAATGCCAAGGGTCCCGGGTTCGAGTCCCGGTGGGGGCAAATATTTGTTTGATGAGAACGGATGTTTGTACTTTAGTCATGGTTGTTTATCTAAATATAATATTTATCTATATAAGTGTAACCAAGATACAGGGAATCCTAGTTTGGGGGTAGATCAATGTGCCTAAATAGAGTCCAAGGTATCATTATGATGTCATCCAGGTAAACAAAATGGCATATTTTTGATTGACTGTGACTTATCAGTGGTAGTTAAGGTCATTGTTACATGATGAATTCTGTCTATAAATACCGTATATTCGTTCATTCGTTTATAATGTCGAGTAATACGTGTGGACTTGACTGTCAGACAGACAGATTTCGTAGCCTTGTTTTCGTGTAGTTACACGACATTCGCTTGATGGTGATAGTTTCAGACTAATAGTTTCATCATCATCATCTTGTACAAAGACTACATTCGCATCCGGATAAGGGAGGAAGAAATAGGGATTGAACTTGAAGTCGGTTTTTCTAAAGTTGGTGATTATTAAATATATGTGATAGGTAGATCCAACCAATCTTACTAAAGCTCTATCGATATAACTATTCTTATTGTATTTTTCTTATCAAAGTAGACTAAATCCCAATCATATACATCACATACAATTATGTACAAATACAACCATCTGGATTGATCACCTTACCTTGTTTCTTTATTGCACCTAGTCATAATAACAATTTACAATAATAATATAAAAACTTGAATACATTTATCTATACACGTATCACGTCCAAAAACGGCACGTTACGACCAGCATAATGATATATTACTTAGTAAAAACTCATTTCTTGTGTGAATATTGAAACATTACGACCATAATGTATCCATATTTCGACATATTATGACATTCAAATTTCGAACGCCGACGCCCGCCTGCGCGCCGCCCCTAGTTTGTCTGTGAAGTTGGTACTACTGAACAAGCTAAACCAGTGTGAGCAATTATCAATGCCACAATGCCGGTCGAACATGCGGTCCCTGAATACATAAAAAAAGCTTATGATATGTGTGTAGATAAACTAGTGTATGTCAGTGTACATAATAAGGCATTAAAACTCTCGAGTGATTTTATTATGAAACTCACCTTCGGCTCGTTTCATAATCCCACTCTCGAGTTTTAGAAATAGAAATAGTTTATGTAACAAAAGGTTTACAGATACGCTTTATTTAATACATTGACACCAACTTGCCAATAAATGACTCGTATACAAAGTAAAAGTTACCAGTGGCCCTCACACTAGGTCAGACCTGTATCGTGAGGACCTGGATCTTTGATATAATGTTGGCTCTATTTTTATGTATGATTGGCTGGCCAGAGGTGTTCTAGGTGTGATAATAAAATAATAATCTTTAATAGTGTGACAGGCATGAAGTGTTGTTTTAATGCTATCCATTATGCATCAGTCACATAATAGTAGTTTATGTGACTGCTGCATAATGCCTAATTATGTACAGTTACATACACTAGTTTATCTACACACATATCATAAGCTCTCTTTGATGTGTTCAGGAACCGCATGTTTGACCGGCATTGTGGCTCTGCAATTGTTTAACTTGTTCTGTAGTACCAACTTCTCGCAGGCGGGCGTCGGCGTTCGAAATTTGAATGTCAGTACCAACTTCACAAACAAACTAGGGACGGCACGCGGGTGGGCGTCGGCGTTAGAAATTTGAATGTCATTATATGTAGAAAAACTACACATAATGACCATAATGTGTAGTTTTCCAGATACGAAACGAGTTTTTCCAAGTAGTTTAACATAATGCTGATCCTAACGTGCGGTTTTTGAACGCAGTAAAGAGGGTTTATGATACGTGTGTAGATAAACTACTATTATGTCAGATAATTTATCAGGTCAGTATGTCATATGTTTGTAATATTATTATCTTAATCAATAACAATACCGTATCAGAAAATATAAAAAGACAACACTATCATGCATTCTTCTCGAAGAACTTTCCACATTCTCGCACAATATCCCCCCATGTTACACCAAACTGATCTCAGTGTAGTGTGTAGAGATCTTGAAATTGCCTTTTGAGCAATTTAAAAATCATTTTAAAGCGGCTTTGTCGAAAAAGGGATATTACAATGTTCAAGATTACTTAAATGACGAGACTGTATGGGGTTAATCTGGCTCAATACAGACCTTGCTGTTAATAATTTTGTATTTATTTATTCCTGCTTATTAATTAGAGTGGCGTTTGTGTTGCCGGACCGAACGGACATGTCCCCCCGAGATCTCGCAAACGCATTTAAACAAACAATAGTTTTCATCCCCGGCGCGCGCCTTTTGTTCTGCCTCCGGAGACCCGAAAACGAGCCTGGCTTATAGGCTGGCTTATACCGCGTGTTACTGTAAGGGTTACCTGGGGAATGTGCGCGATCCATCTAGGCACCCCATCTGTGCAATACCGCGCATTTCAGTGATTTTGATGATACTAGTGCGGTCAAGTGTAATGAATGCCCAGAGAACTGCGCGATACTCTTAGGCATCCCATCTGTGCAAGCCCTAGAATTCTAGGCCAGACGCCTACGCAACACACCCTCAACGCTACTGCCTCCACCACCACCGCCGCTAAACACACCAACCTGGTGAGATCATTCCGATTAGGACATCATTGATAGTGATTACCTATCTCTAACTTTATTTCTCTCAGGACCATTCGCCGCCTGACAACAATAAACCACCACTTACCGCGGCCGCGGTCGCCCCTATTGACTAAGGCATAATCACATTTATAGGTGCGTCATAGGCAGGATATAACAATTCCCTACCTACGCAATATCAAAATCAAGTAATAAAACATTATTATAGCTACATATACTTATATTGCTTTGCCTGAAAATAAATTCGAGATAATTCTACTCGAGATTTCTTTTGTCCTCATCTTCGAAAGACCATTCAAAACAGTCAATAAACAGTTAATAACCTTCCACTAAACCCTGAAACTCTGTGAATAAGCCAACCCAAAACATAACAATCCTAGAATTATTTTTACGTAGCTAAACTGCAAATATACTAAACCCGACAATAAACAAAACTAAACACGTGCAAGCCATAAAAAGGCCATCTCTCCAAATTCCCAGAAACAAGACAAAACAATTGACTGCTATTTAGGAACAATTGAAAAAGCTTCGAAGCACAAAAGGCCCACAACGTTCCCTCACACAGCTGCCACCCATTCTTTGGTGTCAGCCCATCTTGGAAATACCGGGAAACATTAGAATAAAAATAGATCGTAAAAGGCCAAACAGCGTCTCTCATCATACCGGCCGTACACCTTTTAGAAACAACCCACACACACACATTCATATTAGCTAAAACAGCATGAGGCTCTCTCCTGTAGTAATATCTTACAATGGAAACTCTACCAATGCCCAGAGATGGAAACTGCCTGCCTCCATGCAATTGCAGACCAAATCAACCATCTGTTTGGAGCGACATTCAACTATACCCACATCAGAAGCGACTTAGCTAGATACGTGGAAGCTAACAGCAATTATCCACGCATCAAACTTGCGATCGACGCACCAAACGCAGAAGCTTTCACTGAGTACATAACAAATCTCCACATACAGGGCACGTGGGGAGGTGCAGAAATAGCAGCGCAGCCGCGGAGTTCTACGTAATAAGTGTAGCGATCCATCAACAAAATGGCCCATCAATCGTATATAGCCCCCAACAAGAATATAACGCAGTCGGAACTATCAACTTGACCTTTTCCGACAGCCACTACGACAGCGCATACATAATAGAGCACCAAAACGTAATCAACAACCAGTCAAATCTACAGCATCTCACTTTTCCCATACCAAAATACAGCGCGACAACCAAAGTACACTCAAGTTCCACCCGCCCCAAAAACAGATAATATGATAGCGGTAAATCTAAACACCTTACCCAGGCCTTACCCAAAATGCACAACTCAAGATAAGATGATCAATGACTTTGATACTTACCGTACCGACACATACACTCACACGCCACAAACACATGCGTCCCCCTCCGCCGGGTCAGATACAACCGGGTACTTCATCTTTAGGGCCTTGTTCACGGACTGAACCTCGACCCGAGTCACGGACCTAAATTATATGCACTAATGAACTGAATTGAAGTAGGTGATATCAGTGCAATGAGTCTCACTAGCTGAGCAAAAACCTGGTGAGATCGCTGCGATTATGATAGCCCTAACTCAGATCAAAAGGCAAAACGAACTCTATAGCGAAATCTATGCCAGATATAGCAGGTAACCCCCTTCGTAATGCTAAATACCATTTCATAAACAGATACCACGCTCGCTTCAAATTACTACGCCAACTCCAAATTGTCCCACAGGCACAGTGCCGTATTAGCAGGTAGGAGATAGGTATACCTAAATACAAAACTAGGCAGGAACCTACCCAATAACAGTAAAACAAAACATAACTATTTCTAACTTTATCCGGTCCGACAAGCCCACAAAAATAAAACAATAATGCAAGCCCGTCTACTACATAACTGCATATTCTGAGAAATAGCGAGAAACAGCCAACAATTGCACATCATAAAAGGATCATTTCACCATCTTCCAGGTAACAGGCAATTAACAAAAGACTTCCACGGATGAACAATAACAACAATAAAATCGGAGACTTTTTGTCCTAAGCGGCTCTCTACCGAGAATAAGGGCGCACGAAGATACGCACAAACTTTGACAATCGCAACCCGTACGATCTGTTAATCGTAGAAAAAGGTAGTTAAAATAAATCACGCTATCTCTAAGTTCTTTCTTTCAACAACATCCCACGAAGATAACGTAATGGAAGCCTTACCAATGCTGAGATGGTAACTGCCTATTCACCGCAATTGCTGACCAAATTAATCACCTATGTCAATTAACATGCAACCACACTCACATTCGTAAGGACCTAGTTAAATATGTAGAAGAAAACGGTGATGAACAGAACAAAGCTCGCAATCACTGAGCCTGAAATCCTCAACAACTCAACATTGAAAATCTGCGCAATTACGGTACTTGGGCTGGAGAGGAGATTATAATACCAGCAGCCGAATACTTTCTAGTTAACGTAACAATCCACCAGCAAAATACACCATCGCTCACATTCACGCCCAAGAATCCAGCAGATGCAGTGAAATCTTTCAACCTCAACGGCACAGGACACCACTACGACAGCGTATACTTGCTTGAATCGCCAAATTTACCCACGGATCAAGCAACCGATAACCAAGCTGATAACACCATACTTTCCCCGATACTTAATGCAACACCCATGACCTCCTCAGGGTCAACCATAACATCAACAGAAGACATCCCAGATAACACCGGATATACGATGATACGAAACAGCCCCATATTTAAACCACAAGTCACATGCGAGCGTATGCGCATTGCTACTTGGAACGGTAGAGGATGCGCCGAAATAACTAAAAGACTCAACATTGATGCGGAATTGACTAACAGAAACATACACATAGCCTATATACAGGAAACAAACATGATACATATGTCAAAACACTATCTGTGGTATCTGTATGCTCGCATCGGAAAAGACTATAAAGAAATACAGGAAAAAGGGAATTATAGGAACAAACCTCCTTCACAATATTGCACACAAATATTTTAAAAGTTACATCAAAAGAAAATGCATTTACAAGGGCGAGCTTGTCTTTTAAAAGAGGTTTCTTCCAGCAAAACAAGGCATTACAGGAATTGCTATCATAAAAGGGTAGGCAGTGCACAATAATTACTATAACTAAAATGACTAGGAGTAAATTAAAATATCTGTAACATACAGATAGCAAATACGAAATAATTACCGATATATACATAAACTTTACATATAATAATATAAATACAATAACTTTTACGAAAGAGACAGGTAGTACTCGATATGTTTCTTAAAAGAAAAAAGAGTCGGACTGTCTCTTATAGTGCAAAGAGGTGCGTTCCAGAGTCGGACAGCCCGCAACCTGAAAGAGCGTTTATACGCAGCGCTGCTATGCCGCGGAGTAGCTAAAAGTGAATAATTAAATATCATCGGAGAAAGACCGGAACAGGTTTAAAACCCTGGCTGGAGAAGCACCATTCATTCATTCATTCATTCATATTTATTCCTGCTTATTAATTATATATAATGATATATATATTTTTGTATAAGTTAAGCACAAGCTATTTTTAAAAGAGATCTAAAAATCAATCTGTGGGAGTTTCTACGCCCTTCTACTCCCACAGTGGTCCAATGTAGAGAAGTGGCAAAAATTTACGATTGCTAAGTATATGTAAATATCTACAGTAATAAAGACATTTGGAATTTGGAAGTGGTGCCGCAGCCAACAGTGCGACAAGGCTGTACCGCGCCCGCACAAGCCCGCATCTATGTCATAATAATAATAATAATATGTATAATACCTAGGAACACATTTACACACATCGATCTAGCCCCAAACTAGGATTCCCTGTATCTTGGGTACTATACAACGATACATATACTTGTAAAGATAAATATTATACTAAGATAGATAAACAACCATGACCAGGGTACAAACATCCGTTCCCATCAAACAAATATTTGCGCCCACCGGGACTCGAACCCGGGACCCTTGGCTTAGTAGGCAGGGTCACTGCCGACTCGGCCATTCGGGTCGTCATTTCACGTGGCAGGTGTTTTGTTTAATACTTTTGAACACTTACAAAGTTTCTAAAAGTAGAGTGCGCGATTTAAATTCAAGGGCATTATTTATGCATGCGATCCCGCGTTTAAACACAGAGGTTGTGTCGTATTATTTAATCACAAAATAGTTTGTGCTTACATTTCTGATGGCGCTGACTCAATTTAATTTGCTTACTATTTTGGCTGTAAACTAATTTGATAGACGAAACAGGCGTTAACTACGCGGTACACGTAAACACGTTATTAGTGTGTTTTAGTGATAACGTATTGAGGGTCTGTTTAAAGTCGTTCAAATAAGCGACAGGAAAATAATAAATTTTTAATCAGAAAAAAAGGGGAATTGCCTAAAAAGTTGACCAAAACCTTCTCTAAAATGTAATGAATACTTTTCTGAAAACCGCATCAAAATTTGTTCAGCCATACTCGAGATAATCGCGGATAAACATACAAACACACGTTTCAAACTGAGAACCTCCGTTTTTTTAAGTCAGTAAATTATAGATGAGTATGTCTCCTAGCTAAAGCTTATCCAGACATTTTCAAACAGCCCATAAGTGTACTATACATAATGTTCTAGGCTTCGTTGGTGTAAAGGAAAGTAATAAATCGATTCAGTAGTTTTGGAAATGAAAGAGTGACGTAACAAAATTATACGATTGTAATCCCAAAGCACGGGAGCAAGAATATTTACCAGATGTAAAAGTAATCGAGTTCATTAGCTTTAATATGTAATTGGGCAATGTATAAAAAAATCAAAGGTACCATAAAACTGAAAACCATTTCGAGATAATTGTATTTCTAACTAAATTCCATCATTCCCATTAAAAATATTACAGGACTACTGAAATATCCGTGAAAAACATATTGTACTTCATTTGTCCTCTACCGCGTAGTTTGTAAAAAAATACCTTCGCCGTTAAGTTGGCTGTTCTGTAAAACTGTCGAGTATCAACAGTTTTCCAGTCAGTCGATTACGCAGATGTCAGTCGGAACGTAAACAAATATTTATATAGCATTTTTTTATATTTTTTTCTTTCTCCACGGTCGGTATGCGAATGAAGTCTGTGTACATGAAAAGTCCTCGGCAAATCTTTCGCTGCACGGAACTACAAACGAAAACGTCGTCTGTGTTTATATTTGTTGCATTTGTTGATTTTTTGCAAAAAGCGTCAAAAAACTTATAAAATTTACATGGGACCACCTCCGAAGTATGACCTACCGATCAAAAAAAGAATAATCAAAATCGTTTCATAATTGAAGGGGTAAACGCGTAACAAACCTTCTCATTTTTTTAAATCGGCTAAAAATAATAAGACATCCATTACTCGAAATATTCAAATTAGTTTCTTAAAATAGCCTATGATTTCATAAAATAGCATAGAAAGTAGTACGTATTTTTTTAGCATGGTACTTTCAGAAATCTGGGAATACAATTTACAAATCTGTGTATTTTGCGTCGATATGGTTACATAGTAGGTTCACTGCATATCTAGCCACGGAGTGACATGCAAAAATAGCACTAAATAGTGTAATACAATTCTTAAATATTATGTAAAACAGGTCGGTGACTATTTTCAACTAAAGAGATCGGTAGTTAGTCAAAGAGAGTAATTAATTGATTAATTAAATTTATACATTAAAGATTAATATTATTTCCACGAGAGTCAAAAATTCTTTAACGTTATAATATCATTTAGTGATCAACCAGTTACATAATTTATACTTAAATACATTAAAAGGCAATCTCTTATAAAAAGTCCTTGTCAGAACATCGTAAGCAAAATCGTAATAAAAGACATCTGTTATGAAATACTCGTGTTGTGGTTGGTTCATTATTCAAAAGAAATTAGAATTCCTAAATGTCGGAATTACATTATGAGGCTACTGTTTAAATGATCCTTTTGTCTTTCATTTACAGGTGACATTTAATTAGCAGACCATATTTCGGGGAATGATAGTACCCATAATTATGAACAAATTTCCCCATGAACATATGGTCGCAAATGAAAAAAAAATGGGACTCTCACAGTAACTTGTAATCAGCTGATCGGGTCAATGTACTGAGGGACGATTTTTTTTTCATTTGTGACCATACCTTTCTCGGGGAAATTTCTTCATAATTATGGGTACTATCATCCCTAAAATATGGTTGGATAATTAAATGTTACCCTATATAGAACAATTTAAAAACCATGTTAAAGCGACTGTCGAAAAAGGGATATTACAATGTTCAAGATTATTTAAATGACTGTATGGGGCAATCTGGCACAACACAGACCTTGCTGTTAATAATTTTGTAATAATTTATTTCTGTTTATAAATTATAATAATTAATATTGTTATATTTGTATTAGTTAAGCACGACCAATTTTAAAAGATATCTAATAATCAATCTGTGGGAGTTTCGCGTCCTTCTCCTCCCACAGAGATCTAATGTAGAGAAGAGGCAAAAAATGACGATTGCTAAGTATATGTTAATATCTACAGTAATAAATAATTTGTTTTTCAGGCATAAATAAAACCAATTTGGAATTGAAATACATTTAGTCGCAATGATTGACGATCACATAATTGCGAATTAAAAGTAACAGTCCCTTATTAATATTAACAGTCCATTAATTGATAATAAGTAACATTTCTCAAAAACTAAATCAACATACAGGTATCCGAAAATTTTATATTTTTTATTTTATTTAAATTTTAATTAATAATTTGGGATACCAAATGTAAAACTATCAAAAATCAACCTTAACTATCCCTATGAAGATCTTTAGAAGAATCTTAAGGAACTTTGGTTAAAAAAAAGGAACAAAAATCACATCCAGTTGTGGAACTCTGAGCCAGCGCAAAATGTATCTGCCTGGGACATTTGATCCAGGTTGGACACACACACACCCTTTCACACACACACACACACACACACACACACACACACACACACATACACATACACACACACACACACACACAGACACACACACACCCTCAGACACACACACACACACACCCTCACACACACACACACACACACACACACACACACACACACACCCACACACACACCCACACTTACACACACACACACACCCTCCCCCACACACACACACACACACACACACACAAACACACACACACACACACACATACACACAGATAGACGCCCCAAACCTATAACAACAAAGCTAATAAGTTTTGAACTACTGAACAGATTTTGATAAATGATAGCTAAGAACCATCGCAGGGAAGTATAATATCATTCACAAAAAACCGCATTAAAATCAGTCCACCCGTTTGAGCTCTAGAGTGCCACAGACAGACATACTCACAGACACACACACAGACAAACAGACAGACAGACACTTCAAACCTATAACACACTTCTATTGGTCGTTGGGGGTTAAAAATAATTGACAACGTCCATTGAACGTTGTTGTGCTGCCACATGGGTTCTTACAAATCCCCAGTAATCCAAAAATCATTTGGATGAAATTTAATATATGTAGATACAGGTTTAAACTAAGATCCTATAACAGCAAGAAAACAATTATTCTCTGAGGTGATTTTCACATTAATTTCCTTGTTGAAAGTAAAACACTGACCCGCTTAAAGAACATAATATTTAACTATAATATTGACATACACATAAAAAACCAACTCGCCTTGGAAATTGTATTGAAAACATTTTAAGTAATGCAGCCAATGTTGTAGGTGCGACATATGAACTAAGACTATCTGATCATAACACAACACAGACTATTCAATTTGACAGATCGGTTCCCAGTAACCCCCCAAAGACATGTTTTATCCTCGTCAACAATTACAACGAGGAAAACTTACAAAAATTTCAAAAGTGCATACAAGATATCACTTTTTCAGACGTTATTGATCAAACAAATGTGGATAGAGCATTTGAAAATTTTCATGATTTATTAATATTATTCCACAATCTATATTTCCCATGAATTCGAATTAAAAAGACCCCCCAGAAACATACAGTAAAATGGATAACTAAAGGAGTAAAAAACAGTTGTAGAACAAAACGTAAATTAAAATATGAGTACTATTCCAACAAATCACAAACAGCAAAGGAATCGTATAAAAGTTATAGTAGAATATTGAAAAAATGCTTTAGACTATTGCAAAAGACATCTACGGAGAAATATATTCAAAGCTCAAAAAACAAGTGTAGAGCAACATGGAATATAATAAATAGTTAGTTGGGCAAACATAAAACAAATAATGAAATACATGCCATTCAAGAAAACGATACTATTCTTAAAGATGATAGAGAAATAGCGAATTCATTTAATAATTATTTTATAGATATTGTAGCTCAAGACCCTTTAAATAATATCAATACTATCAAAAGTAAAAACCAACATAGTCATATTTTAAGTAAACGTATATTTTTGGAACCAACATTTCCTGAAGAAATAAATAAAATAATTATGTCACTACGAAATACAAACGCAGCAGGATTTGACAAAATTAATACTAAAATCTTGAAAGCGATTGCTGTCTCTATTTCAAAACCGTTATCATTTATAATAAACCTCTCAATAGTGCAAGGTGTTTTCCCAGAAAGAGTCAAATTCTCCATTGTGGTCCCCTTATTAAAGAAAGGCAACAAGACTGACAGAGGAAACTATAGGCCAGTTACACTTATACCAGTAATATCTAAAATTATAGAAAAAGTTATCTACAAAAGACTCATCAATTTTTTAAATAAAAACAACATTCTCGCGCCCCAACAAAATGGTTTCAGGAAAAACAAATGCACAACGCTTGCAAGTTTTAAATTAATGTCAAAAATAATAAATAATTTAAATGAAAAAAAAACGCGTTGTTTTTCTCGATCTCGACTCCTTGCCTCGATCTTAGCAAAGCTTTTAATTTTGTTAATCATGACATTTTACTTTCTAAATTAGATAAATATGGCATTCGTGGCATGGCAAATCAATGGTTTAAAAGCTACCTAGAACATAGGAAACAAATAACAAGAATCTCCAAAGTCAGTCATCTCACAAATGCAGTAGAGTTTTATGACTCAAATATAAAGTATAATAATCATGGTGTACCACAGGGTAGTATATTAGGACCACTTCTATTCCTGCTCTATATCAATGACCTACCGCAAGCTGTCACACATAAGTGCGTCCTTTATGCAGACGATACAACCATAATAATTGAATGTAAAGATATGACTACATTTGAACAGGACATTAACATGACGCTGAATCAAATTGTTGAATGGCTTACAATTAATAAATTAAAAATAAATACATCTAAGACTAAATTAATGCAATTTTCAACTAAGTTAGGTAACAAAATCGATTTGGACATAAAACATAACAGTAACAAAATAGAGCAAGTCAGTCAGACCAATTTTCTTGGAATTACAGTGGATGAGCACTGTGACTGGGAAGCTCAGGTTGACATAACTTGTCAAAAAATCAACAGGTTTGTGTATGCCTTAAAACAATTGAGACTTGTTACAAATGTGGATACTGCTGTTATGGTATACCATAGTCATGTTTGCTCAATCCTGAGATATTTCGTAACATTCTGGGGAAATTCTGTGACCATAAACAAGGCTTTTATAGCACAAAAAAAATGTATTAGAGCCATATGGGGCTTGGGTTGGAGAGAGTCTTGCAAACCACTTTTCAAAGAAAATAAGATACTCACACTTCCCTGTCTATACATATTTGAAATATGCAAGTTTGTCAGGAAACATTTAGAACTATTTAAGCAACGGGACAACACTAATAGACGAACAGCGACACAAAGACCACTTGAAGTGCCTATTGAACTATTTAGGAGAAATAGTGTTTATATGGCAGGACAGATATACAATAGTGTTCCCAAAAGTATTCAGGCTCTACCAACAAAATCTTTCTCCACAAATTTATATACCTGGCTCGCTACTGAAGCATTTTACTCCGTAAATGAATATTTTATGAAATGCAAATAATATTAAACTTAATAAATTATAAATGACATTTTGCAATACAATTTTTCTTAGGTTTTAATTGACATTTAATGTTTTATTGGTTAATTGATTTATATGATTAGTTTTAAGGTTATGAATTTAATTATTTTATTGTAAATATTTGTGTACCTATGTTTTGCATGCCAATATCTGGCTAAATGTGCTGTACTTGTTAATTATACCAGCTGATGTTACCACATTTACGCAAATAAATGAAATCTGAAATCTGAATCTGAAATCATGTCAATCGAATGCAGATAGCAATTTCACTTTGAAATAGAGTATCCACGAAAGTCCATCATTATTTCCTAACCCATATTCGCGTGGTATGTAATTTAATTCATTCCTTGATATCCTACCAATGAATGCATTCGTGTAATTGCATGGCGTAATTTCACAATTACAAGCTAATAAATAGGCATTTTAGTCGTCATTTACAACCTGAAAGCCTAATGTAATTATTAGTAAGCGAGCCATTTCTTTGGAATACTGCACTAGTAAAGTCCGATTGGCTATACGATTAGTGCATATTTTATTTAGCTTTCTATTTTCTTAACTGTCAGTCTTTATAATTGCTTTGCAGGTTTTTTTGTTGATGTACTCACGGCTGCATTCCCAGTGTAGGGTAGAGATGCAAAGATCACAAGCGCTCGTTTAGCAGTAAAACTCGATTAGGGTAGTTGAAATTTTGGACACACCCATAAATAAAGTTCATAACAGATTGCGTCAGACGCTGCGGTAGAACATTGCAAAAATTTTGTGTATTTTCTTGTATGACGACCCGAATGGCCGAGTCGGCAGTAACCCTGCCTACGAACCCAAGGGACCCGGGTTCGAGTCCCGGTGGGGGCAAATATTTGTTCGATGAGAACGGATGTGTGTACCCTAGTCATGGTTGTTTATCTATCTGAGTATAATATTTATCTATGTATGTACGTGTATCGTTGTCTAGTACCCAAGATACAGGGAATCCTAGTTTGGGGCTAAATCAATGTGTGTAAATATTGTCCAAGGTATTAATATTATTATTTATTCCTTCAAAACCATTGTTTCTTAATTTCAAACACACCGTTTCAGGATATTTTTATACCAATTTTTTGACGTAAAATAAACTTCTAAGATCCTAAGTTTTTTGTGAATAACATAACTGACCTAAAAAAGGGGGAGGTTCTCAATTAGTTTTTTTTTTGTGTTTGTTACGCGATTCAAATCAAATCAAATCAAATCAAAAATCATTTATTTCCATAGGATGTTGTTACATCACTTAGATCCGTCATTACATTTTTTTGGGTGAGTTCACTAACACAATGGCGGAATCTGTGGAGAAGAGCTCCGTCTACCTCCGTCGTTACTCCGTCAATTATAAATCGACATGTATAATTCATTTTTTTATCAGTAGTTCATACTATCCTATCCTATAAATTTTATCAAAATTGAAAAAGCTATTTTTAAAAAAGACAACAAATGCAAAAAATATTAAGAGATGTAGTTTGGTTTGTGGTTCAGTGCAGCAAAAGTTTAGACGAGGACTTTTCGTGTACATAGACTTCATTCGCATACCGACCGCGAGAGGAAGAAGTAGGGCTTGAAGTTAGACTCGGTTTTTAAGTTTTTAACTTGGTGATTATTCATTATTGCTTTCATATCGTTCCCATTATCATAAGATGTTTTCAAACACACCGATTAAAGACCAGGAACCATAACGTTTTTTTCAGGATTTAGAGTGTCTGCTTTAAAAAATTATTCCTCGCATCCTAAAACCTATAAAGAGGTATCACTCAAGACTTTGCGTCTAAAAGAAACCAATTTATTAAAATAAAACATACAGCTATCGGCCATATTGGGTTTACAGCAAACAGGCCACCAGAGGTTGCTTGCGGTGGTATCCTAAATCCTTAAGACCAGACCTAAAATCGTACCAATTTTCAAATACTTGGCACAAAGTGCACGATTCTTATGAATTCCCCCTTAGCTAAATGGGAAAAGGGCCTCATTCATCCATTATCAACCCATAACCTGATAACCTCTGGAAAACCGATGGTAGTTGGGACGGGCCGCGATTTTGAATCTTATGCCATGGTGATAAAATTTAAAACCTATAACGGAAAAGTGGCGTTATCTAACGCCGGTGGTATTCAAGAGAGACTAACTCGGCTTAATGCATATTTGTATGTAATTCTTGTTATTAGTTAATAAAATTTGAAATCATGACTAGCTCAGAGGTGCGTCTAAAAGACTTTAAAAAAAATGATATAATAAAAACGAAAAGCCCTACCCCCTTCTATGTTTTCTGTAGGTTTTAATTGCACTACAATAAAGAAATTACAAAATTATGAAAAAACAGATTAAGTGATTCACATTGAAGAGCATAACATAGCAAAATTTGATCAGCAATATAAAACAGAAACAATAGACTGAGTTATAAGCCAGTGCAAGTGCTTAAATTGTATAAGATGAAAAAATGTCACTTCCCTCACATTAATTATTTGAAAACAAATTGCCGAGGTAGGAAAAAAGGATTACTTTTTCAACTACACTTTACTTCGTCGCTAATAGCACTGCAATTACTCGTGTACTACGTTACTGGGCTATTTGAATATTGTAGCGTGAACGTTCAGTCTATGCCTTTGTCATGGATTCTAATGATTTCTGTGAGGCATAGGTAGTTTTTTAATTGCTAAAAGTTAACTAACATTTTTGGACCGGAGGAAAAGCAAATAGCGATTTTATGCAGTTAAACCTACTGGACTTTTACCATGTCTATGCTTTTATGTTGAGAAAGCGAGAGATGTACGCCAGAGGCGTAACATTGGAGGTCTTTAGCATGAGATTGTGTGTATGTATACGGCTCTGTGGCGCTGTGGTTATCGCTCTGCCTACTATGCTTCACATGGACTACCACTTACAATGGACTATGCCTCTTAAAGCCTGTATGAGAAAAAGCCTGAAGATATGTAACGTGTTTTAAATGAAAATCAATAAGTGTTTTGGCATTTATTGTTTCCATTTAATACCTTTTAACTACACACGAGTTTATGATACGTCTTGAACGATTGAACGATTGTCTGTGAAGTTGGTACTACTGAACAAGCTCAACAAGTGCAGAATGATCAATGCCACAATGCCGATCGAAAATGCGGTTCCTGAACATATCAAAGAGAGCTTATGATGTGTGTGTGTAGATAAACTAGTGTATGTAACTGTACATAATTAGGCATTACAACTCTCGCGTGATATTATTTCATAAACCCACATTCGGGTTTTAATGCCCTTGATTTTGTATCAGTCAGATAAACTTCTATAATGTTTTATGACTTACTCCGTTTGATTGTGAATTCCACTCTGCTTCACAGACGTAGGGTCACGTGCAAGGGGCCTTTTTATTCCAAAATGTTTCCCACTGCCGTCATGTTCGATGGTGTAAATTACAGCCTTCGTGATCGGAATCCACTCGGTTTTTCTTTTATTTTATCTTTTACTATCTTGTTCAGCCTGAACTGCTGCTTTTGGTAAGATGCAGTAAACGTTGAGGACTTTTCATCATCATAAACTCTATGCTTCTAATTTTTGGGCAGAATCAAGAATGGCTGTGCAGACAAGGCGGAACATTTGACTTTAAGCCTAATAATATACACTAGGGCACAAAATTTCCCTCAACATGTAAACACTCAATCTACGTGACGCTGCAAAGTCGCACGGTGTCCCGAAACATGCCCCGTGACATTTTACGTAAGGCGCGACGTTTTGCTTGCTCCCGGTCCGAGCTCGCGCATGTGTCTCGCTTACACTGGGGTCATGCAGTTTGGGACACATAGTTGATATTGCTCCATTTGTTCCCAGTGTATCTAAGGCTTTACTCCTACGTACTTCGCGACCAACACAACTAGGCGCATGACAGGACAGCGGTTTCGGCGCCTGTACCCCTCCTAAATTACATAAGAATATATACTGTACCTATAAGTCACTAGCATTTTCTACGTATGTACTATATGGTATGAATCACCGTTCAAGTGTTCCCTCCGTTATTCCAATGAACTTTTAGCTGTCATGGGCCTAGTTGCGTTGGTCGCCTAGAACATATTTAGGTACATTGAGAGTAAATGTTGGTTGGTCGTTATTTTGTTCACTTAGTAAGGGACTGACCCCATTCGTAAGTATTGAAACATTTATAGGTCGAAATGGCTTCCACCCAGGAAAACCAATCCGGTATTACCAAATATTAATTCCACCTCTTCATTTTCCATTTTCATTGTACTTAGTCAGGGATTTATATTTTCAATGTTCCGGCGCTTTTTCAAATCAAAAGCTACAACACATAATTACAGTAAGGTAATGTAGAAACCTTATCATTAGGCGACGATTACCAAGGTCATTAACCCCGAAACATGCCTTTACTGCTAGCACAAGACCATGATTGCTACTGCTAACATACTTTAGGCTAGTTTTAAAGCTGCTTCGCATACGACCTCTCTGGCGCTGTGTTTGTGGCTCTCCCTACCATGCGAGAGGTACCGGGTTCGATCCCCGTCTGGGGATGAAGAAAAAACAACCCCAGTTTTTGGACGTTTATATGAGCGTGATGTCGCTGGCCTTCCACGACACAGGGTGTCCTAGTGTGGGGCTAGAAGCAATGTATGTGCCTGTATATAAATGTTCATGTTTATGTTCATGCATAACATATATTTTATATTAGGCCACATACATATGTATGAGTCAAGCTAATCCTGTGATAATTCAACCCTAAGTATGACCTGCAGCCATAACAAATATGTGGCATAAACAAGCAAAGACTCAATAAAAGATCTGACCATAATGTATTAATATTTCGACATATTATGACATTCAATTTCAAACGCTGACACCCGCCTACGTGCCGCCCTTAGTTTCTCTGTGGAGTTGGTACTACTGAACAAGCTAACCAAGTGCAGAGCCATGATCAATGCCACAATGCCGACACATCAAAGAGAGCGTAGGATATGTGTGTAGATATACTAGTACATGTAACTGTACATAATTGACATTAAAACTATCGAGTGATATTATTAAACACTCTCCAGATTTAATGCCCTCGCCGTGAAAGGGTTGTGTTTTTTTGGCATGAGGGTTCCGAAGCACAAAGCGAACAACATGAAGCTTTTCAGGATCACTTCGTTGTCCGTCTATCTGCATGTCCGTCCGTCCGTCCGTCTGTCACCAGGCTGTATCTCAAGAACCTAGCTAGCTAGAGAGTTGAAACTTTCACAGATTATGTATTTCTGTTGCCGCTATAACAACAAATACTAAAAAACAGGATAAAAGAAATTTTTAAGGGGGCTCCCATACAACAATTCTTTCAATACCACATACAAACTTATGGATGCACCTGGTTACGTACATGGAGTGTGAAAGTAACCGCACCAATAACTTTGTAAACAATATTTTACTGTGTAAAATCCAAACTATTCACTCCACACCATCGCTTCCATTGAACGATGGTACGGAACCCTTTGTGCGCGAGTCCCACTTGCACTTGGCCGGTTTTACTTTTCTCTTAGACCCTTTTTCTCAGGAACAAGTGAAGCTATCAAATTGACATGAATTACTCACGTATGCAATACCATAGAACTGTGATAAAATCAAGCATCCAAGTCAACGCAACCAAAATATATGTTGCAATATTGCCGCGTATTTCGTCAATTTTTAGGGAACTTTCTATAACTATAGGGTACTTTCCATGGACCTAGAATCATGAAATATGGCAAAGTGACGTTGCACACTTAAGGTGATACGACAATAAATGAGGCTTTTTCGAATCCATTTACTCCAACATGAAGTCATCTACAGATTTGATTTTTGGGTTAACGTTTATTGAGTATTAAGATTTTCACTAAAGGGACACGCGATTGGATGAAATTTTCTCGATAGAATATAATTACGAAAACACCTCTAAATTGTTTTATTTTTTGCTGTAATTCTGAAATCCTAACTAATTGCATTGTGGAACTGCGTTCAAAATGTAGATATTCTGTATTCGCAAAATCTCCTTAAAAAACTTTTTTAACAAAAAAGCGTAGTTTATTTTTAAACAATTTTTCTGTGGTTTAGCGCTACGTTTTTTCATTTTTTCCCGATTCCGTCCCTCTCACACTGCGGGTCTTTCCGCCTGGAGTAACGGGGACCTCGACCTTTGCACGGACGAGGTAGCGCCTTAAACGGAAAATTACAAAAACCGTAAATTTGTACTCATATCACGCAAAAAGTGCGTGCAAGAAAAGATGCAAATAAACATATCTCTTAAATTGAGACCCCTTATTTTTCAACACGTGTGAATAATAACTGATTACTACAGTGAATAATAACTGATTACGCGTGAATAATAACTGATTACTGCAGATGTGTGAGATTTTTATACCACACCGAAAGGCACTTAATATGACATAATTTTCAATTAATTTGTTTGAAATTTCCATACATTGAACAAACAGATCTGCGTCTGATTCATAATAATTTATCTGTCACCGTAAGATCGTGAAAACCGATAGACCGTGAAAACCGTTAAAAAACATTAGATTACGATCTGACGATCGTAATCTAATGTTTTTTTTCTCCTTAGTCTACAAACTAATGAAAATAAACTGTACCGTACTGCTTACGATATGACGCGTTAGTTTATAATAAAACCGTTAAATTGTGAACTGATTTAAACTTGAATTGCAAAAGAAATACCAGGGCAAACACTGCGGTTTCTTAGGTGAAGACTAGAGTACTAGTCTGGTTTACAATTTGTCGATAGTTTAAAAACTGATACGTTAGTTTATAAATTAACGGTTTCAACAATAATAAGGTGACATATTTACAGAGTGCGACCACAGTATTTTTTTTTTAAATCTGTGCCACAGCTACCCTATTTGGGAAATTCCGTGATGTTATTTTTGTTAATACATAAAAATAAACGTCCCCACATGAATTTTGATGCGGTATACTCGCACTTCGTACACTTCCTTGATTCAAATCCAACTCCACAATGAGTTTCCAAACAATACGGGGTCACAAACAAAAACTAATTAGCTACGTATCCCAACAAACTAGTTAAATTGCTCACTAAAATTTCTTTATTGTCCGGTTTGATAAACGAACCGACACTGTGTGTATGTGTGTGTGTGTGTCTGGGTGTGTTATCCAATGGGTGCTGATTCTCCTATTTGTGACTTACAGACTTCATAATTCATAATTTCTTTATTGCACCCAAATCATATTAAAAACAAGAGTTACATAAACATTGTGTACAAAGGCGAGCTTATCTATAACAAGAGATATCTTCCAGAAAACCAGGTTAAAATGGGAAAGGTTGTGTGCTGAGCAGGGGCAGACCTATGTTTACAACAATATAACGAAATAAATAACAGACAGACCTATCGCTTGCCTGTCTCTTTGCTACTAGAAGATATACCTTTTATCCCTGACGGGACAAAAGATGTAATAATTGTAGTAGTTTGCTTATATTAAGAGACAGAGATAAACGATAAACGATGTTATTAGTATCATTCCAAATGATTTACACTAGTGTACAACGACAAAGAAACTAGCACATCTTTAAAAATAACTACATACTATTAAAATATAATATTTTGGACGTGAGAGAATAACGACAGGCGAGCGACAGAGCTTAGTAACAAATAATGGAATCAACACCCTGCTCACGTGTCCGTAACGTATGAAAACGTCTGATTAACCCACAGTGCACCGCAGCTTTTTACATTGAAATACCGACCCAATTACACGACCTATAGGGCTTTTGTCGCTTACAGCCTGCGGTCAGTTGGACAGCTTTTGAGCGGAACATAATAAGTTTATTCGCTTGCATAGTAATATTATTATTATTTTTTATTATGCGGGCGACTGTTCGAGACGGCCATTGTGAAGGGGAGGCAAAAGCGAAAAAATGATAAAAGAAGGATATATTTATGTTAGCTAGCTAACTGGCTAGCCCCTTGTTACGAGAAAGGAGTATTGAATGACTGGCTGAACGTGGACACAATCTGCCAACCTTATGTAAAAAGGCGTGACGCTGTGTTTTTGGTACAAATGGAAAATTAACAAGTGGAGTTATTACAAAAGCAAATAACCCCACTGCATTTGCAATCTTTCAGTTTATTTTTAATTTATGAAACCCTTATAGTTATCCATCGCGGGCCGATTTTCCACTACTCGACGTCTTTTATTTGCGCCTATTTTGCGTGACGTGGGTTGGGGACACCACCACCAACCCAGCTCCTGTAGGAAGCCTAGCAATCCCTTGATGTTGCCGACGACTTCCTGGAGCGACCTCGGTGACGCCGGAACATTTCAGCAGGACGTGGGTGACTGTCTCCGCCACCTCCATGCAGGCTCTGCACAGGGGGCTGTCCGTGACACCTAGAGTGTGTAAGTGTTTGTTTAGCAAAGCGTGTCCAGTTATCGCTCCGGTTACCAAGCGAAGCTGTGGGCCCTTTAACTTCAGAAGCCTAAGCGATAATCCGGGTCTGATCATCGGGAGGTCCTGTCCTGTGTTATTGGTTGACCAATAACATTTGTGTGCTCTCGTAGGGTTTTCCTCAACGAGCTGAATGGCATTGGTATTATGGATTAGGATACCCAGCTCATTAGGTTTTATAAAAATTTAGACATATAATATGTCGCAAAAGATCGGCGTTTTTGTTTTTTTAATTTTCAAATAACCAGTATCACTTTTACGGTTGAGACGAATCTCAAGCTAAAATCCATTAAGCCGTTTAGGCGTACCACAGAAATATACATACATACACTCGAAAAACATAGCCCTCCTTCTGGCGCAGTCGGGTAAAGTAAAAGTAAAAGAGAGGCCTACCAATATATATCTATCACACATTTCATACCAATCCAATTTTGAGGCATCGCGATTTAAAACCGCATTCCATGTTATTAAAATTCAAAACCTATAACCGGCAAATGACTGTTATTGCAGTCCGTAGTCGTTGAAGGTTTAACCGTACATTTATGCAATGACTTAAAACTTAAAACGTCATATTAAACTTAAAAGCTCCAAGGGTAATTGTTTTAAATTGGGCTTAAGACATCCTCATAAAACATATTTGATCCTATTAACGCGGCGTGGAGCGTTAATTAGGTTCTATTACACACATGCTGGCGCAACCAAAGGATTGTTTCTGGTATTTGAAGTTAAAATTCAATTCTTAGGGTTGATGTCTCAATTTAGACTTTTAATTGATCCTGGTAATAATAATAATACCTTGGACACTATTTACTCACATTGATCTAGCCCAAAGAATCTAATAGACAACGATACACATACATAAATAGATAAATATTATACTTAGATAGATAAACAACCATGACTAGGGTTCAAACATCCGTTATCATCAAACAAATATTTGCCCCCACCGGGACTCGAACCCGGGACCCTTGGCTTCGTAGGCACTACCGACTCGGCCATTCGGATCGTCATAAAGTAAGTGATAAGGAACTTAACTGATTGGTGACGCAGTTTACTGATTCATACTCAATGATTAGTTACTTTGCAGTAGCTTAGTGCGCGCAATACGGGCTTAGATCTAGGAAAAGATATTAAGGGACGTATTCAGAATTCCACCGAGTAAAATGCCTGATTTTGTTAGCTAAACACCAGTTATCCAACTACCATTATCCAGATTCAACTATCACTGGAACTTAACCATGAATCACAAACATCGCCTCCTGGCTTTGCGGCCTGTAAAAAAACGTTTAAAAACTTGCCGAACTGGAAAAAAGGAAAAAGAACAAAAAAGCACGAATGAAAATTTGCGCCAGTGACTGTATCAATAGAGGGTGAAATAACTGCCGAAAGTGGTAGCAGAGATGAAAGGACTAAATTGCGCTGATTTCCCACTGTAGTGGAGAGAGTTCAACATTAACAATTATAGATAATTCCCACTGAACTCGCATACTTTGACATATCTTGGCGATGATGGAACGTCATTTGTTTTTTCATACCGACTGACTTGCCATATATTGGGTATTTACGGAATTTTATTGATGATGGGTCGATCAAGTTTGGTAATTGTAATATCACAATTGATGACCTGACCTGACTAAGTAAAACCGGTTGAATTAAATAGATTTTGTGACTTGCACAACCGCAATGTGGTGATGACCTTTACAAATAAAGTCGGTGTTTTCATACTTGAGTTAAGTGGTAAACAAACACTTTTCACGACATTCTGAAAGAATCACGCAACGTAGATTACCGCAATAAGTTAAAAACACTAGTTGGAACACTCACACACTGAATGCCACTCAAGTAAATATAGTTTAAAAAAACTAAAAAACACGCTTTTAAAGCACTTCGAACTAAAAAGTTAAAAATATTTTTTTATATAACCTTAAAACAATAATGAATAAAAAATACTATTATTATTGTGAAACAAAAAGCGTCGGGCGCTCGATGTACGAAAGATATGGAACAAAGCGCCCGACGCTTTTTTTCACAATAATAATAGTATTTTTTATTCACTATTGTTTTAAGGTTATATTAAAAAATATTTTTAACTTTTTAGTTCGAAGTGCTTTAAAAGCGTGTTTTTTTAAACTATATTTATTTTTCATTTTTTAGTTCGAGTTTAGTTCAATTCACTTGCTCTCACACAGAGGTTGTGTGAGAAATTAATTAATCCTGGCGATCCTAATCAGGATAATGAGATAAACTTATGAAATTATTACATTGTCGCTGATTCTTGATAAGTGTACAAAGTTTGAATTGAATCTGTCCGTTTAAAGTGGGTCAAAGTCGAGTCTAAAGGAGTCGGTTACATACAAACAAACAAACATACAGGTGAAGCTAATAAAAGCGTGATAAAATTATTAAAATCGTCATATTAAATATCATTTTTAGGTAAAAACGTATTTTGAAGAAATTCCTGCACACAAATTGTCGGAGCGTCCGCCATACTAATTCCGACATTGTTTTTTACATACATATACATAATAGTATTTTTTCGAATTACGTAAGCTTTTACGCGTGCTCTCATCTTAGAGTTGGGAGAAAAATCTAAAATTGGTCCAACTGTGGCATTGTTTGTGATTTTTCCTAAAACTTGTATGAGACTATACCCTGACTGCAGCGCTGGTTGCATGATTCCAATGACTTGGAAACACTAGCTACCCCTGACTTTTACCAGTTGGCCTAATTTTTGGGGAATACTATCTCTTTGTAAGTACGTGTCTACGTGGACACAAGAGCGCCACTGCCATCAGCAATGGCAAAAATAATTGACCGCGCGAGCGCGAAGCGCCACGAAGCGTCTCCGCTCAGCTTGGGCAAAAAAAACTTTTGTATATCTGTCCGGATTTCCGGCTGTGCTCCTCTACAGGTCGCGTTTCTCAACAGATTCGCGGGAAATTTTGAAGCAGGTTGATAGTTACATAGATTTTTTTGTCGGGTCGGTTCATATTCCGTGGCGTCGTTGGATTCGTGGAGACCCCGACATAGGCTACATAATTTTGGTAAAAAGTCAATAGGTTGGATTTTGCGTCTCAATATGTAGTTTACAAAGTTATTGGTAAGTTAGTGGTACTTTCATCCATGTAGGTAACCAGGTGCTTTTATGAGTTTGTATGTTAGAAGTTCAGCTTTCCACCAACAAATTCGCGAGGTCTACAGCTCACAGAACCACTAGTTCCTAAGTAAAATGTTGTGTTTTTTTTTTGTTGGTTTGGAAAAAAATGGAATTACCCATGCCCAGGAGTCAGCCTCCCTGCTATGTCCGGGTCCCTACACATTGAGCGGGCATCAGCTCGTGTAGTATCCGGACTAAAAACAACCCCTTTGTTGTGTTGTGTGACAGTTCTCTATAAATCGATTTCACTGTGAACCCATTTACATGTAGTACAATAATGTTGTCAATTGATTGGAGTATGTTTTATACTCGATGACCTTCCAACCTTCACCTTGACCTTGTAGTGTCAACAAGCTGAAAAAGTACAGGTTTTCATATAGTAGGAAAGTAATTTCATACCTTTTATGCCGTGTAATGCCGGTAAATGGTAGGGGAATTAAAACTATAATTTTGTTCCTCAAAACTGATTTACGTTCGAAGTCAGGTCAAGGGAAGGTCAAGTAGATAAAGACCCCACGAACAATCTAGAAGGATGCACCAACCATCGACCGAGCGACGAAGCGTCTCCGTTTCAGCTAGGGCAAAAACGCTTTGGATGACATATAATAATAATAATAATACCTTGGACACTATTTAAACACATTGCTCTAGCCCCAAACTAGGATTCCCTATATCTTGGGTACTAGACAACGATACACATACTTATATAGATAAATATTATACTTTTATAGATAAACTACCATGACTGGGGTACAAATATCCGTTCTCATACAACAAATATGCCCCTACCCTTGGCTTAGTAGGCAGGGTCACTGCCGACTCGGCCATTCGGGTCATCGCTCGGTCATTCGGGTCTTCATGATACATGATTTCTGGATTTTCAGCTGTTCTCCTCTACAGGTCGCATTTTTAAACCGATTCTCGTGGACATTCAGAAATTTGTATGTCGTATTGAAAGAAAATGCGATCGGGTTATTTGTTTTTTTAAATAATTTCACTTATTAATGGGGTAAACTTCAAGGGGTCGAGGGGTGTGAGGGGGTAGAAAAGAATGAAAAGAAACGCATATTTGCTGTGTCTTACCACTAGTTTAATTGTCCAATACAACCTGTCCAACAATCTTATCTATCTCGGATATTGTCCATGACATCTACGACAAAGCGCTATAACAAAGGGCAATATCTAAAAGCCTCATTCTTTGTTGCAGATAACATCGATGTGAAAGAACAAAAGATGGGACTTAAGTACCTGATCTTAATGATTGCCTTCGCGACCATCGAGATAAACGTAACAGAGAGCCGACAGAGCGATAAAAGGAGATGGAAAAACGAAAAGAGTCGATACGTCAACTCCAATTACGTTAACATTTGCGACATTCAAGATCGCGTGTCCAAAGTGCACTGCTACTGCGAAAGTATCAAGATGAAGACGGCAACACGGGCTGACTGCTGGGTGTTCAATGGCGGAATAGCAGAAGACGACCCTTTCTGGTCCAACTTCTACTCGCAACCGAACCTCGAGCGACTCACCTTCAACGTGCGAGCCGATGGAGGACTCACCTTCATCCCGGCTAAAGTCATCGTCAGAATGGAACGCCTGCAATATCTCAACATTCAGTACGCAAATATGTACAGCATCCCGTCATTTGCGTTCACTAACTCGACAACCCTGCGTGAAATAATGCTACCGAAAAACAAGATCGCTAAATTGGAGCGAATGTCGTTCGCCCATTTGATAATGCTGTCAAACGTCAGCTTAGTGGAAAATCAGATTTCTGAGCTGAAAAGAGACGTGTTCTATGTCCTACCGAATTTGCAGAGGCTACATTTGTCTAAGAATAGTATTAGTGTTCTTCACGAGGGCTGCTTCCAACACCTGAACAATTTAATCAGGTTGGACTTGGACAGTAATTTGTTGACGGTAGTAATCAGAGAGAACTTTCAAGGATTGTCCAACCTTGTTAGTTTGGATATGAGGAGTAATAAATTGACAATGATCGGTGACCTGGCCTTCGCCGAACTATGGAGCCTCCAGGACCTTTACCTGGATGGTAATGAAATAGAGTTTGTTTCTGAGCGGGGCTTTGGTGGACTGTCGCAGCTCAATAAACTTTCTTTAGCCGATAATAAGTTGTCAACTTTGGACGGAGGTGTCTTCGACGAACTGGTCAAATTAATGGTGTTAGACTTGAGGAATAATAACCTGGAAACGCTGAAGCAGGAGGTGGTCGAAAATATTTTTGATAACATGAAGTCGAGCTACTCCATTATCGCGCTTGATGGTAAGTTGGATAAGTTTTGTTTATTTCCTTGTGAAGTTTATAGTTCAGAAACTGCCGGTGCTTGGTTTTCCGGCGACGTATTTTATTATGCTACGCTTCTGATTTAGTTAGCCTAGATTAAGTTTTGAGGATTATACCATATTTTTCAAATACACCGGTTGTTTGCCCAACTATAATTTTATAAATACACTGATTTTCTTCACTTGGTTAGTGACATGCTTTACTAAAGTTATTGTTTTTATATTTCTCAGAATTTTGCCGATAATGATGATCGATGTAAAAGTCGTGATTATTTCGAGGGATTAATTAATTAGCGCGCTTACTTTCCGAAAACAATTTTGACATTTTGACAGACATTATTCAAACTTAGAAAGTGATTGATGCTTAGCAAAAGTATCAAACATTGTAATTTATGGTTTCCTCCAAAGAGTATATAATCATTTGGTTTTCTCATAAATCTGTACTGGTGCCCATTTAATCTAACAAACCACCCACTCTTCAAAACAATTAATTACCATTTAGAGACAAGAATATGTAAACCTTCACTTGCACTCCTATTGTATGTACAACACTCAGCTACGTAGCTGATATACAAATTACAGAATCACTATGATATCCTGTATAGAATAAAAACGTTTACAGTGTCGTGCGTATTTGTCCTGCGGGACGCGGGGCTCCGTACTCAGACAGCACCTGTGCGTGATGAAACTAGCATTACTCTAAAAGGGCACGTAATAAACGGTCAAGTGCGAGTCGGACTCACGCACCAAGGGTTCCGTACACACTAGAGACCTAGAAGGTAATAAGTCGTCCGACCGATTTCGGTCACGGCGACCGCTTCATGAGTTTTTTTTTTTATTAATAATGATTTATTCAATAATAAACATTTCACAAAAATTACAATACAGAATAAGAAAGGTACAGTTTCATGTTATATTAACTTAACTAAAGATAGATACATCATCTGTTTATGAGATTAGGTGTTGGTAGTAAGCAAAAATAACGTCAGATACTTCCCAAGGTAGGGTTTACCCTGCGTTTTGGGATAAGTAGCGAGGCTCTTCCCCTAAAGAAAAAAAATTAGCTGAAGAAAAATTAGCAGACCAAATCAAGTACTTTTACAATTTCAATGTAATGCAGCTATCTAAAACTTAAAGAAGGTAATTTAAAGTTTAAAATTCTTCATTTAGTGCCTAAAGTAGTTAGTATTTGGGTGTGTGTGAGTATTTGTGAGTGTATATATGGGTATGTGAGATGAGAAAAGATGAGAAAGTGTAGTTGATGTATGTGAAGTGAGGTGTGTTATGAATGTTTGTGTATTATTTTTACCATCATTTCTAAAAAATACGTAAGTATGTGCACCTAAAATATAATTACATAGTCAGGTCATAAGTTCTGTCACATGTGCAATATGAAATAATTTAGACATGTTTATTATTTATGTAAACATTTATATAGCAAAATGAACTTAATAAAACATAGATTCTTATGGTAATAAAGTTTATTCAAAATGACCCCCGTGATTTTGAATACAGGCCTTTATTCTGCGCGGCCAGTCGTCTATCGCAGCACGAACGAGGTCCATGTCAATATCGGCGGCTGCCTTAATCAAGGATGCATTGAGTGACTCCAAATCAGGATGACGCTTTGAGCAGGCCTTTTCCTCCAAGTGTTGCCATATCTTGTAATCTAACGGACTCAAATCTGGACTGGAGGAGGGCCAGTCTTCGTGCCGGATGAAGTCGATTTCACGCGCCGCCAGCCAGTCTTGTGTGCTTTTCGCTCTATGAGCTGGCGCAGAATCTTGTTGGAATACCCAGTGCCTGTTATTAAACATGGTATGAGAAACAGGTTCCACAAGGTTCTTGAGGACTGTATTTTGATACACAAATGCATTCGTTTTTACGCCTTTCTCACAAAAATGTACCTAAGTTAAGCCCCAATAAGAGACTCCCAACCAAACCATGAGCGAGGATGGAAAATGACCTCGTTGGACACGCGGAATACGGTTGCTCGCTTCTTCACTGCTGTGTGCGTACACCTTATCATTTTGTTTGTTGTAGCTCTCTTCCACGGTGAAAATTTTTTCATCCGAAAAAAGAATTTCCCCATGCTTTTTTCCCGCGTACCGCTTCAACAAAGCGCGGCATCTCTTCAGTCTCAGGTCCATTAAACAAGCGTCCAAACGATGTCCTGTTTTTTTTCGATATGCCCTAAGCCCTAAGTCTTCATTTAACACCCTTTTCACCGTGGTCCTGCTTAACCCCATCTGAAGGGCCAACAGTTTCTGCTTACGTATGGGATTTCTTTGAATTCGCGCCTTCACAGCTTTTATCACTGCTGGAGTCCTAACAGAGCGAGGGCGACCACTTCTTGACGTGTCATCTACACTAGAGTCTTCATTGTATCGTTTTATGGTACGATAAACGAATCTTTTGGTTATATTCAAATTTTTCAGTAAGTCGAAAATCTGAATTGGCGCGTAACCGCAACGATGCAACGCAATAACTGCGACACGGTGTTCTTTAAGTGTCCACTCCATATTTAAAATGAGGAAAATTCTAAAAAGTACACATTTATTTTTTCATGAAAAATTCAAAATTCGAATCCAATAAACTTTTTTGTGGCCAGCGTTCTAAATTCAAAAGTTTTTATTGTGTGACAGAACTAATGACCTGACTGTGTATTATTGAAATATATATATTAGTTTACGAACTTTGCCACTTAGAGTTTGAATATGTTTTTTAAAATTTAAGTTCCGATCCAATGTTATGCCTAAATATTTGATTGAAGGGGTTCTTTCTAAGGTTTTACATGAGCAGTAAGTTTCATCTTTACATATATGTGAGGTCAAATTAAAATCAGCAGAAGGTTGGGTTGTTTATAGAGAAGGTCAAATATTTAGTTTTATCGGCGTTTAAGTTTAAAGTATTTTGCAGCCATTTCGATATCATGTTAAAACCGTTTTGTGCGTTTTCAATAACTTGTGTCCAATTTATTCATTTGAAAAGCAGTACGGTATTGTCAGAATAGGTTACTATATTGCCATCGGGTAGTTTAAGGCTGCAAAGTTCATTAATATATATCAAGAATAGAGTGGGTCCAAGAATGCTACCCTGAGGTACCCCCCACTCTACTGGCTAGGTAGTGCTCATATATTCAACTATTTTTACACTTTGCTTTCTATCAAATAGGTCGCTTTTGAAAAGATTGAGTTGGTTAACCCTTACATCATGAGAATCAAGTTTAGATACAAGGAGTGGGATCGAAACCGTGTCGAACGCCTTGGACAGATCAAGAAAAATCCCCAAACATCTCTCTCCTCTATCCAAGGTCTCAGTTATGAAGTCAGTGACTACATGAACGGCATCGCAGGTAGATTTTTTGGAACGAAAACAAAACTTCTCTCAGACAAGATGTTGTTGCTTTCTAAAAAGTTAATTAATTGGTTGTTTATTATACGTTCCAAGATTTTAGATATGGATGGGAGGATTGAGATAGGTCTATAGCAGTCGGCACGGTCCCGATCACCCCACCTTGTGAATAGGAATCGATACTGACCTCTTCAAAGAATCAGGGAAAATACCAGTATCCAAACAGAGATTAAATATGTAGGACAAATAAGGTACTATGATTTTGTTATTTTGCTTTAAGATTTTGTTCGGGATATTGTCCCGACCTACTGAGCATATATTTATAAGCAGCATGACAAGTCTTTTTACATCATCACATTCCGTACTAATTAGGATGAGCGAGTCTGGTCTACTGACCGGCATGACGGTCTCCTGAATTGTTTCCTGATTTTCTATATTTTCTGCTAACTTTTTACCGACATTGATAAAGTATTCATTAAAAAATTCTATTGAGTCTTTAGCCGATAGCTTTGAACTCACTCGTGTGCTCGCATGTGGCTTATGTAGCCAATCTTCCTTGTGAAGATCCTCGCGCATCGCGGGCTTGTGAGCACACTATTAATATTATTATACTGAGTTACCGCAGTTGGTCGGGCTTTTATCTCATCGCGCTTGGTGTCGAGCTCGGCGCGCCGGTGAATTTCAAAGCCACGGACTTTGGTTTTAACCAAAGCTGTAATCGTTGCGTCGACCACAATATTAAGGATGCGGAGGCAGCCGCGGTTACTACCATCCCCAATTCAGAGCGGAAGCGACCACGGTGATCGGAGACCACCCCCGGAGCTGCCTGTGTGCAGGCCTCAGACAAAGCCAGGTCTGCATCAAACCGAACTTCTCTACTTCAGCCCATCGCCACAGGACTTCTCCGGAGTCCAATTTGTGATGCAGTCTTCTACGCAGGAGTATTTTTAGTGCATAAGCGGTCGCGCTGTCGCAGATGCCCTCTCTCGTCCTCATCCCCCATAGCCTTGTACACATGCGGGAGGTGACCGCGTAGAAACCTGTCTGCCGAAGCCTCCAGGCCCCCTCACCGGGTTTAGCCCACAAGCCGACGTTGTGCACCGGGGTGTGGCCGTCGTGTGCACAACGACTACTTGGAGCCACCGGTGAGAGTTTGTAGTATGCATGCCAGTACGATTTACCTACCCTATGGGTCGGCTGCAAACCTTTGAGCACCATACTACATACACCCCGTCTGTCTGACCTATTTGGCCGTCACGGGCTCAGTCTCGGAATTTAAATTGGTTTCATATTGATAGTTGTTGAAAGTGATGTCAGTAACAAACCCCTAAAACAAGACTACATACTACACTTACTACAACTTTCTGTTATACCCAGTATATAGGCATAAACGTTGCTTCTGGCCCCACACTAGAATAGAATATCGATGTCGTGGGATAGTTCTAATGAAAGAGTGACGTCACACACATCAACATCCAACACCGGGATTTTGTTCTTCTTCCTCCCCAGCCAATTAATTATTAAATCATCATCATGTACATAAATCATAGGCTGTTTCTTACGTGTAGCCTAAATGATTGAATATATCTGTCCCTAAATTTCGTGACCAAAAAAGAGGAGTGCGCGGCTCCAATTCGAAATAAAAAAAATGTTTTCTATCTGAGGGGGCAAAACAAAACATAGAATCGTGTTACAAACGTGTTGTAAACACGTATCTTGTATGGGGACCACGTTACATTTTTGAAAATGCACGTGGCTCATTATTTGTTGTTATAGCTGCAATAGAAATACACCCTCCGTGAAAAATTCAGATCTCTACCTATTTCGGTCGATCCGGTAAAGCACAGTGACAGACAGACAGAAGGATAGCGGAGGCTTAGTAATAGGATCTCGTTTGGCACTCTTCGGGTACGGAACCCTAAAAATCATCTACGAGTACTATACTTATTAGTATGTCCGATATATAACGCTAAATGATGCCACTAAAGTCCTCTTGGCATACAACGTGGTCCGTATGTTTGGCAAATGCGTGAATGTGCTTTTCGAGCAACCGGTCCAACCAAAACCCAGCTAATTCCCACTATCATGAATGCGGAGGAGGATAACTACTGAATTAGGTCAAATAAATTTGTTTGCTTATTCATAGGAGATTAGATTAAGCCTGACGTTAGTGCAGCTCCTCGTTTGGCTTCGTTTCAAATTTGGTACAAATTCGCTGATAAGAAAATTTTGTATATCTAGTTGGGGTTTGGTATTCGCTGCCTAATCATATTCATTATTGTAACACCTTAGCATATACTTGTTATGTCATAGCCGACCTGCGATTCTAAATAGCGGTAAGAGAAGCCAAATATAATGCGTAACAGTTTCCTTGTCAGTGCACGGTACGTACTCGTTGCAGCTGCCAGGATCAGAATATGATGACCGAAATCGGCCAGAGATTCTAAGTAATGGGAGATGTTGCAGAACAAAGTCATTCCCTGCGGCTTCATCATTCAAATAACGAAAGCGCATATACTGTGCCCGACACTAATGTTCACCACCCATATTGAGTATGATATCATTAAAATTATCATTTGAATATTATAGTGTGGGGCCAGAAGCAATGTATGTGCCTCTATTTAATGTAATATTTAAAAAATACTGTTCCGTCACACCTTGTAAAACCCTAACTTACAATTTCTAGTCTATATATTCAGCCGCCAACTAAAAGCAACCATTGCAGAATGGCACGGCGAGACTACTGCACAAACCCACCCAATATTGCATTAACAAATAGAAGCACTATGTCCGCAGCCACCTTCAACAAAACCGCATCGGGCAGTGCACTGCTCCTATTGTACCATAATTTAAACAAAGCCAGAACCTACAGCCAGTTTTCGGGTGAAAATTTACCATCTCTCAACCGCGAAATATGAGCCCCATTAAACTGTCACGCTGCAGAAATGACTGTATTTTAAGTTACATCGCCCTGATTTGGCCCAACCCTAATCTGATTAGCATCTTCTGTCCCTTTTGTTTCTGCGGCGTGTAGCGAGACAGCGCTATATTACTCGAGTCAACTGAGGGTGTCAGGTACATGATTTAGGGGCATGGATTACTTCCATTATATTATCCCCCTGATTCATTCTAGAGCCGTTCTCGTATGTGGACATTAATCTAGTAATAATGTTGTGGCTTTACGATCAATAACATCTGCTCGAAAGTGGTTGTTATAGCGATTTTTGTGGGCACGTGAACAGTTATTGCTTCCAAATGATTTGTGTTGGGTATAACGTTCGGATTTGACTAGTTTCATATCGTGGTATGATTAAAGTCATATTAGGAGTCAGTGATGTAGATGTTTTTTGGGAAATCATTAGTAGAATTCGTTATTGAATGAGAAAAGTTTCCGTAACTGAAAAAAAATACATGAAAATAATTATTTAATGAGAAAAGTTTCCATAACTGAAAAAACATTTACAAAAATATTTTTACCTTTTGATAGAAGCATTTTACACTAGGTTTCCAATCAAAAAGACTAGCTGCTAGAGATTTAAAATTTTATAACATTTTTCGAACTGAACTAATTGCAAAATGTACAATAATGAACTTAAGAAGAAGCTTACATCTATGCACCATAACTAGGGTAGATATAGGCAAAAAATTGCGAAAGTTGAACTTTGCATTTCTTCACCCACAGGTAACAAGCTGATATGCGACTGCCGACTGACCTGGGTGCACAGGATCCGAAACGAAACACGAAGCAACCGACTAAAGTCAATCCTCGACCGACTGAGCTGCACCATGGATACAGAATCCAACACCATCGGAACCAACAAACTACTTGGAAACAAAGAAATAAAAAACGCAGTACCTATATCACCTAAAGACGAGAAGAGTTATGAAGAAAACGAGGACGACTTTACTGAAGACAGGAACTATGATGAAACTATGCAAGATCAAGATACGGAAGTCAGCAAAGCTAAAATAGACTACAAACGAAAGTTGCTTGAGATCCCTACAGAGTTGCTACCGTGTCCACACAGACTTATACACTCAGCTGAGTCTTATTCGCCGCCCTCCCAAGATGAAGTGAAATCCTACAAAACTTCGTCGAGTGCAAGACTCATGGCGCCTCTATACATTTTGGTAGTCACTGCGTTTGCGATTTATTAGTGTCTTTCCCCTGAGACTTGATGCTGAACTGATGAAGTATATATTTTTTTTGTTCATCTGTTTTTTATGATTAATGAAAATTACTTAGTGTCGATTTTCCGTCACAGGTCAGCGCAGTCCACATTATAGTTTGTCCGCCGAGTTAACTTTTCACAGCTCAAAACCCATAAGATTTGACATAAGCAATGAAAAATAATGCTTATTATAAGTAAAATAAAGGATTCGACAGAGTATAATTAGGCGTCTACTGGCGTCAATTCTAGATTGTATAGTTAGAAAACTTCTTTTTCATAGGTCCTTTTGAGACATTATGATGTCCTTACCAGTGATTTATATTGAAGTAGAAAACTGATAAATATATTTATCTACACACGTATCATAAACCCTCTTTACTGCGTACAAAAACCGCACGTTACGATCAGCATAATGTTAAACTACTTGGTAAAAACTCATTTCTTATCTGAAAAATTACACATTATGACCATAATGTGTAATTTTTCTACATATTATGACATTCAAATTTCGAACGCCGACGCCCGCCTGCGAGCCGCCCATACTTTGTTTGTGAAGTTAGTGCTACTGAACAAGCTAAACAAGTGCAAAGGAATTATCAATGTCACCATGCCGGTCGAACATGCGGTTCCTGAACACATTGAAGAGAGCTTATGATATGTGTGTAGATAAACTAGTGTATGTAACTGTGCATAATTAGGCATTAAAACTCTCGAGTGATATTATTATGAAACTTGCCTTCGGCTCGTTGTAATAGTCACATAAACTACTATTATCGAATACCTAGTTCTCACCCAACTTTATGTATTATTTTTTTATATCAAGCTACTAAAATCTCTGTAAATATTAGGCGACAAAATACAATTTAACAATAGGAATAATGTACGCTCTTGGTTAGGATCTGTATGATTCTAAGGCCGACTTGCAGCAGACTTTTGACACCCGCTAAATGGAGTTAAAACGCAATATAAATACAACGCGGCCATATTGAGTAGGAACCTGGCCGACAGGGAGCAACCTTGCCGAGCTTGACTACGTTACTTGTCCGTGTTGTACTTAACTTGGCCTAAGAGCTGTTTCGAAATGTGCGGATAAATCCTATAGGTATGATAGATAAAAAATCCATGCTCTAGTCTCCAGTCTAGATCTAGGAAACCTTCATATCCCCATTGCTGCGGCGATGGGCTAGCACCCGATCATACGCAATTGAATAACAGACGAAACGTGGGCTCTGACATCCCGTATGGGAAAAGGCATGAAGTGAGTAAAATCGCGATTTGTGTATCACATACAACTGGATGTTCCTATTCAAAGAGGGCACCCACGATACAGGCTTTGCCTAGTGTGGAGACACCAGAAACTATTGTTATTAGTTTTTACAGCTATTGAATAATTACTAGTTGAAATACTACTACTACATAAGGTTTATCCGGACATAGAAAAACAAGCCATAGGTGAATGATAAATGCTTGAACTGCTTCTGGATTATAAGCTATATGTGCAATGATTGAGTTTTTTCGGTCATTAAAATTAAGGTATTGTGTGCGTGTTTTATAAAAAAACCATATGATATAAACTTATTGACTTCTGAATTAGGTAATTTATTCCAAAGTGGTCTAAAACTAATCTAAAATATTCAACAAGAAATATGAGTTAAATTACAAACCAAAAGTAGTCTACACTGACAGAATATATTCTCCAGATCTCTGTCATATCACATGCTGCCTATGGAATCGATCACAGCTCGTAGCAAATTAATGTCGATATAAATGGGCCCAAGATTAAATTGAGAAATATCTCTTGGATATTTAAGTAATTGAAAGTTTGCAAGCAAATGTTTTAAAACTATTCCGCAAATGTAAATATTTCAATCAACGACTTATTAAATGTAATACGAGTAAAATTATTCATCTTCAATCGCTCACATTTTTAGGTTATTTATTTAGAGACTATGTTTACCAAAGATTTTTCCAAGTGGTATTTTTCACGTAAGGCAACACTGTACTTCAAAAAGAACCTATTTGTTTTGGGTGAACTCTTGCATTGCGGTAGATACTTTCTCATAAATGTTTTATTAATATTTCGAAAATCTTTAGCCATTCGTGAAATCTGTCAACTATTTATCACCAACATTTATTTACCTAGAATTATTCATTGTAAATATCTTGAATGATGTCTTAAAGCACATAGTCTGTTATCTACTCTGTCTAAGGTGTGAAAATAATAAATTGATACTTTCGTATTCTGGGCATTTATTTACAGAAATCCTACTACCTATCATCATTATCATGTCATCCTGCTACTCCTGGGATATGGGGCTCTCAGCACAGTCAGTACAGTTTTCCACCTGCTCTAGGTCTGTCCAGTCTTAGCTCACGATGGCAGCCTCTTTCTCCGTTGAACTTTACCGACTAGTTTTGGTGATCCTACTGCCATATTAGTGACCAGATACTATTGAAGCACTCGGAGATAACTGAGAAATGAAAATCAAGGAGGCAAGGTAGGGTCAGCATAAAGGGTAATTTTTGGACCCCCAGCCAAAGGTAACTATGATTTATGGAAATAACAGAAAATATATTTGGTAAAAATATATCTTTTCCGTTTTTCCATCCGCATTTTACGCTAATTCGTAAATCCTAAATTTCTAGGCACGTTCGGTCACCATTACGCTCAACGCAAGCCGAAAAAAATGGCTAGGGGTCCAAAATCAACCCTCTTTATACTCGCTATAAGCTGGATTATTTTTAGTTATAGTAACGTTGCATTCCGGGAACAGTCAGTGAGTGTTTCCAGAGTGAGGTATTCCAAAGAAGTTTTGTTTTTTAACTACGCACACACAAGCAAGCCCATTTCAATATCACATAAGGACCCAGATGCACAACCGATCACGCAAAGTTTAACGGGCACTCAAAGTTTTATATCTTGCTGTCAATGACAGCTCCAATTTTTACCCACTGTTTGTGTGTGTGTCCATGACCATTTCCTGGAAAACTACTATTACGATGTGGTTTTTGCATTAAACGGCCATAATTTCAGAGCAGTTTCCTAGGAAAGTTTTACGGTTGTAGACCACCAAGGGGTGCCGCATCAGCCGGGATGGTTGTCGCTTGAGGGTTTCTCTGAAAGTATTTAGTTTATTTAGGTTTCATTAATGTGTCGAGGGCGTTTTAATCTTTTAATTTATAGCGAGAATTAGACATAGGACACCAATTACCACTCCACTCCGCACTCCAGAATAAGACCATTTTAGCACAAACGTAATCCAATTCAGAACTATTTGACGCGACATCTGTTTTTTTTTTGTTATGTCCCATTACGACGTTAGACCTGGAACTTTCAGGTCAAATTGAGACTGCTACACGCATCTATCAGACTTCATATTAACGTAGGGACATTCCCAATAATACCTAGATTTGCACAATTAAATATGACTACACCTTTCTGTTACATCCTGTATAACCAATTCAGGCTTTAGAGACTACATAGTAACCTATTATTACCGCGCTTGTGCTTAGACATCATTGTTGGGAAAAGTACTAAAACTGAAATAATTTCTCAGGCTTTGGTTATCAATATAATATCATACATTAAATTAAGGCAATAAACATATTGTTTACCAGAACACGGTTTGACTCCCAAATATGTTAAATGTTCAACAAATTTAGTGCCCTCGGGTAGTTTCGCAGTATCATATTGGTTGCTATATAGGTCAGTTTGTTTCAAAATACTAATTTAGGTTTGAAGATTACACACAACTCGTGAATACAACATGGAGACGAAGCCAAGCGGAGCGAAGCGAGGCGATCCGATGAAGTTTAGTATAAAATGGGATGTAAAATTTTAGTGCACTCTTCGTTAATTTGGGATGAAAATGTATTTTTTTAGATATAACTAATTGGCGTAAAAAATACAGCAAAAAATACTACAGTTAAACGTGAGCAGACGCCTAACAAAAAGTGGTTTTGCTAGACGATGACTGGTGTATGGAATAATTAGTCTAACATGCCCTGTAAATGTCGCTAAGATTTCACAATAAGTGCTATTAGAGTTAAGAAGTTAGTAACGAAAAACAGTTTTAACGAACAAAAGTATTTCGTTAATAACGAAATTCGTTAACGAAAAATAAATGTAAACGGCTGATCGTAGGGTGTTTAAACTTGGTAAGATACTTCTTAATTAGTCCAATTAGTCCATTAACAGCAAAATTGGTCGCTCATCTACATGAGCTACTACTAATGGAGAAATCCAAGTTTTTGCTGGGCGTACGTTTTCGGGTTTCTTAGATCTCGTAAACAACGCGTCGTATGAAGACGAAAATTGTCATGATTGTTCATGGCAATTAGTCCAAATTAATCCTAAAAACATTGACGAAAATCCGTAAAGTTAACCCGTAATCAATGTACAATAAAAAAAACCTGCCTACGTCCGTAAGTAGTATAGTTTAAAAAAAATAATATTAACACATCATTGTAACCTACATACCAATTTTAAAGTATATATAAAGTATCTTATATTTAGAGTTTTTTGATGTGATATTCAACTAGTTATAGCACTAAAATTAGTAACTTACCTACTGATTCTACGAATAAGGAGTTTACAGAACTACTTGAAATTCATCAAAAAATAGTCCAACTATTCAATAACCTAACCTGAAAATTTCAAGGCCAACCATAGTTCGAACACGCTTTCGCTCCAGCCTTTAAAGGACTTTGTCTGCTTTACTTGATTTTTCTTATATTCAAAAGCTCGCTGTGCTGCTTGCTGCATTACGGTAACAAGTAAAGCTAAGATGTTATCGCATTGCATTGCAAATGCAAAGCGATATGATCTTTTTCATTTGTTTTATTATTTGCTTAGTTTGTAACATTGAGCGAGGTTACCATGTTGATTTATTCCATCTAAAATTTTCAGGTATGTCATGTTTAGTCCTTTTACCTAAGATGAATATTATGAAGGTCGATGTTCTACTCTATGGTTATTTTATTTATTGCATTTCCTTATGTTTTCTATGATGTATGACCATGTGCGTCACTCACTTATGTATATGAATCAGCTGTAGCAAGTTCTTATCAGTTATATCATTGTAATATTCGGTGCAGAAAGTTGATGGTTCTCGCCCAAAAGACAAGACTAAGCAGGAGAGACAGTTGCTATCTTGAAGCTGTGTATTTTTCCCAGGCATTCTGCATACTCGTCAAAGTTATCTGGACTGCAAGTAAGTTTATTACATGACATTATTATTCATTTATTTTATTTATTTATCTATTTTTGCTAAGTGTGAGGTGAACTGCTACTAGTCTTGAAGTGTCTGTCTGTATATTAGCGCTAACCTTAAGAGACTTCATGCACAGTATCAGCGCTCCTCCTTACGGTAATAATGATGAATGAGTTTAAGATTGATTTCATTTCATGAGCTGTGTTATAAACTTATAATAATGTATCAAATGTTTCAATTAAAAATAAAATTAATATCAATGTGAATCAACTTTTGATGTTATTTAATTTCAAAAAGCAAGGTGTCATTACGAAACACTAAAGAAAACACACACACACACACATTATAACTTCCAGTACCTGGAGTTTTTTTTTTTGAAATTTAGTTTTAACCTGCGTCCCCGCGTTTTTCATTCGTTATTATTCACTTCATTGCCTATGGGCAATAAAATGGCATATAAATAATGCACGAAACTAGGTGTCTTTTTTTGAAAATCTGTGTTCAGAATTTCGTCGAATTCACAATTTTGGGAAATTATGTTATTTCTAAGCAGAATTTAGACCGGTTTTTAGTGAAATCTTGTGTATTTGTGTTTAAACTAGTGTCGATAACTGAATGTTACGGAAATGTGATCGAGAGATCTTTCTTGAGTAAAAAGATCATGTATAAGACTCACCATAGCTATTTATTAGTATTAAAAAGTACTTATTCGGCGCTAAAAGTTGGTCTCTGACAATGCCAGATTTGTCGTCAAACATACCTATGTAAGGTATTTTTGAAGACTAATCTGGCATTTTAAAGAAGCTGCATTAATTAGCACACACTAGTTTGCATCTGTAGTAGTGTTTGTATTCGTATGTGTAACATCGCCCTCTGCAACAAATGGCAGACTTTTTTTAGGAGATTTCAATCATAGGACGGCTCCGTTATGCAAAGCTACAACATAGGTACAACCTCAACAGGATCTATCCAGATAATTTATATTATACTCATGCTCCGTCTTCGAAATGAGTAACCTAAAATAGTCCTTATTACTGTGTAGTAGCGCATCCAGCTGTCACACTCAACACTGTATTTGAGGGTATTAGTATATATTTTTTTCCTTTTCCCTCCGGATTCTCTACCCGTCGTTCGTCATTCACGTTTTCAATGTCAATCACTCAGCAAGCTTCCTTTAATTAAAAAAAAAGTTCTTTGAAATTTCGTCATGCCGAAACGGAAAAATAGTGAGAACATAAATGAAATCGCTAGGAAGCTCAGAAAATTGGAAAAGAAGATGAAGAAAAGTAAATCTAGACGTAAAAGGATCATTTCATCGTCATCGGAAGAAGGTTCGCGATCTCCAGAAAAACAACAAGGTAACTTTAACCTATATATATATGTACATAGTCAGGTCATAATTTCTGTCACATGTGCAATATGAAATAATTTAGACATGTTTATTATTTATGTAAACATTTATACAGCAAAATGAACTTAATAAAACATAGATTCTTATGGTAATAAAGTTTATTCAAAATGACACCCGCGATTTCGAATACAGGCCTTTATTCTGCGCGGCCAGTCGTCTATCGCAGCACGAACGAGGTCCATGTCAATATCGGCGGCTGCCTTAATCAAGGATGCCTTGAGTGACTCCAAATCAGGATGAGGCTTTGAGCAGGCCTTTTCCTCCAAGTGTTGCCATATCTTGTAATCTAACGGACTCAAATCTGGACTGGAGGAGGACCAGTCTTCGTGCCGGATGAAGTCGATTTCACGCGCCGCCAGCCAGTCTTGTGTGCTTTTCGCTCTATGAGCTGGCGCAGAATCTTGTTGGAATACCCAGTGCCTGTTATTAAACATGGTATGAGAAACAGGTTCCACAAGGTTCTTGAGGACTGTATTTTGATACACAACTGCATTCGTTTTTACGCCTTTCTCACAAAAATGTACCTCAGTTAAGCCCCAATAAGAGACTCCCAACCAAACCATGAGCGAGGATGGAAAATGACCTCGTTGGACACGCGGAATACGGTTGCTCGCTTCTTCACTGCTGTGTGCGTAGACCTTATCATTTTGTTTGTTGTAGCTCTCTTCCACGGTGAAAATTTTTTCATCCGAAAAAATAATTTCCCGATGCTTTTTTCCCGCGTACCGTTTCAACAAAGCGCGGCATCTCTTCAGTCTCAGGTCCATTAAACGAGCGTCCAAACGATGTCCTGTTTTTCTTCGATATGCCCTAAGCCCTAAGTCTTCATTTACCACCCTTTTCACCGTGGTCCTGCTTAACCCCATCTGAAGGGCCAACAGTTTCTGCTTACGTATGGGATTTCTTTGAATTCGCGCCTTCACAGCTTTTATCACTGCTGGAGTCCTAACAGAGCGAGGGCGACCACTTCTTGACCTGTCATCTACACTAGAGTCTTCATTGTATCGTTTTATGGTACGATAAACGAATCTTTTGGTTATATTCAAATTTTTCAGTAAGTCCAAAATCTGAATTGGCGCGTAACCGCAACGATGCAACGCAATAACTACGACACGGTCTTCTTTAAGTGTCCACTCCATATGTAAAAATGAGGAAAATTCTAAAAAGTACACATTTTTATTTTCATGAAAAATTCGAAATTCGAATTCAATAAACTTTTTTGTGGCCAGCGTTCTAAATTCAAAAGTTTTTATTGTGTGACAGAACTTATGACCTGACTGTGTATATTACGCACCAGGACGCCTGCGGGGCGATCCGAGCGTACTTATTTACAACCAGGTTGGCTTTCGAAGCCCTCCGCTGTAAACACATTGCGAGCAACCAGATTGGCATATGGGGCCCTTCGCTGCAGCGCACTAGTATAGCTACATTTACCGTTTTTAGTTGGAGAAGACGACAGACCGACGAGGGAAGTAATCTCCGACCTTGACTCTATCGTCCTTGACCGAACTACTACTTTTTTTTGTGAGGGTAGCCTAGAAATAAACTACAAAATTTTGTGCCTGAGTAAATAATTTAATTTAAAAATACAATTATTCTATTAATGCTATTTAATCTTATTCTAAACTAGGCCTGAACCCCTACTTAAACTGGGTCATAACGGCATATAAGGCTAAGGTCGAGCCACCGCTATCAGTAGCTATGATCGTCTATTCTACCTACCCCAAAAAGAGATGTCCCGATTCAGCTGTAAAATTTGTAAGTTAAGGATGATAAGTCTGAATTTCTCGTTCGTTGAGAAGTTCGTTAGGCGAACAATAGTCGAACGAAGTTTGGTTCAGGAAGTTACAGTTTCAAGTTAGACAGAGAAAGCACATATGCTCGCAAGCCGGTATTTCGCATCAGTTAGCGGTGTATTGCGCCAGATCGATCGTTGTTGTATTTTGTGTGATGGTACCATTTATTTTTTTGTATATATGGGCGCTTGGAACTTCTTTTAGTGGTCGACCACAATTTATAATATTTGTTTGGGATATCGTATAGATATCCGTCGTAGTTTTACGACGTGAGTACTCAATGATATTTCATGTGCTCGCCAGTAGCGGCTTTCCAATTATATAATTAGTTCACGGCAATAACGATCCGAATAGACCGGTTTACACAATTGCGATTTGATTTTCCGAAATGGGTTTGAACTAGCGGTTACCTCAAAAGGTCCGTAACGTTTTGAAACCTTCAACTCTGCGCAATTTGAGCTGGATATTATCGAAACGTTGTCATTAGCGCTTTAGGAGATCTAACCCTCACCATAGCGAAGTGCATAGTTCGGTAAATTCCGAACTATGAATTCCACTGACCTCAGCACGACCTCGGCCAAGCAAAATCATAAATATTTGACTCAGCCTACACATAAGACCTCCAGCGAAATTTACATTTAATTTAAAGATGCAACTTGAATCCAAACTGACCCAAGGCGAAGCAAAACAATCTACCCGGTCCTCAACAATGAACTTTAGACTGTAATTTGATGTCTTCGCGCGTCCCCGACAATACTCAAATGTCAAAATATCAACAGGATAGGTTATCTGTGTTGACACCGGTTTAACTTTGTTCTGAATTTGTTATTTCCATCCGCGGAACCTCATCGATCAAACAGTCTCCCTATGCCCTGCCAACCTAGGTTTAGCCGCAACTAAACTCCTGTCCAGCCTAGTCTAAAATCCTAGTGTTATACCACGTCCATTATCGACACCACTCGAAAATGGTTGAGTTTGATTTGAATGTGCTTGTATGTTTAATGACTGTGTGTGTGGGAATTTCAAAACTCGCTACTCGAAAAAAATGAGGAGAGGATTAGCCCGCGAATATCCTAAGAGCCAATCCAGGAACCCTATGGTGAAGGAAAAAGGAATTTAGGGTCGCTCCAAGCCCAGACTCAGACTCAGATCAGTTACCTACAAGTTCTTATCTAACGACCCAAGGATAGTTTTGGAATTTGGGGTAGGTTGATTTAAAGGATAGGAACCGAGGTATATCTCGACGCTTCAGACACTCACGAAAATCCACTGTAACTTCGCAATCACAATTCGTATAGTTCAGACGCGTAAGACGGCAGACCAAAACTGTTCAGAATCGTGAAAGACGACTGTCACAGTAGCTAGACGCTGAGACTGAAGGAATTCCCTTCCCCCGCAATCGTATTTATAGACCCCACATGTCTGAAAAAAAAAATGGCGTCCTTTGCGAACACGCGCTGCCCAAGCGAAGCTTCTTATCACTAACTACACAGAGTCTAATTTCAACCATGCCATGCAGATCCGCCGTTCTACAAACTTTGTGTACGCATATTCACTATGATCAACCGTAGGTTATCACTCAAGTCATTCGGTATGGCCGATACACAATGCCTGTTGATCGCTGACCATAAAAGCTTGTTGCGATTAATTTAAGCCTTCCCGACCGCTAGCGCGCTAGACAATGACCACTAGAATGATATTCATACCCGTGGTGTCAAACTCGCCATATCATACCAAACAAACGCAATTGTATATTTGCAGTCAACATAATAGCTTTCTCCGTATCGTTCCATAATAACCTTCCATTATTTAGTTATTCATAATTTATTCAGCGCGCAGCCAAATCGGCTCTGATCCCTACACATTCCGCAGGAATGCGACAAAAAAACCTGACCTGTAACCTTCCTCGAACCATCCCACGCGTCGCCTCATTGTTTTTTGCTACCTTACCCTGAGCCACTCAAAACCCTAAACGTTAAATGATCGATTTTTGTATTCAACGTGCGTACCAATACAACGCGGCGATAGGCTAGCCCTCTGTCACGCAAAATGAAGTATCAAATGTACTGACTCTCGTGTACCATTACACATGGAACTTTACACCAAAGTCAACGAGAAAATCGACACAGTCATTGCCAATTTCAACACCCAGATGGCACACTATGAGAGGCAGTTGAAGGAGTCCGCCACCATATCGATGTCGTGTTGCCCGCAGGACATCAGCACCTTGGCTAGTGACTTCAGTGAGTTCAAGGTATTTATATGGAACTGCCTGGATGCGCTGCGCTCACAGGCAGAGCTACTGCTGGTGGGCCAAGACCGGCTCGAGCAGGCGTCGCGCCTCAAGGTGCTTCTTTTGCACGGTGTGCCAGAGGTTGCAGGCGAAGTAACAGAAAGTGTTGTTAAGGGTGTTCTAACCGACAAGATGAAATTGTCGCCCGAGTGTGTATCGGATATTCATGCTGCCCACAGGCTCGGGTCGAATATCAAGAAATCAGCTCCCCGCCCCCTCCTTGTGAGGTTCACTATGTACAGATCCCGGTCACAAGCATGGAACAGCAAGACATCCTTGAAGGGCACGGGCATCACTATGTCTGAGTTTTTGACAAAGGCCAGACATCAGGTTTTCATGGCGGCCAGGAAGCATTTTGGCATGCGGAACTGCTGGTCCACAGAAGGCAGGATCATCCTGCTGCTACCCGACAAGTCCCGGCAGAAGATTGAAATGATGAAGGAGCTTCTGGTGTTCACCGACAAGTTCCCATCTTCTACCGCTCAATCCGGGGCAGCGAGCAACCCTGCGTCCACATCGACTGCACCTGCTGCTACTGCGCGGACCCCTGCCACCACTGCCAAGCGTACACGCGGAGGCCGAGGTGGATAGACGACGGGGGCGGCTAAGAAGTAGTTCGCCGAAGTACCTCCGTCATTTGGTCGGATTATGCCTGCGCGCTATGGATGGGTTATGTGTTTTCAATTTCTTATGAAGAATGCACGTTTTTACTTTTTTTTCTCTTGTTTTCTCCTCCGACCTTCATGTATTTATTAATTTCTTGATAATCGAATCCACCACTGTATCTGTCATTTTTGACAGCGACAGTACTTTTTTTTCTTTTTTTTATCTTGTTACTGTCATGTCTCTATACAAACATTCCGTATTACGCGTAACGAAACGCAATAGAGATATTTCGATATTGCTATATTCTTTTGCTGTTTGTTTGTGTTTTATTTTTTATTTTTTTTCTGTATAATTATTGCAAGTTGATTTCTGTTAATCTTGATTTCTTTCCCAGCATGCCCAGTGAAAGACTGAGTTCAGGCTTAGAACGAAAAGTATTTTAAAGTAGATCCTATTTTTTTTTTTATTTTTTTTTGTAATATATATGTATACCTATATAGTTTATGAAGACCTTAAACTATTTTAATGATAGCTTCTTTTCTAGCTGTGATAGCGACGTTTCTCTTAGTGCGGGAGGTGGGTTGTCGGCGGATGGCTCTTTGTCTGATAATCTGAAACGCGTGTTCTCGACCCTTGGCTTTAATCTCAACATCGTCCATATTAATGCCCAGAGCATTCACGCCAGCTACGCTGATCTTCTCGATGCCTTCGTTGATCAGAATATTCACGGAATTCTTGTCTCCGAATCATTCCTTAAGCCATCCCTCTCTTCTTCCATGTATGCTCTGCCAGGGTTCAGGCTCTATCGTAATGATAGAACGGGTAAGGCTGATGGCGGCGTTGCCATCTACCTTCGTTCTGACATCTCCTGCAAAGTTATCAGCCACTCGCCCAGCCTATACTCTGGTTCTGCAGAACACTTATTTTTAGAGATATGTCTTCGTCACAATAAAGTTCTTCTGGGTGTTTACTACAGCCCCTCTCGTCGTATAGATTACTTTGATTCTTTTGAAACTTTTCTTAATGACCTGTCCCCTCTTTATCCTGTAACTCTTATTCTTGGTGACTTTAACACCTGCCTCCTTAAAAACAATGCTCGATCAGACAAACTGCGATCCATTGTTAACTCCTTGAATTTACACATTCTTCCCCTCGATGCCACTCACTTTCAGCCTCACTGTACCCCCTCTCTTCTTGACTTGATGATAATATCTAACCCCACTAAGGTTGCCGTACATGGTCAACTCAGTGCCCCCTTCTCCTACCATGATTTAATTTACCTATCCTACAACATTAGGCCCCCCAAGCGTAAAGCTAAGTTTCTTGAACTTCGTAGTTTCAAGGGTATTGATCTCACTTCCCTTAAATCCGACACCTATTCCATAGATTGGTCCCTTGTTCTGGGTAGTGAGTCCGTTGATGATAAGGTCCAGAATTTTAACACAATTGTCCTGAGCTTGTTTGACAAACATGCTCCTGTTAAGAAGGTTAAAGTAAAACACCTTCCCGCTCCATGGCTTACTGATACCATCAAGGGTCTGATGGCTAAAAGAAACCGTGCCAAGACTAATTATAAAAAGGATCCCACCGACGAAAATCTTTTAGCATACAAAAGACTTCGTAATCGCTGCTCCCGTCTGTGTCGAGATGCCAAACGCCGTCATATATTTGAATGTATCGAGAGCTACGCCCCTGCACAAGTTTGGAAATTTCTGAAGACCCTTGGCATTGGTAAGTCCCAGGACCTGGCTGTTGATAACATCGACCTTAACGGTCTCAATAATTTTTTTGCTGTCCCCCCCGTCCAGATGGATCCATCTGACAAGGATGCCACACTCCGTAACTTGCTTTCCAGGACTGTCTCCTGCCACTCTCCTTTCCATCTACGTCATGTTGGAATCGCTGCAGTCAGGAAAGCAGTGCTAGCAATCTCATCAAAAGCCGTGGGCAATGACAAATTCTGCTCTCAAATGCTAACAAATGTTCTTGGGGAATTGCTGCCGGTTATCACTCACATAATTAATGCTTCACTCTCTGACTGTCACTTCCCTAGTCAGTGGAAACGTGCTCTCGTGATCCCTCTGCCTAAAACATCCAACCCTACTTCCTACAAAGATTTTCGTCCTATTTCTATCCTGCCTATCCTTTCCAAAGTCCTTGAATCCATTGTACACACTCAACTATCCACCTATCTTTCCTCCATGAATCTCCTTAATCCTTTCCAATCGGGCTTTAGGCCGGGTCACAGCACTACCACGGCTCTACTCAAAGTGACAGATGATATCCAACTTGCGATGGACCAGATGAGGATGTCTATGCTGGCATTGCTTGACTTCAGCAGCGCTTTCAACTGTGTGGATTTTGATATCCTGGTTGCGATCCTTCATTCACTTAATGTCTCCTCTCATGCCGCCCTCTAGTTTGACTCCTATCTCAGAGATCGACAACAACGCATCAAGTCTGAGGAGACATCCACCGATTGGTGCGATCTATTCACTGGGGTTCCTCAGGGTGGCATCCTTTCACCCCTTCTGTTCTCGGTTTTTATCAACTCAATCTCTCATGTACTTACTTCTTCATATCATATTTACGCAGATGACCTCCAAATATACCGGCATTTTTCTCCGCGTGATGTGACTCCGGCTGTGGAGGCTCTGAATGCTGACCTCGAGAATATCCGGAAGTGGGTTCTCTCGTATGGGCTTCTAGTCAACCCGAGCAAGTTGCAGGCCTTGATCTTGGGAACCCGATGCTCTCTTAACCTGTTACAACAACTTCAAATCGCTCCTCTAATATTTGACGGAACCGTAATCAAATACAGCGATAAAGCTAAAAATCTCGGAGTTGTATTCGATAACATGCTGTCTTGGTCGCCCCATGTCTCCGAGGTCAGCAGACGAGTATTTGCATCGTTTCACTCTCTTCGGAGATTACAATACTTCCTTCCACGGCACACTAAAGTCACTCTAGCCCAGTCCCTTCTACTTCCTTTAATTGACTATGCCGATTCTTGCTGGGTGAGTGCAAACGAAGAACAACTGAATAAACTCGAACGACTTCAAAACCTCGGGATTCGGTTCGTCTTCGGGCTGCGCAAGTATGACCACGTCTCGCAGTATCGCAAGGAACTGGGTTGGCTCCCGACTCGTCTTCGCCGTGATTTCCACATATTGGCTTTACTCTTTAACATCTTGAGAAATCCCAGATATCCCTCCTACCTTCGTGAACGTTTTGAGTTCCTTTTCTCCAGAGGCAAGGAGCGGAGATCTCACACGGTGTCTCTTCTATGTATTCCGCAGCATAACACCGTCGCCTACGAGCACTCGTTCAGGCTGAGGGCCATTCGGCTGTGGAACGCACTTCCCTGCACTATTAGGGATAGTCCTACTCTCTTCTCCTTTAAGAATCGCTTAAAAGAGCACTTACTTTCTCTTTAATCATAGGTATTTTATATATAAGTATGTAATTGTATTCATCTGTTTATTATTATTATTTGTTTATTTTTATTTTATCTACTATTTCTTTTATTATATGTATTTTTCTAGTAAGTATTATATTTTATTGGTATTTAGTAATTTTATAATTGCACTAGACTACCCTTTTCAGTTTATATGTATCCTATCCTGATATATTTGCTGGAAGAAATCTCTGTTGAGAGATAAGCTCGCCTTTGCCTTTTAATTTCTTGTAAAATGTTTTGTTTTAATGTTCTGTGCAATAAAAAATTGTGTGTGTGTGAACTACGACGGAAGATCATGAGCCTGGCCCTGGCCCTTCGACCAGCAATCTAGGCCAACCCAACGGGCATCAAACGCCGGACTCTCGGGCCAATGAAACGAGAGCCTACGCAAACGGCGACGCCGCCGCCGACACACAATACCTCGACAGTGACGCGACTGACAATATCGCGCTGCTGGATGGTGAAGCGCTCGATATCTTGGGTGAAGATCCAACAAACATCATTATATATGGCAAAGACATTCGATCAGAGGTAGCCACCAGGTACGAACATATAGTGACTAATCGCTTGAATAAAGATATAAGAAGTGACCTCTGCAGTAAGTACCCTATCCCTGCAAATGCTATGCTCATCGGGGCCCCAACCCTCAACCCCGAGGTCAAGGCCGCTCTGACCGAGCCGGTCATCAAGCGTGACAGACTTATTGAGGCGCGCCAAAAACGTCTTGCCTCCGCTATCACTTGCCTGGGAGAAGCTGCAACCCGCTTACTACGTGGGGCGCACTGTAAGTTTCCGGAATGAATATGAAAAAATACTATTAAAGGTACAAAATTAATTTATTGTTTTTCAAAATAATCTCCCTTGGCGTCTATGCACTTTTTTATTCGATGAAACCAGTTTTGAAAACTTTTGTGCCACTCCTCTGTGGTGACCTCTGAAACGTGTTTTTCATACTCCTCGACAGCCTCTTCTGGTGATGAAAATCGTTGACCGCGTAATTGGTTCTTAATTTTTGGGAACAGAAAAAAGTCACAAGGTGCCAGGTCGGGACTGTATGCAGGATGACTCATGAGTTCTACATTTTTCGCCTTCAAAAAGTCGTTTGTCTGTCTGGCCGTGTGAGAACTAGCATTGTCGTGGTGCAGGATGATACGGCGTTTACGGTTATTTTTACGGAGTTCGTCAATAACTTCCGGCAAACAAATGGTCGTGTACCAGTCACTATTCACTGTACGACGATTCTCTAAAGCAACAGTAGCCACGTGTCCAGTTTTATTAAAAAAAGAAGCAATCATCCGCTTAGATGCACTTTTCACGCGCGCCACTTTGGTCGGTTTCGGCTCATCTTGAAAGACCCATACGCTCGATTGCTGCTTTGTTTTGGGATCGTAGCAATAAATCCATGTTTCGTCACCTGTTACTATGACCCACACCAAATTTGACGCACCTTCGTTGAATCTGGTAAGCATGGCACTGCACCAAGTGACGCGGTCCGTTTTTTGAGCCTCGGTCAAGTTGTGTGGGATCCACCGCGAGCACAGCTTTCTCACACCCAAATGTTTGTGTAGGATTAATTGTATTTGACTCATGCCTATTTCTAAGGATGCGCGAATTTCATGGTAGGTCACATGCCTGTCTGTTTCAATCATACGGCGCACAGCATCGATGTTTTTGTTGGTCACAGCGGTGGACGGCCGACCATCGCGAGATTCGTCACTGAGATTGATACGACCACGCTTGAATTCTGCAAACCAGCTATAAACAGTTGTCTTGCATGGTGCTTCATTGCCAAAAGCTGTTTCAAGTCGAGCGATGCTCTGTTGAGCTGTCAAATTACACTTAAAATCGTAGAAGACTTAAGAAAGAGACAACACGCTTTTAAAACTCATAATGGACGCGGGCCGGCTCGTATGTGATGCTCAGAACAACGAGTCCGTATCAAGACGAAACCTAGCGGTTTATTCACTCAAGAAGGAGATGCAAGGCCCACTGCTTAACACTAAAATAGACAAATCTCTGTTTGGCGAGCAGTTGTCAGAATCCTTGAAGACTGCAAAGGCTGTTTACAAGTCCGGCATGGATCTTAAAATACAGACCAACAACAAAACCACAACACCAGCAAAAAACTGGAAAGGCCAAGCTGCCAATCGCCGGCCCCCGCCGCCCCTGATGACACCGAGGAATGGGGGATACGCTGCACCGATGGCGCCAGCGCACTCGGGAACTCTGCCGCCGCCGCCGCCGCCGCTGCCACCGACGCAGCGCAGCGGGCGCGGGTACTCGTCGAGGCCGCCTCCGCCGCCGCCGTACAAGCAAGCGCGCAGGCGATACTAGACCCGGTAAGATACGGGGGTAGGCTGGCCCTTTTCTACAATGCATGGGTTACAATTACGAACGATCCTCAGATATTATCATGAATAGAAGGCTATAAAATAGTATTTTTTAAACCAGCCATTCAACTGCATAATCCCCCTGTTCGAACATATTCAGAAAGCGAAAGAAATATATTTTTCAAATCTATAAATAACTTAGAGACAATAGGGGCGATATCGCCATGCATACCATGCAAAGACCAATTTATATCAAACATTTTTATGCGACCCAAATCAAACGGCAAGTGGCGGTTTATTTTAAATTTAAAAGAACTGAATACTTACGATTTTTATGGGAAGGAAAATTATATGAATTTAATGTCCTGCCGTTTGGTCTGTGCACCGCACCTTACGTTTTCACTAAAATAATGAAGCCCGTAATAAAACTGTTACGGACGGGGGGCTTCATGTCTACCATATATTTAGATGACATACACTTGATTGGTAGGTCCTATCAGGAATGCCAAGACAACGCCTTAATCACAAAAAAGCTAATATCTTCACTCGGATTTAAAATCAACGATGAGAAAAGCAAACTAACACCTTCAACCAAGTGTACTTTTCTGGGTTTTACCATCGATTCAGTAAAATTTCAACTAGCTTTGCCAAACGAAAAAAGACAACGCATCAAAAAAGATCTTCTAAAATTCATTAACATTAAACAATGTAACATAAGAGAATTCGCCCAACTCGTTGGAACCCTGGTCTCCGTGTGCCCAGCAGTCGAATACGGGTGGCTTTATACGAAAGAGTCTGAAAGATGTAAATACCTGAATCTAGCAAACAACGGTCATAATTATGACGTCATCATGAACATACCGGATTCATGCCGTAACGATTTTCTTTGGTGGCTAAACGCCGTAGACCACTCAGTTCACAGAATTACTGAAGATAATTACTGCTTAGAAATATTTTCTGATAGCTCAACGACTGGGTGGGGCGCGGCCTGTGGGGGTGAAACGGCCAGCGGCCAGTGGTCCAACGAGGAGCGCAAAAATCACATTAACTATTTAGAGTTGCTTGCAGCATTTATAGCACTAAAGATTTTTGCAACTAGATACAACAATTGCCAGATTTTACTCAGAGTAGACATTTTAACAGCAGTCTCCTACATAAACCGTATGGGAGGCGTTCAGTTTCCACACCTAACTAAAATTACTAAAGATCTGGCAGTGGTGCGAAGCACGTAAAATTCTTATCTACGCGTCTTTTATTCGATCTGAAGACAACAAAACTGCAGATACAGCATCAAGAAGTATACATCCAGATATAGAGTGGGAACTGAACGACTCCGCATTCCAATTAAAATGCCAGCAATTTGGAACCCCTGATATAGATTTGTTTGCTAGTCAAATAAATAAAAAATGTGACAAATATGTAGCATGGCACAGAGACCCAGATGCAATTGCAATAAACGCATTTACTCTTTGTTGGTCAGAATTCTTCTTTTACTCGTTTCCGCCATTCTCGGTTTTACTAAAAACCATGCGTAAAATAATATCAGATAAAGCAACAGGTGTAATAGTCGTCCCCAAGTGGGAAACTCAGCCGTGGTATCCCCTATTTAGACGCTTACTCATTAGCGATACAATTTCATTCAGTCCTTCTGACAATATCATTATTTCACATTCCAGTTAGAGCGATATTCAATCGAACCTTACACTGATGGCCGGAGTGCTCTGCGGTCAGCGCTACTGCGACGCGGCGCACCGGCAGACGCCTTAGATATCATGATCGCTTCACTCGCCGATAACGCTATGAAGCAGTATGAAGTCTGCCTGAAACGCTGGTTTGCTTACGCTATAGATAAATCCATCGACCCGTTCGAAGCCTCCATCCCCGCGGTATTATCGTTCCTCACACACTTATACAATTCAGGAAGCCAGTACGGCTCGTTAAATAGCTACAGGGCTGCATTATCAATGCTGATTGGAGCGAATATCTCTAACGACGATTCAATCAAAAGATTTTTTAAGGGGGCCTTCCGCCTTAGACCTCCCTTACCTAAGTACGATGTCATCTGGGACACGTCCACCGTCCAGTCTCTGATTCACAAATAGAAATCAAAATAACCGATCTTATCAAGACATCCCGGCTGAGGCAAAAACAACCAATATTATATTTACCATTCTTTACACAAAAACCAGAAATATGCCCAGCACTTAAGCTCACTTGCTATCTAGATAGAACCAAAAATATTCGGGGTGACAATCAGATTCTTTTCATAAGTCACAGAAAACCTCATGCCAGTGTCGGTAGCCAAACCATAAGCAGGTGGATCAGGTGCACCCTTGATGAGTGCGGTATCGACGTGTCTAGATTCAGCGCGCACAGCACACGGCACGCTAGCACGTCGCGCGCGCGCTACCTCGGCCTGAACGTAGACACGATCCGTAAGACCGCGGGCTGGAGCGGCACGTCTACGACTTTTGCTAGGTTCTACGATAGAACCATTGTCGATAACAATAACCAATCCTTAGCCAGACTGATTATAGAGTAAATTACGTAAATTGTAAATTAGTTTATAATATTTTATAAGTACAATCGGCAAAGAAGTTCGGTTTGCAGGGCACACAAATGCCACTCTTTGTGTGCGTAACGTTGCGACACGAATCGCTGACTTGAATGTGTGTGCGTTACATTGGTCGTCACAGCACAGTCACAGATATTATAATACTGTCTGAGCATACAATCACTATGTGTCTTCGTTGAATATAAGACTAGTTTTTACCGCTTCCTACAGAGTGGACGATAGCCCAACGGGTTAGATGCCAGACTAATGACTTTGAGGTATTGAGTTCGATCCTCTATCAAGGAGGGAAAAAGCATGGTGATGTTTTTTTTTAGATACTTTTTTTTAATTATTATTGATCAGACCAAATATTTATTCTAGATTAAGGGCCGGTTTCACCACTGCTGATGAAGCCTATCTGCCAGTTAAACTTAGATTTTTGTATGGCGTTATTTGACAGATAGGCTTTATCAGCATGTGGTGAAACCAGCCTTATTTTTTTCATAATAAAACAAAATTATATTTCGTCCTAATAATAATTTATTACTAGTTTGTTATAATAAACTACACTTAATTTACTTATTTTAGTTTTAGTCAGACAAGGACAGATGTCGCAGTTGATGATATATAAGCTATGAATCAACATGCTAAGCAATTAGAAATTATGTGATAACTTCTAACCTGAAGTAGCAATAACATCATAGACATATAAATCACCTTATCTTATGATAACACAAAGCTTTCACATATTAATGGTTATGTTTTATTTAATATCTTAGTGGAGCTCCTTCTCTTACTATTATTTGTTGTAGTCTACTTCTCATGCCAGTGACCATATTCCAACACATGTCAGTGCCTCGCATTATCTCCCAGGTTGAAGTAACAACTTCATCTAAATTAGACCTAGATCTCACATTCGATGGATCCCAATTGAGCACCATACGTCCCCATAGATTTTCGATGGGGTTTAAATCAGGGCTTTTAGAAGGCCAGTCAATAACTGTCAAGGATTCTTGCTTGTTAAACCATTCTTGCACAATATGGGCGCGATGCACAGCGCAATTGTCATGGACAAAGTATATATGCTCATCCGGATATACAGTTCGTACGGTTGGTAACATGACGTTCTGTAAAATATCCAAGTATCCTTGAGCAGTGTTGCGAGCACTCACTTGCACTAATTCACCGGGGCCCATCGACGACATCCATCCCCAATATCCCAAAGTAATACGGCCACTACACCTGCACGGTAGAATGTTTGCTAAACTATATCGTTCATTATTTCTTCTCCACAGTATTTTACGCCCATCCTTGTCTGATCTAAAAGTCTTTTCATCACTAAAAACAACAACATTATTACACCAATCAAAGTCCAAATATTCACGGGCAAACCGCACTCTGTCTTCACGATGCTCATTAGACATCATAATCTTCTTCGCTGGTCTCCGACATCTTAAACCATCAGCTCGTAAGTGATTGCGAACTGTTTGTAGTGTTACATTATGAAGTGTCGCCGTAGACCGGGTGCTGGCAAACGGATTGCTGTTATGCGCTGCAATGATGTCGCGATGGCGATCAGATGCAGCTGTGTAGGCTACAGGCTGTGGGCCTGGTCGACGACTTTCAACATGTCCAGAATCTGCATACCTATGAACCCACAGTTGCACTGTTCTTCTCTGTAAAATAAGAAAAAAATACAATGAAGTAGTAACACAAGGTATAATTATAATCATAATTTATAAAAAACCTTCAAATTTATTTTTTATATGCATAACTCACCGATATCATTAAACGTCGTGCTATCTCGCTAATTGAAATGTTTTGTTCATACAAAACAATGATTTCCGCCTTTTTAAAAGTGGATAGATGACTTTCCATGATAGATAACAAATCTCAATCACAATTTACAAGGAACGAAATGCAATACAACTAATGCTGAGAGCGCGCAGACGCAAAACAATTTTAAAGAGGGTAGCTGTTACATTTTAAATAAAGAAGGTAGACTATGGCCTTTTTACCGGGCAAGTTTACAACTCTTCGAACTCTAGTTTGGTTAAACAATTGTAATCAATTTATATTCGATGCTATGTGAATTTAATAATACTCGTAGCTTCTAAAAAATAATTTCCTTTGAGGGATCGAACATTTATCTACATATCGTAATTCTAGCACCTAATCCACTAGGCTATCGACTACTTTGCATAAAGCTGTGAAAACTTGCGTCATAATCAATGAATGTATGGGATCAGAAAAACGCACACAGACGCGACATTAACACGAATACTGTGTTAGTGTGCATTGCTAATCGTAGCTATTGGCAACGTTACGCACACAAAGACTGGTGTTTGTGTGCCCTGCAAACCGATCTTCTTTGTCGTGTAACAAGATCGGTTTGCAGGGCACACAAACACCAGTCTTTGTGTGCGTAACGTTGCCAATAGCTACGATTAGCAATGCACACTAACACAGTATTCGTGTTAATGTCGCGTCTGTGTGCGTTTTTCTGATCCCATACATTCATTGATTATGACGCAAGTTTTCACAGCTTTATGCAAAGTAGTCGATAGCCTAGTGGATTAGGTGCTAGAATTACGATATGTAGATAAAGGTTCGATCCCTCAAAGGAAATTATTTTTTAGAAGCTACGAGTATTATTAAATTCACATAGCATCGAATATAAATTGATTACAATTGTTTAACCAAACTAGAGTTCGAAGAGTTGTAAACTTGCCCGGTAAAAAGGCCATAGTCTACCTTCTTTATTTAAAATGTAACAGCTACCCTCTTTAAAATTGTTTTGCGTCTGCGCGCTCTCAGCATTAGTTGTATTGCATTTCGTTCCTTGTAAATTGTGATTGAGATTTGTTATCTATCATGGAAAGTCATCTATCCACTTTTAAAAAGGCGGAAATCATTGTTTTGTATGAACAAAACATTTCAATTAGCGAGATAGCACGACGTTTAATGATATCGGTGAGTTATGCATATAAAAAATAAATTTGAAGGTTTTTTATAAATTATGATTATAATTATACCTTGTGTTACTACTTCATTGTATTTTTTTCTTATTTTACAGAGAAGAACAGTGCAACTGTGGGTTCATAGGTATGCAGATTCTGGACATGTTGAAAGTCGTCGACCAGGCCCACAGCCTGTAGCCTACACAGCTGCATCTGATCGCCATCGCGACATCATTGCAGCGCATAACAGCAATCCGTTTGCCAGCACCCGGTCTACGGCGACACTTCATAATGTAACACTACAAACAGTTCGAAATCACTTACGAGCTGATGGTTTAAGATGTCGGAGACCAGCGAAGAAGATTATGATGTCTAATGAGCATCGTGAAGACAGAGTGCGGTTTGCCCGTGAATATTTGGACTTTGATTGGTGTAATAATGTTGTTGTTTTTAGTGATGAAAAGACTTTTAGATCAGACAAGGATGGGCGTAAAATACTGTGGAGAAGAAATAATGAACGATATAGTTTAGCAAACATTCTACCGTGCAGGTGTAGTGGCCGTATTACTTTGGGATATTGGGGATGGATGTCGTCGATGGGCCCCGGTGAATTAGTGCAAGTGAGTGCTCGCAACACTGCTCAAGGATACTTGGATATTTTACAGAACGTCATGTTACCAACCGTACGAACTGTATATCCGGATGAGCATATATACTTTGTCCATGACAATTGCGCTGTGCATCGCGCCCATATTGTGCAAGAATGGTTTAACAAGCAAGAATCCTTGACAGTTATTGACTGGCCTTCTAAAAGCCCTGATTTAAACCCCATCGAAAATCTATGGGGACATATGGTGCTCAATTGGGATCCATCGAATGTGAGATCTAGGTCTAATTTAGATGAAGTTGTTACTTCAACCTGGGAGATAATGCGAGGCACTGACATGTGTTGGAATATGGTCACTGGCATGAGAAGTAGACTACAACAAATAATAGTAAGAGAAGGAGCTCCACTAAGATATTAAATAAAACATAACCATTAATATGTGAAAGCTTTGTGTTATCATAAGATAAGGTGATTTATATGTCTATGATGTTATTGCTACTTCAGGTTAGAAGTTATCACATAATTTCTAATTGCTTAGCATGTTGATTCATAGCTTATATATCATCAACTGCGACATCTGTCCTTGTCTGACTAAAACTAAAATAAGTAAATTAAGTGTAGTTTATTATAACAAACTAGTAATAAATTATTATTAGGACGAAATATAATTTTGTTTTATTATGAAAAAAATAAGGCTGGTTTCACCACATGCTGATAAAGCCTATCTGTCAAATAACGCCATACAAAAATCTAAGTTTAACTGGCAGATAGGCTTCATCAGCAGTGGTGAAACCGGCCCTTAATCTAGAATAAATATTTGGTCTGATCAATAATAATTAAAAAAAAGTATCTAAAAAAAAACATCACCATGCTTTTTCCCTCCTTGATAGAGGATCGAACTCAATACCTCAAAGTCATTAGTCTGGCATCTAACCCGTTGGGCTATCGTCCACTCTGTAGGAAGCGGTAAAAACTAGTCTTATATTCAACGAAGACACATAGTGATTGTATGCTCAGACAGTATTATAATATCTGTGACTGTGCTGTGACGACCAATGTAACGCACACACATTCAAGTCAGCGATTCGTGTCGCAACGTTACGCACACAAAGAGTGGCATTTGTGTGCCCTGCAAACCGAACTTCTTTGCCGATTGTACATTATGTTATATTATCTGTTGCAGTAAGTAATAATTAATTTGTTATTACTTCATGTTGAATTAAAAACAAAATGATTGATTATCACACCTATGCCTTGTCGTGTAACGATATGAACCTAACCAGAACCTAACAGTATGAAATGAAATGAAGTAATGTAAGTTAAATGTAGGCGGAAAAAAGAGCGGAACAATTCTGAAATTCTGGAGTCTCACTTCAGCTCTCAAGCAAGAAGCATCACCTAAAGGCCTTATCCCGGGGTCGCACTGCCCCGGGATCCTGCGAGCCTCTACTACTACGCCTCCGGACTTGGCGAGCCTCTACCCTGGCCGGCGCTTCGTTGGGTCTCCACTTCACCTTCCCGTTCTCTGCTACACCTGCCCGTCGGTGACTTCAGGCCGACACGTTGCGGGCCTCTACCCTGGCCGGCGCTTCACTACCAGGGCCCCTACTCCTGCTACCCGTCGGGGTCTGATGACTGATTGGCCGCCGGCCACGCTCTCCATCTGAAAGTGCTACGTCGCCCACCAGTGCTTCCACTGACCGGTTCGCCAGACCGTTTCCACTGCTCCTTCTGCTCCTACTCTCCGTGTCCTCCGCTTCTTTTTTTTTTAAACCGGATACCTGTATTTTCTATAAACCTGTCTCATTTCATCCACCCTCATCTTCCTATCATTTTTCTAAAGTCATTGTATATACCCCTAATAAACTGTCATTTCTAAATTTTATCCTGGTTGTTTTCTGTTAGGTTCTGGTTAGGTTCATATCGTTACACGACAGCCTTTGATATTTCCTGTTCACATAGTAAGTACGCATACTCTCAAAGTCTACACAGTAATAAGGACTATTTTAGGTTACTCATTTCGAAGACGGAGCATGAGTATAATTAATGATTAAACGAACTTAACTTAACGAAGATTAACCACATCCCGCCCTTCCCGGCCCCAAGCTTCATCGGAAATATCATAGCATAGAGTGGAGCTGAAGCCAAGCAGGGGCTAAGTGAAGACTCCAAACTAAATGACGAACGACGGGTGGCGAATCCGAAGGGAAAAGGAAAAAAATATATACTAGTACCCTCAAATACAGTGTTGAGTGTGACAGCTGGATGCGCTACTACACAGTAATAAGAACTATTTTAGGTTACTCATTTCTTCAGACGGAGCCTTCGTATAATTATGATAGAACTTCACGTACAGGTAAGTTCGTTTAATCATTAAATATAAGATGTGAGGCGGTGTGGGCGTTATCTTCTCCTGGGTATCGGATTATAATATTCGTAACATAACACACTTCGCTAACGCATGCCAGACTAATAAAACAAGCATTTTAAAATACTTATTTTAAAGTTATCAGTACAAAGTAATAGAAAACTGGGTGCAATTGCTGGGAACTTTAGGCTCTTACAGACTAAGTTTCAGTTTTGAGCAGAGAGATCATAGTCTCAGGCAACCGATAGAGAAAGGTGTCAGGTTAGAAATATTCGGATTCGAATTTATTGGATTACCTACAATCGATTTCTTAGTCATCTGCCGAAAAAATACTACCACTTCGACATTTCACACATGGCGCGTCCACACTAGACAAACAGAGACTAGGAGCCGATTGACTTTAGTGTGTGGTGTATTAGAGTAAATTAAGTGGTGTATTTATCCTTGCGATTCTCGCCTGATTGCGTTAGCTAGTATATGGGATGTATATGGGATGGGTACTAGTATATGGGATGCAAAGCAGTGATGAATAAAAGCATGATCTTCGATCGAACATAATATATTAGCGCAAGCACAGCGAAGGGACAGTTCTTAGAACACACGATACAGTCAATTTATTGGAGCACTAGTGAGGAAATAGAAGGATTTAGATAAATCACAGTCTTTACCTGAAAGAAAGATACCTAGATTAGGTTATTAGAGAATGGCGTGCAAATAAATGAAGACATAAAATGAAGATAGCGCGCTGCGTTAATTATAATTACTTGTAATATACTACTTTATAATAAATACTCTACCTATAATTCTAAAGAGAGGTAATGGTTCTTCACACGACTTTTAAATATATTCAGAGCAGGACATTAAATATATTAGATAATATCTAATAACAACATTAATTGCACTGTTTGTTCTTTGATTTGTATCATAAATTAAATTAAATTGCAATTTTATATAAAACATATATATTAAAAAAAACAAAATTAAAGTATAAATAAATATCTTTTATTTATATTAACAATCTCTTTAGTTAACAAAATGGGTAGTAGTAGTGGGTTCTAGATTGGCATCCATCGTGACAATTCCGAGTTAAACAGGTAAGCAGATGTCGAGGTCCAGGTAAACAACAGCAAAAGCGTATAAACTAGGAATCAGTATGAAAAATAATCCAAAATCTTCAAAATTTTGGAGCGGGCTTCAAAAGTTATTTTCAATTGTACAGAGCAATTTTCCTTTTCTCTTTTGAGGTGTATTTTGCTAGTGTCAAGTGTATGTGAAAAATCACATTTTTTTTTCGAGAATCTGGAAATTAGCGTCTTGAGCATAATTTTTTCATGAGCATAACCCGAGAGGACGTGAAGGAATGTAGGAACCAAGATTTTCTTTGGACGTGAGCAACTCCTCCCTGATAGAACAATCGTTTGTATTGTAACATTCAGGTGTCAAAACGTGTAAGAAAATCGTAAATAACCGCTGTTTGTCACAAAACCAATAATCAATATTTTTTCAATCGCCCATCGTTTCATCACTGATAAGTAAATCATATAACCCATAGATCACACGGTTTTTATTGTTTAAGCAATAATGTAATGAACCAAAACGTGGCTATGAGTTAATTTTTTAACTCAAACCTAGAATTATTATAAAAATAAATAACCCAACTGCATTTTTTATCAATACTACACACAAACTCATAAATGGACCTGGTTCTGTACATGGAGCTGTAACCCGAGAAGCCTAGATTTAGATGTAAAATGAAAGATAACGCTTATCAGACGAAATAATTATACTAAGAATTAATAAACAGACTTTTTTGTTTTAGTCAGTCTCTTCCGTTCGCCACATTTAATCACAAATTAATCATCTTATCCACAGATTGTGAGCTGTGGATAAGATGATTAATTTGTAATTAATTATTATTATTTATTATTATTATTTTTTAAGGAATAATGAAAGAAACCAAAACGTGGCTAGAGTACAATTGCTTAGAATTATTATGAAAATAAATAACCCGATTGCATTTTCTATCAATACCACACACAAACTCATAATCGCACCTGGTTCTGTACATGGAGTATGAAATTAGCCGCACCAATAACCCGAGGAACCTAGATTTAGTTTTTGCCTCAGTGCTTACTGACATACCTGTAAAATAAAACATAACGCTTATCAGACGAAATAATTATATTAAGAATTAGGAAACAGACTTTTTTGTTTTATTCCTCGCTTCCGTTCGCCCATTCGTCCAGTGTGGACTCGCCTCACAACACAGTGTTGTAAATACGTAAAAATCAATTGATACCATTTATGTTTCGAGAATAAAATAAGTGTCGTCGTCGTTGTTTGTATAAATTATTTTCTTGGATAAGTAATAAAATATTATTGTGGGAATATATATGGTATTTAGTGATACGAGTCTTTTATTTACAGTAAAAAATGTACTACTGAGTCCAATTATATATTTTAGAATTGTATCACTGCCGCACTTTTTTTCGGCAGCTAATAAAAAACGGATTGTAGACTAGAGTAGTTAATGTTTCCTTCCCCACTATGTTAAACTCCCAATATTTGGAAATATATTTTGAGTTATCGATGAATGGGTTACTGCTGGGGCCAAGTATCGATCGAGCTAGATTCATGGGAAAAAGCGTTTTGCCGAGTTTTCATGCAGATATAATTTCACTGCAACAAATAAAGCTAGCGATATTCACTAGGAATTCCATCTCGTTGCTCCTGCGTTCGATCCCCGCTGTAAAATGCACCGTCATTTTGCTCATGGAACAAAGCCTTCTGAATAGGGAGCTTAGCAGCTGAAGGATCACACAAGATCACACCTTATCTGCCCATAACGCTGTAACTTACAATTAATCTGGATAAAAAACACGTGCGAAATATTTTTACAAAAAATCATGTGTTAATTTCTTCCATATTGATGAATATTATTATCGTAATGAGTCCCGCCCGATCCCAATATCCCGAAATATTTGGGATTGTTTTCAATTTACGCAACGGGCCTCTTGGCATTATAAATTGTTTTAAAGCAAAACTTTCTGCCAGTGCGGGAGCGATAAATTTCGCCTTTTTTCCGCTAAAATAAGTTATTGTACCGCGCGGATTTGCTGCGGTTTTTATTTTCTGTTTTTTTCATAAATTCTAGAGTTTTATTTTCATTTTGGTGAACAAATTAAAAAGTTTTGCGTGCGTTGCCTTCAATTTTGGCAATAAAGTTGGTTATTGATATGGAATGAAGTATAGTCTTTATTTCGAGTGTATAGGTAGTCTTTATCAAATTAAAATCAATAGGTACCTTTTGAAATTCCAAAGCTTCTAATTAAAGCCATAAACAAATAGCGCACTAGAGCTGAAATGTGTGAAGAATTTAGAACGGGGTATTATGAAACAATATTTTTAGGTGAAGCCTGCAAACGACAAGGAGATATTATTAAGGCGAAGCACCTTAAGGTCGCATATTGTATAACATCTGAGTGATTGGAGGGGTGTTGCCAACTTCGGTTGAAGTAATGAAAATAGTTAGTACGATCTTTCTTTTGAGTTTAAGTCAAAATTTACATTATTAAAAATGTAGGGTCATCGTGTATCTAAAATAAGAAATAATCCCGATATTCAGATACGTTTTATTAAAATTAAGCCATCGTCATCTCCCCATTTCAGAAAAAGCGTAATTTACACCGACTTATTTTCCCGCCTCTCATATCTACTCCGGAAAGGTGTCTGGAAATGAAATTACAAAGCAATTTCAGCTTCGCTTTAAAAGACAAAGCATGTTTAAAGGGAAAAGAATGCTGCAGCTATTAGTCCCGCTACATTATCCCGTTGTTTGTAGGAGCTAGGCAGAGGGAAGGGGCGACGACAGATGTTCCAAGATTAACACTCATACTTTATACTTTATTGTGTTACGACTCCCTAGAAAATTTGCGACAGTAGTTTTTAAACGTGGTTAAGGATAAGAATGGATTTACGATCAGTCTTTTTTTTTTGTGAAACTGATTTTTATGAAACCCCGACGAATACATTTTTAAATTAAAAGTTTAAAAACTTCTTTCCTTGCTATGCTGATAACTTTCGGACCACTGAACTGATTTAAATAAAACATAGATAGGAAACATCGCAGGGAGGTCTCATACACTCTAGCGCTCAAACGGGTGGATGTATTTTAGTGCAGTTTTTTTAACTGGTAGTAGACTTCACTGCGATGGTCCTTAGATAAAATTTATTACCAGCAGGGCCCATATGCTACTAATTGACATGCCTCTCACAAGCATATCGCAGGCTTAAGCCTAGATTTCCCAATACTAATGACGTAGTATTGGGAAAACTAGGAAACATTTTCAGGTGTGAGAGAATTTTCCTAAATCTCACTAAAGCCTCCTCGCCATCCTCCTCCAAAGCTTGCCCAATACAGTCGAAGAAAATGCCAGCGAGCCTCTCACACCGGGAAAGTGTCCTAGCTTACCCAAGACTATTTACGGAATTTCTCTCACTCTTGTGAAAAATGTCCTAGACTGCCCAATATTATACTACTGAAGCCTGCGATAAGTTTGTGTGAGCCTTGTCAAATAGTTACCCCCCAGTTCTGGCCTAAATAGTAAATAAGTGAACCAAATTTTTGGTGAGCCTCAAGCTGAAATCCTCAATGTGAAATCTTCATGAATTCCGCTGCAATGAAAACACTGCTATAAAATTGTTATGAAATAGTCATAAATTGGGACCAATGGAAAAAATAGTACTGTTATAGTTCCGAAGTTAAAGCTATTGGTTGGTGAGGATCTCATCTCTCTTGCAAGCAAATGGTAGGTCCTATCGACTTATTTTAAATTAAAAAAATAGTGACTACGACATGCCAAATCTCAGAAATATTAGTTAAAAGATTACTGAGTTACAAAGGCCCTGATGAGGATAATTGATTGAACATTTGATGTCATGTAATATCACATACCCACCGTCGATAATCCACGACGCAGAAAGGTCGTAGATATGGGTATGTGAATCGCAAGGTTAAAGAGGAGATGGGCAAGACACTTGTCTAGTAGGGAAGATGGTAGATGGACCAAGGCGGTGACGGAATGGTGGCCAGGGGGCGCGCGTAGACCGAGAGGCAGACCCACCCGCTCGATGGTCGGATGACATCACCAAAACTGCCGTGCTGCAGTGGATCAGCAGCCTTATGACGTAAGTCGTCTGAGCTATGAACTTCATATAGACTTTTACGTTTGACACCTTGCACCAGCTTCATCTGTCAAATTGGTATCACGCAAGTAGCATTATAATGGAGGCCAAACCCAAGCTCATTGAATGAAGCCTAGAAGCCTTCGGTGAGACCCCACAATCGATGAAATTGTATGAGCATGAGATAAACCATAGACACACGCTATGAACTTCAGAGAGTTACGCCATAAGGCTGCAGGTTGGCCAAGGACCGCAATAAATGGCGTAATGAAGAGGAGACCTTGACTCAACAGTGGGTGCAGGAGGCTGGATAGATATATAGATAGATAAAATATTTCCATAACGCCCGTGACTCATAGTTAGACTTATTTTTGCTTTTATTTAGCCTGCATAGTGTCACTGCCACTGCTGGGCACTGCTAGGCCTCCCCTCCCCTCCCAGACCATTCCTCCCTGTGTTGTGCTGCCCCCTCACACCGTGTGGCTCACATCAATTCTAATATAATCAATAATACTTATATAACATTAATTGTTCTTAATCAATACAAAACTTTTAATATTAACAAATTTATCATTTATCAATCGATATCAAGAGTGTACGGCCCGAAGCCGCACAGTAGGTATTCAGTTTAATTCACTGTTAAGATATTTCTTGGCTACGAAGCTGACGGTCCTGGGTTCGAATCCCGGTAAAAGCAAATATTTGTGTGATCAGATAAGTAACAAATATACTTAGTCTTGGATGTTTTCTATGTATATAATAATATTTCAATCAATAATAAGTCATAAGTATTTATCTCTTTTAAATATATCTTCGTCTGGTACGAATAACACAAGCCTTGTTGAGCTAAGTATGGGCCTAGTTCGATTCGTGTAAGAGTGTCCTCTAATGTTAATTTATTATTATTATTATTATTGACATTTAACATTTTTAAAGCTAGCAATACTGGTTTCATTGCAACAGGCTGTTCCCCACCTTATTACCTTATTCTAGACATTTTTTTTTGAAATAACTAATAAAAGAGAAGGCAAGGCGTCCACGCCTTGCTCGCCTCGTTCTGGCTCCAGCCAGAACCCCGAACTCCGCAGTCCAATAACTCGTTTAGCGTGACTCCGCCCGATACCTCATCCCAATTGCGTTGTGAGTGAGGGTGCTGGGGCGGAGAGCTACCAGGACACCAATCATGCAAAGTCAAAGTCAAAGTCAAAGTACTTTAGAGCATTTCATTGAGTATAATCTTTTCAAATATTTTTCTTAGTGTTGGAAGAACAGATATTGGTCTGAAATTGAAGGATCACTCTTATCTCCCGACTTGAACAGAGATGCCATAAACATAATTCCTCCTACGCGAAGGAGATACGAAAACTATCACCATGGATATATAAAATAAGAGTGACAAGGTCTCGCACCCAATGCGACGAAGACAAGAAGGTCGGCAGCTCAGTGTCACGCAACCGTCGAATGCCTAAACCACCATGCCTGATGGGCAAAGTTGCTTGGTACCACTGAGTGGAAGTCATTTCGATATTGATAATCGACTCTAGTAAGGTCTTCAGTACGTTATTATACTCAGTGGATTCCCCCTACAAAACCTCATCGGAGCCGTACGCAACGTGTATGTAAGCCTGGGAATTGACAGACAACTCCTCAGAAATGTTAGTGCGACGTGGGCTGGGAGTTGTTGTAGGTGCTCCTTGGATGCCAAGAGAGCTCTTGTTTTGGCCGATAGGACACCCGGGATACCCTCGGGGAAGATTGGTGTACCCAATAAAGTGAAGTCGGATTTGTTCCGTAACCATAACCCTGGGTTATGGTTACGGAACAGAGCCACGGAATAGACTTCTGGTAGCTCTTCTGAGGAGACCTGGCCGGAACAGGGGTATAATTCGCATTTCTGTGGATTTACTTCCAGCCCAACCTCGCTAACCACTTAATAAGTGCTCTCAGATCCTCGATCACTACTTCCGGGCTGCCTCTGATGGTACCGTCATCTAAATACCATACGTTTACAGGTGACCGCAAGGTGGATACTAAATTCTGTATTGCAGGGCTAAATAATAAAGGTCCCAAAGGATCACCTTGCTGCGCCCCCACCTGAGACTCCACCAACTTGTCTCCTAAAAATAAGTTACTCGATCTGTTATTACATTAGTGTAGAAACGTGTATGCTCCTTTATCATGGATAAAATTGAGTCGCGCTCGACTGCATTAAAAGCGTTGCGAAGATCGACCTTTACTACGATATCAGCCTCATATGCAGTTCTGCAGAAATGAAGCCATCTCCTCTCATGCGGCGCGACACCCTAGCTTAGCCACTAAGCGACGGATCACACTGCCTCTGGCAATGGGCCGTAAGCCTCCATCCTTTTTCCGAAGGGCACACAATGAGGCGCCGTATAGAAAAGGAAAAACTTCCCTATTTACTACCCCTTTCAGCATAAAATTCGCCAAACTGCAAACTGAGGCCAAGAGTTTTCCACCATTGTCGCCCGCAGCAGCCAACGTCAGCTCTTTAAGGTATTCAGGGCGCAGCCCGTCCAAACCTGCCGCGGAACCATTAGATAATGATGCGACAGGCTCGGAGACGTCCGCCGCTTCCACAGAAAGGAACTCGTCTGAGTGTCTGTCGTCTGGTGGGAAATCTAAAGAACGACCCGGAGAGGGATGTTTGAGGCGCAAGGCTTCCAATGTCTCCTCACTATTTTCGGCTACTGAGCAGTCAAACATTAAAATCCTAACCGCTCCGCCTAGGTCCCCATCATAAACCTTCGTTTTCACGGCCCTATAAAAGGATCGGCGACTAAACGCCCCTATACTGGGCCGCGGATTTGACGTGACCAACCCTTGTGTACCCTGTGTGCTGACATTGTTAATGTTTTCTTCCGCCTTGGAAGTCAACGACTGACTCCGATTATCGGAGGAAGGGACTCTTAGGCATTTGAATGAAAAAGTTAGAAGGGAAAACCAGTCCTCCGCGAGATGTTCTGAACGCAGTGGTCAATCAATTGTGATAACTTCCCGGCGGCAAGTCTTCTTGCACCCTTAGGAATATGTTTAAGGACCCTTAAATTTGCCCTCAAAAATGGTAACTGAACAAAAACGGGAGACAGCTCTTTGCCATCACCAAGAACAGCCCGAGATTGTTGCGAATGAAGACCCCCCCTTACTTACTTATATGCAGGTTCAAGCTCCGGGGAAAATTAAACTGCCTTGAGGAACCGGGACAATGAGGACAAAGTGACAAAGAGGATATCTGGAACTTATTAACTAAACACGAATTGTATACAAATTGTAAAATAAAATAAAATTATACATTATTACCTACTTATGTAAACTAAATTACCAATCAATTTAAATAAATAATTAATCAATTCCTAAAAATCTATTTTCTTAGCACAGTCACTGGTCGTAGCGCTGTGCGACGTCTTCGTAGCACTCGATGACGACAAGCCTCGACGAACTCGTTGAATGTCTGCTTACAATTGAGCTAGATGCAGCAGCGTGATGACGCGCTCCCGGTATAGCCTAGTGCCGTCTCATCATTGATGAGAGGTATCTCTCAGACAATCGGAATCTGCAGTCCTCAGCAATTAGCTAAACAGCTAATATCGTAGTATTGACCACAGACTGATCCAATTATTTAGATAACACAGGTCATGTAAGGTCAAAAACACTAAATTGCACTGTTGTCTGTAGAATTAGAACACAGGTGGAACTGCTCTTAACCAACTTTTTATTGAATAGTACAGTCTAAGTTACAAACTAGCGGTTTACTACTCACAAAGTTAAAGTAATGGGTAAGTCGGTAGCAAATGAGTAAACTATTCTTTCTCCTTTCACCTTTCTTACCAGGCCCCCCAGAGGCCCGGATTGAGTAAAGGTGGCATTAATTTCAAGTTAATGGCATTTTCATATACATTTTGTACCAATTCTGAATGAACAATGGCATTGTTTGAATATATTTTCTCATACATTGTCTAGTGTTTTTTTTTCACGGCAGCATATCAAAGGTAATGTTTTTTATCTGAAGTTTGAAGTTAAGACTAAGTCATCAATTTCTAGTATTCTACAGTAGTTATCGACAAAATAACACTTGTGCCGTCTTATGTAACTATTTACGATGGCGTAGACTTTAAAAAAAAGACTAAAAGAGAGGGCTATTCAAGAAATGATTGGCACTAAGTCTGTAAAATATAGGGAATTTGAATAAAACAGGCGATATTTTTGTTTTCATGCAACTTTTTATTATTCGATGCATCTTAGGTAAGGCTACCTACGGGGTCGCTGTGGCACATTACTTATGGGAAACGCAGTATTAGGAACTTTGCAGCTGACTGTAGGTTTTTGCATAATTTGAATTATAATCAACAAGATGGATTTCAAATCATTAGGTAGTTTTTTATTGATTTTAAATATTGCACAGAAACTAGCACGTCGACCTTCAGATATTGACAGTTCTTAGTACCCTTCTCCGTAACAATAGGGTCGTTATTGCAACTGACGTGTACAGGTCGACGTGCTGGTTTCGGTACGTAAATACGTTCTGTAGTAATACCATAACTAACAAAAAACCGGTCAAGTGCGAGTCTAAATCGCGCACGAAGGGTTCCGTACCACCGTTCAATGGAAGCGTTGGTGTGGAGTGAATAGTTTGGATTTTACACAGCAAAATATTGTTTACAAAGTTATTGGTGCGGTTACTTTCACACTCCATGTACGTAACCAGGTGCATCCATAAGTTTGTATGTGGTATTGTTGTATGGGAGCCCCCTTAAATATTTATTTTATCCTGTTTTTAGTATTTGTTGTTATAGCGGCAACAGAAATACATAATCTGTGAAAATTTCAACTCTCTAGCTAGCTAGGTTCTTGAGATACAGCCTGGTGACAGACGGACGGACCGACGGACGGACGGACAGCGAAGTCTTAGTAATAGGGTCCCGTTTGGAACCCTTCGGGTACGGAACCCTAAAAACAAAAAGTTTCCCATTAATATCCCCACCGAGGGTCACAGGTTTTTACGGATACGAGTAAGTATACTCCACCACGCTGGCTCAGCGCGGGTTGATGGAGGGGTGACGGGCTAGTGGCCAACCCGACTGTCAGAAGTTTTCAAGCTGCCCTATTAGGGAGTCTGATATAGCTTTATGGCTACTACCACCGAGTAGCGGTAGTAGCCGGGACCTACAGCTTAAAGTGACATCCGAAACACGGTAGCGCCCGAAACAAATGCCATATAGATATGGCAGGCAAATTGTATGATTCCGCATTTTATAAACGGCGTCGTCCGTTTACAAACGCGCGCTGCTATGTAATATGCCGAAGGCAAATTGACAAATTGAAATTAAAATAGCAAATTAGCAGGGCAAAACACTGCGGTAGCTTTGGTGAAGGGTAATGAGGTTGAGCGAAGCGAAGCCCCGTTTATCCTTCGTGTTAGGTTGAACATGTAAGAGCAACAAAACATACTAAAAACATAAAGGAGTGTCAATTTGCCTTCGGCATATTACATAGCAGCGCGCGTTTGTAAACGGACTACGCCGTTTGTAAAATGCTGTATCATACAAATTGCCTGCAACATAGATACGGCCACCCATCCATCTCAGCCAGATTCGTCGATAACGAACGTTTCCGATGTGCAAATACGGCTAGGCCTCGGACGCACCAGGGCTCGGAGACCCGTTCAAAAACCAAATTAGCGTCACACGCTTACAACCAAAAACTATCACCATTTCATTTCAGCTTCAGTCTTCCAAATGAGAGAACATAAAAATTAAGGCTTTAAATGAATTAACCAGTTGATTAGGGAAAACCTAACATGATAATAATTTTGTACAAGACTGTACCTGTATCGTAATGTATGGGAAAGTATACATTTTATCTTAATATTCATTCATTCATTACTTAAGAGCTACGCTCTTGTCGGTGGAGTTCCTTCCATGCACTTCTACATACTGCCCTCTCCTTGACGTCCTGATACGACACTGCATTTATCTTCTCCTTCACTTGGTCCATGTAGGTTCTCCGTGGTCTACCTATATTTTAATATACATTTCCAAAATAATCCAGTTCAAATTTATAATCGTTCTATTTTTTTCCATAAATTTCAAACTGTTTAGAACCGAACCTACCTAATCGAAATCTCGTCATGATAGTTATAGTGAATTCGGAACGCGCTCTTTTTTTTGTCTATGAACGTGATAGTAATTTTTAGTTGTCACTATTGACATTACAATTAGATTAGATTTGGAAATGACGAACACGTTTCGTCGAAAGAAAGGTTATCACTCTAACTGGTCGGGATTTTTAATTGCTCTGTCGAAATCATGTAGTTTACTATCCAGCAGCATTCAATCCGCGTAGTGGTAGTGTGTGGCCCGCGTCCCACGGCTGTTTTTGAACATTAAGTCAAAGTTGAGCCTCGCACTGAGAGACAGGTTCGGATTGCGGAAACCAACCTCAGTGCAAGATATTTGAACAGTCGCGCGTGCGTTTGAAACCTCGCTGGGAGGTCGCTGTGCTCGTAGAGTTAAGTGAAACATTGTGTGTCACTTGTTATCGGCAAGGAGATGCAAAGAACTTCCTTCAGTAAATAAATGTGATTACCGAGACGCGCGCGTCCGGTGCCTCGCCGGGAAGGTGGTCGTCATAACAGCCGGACACACTGGGTTTCTGTTAGTCTGTAAGAATATAATTCATCACGGTCGGACGAGTGTTTTTACTAGCTATGGACCTCTAGTCTTAATCCGGCCCTGGTGGAAGCCAGATCACATACCGAAAGTAATAAGCGTTCCGGAAATATTACATGTTATCAAATGTTCAAGCCATAATCCTCGCCAGGCTGCCTATATAAATCTATATAGGCACTATTTCTGAGATTTGGAATGTCGTCGTCACTATTTCGTCGTTAAAAATTAAGGCTTTAAATGAATTAACCAGTTGATTAGGTTCCGGAAATATTACATGATATCAAATGTTCAAGCCATAGCCATAATGCCTATATAAATCTATATAGGCACTATTTCTGAGATTTGGAATGTCGTCGTCATTATTTCGTCGCTATTTTTAAACCTAAACCAAGTCAATAGAACCTACCGTTTGCAAGAGTTTGAGGATTACAGCTTAACGTTCAAGCTGTAATCCTCACCAACCTATACCTGTAACTTCGGAGCTATAACGGTGCTATTATTTACAATTGGTCACTATTTATGACTATGTTGTCACTATTATCATTTTCGGATTTCAATTTCATGATAATTTCAAATGTAAGGATTGAGTGTAGTTTTAACGATAAGGTTTCAGGTTTGTGTTGGGAGTGTTTTAAATTTATTATTTGTTAGTTATATTGTCATGAATGAGTAAACTCAAAATTAGCCTAGCCTTTAGAAAGCGAGCCGTTTCAGGTGCTTTTGCTGATTTTTTGTATGCTTTGTGTGGTGGGGAAACGACGAATTTGCCATTTGTTTAACGCTGGAAGTCGTTCAAAGTTCATTGTCCTCGTGACCTTTGACTTTGACTTTGAATTGACCCTTCGTGAGTATTTCGCAGAATATTTCATAGTTTTTCCATTTGTATGCTCAATGTCGTTCAAAATTCATTTAACATGAGGTCATTTACCTCGACCTTGACCTTTCGTGCATATTTCGCAGATAATTCTCAATTTTACCGAATCGGAATATAAATCCGAATCAGGGCACCCCACTGCCTAGGTAGTCTTTCCTTGGCAGTCTTTTGGCTAGACTCTAGAGGGTTTTTATGATCCGGAGGCGCAGAGGGGAAAAGGCGACCACGCACTTCTGCGCACTGAGTGAAATAGAGCGGCCGAGGCTAGTCGGTGCATGAACATCAAGCCGAGGCTGCGCAGGCGAGCGTGGGTGCACTACAGTGCAGGGGTATCGCCGCAGACCTGTAACAGCTGGAGCTAAGACGATTTCGAAATAATAATACGATATAGGTCACTTTTGTAGCGAAAATAATGTAAACATAACCTCAAAAATCAGGTTACAAAAGGTTACATATTATAAATATTAGCAAAATGGCTCGTCCTATGACAAATCAAAAACTTTTTTATCCACACACATATCATAAACCCTCTTTACTGCGTCCAAAACCCGCACGTTACAATGTAACGTTGTAAGTTACCGTTGTCTTCACTCTATCATTAACTGGTCTTATTTTAAATTTAAGTAGTAATTCTCTTAATAAAACTACCAAATGAGGCTAGTAATCACAGTATTAATTTTCACGCGCTGTACTAGCAACATTCCACTGTTGACAACTCACTCGCTCTGCTATGATTGGCCCGTTTTAAACTAACTAGCCGTGACCGCAACTTGACTTTGCGGCGCCGGCGTCATTCCGAAAACTCACTCAGCACTATACGCACGTCCGTCCTACTGGCGCTCTGTAACGGTCCCTTTTTACCGTACGCCGACGAACGACTCTAAACAGTAATTACTTACGTTTAATCATAACGTACTACTAGTAGTTACGTTTTAGTTTTGTCTGTGCTTCATATTAACCCCGATTGAGTTCGGGGTTCCTGGCACCTCTTCGGGATCACCGCTTTTCCTCGCTACCCTACGGTTTCCCGGTTCCTGACACCGCTTCGGGCTAACCTGCTTCCCTGCTCCGGCTGCATTCGGACCGTTACTTCTCCGACGTCAGCGGCACTCCGACTACGGCAAAACCCGCAGGGAAGATTCGTTGCTGCGTAACCAGGGTCAGACTACATTTGGAGAACCCACGTTAAATAAAATTTCTTGTTGGCTACCTATTTGGAATCTTTTTATTCCTCTCCAAGTAGGGACGTCACAACAACCAGCATAATGTTATTGAAAATTGATAAATTATGACCATAATGTATCAATTTTCGACAAATTATGACATTCAAATTTCGAAAGCCGACGCCCACCTTCGTGCCTTTAGTTTGTCTGTGAAGTTGGTACTACCAACGCCACCATGCCGCTAGAATATGCGGTTCCTGAACACATCAAAGAGAGCATATGTTATGTGTGTAGATATGTAGATAGACCTAGTGTATGTAACTGTGCATAATTAGGCATTAACACTCTCGAGTGATATTATTATGACGAGTTTAAATGCCCTCCATTATGTATCAGTCACATAAACTACTATTAGAGCACAAAGGATCCAATTTTTCCAGTTTTTTGCGTGGTGCGAAGCGAGCACAAGTTCGACGTTGCAAATTTGGATTAACATTACCCTAAGAGTTCCAAACAATAAACTAAAAAATCCAGAACTACATCATGACTTGCGGTTTTAGCATTTTTTTGTGTCGATTTCTACTGGCGTATAAGTGGAATTGTGCTTTATAAATTATCTATAGTAGTGATAGAGGTACCTTTTACTTATCTAGACTCCTCGCAAGCGAGCTAGACTTGCTTAGGGAAAAGTCCCTAGATTTAAGTTGAAGGCGATTCACAGTAGTTCTTTAGAGTACTAACTGGCAAAGATTAAGCTCCCAGGAAAATACAGATCAAAGGTAATCCCGTGGTTTGCCTAACATGAGGTCACAAAGAATACAAGAATGATATCGATATCAGTCCTATAGAGTATCTTCTAAAAGTATCTTCTAAAACTAGAATTCTATGTTTTGTATTTTTGTATTATTTTACATACTAACGTCACGCCTTTCCTCATAGGGGGTGGCAGTTATTCAATACTCCATTTTGCGTGACAGGGGCTACCCCATCGCCACAGCTATGAAGATGAATGTAAACATTTTTTAAATTTTGTGGGTAGTATATTTGACAGTTCCAATTGCAGCAGAAACAAGGGGTATCTTTTTCGAATAATATGAGTGGAAAACTCAGATGCAAAATGGAGCAATTAATTTTCATGTTTGTAGAAAGATATACAAACCATTTGGCCGAAGCTTCTCGAACATCAACTGGGAACTAAAATAATATAGTTTTGCTAGCTTGATTTGTTACTAATTCACACAAATGAAACATAGTAAGTTGAGTGCAATGCTCACATTGAGTTGTTTACTTAAGTGGAGTGAGAAAGAGTAGTTTTGGATTACTCAATTATGAACCCATCTGAAATTTCAGTTTTATTAGTCTTAAATGAATGTGATTTATATGGGTACAATGAATTCGCAGTATTTAAATATGTATCTAAGAAGTATGTAGTGGTATCAGGAGATTGGAGTTCTGCCAGACTCTGCTAGCGTAATATTGACACTCTTCAACGAAATAAAATGAAAGTTTGAAATTCGAATCCTCTTGTGCATGTACTATATGTTATATTTTTAGATTCAATATGTATATATTTTGTTCAGTATTACTTTAGCTGTCTTTGTGATGGCTATCGAATCGGTCTGACAGACAGGTCAAGACTTTCTTCAGATACTTCAGAGCGGGGTCGGCGTAGTATGTAATTTGACCCCTCCCGTACCCCTTCACTAAAGCAGGATCCTACAGCATGACACTGTAAATTAATTCAGGCCCTTCCTAGAGTGGTCTTTACGCAAATACTACATGGATTAAGGAAGTACTCCGACCATTTGTCAAGGGGACTTCCCCTGAAACACCTCCTTTTGTATTAAGGCGGTATTCTCACAGATAATAGTGACTACTCGAGGACCCAACTTCCTTCCGTAGTCTATAGAGTAGTAGAATTAAATCAAGCTTTCATTGTTTTAGTTACCTTTTGTCTGAGGAAAACGAGGGTTATGAGTGACTTTGTTACTTGCAAGATACATTTTGGTTAGTTTTGGTTCTTTAAAGTTTAATGTAGAATTTGGGCTCTGAAATATTATATCTAACATACTTATGCGGTTGTAGCTCTGTCTACCATGCGAGGAGCCCCGGGTTAGATCCCCCGCTGGGGATATGAAAAAAAATCCGCACGTCTTGGAGTTTACATGTGTGTGACGTCGCGGTTTCTGGTTACCAGGACAAAGGGTATCCTAGTGTGGGGCCAGATGTATGTGCCTGTATGTAAATATTTATGTTTATGTTTTTTTTTATAAGACGACCACTGTGGCGTTGCGGTTCGAGGCTCTTTATTGCACGTACTATTTGGTAGACGTGGCACACGTGGCACTGGTAAAATGAGAGCATAATTGTGCCTCTGTCGTCCCTATGGCAAAAGGCCTGACACTATGTTAGTTACGTAAGTATCTATTGAGGATAATACACATCCCGTTCCCGTCGTATTACACAAGTTTATACAACAACTTGTACTTGGCGACCAACGCTCCAAGCGAGGCATTAAGGGTCTCACCACAAAAAAATAAACTCCTGTTCAACAGTTGTTTAAAGACAAAAGTGTATATGATTTGACGTTTGTTTTCGGGTCAAACTATGTGCAACATGTTTAATAGCTGTTTAAATTAAGTGCCGCTTAAGTCATACTGGTGCTGTAATTTCCCAAAAGCTAAACAGTGACATCATGATGTTGATGCCCGACAGATAGAACACGAGGTAAAGCCCATATTACATTACGCTGTTTCTCGGACAGGGTGGTGTAATAAGATACAGGGAGTTAGAGTCCCTAAACAGGGCAATCGAGTGGTGCTGATCTTCCTTTCTTCCTGCTGCCCTGCCGAAAGAGTAGTATAGTACGAAACAGGGAGGCAGGGAGCTCAGCCGCAGTCGCTCAGTCACAACAAAGGGGTTGTTTTTAGTCCGTATACTACACGAGCTGATGCCCGCTCGGACATATAAAAAAACGGTCAAGTGCGAGTCGAACTCTCGCACGAAGGGTTCCGTACCACAGTACCATGGAATGGATGGTGTGGAGTGAATAGTTTGGATTTTACGTAGCAAAATGTTGTTTACAAAGTTATTGGTGTGGCTACTTTACACTCCATGTACATAACCAGGTGCATTAATAAATTTGTTTGTGGTATTGAATTTTGGCACCCTTCGGGTACGGAACCCTAAAAAAGGAGCTCAGTCGCGTGGCCACTGTCCGTCAATGTTGGGAAAACGCAGGCGCTCATCACAGGCCAGAGTCTCCTTCCACCATCGCTCCCGCTCCAGGGACAGCACATCGAGTGGTCTTCGTAGGTGAAGTACCTGGGAGTGACCATTGATCGCCGGCTCACCATGAAGCAACACGTCGACAACGTCGTCAGCCAGGTCAAGGTGGCACGCGCCAAGCTGCGTCCACTTTTCGACTCCAGCCTCCCTCTGAGGGCGAAGCTCGGGATCTACAAGACCTATGTGAGATCCCGCCTCACCTACGCGGCTCCGGCATGCTACGCCCTGTGCTCGGAAACGAACAAACGGAGACTCCGAGCCCAAGAGAACCTCTCTCTGCGTACCATCGTCGACGCCCCCCGCTACGTGAGGAACGCGACAATCCAGAGGGACCTAAGATGGGAAACCGTGGACCAGTTTGTCCAGAGGCTGGCGAAGGGCATGTTCGCGCGTGCGGATGCGTCACATCTTCCGCACATCGCCGAACTGGCGCCGCCAAACGCGCGCCCGCCCGACCGCCGTCGCCTGCCACGCGACCTGGTTGCCTAGCCGGCGATCACCCACTGCACACCAGAGCCACATGAAGACCACTGCCCGCAGGGGCCATCCGATGACCTGTCCACAGGAGTGGACAGAGGCGATTCTTCGGGAAGAGGTCCGTCGACCTGACCCCGACTCCCCACGCCACAGAAGGGGTGCGTGAGATGACTTAGATGATGGTGGCGCGAGCGGAGAGTTCACACGTCTATCTATTTTTTGTGTGTGTCGGTGGGTGTAATTTATAATGCGCTAAAAAAAATTAGTTTTCCTTAATATAATCAAATATAGGAGCTTCAACGCTTAATAGTTCTCTAAATTGGTCTGCTTCTACTTTCAAGTAGTTTTGTAGGCCTGACCGGTCCTAAACGCTGATGAGTATTTGCATATTCGATTGTCTCTAAGGAGCAAATATTCTTTCCCCCACATCCTCCTCTTTTTCCTTTTTCACTTCAACACTTCTTGGTCGTGAGCGCCAAAGTCACCGCTAAAGCAACTTTTTGATGTTTCGATAAAGTCGGCGTCATAGCGACAGACGTCCACAGATATTGACGTTCGCGAGTGAATCACACAGGGAGCGATTTCAAGCGTAGTGTAATAAGTGGTACCCTCGTTAGGAGACAAGGCTCCCGAGAGGCAGGCCCCGAGAAACAGCGTAATGTAATAAGCGCTTAAGGCGACGTGAGTTCAGGAATACGCTTACTTGAAAATTTATATATAATTGAACAACTTCAGTTTGGTTTCCAGAAATTTTACATAGAAATCTTAAGACCTTTCTGTAGGGTCAACAGCTATTCAAAACACGATTAAGCACTTTTGGCTCGATAGAATAAAATAGCGAACACGACTCTAAATTGCACTGTTTAAAAAATATAACTATTCAATTCAATCATATTTTGAAACGAAAATTATGCCAAAATATGCATAGATTGAATTACGAGCGTAATCAGCTATTACTTTATAAAATAAAATAATTTTAATTAAATAATAAAAAAAAAACAATGTAAAATAATCATAGTTAGAAGCGAATATCTTGTGTGGATGTCCAAACCCAGAACTACTCCGATGTTCGAATTTCGATCGTTCTATAGTGACAGTGCCATCCCGCTCAACCAAATATAGTTTGACAGGAGGCCGAGAGGGACGGCACTATAACACGATACGGGAGTCGCCTGCACCGGGAAATAAACACAGTATAAGAAAATATCAGTAGAACAACTACGGTATTTTATTTTTCATGCGAGAAACATAAATGTTCCTTGGCTAATTATCTGTAAAGCCGTTCAATAGTATTTGAGTGTATCGTGCAGGGTATTTCTGTTATCAGTGTGGTAACTGTTCACGTCAATTTCATAGTCAATTTTAGAAATATGAATGTCTTCAATTTTATTTCAGATGCGAAAGTTCATCTATTATGGACTGTACGGACAAAAAAGTTCGCCTTTGGTGCAGCTGCGCACAGTGTCGCCAACACCGTAAGTATAGACATAACAAAATTAAATTAATGTGGATATACTGTGTGTTGTTTTGGTATTTCGTATATACATGGGTCGTTTACAATTGTATTACTTCTACAGATATATAGTATTGTTTTCAACTTTATTTCAGATGCGACAGTTCGTTGGATGAAAATATTCAGCCTTTGGTGCAGTTTGATACAATTTCACCGACACCGTAAGAATAAACTCAACAATATAATATATACAGGTTGATTCTTCAAAAGTGCACATAAGAATATACGTTAAATTTTAGCTTATTTTATCGACTAAAAGGATATTAAAAATAATAAAAAAAATACTTTTTTTTATCGGACTTCAGAGTGTTTTGTTCGGGCACTGGGACCTCTATTTGAAAATTTTATGATATATTTTGACATAGGAGGTCGATCGTGTTGAAAAAACACGGTAAGATACTAAAAAAAAACCAAAGCTGATGAGTATTTAAGATATCACAATATAATCCGTTCAAGTAGTAATTAAATCATTTTTTTGGAGAAAAACTCGTTGATTTTCAGCCATTGATTTCAGATCAGCCAGCGATACTGATTCTGATATCTGGAAGATGATTTTTTTTTGTTTAACTGTTAACTGTGAAAAATACTTAAGCTTGATAAATATTTGTTTTAGGAGCCAGAAAGATGAATCATTAATAATAGAAGAAGAACATGGAAATTGTATGAGTGAAATCAGTATGGGCCGAAGATTAAAAGACATAACATATTTTTTATTACATTAGGCATAACAACTACAGAAGTCAGACGATGTGCGCGAGCTTGTCTTCGAAATGCCGGAAGCCATTTTGAACACCAAATTTAATAACAAGATGTGACTGATATCTCTGCGGAATTTGTGAAATGTTAGTTATTATTATTGCAACTTTGTTACCTGAGGCGAGTCCGGTTTGAGGTATCCCTGCATGTAAAGTCTCATATCTCCGTGAATTTGAGACGTAGTTTATTATTTGATACATCAATAAAAAGGAGAAAAGATAAGATTTTTTTTTTGATTTTTTAATAATTTTTCACCAACACATTTTTTTTAAAAACACATTGAAATGATAAAAGTCACTAAGATTTGTTTTTGTTTTTTTTTCTTTTGACCAAAATTTGATTGTTTTTGATTTCGGGATAGTTTTAAGACTTTTAATTAATCGTGTGTTATGTGTTTAAATTGATGAATAAAATAAAACTGTATTTATTCTGAAACTGTGTTTATTTTTTAGCTTGCTAACCCAAAAAGTGTAAAGATTTGATAAAATCAGTCTTTAACCCATAACTTAAAAACTAAAGGATATCGGACCATAGTATCCATACTATAAAATGATCGTATGGACCGACCCTGTCCATCTGCAAAATACCTACACTCTCCCCAAAACACCCTGTATAATTTTCCATATACAATTATCTTTATTTCAAAGCACCGTCGTCGTTGTACTGACGGGTGTTGTTACTGCTAGTAGCTATACTGTGGCATCTCAGCAGCGAGCGAGCGAGCGCGCAAAGATAAATATTTCGCAAGCTTGTAAGCGGGGCAACCCCGCACCTGCTCCCCTCAGGGCCCGCACCTCACCCCCTCGAAAGCAGTCAAGCGCTGAACTCACGTCGCCCTGTAGCACTATTCTAGGATTAAAGAAAACTCCATACGAACTTGTTAAAGTTTATCCAAGAATAGTGTTAACTCGTGTTCCATCTGTCGGGGATGAGTGTCCGTCAAACCGTTAGAGACCTGAATAGTAACCCTGCCTACAAACCCAAGGGTCCCGGGTTCGAGTCCCGTTTGGGGCAAATATTTGTTTGATGAGAACGGATGTTTGTACCCTAGTCATGGTTGTTTATCTATCTAAGTATAATACATAGTCAGGTCATAAGTTCTGTCACATGTGCAATATGAAATAATTTAGACATGATTATTATTTATGTAAACATTTATATAGCAAAATGAACTTAATAAAACATAGATTCGTATGGTAATAAAGTTTATTCAAAATGACCCCCGCGATTATGAATACAGGCCTTTATTCTGCGCGGCCAGTCGTCTATCGCAGCACGAACGAGGTCCATGTCAATATCGGCAGCTGCCTTAATCAAGGATGCCTTGAGTGACTCCAAATCAGGATGAGGCTTTGAGCAGGCCTTTTCCTCTAAGTGTTGCCATATCTTGTAATCTAACGGACTCAAATCTGGACTGGAGGAGGGCCAGTCTTCGTGCCGGATGAAGTCGATTTCACGCGCCGCCAGCCAGTCTTGTGTGCTTTTCGCTCTATGAGCTGGCGCAGAATCTTGTTGGAATACCCAGTGCCTGTTATTAAACATGGTATGAGAAACAGGTTCCACAAGGTTCTTGAGGACTGTATTTTGATACACAACTGCATTCGTTTTTAAGCCTTTCTCACAAAAATGTACCTCAGTTAAGCCCCAATAAAAGACTCCCAACCAAACCATGAGCGAGGATGGAAAATGACCTCGTTGGAAACGCGGAAGACTTTTGCTCGCTTCTTCACTGCTGTGTGCGTACACCTTATCTTTTGTTTGTTGTAGCTCTCTTCCACGGTGAAAATTTTTTCATCCGAAAAAAGAATTTCGCGATGCTTTTTTCCCGCGTACCGCTTCAACAAAGCGCGGCATCTCTTCAGTCTCAGGTCCATTAAACGAGCGTCCAAATGATGTCATGTTTTTCTTCGATATGCCCTAAGCCCTAAGTCTTCATTTAACACCCTTTTCACCGTGGTCCTGCTTAACCCCATCTGAAGGGCCAACAGTTTCTGCTTACGTATGGGATTTCTTTGAATTCGCGCCTTCACAGCTTTTATCACTGCTGGAGTCCTAACAGAGCGAGGGCGACCACTTCTTGACCTGTCATCTACACTAGAGTATTCGTTGTATCGTTTTATGGTACGATAAACGAATCTTTTGGTTATATTCAAATTTTTCAGTAAGTCGAAAATCTGAATTGGCGCGTAACCGCAACGATGCAACGCAATAACTGCGACACGGTCTTCTTTAAGTGTCCACTCCATATTTAAAAATGAGGAAAATTCTAAAAAGTACACATTTTTATTTTCATGAAAAATTCGAAATTCGAATTCAATAAACTTTTTTGTGGCCAGCGTTCTAAATTCAAAAGTTTTTATTGTGTGACAGAACTTATGACCTGACTGTGTATTTATCTATATAAGTATGTGTATCGTTGTCTGGTACCCAAGATACAGGGAATCCTAGTTTGGGGCTAGATCAATATGTGTAAATAGTATCCAAGGTATTATTTTTATTAACTTCTCACCGCTTAACTCAGTAGCGGGTTTTCTGACAGCTAATTAAAACAATAAAATAGTTCTGACAGCCGCCTTGCTATGGTCAATTCAGGATTTACTTGTTTAATTGCTTAAACCCATAATTATAATTGAATAAAACAAACACTGTTCCCTTCTGAGTGGTATATTGGTATAAATAAACAAAATGTACCCAGCCCTCTTATACATCGCAACAAAAATCTTAATAGCGCCATTTAGCATTGGTGTCAGCCGGTACAGCGACATCTAGTGGGAGATTGAGACACTAATAGAACTTATGCCATACAAGTTGTACATTCCGCCCACCAAGGACCGTCTTACGTCCTTAACTTGCGCTTACCGCCCACCATGGGGGATTGTTTAGAACAAGACTGGTAAGATGTATCCTTTAGAGCTCACAAAATATAAAAAATACTTAAAGACTAGGCCTTACTACATAAGGCATTAAGAACAGGATGCTTATAGGCTGTTGTTATCCAAAACAAACAAAGCGAATATAGCGCTATATGTCTATATTACATCGCTTATTTTAACTAAACTTACAATATTAAGGCGATAAAAACTTAACAATTTTGTCCTTTATGAACTAACTTAAAAAACTGTGAGAAAGATAACATGTGTTATTTATCTAACTTGCAGATTAACCCTCGTTAACTGGGAGAACACATCATTTAGAAGTGGGGCGTTTCAGCAAGACACTTTTTGTACGCAGAGTAACTACACGAGTAATATTGTCCTTACCAGGGTGTTTACTAACAATTCTACCAAGCAACCATCGACTAGGAGGTAAATCGTCCTCTTTAATTAAGACAACGTCTCCGATATTGGGTTCTGGCGTCTGTTGGGACCATTTATAACGGTGTAAAAATCGAGTGAGATACTCATGCGACCATCGGCTCCAAAAATCCTGAACCATGCGTTGCGTTAATTGCCATCTTCGCAAACTACTTATGTTACTTTTCAGGTAATCTTGATCTGGTGCTGTAACCAGTGGTTCCCCAATCAAGAAATGTCCAGCTGTCAAGACATTAATATTATCTGGATTATTGTCCAGACGAGTCAGAGGTCTAGAGTTTAAACAGGCTTCGATCTGAGATAGCACTGTAGACATCTCTTCGTACGTTAGCGTAGCTTCTCCGATGACCCGTTTGAGGTGGTACTTGGCTGATTTTATGCCAGCCTCCCATAAACCAACAAAGTAAGGGGCGTGTGGTGGTATGAAATGCCATTTCGTGCCTACAGTTGCTAAGGCTTCCGCGATTTCTGACGACATGTTCGAATTTTCAGCTTGAAGTAATGATTTCAGTTCTCTAGAGGCTCCCAGAAAGTTCGTTGCATTATCACTCCAGATTTCGAAACAGTATCCGCATCTAGCGGTCATCCGTTTGAATGCCTGTAGGAATCCTTCAGTGGTTAGACTACTAACCACTTCGATATGAACCGCACGAGTGGACATACATATAAATAGACATATATAGCCCTTGTAGGACCGATGTCCACGACCTCCAGATGTTCTAAGGTTGATAGGACCAGCGTAATCAACGCCGCAGAACTTAAAGGCACGCGTTGGTGTAACTCTTGCCGCTGGCAACTGTTCCATCAATTGAGACTGTGATCGGGATGCAGCAGAATGCCTAATACATGTCACACATTTCCTATAGGATGCGTTCACCAAATCCTTGGATCCTAAAATCCAATACTTGGAATTGATGTAATTTAGCATGAGCTGTGGTGGGCCATACATTATACATTTGACCATGGATCGTGTCAGGTCGAAAAACCCCTCTGGAACGCTTCCAGCGGTGAAAACCGCAAGCGTCTCCAAACAGGTGCGAGGATCTGCCTTGGCAGATCCTCAAGCCTTAACTGGGCGCACTGCCACCATCAATGACCTACCGGTGCAAACCGGTAGTGCTTCCACTGTGGATGTTAGCTGCACAAAGCCCGAAAGCGAGTCGAGAGGCAGGGCCACGGGGCAACCCGGTGCCCGGAGCCTTTCGACTAACATCGCCGAGCATTTTTCCAGCGCCTGGACGACGGTTGGTCGAAAGGGTAAACCACCTAAGCAATCCTTGCAAGGGAAGGGCCCATCGACTAAGCAATCCTTGCAAGGGAAGGGCCCATCGACGAAACTGATTATCTCCAACATAGCCAAGGTGGCTGCTCATGGCCAGCTTAATGCCCCATTCTCCTATCACGATCTGGTGTATGTTTCTTACAAAATTAGGCTCCCTAAGCGCAAAGTCAAATTCCTTGATATTCGAAGCTTCAAAGGTGTGAACCTCGATTCCCTGAAATCAGATGCCTCATCTGTCGATTGGAACCCCGTTGTAACTGGTGAGACCGTTGATGACAAAATCCTGAAGTTCAACTCAATTGTCCTGGGGCTGTTCGACAAGCACGCACCAATGAAAAAGGTCAGGGTAAAACATTTTCCTGCTCCGTGGTTGACAGACGCTATCAAGCGTTTAATGGCAAAAAGAAACCGTGCGAAGGGGCGATATAAGAGAGACCCAACCGATAACAATCTCCTAACATTTAATCGCCTTCGAAACCTATGCAACCGCATGTGCCGTGACGCCAAGCGACGCCACATCTATGAGCGTATAGAAATGTACACCCCAGCTCAGGTCTGGAAATTTCTTAAAACCCTTGGTGTTGGCAAGTCCCAGGAATTTTCTTCAGGTGATGTCGATCTCAACGGTCTTAACCAGTTCTTTTCTTCTCCCCCCCTCGTGACAGACCCCGCCACAAAGCAGGCAACCCTTCGTCATCTACGGTTGAAGGCTGCAGTCTGTACCTCAACTTTCAACTTTAGTCTCGTTGGAATCGGCTCAGTTAGAAAGGCAGTGCTAGCGGTCACATCCAAAGCTGCTGGTGGCGACAACGTCAGCCATCAGATGATCCACAGCGTCCTTGAAGAGTTGCTCCCTCCAATTACCCACATCATAAACTTCTCTCTATCAGCTAGATCTTTTCCTAGTCTGTGGAAGAAAGCTCTTGTCATCCCACTGCCCAAAAATTCTAATCCCTCCTCCTTCAAAGATTACAGGCCCATATCTATTTTACCTATTCTCTCCAAAGTCCTTGAATCCATTGTCCACTCCCAACTCACCTCCTACCTTTCATCAAACATACTTCTCAATCCTTTCCAATCTGGCTTCAGACCAGGGCATAGTACTACCACAGCACTCTTAAAAGTCAGCGATGATATACAGCTAGCCATGGATCAGAGGTTGGTTACGGTGCTGGCCCTACTTGACTTCAGCAATGCCCTTAACTGCGTCGATTTTGACATTCTTGTCGCTATATTAACATCGCTGAATGTCTCCTCCCACGCTGCTGGCTGGTTCGACTCATACCTGAGAGGTCGTCAGGAGCGCATTAAGTCTGAAGAGACCGAAACTCAATCTTTCCTCAGGAGTGCCTCAAGGTGGTATTCTCTCTCCTCTTCTTTTTTCAGTCTTTATAAACTCCATCTCCGACGTCCTCTCTTCTTCGTATCATCTGTACGCAGATGATCTACAAATTTATCGCCACTTTTCCCCCTGCGATGTAGTTTCATCCGTGGAGGCACTGAATGCTGACCTCGAGAATGTGAAAGACTGGGCCTCATCATACGGGCTGTTAATAAACCCGAATAAATCACAAGCCATGATTTTAGGAACCAGGCACACTCTTTCCTTGTTACAAAAACCCATTGTTCCCGTATCATATAATGGCATCACAATAGAGTACACAGATAAGGCGAAAAACCTTGGGGTTATTTTTGACAACCAGCTGTCTTGGTCTCCACATGTCAGCGAGGTCAGCAGACAGGTCTTTGCGTCTTTTCACTCCCTCAGGCGTCTGCAGTACTTCTTGCCGCGGCAGACCAAAATCACCCTTGCTCAGTCCCTTCTCCTGCCGCTAATCGACTACGCCGATGTCTGTTGGGCGAGCGCGAACGAAGATCTTTTGAACAAACTCGAACGACTTCAGAATCTCGGGATTCGGTTTATCTTCGGGCTGCGCAAATTCAACCATGTCTCTCAATTTCGCAAAGAGTTGGGGTGGCATCCGATTCGTCGTCGCCGAGACTCCCATATTCTTTTTTGTCTTTTCAATATATCGAAAAATCCGCGCTACCCCAGCTACCTTCGAGACCGCTTTGAGTATCTCTTTTCAGGAGATCGGCAACGGAGATCTCACACGGTCTCACTCTTAGCCACTCCAAGGCATACCACTTCCGCATATGAGCACTCCTTCAGGTTGCAGGCGGTCCGACTGTGGAACGCACTTCCTTGTGCGATAAGAGACAGCCCGACTCTTTTCGCTTTCAAAAACCGGGTAAAAGAGCACTTCCTCTCTCTTTTGTGATAGTTGTAGTATGTATATTATTATTATATGTAAACTTTATGTACAGGTTTATGTATGTATTGATACGTATTTAGTAGTTTGTTAGATACGAGTATGTATTTTATTTACCGTATTTTATAGATATGTAATTTACTTATATGTATTTTATTATTGTTTAGATATTGTGCACTGCCTACCCTTTATTGATAAAATTTCCTGTCATGCCTTGGTTTGCTGGAAGAAATCTCTTTTTAGAGATAAGCTCGCCTTTGTACATATGTTTTCTCTTAATGTAACTTTTTTAAATAACTGTGTTCAATAAAGAATTATGAAATTATGAAACGTCCAGATACGGTGCAAACCGGACCAGGGCGTAAGGCGAATCGCCGGTGGAAGAAGAAACAGCGTTTGGCTGCCGCATCGGCCGCTGCCGGCGTAGATGGGGTTCCATCTGCCACGGTGGCTACCGTTAGCAGTCCCGCTGTTAATACAGTCGGAGCTGCGGGTAAGGTGACCGGCTCCCGTGGTGTCAAAGGGGCAACCCTAGACTCAAACGGGGCTAAACCTACCGTAGCGTTCTCTGGTGGTCCGACTTCTAACAAGAAGTTGAAATCTGCCAAGAGACCCGGCAAAAACGAGCGCGCGGCTGCTAAGAGGGCTCGACTCGAGGAAAGTAATTCTCTTCGAGTGGAACCTAAAAAGCAGTGCACGGAAGCGCGCAGAGCTGGGGTCACCTATGCTCAGAAGGTGAAGTGTAACCAGTACATCGCCGTTACTGACGTCGCTACTGGTCATATTTCACAGGATCTGTCAACGCTCATCCTCAACGAGATTGATGACAAAATCTTGAGGGAAGCGTTGGCGGATCCGAACAAGGAGAACCCCAAATTTGGTGGCAAGCCTCGTTACGAGGACGGCCACCTTAAACTGTTCGTGGAGGACGAGTACTCCCTGAACTGGCTGCGGGAGTGTGTCTCCGGCGTCTCTACACCAACCAACGTACAGTTGGTGATGAAACGCCAATCGGAGATGGTCCGCAGGGTTCGATGTGGGGTGCTCATACCAAACCAACGGGGCAAGTGGAAGTCTGCGCCCGACGTCGGCGTAGTCCTCCACTTTATGAACAAGTGGGCACAGATTGACCGATCGCTCCTCCAGAAAGTGGATGAGCAGCAGGACAACTTGTTTCTCATTGCAGACGTCCCTGAAGATGTGGTGCCGACCCTGCTGGGAAAGGGCAGACAGCTCCTTTTTTGTAGTGGTTCGGTCTACCTTAAATTTCAGGGACCCGGTGGGAAATTTATTAAGGAACCACCGGTGGTAACGCAGACCAGCTCTAAGCTGGTCATCACTGGGGTATCTATGCCCCAGAGTTCCACTCCAGAGCGGCAGCCAACAGTTCCCGATGTAGTCGGGGAAAGTTCTGCTGTTCAACCGTAGGAGGGGCACGCGCGCTGGGAGGCCATGCTGCTTGGTGAAGGCGATGAGCTAGAACCAGCAGTAGTGCCCTCTGAGGGCGAGGAGCTGTCCATGCGGCTGGAGGAGGAGCTCGTCTTGGAGGTGGAGGAGGGGTTGACCAAAAATGGCGTCCCTCTCCCGCGGTTGTAAAGTCCTCCAAGCCAACCTCCAACACAGCCATACTGCAACGGCCCAGTTAAGACGCTGGTTGGGGGCAAACAGCACTGCCGTGGCTCTGATCCAGGAGCCGTGGATCAACCACGGTAGCATTCGAGGGCTCGCCAATTTGAGAGGTAAGCTTTTCGTTACAACTGATCACGATAACCCTAGAACGTGCATCATAACTACTAACAACATCCCAGCACAGCCATTAACAGAGTTCTGTTCCAGGGACCTGTGTGCCATAAGGCCGCAACTGCCCGACACAGCTAGGTGCCGCGAACTCGTGGTGGCCTACATGCCTGCGGAGGACAACCCGCCTCCACACGACCTGTGTCGGCTGGTGGACCACTGCGAGAAGTCGGGCCTCCAACTCATCGATGGGGCCGACTCGAGCACGCATCATCCACTGTGGGGCATGCCGGATATGAACAGCAGAGGTAAGACACTTGTTGAATACCTATTTACTACAAACCTTAATGTGCTTAACATAGGTTTTGAACCAACTTTTGTTACCAAGCGGAGTAGAACCATCGTTGATATTACCTTGGCAACGGCGGACATATCCGACGACGTTGGGGGCTGGCATGTGTCCAACGAGGCGTCATGCTCTGATCATCGATGGATACGCTTCAAGATCAACGCAGCGTTCTCCCCAACTGTTCCTAAGAGAAACCCACGCAAGACTGACAGAACCAGGTACAGAGCTATCCTAGGTGAAAGACTTGCTTGGGCTGAGACTCTATCAGATCCGGAGGGACCCGAACAAATCGAACAACAGGTAACAGATTTTACTATTACATCAATAGACTTCTACCATTCAACTTGCCCGCTTAGCACGCCAGCGCCTACCAACATCAAGGGGCAGCCTTGGTGGGGTCCTGATCTAGATAGGATGCGTGCTAAGATCAGAAGACTGCTAAACAGGGCGATGAATACCAGTGCTGATGAGGATTGGGACAACTACAAAGATGCCAAATCCAAGTACAAGAAACGACTACGGTTCAAAAGCAGTTACTCATGGAGGAAATTCTGCAGCGACATTGAAACCGTTGATCAAGCAAATCGGGTATGGCAGATACTAGCTTGTCAAGGCACCTCCAGGCTAGGGTCGCTTAAAAAACCCGATGGAACATATACCTCTTCTACCACAGAAACACACAGTCTCTTGTTGGAAACTCACTTCCCCGGAAGTAGAATTGTTCAAGAGATTGTGTGGCCGGAAGAGGTTCACCATGAAGCTGTCGACCACTTAGACATAACTAATAATATTATCACTGCTGACAAGGTGAGATGGGCCATTAATAGCTTTAATCCTTTTAAATCAGCAGGACCAGATGGAATCTTCCCAGCACTTCTACAGTGGGGTGGGGAACCCGTCATCAATATCATAGTCGGAATCATGAAAGCATGTCTTAGATTCGGATACGTTCCCAAAAGGTGGAGAGAAGTAAAAGTAGTTTTCATACCGAAGCCAGGAAGGAGCGACTACACTAACGCTAAATCTTTCAGGCCGATTAGCCTCACCTCGTTCTTGCTTAAGACTCTCGAACGTTTGTGCGAGAGGCACCTGAGAGATGGAGCGTTAAAACATATACCCTTACACAAGAATCATCATGCATATAGTTTGGGTAAGTCTACTGAATCGGCTCTCCATGCAGTTGTATCCACAATTGAAGAGGCGATTCAAAACAAATGCATCTGTCTTGGAAATTTAATTGATATAGAAGGTGCCTTTGACAAGACGCAGCATAGCAGTATAAGTGCATCTCTAACAAGGCATGGAGTGTCAACAGCTGTAAACAACTGGGTCACAAACATGCTTAATAAACGTATCGTGCGTCTAGCTGGTGAGTCCCTGTCGGCGGAGATAGTGCGGGGATGCCCGCAGGGAGGAGTGCTCTCCCCGCTGCTGTGGAATCTGGTCATTAACGAACTAATTACCAAGCTTAACGCTAATGGATACTACACCGTAGGATACGCCGACGATTTGGTAATCCTCATCACAGGTAAATTTGCGAGCACAGTGTGCAACCTTAAACAAACAGCTCTTCGTATCGTGGAACGCTGGTGTCTAGAATATGACCTGGCGGTTAACCCAACAAAAACGGAAATAGTCATGTAAACTAACAATAGGGCTCTTGGGATGTATACCCTACCTAAGCTCTTTGGAACGGAACTTCAGCTAGCAACTGAGGTGATGTACCTGGGCATAACCTTGGACAGCAAGCTCAACTGGAGTAGCCACATTGACAACAAACTAAAGAAGGCGAGTATTGCTTGCTGGCAGTGTCGAAGAATGGTGGGAAAAAAGTGGGGACTTTCTCCCAACATCATTCTTTGGCTGTACGTGACGGTGATCCGTCCTCTTGTCTGCTACGGAGCTGTGGTGTGGTGGACCAGGACCAAACTATCCACAATGGTAAGCAAACTCCAAAGCTTCCAAAGGCTGGCCTGCATGGCTATCACAGGTAGTATGAGAACTACTCCAACTGCAGCAATGGAGGCCATGTTGTGTCTTCCGCCACTCCAGCTGTACATTAAGCAGGAGGCCGCGTCATCTGCGGTGAGACTCAACATCTTAGGACTTTGGAGGAAAAACAGGACCTCACACACCGCCATCCTAGGGGAAGTTTACAAAAAATTTCCCATCTCTATGGCTTGCAGTGACAGAATCCCTAAACAATTTGTTTTCGACAAAAAATACAATATACAGTTACATGAAGACCATCGGGTTGAGGGGCTCGACGTTAAAGAGCTCAGAATTTTCAACGATGGTTCAAAAACTGAAGCAGGCACTGGTTCAGGCACCTCCTCGGAGGACCTAAACATCAAGATAACCATTCCACTGGGTGCCCATACTACTGTCTTTCAAGCTGAATGCATGGGCATCATCTCGGCCGCTAATGCTATAGCATCGAGAAAGGTAAGAGATTCCTCCATTCGAATCCTCTCGGACAGCATGGCCGTCTTACAAGCCCTAAATAGCAATACTATTAACTCAGGGCTAATCTACGAGTGTCACAAACGACTAATGGAGGTATGTCAACATAACCGCGTAATCTTTCAATGGATAAAAGTACACAGCGGGTCAAGAGGTAACGATGCAGCGGATGGGTTGGCGCGTAAAGGATCAAGCTTGGCAGCGTATGGTCCCGAACCTATCATCCCTCTTCCCTTCAAGATGGTACGCACATTTCTGAGAGAGTCGACCGGGAATGATCATGCCACTCTTTGGACAAACCATGAGGAGTGCAGACAGGCTAAGCTGGCCTTGCCGTCCCCTAGCGCTAGGCTTGCTAAGACCTTGCTTCGACTGAGTAGGCCGCGCTTGCGACTGGTGACTGCAGTACTTACTGGCCATGGTTTCTTTAATAAACATCTATATGTCCTAGGTGTTACCGACAGCCCCCTTTACAGAGCCTGCTTGGAGGCAGAAGAAACGGCTGCTCACGTCCTCATGGAGTGCACAGGAGTAGCGGACTACAGGGCTAAACACCTCGGTCAATCGAGGGACCTTCCAGGGATAGCCGGTAACGTAAAGGGCCTGCTGGCGTTCCTGGAGGAGTTGGGTTGGCTCGAATGATATCGCATTCCCACCCACACGCAAAATAGGCGCTTTCGTCGTCGAGTTGCGGAAACCAGCCCGTCTTACAATTGACAATTGACAAATTGTGGTGGGCCATGACAGGTTTTTATGTGAGCGTCAGCTATTATAAGTCGTGACAACATACATCTTTTGGGTAACAGTATAGGATGTTTCCTATTTTCGCTTAAGTGTGTCGTATTTGCTAGGCGTCCACCGACTCTCATAATTTGATTTTTGTCTAAGAACGGGTTTAATGATTTCAAACTTGAGGTTCGTGGTATGTGTGCTTCTTTATTAGACAAACCTTTAGTTTCTGCATCAAAATGTTCTTTCTGAAACTGTCTGATGCATACATTGAGTGGTTCTCTTAGCTCTTCACTAGTCAAAAAGCCGTTATTTCTTTCCTCTTTCAGTTTTCTTAAGTCTAAAAAACGTCTGCAATAGGCGATCACTCTTATCAACCTTGTCAGCGAGGAAAATTTGTCCAAGATATTGTTGCCATCGTTTGCAATATGAAAGACTTTTGCTGCCTCAAGATCTGTTAAAATATCTCTTGGTCTTTCGTATTGTATGGGTTCCTGTTTAAGGTAATCTGGTCCATTTAACCACACGAATGTGGTTAGAAATTCGGATGGACGTAAACCTCTTGACGCATAATCTGCGGGGTTGAGTTTGGATGGAACATGAGCCCATTGTCTTGAATCTGTAGTGGTTAGGATCTCTGACACCCTGTTTGCCACAAAAGTTTTCCACCTACTTGGATGGCTGTTCAGCCAAGCAAGGACAACCGTCGAATCTGTCCAAGCATGAATATTGTTTTTGTCGATATTAAGGTGTTCCGATATCTCATTTAAGAGTCTAGCAAGAAGTAGTGCTCCACAAAGCTCCAGTCTAGGTATCGAGACTTGTTTAATGGGAGCAACCTTCGTTTTGGCCGACACTAAGGTAACAGTTTTGTTATCAGAAGCATCTATTACTCGGACGTATACCACAGCTGCAAAAGCCGATTTTAATGCGTCACTGTACCCATGAAGTTCCACCTTTTTGTTGGTTTTCTGTATGCCGATCCACCTCGGAACTCGAACCTTTGTCAGCAATGCTAACTCCTCACGGTAAGTGCACCATTCATTTATAATATTGCTTGGAGCTTCTTCGTGCCAGGTGATTCCAGTCAACCAAAGATTCTGTATCATTATTTTTGCTATTACGACGCTAGGAGCTACCCAGCCTAAGGGATCAAACAACCTTGCGATGTCAGAAATAATGTTCCTTTTGGTTACAGGTATCTTCAAGTCAGGTAGTGACACCGCGTTCTGAAATTCATCGTGATCCCGATTCCAGGTAAGTCCCACAATTTTGATTTTTTCATCCTGTTTAATTTCAATTCCTTTTCCAGATCCCATATCCTGTTTTTCCGTCTTGATCATGTCCAGTAAATTATTATTACTTGTTGTCCATTTTTGTAGACTAAATCTTGCTTTACCTAGTAGTTGATTAATTTCTCTATAAATTTGTATACCTTCGTCCTCAGTGTCACATCCGGTCATGAGATCATCCATGTAGAATTCAGTGCGTACTTTTTCTGCAGCTAAAAGATACCTTTCTCCTTCATCCTGTGCAATTTGTTGCATCGCCTTTACTGCAAGGTATGGAGCGCTAGCAGTCCCAAATATCACCCATAGTAGCCTAAAATGTTGTAACTCTGACTGCGGATTGTCTCTCCACAACAGCCTTTGAAAGTCCGCATCTTCGTCTTTGACCTTGACTTGTCTGTAAATCTTGGCTATATCAGACACTAGCGGGATCGGATATTACCTCCAACGAAGAACTAGATTACGTAAGTCTGGTTGTAATTTAGGTCCAATCATGAGGTTATCGTTTAATGATACATCATTTTTTCCACATAGATTTGTACTTAGGTAGACTGATGACAAAGTGGTTCCTTCTTTTCCTTGCAAAATCGGTAATGAATAATGATTTATCATGAGATTTTAGTACAGTATTACTTATATACAATTTTCTTACTGACAAGAGATTGCTCAGAGAGTAAATTTGATTAGTCGGAAATTTAAATGGTTTGAAGTTCATAACTTTTATTAAAGATCTCTGAGCTCTTTCTAATTCTATAAATTTTGATTTTGCAGCACCCCCCCATATTGGTATGCAATAGCTTAAAATAGATTGAGCTAGAGCTATGTATATTTTATTAAGTAGTATAGGCGAAGCAATGTATCTTAGTGTTTTAAATACCCAAATTAGACGTCTAACTCTAACGCTTACCATTTCTATTTGTGGAAACCAAGATAACCGCTGATCAACAATTACACCAAGGTACTTCGTTTTCGAAATTTTACAAATAGTGGGGCAGTGACAGTTTTGTTGGTCAGAACAGCTGTGAATTTTGATGTTATAGTTATTGGGTGGTTGCGTTTGGTCATATTTTGTAAAGCAAATATAGTTTGTTTTAGTCGCATTCAGAGTTAGGAGGTTAGCATTTAGCCAGTGTGCTACTGTAGACAGGCCAATTTCTGCACTTATGCGAGTTAGGTCCCACGTCTTGTGTGAGAAAACTAAAGCGGTGTCGTCAGCGTGAGATAAAATTTTTGTGTTTTTAATGTTTACATTACATAAGTCGTTTATGTAAACAAGAAACAATGTAGGACCCAACACACTGCCTTGTGGGACGTCGTACGATATTTCTGCATCATCACTTGTATATTGACCAAGTTTGACTTTTTGGCTTCTGTCAGATAGGTAGTCGTTGAATAGACTAAGCGAGATATCCCTTATACCTATCCTCTCCAATTTTTGTATTAGAATGGGGATACAGACAGTGTCGAAAGCTTTTTTAAGTCTAGAAATACAGCCAAACATTTATTACCAGAATCAACTTGATCCGTGATATGCGTTGTTAGAGCAGTCACAGCATCTTCGGTGGACCTTCCATTTCTAAAGCCATATTGTGCCTCAGATAATATATTGTACTTGTTAAGATAATTGGTAAGTCTGGTATTCATGAGATTTTCTATGATTTTAGAAATGGAAGGTAGAACCGAGATAGGTCTGTAATTGCTGGCGTCGTCCTTCTCTCCACTTTTGTACACAGGTGTTATGATCGATTTCTTTAGAATGTGTGGGAAAATTTCCAAGGAGAAACAAAGATTTGTAGCGTGACAGATAATAGGGATTAGTTCATACTTTGCCATTTTTAGGAAACGAGAAGGTATATTGTCGTGTCCAGGAGCACTATCCGACTTTAGACCCATTAGTACCTCGTTAACCTCAACAGCATCTGTATTCAATAATACAAAGGAATTTCTCTGGGTTATTTGTTCAGTATTTACATTATTATTGGGCTGTACTTGATTTCTCTTTATATTTTCGGCTAGCTCCTTGCCAATATTGGAGAAGTAACTGTTGACAAAGTTAACCGATTCTTTGTTAGATGATTTAGCGTTAAGTAATTTGAGGTTGTCTGTTTTATTTCCTTTTAGGTTGGTTATTGATTTTATGCTATTCCAAAGACATTTAGAGTTTTTAGTTGAATCTGCTAGTTTTTTTCTGTCATAATTTCTCTTTAGTTTTTTAATTAAATTATTACAGAAATTACGATATCGTCGGTAAGTTATTTTAAATATTTGATTTTCCGGCTGTGATCTTAGTTGCTTTTGTAACTTGTTTCGGTTTCTAATGCATTTTAAGATGCCATTTGTCATCCAAGGCTTTAATTTCCGTCTACTTTTAGGAATGTAAACAGTTCTTGTATTTTCTCGTAGGGTTTCCGTGATTGCCTCAACTAGCCTCTCTATAATTGTATTTGGGTTATCACTTAGTAGCAATTGCGGTAGATTTTTGGCTGCCAGATCTAATAAGGCGTTATTGAAGTCTGTACAAGTTTTAACCTTTAGAGAACTTTTGCTAATGAGCTGATCGGTTAGATTGAGGAATATCATAGAATGATCGGTGATAGTTGTATTAAGAACAGCAATTTGTGCTGCCGTTTTTGATTTATCAAGCTTAAGCATGAAGTGGTCTAAACAACTTGTCACTCTCGTGGGTATTGTGTGACCCGTCATTAACCCATGTAGGCACATAATATTTAAATAGTTATGTCTGTTAGTCTTTTCATAATTTTGTTCCGTGTCAGATGGAATTAAATCTATATTTATATCTCCCGTTATTATAATATTTTTATACGTTTTTATTGAGCCTAGGTGTGCATTTAGCGAGCTGATAAATTGATCAGCATTTTTGTTAGAGGGTGACCGGTATATACCGAGTACCGCCGTGCCGTATGTATCTATCTGTATACATGATGCATGATCCAATTTAACTTCTCGAATGTTGGTAACAACTATGTCATTTCTTACATACATGACTACACCATCACATTGGTTAAGATGTAAAGCTGTATTAAAAGTGACATAATTGTCCAGAGCTGGTACTGGTTTACTAGGATTAAGACGGCATTCCGTTAAAATAATTATGTCTGGAATGAATTTAAGGCAATTAATATTAAGAGCTAAATCATCAATATTATTGTAGACAGTTCTAATATTTTGACATATAATTTTTAGGTCTTTTTCAATAACCGGAATATGCTGTGAGAGAGTTTCAATATCGCAATGGACAGAAAATGCATCCTGAATGTTGTCTATTTCCTGCAGAGTATCGTTTATACTATCCATTAATGTGAAGTAAATACTGAAGGTGTCCTAGCATTGGGGTTCTAATTAAATGCCCAATGTCAATGTAGGTAGTTATAGTATATCTATTATTTGTTCTTTGATTTTTATAAACTGGCAGTTGTGTAGGTGTGATAGCGAGTAATGAGTGTAGTATGTAAAGTGTTTTGATGAAATGTGCGTGTGATGGCCCCTGTACTTCTGTTATCTTCATTGAGAAATACGCTTCTCGGGCGGCAGTGGCGGCGGCGGTCGTGGAGTAGGTCGCGCTCAGCAAAAACTTGCATGGGCTGTAGGGCGTATGAGGCGGCGCGCGGGGAGTCGGCTGCGAAACTTGCTCCCAGTCGAGTCGCCGCCCGCGCAGTAGTGAGCCGATTGCAGCCATCGTTGGACCTATGTCGCCTTGCCTCAGCCATCTCGCTCGCCCGCTTCTCGCATTTTCTGTTGCTGGGCATGACCCAGTTGTGGGTGTGTGTGGTTTAATACATAAAAAGTGATTAGGTAACAACAGAAGTAACACAGAATTATTAGACAACACAATATGACAACTGATTTCAGCTAGTCAATTGTTCACGAGACGTTGAACTTGTTCCTCAGTAGTAATGTTTATTATTGGCGAATTTTCACTCTTTCTAATGTTAACCTTACCATATGCAGTCCAGCAAAATTTGTATTCCTGTGATTTTGCAAGGTCTCGGGCAAGGAAATAGAGGCGCGCTGTTTTCGGTGTAAGATGCTCAGCAATAAAGATAGGCTCGTCGGCTTTTTCACGTATACCTAGGTGACGAGCACAAAGCTTTGCAGTCTTATTGTTTGTGTTATATCTCTTCGAAGCAGCCAGGATATCCCTTTTTGAAATTGTCGACTGAAACTCCACTATCACCGTTTTATTGTGTTCATTCTTTTTATTTTTAACACGGTATATATCTTTTACCTCTTTCTTAGAGAATTCTTGGATGCCAATGGTCTTGGAAAGCTCTTCTGTCATCTTCAGTAGGTCTTGTTGGGTCTCCTCTTTCTTATAAGGCACGTTTCTAATTTCAATAAAACTTTTCCTATACTGCCTGTTCATATCTTCGAGTTTATCCTCCAACAAAGCTATGTATTCCCGGTCTTTTCTTTTGTCAGCTTCCATCAGGTCTAGTTTCTTTTTCAGGTCTTTGTTTTGTTCACTAAGATGCGTCAATGAGTTCTCGATATTGGTTATGGACTGGCGAATTTCTTTAGATACCGAATCTTGGTCCTGTTTCAGTATAAATGATTGAATCATTGTCCTCATTTCTTCCTTGAATGCATCGAAATCGTTTTCATCATTTATCTTTCGCTTTGGTCGAGCTGATACGTAAGATGGTGTGGTATCATCCTGATTTATGCCGGATAAGTCATTCTCTGAATGGGACTTAGGTGGGGGGTTCTTACTATTTTACTCATTTTAGTTTGTTCAGTCGCCGTGTGAGTAGGACAGAAAATTATAGTGTCGATTCCTTTCCCGAGGGGAACCTGCGCGGTGCGGAGAGTAACTGTAGTATTGGTCACTTGATGCGGCGCGAGTGGGATGGCAATTATATGATCCTGTCTTGTTTCCTCGAGGTAAGGCGAGGGGGTCACGCTCACTGAGAGATACGTCCGAGGTCACACCTTTCACTTGCACTTAACTGATACAATTAACACTATACGAAGATTACGATAGGGTTGATTTTAGTGCGTTGCATATTTTTGAATTTTGGTTTTAAACCAGCGGCACGTCCGCTCGCGTTAGAAACTTGGACGGGAGACGAGAATACAACCCGAACCTTGGTTGTATCCCGGTCCTGTTTCATGACGGCGTGATGTGGTAAGTACACAGCTTCTAATTTATTTTTCTCTTTTTCAGGTACTTCTCCATATGTCCCAGCTGTAAGTATTCTTTTATAACATCTCGATACTGAGCTAAAAGTTCTGAATTCTTGTTTAATCTTTTTTCCAGTGCATAGAATCTGTTTGTTGATGTTGATGATGTTCAGCTATCTCCCTTGACTGTCCATACTTGCAGCTCGGATCTTCGTCACGGAACGGAAGTTTAACTACATATCTACCATCCTCGTCTCGGGTGGTAGTAGCAACAAATATCTCTTCGCACCTTTTCTCTTCTTCTGTCCACAGATCCTGCTTCTTCACTAACAATGAATCTGTCTCCATTTCCCAGAACCTTTTAAGATAGTCGTCTTTGACCAATTGAGTGTGTAGAACGATCATGTTGGTGTTCACTTGAGTTGACTTTACAACCCCCGATATAATATATCCAAAAGAAGTAGCTTGAGCTACGAGAATACCCTGCTGGTTCTTTTTTATTCCTTCCATAATTATCTGACTTCAGCGCCTAGCAAAACGTCGATTTTGTTAGGCGTGTGATAATTTGGATCAGCAAGTGGTAGCTCCTGGTTATCGACTGAGTCAAGATCAACTACCTTCTAAGCTGGCAGAAGGGTAGTGATTGAGCTCTGCACGAACGCATTCACTGATAGTTTCACTTCAGGGAATATTGTGGATTGCAAATGTAGTGTTATCATTGACCTTGATCGAACATTATTCTCACCACCAAGACCTGAAATGTTTCCCTGGATTGGTTTCCTTTTCAGACCTAAAAATTTAGCTGCAGCTTCTGTTATAAAGCTAGCCTGAGACCCTTGATCCAACAATGCTCTCACTGGATAGTACTGTCCGTTCTTCGACTGTGCGCTGACGACTGCAGTGGCCAGCAGCACCTGATTATTATTACCTGAAGAAAAACAGGAAGTAATGGTAGTTTGCTCTGCTGAGCTATCTTCGGTTGGGTCATCATCGTCTTCAATAGTACCGACGTTGCTCGTACCTTCTACTACCTTAACTGACTAACCACCGGCAACAGAACCACTCTTAGGGTGAAGCAGCGAGTGGTGACGACGCTTACATATTCTGCATGGGGTAGGATTTTGGCATACCTTCGCGGAATGGAACCCACCCAAACAATTAAAACACAGACCCTTGGTTTGGACAAAATCACGGCGTGAGTCTACATCTTGTTTTACAAATTCTTTACAAAATGCAATTTTGTGACATTCGGAACAAAACGGACATTGACTGCCTTGTACCACATGTAAACTTCGCGGTTTGTGTGTGATTGGAACAGTATGTTGACTAACGGGTTTCTTGGTCTCTGTGAATTCTAAAGCTCTAAACCGATTCGTGATAAATTCCTTGAATTGATCCAAAGTAGGCAATGAATCGTCTATATTCGTAACTGATGCAGTCAATTCCCATTGTTTCCTTGTCTCCTGGTCTAACTTGAGAGTAAGTAAATGAATCACGATGACGTCCCACGTACTGATATCAATCCCAATATTTTTTTAATGCATGTAAACAATCAGTACTGGTGTCATTATTGACAACAGTACTGATGCTTATGCTCTGCAAAGAGCTTATGCTCTTTTAGAAAGTTAGCTGACCTACAAGTTCCACTTTTCTGCGATAAAAAACGCTTCAAGATTGTTTGACACAAAAATCTTTTATTATTGTACCGTTGTTTTAAACATTCCCAACACTTATCATAATTTGAGTTGGAGATAGGTATCTGACGGAGCAATTGTTCCGCCTCTCCCGTCAAATAACCTTTTAAATAGTGCATTTTTTAACATTATCAATAGTCTCATTTTTATGAATCAATGACTCGAATTAATTACGGAAAGTAGCCCACTCCGTATATTTTCCTGAAAACATAGGAATTATAATTTTTGGTAACTTGACCGCATTATGCTTCATTACAGAGATTGTGGCGTTTTGTGTACATGGTTGTTGAATATTACTAATACTTGGTTTGAATGTTTTCGCTACAGTTTTTAATTCGGACTTGTAATCCAAATACAACTCCTGGGTTTTATCATAAACATCATTCTCAGTATAACTAGAACCCGACACCGTTTCATGATAATTTTCCAAAATTCTTTTATGACCTATTAAAAACTCTGTCTGTTCGATTCAAAATCGATACTCGATCTATGGTTCCGGAACGGCCATTTTGAATTTGACGGAGCTGCCACAGAGCAGTTTTGACAACTGACTGACGAAAAGCCCCCGTAATGTACGTGTATTGATTTTGGGCAATTAAAATTAAATCGTAAGCCATCTGGAGTTGTATTCGGGCTCCCCTCAGGATTGTCTTATAGCTGAGTGTGTTGTGGTTCTCCGAACCAGATACTGTACGTATTTACGGAAATCGTGCGGTCGAAGCTGACCTGCCAGCCATACCTGGTTGGCTGAAGAACCTGTCTACCAAGAAGAGCCTAGGGTGCACCCAGGCCTTGCAGAGAGACAGGAGTTTGACGGGAACGAAGCACAGACCAGGTCAGATAGAATCTATTTATTTAGCTCGGTGAATCGCCGACGTTCTTGCTTCTTGACACCTGATAGTTACGCTACCTCGTAGCTGATGGGCCCCTGCGAGGTCATTAGGTGCTGAGAAGCCTGAACATTTTGGTAGCAGAGCGTGGTTTCCTGAGATTTGCAGCCGTCGAGGGCTCCAGGAAGGAACGATTTGGGACTATCAATCAGTAGGTATAGGCGGTTATTAGCTAACTTGGTTTTGTTCCTGTATCCACATAGATTGGTAGTATTATAAGTTATAAGTCTACTGCTGGTAGTAGACAGACAGATATAACAGTTTTCCCTAAATGACCAGTTGTACTGAGATGTGACTCAGAATAGTAATTACATTCAGGTGCATTGTAGGTGAATTGAAATTTGCATTGAAGTCATATCATGTTTGCAGTTTGAAGTTTGCATAGTCAATCTATTAGTGGTCTAGTAATGCTAATGAATGTTTGGACATTGTTTTCAGTTTATAGCAATTTGTAACTTGAACTAATATTGACTATCTGTGTGTTTTATATGATATAGGGAAACTAAATTGTTGTTTACAGAATTTGTGTAGATATAAAACTCGGTTTCTATTGTTTGGGGAAACCAGCATTGTTTAAGTTATAGATTAGGGTTCCCTCGTTTGTGTTATAGACTGGAGGGTCCAATATAATTGAGTTACTGCAAACTGTGAGTAAGTATCGTTCCGATCATGTCGTTGTCTGAAATACAGAAGGGTGTTTCTAAGGAGCTCAGATGGTTTTCCTCCGCACACGGTCTGATAGACCGTTTAGATAGGCATGATGTGGTATTGGAGCGGTCTATGGACGTTAAGGAACGCTACAACAGGGTGCTCGAATTGTCCGCGCAGGCGGAATCAGTTGATGGTTGCGCATCTGACAGGCTGTCACGGCTGCTAGGGGATGTCGACCAGTGTATGGAGATGGCAGCTGCTATCACGCAGAAGGCTGCGGACATACGTAGGCAGCGCGAGTCCAGCCATGGTGGTGAAATTGAAGCACCTCTGCCGCTTCAGGGTTCAGGGTCCAGGTTACCGGCCATAACTATGCCTACTTTTGACGGAGTGTCCGGTGAATGGATGAGCTTCATCAATCTGTTCGACAGTTTGGTGCACATGCGATCGGACATTACCAAGTCGGTCAAAATGGCTCAGCTGGTGGCAGCATTGAGGGGTGAGCCTAGGGAGCTGGTCGCTCATTTGACAGTTACGGAGGGTAACTATGAGACGGCCAGGCAATTGTTGGTAAGACGTTACCACAACAAACGGAGGTTGGCCGATGCCCAACTGAACCGTTTGTTTAGCATCCCGGTTGTGAACAAGGTCGGGGCCATACAGACGGAGGTTTTGAACCCGTTGTTGTCCGTCACCAAGGCCCTAGAGAATCTTGGACTTCCGGTTGGTGAATGGTCCTACCTATTGCTGTACATTGTACTTTCCCGACTACCCGCTGACGTGCAGACTCGTTTCGAACAGTCTCACGGGAGGTCGGCCGAGGACCTGCCCGCCTTCTCCGACTTGGTCGGATTTTTGGAAGAGGAGGCTCGACGGGCAGAGAACTTGGGGTTGACGGTCACCCATCCTTCGGAGCCACAGAGAGCTGCCGGGAGCGCTGTGAGTAGGGGCCCTCCGACGAGGAAGGACCGCACCAACCGGCAGTCGTATGGGACTGTGAGTGCATTGACCCCACCCAGGGGTGCAGGTGAGACCTGCCCATGTTGTAGGCAGATTGGCCATGCTGTGGCCGATTGCAATAAGTTCGGGGAACTTAGGGTTGAGGGACGGCGCCGGATGGCCAAGCAGCGGAGCTGGTGCTTCCTGTGCCTCGGGCCACACATGGCTAGGGACTGCACGCGCACAAAATTGTGCGGATACTGTGGTGGGGCCCACCACAATTTGTTGTGCATGAACCGGTCCGGCCAACAGCCACCACAGGGCCGTACCCAGGGTGACACGGCATGGGGCCCTGAGAATTCGTTTGCGACTCGGAGCGCAACTCAGGAGCCAACGCCCCCACGCCCACAGGGCCGTACCCAGGGTGATACGGAATGGGGCCCTGAGAATTTGTTTGCGACTTGGAGCGCAACTCAGGGGCCAGCGTCCCCACGTGTACAGGGTAGTACTAGGGTGCGGGGCCGCACTCAGGGTCATCACATGGGGGGCCCTGAGTTTTCGGTTGCGACTCAGCATCCGACTCAGCGGGACATTGGGTATGTTGAGCAGGCCGTAACGGGCGGGTGGCATGGGACACCTTCGAGCTATGCGGATGCGGCTCGGACGCCGCCTCAGTTGTCGCCCCGCTCGTCGCCGCGTCCTCGTCGGTCGCATGTGATGTCCCCCCCGCTCATGGAGCGGCCACGGTTGAATTCACGCCCACAATCCTTCGGGGGGCGTCGTAGGGTGGCAATGGAACCGGCGCGTGGGCCATTTGTCCAATGGGACCCTCTGGCGTATAGCTGCCTACCTGATCGGTTACAGGCGCAGTGGGGCCCCGGGGGCCCTCACTAGGAATTTGCGGCCCAACAATTTGTTGCCCCCCAACCGGAGACGGTGGTGTTACCGATCGCCTCTGTGCTTGTTTGGGATTTGGCGGGCAACCCAACATACGTTCGCGCCCTATTAGATTCTGGAGCTCAGGGCTGCATTGTATCGAACGATTTAGCGAAATGGTTGGGCCTCGACATAAATAATGTATCGCTGCCGAGGAAATTGGTCCCTGCTGGGGATTACAGGGCAACCCTTCACGGGTTTTGTGATGCCTCTGAACGAGGGTTTGCGGCAGCGGTTTATTTGCGAACCGTCACCTCCACCGGGGAGGTCGACGTGCGTTTGGTTTTGGCAAAAAGCAAGGTAGCGCCTATTCGGACAAGGATGACGATTCCAAAACTGGAACTGTCCGGGGCTGCTCTTTTGACCAAAGTTTTGAATAACACTCTAACAGTGTTGCGTGGGTCAGTGGGTTTGGAGGATACGGTGTACGCGTGGACGGACAGCCAGATTGTTTTGTGCTGGCTGAAGGCTTCGGTCCATACCTTAGAGGTTTTTGTTGCGAACCGTGTCTCCCAGATTGTGTCGTCTGAGGTCCCACTGACCTGGAGACATGTACCAGGAGAATTGAACCCGTCTGATTGTGCATCCAGGGGATGTCGGGCTTCTGAACTCGAGCTCGTTGCTGATCTCTCGACAGAGACTTTCATTGCTTGTTTGGATAGGTTTGTTTCTCGAAGGGGACTTCCAACTTTGATCCGCTCTGATAACGGCTCTAACTACATCGTTGCGGAACGATGCTTACGAGAGATAGTCAACCTTTTGAATGTAAATAAAGTGGATATAGGAACGGCCCTCTCCCGTCGGGGTATACAGTGGACCTTCAGCCCACCGAGTTGCCCCCACTGGGGTGGGATTTTTGAGGCCGTAGTTAAGTCAGCTAAGACGCACTTGGGGCGTATAGTAGGTCAGACCGCGCTGACTTTTGAGGAGCTCGCGACATTGTTTTGTAAGAACGAGGCCGTTCTCAATTCGCGACCGTTGTGTCCGCTCAGCTCGGATCCAAATGACCTGGAGGCTCTGACCCCAGGCCATTTCTTGATAGGACAGCCACTTAACGCGTTGCCCGAGCACCCCTTCGAGGGAGTGAAATTGTATCGGTTGTCAGGGTATCAGATGTTGCAGCAGTTTACTCAGAATTTCTGGAAGCGTTGGTCGCTCGAGTATCTGCATATCTTACAACAGCGCCTTAAGTGGACTGACAAAACCAGCCCCCCTAGTGTTGGTGACCTCGTGCTGGTTAAGGATGCTAACCTACCGCCACTACGTTGGCGCAGGGGGCGCATTGTTAACTTGTTCCCTGGCAAGGACGGGACCCCCCGGTCTGCAGAGGTTCTAGTAGGAGGCTCGGTACTAAAACGAGCGGTAGCAACGTTGTCTCGGCTGCCCGTAGATTAAGGGACAGGTGGGTGCCTGTCCGGGCGGGTGATTGTTCGATTCAAAATCGATACTCGATCTATGGTTCCGGAACGGCCATTTTGAATTTGACGGAGCTGCCACAGAGCAGTTTTGACAACTGACTGACGAAAAGCCCCCGTAATGTACGTGTATTGATTTTGGGCAATTAAAATTAAATCGTAAGCCATCTGGAGTTGTATTCGGGCTCCCCTCAGGATTGTCTTATAGCTGAGTGTGTTGTGGTTCTCCGAACCAGATACTGTACGTATTTACGGAAATCGTGCGGTCGAAGCTGACCTGCCAGCCATACCTGGTTGGCTGAAGAACCTGTCTACCAAGAAGAGCCTAGGGTGCACCCAGGCCTTGCAGAGAGACAGGAGTTTGACGGGAACGAAGCACAGACCAGGTCAGATAGAATCTATTTATTTAGCTCGGTGAATCGCCGACGTTCTTGCTTCTTGACACCTGATAGTTACGCTACCTCGTAGCTGATGGGCCCCTGCGAGGTCATTAGGTGCTGAGAAGCCTGAACACTGTCCATAATTCGTCTAAGTTTTCGAGTCGAACTTCTACATAGTTTTCCGTGATACGGTCCTTTGGAGATTTCTTATAATTATTTTTAGCCTTAATTATGCGATTATGAATATCAATTTGTCTTGCAATTACCGCTTCCATCATTTAAACAATAAATATAAACAATTAATGAAACACCAAAACAAATTTATATGAATGACAGTTAATATGCTTTAAAACAACTAAGTCGATAAACTGAAATATGTTAAAAGTTCAAGTGAGGCGCAAAATGTTAAGTTCAAAAGAACCAATAAAACTTTTAAATTTTACAAGTGTTGTACCAATTACTTACTACAATTGTGAAGTCAAACTACAAAATTTTTCTAAGTCTATAGAATAAGTTTTGTAAATTTTTCTAAGTCTATAGAATAAGATTTGTAAAATTTTAGAAGTGTTTTTACTATCACAAGTTCTAAGTAAAATTGGGCATGGATTCCCCGTCTAAACCACTTTTGCTTAACCTAAATTATTCTAAGTTAGTTAACTAGTTCACTTAAAGTTCAAAGTTGCTTGACTTTTGGTTAGCCGTGAAGACAATACGATTTTGTTAAAGTTATTTTCTTCAAACACTTTAGGTTCAATTTAGCACCAATTTTTTCACAAATAATTTTTAAGCACTTTAAACTTCACTGACGGTTTAAAGTTCTAATTTACATAGAAAATTAACTCCAAGTAACTCACAGTTTGTCCATTGATTGGGTCACCTCGTATGTCCATTCAGTTGCACCGTTTCCTTCTGTACATAAACAGATGTAAATTGCTCGCTGTTCATAGGCCCTTTCCAACTCGCCTCCTTGCCGGCCGTCGATGGATACAGTACGTTACTCTCGTACTTGCTGAAATCGCCCCGAACAGCAATCCACTGCCCATAGGTGCGCCGAATTTAAATACGCAAAAGGCCCCACTGAATAACCTGCCGATATCCGGCTTCTCGAAGGACCATGAATAAAACAAACACTGTTCCCTTCTGAGTGGTATATTGGTATAAATAAACAAAATGTACCCAGTCCTCTTATACATCGCAACAAAAATCTTAATAACGCCATTTAGCATTGGTGTCAGCCGGTACAGCGACATCTAGTGGGAGATTGAGACACTAATAGAACTTATGCTATACAAGTTGTACAATAATGTTGACGTTCATCACTAGGGAAATCGTGAGAACCTCCCACTTTTTTGCAGATTTAAACGACCCAAGGATAATGTTTTTTCCATCATTGCCGTCGATTTCGGTGGGGATTTTAAGTTTTTAAAACCAATGTCAATCGAAGAAAGAAGTGACAATGACTCAAAAGAATAGCCACAGTGGTCGTAACCAAAGCGGTCTATGGTTGTAATAATCACAAAACAGAGGATAACGCGAAGACTGTTGTTCTATATAAACCAATACAATAAAATTGAGTTTTGTTTGTTGTTGAGACAAGTGACAGTTCTTCTTCTGTTTCGTCACACGTTCACGTCAGCTTTGCCTTACTCAATCACCATCCAAATAGCATTTCGTTCGGTACCTATACATATCTTTTGAACTACCAACTGGTATGAAAAAAATAAAAAAACATGTCTCGCCAACGACATCTATTGACAGATTTGAAACTACTTTATTTACTTATTTATGAGCTGTCAAAATGCAACTTTATAGCCCACCGCAACTGTAGGCGACGTGTTGCCGACGCGAGTGAGCGAGACATGGAGAGTAGTTCCCTAGCGAGTAGGAAAGCGGTGGGTACCTACCTACTACGCTCTCTTCACTCGTTCAGTCGTTATGTTACTACGCTAGTCGACTACAAACTCAAATACGAGAAGAGATCGCCGGCTATACCAAAACAATGTAGTGGCGTATCGTCGTCGTTTCGCTTCGGCCCCTTGCTCTCCAGCAGATATTTGGCATAACTAAGTACCTATTACTAATTATTATAAAAACATTATATTTAAGCTTGATGTGTTTGTACTCAATGAATTAATTTAAAGGTAACCGCTGTTGTCGAAATAAAAAGCACACCTGAAGTTGTACATTTCAAAATAGAAGCAAGCAAACGACTTTAGTTCCTATTTGCGGAACAAATGGGCCCGCTTTCCCATTCCGAACGGAGCGCAATACAAAGCGCCATTATTTACAGTATTCGAACCACCATCCACTGAGATGTTTATAAAATATACAGAAAGGTGTGGGAATATTTGCACGCTCGCTCGGGCATGAACACCTTCCATACACTTGGCTTTTTATAGGATGGGAACTCTAGAATATGGTTCCAAATCGCGATGCATTAAAAATATACACAGTCAGGTCATAAGTTCTGTCACACAATAAAAACTTTTGAATTTAGAACGCCGGCCACAAAAAAGTTTATTGAATTCGAATTTCGAATTTTTCATGAAAATAAAAATGTGTACTTTTTAGAATTTTCCTCATTTTTAAATATGGAGTGGACACTTAAAGAAGACCGTGTCGCAGTTATTGCCTTGCATCGTTGCGGGTACGCGCCAATTCAGATTTTCGACTTACTGAAAAATTTGAATATAACCAAAAGATTCGTTTATCGTACCATAAAACGATACAATGAAGACTCTAGTGTAGATGAAAGGTCAAGAAGTGGTCGCCCTCACTCTGTTAGGACTCCAGCAGTGATAAAAGCTGTGAAGGCGCGAATTCAAAGAAATCCCATACGTAAGCAGAAACTGTTGGCCCTTCAGATGGGGTTAAGCAGGACCACGGTGAAAAGGGTGTTAAATGAAGACTTAGGGCTTAGGGCATATCGAAGAAAAACAGGACATCGTTTGGACGCTCGTTTAATGGACCTGAGACTGAAGAGATGCCGCGCTTTGTTGAAGCGGTACGCGGGAAAAAAGCATCGGGAAATTCTTTTTTCGGATGGAAAAATTTTCACCGTGGAAGAGAGCTACAACAAACAAAATGATAAGGTGTACTCACACAGCAGTGAAGAAGCGAGCAACCGTATTCCGCGTGTCCAACGAGGTCATTTTCCATCCTCGCTCATGGTTTGGTTGGGAGTCTCTTATTGGGGCTTAACTGAGGTACATTTTTGTGAGAAAGGCGTAAAAACGAATGCAGTTGTGTATCAAAATACAGTCCTCAAGAACCTTGTGGAACTTGTTTCTCATACCATGTTTAATAACAGGCACTGGGTATTCCAACAAGATTCTGCGTCAGCTCATAGAGCGAAAAGCACACAAGACTGGCTGGCGGCGCGTGAAATCGACTTCATCCGGCACGAAGACTGGCCCTCCTCCAGTCCAGATTTGAGCCCGTTAGATTTAGGGCGATATATCAATTAGATGCTAGAGAATCATTAAGAGAAAAATTCAAAGAAATTAATATGCTTACGGTTACCTGTCAATATATATACGAGAATATCATGCATGTAAGAAAAAACATAGCTTTATTTAAAATTGTAGGTGATAGCCATACAATTAACACTAGAAATAAAAATAGGTTAGCACTACCATTATTTAGACTAAGTAAAGTAGGCACATCATTCATGGGGCACTGTATTCGCTTCTACATTAAAATACCACAGGAATCATTGATCCTTCCTGAAAAGAGGTTCAAAAACTATGTTAAAAATGAGCTGATAAGAAAGTCCTATTATAGTATTAAGGAATACTTAGATGACAAAACTGCATGGTCCATACCATCTCAGCGCACAGAAATTCGACGAGGGGCGATGGATCAAGTCTATCACTCGCCGGCGAATTTCCTTAGACCGAAACCAGTACCTGTTGTAAAGTCACTTTTTTAAAAAAAAGGTATGGGGGAGTTTCTTGCCGTTTCTTCTTAACCCCGAGGCCCACCTTCCGAAACGGTGTAGTCTTTTTTTTATATAAAAAAAAAATTGACTTGTAGTTATAAGTAAGTATAATTTTGACGTTGAATAAGATAATTTATTTATTTATATTCAATAAAAAAAATGACTCTGACTCTGACTCTTACAAGATATGGCAACACTTGGAGGAAAAGGCCTGCTCAAAGCCTCATCCTGATTTGGAGTCACTCAAGGCATCCTTGATTAAGGCAGCCGCCGATATTGACATGGACCTCGTTCGTGCTGCGATAGACGACTGGCCGCGCAGAATAAAGGCCTGTATTCAAAATCGCGGGGGTCAAATTGAATAAACTTTATTACCATAAGAATCTATGTTTTATTAAGTTCATTTTGCTATATAAATGTTTACATAAATAATAAACATGTCTAAATTATTTCATATTGCACATGTGACAGAACTTATGACCTGACTCTGTATACGCGTGAACTTTTAAATATCTTTAGAGTAGGACTGTCCCTGATGGTGCAGGGAAATGCATTCCACAACTGAATAGCGCGGTGCCTAAACCCATGTTCATAGGACGGGTTGTTGTGCTGTAGAGTTGTGAGCAGGGAAACTGCGTGAGTTCTCCGAGCCCTGCTGGAAGAAAGGACTTGAAAACTGTCTCGCATGTAGGTTGGCTATCCCGGCAAAGACGGATCGGCAGCCACTTCAACTCCTTGCGATGTTGTGAAACATGGTCGTATTTGCGCGAATCCCGAGATTTTGAAGTCATTCGAGTTTGTGCAGTAGTTCTTCGTTAGCACTGACCCGCAGACATCAGCATAATCGATGAGGGGTAGAAGGAGAGACCGAGCGAGAGTGATTTTGGTCTGTTGAAGCAATAAGTACTGAAGTCTCCTGAGAGGGTGAAAAGTAGCAAATACTCGGCGACTGACATCATTAACATGCGATGACCAGGACAACTGATGGTCGAAGATGAGACCCAGGTTTTTACAATTACACATTCCTGATATATCCTGAAGATATTTTTTTATAACTTGAACCAAAATGGGCGTGTTGTGCACGGGCTAGGTTGTGTGCATATCAGTTTTAAATTCCCTTCGCCGTTAAGTTGCTTGTAGTGCACAAATGCCTACTCTCACCAAAAAAATGGGCAATGCAATATCCAGTTGCCAGATTCATATAACAGTTACATTTTTTTATAGCATGTATCTACCAACAACCTCGTCAAAATACGAAATTCCTAAATAATATAATGATACCTACGAGTATCGGCAATGTATATGAACATTTATTTAAGATTTTGGATTCATTGCTGCCAACTTCAGCGAAGCGAAGATGAAATGCTCTTTACAACAGTAACGTGTTGCAAAACGTTGATAATGAGTTCCTGAGGTCAACTTAAACTGCACGAGGTCTACCTTACTAAAATTCACTTACACTTTTAATTCTAATAGGAGAATTTCGCCTGCACCGTCTCGCTAACTCAGAGGCAATTAGATAACATGATAATTTTACCACTTCAAATAAAAATATGTCTTAGATTATGTTTTGAGCCAGTTGACCGTCGGGAGCTAATGAAGTGACTCGATATTCTGATATATTTGACAATCGTGCAAAAATATCCCTTTAATTAATTTATCTTACAATATACTATTGAGGAAACTTGTATAGCTCTAGTGACGAATTTATTGGGTAGTGATTATGTCTTGATGTCTTACAATTCTGATTCCAAGTAATAGGCTGCTTGTTTACTCGTTCAATACATTTAATGGTTACCAACAGTACAACATTTTATTTTGTCTCATTGGATCGGTGATAAGTCCTTATCGAAGGAGGAGTATTTTTACAGATCTCTAAACGTGAATCTACTTGCAGTGCCAATGTTACAGGTAATGTAGGCTTTTATGTCAATGTAAAATTATAATTTTATACCTATAACCTAAAATTCTTACTGAGCCACCCGTCGCAAAAGAGCCTGGCTCAGTTAGTAAACATATCTCCAGAAAGGCTCGTCTATCGGTAAAAAATCGAATCGAAAATCGTGTGTCTTTTATTTACTTCTTAAAAACCAATACGGTAGTCAAAATAGATACTTTTTAGGAACTGTCAAAATGGTAATTTTGTTCACGAGTTCTATGAAATACTAGCATGTGACGTTATAGTCAAATTTGAGTTTATAAAATGCAACTGCTGGAAATATACAATTCTCATATTGTCAAACGTTTTTGCTGAAATAGGTTGTGGCTCTGCCGACCATGCGAGAGGTCAGGGTTCGGCTGGGGCCAAAGAAAAAACCCAAGGTCAAAAACTCAAGTGGATATTTATATGTGTGTGATGTCGCTGTTTCTTGTTCCCACGAAACAGGGTATATTGGTGTGGGGTTAGAAGCAATGTATCTATATGTTTAGTTTTTGCATGTATGTTAAAAAGAAGGATAACTATGGATTATCTGCTAGCTCATGCTGCTAGCTCGGCTTTCACTGAATTCTCGGTAGGTTAAGACTAGCAGATAATGTAGATTATTTTTGCTAGTATTTAATAGCACATCAAAAAAACAAAAACACTTTTTTATATTTTAAATCTTTTATCTACACACGTATCATAAACCCTCTTATCTGCATCCAAAAACCGCACTTTAGGACCAGCATAACGTTATACTACTTGGTAAAAACTCATTTCTTATCTGAATATTGATACATTATGACCTTTAAAATTTTCGACAAATTATGACATTCAAATTCCGACGCCTGCCTGCGTGCCGCCCCAAGTTTGTCTGTGAAGTTGGTACTACTGAACAAGCTAAACAAGTGCAGAGCAATGATCAATGCCACCATGCCGGTCGAACATGCAGTTCCTGTTCTTACATGTAACACGTGCTAAGCTAGGTAGGTAGGCTAGCTAAGCTTCACCTAAGCTACCGCAGAATTTTGCCCTGATATTTGCTGTGCAAATCAGTAATTTTGATGTGCAGTTTAATATTTCACGGTTATTTTTAAGTTACACCTCTAAATCACCTTATGATCTTTGATGATCATTATTCATCAATTACTTAGTCAAAGCAAAGACTGTCTTTTGCGGCCTCTTTAGACAATTTATGTACGCCTATGTTACCGTCAGTAACATGGGCGTAAATAAATTCTCTCTTTTGGGCGTTCGATAAAGTAATCCTTTGCAACGGATGGCAAAGTTTCTTCCTTCCCGTAACAAAGTAAAAGGATTAGCAAATTGGATTCAATCGTTTTTAGGGTTCCGTATGACTCCTACTTGTGACAATTAATTCATCGATACAGTTACGATCAAATAGATTGAGTCACCACACCACTCCACAATGCGGTTCGATTGTTGTTCTTATGAAGGACGGTGCAAAGTGAATAAGGGCTAACTGGACCAGGTCCAGAAGGTAATCTATTTGGTGGACTGAATATTATGTTTTAGGAAGCTAACACAAACAAAAAAGTTTTAAAATATTGACTTGAAGTGACACGCCAGGTTTCTGAAAGGAAAATTAGCTGTGACAACTTGATAAACTCTTGTTGAACGCATTTCAGCCAATAACATGCCGCTATTTTGAATTAATGATCGATTAATCGCTTGTTACATTTGACAACTCTTTCGGAAACTGGGGGTTACCTTTCTTAGATCTATTTATCTTACGACTCTATGTCCTAGATTACGCTCTACGTTTCCATTTCTTAATTATAGGCGGTCTAAAAACTGGTTTAATTACACCAGTATTACGTGTTTTTTATAGATTTCACTGTATTTAGACAGGTTTTCTTGGAGAACCTCGAAGTTTTCGTGTTGATTTTTCACTTCTCAGCACTACCCGGGAGGACGTGAAGGGCTGTCTGTTCCTAGTATCTCCTTCGGACGAGCTACTGCCTCCCACGCTCTAAATTGAATAATAGTAGTGGTTCAACTGCGTCAATTTATGTTGATTTATTTTACTGGGATTTTTTTAGTGCATAGAACTGCGGAACCGTTCACCTGTAATTCGGATTCCTACTTCGTCGCTTTTTTGTTTCGCTAAAGCTTTTGATCGGAGCTCCTTTGTGAAAATTAATTTGTAAATGGATTTAGAGGTTGTACCCGGAGTACAACTCGTAGTTTAACCACTAGGGCTCGTAATTTGCTAAGTTATTTTTAATGAAAGTGTAGGTTACCTGCCTGAATAGTTCGTTCATAAATTACCTCTGAACTTGGAAATATTCATCTCTTTTCTGTGTTTATTCCGAACTAAAAGAACATAAAATGTTGCAGTATTTTCTTCTGACCTCGAAATTAAGGACTACCTACGTAGGTACTGCATTCATTACCAGGTTGTACCAGTCAATTTATTGATTGAATATCGACGTTTTCATACTTCTACGTATGAAAACGTCGATATTCAATCCAATTACTTGAATCCATAGTCCACTCCCAAATCTTCTCCAACCTTTCATCAAACAAACTTCTCAATCCTTTCCAATCTGGGTTCAGACCAGGCCATAGTACTACCACAGCACTCTTAAAAGTCAGCGATGACATACAGCTAGCCATGGATCAGAAGTTGGTCACGGTCCTAGCCCAGCTTGACTTCAGCAATGCCTTTAACTGCGTCGATTTTGACATTCTGGTCGCTACATTGAGCTCTCTGAATGTCTCCGTCCATGCTGCTAACTGGTTCCACTCATACCTGAGAGGTCGTCAGCAACGCATTAAATCAGAAGAGACCGTAACTCAATGGTGTGATCTTTCCTCAGGAGTGCCTCAAGGTGGTATTCTCTCTCCTCTTCTATTTTCAGTCTTCATCAACTCTATCTCCGACGTTATCTCTTCTTCGTATCATCTGTACGCAGATGATCTCCAAATTTATCGCCACTTTTGCCCCTGCGATGTAGCTTCAACCGTGGAGGCACTGAATGCTGACGTCCAGAATGTGAAAGACTGGGCCTTATCATACGGGCTGTTGGTAAACCCGACCAAATCACAAGCCATGCTTTTAGAAAGGCACACGCTTTCCTTGATACAAAAACTTATAGTTCCCGTGTCATACAATGGCATCACAATAGAGTATACAGATCAGGCGAAAAACCTTGGGGTTATTTTTGACAACCTGCTCTCTTGGTCTCCACATGTCAGTGAGGTCAGCAGACGGGTCTTTGCGTCTTTTCACTCGCTCAGGCGTTTGCAGTACTTCTTGCCACGACAAACCAAAATCACCCTTGCTCAGTCCCTTCTCCTGCCACTAATCGACTACGCCGATGTCCGTTGGGCGAGCGCGAACGAAGATTTACTGAACAAACTCGAACGACTTCAGAATCTTGGGATTCGGTTTATCTTCGGGTTGCGCAAATTTGCCCATGTTTTTCAATATCGCAAAGAGTTGGGTTGGCTTCCAATTCGTCGTCCCGAGACACTCATATTCTCTCTGATCTTTTCAATATATTGAAAAACCCGCGCTACCCCAGCTACCTTCGAGACCGCTTTGAGTATCTCTTTTCAGGAGATCGGCACCGGAGATCCCACTCGGTCTCACTCGTAGCCACTCTAAGGCATAGCACCTCGGCATATGAGCATTCGTTCAGGCTGCAGGCGGTTCGACTGTGGAACGCACTACCTAGCACTGTAAGAGACTGTCCACTCTTGTCTCTTTCAAAAACCGGGTAAAAGAGCACTTACTTTCTCTTTCGTGAGAGTTATATATAGTATGTATATCATTATAATATATAAACTATATTTGCAGGTATATGTATGCATTGTATTTAGTAGTCTGGTTTGTAAGTATTTTATTTTCCGTATTTTATATTATATATGTATTTTAGTATAGATTAGATATTAGATTCGTTCATTATACATTTCCCTTTCATGCCTTGGTTTGCTGGAAGAAATCTCTTTTTAGAGATAAGCTCGCCTTTGTACATATGATTTCTCCTAATGTAACCTTTTAAATTTAATATGTGTATGTGCAATAAAGAATTATGAATATGAAAACGTCGACCACTGTGGCGCAGCGGTTGTGGCTCTGCATACCATTCAAGAGGTCCCGGGTTCGATCCCCGGCTGGGGGTAAAGAAAAAAAAACCCCAGGTCTTGGTTGATTATATGTGTGTGATGTCGCTGTTTCTGGTTACCACGACACAGGGTATCCTAGTGTGGGGTCAAAAGCAATGTATGTGCCTATTTATGTTTTTTTATGTTTACGTTCTAAGTTAAAAATATACTCAGGAACTTTTCTGCACTGAAGCAGAATCATGATATATCTGGAGCATCCCACACACAATACAACATAAACAAACCCAACATGGAAACTAAGGAAAGCACTTAAAACTTGTAATTCGCGTCAAGTTTCTTTGGCTCTAAGCGAATTGACACCTCTACCTCTGTCTCTCTAACCCCACCTTATCCTATGCGAAAAAGAGAGGTCTCAGCTGTCTCAGCGCCAAAGAAACTTGACGGTATTAATACGGTAGATTGGTATATAGTAGTGGAAAATAAAGTTGCTATGTTCATTATGAAAGTTATTCAGGATAGAATTTAAGAACTAAATAAGACCACACCAGTTTTCCATATGTGTAGCAACGTCAGGAAGTTTTCATAATCAATAGACAATATAGAAATACAAACAAAACAAAGCATTACGCTTTTTCCCATACGGGGTGGCAGAGGCGAAATTGTGCCCACATTTAGCCAGTTATTTATACACACCATTTTGCGTGCGTGCGTTAAAACCTAAACCTAATGTGCGCCGTGGCTCGTTAAGGCTCTTAAGTCTCAAATATTTCTACAATTTTAGGCAAATATTTGTATTTTCTGTCTCAATATTTTTTATTATTAAAATAAAAGTTGGGGAGTTGTTGTGGGGGCTATGCGTTTATTCAATGACACGTTGAATACACAGGTTGATATTTAATCAGCCGACCATATTTTGGGGAATGATAGTACCCATAATTATGTACAACTTTTCCGAAGAAACATATGGTCGCAAATGAAAAAATATATTCGGCCCTCAGTACATTGACCCGATCAGCTGATTACAAGTTACTACGGGAGAACGATTTATTTTTTTCGGTTGCGACCATATGTTTCTTGGGGAAAGTTTTTCATAATGATGGGTACTATCATTCCCCAAAATATGGTCTGCTAATTAAATGCCATAGTGTATGTGTGCGGTTGGAGTGGATAATAAATAAATTAATGAATGTATTAGTTATATGTATATATATATATATGTATATGTACATATCTATATAATTAAGACGTACTGTACAACCTGTAACGCACAAAATCATATGCGTCCTTCTGTTTAGTCGAACGTGTCGTTGCCAAAAGTATTTGAGAAATATTGGAACGCCCCCATTCAGATACGCGTTCTGAAACATTTGTCACTGCGCTATTGAAACTTCAGAGGTCCATGCTATAAAATTAATTGAAACATAATGTTATTTAGACTTAGAAGTCTCATAAACTTATTATTTTAAAATATTTGTGTGCAATATCAGAGTATAAAACAGTAGCTGAATGAGGTTATAGGGAGAAACGAAACGTCTCTCTGAAGCGGACGTGGAGAAGCAACATTTTCTAGACTTGCAGTCCCTGGGTCGTGTTGTGAGTTTGCCACACACATATATTTAAAGCAAGGCAACTGTCCACCTTTAGCTGTATTGTCTTGATCCACGGCTGGCCCTAATGCAGGCCTGCATATTTATTTCTTTAATTTGACAATTATTTTACAGACCCAGGAGTCAAGCCATGCTGCCGTCGTTCGCAGACATTCCTACATGAGGGCGGCTTTCCCAGCCAGAGTAGATATGTAATGTCGTCTTGAGGACTCTCCTGCAGTCAATATTTCTCTTTTCGTTTCCATAAAACTAATAAAAGCCATAATGTCAGGCTATTAACTTCGGTATATGTGACGCGTGGCAGTCCGCCGGCATACAGGATCCTGTTGGTTTACCTGGATATGTCTAGAAATCCCGTTCATTAAAAAACTACAACATCAATATTTGATTACGTTCCCACTGACATCTGCCGTATCGACTGATAGGAAATCTGTTGAAACGTTACATTTAAAAAAAAACTGCGCTGTAGAGGAATAAAGGATATTTTAGTAGGTCTGTTATGTTTTTGATGGGAAGTAGTTATCACATACAATTATCATGAAAACAGTTTTTTATTTTTTTTAGCTTACGGATAATAATAATAATACCTTGGACACTATTTAGACACATTGATCTAGCCCCAAACTAGGATTCCCTGTATCTTGGGTACTAGACAACGATACACATACTTATATAGATAAATATTATACTTAGATAGATAAACAACCATGACTAGGGTACAAACATCCGTTCTCATCAAACACATATTTGACCCCACCGGGACTCGAACCCGGGACCCTTGGCTTCGTAGGCAGGGTCACTGCCGACTCGGCCATTCGGATAAGGATGGGACTGTGTTTTTTTTTCTTAAATCAAGTAGAATACTGAGAGCCTTTTATCCACTGTCTAGGTATGAGTTATATTTTACATCAGGTCATGAATTCCATACTGATTATTTGAAAGGAGATGATAGTCATTTAAGTATTTGCGAACTTTTGCAATATTTTTGCAATAATTTACGATACCGAAATAGTGCACATTTCAGTTCTATTAGGAAATACCTACACACCCTTTACAAGTGACAGAGTACATATTCTGAGAATTATTGTTATTTTTTTTAATTATTTTAATGAACTTTGTTGGTATATCATCATCGCCTAGTGCCGACTGGCTGGATTAGTTGTTGTATCTGTGGGCGATGATATAATATATCATGCATAGAAATGCGGAATACAAAATTTCCCAAATTTATATGTCGGACGGAACTCTGATCTTAATGTACCGGTAATCATACATATTCTAAGTTTGGTTGGTGCCCCATTATATAATATTAGAACGTTGATTTTAAATACACAGAATAAATAATAATTATTATTTCGTTATTAGTTTAGTTATTTATCATTTTCAAAGGGTTGACAATCAAGTAACTTGACGCACTACTTAAGCCACAAATGTTTGTATTAGTCAAAATCTAGTCCACTTCAATAGGTAGGTCAATAAAAAAGTCGGTTCATTTGACAAGCATTAACGATGAGGTCGATGAATAAACTTAGACTTTATAGTACTTTATGTGACTATCACGCGAGATTTTTAATGCCTAATTTTGTACAGTTACATACACTGGTTTATCGACATATCTTAAGCTCTCTTTGATGTGTTCAGGAACCGCATGTTCGACCGGCATTGTGGTATTGATCATTGCTCTGCACTTGTTTAGCTTGTTCAGTAGTACCAACTTCACAGACAAACAAGGGGCGGCACGCAGGCGGGCAGTGGCGTTCGAAATTTGAATGTCATAATATGTCGAAATTTTGAAACATTATAGTCATAGTCATAATGTATGAATATTCAGATGAGTTTTTACCAAGTAGTATCATTATGCTGGTCATAACTTGCGGTTTTTGGACGCAGTAAAGAGGGCTTATGATACGTGTGTAGATAAAAATAATAATATGATTGTTAAACACAAAGCATACTAAATACAATAGATAGATATAACATAAATTATATTGATTACTGTCCGCTTTCCGAACACTGATGGTATCGGATCCCACACTCAGTAATTACATCCGAAGGGGCCTACATTTAGAAGTCGTAAATAAGAATTTATGGTAAGCAATAACAGTAAAAAGTTCTGCGCACAGAGTAAAGTAATTTTGCAGGGAAGCACGATTTCAGTGCAGTGTGAAAGTTGAAGGAGGAACCGTGAATGCTAAGTTTCTTACAGATTTATGCAGGATTTTTGACCGGCATATATTACATCTGAAAACGTGCTATATTGGGTTACCGACACTAGAAGAGCAATCTAGAACTTAAAAGACACCGAGATGCAGGAAAGTATAAATGGAATAAACAGAAATAACTTAGTATAATGTGAAGACGATCGACACCAAATGTGTGAGGAACCTGCTCTATTACTAAGTTTAGTTACTACAAAAATGCTGAAAAAAATATAATTTCTCGAGTACATTCTACAAATGAACAACCGTTTTTTATTTTAATATATATATATATACGGTTCGTATTGTAATTTCATTATTAATTCCATTAATTATTATTAATTCGACGACCCGAATGGCCGAGTCGGTAGTGACGCTGCCTACGAAACCAAGGGTCCCGGGTTCGAGTCCCGGTGGGGGCAAATGTTTGTTTGATGAGAACGAATGTTTGTACCCTAGTCATGGTTGTTTATCTATCTAAGTATAATATTTCTCTATATAAGTATATATATCGTTGTCTAGTACCCAAGATACAGGGAATCCTAGTTTGGGGCTAGATCAATGTGTGTAAAAGGTGTCCAAGGTATTATTATTATTATTATTATTAATTCCATTTTCTAAAATATACAGCTCTCGAATCGTTTTAATTCGGAACCAAATGCGTGCAACTCTAATGTGTTTCAGTAATCTGTACAGTTCTTGAAGCCCAAGCCTGCTTCTACAAAGGATCATATTCACATTGATATAAAATTGCATGACTCGGCTAACCAAAATTAAATGCTGAATGGAATTTACAGAAGCATTCAATTGAAATTATACTATCGTCTTAATTACGTATGTAGGAGCTCTCTATACAGAGTTTTTGGTGAAGTTGACTAGGCGCATTAGATAGTAAGAAAAAACTTTCGTAGCAAGTTTAGGAACCATTGTGGCCCGTTTGAAATGTTTCATAATTTTGTCGAATAAGCGTGCTAATATGTAGTTATCTTCGCTCTAAATAAACCTCACAACTTCTTTAGATTTCCAGCCCACATTTTATTCAAATACTGTGTATTAGCGAATAAGGCCTGAAGGATAGCTTGTAGGAACTAGGTATTCCTTATATTAGTCAACTTCGAAATTGCGTAGAATTTTTGTTTCTGCTATTGATACGGCCGAAAAATGCCATGGAACGCTTACTATCTTTCGGCCTTCTCAATATCATTATCAAAATAAATTGCAAAGATCTGGCAATTCGGCATCAAGGGGTTATTGAGGTAATGTCCGAAACACAATAATAAATGTAGCCCATTAATTTTCCCGCCGAAGGGCACAGGCCTTTACCCGGATACGAGTAAGATCAGGCCATACTCCACCACGCTGACTCAGTGCGGGTTGATGGAGGGGTTTTACGACCACTACCACGTAGCGATAGTAGCCGGAACCTATAGCTTAACGTGTCATCCAAAACACTGAACGTCCGGGGATTAAATATGGCCAGAAATGCATCTTTAGCTTAAATTCTAGGCTAAACTAGACAACATAAAAAATTAGGATAAATATATGTTATAAAAGGTCTATTAGAGATAAGAATGGACTTTTAAAATTACCAGATATCTGTTATATTTAATACTTAAAAATATTTTTCGCAATGCATTATTGTTCAACTAAATGAACAAGCGCTCGGAAACGAAATCAGTTTCCTATATGAAACTTACACGCAAAAATAGGTAAAAAAAATGGAAATTTACTGGTTGTTTTATTATATTTTTAATGTTATTATAACAGGAGTTTCGTAATATTTTCTATAATTTTCTTGGTGTCGGAGCTCGGGCTGCCCCGCGGGGCTCTGCGCGGGAGCATGCGTCAGCCTGCTTCGACGCGATGCGACGGGTATTTTTTTTCTTTGTCTAATTCTCAATGCCATTGGCCTTTGTTCAGCCCTTAAGAAAAAGATTTAAGATTGACTGAAGATTTATTATCTCATTGGTACATGGTCAAGAATCGAACCTGCATCTTCTGTGTGAGAAGCAAGCTTGAAACCCATCAGACCACGGAGCTCATTTCGAATCACAATACTGAAGGGGAGTTGCCACCAGCAACGTTCTAATGGTCTTTCAATGTGATAGTAAAACGAAGGCACAAATTAGGGATTAGAATTGGGTAGTAAGTTTAATTTCATAGACAAGGAAGATTTTTAAAGGATAACCCCCAGACACAGAACGATTGCATTCTATAACTATCTGATACTCTATGCTCATCGCATGTGCATTGTCATAAACATGTACAGTTCTGTGGTCGGATAGTATACTAATGATAATGTTACTTACTATCAACAGTGTCAGTAGTAATAAATGTTGTGCTTCGTGGTCTAGGTTTGATTGAAGGACTCTTTTTAATGGTAGGTATTTAACAAGTATTAAAATTTACATGACATGTAAACATGAAAGTAGTAGTGATATATGAATGTATGACTTGATTATGTTTTAAGTTATTGACGAAGCTTCCTGCAGTTGAATCGATTTGGTAATTATGTTTTGAACAATTGAATTATAGTCTGGCAAATCCATCTGTTTTACATAATTCAAAAAATGTCATTAGTGTTGTTTGTGGTGGGATATTAAGTTTCTCGCAAAGGTTGTCGCAGTTCACATAAACGCGTTGGCCATTTTAAAGGTGAACCGCTAAATGAATAACTGGTGGAAACCTTTCCTGTATTGAAAATCCTAATATTCTCCACACTGCCTCAGAACTACTCATTTTTATTTACAAGGGCAAAAGCCGCCTGATCGCTGACCTTATTTACATACTTGCAAATATACTTAATATATTTTACAAAATTACAAAATTCAACATTACTTAATATGAGCGTTAAACGAGCGTGAAAGAACCTGATTATACGGGACAACCCACCTATTATCGACGTCAATGTCTTTTATTTGTAGTTTGAAATTACCGTCAGACGAAGATCGTCTTCTGTATTGTGAGTATCCATCATCAACTGTCTCTTTTTAAAAAAATCGAAGATATTTTTGGTGCATTCATTGTCTTTCATGCAGGGAGATTTATGATTCAGGCTTTCACAAGGACCATGCAACATATTGTTTTAATTATTTCGTGTAAAATAGGGTCTTCGTTTAGATTTGGTTTTTTTGCACTGATAAACGCCATCCATCATATCAAGCGATATGTGTTCAACCAGCCACAACAATTTGTGGATATGAGGCAAACCACGTTTTTGCCATTCTGTAGAATACAAAAAGCATCGTAACTCTCCAAATATTTGACCTTTGCTTAAAAGCACCATTATCTTTTTAACCTTAAGATGAAAAACTCTGACTATTATATCGTGGCGATCATGAGGTATATGAGGCTATTGACCGTGCAACAATGGATCTGCTATATCTTGCCATCGAGGGTTACAGGTAAACGTTATAAAAAGGCCATGACGACCATAATGGCGTACGTATGTCATGTCATATATCTGGGCTCACCAGTGAAGGATGACCAGCAGCACCATCATTTGACCAAACTGTTTGGCTTCAGCATTCTGTCTGCAAGCAAGATGTATGTATTGTTTGGTTATGTTTAATAAAGTTTAGCCTTTCCGTCTCTATTTTAGCGTACGCATCTACCAGATGTTGGCTAAAAAGAGATCAAAAGAGTATAAGATGATTTTCTTCCCTTTCCCTAATCACTAAACGATAAGATTAAAAACTAGCAGCTGAGACATTTTTTTAAGAGGCGATTTTTAAAAGGACCGATCTAATTGAATATCCATCCTCACCACGACAAAACCATAGAGGTTATTGTAGGGCGTCATAAGATAGGTGAAGCTCACTGATTCGCTGCAAAGTTTCGCTGTGACTCAAGTATTATGTCACGGTGTTCAAACTGTTGACCTGCCATCACTAAAGCAACTTATTTAGTTTAGGGTGCGTTGAAACAGCCTCTGTATTTCTGCATTGCTTTTTTTCTGCATGGATGACAACTTTAAATGAATAACAAGAAGCAGGTACTTTATCCAAGGCTGTTTTTAAATCTTTTATGCAAGGATTGACTTTAAACACAAAACAAGACGGACAGACGGACAGGCGGAAACTTAGCAATAAGGTTCCGTTTGGCAATAAGGTAACACCCATCCGTAAGGAAAACCCTAGAAATCCACTGCTTAATAAATAAATAAGGGCAAGTCATTGAATTCACTGATCTATCTACTACTACATGTTAAGATCTACTTGCTCTGCGACCTCACACGACCTGATATTGAGAAGATCGTTAACATATGCAAGAAGTCTGCGCTGAAGCATCGAATGATCTATACTTTTTAGCCTTTTCATCATTCTTATTTCTTCCCTGATAGGAATCAAATTTTCACAGCAATGTTGAAGCATTTAAAGTTTCATATAAAGCGTGTTGTGAAATATTAGTATTATCACAGGGGGAATGTATTAGTGGCAACTTGAGAGCGCTTACTGATATTGCAAAGATGTAACGCTACGGTCTTAATCTAGGTAATCAACGCATGCAGTGAAGTAGTTTCATTATTCAGGCGGATAATGGGAGGCTTAGTAATAGGGTCTTGATCCCCTTCGGATACGGAACGCTAAAAATGGCTGTTGAGAAAGTACTAGAATTGTAAATAGTTAGGCTTTTGGTACAAAAAGCTGAAGAAGAGTGGAACAATTACTACGCAGAATCATAAAGTTTCGCAGTGTGTGCAGAGGTCATGTAGATGTCGCAGTTGGTTGGTTAAATCAGACACTTAACTAACTCTCTAGACCGTTAATTAAATGCCGACGTTTAACCAAGTCACTAGCATTAAGATTTAAATAAAGCTTCGTCGAAAACGTTTAAAAATCTGTCTTACCGAAAGCCAGCGTGTTGGAAAACAAGATGGCATCACGACAACAGCTGATTTGCACAGCTTATATCAGGGCAAAACATTGCGGTAGCTTAGGTGAAGGGTAAAGGGGGTTAAGCGAAGCGAAGCCCTTTTTATCTTCATGTTAGGCTGAACATGAAAATGCTGAAAAATGAAAAATACTTAAAACAAAAACTTAAGTACACATAAAAAAATATTTATATTGTATATTTCTTGTTGCCTAGGAACGTTTAGACAACTCGTTAAAAGTTGCGTTCACTTACTTATCTGACGGAATTTTAGTGACTTGTTTGGACGTCGGTATTTAATTAACGATCTAGAAAGTTTATTAAGTGTCTGATTTAACCAACTAACTGCGACATAGACACTTCGCTCGTTACCCGACTACAGCTAAGCCAAAATGAAGGTTAAATGTTTGACCGGTATATATGTATGTATATAGCTTCATTTGTGTCACCAGACCATCTTATCAAACTACTTATCAGAATTTGACAAATGAGGTATCGTTAGAAGTTTCTTTATCGTCCACTCGTTATAGGCTATGTGATGTCAAAATTAAATCAATATGCCCTCTAGATGGCATGAAGTCATAAATAAAAAAAAACTGAACTGGGTCATGTTGGGTATCAAATTAAAGGGCATAATTAGCATATTTCATGTATATATATATGTGTCGCAGAAGGGTCAGGACCGATGGCTGAGGGCGTCTCGAGGATGGGTGTGATGGGTACTCGAGCATTGGAGACAACAGCTTCGTTACAACACAGTTAACTTTAGGGCACGAATCATGTACTAGACACAGAATAATGACACTTGACACTGGGAGCACTAGCTACAGAACAATCACACTGAACACGGGGAGTACTAGATACATAATAACCACATTAGACACGGGGACTGGCTAGTCCAATAATGTGGCGCGTGAGCAGTCACGCCGTCGCTCACTCCTGCGCCACCGCCGTTGACCTCTAACCCCAAGCAAGATGGTTGAACAGAGACTTTAAATGAGGAAATATAAAAACGGGCGAATAAAAAACGGATTGAGCGATTGACCATAAACAGCGGAGTTTCCTGAAATTAGCAAAAAAATACTGAATGCGCGACAACATTCCTGAATGGCTTAGTCACTGTTTATTGCAGACTGTCTGAGTAAAGTGGTGGGTCATGGTAGGACATGGTGTGTATGCGTGTGTATTTTTATGCACATGATTGTTAGTTTTGGCACAGGGTATTATATATATAGGCGCTGGGAGTAACGATTTTAATTTTAACGCCATGGCTTTAGTGAACATACCTCTAGATGGCACTAGACACTAATCTAAGAATGTAAAAATAAATATATTACAGAGTTGCAAATAGGTTGGTTTTTAGTAAATATTCGTTTAATCTTTATTATTTATTAAATGTATATTAAACTCTCAAACTTAAATCTTTTGTTGTTCTCTTGAAATTTAATCTCCTAGCGCCATCTCGTGGCATTTTCTATACTTCAATAGTGCTGCACTAAGCGTCTACTTACGCCGCTGACACATTTTGTTGGTGGTTCACCTGTATTAGAATAATATTGTAGTATCTATCAAAATTTTTAATTACCGGCAGAACGCTGCGTCTTTGCCTGCATATTGAAGTATTTGTTAGTTTTTTTTTACTAAGCGAACCACCGTATGTTTTAGCATTTTGAAATGCCAATCTGAACCTTAGCCCGTATGTTTGAGAACTCAAATCGCCATTAAAATACTTAGTACTTTGCTATGTATGCTTTGAAAGATCCAAGCAAAGTTCAGTCCAATACCGCAACTTTTCCTAGCCAAATATCTCAATATACAAACTGTTTTTTTAAATAAATAGATTTGACATCCATACGGAATCGGCTAGTTTTTGGTGCACAAATTTTATCCAGCCTATTTAATGATGAGAGGGCTTCCAGAGCTCGTCCATACAAAATTGTTAAAAAGGGTTAATTTTGTATGGACGAGCTATTTTACTTCGCATCCAGAATTTTTCGTACGCGAAGCTGACACGAAACTACCTCCGTTTCGTATCAGCATCGCGTTACGGACAAAAAAATGTCTGCGTAGGCAAAGTTGTGTACATTTCTCCCAAAAATACGTCACTCTGGTAGACGTCTGGTAGGACAGACGATAACAAATACGATACAATATAGAAACAGAAGCAAAACTATGTAAAAGGGCTTATTTACTTTACTTCAAGTATTTTTAAGTAGTAAATTAGGACGTAAAATACTAAAAAGATATATTTTTTTTGTAGAAGCCGGTAAATAAACTCACATCCTATCAAACTGTAATTGATGTTCTATTTTTTCATTCACAGACGAAAAACAACAGTCAGTATTTCCATAAATAAATAAAGCTTGATTTTTCTACGGCAAAGGACAATAAAAATGATGCAGAGGGAAAGTTATGTAAGGTCCAAATTCTGGGAAATGACTGGCTAGTTTGGCCAAACTAGCCAAACATTTCCCACAATTTTTGGCTAGTTTCAAACGTTTTTAATTTTGGACGGGTGAGCCATGCTATTGTAGTTTATCTCTACCACTACCTACTTTAAATGCAAGCCAACACTTTTCTCTAACAGGTGTCTTACTACGCAGATCACGGGAATGTGAAATATTTCTACTTCAGCAGAGTGGTAAGATGGCGGTTCCATTGTTAATTGATCTGAGCTGTCCCAATGACAACCACTTTGAAACTGCCTTTCAGAACTCGTCTCAAAACACTCGTTAATATTTAAAACTATCGTAAGTAATTACTCTTGGGTAATCTTGATTAATTGTTGATGTCGGTCCTTTCTATTTTTAATAAGAGTAATAAATCAGCAGGCTGTCGGCAGTTTTGGGCTCTGATGGACAAACAAGGTGTTTACTTATGCAGATAATTTGGAGAAAGGCTTTTATCAAAATAAGCAGGTTCCCGCGGCTTCGCTGGCGCCAGATCGTGCAAAAATGGCCAGTCCAAACAAACATCAACCGCCACTCCTCCCCCTCCCTCTAACAGCCCCACCCTCCCATCCTCTTTCAACTTGTCGGGGGCAGAATTGTGAAAATCTCTTACTGTACAAACGCCTATATGTACGCCTGTATGATCGCCTGAATTGTTCAACTTTCTTTCTGCCTAATTAACTAACAAAATATAAGTTCCCTTTTTTCCCTTCATGAGGGCAAATTCCGATAAAAAGTTGACTGAACTGACGTCTAACCAGTCTGCCAAGTTAATAGTAGTTTATGTGACTGCGACATAATGGAGGGCATTAAAACTCGAGAGGGGGTTTATGAAACGAGCCGAAGGCGAGTTTCATAATAATATCACTCGAGAGTTTTAATGCCTAATTATGTACAGTTACATACACTAGTTTATAGTGGCTCTGCAGTTGTTTAGCTTGTTCTGTAGCACCAACTTCGGGCGTTCGAAATTTGAATGTCAGTACCAACTTCACAAACAAACTAGGGGCGGCATGCAGGCGGGCGTCGGCGTTCGAAATTTGAATGTCATAATGTGTAGAAAAACTACACATTATGGTCTTAATGTGTAATTTTTCAGATAAGAAATGAGTTTTTACCAAGTAGTTTAACATTATGCTGATCGTAACGTGCGGTTTTTGTACGCAGTAAAGAGGGTTTATGATACGTGTGTAGATAAAATAGCTTATAGGTCAAGTAGCTTTTTTATGTACATACAAAGTTCATCCCCCCATCCCTCCCTTAGTGGGGACAAATTTTAAAATTCACTTACATGGTTGACGTCTTATTCCTAGTAACTTCTTAACTGCAAAAGTTTCGCTTCATAAGTTAGGTAGTTTTTCATACTAACTGCAACCTTACCAAGAACTAGGCATCAAGCAGCGCCTATCTTCATAAGTCCAGGCTCGTATCCTCACTTATCTCGACGCGGCCGTATGTCCATCAAGCGACTGGTGGTGCAGGGCAGAGTAGAGGGCCCCCGAATGCATTATAACGAGTACTTTACCGTTTGGTAAAGTACTCATATAAAAGTCTATCTCATTGAGCGCAGTTTTGCTATCGAGTAGAAAATCGCGCGCTAAACCGCACCCCATAGCCGCTGGAGTCCCGCAAGGGTCAGCTGTCTCTCCTACTCTCTTCTCACTTTACGTCCAAGACGTCCCCCGAGCATAACTCTTTACGCCAACGATACGGCGCTCTATGGTACTATTTGAAAGAGGGCTCGCGTTTGTCAAGTACTCTAGAAAGCAGTAACCGACCTCGGTGAATGGGCTCTTAAATGGAGAATAGAGATGAACCCTGGGAAAAGCGCCGCCGTGCTCTTCTCGAGGTGTAAGGCTCAATCTGACCGCGCGTACTCTTCACTACCCGAAATCACCCTCTTTGACCGCCCTGTCCCCTGGGAGAACACAGTGAAGAACTTACTTAGGCGTGACATTAGACTCCCGATTACATGCATTTTTGGAGACCGGTAAATGTCAAATGGCAAAGAGCATTTCAGCGGTTGGTCCAGAAAACCGCCTTATTAGATTATTTACTTGACTAGGATAAAAGGGACGACATTAAATGGACCAAGGTGGATGGGTTGTTGGTAATTCAGAATATATTTTGAGGGGTTAAACAACGACGCAGTCTCTATACCTCGCTGGCAATTTAGGCGATGAATTTAAAAATATGATTAAAAAAACCCGTGTGGTACAACGCTGGCGGGTATAGCGCTCTGTCTTATCAGGCAGTACCGTACATTCTGAAAAGCCAGAGAGGCACAGCGCGGCGCAGCGTTGTAACCCATGGATTTTTCCGAAGACGCGACCGGGTGCCTGAAAAACGGATTGTGACAGCTCAAAAACTTCTGTGCAATAGTGGATGAGGTTAACAAAGGACCGATAAAAATTCCGTAATGAAGGGGAAGCTTTTACTACTTTAGACGAGATAGATTTCCCAATAACTTTGTATAATCGCCTTTGTACATGTTTTATCTATTAAAAGCGATCTGTACACTTGTGTTGTGTGTCTGTAGTGCAATAAAGATATTACGAAACTATTAAAACGATTTTTGCTTTAATCCGTAAGTTTCGAGTTCATTCGAATGCCTTCCACGAAAATCTCACTGCGGGTATCAAAATATGGAAATGACGAATTGGGTAGAAATGTGGATTCTATGCTACTACAGGTATCTAAATATGGAAATGACAAATTTGTTAGAAAAGTGGCTTCTATGCTACTACAGATATGAATAAACTATAGGTAAAATAAAACTACAACATACAGTAGGGTAAACCATAATTATGGCGTGTAAAAAATAAGTTCATTATTTACAAAATTTATTCATCGATATTATGAAGTTACAAAAGTAACAAAATACAAAGTATTATTACTGTTTATTAACTATGTGTCAAAATAACTGGTGAGAAACAAAAATGTGATGCTTTTTTACCGGACACACCGGAAAATTCCCATACTATATTAATGACTTTCGAGCGGTGGAAATGGGCCAGCCCTGTTACAACAAGAATGGAAACTGTGTTAATATCCGCCTAATTGATTATTGAAATTTTCCCAACATTTTTTCTGCTATTTCAGTTCTTCCAACCCAACCCTGGACGAAGTGCGCTGTCATGCGGGAAGCGGGGAGCCACATGCGTGGTGAATCCCGCGTGCGTGATGAAACGGTATTATACGGTTGACAACATTTCGGTTAAAGGATTTATGCCAAACAATATTACTACATTTCATAGTAGCGATGCTACAGTGAACCTAATGAAACCCACATGTCACTGAAAACGCGAGTGATAAAGTTTGCCTCTGCCACTCCGTATAGGATAAGACTTGAAGATGTGTTTATATTGTATATATAGGGTATTTGCATATATATATCGTCATATCCTATTCATGTTTGCTTATTACGTAACATTATTCCTCCAGTCCATAAACTACGTAAGATTCGAACCAGAGTGCCTCTAGGAAATATATCGGGTTTTCAGGACTTAGAAAAAGCAATCCTATTAGTATTGTTACTAGGTAGAGTTTTGAAGGGCCTCGAGAGATGTTCCGATAAAGGCAGCAGTGCAAGCGGTTTTCTAGTCATGGAGGTACAAATGTGCTAAAATTTATGATTTGACCTAATTCCTTCTACTTTTTAAGAACATTGGAGGAATAACTATCAGAACCACTACCACACGTTAGTTAAAACGTTTGATGTCCATCGTTCAACAAATTGGCTTACCGAACGTCCAAATACTTTTGAAACGTAAGCACGAGTGAAAAATAAATCATTCGGCACCATGTAAAGCTATGTGAGAGAACAAAATAAACTTTTTGTATTTGTATTTGTATTTGTATAATTAGTTCCTATAATCATAAAACGAAAAAACGCAATTTCCTGAATACTTCTTTTCTTCTTAGCACTGCGGCAAAAAAAACACGTATTAAATAGAAATAGTACTATTTCACATAATGTATGGACCTAACACTAGCTTAAAGAATTGAAACTTAGCCAATTATTTCTAAAAATAGCGGATATTTTTCTTTCATTGTCCGTCTAGGTACACGTAGGACGTAAAACATCACAATAATGAGAGTCAATTAACAATATTGTGGGAAGAAATGACAGTTCAGCCTTATAAAAACTATGCATATTAATACCAATAAAAATTGTTTTATTTTTCCATGATTTTTGGTAAGCAAAATGTTTACTTATGTCCAGCTGTAGAAGTAGCTCTATTTTTCATTTTCTTTTAGAAATTGTTAGCACTAGCATCGTCAGTGTCACGCGTTTTCCCATGCAGGATAGCAGAGGCACAAATTTGCGCATCTTTTAAACCGTATTAGACATTTACTTTCTGTGCGACACAGGGCCAGTTGGTTTGATCAGATCGCCGCCGATCTTGATCGTTATTGAACTATCAATTGTGCTTTCATCAGATTCAATGAGTTACTGATGGATGGACTTACATACATAATCTGATATACCGATTTCCTCGCAATGTTCTTTAAGCGTTCTCATAATCTCGGTAGGTACTTAGAGATCTTACTTATGTCAAAGAGAGCGTATCTTTCACAATTTTTTTAAGGTTATCAATCAATCAATCAATCAATCAAATGTCTTCATTACTGTAGATACTTACATATACTTAGCAATCGTCATTTTTTGCCTCTTCTCTACATTGGACCAATGTGGGAGAAAAAGGGCGTAGAAACTCCCACAGATAGATTTTTAGATCTCCTTTAAAAATTGGTTGTGTTTAAGTTATATAATTCTTACAGCTTTAATTATAATATTTATAAAGCAGGAATAAATAATAACAAACTTATTAACAACAAGTTCTGTGTTGAGTTAGATTAACTCCATACAGTGCCGTCATTTAAGTAATCTAGAACATTATTATATTTTTATACTGTAGACATACAAATAGTTACTGTAAATTGTTTATGGCCCCACACTGGGATAATTCCTCCACCAACTATTCTGGTTTTGTTCCTGCAGCTTTGGCAAAAACTTTTTAACCTTTTTGTTTTCAACCATGACACCCACTTATAATATCTTATCATGTCCCTGATACTCAAACATAACTCTGATCCTATCCTCATTCTTGCCTCCCCCCCACCTTCATCCCCTAAATCTCATCTTGCTCAGCCTATCTTCACTCATCTCCTTCACATACTTATCATGATCGTTCACACTTATGCGACTTGTTTACTTATGAGGTAAGAAATTTTACGGCGCTTAGTTAGTTGGGTCCAGATAACGCAGATTATTTCAAAGCCATCTATGGCGCATAAAACTACGTTGTAAAGGCGTTGATATCAAAAGGGACCTTCGAGCTTAGCATAATCCCACCCACACCAGCAATAGTGCCCTTTTTCCTGGACCTTTTTAAACAAATACATCCTTTCATTTTAGCAAAATAGTATGCGACTTTTAATCTTAGCAAGTTTAAATTTTGTATTTGTTTTTCAAATAACAGAGATTTGTTATTTGATTTTTAATTATCAACAGACGGGCCTTTTTTATTCAAACGTTATATTTAACTCATTTTCTAAAAAAAGCACTTGCGTCTTTTTTTGTTACGGGGGCAATACAGTACTCCTTTCCTCGTTCTTACCGCAATGTACTTCACCAATTTGCTTGATTTTATTCAAGATGCAAACTTGAGCACCAAACTTAGTATCCCATTAAAATTGGTTACTTGTCTTGTGCATCTCCACAACTTTTGATACGAGAGATCGTATGCAATTACTTTCAATAAAATAAACATTAAATTAGCATTAACAGGATTTAACACAAAACTGGTCATTAGGGGCATCATTTTGAACATATTTTAGTATGGACGACCTCTGTGGCGCAGCGGTTGTGGCTCTGCCAATCATGCGAGAGGTTCCGGGTTCGATCCCCGGCTGGGGGTGAAGAAAAAAGAAGGCCCCTAGGTCTTGGATGACGGGACTGTATAGGGTTAAACTAGCCCAACACAGGCCTTGCTTTCGTTAATTTATTCAGGTTCAAGTTCAGGTATCAAGTTATTATAATAAGCAGGAATAAATAACAACAAAAGCAAGATATTGTAATATTTATTTAGTTAGGCACAACCAATTTTTAAAGGGATCTAAAAATCAATCTGTGGGAGTTTCTACGCCCTTCTTCTCCCACAGTGGTATAATGTAGAGAAAAGGCAAAAACTGACGTTTGATAAGTATATGTAAATATCTACAGTAATAAAGAACTTCGACTTTTGACTTTTTTGATGTTATTATGTGTGTGACGTCGCTGTTTCTGGTCCCCACGACGCAAGGTATCCTAGTGTGGGGCCAGAAGCAATATATGTGCCTGTATGTAAATGGTTATGGAATACAACCGATTCCACAGGCTTAACAACTGAACTAATTAAATAAACGAGTTTGAAAACAGAACCAAATGGCAACCGGACAAGACTTGTCAGAAAACAATCTGTCAGTTTATCTCGCTATTTTTTGGTGTCTTTGGAAAAAAAACTGGATATACCCCATTTATGCCCCAGACCGGCAAAGGCCCTGGATTTCCTAGAAACTTCGCAGAACGGCATTTTTGTATTAAATATTATGTATTACAAGGGCTAAAGAAATCAGAAAGTATAATGAGCTATAAAAATATATAACTAAAAAGTCAAGCTAGGGCAAAGACTGTGTGACCCACTAAAAGAACCTTATTGTACTGTATACTCTGATCAAAGAATATGATCTTTGCTGAAAACCTATAAATATAGCGTCTAATACTTTGGGCTCCGTACCCGAAGGGGTGTCGCCGAACGAGACTTTCCGTCTGTCCGTCTGTTCGTCGGCGGGTTCTATCTGACCGTCTTAAGTAGAGAGTTGAAATGTTCACATAGGGTCTATTTCTAATTGGTGCTGGGACAACCAATAATGAATTACATGCAATTATATAAATTAAAGAGGGTCCACACACAGGGGACTATTATTGTGGCCATTTTGTTTTGTTCGTTCATCGGTAAATTCGATTAAATTATTTTCCGATATTTATCGGAAAATTTATTTATTTCAGGAGTTTGACTTTTGAGCTTTAATTCTAATAATTGCTCATTTAAAAAATAATTGCAATAAATACTTATGAAATGTTTATCATACAGATTGTGTTGCATTTGTTTAAATGAGTACCCATTTCCTATCTTTCATCAAGAGTTCAGTGAATCAGAGGAAAACACAAAGGTGCCTACCCTTGCGTGTTTTTGAACCTAACCTCAGATGAATGAAACTCTTTACCTCAAGAGGGAGGCGGGACAAGCGGGAGCAAAGGCGGGCATAGGTGCTATTACTGCGGGTCAAACCAAATATTTCATTTGAAAAAATACTCAAAAGTCTGCAAATGTTGCCATCTTTAGGTATATGATCCTGCTGTAGTCCGTCACAAACAAAAAACAAACTGGATCATTCCATAACGAGTGTCATTATTACCATATAGTATACTACGCTTTCGCAAAGAAGTCACAGTGAGTCTTACACACATTTTTGGAAAATTAACTCAATACATGAGCTCAGTTTTCCCGTCTACAGTGCCATCTAGCCAGCCCGCAACCACCAGCTAGAGCATAGGTATAATAATTTACATGGAACAGCGACATCATTCCGTATAACGAATCGTTTCCTGTGCTGAAATGTGTTTCTGAAATTTGCCCTATCACCGTCGGTAATGAACGGAGGGACTCTTTTTGTTCGACGAACTTACTATACCAGTGGCTCGCTTCTGTACCCCTGTCTGGTTTTGAGACTCTGAATGAGATTGCAATTTTCAAATGACAACGTCAAACTAGCAATGTCGTTCCTTCAAATCCTTTTAAAAAAAGACGCAATCACAATCAAAATCGTTTCAAATGGCAGCTGAAGTCGGTGAACGTCCTTTGTTTATAACTTCAATTCGTATGTGATCCGAATTGATATCAGAGTTACATAATCGTTCTTCGTTTCGTTACACGCAGACATTTTGTGTGACCCTTCGGCTTCAGTATCATTACTTCTGACTGACAGAACCTATTGTACATACTTATACCAGCCACATGATCTGATAATAAATATAATTTAACAAAGCATCTAAGAAGTATTGCAGTGAAAACTACTACCATCTACAGAAAACCACGATAAAATCCGTCCACCCGTTGGATCGCTAGAGTACCACGGACAAACACACAGACTCGCTGCCAGCAACCATCAACCAAACCAGCACCGTGATCTGATGATATAAGTTTAGCAATTAAAAGTTTATATTGAAACCACTAACACCTAAATCTTAATAAGTTCGAGGACACAGAAAAATCACAGTCTTGACGATGTGAGAAACATAATTCACCAAGTAAAAAAAATATATAAGTTTCAAGCGTTCCTCCCTGGCCGGAATCAGAATGTCGTTAGTATATACCTGAACACAAAAAAGAGGCCATGATTTTTTCTGACAATTACAAGTTAGCCACACGGTCCACGCAGTCCACACGTATTACACGACATAAACGAATAATATTTATTTACAGTCAGAATTCATCTTTTCCTACCTTACATCGCTGAAAAGTCACAGGAAAGCAACGCTGAGCAATTTCGTTTACATGGGTGACATTATTTCCAGTTTTTTATACTGAAATCAAACTATTAGACCGATTTCTAAATTTAAAACAAATGCGAGGAAGTTTGACCATTTGAAATAAAAATTATATAATAATATCGGTTTATAAACAATAGCATATTTTAAAAAAAATATATTAATACATCCGAGTTGAGAAACCTTTTGAAGTGGTTGAAAAGCAGACAACTCTTTTAAATATTTTAATGACGTAAAAGGTTCCCATCAAGGATTAAAAGGAGTCATTACAAGTATTTCCGAACTCTAATGTTCGGACACGCCTCCTGAATGCAAAATGAAGATTTAAGAAGTGCCCTTCCACTTGGAAAATGGGTTCTCCGAAGTTTGATTTATAGCCATTTTTACGACACCATAAAGTAAGTTGGGCTTACCTTTAAATCAAGGTAAATCGACGGTAAAGCGGTTGAGGTATTTATTGTCGTATCGTTCTTGTTCAAAATCTCGATTGAAAATTCAAATCTTTCAAATTTAGATGCGACGAAGATCTAGCAGTATTGGATAACTAGCTTCACGTGGGTGCAACTGTGTTTCTGCCATCCCGAATGAGAAAACGCTTGATGCTATCTTAGTTTTGTTTTTGTTGTGAAAAGTGGTGCTATTCTTAGCAGTCGTATTTGACATCTGTAAATAGACTGGATAGATATATGCGTCAGTCTCCCTTCCTCTTTAGGATTCCGTACCCGAAGGGTGCCAAACGGGACCCTATTACTAAGCCTCCGCTATCCGTCTGTCTGTCCGTCCGTCCGTCACCAGGCTCTATCGGATCAAACGAAATAGGTAGAGAGCTTAAATTTTCATAGAGGGAGTATTTTTATTGCCGCTATAACAACAAATAGTGAAACATACCGGTTGTTAAGAATTAAAGAAGTACCCATACAATAAATTATTGGTATGGCAATTTTCTTAGCCATTTTGTTTTGTTTGTTTATTGGTGAAAATTGTTGATCCGATGTTATCGGAAAAGATCTTTAATTGCAGGTATTGAGTGTTTTGCTCAGTTATATGTCAATAATTATTTTTATTAATTTATTAATTTTGATTAATAATTGCTCATTCGAATTATAATAAACTATATTAAGATTTTATCATATTTGTTTTTATTTACGTAAATAAGTTACTCAATTTTTATCACTTCCGGTTTCAATGAGCAAAGAGTTTCGTTGACGTGAGTATATAGTTTAATACTTACATACTACATACAAGGTATATAACCAATGTGTCTTGCCTATCCTCACTATGGAGCCGAAACATGGACGCTCACTAAGAAAATTATACACAAAATCAAGGTGGCCCAACGAGCAATGGAGCGTTCCATGTTAGGTATATCCCTCGTTGACCGCGTGCCAAACGTCGAAATTCGACGGAAGACGAAGGTCGAAGATGTAGGTAAGCGGATAACGAGACTGAGATGGAGATGGGCGGGACACTTGGCTGGACAAGATGACGGACGGTGGACCAAAGCAGTCACGGAGTGGTGGCCAAGGGGAGCAACAAGGCAAGTGGGCAGACAATCTGCCCGATGGTCCGACGATATACTAAATTCGACAGGATCTCAATGGATGGGGATGGCACAGGACCGTAGGGGTTGGTGCTATAGAGAAGAGGCCTATGCCCAGCCCAGTGGATTGATGTGGGCTGAGCATGATGATACTACATTCACACAACTATTTTTCAATGTTTCGATCTCCGGTCTTGAATGTACCTACCTACCTAGTATTTAATATTTTATCATTAAAAATTCAAAGTATAGTGGTACAAAAGACTGTCGTTTTACGTTTTTCCATGTGTGTGTGTGTATGGAACCTTTCGTGTGCGGGTCCGACGTCCTACTCGCACTTGACCGCTTTTATTTAAGTAGGAGACTAACGCATAGCTCTGTGTCCCTAACTCCTGAATGGCTCCACTTTAGACAATGTGATATTTTGTGCACGATATTTAGGGAGACCCATCATTAGGAAGCGCGCTGATCACAACCAGGGCTTACACCCTAAACTTCAAGCACCTCTATTCATTCAACAAGTATCTCATGGTGTGACCGCTAAATGCAGTACCAATGTGACTCGTAATAGAATCAGCAGTACTTAATTAGAACCTCAATCTCCTTATCAGAAACTTCCCCACACTCACAGGTCACAACTCTCTACTGAGAACCATATTGTAAAGAGGCCGTAGAAAATTTAAAAAACAACAGAAAAGTCTCACAGTAATTTATTCACGTAACTTTGTAACGTCGGCACTCTTATCGCGGCGGGAGATTTAAAACGCTCTCCGTTGCGACCGCCGCCATTTTACCATACTTTCCAACTGCATACGAATACAATGTACATGCAGTGGGACAGCAACTTTATTTTTATACATATTTTTGTTGTAGTCGAAGTTTGGTAGCAACTTCTGCTGTTAGCGCGGTATGTTCCCATTTTAAAACTACATGCTAATTGTGTGAGAAACCTAACTGCTAAAGTTTAGAGCGTGGTCAGTGTGCTTGTGCATCGTTTTACGTGACTTTTTGCGTATTCTGCTTTAATTCCAGGTCAGCGACAACACTGCTCCTAATAACCCAAATCAGGGTAGAGATTTCCAAGTTTTAATGATGAATATTATATACTATATAGGTGGCACATTAGGCAAAAACAGCCTTTTGCAATTCTCGAGTTAAGCAACATAATGAGTATTAATGCTGTTGGTTTCTTTATTAAGTAGCTGGTTAAGGGGTGAACAAGCGCCAATGACCTTTTTTTGTTGAAGGGAATAAAATGGAATTGCCCATGCCCAGGACGTAGACCTCCCTGCTATGTCCGGGTCGACACATATTGAGCGGGCATCAGCTCGTGTGATATACGGACTTAAAATAACCCCTAGTAAATTACAGTCGTCTAATTTTTTTTTAAATTTTATTTTACTGTGAGCTATGGTGCGCCAAATGACCTTGCGCATTAGTTAGACACAGAAAACAAATACCCGTCGCAACGCGTCAGAGCAGACTGGCCGCACTGCCCCACAGTGGAACTTTTTTTAAATTCCAAGACATAGGCTCCCCAATTTTTCAAGTCGCAATTTAGTTTTTTTTTGTAGGACATCTTTTGTCTAGACAAACAATATTTGTAATAAAAGAGTCTGTTTTTTTTTTCTCGAAAAGTATGCAACTCTTTTCGGGACTAAAAATGTTAAAAAAATATGGAGAAATTTAGGTTTTTAATTTTTTTCCGAAAATTGTCTCATTTGGCAGGAGTGTGGCATCTATAACATGATACACTACCAAAAAATAAAACTCTTGCAGCCTTGGGAGAAATCATATGCTAATGTTTTCCAAATATGGTAAGTGATTTTTCAAAAATTAAACGTTTCTGTGGAATGTATTTTTTTGTAGGAGTGATAGTGACTAAACAAATAATTTTCTGATGTAAAAAAAGTCTGTACGATGCATTCTTTTCAAGAAAAAAAATACGAAAAACTTTTTTTTTCCTTCTGAAATTGGACTCATTTGGCAGAATTTCGGCGTTTATATTATTTAAGTATAAGTGATACACAACTAAAAAATATAGAACTTGTGCAGCCACTTGCAGCCATGGGAGAAATCAGATGACAAAGTTTGTCAATCAATGATTTTTCGAAAATTGAGCTTTTCTGTGGTACTTTTTGAGATCGTCATGTACCTGCTCTTGTTATAATTATTTTAGCACATAAATAGCAACCCTCCTATGCCTCCAGCTACGTTGATTCTGGAAAAGGACAATGTTTTATTTTAATGTTTCATTCGCAACGTGACCGTTACCCGAGGCAAACCTTTCAAATAACCCCTTTTTTATCCCATAGAGGCTTTGAGGTAGATTTTGTTATAAATCTATGAGCAGTTACAACGCAACAATCTTCTGATATATACAGAAAGACTTTCTTTGCCAAGATGCTCTTTAACGCCAAATACGAAACTATAAATTACAAAGTCTCGTGCTCTGTACTTGTGACCATTCAGGACGGGTATATAACTCATACGAGTACTTCAAAATTATATTTTCAGTGATATCAATCAAACTAATAAGTTCTTGCACGGTCATTAATAGATTTATATTTTCGGGTACCTAATTATTTAATATATGCGCGAATACCTCACTAACGACTAGTCATCTTCTACAATGGAAAAATATCTGACACTTAGTTTAGTGGAGTAAGAGCAACTAATCGTTATCTACGCTAAAAACTGCGTATAAATAAAGCACAATGAATGATTTAACTTTCATTCGTACCCTTTGCTGTGTAAGGACCTCATATCAATTACGATCTATAGTTGAAATATCGTACTAACCAACCTTAATCTGTTCCTGGCTCTTAGAGAGTCTGAAGACTTGCAGAATCACACCCACCTATACGAAGTCATCTGTATATAGGTATATAAAATTAAATTTTCTGACTGACTAACTGACTGCTATATCAACGCACAGCCTTAAACGCTAGTCCGAAAGACATGAAATTTTGCACATAGATATCTTGCATAGTGTAGGAATCCACTAAGAAAGGATTTTTGGAAATTTTACCCCTTAAATAAGGGGTGAAAGTTTGTTTGAAAGTACGTCAGTTTTGAATTTATGATTTTACAATTTTGTATTTAGGATGACGATTAAAAATGGCAACAAATATAATGATCACCAAAATATTTTTTTCATACGAAAAATGGATAAATGAACACCAAACGTTGCAAAAAATATCAGGGAAAAATACTGCGGTAGCTTAGGTCAAGGGTAAAGGGGGTGAGCGAAGAGAAGCCCCCTTTATCCTTCGTGTTAAGTTGAACATGTAAGAACAACAAAAAATACTTAAAACATAAACTCAAGTACACAAAACATAAAAAGAAGTTTGGTGATCATCCATGATTGGTGGACAGGTGATTTACCCAAACACAATTTGGTGGACATTTATCCATTCTGGCAGTCATTTCGAATTTATTGGTAGTAAAATAGGAGCGTTTTTGGTAATCGTTTAACCATAAGCCATTAAAAGTAATGAAGACGTATCTCAGGGTGAAAAGGGGGATGAAGTTGTGCATACAAAGTCAATGCAAAGCCTAAACCGTTAGGTCTAGAGTTTCGAAATTTAACAAGTTGGTTCCTTATGAGGTCTAAAAGTGCACTAAGAAAGGTTTTTTTTTTTTAATTCACCCCTAAGGGGTGAAACAGGGGTCTAAAATTGAAATTGAAAACAAGATTAGTCAGAGAATTTTATTCAAAACTTCACAAGATTACTGCTATAGATAAATGAGTAAACGGTTTTTGTAGAATTCAATCCCTAATGGGGGGTAATGGGGTGACAAAGTCTGAAAATCAACATGGGTATCGTTTGTATGGTTTATTGGGTCGCTGGCTGGTCGCTGGTTACGAAAACATCAATGATTTTAAAATCCAACGAGGTGGACGTGAAATACCATCATCCTCTGTGGGGGCGCGATGGGGCTGAAATGTGTAAATATAAATATGGGTGCATTTTATAGTTTTATTTTTATTTTACTAACAGTAAACGGAATTTTTAGGAGAAAGATACTAAGCGTAAAAATATTTGAAGAAAGTGTTGACTGAAAAAACGTGTTATCAAGACAAAGGTGTATCAATCAATAAGCGCGTGCTCGTGGGAAGAAAAATTCCATTTTCTTCCCCTCCATTCTATGCCCAGGGGTCAGACCTCCCTGCTATGTCCGGGTCCCTACACATTGAGCGGGCATCAGCTCGTGTAGTATCCGGACTAAAAACAACCCCTTTGTTATGTTGTGTGACAGTTATCGATAAAGTCAATTTCACTGTGAGGTTTGTGGGGAGGCTGTTTGCCCGGCGGATCAAGACGGCGATCTCTTTCGATTCAAATTTGGTATCTGAGACGCTGTAATGCTTCGAGAATACAGCCTTCGTCGAGTTGGCATGCCTGAGGGGCGGGACGTGGTTGGGCTTTTAAGGGCTATCGTGATATCATCCTCCGGTTCTAGGAGGACGTCTTTAGGGCGCCTTTTATAAATAGGTTTCTTATTCATGTCTGGGGTCAGTTCATAGAAGGATGCTTGTAAGATAAGCGGGTTTGGGTGGCTAGATGCATTAATGAAGTAACGTGTTATAGTAGAGTAGTATGTGGTATAAAACTGACTGTAGAAGCGTTGAATGCTGACCTCGAAAACATCAGGAAATGGGCTATTTCATATAGGCTGCTAGTCGACCCGGGAAAATCTCAAGCCATGATGTACACGGCACTCGCTTAACTTATTACGGAATTTGCCCGTCGATCCTTTTTTGTATGATGGTACCGTGTTGTAATGTGTTTGAAGTCTATGGCAACGGATATCTACATGTCAAATTTAGTCCTGAAAGTCAACCAATAAAACTATTATGTTTCTCACAAGATCTATCTAGCGACCATTTTGACCACAGATATCGAGAGATAGGCCCTTGGCGCTAAGCTTGTATCGGAACCAGTGTCGCCGAAAACTAAGAACACGCATACATTTACACCACTCGTACATCAATCCCTCCGCTTTTATCGGTCAGTGCAATGTCATGCACCTATCGTCCGAACACACCCACACTACCGCAGGTATACTAGCTAGTCGAGCTAGTGTTGGGACAATGCAAGGACAGCGTGTATCATCAATCGATTATAATTTATAGACTGGTATAGACAGTCGTATAAAATGCCGAGTTCTATAAATAAAATAGTAAATTGTTTGTAAATACGACATATTTATACGACCTACGACATACGAGACCCCTTTGCCTATCATCTTTTTTTCAACAGAATCCTTACAGCTAGAAAGAGAGGCAAAGAGGTTTCTGAAGGTAGAATTACTGTGTACTCTTCGGACCTGACTGAAAGCATCGGAATTTCCGATCAATACTTATAACACCCCATTATCCTTCGTCGGGCGAGGTTTTAAACAAACTTAAAATCTAAACTGCCTGTTTGGCAATTATTGGAATAACTAACAATAAACTTACGTATTATGAGCAATAAAATAACTATATTATTACATTAACTATATTAGTAATTGCGGAATGATAAAATCTATCGATTCAAAAACATAATTCTCATATCACTATCCCCAACACTATATGTCGTCTCTGTGTGCGTGTAACAGTTCGCCTCCGTATCACGATGCATCTTTGCTTTCGTACTTAGATAAGTGTGAAATATTCATTGCGTGTTAGCTTGGCAATAAGTAGTGAAATTAAGATACAAAACAAGCAATGTATAGTAAACTTAGCGAGAACAACATGACATTGTCACTTTAATGTCAATTCGTGACGAATTTTCCGCGAATGATTTATTTTCGTAATAATGTTTATTTCTTGTGTTTTAAGAAGAAATAATAGTTGGAATGAGACTTACAAGTGATATGTGACACCGGCGTTCTTGGAGTTCACAATCTCGCTTCTATTTTTGCACGTGAGTATTGCACAGGTCGGCATTTTCAAAAAACAACGGAAATGAATTCGTCACTGCGGTCGCCCGGTGACAACCGAGAATTTTTAATATCTAACCTGTCGGAGCTACATTTGTTCGCACGTGCCACGCCCCTCAACCTCTCGATATCTGTGATTTTGACGCATAACTGCTAGATAATAATCAGTCTATATCTGAAATCAATTTCGATTCAACTGCTAACCGTACACCCGTAAAAAAATACTCACCGACGTTCCCACGTAGTACCTACCTCTTTTTGGTGTTTTAATTCATACATTGAAGAAAAATTTACGAGATATTGTGACCCATTTTCACTGTGCAGAAATCGGAGACATCTATTTTCTCCCAGCCCATGCCTTTTCATACAAAAGCTTATGAAGACTCGCACATTTTCACAATGCAGAAATCTGAGTTATTACTTCCTCTCGGCCCATTCCTTTTAAAACAAAAGCTTGTGGGGACTCACCCACTTTCACCATTCAGCAAACTGAATCTGATTTATCATTAGTGTCGTCCGTGCCCACACATTTAAATACAGAAAAAGCTTATGAGGACTCTCACACTTTCACAATGCAGAAATCTGAGTTATCGACTTCCTCTCGGCCCATTCCTTTTAAAACAAAAGCTTGTGGGGACTCACCCACTTTCACCATTCAGCAAACTGAATCTGATTTATCATTAGTGTCGTCAATGCCCACACATTTAAATACAGAAAAATGTAATAAAGACTCACCTACATTCACCATTCAGCAGACTGAGACTTAATTACCGTTTCTTTAAATTCAGATCATATTTTTACGCCCACTAGCTGGAAAGAGTCGCTTCCATCAGTGAAAAGGCGTAGGACTAGATTTACTGGAGTAACTAGATAAATGCAGCTTGAAAACGCTTTAAAAAAATATAAACAACTCAAACCTTCAGCACAACGTAAAGCTTCAGCTAAATATCAGCGGACTCACCCTCAAGTACACAGGCAAGCCGCATCTCAGTACCAACAGACCCACCCTATAGTACATAGAGAAGCAGTAGCCACATATCAGCACGCGATTCCTGAACATCACCGAATAACACAATCTCGATATTAACAGAGAAATTAAGAATAGCGAATAGCTAGACATGCATGGACCACCAAAGCAAAATCAGGTATGAAATATAACCACAATATTTTAATATGTCAAAAAATGCATTATTGATACAATATTAACTTTCGTAGTACTTATAAATATATGATAAATAAATTTATTGTATTCCTGAACATTTGTTATATTTTCCAGGTATTTGTCAGAAGAAGCATCAGAAGCTCATGACAAAGAGATCAGGGTTCTGAGAGAAAGAGAAGAAAGACATACCAGAAAGACAAGAAGGATGGCAACGTATATGGACATTCTTCATGGCCTTTTAATCAGCTCGGATCCACACATTTGTTGGATTAAACCCAAATATTCGAAGATAATTTACCACGAGCTACTGCCTGAGACAGCTCATCTACTCCAGGAATATTTAGAAAACTTTGAAGAACCTGAGTCTATGTTAGCCAATTCGGAAAACATACAAGATCCTTTGCAACAAAAACAAAAAACGCCTTTTTGGGGCTGCAGTAAAGCAAACACCGTTATGTTAACATAACATAACATAACGGGCTCGTCGGATGGCAATGACTACTTCCAAACTAGGTCCTTTTTAGGACTCCAATTAACAGCTCTTTTCGAAGCTACAAAGTATTCCTATGTTTCTGTTTACACAAGAAGTCATTAATTCACGCAGGTAAAGAATTCTCGTGATTAGGGTCGTGTTATGACTTAATGTTGGCTAAAGTCACCCTTATATCACTGGAATTATTTCCGTACTCATAATGAGTAATATGGCAGTCCTGAATAGTCACAAGTATAGGGCATGATTGCGTGAGACCTGTTTCGGGCGAGTGCAGGTAGAAGTAGTAAAATACATACCTACCCTTTTCGTATGTTTCTGTTTATATACAAACTAATTTGTTCACTCAAGACAATAATTATTGTGTATAGATTAGGGTAGTGTCATGATATAAAAGATAGTAAAAGTCGCCCTCATAACACTGGAAAGATATCCTGAAGTAATCGTATGAGTGGTTTACCCTTGCTTAACCCGTATCATCCCAACCATAGTAAAACAAGTCCAATTTTTATGAAAATCGTATCGGAGCATGTTTATAGATGTATAATGAGAACTACATACCAAAAAAAAAAAAAACTCATTTAGATTTTTAGTTTTCTAACCGTTCCAATAATGGAACACTAGGATTAAACATACATGTAAGATACTGTCAGTGGCTATGGATTTCGTTGGGAAATAAAACGATTGTATTCCCTTTTTATTTATTGTACGAAGTTTTAAATCTTATAATTATTACTTAAAAATACAATTGCGTGTGTTATTGAGTATGAAAAATGATAGAACATTTGCTATGTAAGGCAACATTACATTTGATACATTTCATGGTTGTGTTTTTGTGGCATAAACCACATCGAGTTTGTTTATTTTGTTTGTCCTCTGCTTGTTTTCTTCATTTTTTGCGGATCTTTGAGAGGTGCTTTCTCAGTTCGGTTAGCTCGTATAGTCCCTGTTCCATCGTGACCGATTTTTTGTAACTCCTCAAGCAGCGGTAAGGATGTAAAAAAATTATCGAAATAAAAACTGTAGCTACCTTGTGGCAGCTTTGATATTAGATCCAGAACAACTGAGGCACCAACACCTAACTCAGGATGGGTATTTCCGGTACTAGCTCCCTGATACAGCTCACCATAAATCAAATATCCAAGTCGCGTACAAATAGACCAATTTTTATATCCAAATCTGATTGGCTTTCCATGGATATGCTGCTAGTACTATGTTTCCCAAAATATGGAATCATAGATTCGTCAATGCTCAAATTTCTATCTCCAGGGTAATACTTTACCCATCGTGCATTGAGCAGATTCCATAGAGGGCGCACTTTAGCAAACTTATCATTAAGACCAAGATTATTATTGTCGGCAACATGGAAATAACGCAGCAAGTCTTCAAATTGATTTCTTGACATAATAGCTACCACTGTTGGAAAACTGCAGTCAACTCTTTGTTCCCAATACATTCTGTATCTCGATACACTGTTATATCCCGACAATAAGAGAATGGCTATAAAGGGTTTCATATCCGTTGTAGTAACACGGAATGCATGTTTACCCTTCTGAATCGCATTTTTCTCAGTTTCTGAGCGCAGTAATTCGAACACGTCTTCATAAAAAAATAGTTCAAAAACCTGAACTGTTTTTCCAAATTTTCCAGGTTTTCCAGGAAATCTCGTTCACAGTATTCTTTCTCAGCCTTTTCTGGAATGTCTACAAACCACCACTTTCTTTTGACTTCAACACGTTTTCTTTTTGGCGGTGGCGGTTTTGCCGTTGAAGAGGATATGGGCTGTGAAGGCTTCGTCACTGACGATGTGGAAGTGTTGGTTCAACTTCTTGTTCATCTCCAACGACCTCATGCACTATCCTAGATTCAGCTCGAGACGATCTAGTGACTCGGAGTTCAGCTTCTGATAGTAATTGATGTCTAGACAAATTATTTATACTTGCAAACTCTTCATCACCGCTATCTTCGTCGCTATTTTGCCAATTTTCAGGAGGTGTGATGAAAATATCAGCCGCAAACAAGTCGTCCTCTTCTTCCAACTGAGAGATTATCTGATACACATTCAATCTGCAATAAAATAATATCATAATTACGAGGCAATACAGATAAAATAAAGTTTCTAATGTATAAAAATTACATGTGCTTATGTTCCTACTGCTCAAATAATGGAACGGTACATAAAACATACAGCTACCCTCAAATTTGCCTTTTTATTTCTAAATACGTATGCATGATAGAACAATACTATAACATGTTTATAAACCCTAAATTGTCAGTAGTATAATGTAAACATCATGATTACTTACATTTTCCTGTTCGCCATATTTTTCACTCAAAACTTACAAACACAATTATGTTTTCTAGATCAACAAAACCACGCGATGTGAAATGACATGTGTTCATCTGACAGCTAGAAATGTCAGTAATACCAACATAAAAACTTTACTTTAAAGACGCGTTCAAAAATTCGAGTAAAAAAAAATAAAACCTTTTTAAAAATGGAACACTAGGATGATATGGGTTTGGTCGTAAGTACAAGGAACGAGACATTGTATCTTATAGTTTCGTATTTGGCCCTGTAGGACAACTTCAAAAAGTTATGTTACTTCAAAAAATATATTACCTGTACATGTCAGAAGATTCTTGCGTCGTAACTGCTCAAATATTTATAACAAAATCTACCATAAAGCCTCTATGGGCCTAAAAATGGTTATTTGCTGGTTTTTTCCGTGGCTAAAGGTCACATTGCCACAGAAAAATAAAAATAACACTTTGTCCTTTTTTTGGATGGACCTTGATTCAAAAAAGCTGGAGCCATGGAAGGGTCGCTATCCATGTCCTAAAATAATTATAATAGAAGCAGGTACATGTGGTCTCAAAAAAATGCACAAAAAAGCTCAATTTTCGAAAATTCTAATTCAAAATTCATTGCTTGGCAAATTTTGTCATCTGATTTCACCCAAGGCTGCAAGTGGCTGCACGAGATCTATTATTTTTTGTACAGTGTATCAATTAAACTTCTATATTACAAACGCCAAAATCCTGCCAAATTCAGAAGAAAAAAGAACGTAAGTATATTTCTCCAAACATTTTTTTTTACGAAATGAATCCTACATACTTTTTTCACACAACAACTGTTATTTGTTTAGTCAATATATTTTCTACAAAATAAAACAGATTCCACAGAAACGTTAAATTTTCGAAAAATCACTTACTTTTGGCAAACTTTAGCATTGGATTTCTCCCAAGGTTGCAAGTGGCTGCAATACTTTTTTTTTATTGGTAGTGTATCACTTATACCATCATATTATACTCAGTAGGGAGAGTCAGAAACTATGAGAGATGGCGACATCTGTTCTGAGGAACCATGGCTTCGATTTTTTTATCTCTCATACATAACCGAGAATCGAACCGGATTAGGGTCTTTAATTTTTCGTCTGTCCGTCTGTCCGTCTGTCCGTCTGTCCGTCTGTCCGTCTGTCCGTCTGTCCGTCTGTCCGTCTGTCCGTCTGTCCGTCTGTCCGTCTGTCCGTCTGTCCGTCTGTCCGTCTGTCCGTCTGTCCGTCTGTCCGTCTGTCCGTCTGTCCGTCTGTCCGTCTGTCCGTCTGTCCGTCTGTCCGTCTGTCCGTCTGTCCGTCTGTCCGTCTGTCCGTCTGTCCGTCTGTCCGTCTGTCCGTCTGTCCGTCTGTCCGTCTGTCCGTCTGTCCGTCTGTCCGTCTGTCCGTCTGTCCGTCTGTCCGTCTGTCCGTCTGTCCGTCTGTCCGTCTGTCCGTCTGTCCGTCTGTCCGTCTGTCCGTCTGTCCGTCTGTCCGTCTGTCCGTCTGTCCGTCTGTCCGTCTGTCCGTCTGTCCGTCTGTCCGTCTGTCCGTTTTAATATGGTTCTGTGAAACTACATGGGGTCGCTCCGCCCCGCTCCAGGTTCAAGTTCAATCAAGTTGTGAGATAACCCATACTTAACTTATTATTCAGACCGAAAGTAACCTATAGCAGCCAGCCATCCAACCTATGGGTTCTGTGAAACTACATGGTAATTCAGTTTTTTTTTCACACAACAGTATTTTTTTCGCACAATTAACTATTAACTCATGCTAAGCTAATAGCGGGATTACCGCTAGCAGCTTAGCATTTTTCAGTCCTAGTACACTGGTTTTGCGCAGCTTTGTTTTTGTAGCTCATTTGGGATGGTTCCATTGACCTTCGTTATTCGTCAATTTATTCAATTATTCGGTAAGCATAATTCATGCAGAGCAAACCTGTAAAATACTATACAATGGTCATTCGACCAATTAGAGTTTTTATCGATTTTTATGCAGGTCTTATTAAAATAAAATAAAAACAACATACTTAGCCTTGAGCATTGAAAAGCAGAAAAACTTAATTCTGCGGGAATAAACAAATTTTAATCCTGGATGGCTTATCTGAAACTTCAATCGAAGCCACAACAACATCTAACATAAAGTATGAAATCATAACCGCACAATGCGATAACAGAAATTTTCCTTTTCCTGAACACAGATCCGGGGGCTATTTAGATGCGCAAATGGAGATATCTGTCGGAATTTTTTAAACCACATAATCACAGAATAAATAGACTATTCCAATTAAAACTACTCTGTGGTCTACACTTTGTTCGCTGAATGCATTTGCATCTATTTAGGTACTCCAACTGTTTGCTGAAAACAAAAATCAACAGTTTGTTTTTTCTAAAAAATACAGTTTCTGTTACGATGGTTTTCATTTTTGCATTGACAATTGGTTTTTATTAAAAAGTGTTAAATATATTTCATTTAAATAGACTCGTCGCTATTTTAGCTAAACAAACCTAAGCTCTTTAGGCATAATTAAAAACAATTCGTTTTACATTTCCTATATTTTATACAGAGTTTTTTTGCTGAGGATTAGTGACATTGGCTTGAAACGCTTTTTTCAGGTAGGCCTTTAAATACTTCTTAAAAGTATAACTCTAAGTTTTGATTGTACGTATTTCATTTAATATTTTTTAAAGTATCAGTGTAAATCATTGTCTCGATCTGGAATAATTCAATTCCAGACAATTAACCATTACTTTGATCAATTTTCAGTCATCATTAACCCTCTATACGAGGTCTTCTCATGTTACGCCCTTTAACTCGGTCGGTGTTCAACCCGCGTCCATTGTTTATCTGTCTTAAAACTGTGGTAAAATAAAAATAACAATACACCGGTCGAATTCTGGCCACAGAAAACAGCAGTACCCGGTATTCTTTTTTCTGGTGAACTAATGTTAAGTCCATTTGCGAATCCATACTATCGCGCGTCCAATTTTGTCAACATCCCGCCTCGTGCCATTAGAGAAGCAAGCAAACTGCTCCTGTTTATCCTATCCTCTAATGCTGTGTTGATTTTTTCTGTTTATCTTTACCAGCACTGTGGTTCGTTGAGCGTCCCACCCTATTCAGCGGAGGTACAGGTTTACTCGCGTTAACAAGCTGCGTTAGATTGTCGGCGATTCTAGGCACGCCATCTGATTTATTTGTATTAAGGTAAAGTTCATTCCGAACTATACCATTCTCTACTTTGTAGGAAGCTCGGGTTTCGCTGAATCGAGTGAAAGGAACTTTTTACACGCGATAGGGTTCGTTTTGGGCGCGATTTTTCGGGGGTGTTTTTGTGCTTTTTTATGAGTTGTTTGGACGTTAATTTGAAGGAGCGATGTTTTGACGTTGCGGTCCGGGGACTGGCGAGTTCAGGGAGTGTATTTGGTGGCATCGGCTTTTTTATTTTCTGGCGTACTGCAATGTAAAGGTAATATTGTTGGTTCTCCCTTGGTGAGTCATCATCGGTGTCCTCCGATAGATATATCTTAGACATGATTTCCACGCCACGTGAATATGGAAGAGACATGGAAGAATTATATGATAGTAAGTAGAGAATTTTTTAATCTTATGGCTCGATAGAACAATAAGGTTTTTATCAAATATATGAACCTATATGTATGTAAGGATATATTATATACATAGAATGTTTCTACTTGTATGCATTACAATAAAGAAATATGAATTATGTATATGTACAAACATACATACATGTTTAGTTTAGATATTCTATTCTAATCAGCAAACGATATTAAATTCTAACTAAAATGTGACAAAACCTAACTAATAATTACTAAGGCCATTTATACACAACAGAAATTAATAGCATAAATATAAACATTTATAAAGAAATAGTCAAAGTCATTGCTTCTGGCCCCACACTATGATACACCCCTGTGTCGTGGGCTTAAGGAACAGCGAGATCTTACAAATTAATAAAGATCCAAAACCTAGTTTCCAACACTCAGAGGTCATAGAACCTAGTACATCACATCAAGGCACAGAGCTGACCACAAGTTCTAACTTGAACATACAGCCGTGTTTGTTTCTGTATTACGTAAACTGTAGACTCAAACAGAGCCAGTAAGCAAGTTCGGATTAGGTGTATCTTCATTGCGAGATGGTCCGCAATACACATATTTGTTCGTACCGGTAGTACAGTCAAGCGACAGCGTGCCTTGTCTTGTGCGGGTATTAATTTACATACAGGCAGGTACATTGCTTCTGCCCCACACTAATATACCCTGTGTGGTGAGATCCAGAAACAGCGACGTCACCAACATGTATACATCCAAAACCTAGGGTTTTTCTTCCTCGGGAACGGGAACCCGGGACCTGCCGCTTGGGGATCACAGCCTCGACCGTAACACCACAGAGATATTTTATGGAGATAAATGGATAGCAATAAGACGCTAAGTTTATAAAGGTGTAACAAAAAAGTTTTGTCCAAAGGCCCAAATATTAGACTTAATTACTATAAAATATCTTAACTCTACCCGACACAATGAATAAACCCTTAAAAGTTAAGGTTCATTTGTTTCCTTGTCAACTTGATAACTTACATAAATCATAGCTCTAGCTAGAACCTTGTAGTACAGTCTACAAGTACTACTAACTAAAAAAACGTGCTAAAATCAAACTACCTATTTGAGCGCTACAGTGCCACAGTAAAACACCGTCAGACAGACGCTTCAAACTTATAACACCCCTTTTTTCCGCCAGAGGTTAAAAATAAACTGACTGATAGTTGGATGACCTCTGTGGCGCAGCGGTTGTGGCTCTGCCTACCATGTGAGAGATCCCGAGTTCGATCCCCGGGTTAAAAAAGACCAAGTCTTAGATGTTTATATGTGTGTGACGTCGCTGTTTCTGGTTTCCACGACACAGGATATATTAGTATTGGGCCAGAAGCAATGTTTGTGCCTTTATGTAAATGTTTATGTGTATAGTCACTAACTTTTATACTTTTAGTTACATTCTAAAGGATTGTAGACGCCTTAAAAGCAGGTTTTTTTTGCAATTGCGACTGTTATTTGAAGGATTTGAATGAACTTAATCGTTTGATAGTTGTCGTTTCAAAATTGCAATAAAATTCCGAGTCGCAATACCTGTCAGAGTTCGTCAGAGCATCGAGCTACCGGTTGAGGATGACGACTCGTTTGTGCCTTGTCTGTGATTCAGTCGGTATGTACATTCAAATAAAACTATGTTAAAAGTGGAATTACCCTTCAGTCCTGAGTTACCAACCTGATTTGTTCCATATCAATAGCTCTGTGTGTATAGAGCCTAAAGTGAAACAATTATTGTTGGCGCTTACAAAATACAACACGACTTCGTGATAAAGGAGTGAAATTTCATAACATACAATTAAAATTATCAATAAACCGCGTTTAATTTACAGCGGCATAGTTCCATTGATTAGATATTTATGATCTCGAGAACCCTTTCCAGGAATTTCTATGGAAGCGAATAAATTATTACCTCGGAGCGTAGTAAATTAATTTGTTCTTGTATTTAAAGATAGGATGTTGGTTAGGATAAGGATGACAAGGGTTAGTTGCGGGTCAAATTTATAGTTTTTCTTTTGCGTTTTACTTTAATGTATATTGCATGCAAACAAATTATAATCACATGATTCTGATACTGATATTATACGTAATGTTTTACGACATACGGTTATGCGACCCCGGCCTCCCGAGCTACCACCAACTCATACCTAGTCTTCCGAGTAAGTGGTATCCCTTAATCCCATCCTCATATTCCTATCTTTACCCTTCCTTCTTCCCCCCCCCCCCTTTCCTCCTCCCAATCTCCTAAAATCCACCAAACCGCACTGGACCAGCGTGGTGGGCTTACGGTCCAAACATGGGCGACGCTGGCGACGACGGTAGCCGGACTAGTCCTGGAGGCAGGGTGCTAACAATCTCCGGGCGAGAGCGATCCCCCGTCAGACAACTATGGCTTGACAAGTTGCTGCCGCGGTGGCCGGAGGTGGCACAGACGTGCGGACGAAAAAGGGGGAAGCCCTTGCCCTGCAATGGGACATCAAAATTGCTACATAAAAAAATATAAAAATAACTGCACAGTAATTGATTGTTGAATTCCATAGCTGTGGCGATGGGTTAGCCTCTATCATGCAAAATGGACTAATGAATAAACGGGTGGGCGCAACTGGGCATCTGCAACTATGTATTGGAAAAGGCTATACCGCACTGAGCCAGAAAGCATGGCTCAATCTTTCTCGTATCCGGGTAATGCTTCGGTGGGGATATTAATTGGCTGCATATTTTTAGTTACCGTATTCAATATTGGCGGGTTTGTAATCAAATAGCATATTTGCCGTTGTACCAATATTGGAACTGAAAAAAGAAATAATATTTTCTCAACAAGGTTTATTTTACAAGCTTTAATTTATATCACATATACATTTTTCATAAAAAATTGGACAATGCAACTCCCACACTCCAAACGTCCCAAAACCATCGCGAACTGAAAAACAATTTTTAAGTACATATTCATTAATCAGTTTTCTGAATACAAAGGGTTTTGTCGTCCATGCCGAGACAAATTTGTCGTGACAGCGAGCTCAACAATGGACCCAGAGCCTGCTTTCGGATAGGCATGTGGAAAGGGTAAAGTCGAACAACATCCACGCAAAACACAACAAAAATACATATATGTTTAAAGAAATCACACAAAAAGGAAAAGTTCACAAAGTAATGTGACTTGGGAAATATATAACGTTTTTGGGTAACGTTTGTTCAGTCCAACGGGAAACAAATAAGAAATGGTTGGAAGCAAAGTCAGAATCCGACGAGCAAATACATTATATTATCACAAAGTGAGCAGCAATAAATACATATACTCGTACATGTTGATTATTCATTGTTATTCGAACTGTTTGTCAAATATGAATGAATACAACATCGTAAGGAAACTTTCGATGCGGTGGTGAACTGGCTAGACGTGGCTACTGTGCCTCAGTCACCACGAATGAGAAAAAGCATGACGCTATGTTGTTGAATTCCTGTGGTGATGGGCTATCCCACTTTCGTGCGAAATCGTGCACCTATTGAATAACTGTACTGCCCGCTTGGGGGTTGTTGTTTTTTTAGGGTTCCGTAACCGAAGGGTGCCAAACGGGACCCTAATACTAAGCCTCCAATGTCCGCGTCCTTCTGTCCGTGCGTCTGTCTATCACCAGGCTGTATCTCATGAACCGTGATAGTCTAACTATCACGGTTCATGAGATACAGCCTTCAGCCTTCATGTATCAGTTGTAATTTTTACAGATGATGTATTTCTGTTGCCGCTATAATAACAAGTACTAAAAAGCGTAGTGGCGTCGAGGGACCGCTAACTATGTTCCATACAAGTCAAAATCTGGCCCTACGTTACACTACTTTGACATATGGTGTGAGGATGTTAATCGTTCTAGGTAAGGAATGATGCTGAATGCTTGTCTCGCGTTGCAGGCTGTCTGAAAGGAGACGCAAAGACTTGGTTAAATGAGTGGGTTACGATTGATTGATCGTGATCCAACTTCAAGACGGAATTTAAATCTTTCTGCTCGCGTAAACTTGATTAAGCCAAGATACTGTTTGAGGCCATGAACACATCAAGTAACGTCAGACAAGTACCCATCGTACGCGGAAAATGCACGATGAACATTGCAATTACGCTTACGTAAAGGTTTGAGTAACGAACCCATGGTTTTGATCGTAATTCGTGGTATTACGGATCCTCAAATGCGTGTGGTACCAGCGAATGCTGATTTGACATATGAAAGCCTTGTGTCTATCGTTACCATCTATGTCAAGCATGGCAAACAAGAACTAGTAACAAAAAGTAATTCTCGTCACAAAGAATAAAGAAAATGTCATTTGACACATCCTCAAATAAGGTGTTTTTGTTGTGGCCAGTCGGGACAAAAAAAAACAGACTGTCATAAGAAACCAAAAACGTCCCAAATTCAATATTATACACAGGTATTAGATTCTGTAAAAAATTGGTCATACCGAAGATGTCTGTTTTGCTAAAAATAGATTGGGACACAGCAACAAACAGAATGTTAATCTTTTAGCAAACGTGAGGGTGGTTGCAAAAAAACTGACATAATAACAGCAGTTGTTCAGAGTATCCCAGTAGATGCTTTCATTGATAGTTGTGCATTGAATGTCTCTCTCATCTCTTCAGACTTATTAAAACACTTTTTGTGTAACCTAAAACAAACTCACTATGTTTTGAAGGGCGTAAGTAGTCATGAAATAGTCGCTCGTACATACTTGACTCTTACAGAGGAGTTTCACGATATATCGATTGAGGTAGATATAGTAGTAGTTCCCTGTTCGTGCATGACGGTCCCCATAATTATAGGCACAGATGCCCTCAATCGAGAAGGAGTTGTTAACGTGCGTAGTAAAGACCGACTGTATCTGGCGCAGGCCAGTGATACATCAGTAAAGTTTGCACTGTTGAGGCTGGTGTTCATGGTGTAGGCAACACTCGTTGTTGCAGGTTTTGGATGAGTCTTCGGATTTTTGCATATCTGGAACAGCAACGGTAAAGATGGGCAGAATGCACATTAGCTTTAACAATGATATGATAGATTAACATCCGTATAGGTCATATAATGAAAAAATAGGAGTTCGTGAAATTATGTAAAATATGTAATAATTAACCGATCTCTTGTGTGTGTTGACTTTAGGGCGCTAAATCGCGAAAAAGTAAAACATCGGTATCCCTTACCATTTATTGATTATCACATTGATAGACTAGGGACCTGTAAATTCTTCACAAGCCTTGACATGGACTTCCATCAGATCCCAATTGACGAGGAATACATTCATATAACCGGCTTCGTGACGCTTGAAGGGCATTTTTGAAGATGCCTACTGTTTGTTAAATGGTCCGATCGTCTATCAAGGGATCATCAATCATTCATAGATTCAGGTAAGACACTGGTTAACGTTGATTACGTGTTGCTGTTGAGCTTAACCGTTGATGACGGCATTACACTGTTGCGGGAGGTTCTCCAGACACTGACGGATGCGGGCTTTTCAATAAATCTTCGCAAATGTTCGTTCCTGACCACCGAAGTTGAATATATGGGTCGAGTCATTAGTCAAGAGTCAGTCAGGCCGAGCCCAATAAAGATTAAAGATCTTGAGCAAGCTACTATCCCTGGAAACGTCAGACAGGTTAGGCAATTCCCCGGGCTTGCAGGATATTTAAGAAAATACATTGAGGGATATGCGACAAAAACGGCTTACATTTCCGGGTTTACTAAACAGGGAGTTAAGTTGGAGTGGGAAACAAAACAAGAGAAAGTGAGGAGAGAGCTCATACAAAAACTGACTAGCGAACCAATACTGGCAATATTAGACCCTAAATTGCCTATAGAGCTGCACAAGGACGCATGTCCAGTACAGGTTACGGCGCAGTTCTGATGCAAACTTATGAGGATGGTAGCAAGAGAGTAGTGGCATATTATAGTAAGGTCACTCACGAACTGGAGAAGCTTGCAGTCGTCATAGCTTTAGCACATTTTCGACACTACCTCAATGGTATCCAATTTAAGATCATTACCGACTGCAATGCGCTTAAGTTGCTTAAGCATAAGAAGGATTGGCTCCCTCATGGGGCTCGCTGGTGGATCTACTTACAAGCTTTTACCTTCAGCATTGAACATCGAAAAGCCACAATGATGTCGCAATTCGCAACCCACCAACGACCCACGTTCACCAAATTAGAAAACCCCGCAATTGGAAACAGATAGCGCAGTCCGTTGATAAGGAAACCAAATAGCGGCTAATAACCATCAATCCATTAACACCAATCTTCGATCATCAATTGTCCTGGTATTGGCCAGGCATGTAATTGGCATGTTGATGAGGTCAGCAGGCGAGTTGACGCAACTTTTCACTCTCTCAGGGGACTTCAGAACTTTCTTCCTCGCCAGACCAAAATAACTCTCGCTCAGTCCCTTTTTCTTCCCCTCATGGATTATGCTGATGTTTTCTGGGTCAGCGCAAATGAAGAACAACTGAACAAACTCGAACGCCTAAAAAATCTCGAGATTCGGTTCATCTTCGGACTGCGCAAGTATGAACACGTATCTCAGCATCGCAGGGAGCTGAAGTGGCTACCGATTCGGCTTCGATGGGACTCTTATATCCTGTGTTTCCTTTATGATATTTTGTGGAACCCTCGTTACCCTAACTTCCTGCGTGATCGCTTTGAATTTCTTTCTTCAAGCAGGCCTCGGAGAACTCATATGGCGTCTATGCTCAAAGCTCCAGATCGCTCCACTGCAGCCTATGAGCACGGGTTCAGAATCCGAGCCATACGACTGTGGAATGAGCTTCCATGCACTATCAGAAACAGTCCATCTCTAAATATATTCAGAAAACGGCTAAAGAAGCACTATCTCTCCCTTTCCAGTTAGATATGTTTGTATGTATTTGTGTATTATACGGTTTATATATATTGATACGAATTCTGTACGCAGTCTATTTTTAGCAATTAGGTTTATCAATATAATATTGTTTGTAGTATATATTACTCGTAGTACCTATAGAGTTTTATTATACTATTTATTCCCCCGCTAAACCATCACCTTTCCTACCCATTATGGATTGCTGGAAGAAATATCTTTTTAGAGTTAAGCTCGCCTTTGTTCATGTTTTTTTCTATTATAAGTTATCTGTATGTCTGTTTTGTATAGTACAATAAAGAAATTACAAATAGCAAATTATCTCTCAATCAATAAAGGCCTTAATAAACTGGCCGCCCGCAACGAACGGATGTAGCCGAGGAAATAATAACAAATTTACAAACTGGCAACTCTAGCTGACTGCGAGGTAGGTGACTGGAGCAGTGAGGTTTTATACTTCCTTTTCTCATCTTTTCTTTCATTCACTGGCTGAGGAAAGAGCCATACGGCATTTCCCGCACGCACTACAAGCAACGACATAACTTGTGCGGCCGTGTCTGCCGCCACAGAATAAGTAGTAGTACAGGTACCTAGGGACACAGAAAGATCACTCCGCTAATGCACTTAAATATACAGCTACTCTCACTGCCCGGCAATAAAGGCAATCTAGCTCGCACCTGCGATGTGTCCAATGATCGCTAAACACCTACAGAGGTGCCGCATCACTACGCCCGAGATATTCTTTTACTCTGACATCTCAAGCGCGGCTAACGTGCGAGCCGGGGGATGATTCTCGTGGATTCGATATATTTACTGATATCGACACCATATATCGAGTGATTTCTTATGGGATATTGTGCGAGAATAAGCCTCCGGGACCGGTGTGAAGTTAGCAGCCTAAACCCAGCAGCTTAATATAAACCGACAAAATTAAGAAGTTTTAAATAAAGGTGTTTTTGCGCCAGCCTAATAGATACTGTCTATGTAAAAACCGTCATCTGCGAGCTACCGAGAAAAATAAAAAATGATTTCATAAATAATTTCATTTTGATTACAAATTTAATGTTATTAGTTATATAGCAAAACGTATTCTGTGACAATTTCAAGTATCGAACTAAAGCAATTCAAAATATTTTGGAGAAGAATTCGAACAACTTCCAACCAAGATGCTAGATAATGACATAACAGACATGATACTCTGTGTCATTATAAACCACGATATTTCAAACAATAGCCGTTCTTCGATATGTCAGGAATTAAAATCTGTCGACTGCTATAAATTTTTCAGGCTTCATTTGGTGCCGGAGTCGGCCAATTTTCAACGAAGGTGCCAGATAATGACACATCAGACATAATGGATCGTGTCATAACGAATATTAATCAATTAGAGTATGTCAAACAGTATCCGTTCTTCGATATGTATTCGAAATTAGAAAAAAAATATGTCAGTTGGTATGATTTCAGGCTGCCAGCTTTTGGAGCCGAATTGTGCCAACTTACAAACGTGGTGTCAGATAATGACATATCAAATATAATGATTTGTGTTTTGAAGAATATTAATCAACCACGATATGTAAAAGCCTTTCTTGGATGTGTCAGAAATTAAAATCTGTCTGTGGTTTGATTCAGGCTGCTAGCTTTTCGAGCCGAATTGTGCCAACTTACAACCGAGGTAATTGCAGTGGACAAATTTTATTTTCTGACACATCAAACAACGGCTATTCTTTGACATATCGTGATTGATTAATGATTCGTATGAAACATTCCATCAGGTCTGATATGACATTGTCTGGCATCTCGGCTGTAAGTTGTCAGTATTTGGCTCCAAATGTAGCAGCCTAAAGTCATTGTTCTGTAAAGCTATTAAGTTTTACTGTCAATAAAAGTAACGCAGATGTCAGTTGGAACGTAAACATATATTGATATTATCGTTTTTTAGTTTTATAATCGGAAACAATCAGCCTCAAGTACAACCGTTCCTAAACTGACGTCACGAGGGGTGTTATAAAAAAAAACAAGACATGGATTACGTGAAATATTCAAATTAGTTTCTTAAAATAGCCTAAAGTTTTACAAAATAAAAATAAAGTAGTACGTATTTTTTAGCATGGTCATATCTTTTGTTGCTTTCATTTAATAACCGTGCGACAAATAATATGAAAAATAATATGAGAGTGCTCTCAACTGGACATTCAACTCATAAGCCTTGCCTAAAACACCCCTACTCGATGTTTTATTCCACATAATGCCCCTAGAGACTCTCTCGCAACTCACACGTCCACACATTTCACCCCTGCTTCCTTTGTGCATTTAATTATTCCTGTCGAAATAAGCCGATCACCCTGTAGCATCTCCGACTCCGAGCTAAATAAACATAGCGTGGGGTGGGTACAGTAGATAGCAGTTGGTTAATTTAGACGTCAATGTACCATTTACTGACCTACCGGTTGGTAGAGCAGTTCGTTGGATCCAGCGACGTCAGATTAGATTTGAATATCTCAGATTACATTTGAACATCTCTATTACTCTTTGTCTTGATGTGTTTGCCGCTCTTGGATTCTTATTATGTTTGTGATGTCGATATTTTTGGTCCCACAACACAGTTTATCCTAGTGTCGGGCCCTAAGTATTAAACTATTAAATGTTTGTTTTCAGTTTTTGTTGAGCTAGAAATGGTAGTTCTGATCGACTGCAAGGCAGACTATACAATATGTTAATCCCAAAAAATAGGATATTGCTTTTGATGACGTGATGGGGTTGTCGAATCCTTGGTTACTTTAGCAAGTTGGCAGAGCAGAGCTTTCTCAGTAATAATATAACTTTCAAGTATGGATTGCAAGCTGGAGCCGAGCCCGCAAGTAAGTGGAATTTCAGGCCTGGCAGCAAATAGTAGCAACTCATTACTAAACGGAATTCATGTAAGTGTCTCAAAAAAGATGACGTCATTAAGTTCATGTTAGAACAGCTTTGTTTCCGTGCAACTAATTGTATTTGTATTATTAATTCTATTTGTTTCATTAACTATCTGGTAAGCACTGCGATGATGAGAATTAATCGATGCATTGGCCGTAAGAAGTATTGAATCACAGGGTTCCGGGTGGTGGGTGCAACTCTGAGCCTCCGCCGCCTCGTCTATGACTATATCGATATTCACTAAGTTTGCGTTTACAAAATACTAGAAAAAAACACGGCTGTATGTTCGGGTTAGAATTTGTGATCGGTGGCCCCAGCAATAATAATTATCAGAGCGAAAGTGTTCGAATTAAGATAAAATTTACCTTATGGCATTGTACATAAGATTCACTAACAGTTCGATTCGCATACTTTTTATACGCCTAACGAGATTACCTAGGTTCTATGATGACCTCTGTGGCGTTGGGGCTCGAGGATCAACCCTTTAGAACCCGGCTGGATAAAAAAAGAATTAGCTGGAGCAGTCTACATAGATAGATAAGCTTGATCCAGATATCGTTTGTGCAGACTGTACTGTAAAGTTCACCAAGTTAAAAACTTGAAAACCGACTTCAAGTTCAAGCCCTATTCCGGGGCCCGGGCGGGAATGCGAATGAAGTCTAAGTACATGAAAAATCCTCATCAAAACTTTTGCGGCACGAAACCACAAACCAAACGTCACCTGTGTATATATTTATTATTTGTTAATTTTTTCAAAAATTGTTAAATCAATTGTGATAAAATTTATATAGGACCACCGCTGAAGTATGACCTACCAATCAAAATAATAGTCATTAACAACGACTCATAATTGACAGAATAATCACGTAACAAACATATTAAAAAAACAGTTGAATTGAGAATATCCCCCTTTTTGACGGCGCGCGGCGGTAGAAAACGAAATTAACGCATCTTCTGTCCTGACAGTTTTGACACCGTTATTAGAATTTTCATTCCATCTACCGTCGTCGTTGCGTCATTAACACCAACTTTATTATTACCAACGTGAGAAAAAAACATATTCTACCCTATTTTCGTGTCTTCAAATAAGTATTGTATAATTTCGCGCGTCATATCCCGTGGCACGTGTCACGTAATATACCCTTCCAAATAATTTCACGCGCCGTTTGCTGCAGAGTGGGGCGTTCCCGGTTTTAATACTCACTGCTATTGGCCCTAACTTGCGATTGTGAGTGCGACTTGCTTATGCAGTTGGATGTGATTAAGAATGAAATACGTTAACGTTGGTTGGGTGAGTAACTAAAGTTAATTTAGTTAAGTAGTACTCGAAATCAGCCAAAAACATGTTTAAATTGTGATTTTATTATTGTGCTATAGCTAAAACACCTACATACATTCTCAGCAGAAAGTTTTACCAAAAGGTTTTTATTAAAAGGTCGAAATACTCGTTATGTTTTCTCAGCCTTTAGGGATAGCTTTAGGGCCTATCTTAATGTATTAATTACGGTCAAATCAAATCACCGATAGTGGTAATCAGATAAAATCACAAGGGATGCCGCGTAGTCGGACTATCTTATCATTTCTTCGAAATATCAAGCAGAGATATCATCAGAGAATGAGTTAGTGAGGGGTGAAATAGTAAATCGAATCTTCAAATATATAAAATTTAAGAGAAAGTGGTATTTGAAAGCACTTTAGAAAGCGGGCGGTTTCAGATCCTTTTGCCGATTTTTCTACGCATTATAGGTGCATTTAGAGCCGGTATAAAAAAACGCGGAGTGTCGGAAATCATTCGGTATCGTTTTTTTCAAAACGCCACTTGCTAACGTTCGGGACGGTGTCCCCACCGTAGTACTGAGGAAGTAGTAGGGTGGGGAACGACGGATTTGCCTATTTTTAGCCACAATAACCTACTCTAGCCAAATTTGGCTTTTATTTGCATACGCTCCGCTTCGCTACGCTGCGGGGTTGCTTCTTCTAAGTTCCAACCTAACCTATAACTTGATTGAAATTAAGCCACAATACTCTATACTCTAGAGCCATTTGGACTTGGACAAAAGATCATAGAAAAAAAACCAGAATCGCCAGCGACGAAATGTATAAAAATGGGTACACTATAGTGAAACCATTATGTTTTTAAAAAAAACAGCCCCCGAAACGAATATATTTTTCATACATACATATATAAACATATATTATACATATATTTTTCTTGACTTTAATGTTATCGCTGTCACTTTAATGCCCTTTAATATACATGATGTAACAGAAAGGTGTAGTCATATTTAAGGGGGTTGTAAGGGACATCATTCTGAGCAACTTTCACTATGAGACCGATTTGATCAGAGCAACTTTATTTTTCACTACTCTATACAAATCAGCTGAACGCCCGGACCAAAACGTCTGGAGGAATAAAAAATAAAGTTGCTCTCACCAAATCGGTTTCATAGTAAATTTGCTCAGAATGATCTCCATAACAATCCCCTAAAATATGACTACATCTTTCTGTTCCTGTCTAAATATATGAGTGCGTGCGTTCTTAAAAAAAGTAGGTTCTCAGTTTGACCTGTATGTTTATGTGTATGTATGTTTCAAGGACAACCGCGATTATCTCGCGTTCGACTAAACCGATTTTGATGTGGTTTCCAGAAAAGTATTTGTTACATTCTAGAAAAGGATTAAGTGCAAATTGTATCAAAATCGGTTCAGTAGATCAAAAGATATAACAAAAGTTAAATAAAACATGAACCGACTTCTGAAGTCGAAGCCCCTCATAATCTTCGTAAAGCGAAGACTTCATTGAAGTTAAAAAATCCAATAATTAGTATAGTAGATTGTACAACAGCAATATTTTGCAATAGCAAATACCAATTAATTGCGAGAAAGAAAAAATAAGGGTAGTGTCCTTATTTTTTAAATATTTTTTTTATACGGTGTGTGACACCATCTTCCCGCCTTTTTGCTCGCCTCGCTTAACGTAGGTTAGTCTTCACGTGATACCAGGCTGACTCCAAGAAGGTTGCAAACCCCCATGTGGTAACGTGGTAGGTACCGCTTGGCTTAGGTGTGAGTTGAAATATTTTTATTGTTTCACTAATCTAAAATATCTAGTATACCACATCGTTTTGCAGTAACTTATTATTTATTTTTGATGTACATATTATGCCTATAAAAACGGCATATACGAAATTTCTGGCGATTCTGGGTTTTTTTTTGGCCAACTCCTTTGGCTTTTATTTGCATACGCTCCGCTCCGGGGTTGCTTCTTAACCAAACCTATAACCCAATTGAAATTTAGGCACAAAAACCTACTCTAGCCAAATTTGGCTTATCTTTGCATACGCTCCGCTCCGCAATTGCTTCTACTAAGTTCTAACCTAACCTATACTCCAATTGAAATTTAGCTACAATAACCTAATCTATCCAAATTTGGCTTTTCTTTGCATACGCTCCCCTCCGCTACGCTCCGGGGTAGCTTTTTCTAAGTTCAAAGCGAAAGGAAACTATGTTCACTGACGCGAATGCAAGCAATGAAGGCCTAAAATGACCAGATTCCAGGGCCGTTAAACATAATAATAATAAAAAAACAAGCAATGAATTAATTAATTTGGCTTTCTGCGCTCTGTTACTAAAAACTAAATCTCAGTAAATCTAAAAGGACACATTGAAATAAGCACAAGTCCAAAAACGCAAATAAACAAGCTTGTGACGCAAAAATATAATCAAAAATAGCTTTATTACAATATAATTCGGTTTAGTGCACACTTTCATCAATGTATTCTCATCGTACAATAAGCGTACAACGAAAGGTAACTCATTTTGAGGTTATTATTGCGTGTTGTACTATAGTGTGTGTGTCATAAAAAAAGCAAAATTTTATGACCATTTTAACTGCAGTTGGTTGATACCAAAACTCAAGAAAGCCCTAGCAAACCATCCGTTTTCAAAGTCTAGCCGCCGTATTCTTAGAAATATTCAAATTCATTATAAATTGATCTTCTTATTTTATATCCTTGAATTTTTAAGTCTTTAAAATATGTGGCATTTAAATCGAGCCTTCGCGTCGAGGTTAAGGATCAGTTAGAGAAACCTAAGCTTAACAATTTTCGACATTATCGCATTCGAAGTATCCCTGAAATCTCATCTTATCTCAACAAGTATCTGATATCTCATTTACAAACAGCACGAGTAGCAGATGCTTGTTTAATTTAAATCTTGCTTTATCCAGGGATCCGCAGTTGAAATGATTAGAACAATTGCGGTTTGACTCGGCCTTTCTAATTCCCGAATTGTGGTGGCGCGTCGACACGCCTGCTTGATTAACAAGAGAACGTAAGCACTTACTTAATTTATTTGATCACAAAGTGTGTAAATTGTTTATGTGTATAAATCCTTTATCTGCTCGATTCTATCTAGCTGGAGGGAATTTTAGTGCGTCTGCCGTCAAGTACAGACTTGACTGATATCGATTCTCTCCACTTACCATTGTTTGTTCGAAAAATATTAAATGTCCAAAAAAATGAATCGGAAACTTATACTTAAACTGAAAACATCACATCTGATTCGTACATTTAATTACGGAACCCCTATTCCTTGACTCCGATTTGCCCTGCCTCATTTTTTGTAGCAGATAACTACACGACTGAGCAGTTATTACACTGCAGGCAACTTCCGCAGGGCAGATATACTCGGGTGCAAGAAAGATCGATGGGAAGCACTTTATCGCTCCACTGACTAGGGAGGCAGAATATAACACCATTATCAAGCGAGCAAATAACGTGCTTATTACGCGATTTATTCGTTTTAAAATACAATCTGATGGTTGTGTTTCGTAATGGCGAGGGGAGATTTTGCTATTTGATTGTGGGGACGTCTTGCTAGTTACATTACAGAGGGAGATGCATTCATTTATGTCGTGAGTGAGAAGAGACGGTAATGATCCTGTTTAGTCTTTTTGATAAGGTATTGTATTTTTTAAATTAAATTTCACAATTTCGTACATTTCTTAGTACACTCAGATAGGGTCGTTCCATGGCAAACTCCATTCATCATTAGGAAAACTACAAATCTCCTAGATAGATATAGTATTGAATAACTGGCTCAATATGGACACTTTGCCTCTGCCACCCCGTATGGGAAAAGGCGTGACGATATGATTTAGTTTTTTAGGGTTCCGTACCCGAAGGGTTCCAAACGGGACCCTATTACTAAGACTTCGCTGTCCGTCCGTCCGTCCGTCCGTCTGTCATCAGGCTGTATCTCAAGAACCTAGCTAGCTAGAGAGTTGAAATTTTCACAGATTATGTATTTCTGTTGCTGCTATAACAACAAATACTAAAAACAGGATAAAAGAAATATTTAAGGGGGCTCCCATACAACAATTCTTTCAATACCACATACAAACTTATGGATGCACCTGGTTACGTACATGGAGTGTGAAAGTAACCGCACCAATAACTTTGTAAACAATATTTTGCTGTGTAAAATCCAAACTATTCACTCCATACCATCGCTTCTATTGAACGGTGGTACGGAACCCTTCGTGCGCGATTTAGACTCGCACTTGACCGGTTTATTATAATACGCAGTTGATCAAATCGTAATTCCACTAAAAAAAACCTTCACAATAATACAGATATTTGTTCATGGTGCTAATAGTGGGTACACGTTCATAGCGTTGCAATAGCGTTCATCGACTCTTGTCTACCACTGTACCTACGCTTGTGATTGGATTAGCGATACATGCTTATTGAATATAATAGAATAGAATGTACTTTTATTCGTTGTATCAGCACACACTCACACAGTAAAGAGAGTACTTATAGTAACATAGTGGGCGTCAAGTCTAGTGTGGCATTATTTCTGTGTGCGCATGCCGCGACAGCAAAAGGGCCCAAGCTCAGCATAATGCCACAGGAAACCCTGTGACGCTGGTATTCTGCCCTAACCCAGATTGACAAAGTTCGATTCAATATGTTGCACGTCACCAGGTGGAAGTAAATTATTTGGTGGGTTTCAAATTACTAAAAAATACATAATGGTAAGAATATGTAGCAATAATAATTACAAATTTTATAAAGTAAGTTATAGCTATAATCTAGAGAACACCCAAAATACCAGAGGGTAGTCGCGGTACTTAGCGTTGCCTCAGTTTCACATATCTTGCTCTTATTTTTCTAACAGTTCGTTTTATAAATATTTATTTTGTTTTCACCTCTCGAAGCGGAGGTGGCATGTCATTCCAACATTTGGTGGCAAGATATTGAATACTGCCACGAAACGCTGCCTTTCCTTGGCGGGGGACAGAATGGATGCTAGTGTTGGTTCTGTTGGTGTGATGACGCGAGTGTCTCCAGGTCAACTTTTCAAAGAGGTTTTCTGGTTTTCCTGTTTTGATGACATAAAACTGAAGAGTCGTGAAATATATGTCCTGCTTTGCCTTTATTTATATTAGCACCATTCAAGAACGTTGTCACATGAGTGCATGGAGGGAAATTGAAACAATATCGAGGGCAACAATTGTGTACTCGTTGGAGTATACTATCAGTTCGTTTAATGAAAGGAATAAAATGGACACTCTAGTACTCCAGCAAGCCATAATTCATGTTGGAAAGTTCTCAGCCTATACAGAATTTAAAGGCGGCAGAAGCAGTTACTTACTTCTTCTACTTCTACTATTTAAAAAGCATGTTGCTTTTCAAATCTAAGGCCACTATTCATAAGCATGAAATACAGCCGAACAGTGCGAGAATATACTGAAATCTAATTTCCTGTTAAAAGTTCTCACCTTTAATATCAGGAGCATTGGAAACCACTTCGACCACTTCCGGATACTACTTAACCCTTTACCACATACTAACCCTACATGGTTTTCATAAGTTTTGAACTTTATTCCCACGCAATAAGGTTGAAAATCGTGACCCATTTCGGGTAAGGCCTTTAAGGGGAAAAGAATACATGTAGATTTTAACATTATCGTTCTAACCGAGTGCTCGCTGAACAAAAATACTTTGATCAGAACTATTGAGGCTACTCCGTGTTTAAAACTATCATAGAATTCAATAAAGCTGAAAGCGTAGTCGCTTTTGTAAAATCTAACCTAAACGCAACCATGAAAAAAACATGTTGCCTTAATGGTGAGTGCTGTGTACACTCCTAATTGGCTAACATATAGTATAAAAATACGTCAATGTATATATATATATATATAAGTATGTATAACTATGTATATATAATAGTGTTTTATATGTAGTGCTGACAGTGTACCCAATAAATAAATAATAAAAATAATAAATAAAAAGCTGGAGGCAGTCGCTTATGTAAAGTCTAACCTGGAGTTGCGTTCAGGCACACGCATGAAACATGAGAGTGGCCATGATTGCATGATCATTGAAATTCCTAATTATGTCACATTACAGGGTATCTATCGTTCTCTTTCTTTTGAGAAGCCCACCATCTTCTTGGAATCCCTGGAATTAAAATTTCTGCCAAGTCACGGTAAAAATATATTACTTGCATTAATAAAAAGACATTAATAACGACACACTACCTGATACAAATACGAAAAAGGAGTTTTTAACTTAAGCATTACAGCAGAGCACGCCCTAATTACATTTAAAACACAACTTACGAGACAAGATTCAAACTTAAACTTTTTTTTTTATAAAACAAAATACAATTTATAAATATAATATGAATAATATATAAAATTGGCGTTCCACAAGGTTCCATTTTAGGCCCTTTCTTAGTCGTATATATTAACTATCTGCCTTTCATGGTGGAAAAATTGACTAAGTGTGGTTTGCTGATGATACTTCACAATTGAAAGACAAAAAGAAGATTTTGCTAATGTTAATGGAGTATTGTCTTCAGCCTTGACTTGGTCCACAGTTCATAATTTATTGTTCATCGCTGGTAAAAGCAAGTGTTTCACATTTTCACTTCCAAATGTCAGGCAAGTAGAGACCAGTTTAGTGTTAGACAGCAAAATATTAGAATTACAAAATGATGCAAAGTTTCTTGAAATAACCATTGTTATCGAATTGCAGTGGGGACCTCACTTATTAGCTGGTAGATTAATATACGTACGCTAAGTTAAGTACGCTATTCATCAGAAAGAATACGGATGTGGCTGAATCTAGGCTAGTACATTTTAGTAACTTTCATAGTGTCATGTTCTATGGTATCCCTGTTGTGGGGGAAATCAGCGGATAGTCAAACTACATATTTTTATTTTACGGATCAGAGCTATTTATGATTTAAAATGCACAGACTCCTTAAGAGATGTTTTTTAAAGAAATTGACATAGTAACTGAACCAAATCAATGAATTTTTGAAAATATCATGTATTTACGCAAGAACCTTACATTTTCCAAACTTAGCGATGGCCGCGTAATGTTATTATAATAGACAAATATTTTAATGTAAAAGTGTAAATACATGCATGAACAATAACAAAATCGTTATTATGTATACTGTTTGCAATCCATTCTCATTTAAAAATTAACTAATTATTTAACAATCTATGTTTATGTGCCTACTGCCGACCCCAGGCATACAAACCGAAACCCAGTTTTTCGCACCTACGGTGCAGGGTCGCCTGGTTGCTAGCCTGGGGCTTTAGATAAAACAGTCTGCGTAACATCCTCCTACCCTAACCCATTTATACGTATCAATCAAATTTCACAGAATATGTATCTCTGTTGCTGCTACAGCAAAAAATAATGACACAAGATTTAAGAAAATAAAGGGGTCCCTATTTAAGAGAATTTTTTTCACACCTCCCGCGATTTGACAAACCATAACATGATTCAAATATGATCGTAGATTTAGCTGCTTCTCACATGGTTGTGGTGGCGCAATAGGTTTGATATCGGTTTCGCAATCTTCTGCGTTCTCGGTTCGAATCCACGTTCGGAACAACTTTTACTTTGACACCGGATTTATCAACTTTATTTTTTATTCCTCCATACGTTTCAGCCCGGGCGATAGCTGATTATATGGAAAAATGAAAATAATCTTGCTCTGATCAAATCGATTTTTATAGAGAAAGTTTCTCAGAATGGCGTCCAATGTTCAAAGTAGATATTTACAAATAAAGGATCTTTTGCCTCTCCCCTACGCTCCTAAAAAGTCTTCAAAATATGACTATACCTTTTTGTTTCAGCCTGTAGATCACCAAACAAAAGTCAACAGAAACCCCTCAGACGTACAAAAGCCAAACCACCCCACATTATACCACTATGCCATCAATCTGAGCTGTTAAATATCCTCAATATCCTCATTGTGCACATTTAATAGGGTTACTAACAACATTGAAAACAAGGAGGTTTCAGGATGGAGACGCCATGTACTTGGGCTTATCCCTCTGCATAAGTACTATAAATTATGAGTCTGCAGAATGGTAATGCACGTAAGGCGTGTGTCGACATAGTGCCGTCACTTCCCGTGAGTTTAGTTAGCAGACACATAAAAGTATCTTGAAGTAGGTCCAATAATATCTTTGTAAGCAGCAACCTCGGAAAACCTGAGTATAATAGGTACTAGGTGTGAAAATTTGATACAATAAAGGATAAGTAAGAAAATCTCACGAGCCCTATATAATATTTGATTCCTTCACAGGTCATAATTAAATCAAATAGGTTCTGTAAGGTATATAGCTAGGTTCGATATTTGTCTATGCGATAATATTGTATACGGGCCTCTTTAGAGTGAGTGTTCACTTTGACACTGTTACGTAATTTGTAATTTTAAAAAGAAAGAGGCTTGGATGTGAATGTGACACACTTCACCTAAGGCTTCGGCCAGCGACCGATCCAAATTATATAGTTAGGATTAGCTTAATGGCTATCGAGCCAGTTTGATCCCTTTTATACAAATTGTAACCATATTCGATCAATAAAAACCAGTCTAGAGTTACCAAAGTCTTTATAATTGCCTACCTAATCTGTAGGGCTAGCAAGTTCAAGTATAGGCCGTGATAAGGAGTGCTCAAGACACTACAGTACCTAATGACCTGTACCTGTTTTGGACATTAGAAAATATTATATAATTTTAAAATACAAAATAATCATTTCAATAATATTACATTAGGAATTTAGAAATAAAATATATTAATAATAATATTAATATATAATGTCAACACAAACTATAAAATGAAATGTAACGTAATACCCAATAAACGGCTCATCTATCTCTCTCTTTTTTAATGGTGATGACACTCGGCCAAAATCGTTGCTAACCATACTACGTTTTTTTCTCACAGACAACATGTCTCTGGACGGTGTCGTCAAATAACAACTGTGATGGGAACTGTCAAGCACATTACCTTTCTGCGGGGCTTATATTATGTTCATCATCAGCCTGTTAGGGAACCCACAGTTGATAATGCCTCATCAATTACGCGCCATACAACTCGGTACTGTGAAGTATTTTTGACAGCATAATGTATCAATCAGTTGCCTAGTCTGGTACAGTTACCAGCTGCGTGCGTTTGTTGCAACAAGAATTGGTTTGCATTGATCTATATCATTGTAGGTATGTCACCTTGTCCCCCGCAATGCAAGGAATTTCATTCCAAGCCACTTCCAGTAACTAATTATTCTGACAGAGAACGGTTAGAGGGGGTGACAAATGGCGGGAGTCGTTTATCTTCTCAGCTGTCAACGGATCGACGCACTCATACAGGTTGTGTTGGAAATGTGTACATTACTAATCCAGGCCGCATCAAGTTTTTTTTATTTTTTTCAAAAGTTTTCAGATTTTCCCTTAATTTACTTTTTATGATATACCTCTGTGCCAAATTCTAAGTTTCCAGGACATTTTGATCACCTTGAGATCGAAGTATATATTTTGTTTATAATAAATATTACACATAAAAAATTAAATTTCAAGCACGACATTTACAATGGCAAGCTTATCTCTAACAAAAGATTTCGTCCTGCAAACCCAAGATGGAAAGGAATAATTTAATAGCAGTGACAGGTACGCCAATGTGCAGAAACACTAGTTATTATCATAAATAATTTACTTTTGGATAAGTCAAGTCAAAGTACTTTATTACTGTAGATATTTACATATACTTAGCAAACGTCAATTTTGCCTCTTCTCTACATTGGACCACTGTGGGAGAAGGAGGGCGTAGAAATTCCCACAGATTGATTTTTAGATCTCTTTTAAAATAGGTTGTGCTAAACTATTACAAATATGAAAAATTTAATTATTATGATTAATAAGCAGGAATAAATAATTACAAAATTATAAACAGCAAGGCCTGTGTTGAGCTAGATTAACCCCATACAGTCCTGTCATTTAAGTAATCTTGAACATTGTAATATCCCTTTTTTGACAAAGTCGATTTAACATGCTTTTAAAATTGCTCAAATGGCAATTTAAAATCTCCAGAGGTATCTTATTATAGTAGAGAATACACTGACCCTTGAAAGAATTGCTAACCTTCGCGAGTCTAAATCGGCGCGCACACAGTCTGTGATTATTTCTTAGGTTAACATTACAGCTATCGCTAATTTTGGAAAATGTTGTAAGGTTCTTGCGTACATACATTATATTTTCGAAAATAAATTGACTAGCTACTGTTAGTATGTCAATTTCTTTAAAAAGCTCTCTTAAGGAGTCTGTTCGTTTTAAATTATAAATTGCTCGAATAGCTCTTTTCTGTAAAATAAAAATAGTTTGAATATCCGCTGCATTTCCCCACAACAAGATACCATAGGACATCACACTATGAAAGTAACTAAAATATACTAGCCTAGATGTAGCCACATCCGTGCTTTATCTGATCTTCCTAACAGCGTAAGCCGCAGAACTTAATTTACCAGCTAATTTGTCTATGTGGGGTCCCCACTGCAATTTGCTATCGATGGTTATTCCAAGAAACTTCGTATCATTTACTAATTCTAACGTGCTGTTGTCTAACACTAAACTGGTCTCAACTTGCCTGACATTTGGAAGTGAGAATTTGATACACTTGGTTTTACCAGCGTTTAACAATAAATTATTAACTGTGAACCAATTCAAGGTTAAAGACAATACACCATTAACATCATCAAAATCTGCTTTTTGTCTTTCAATTTTGAAGACCATTAAAGTATCATAATGATACTTTATCATCAGCAAATAACACTATGTCAGTTAATTTCTCCACCATGAAAGGCAGATCGTTAATATATACCAGGAACAAGAAAGGATCTAATATGGAACCTTGTGGAACGCCAATTTTTACACCCGATCCATCAGATTTAACGCCGTTAACTTCTGCCTTTTGAATTCTATTGCTTAGGTATGATCTTAGTAGATCCAATGCTTTATTTATAACTCCGTGATGATTTAATTTAATTAATAGCGTATTATGATCAACACAATCAAACGCCTTCGACAGGTCGCAAAAAACTCCGATAGCATCCTGAGCGGGCTCCCATGCAGAATAAATATGAGATATAAGGGTAATACCTGCATCCGTAGTTGATTTACCCCTAGTGAAACCGTATTGTTTGGCGTGGAGTTGTTTGGTACGGTTGAAGTGGGAAAGCATTTGATTGAGTATAATCTTTTCAAATATTTTACTTAGTGTTGGAAGAACAGATATTGGTCTGAAATTTGAAGGATCACCATTATCTCCCGATTTGAACAGAGGTATCAGTTTACTGTGTTTCATGAGGTCTGGGAAAGCCCCATCGTCAACACATTTATTGAATATATAAGCTAAACATACAACAATGAAACAATGATTAAATAACTTTATTTAAATAATTTATTTTTTATCATGTTTTTTCAGAGCTGACTAGAAATACTCTTCCCAGCTCAACCTGCTTAGATATGTTGAGGTCTTATGTAGAAGAATAAGCAAACTCTGTTATTTATTACAAGCCATATTATATTCATAGAAACATTACCACGACACAATCTACATAAGAAGAGAATGTAACCATAGCAACCAGTCAAAATTACTAGTGTGGAGACACGCAACTAGTGCTGTACATCTCAACACTCCTCCTAAATGATAACATGGTTTACAGTTATTATTTAATACACAACTATATCTAACTTAACTAAACAAACAGTAAACTAACCAACTAAGAATTAGCACAAGAACGTATCAATGCATTTATAAAACTTCTCTGTGCTCAAACTTTTAGTCATAACATCCGCTAAATTTTCATTGGTACAAATATGTTCTATACTGATCACCTTATTGGCAACCAAATCTTTTAAATAATGAACCCGTATATCAATGTGTTTTGTCCGCTTAGAATTCTCGTAATTCTTGGCCATTGATATCGCACTTTTGTTGTCAACAAGTAACACGGCATTTACATCACAATTTAAGTGTTTACATATGCCTTTTAAATTAACGATTTCCTGTGCTAATGATGCGGCAGGTATGTACTCGCTTTCGGCAGACGATAAAGCTACACATTGTTGCTTCTTTGAAAACCAAGCAATGTAGTTTTGCCCTTGTAGGATAATACCACCGCTAACACTTTTTCTGTCGCTTCTATCTCCAGCCCAATCGGCATCAGAAAATCCGTATAAATTATTGTCATTTGTCTTTTTAAATAACAATCCTTTTTCCTTAGTTTCTTTCAAATAACGTACTACTCTTTTTCCAGCTTTCCATAATTCTTCGTTCGGTTTATCTAAAATCTGCTCAGATATGATACTGCACATGTTAAATCCAGTCTTGTTGTAACAGTAAGATAAATTAGACTTCCTATTAGTTCTCGATATGGTGCATCTAAAACTTTTGTATCGTCCTTTATTTCTATATAGTATTTTCTTTCCATGGGAGTTTTAATTCCGTTACATTCATCCATTTTGAACGTTTTCCATTCTAAGAAAGTACTTTATTTCGCCCATACGTTTTGCGTTAAACTCCTCCTTAAGTGCTTTAATAATATCTTCCCCGTTTCCAGTGATCAGGATATCGTCAACATAAATCAGCATCCAGCAATCTTCTTTGTAATACAAACAGTAATCATATTCTGATCTTTGGAATCCATTAGCTTTCGCAAATTCATCAAGTGTTTCATTCCAACACTTTGGTGATTCAACCAATCCATACAATGCTCACTTTAGTTTTAATGCTGTATTATTATTTTTTATTTCTAGTCCTTGAGGTATTTTGATAAATACATCAGACTTCAATTTTCCATTTAGGAATGCAGTAGGAATGTCCAGTTGAATAATCTTTAAATCATCGTGTACAGCTTTTGATAAGATCATTCTTATTATAGAATGTCTAGCAACGGGTGCATAAATGCTGTCGAAAATATCTTCTTTCTTTTGTTGGAAGCCTCTAGCTACCAGTCTTGCCTTTTTTGTTCCATCTTCTTTATGCTTAAATATCCATTTTGTATCTATGAGCTTTCTTCCATCGGGTATTTCTTGTTCTTCCCACGTTTGTAATCTTTGAAGTTCATCTAATTCTTTATTAATTGCGTTTTTCCATTCAGCTTCTTCGAAAGTTTCTGGTGCATTTGCACTGAGGCATATAACAATGTTAGTTTCATTTATGTTTTCTACATTTGTCGCGTAACCTTTAAGATAAGCAGGAGGTTTTATTGTTCTTTAGGGTCTAGTTGGTTCTTCTTCAGTTTGATCATTGTTTATTTCTGCATCTTTAAATTCATCTTCATTTTCTACTATATCTTTCTTTTCTGTATTGATTTCTTCTTCTTTATCTTGAATATACCTTACTTGTTTCACTTCTTCGTTATTTTTGAACTTAATGTCGCTTTCATCAAATATTACATCTCTGGAAATAATTATCTTAACTTCTTCTGAATCCCATAATCTGTAACCAACAGTTCCATAACCTACCATTCTTGTTTGTTTTGCTCTCTTGGCTAACTTGTCCGGTTTGGGTACTATAGTAGCCCAAGCTTTGGAACCAAATACTCTCAATCTCGATAGGTCGTTTTTACCAAAAAATATTTCGCTGGGTGTCTTGAAGCATATGGCCTATGATGGCGATCTGTTCAATTGGTAAACTGCACATTGTATCGCTTCGCACCATAGATGTTTTGGGAAATCGGTTTCCGCTAATAGAGTTCTCGTTTTGTTGCATAATGTGCGGTTCATCCGTTCTGATATGCCATTAAGTTGTGGCGTTTACGGTGATGTATATTCTAAAGTAATCCCTCTTTTTCTGCATAGAAGTTTCAAACTATTGGCAGTGTACTCTCCACCATTATCGCATCTAATTTTTTTTACATTATTCCCCGTTTCATTTTCAATTCTTAATACATAGTTCATCAGTCGTTCTATTGCTTCAAATTTGCTCTTCAAGGGTTATAACTACGCAAAAATGAGAGAAATCGTCTTTAATTGTCATAGATCTGCTGCATCAGTAACATTACAGACTTCGTAATTATATAATTCGGCTTGTAACTTATACAACCTACCATGCACGTTGACGCATAAATATGTCTTTTTATTAAATATTTTAACATTGTTTTTATTAAGTTTACGTTAAAACCTGCCTCAAAAATCTTTTTCACTGATAACAAATTATATGAAACATCTTTCACAATTAGAGCAACCATATTGATCTTAGTATTTTGATATTTTATTTTAAGTTTACCTTTTTTATTAGTTGTAATACATTGGCCGTTAGCTACGAATATTTTTACATGTTTATCTAAGTACGTAATATCCGTCATATAATTTTCATATTTTTCATTTATTAAATGCTGCGTACATCCCGAGTCTACAATTAGTTCTATGCTTAGCCACATTAGCAATAATATCACTAGCAATGAAACCTATTTCTTCGTCTTCTGTACCTGCTGCTGAAGCATGTTGATACGTTGTATGTCGTGCACCTAAATTTCCTCTAAATGAGCGTCCACGCGCCCTTTGTTAGCTCCGTACTCGTGTCAATGACCGTCCTCTACTCGGTCGTCCTGATCCTCTGCATTCGAACGACTTGTGTCCATGTTTCCCGCAGGAGTGGCACGTGAGGAAGGCGTTATTCTCATAACTTTCACTATTTCCGTCCATTTTTAACTTTGTCTCCATATCTAGTAGTCTTGCTTTAACAAATTCTATGTTCAGCTGTTTTTCGGAAGCCATAGTATCTATTGATGTAATTACTTGATCGTATATCTTTGGAAGAGAAGACAGCAGATAGCAAATTTGGTCTTCTTGTAACGTTGTAAGTTACCGTTGTCTTCACTCTATCATTAACTGGTCTTATTTTAAATTTAAGTAGTAATTCTCTTAATAAAACTACCAAATGAGGCTAGTAATCACAGTATTAATTTTCACGCGCTGTACTAGCAACATTCCACTGTCGACAACTCACTCGCTCTGCTATGATTGGCCCGTTTTAAACTAACCAGCCGTGACCGCAACTTGACTTTGCGGCGCCGGCGTCATTCCGAAAACTCACTCAGCACTATACGCACGTCCGTCCTACTGGCGCTCTGTAACGGTCCCTTTTTACCGTACGCCGACGAACGACTCTAAACAGTAATTACTTACGTTTAATCATAACGTACTACTAGTAGTTACGTTTTAGTTTTGTCTGTGCTTCATATTAACCCCGATTGAGGTGAGTGGTGAAAGATACTGTTTTAAAATCATCTTACCGTTAGGTACTTTCGGGCTTACTCATTTGTGTCCAGAATCATCTCATTTCATTTATTGCTTGTTGCGTTTTATTCCTTTTAGACTCGCTAATTATTATTTCGCGATATTCACATCGCATTGTAACGCAAATTGCTACCCGCTTTTAGACACGCGTTAGTGTGTCTTGGCTTCTTATAGAATGTCTGGAAAATATGTTCAGCTTACTAAATTATACTAGCTACCTTTTTGTGTGGAAATTGTTGATTGTTACCGGCAGATTTCATATTTGGGCATTTCATAAAATGTCCGGATTGTTTGCATAATGTCCCAAGTGAGGTCTGCCGATAAACAAATAAATATCCATTGATTTCATAGGTCCACTTCCGGTCAGTCGAAAGCAGAATAGTTATATTTTGGTCGTAACATGTTGCTTCTCAAAATATTGCCTTATTTTTCCCATGCGACGCGCTACTTCGGAAGCTGTCGTCAAGGCTCTGGAGGACTCTGTGTTTCTGGTCCACGGAATCCCACAGACAATATTCCTTGACAATGGTACCCAGTTTATTAGCTCGGTAACAAATACCCTCTTTAAGAAATACAAGATACCTAACGTATTCTTCTCTCCGAGATATACTCCGCAAGTAAACACTGTCGAGCGCTATAACAAAACAATAGTTACATGTATTTCCACCTACGTGGACAATGACCACAGAACCTGGGACACTAATATTCCCAAAATACAGTATGCCATTAACAACTCCGTCAATGAAGCAACTGGCTACACTCCATCGTTCCTCGTGTACGGACGAGAAACGGTTACTTGTGGTTCTCATTATACAGATAACGATCTGGGTGAGGAACTACTATTTCTGCCACGCGACATTTACGCTGAAAATCTGGGTCACCTGTCAAAATATTTTGATAAGGTACAGGCATCTCTTTGGCACGCACATAAAAAAAATACGGCGCACTATAATCTTAGGCGGAAAGAGGCAGAATTCAGCGTAGGCGACATTGTCCTAAAACGTGCTTATGTCTTGAGTGATAAAGACAAGTACTTTAGTAAAAAGTTAGCGCCCAAATATACCAAATGTCGCGTCTCCGCTAAGAAATCACCCTTGGTATACATTTTAGAGGATATGACGGGAAAGGACTTAGGCACCTGGCATGTTAAGGATCTAAAACTAGTTAAGAATATTTAGAATTAGGTTTTGGATTTTCATTACGTATGAAAACCCTTTACTGGGCGAGGGGGTATTGTAACGTTGTAAGTTACCGTTGTCTTCACTCTATCATTAACTGGTCTTATTTTAAATTTAAGTAGTAATTCTCTTAATAAAACTACCAAATGAGGCTAGTAATCACAGTATTAATTTTCACGCGCTGTACTAGCAACATTCCACTGTCGACAACTCACTCGCTCTGCTATGATTGGCCCGTTTTAAACTAACCAGCCGTGACCGCAACTTGACTTTGCGGCGCCGGCGTCATTCCGAAAACTCACTCAGCACTATACGCACGTCCGTCCTACTGGCGCTCTGTAACGGTCCCTTTTTACCGTACGCCGACGAACGACTCTAAACAGTAATTACTTACGTTTAATCATAACGTACTACTAGTAGTTACGTTTTAGTTTTGTCTGTGCTTCATATTAACCCCGATTGAGGTGAGTGGTGAAAGATACTGTTTTAAAATCATCTTACCGTTAGGTACTTTCGGGCTTACTCATTTGTGTCCAGAATCATCTCATTTCATTTATTGCTTGTTGCGTTTTATTCCTTTTAGACTCGCTAATTATTATTTCGCGATATTCACATCGCATTGTAACGCAAATTGCTACCCGCTTTTAGACACGCGTTAGTGTGTCTTGGCTTCTTATAGAATGTCTGGAAAATATGTTCAGCTTACTAAATTATACTAGCTACCTTTTTGTGTGGAAATTGTTGATTGTTACCGGCAGATTTCATATTTGGGCATTTCATAAAATGTCCGGATTGTTTGCATAATGTCCCAAGTGAGGTCTGCCGATAAACAAATAAATATCCTTTTTTCATATATAGAAATAATTAATGTTACCGGCAGATTGCACATTTGGACATTTTGTAGAATGTCCGATTATTTGTAAAATGTCCCAAGTGGGGTCTGCCGATAACAAATATGAATGCTTGCTTGTTTTTATTCCTAGCACTGTATTTTCCTTTGTATATGTAACTCCGTTCTGATTGTTACCACCACGACAACACTATTCTTTTCTTGGCGGGTGGAGCATTCGGACGGAGTGCAGTAACAGATGTTAAAGGAGGAACGGTTTCGAATTCCAGTTCGGGGTTCCTGGCACCTCTTCGGGATCACCGCTTTTCCCCGCTACCCTACGGTTTCCCGGTTCCTGACACCGCTTCGGGCTAACCTGCTTCCCTGCTCCGGCTGCATTCGGACCGTTACTTCTCCGACGTCAGCGGCACTCCGACTACGGCAAAACCCGCAGGGAAGATTCGTTGCTGCGTAACCAGGGTCAGGCTACATTTGGAGAACCCACGTTAAATAAAATTTCTTGTTGGCTACCTATTTGGAATCTTTTTATTCCTCTCCAAGTAGGGACGTCACATTCTACATCGATGTTTACGTTGATTGCCGCTAATTCACTAAGAATTCCTTCAAATCTTACGTCTTCTTATCTTATCTTCATACCGCATTGTTATGAGCTTCCGTTTTAAATAAAATTTGTCACAGACTGTTTTCCGTTCAAATATTGCCTCTAATGACGTTAACATTCCTATGGTCGTATTCACGTTTTTTACAATGTCAATATATTTGTCGCTCAGACATTGTACCAAAATTGATTTAGCTCGTGAGTCATCTTTCAAAAATAATACTTGAGCATCTTTATCTGTCGGTATCTCTTTTAACGATACATTGCTTAATTGCTTTTCTTCCAGCAGTAATTTCAGTCTAAATTTCCAATGACTGAAATTTAAATTTTCAGTCAAAATCGGCAAGAGAGACCCCGCAGCTGTCATCTTTCTTTCTTATAAACTTCGCCGATATTATTTTTCGTGGATCGCAACCCAATATGTTTTTATTTACTTACTGCACGCGATCTGCTACCATGTTGAGGTTTTATGTAGAAGAATAAGCAAACTCTGTTATTTATCACAAGCCATATTATATTCATAGAAACATTACCACGACACAATCTACATAAGAAGAGAATGTAACCATAGCAACCAGTCAACATTACTAGTGTGGAGACACGCAGCTAGTGCTGTACATCTCAAAAAGATAACGTTTTGTGATGATGCATCTACAGGAAAAAATAATATTAACTGTGAATGGGAATCAAACTGTATAACCGCTGTGTTCAGTTTATAAGCAATCTGATCACAGCAGTCAAACAGTTTAATTTCCAGCCTTCATCTTCTTCTTCCTTTGCCTTTTACCATTATTTGGGGTTGGCCCTCCTCCAAAATATTCCCAAACTTTCAAGTTGGTTTGTAGAACTACAAAAACTTTACACATTAATAGAAAAATTCAAAATTCAAATAATAGAATGAAAACAGTTTGGCAAATAATTAACCGTGAAACTGGCAAAGTTATACCAAAAGAACAATAATTTCTGCCTAAAGATAGGTGATGATGTTGTTAAATCCAGCGCTGATGTTGCTCGAGCTTTTGAAACATTCTTCACCAATGTACCCGTACTCACAACAGATTGTCTAAATTCATCTCCATACAGAAGCAGAGACTTTATTAAAAAATAACACTAGCGTCAGTAAGGCATATTTAAAATTTTATCATGTATATCCCCAGGACATTGTCAAAACGTTTAGATTACTTAACTTAAAAAATACGGAAGACCTGTGGGGTACATCAGTCAAAGTCATTGGCTCAGTAATTCTAGTTATAGCCCCACACTTAGCTTATATATTCAATAAATGTGTTGACGATGGGGCTTTCCCAGACCTCATGAAACACAGTAAACTGATGCCTTTGTTCATGTCGGGAGATAAGGGTGATCCTTAAAATTTCAGATCAATATCTGTTCTTCCAACACTAAGTAAAATATTTGAAAAGATTATACTCAATCGAATGCTCTCACAGTTCAACCGTACAAAACAACTCCACGCCAAACAATACGGTTTCACTAGGAGTAAATCGACTATGGATGGAGATATTGCCCTTATATCTCATATTTATTCTGCATGGGGGGCCGCACAGGATGCTATCGAAGTTTTTTGCGACCAGTCGAAGGCGTTTGATTGTGTTGATTGTAATACGCTATTAATTTAAGTAAATCATTACGGAGTTAGAAATAAAGCGTTGTTTCCACTAAGATCATACCTAAGCAATAGAATTCAAAAGGCAGAAGTTAACGGCATTTAATCTGATAGATCGGGTGTTAAAATTGGCATTCCACAAGGTTCCATATTAGGCCCTTTCTTATTCCTGGTATATATTATATTAACGATCTGCCTTTCATGGTGGAAAAACTAACTGGCATAGTGTTGTTTGCTGATGACACTTCAATGGTCTTCAAAATTTAAAGACAAAAAGTAGATTTTGATGATGTTAATGGTGTATTGTCTTTAACCTTGAATTGGTTCACAATTAATATTTTATTGTTAAACGCTGGTAAAACCAAGTGTATCAAATTTTCACTTCCAAATGTCAGGCAAGTTGAGACCAGTTTAGTGTTAGACAACAGCACGTTAGATTAAGTAAATGATACGAAGTTTCTTGGAATAACCTTTGACAGCAAATTGCAGTGGGGACCCCACATAGATAAATTAGCTGGTAATTTTACTTCTGCTGCTTACGCTGTTAGAAACATCAGACAAAGCACGGATGTGGCTACATCTAGGCTAGTATATTTTAGTTACTTTCATAGTGTGATGTCCTATGGTATCTTATTGTGGGGGAAAGCAGCGGATATTCAAACTATTTTTATTTTACAGAAAAGAGCTATTCGCGCAATTCATTATTTAAAACGAACAGACTCCTTAAGAGAGCTTTTTAAAGAAATTGACATACTAACTGTAGCTAGTCAATTTATTTTCGAAAATATAATGTATGTACGCAAGAACCTTACAACATTTTCCAAACTTAGCGATAACTGTAATGTTAACGTAAGAAATAATCACAGACTGTGTGCGCCCCGATTTAGACTCGCGAAGGTCAGCAATTCTTTCAAGGGTCAGTGCATTCGCTACCATAATAAGATACCTCTGGAGATTTTGAAATTGCCATTTGAGCAATTTAAAAAGCAAGTTAAAGCAAATTTGTGGAAAAAGGGATATTACAATGTTCAAGATTACTTAAATGACAGGACTGTATGGGGTTAATCTGGCTCAACACAGACCTTGCTGTTAATAATTTTTTAATTATTTATTCCTGCTTATTAATCATAACAATTTAATTTTTCATATTTGTATTAGTTAAGCACAACCTATTTTTAAAAGAAATCTAAAAATTTTTCTGTGGGAGTTTCTACGCCCTCCTTCTCCCACAGTGGTCCAATCTAGAGAAGAGGCAAAAAATGACGTTTGCTAAGTAGATTTAAATATCTACAGTAGTAAAGTACTTTGACTTTGACTTTGATTCCTTGAGTTTGACAGCGATGCGGACGACATTGTAGCTTCCTCTGATATGTTTGTTACCCACTTTAGCGAGTTTCGTCAAACCGGCCGCCCATCTTAGCTTCTTCATCTCATTGACATGAAGTTTTTGTTCATGCGCTTGTTTGATCACCCAGCATTCAGCACCGTACATCATAACAGGTTTCACAGCTGTTTTGCAGACCCTGCCTTCTGCCTTTATTGGCCTACGGCAGTCACAGAGCTACGGCAGTAACTCTGTAAATCACATTTGCGTTCGCGGACAGGACTGAGCCCAGGTATTTGAACTGGCTTACTTTCGGCACTGGTCCATCGATGTTGATTGTGGGTGCTGTCATATCTCTTACGCTTTAGCGGCCTGGCAGGTATTCGGTTTTGCTCAATCTTATCCTCAGTCCTTTGGATTCTAGTGCATGCCTCCATAGCTCTAAACCTAGAGCGCACGCAGAATAAATGCATCATAACCATGTTGCATTTATTCTGCGTGTTTGCCAATGAGGACAACATCGTCTGCATAAAAAAGGCACCATGGTTGTGAGGACTGGATGTCTTTGGTGAGGTAGTCCATAACAATATTAAACAGCAGCGGGCTGAGGGGAAATCCTAGATTCACGCCAACTTTGACCTTGAAGGGATTGCTCGTACCAGCTACGCTTCTAACTTGTTCTTAAGTTCTCATACATATATTTTACCAGTGATATGTAGCACTCAGGTACTCTTTGTGATCACAGACTAGTTTTCTTCCTTCAGGTACCCTGTCGAATGCTTTCTCTAGGTCTATAAACACGAAATGTAGATTTTCATGGTCACTGCTTTCATTTTCCATGAGGATTCGCACTGTTTGTATAGCATCTGTAGTTGATCTTGACGCTGTAATCCATATTGGTTTTCTAATATGATCACGTATTTTAGAAAACGGCTGTGGAGAATTCGTTCCCATGTTTTAAGGTATGCCATGTGAGCTTGATACCTGTATAGTTTCCGAATTCACTTACATTTCCCTTGTTTTTGTAGAAGTGGAAGAGGTAGCTGTGGCGCCACCAGGTATCCGGGATCTTGTTGCTACTGAGTGTAGTGTTGAACAGGAGCGTTAGCATTTATTTTATTTAATAAGTACACAAAACAGAATACAGCCATTTGCGATAATAATACATCATTACAGGTCTTTGTGTTGGACTGTAGCCCAAACTATGTGTACATAGTAAAACTTAATTTACTGTGTTTATGATTCCATTACATGATTTATTGATCAAACAATTAAATAATATAAACTATTATATATAAAACAATTAAAGAATATAAATCTAATTGTAATTGTTTGAAGATGGCTGGGGCAGAGCAGAGTTAATTAATTTAATAAATTCATAAGGTCTAGGTTGAACTATTACTGATTAGTGTAGTTATGGGTTCATTATGGGTTTCGCACCGCTTTATCATATCCAATATCATTTTCCAATTTTCGTGTTCAATTTTCAGAATTACTACGCATTTCATCACAAAAGGAAAAATCCTTTATTGTTAAGATAAGTGACCACAGCTATCCCTAACACACCTCATTATAATTAAATTATGGGGGCATGTATCAAGAGCCTAACCACCATAACAATGGGAACCAAAAAATCGCATGGGTCGATGTCGGGTAGACCGACAAGATAACGCCTCTAATATCGCTCCGTACAATTTTATTCATTAAATTAGTCCAAAGTGCACCAAATGTACCAATTTTCATACAAAGTGTAGCAGACCAATACATCTTCAAGTGTTTTGTAAAATCTTCAACTTTTATATCAGTGAAACAGTGAAATCAGTGCAAAGTGTGACCGAACTCCGCTGAGTGCACACAAAATCGCACATTTCTCCAAACACCTACATCAACGTTATAATAACGCATCAAGCACTCCATAGAGTTCCCCAATTTCGTACTAGTACATAGTGACTTGATGGCGCACTGCGTTAACGTTTTGGTCTAATAGCTGAACGCTCAATCGACCCCGGGTTCGATCCTCGCCCGCTGTATTCACCTTTTTCAATTTGTGTGCCCAGTGGCGCCCTCTGTGGCCTGCTACCGCGAATTAACGACCACTACAATAATAAGACCACTAGCGCTATCAGCGGAACCACCAGACAACAACCCTCATCAAACCAATATGGAGGAGAGCGCTAATAGGAGTGAAAATAATTGTTACGCTTGTCGGGCCGACTTTGAGTTGGAAAAGAGTCGCCTGAGTTGTACGGTCGGGTGTTGCCGTAACAAATTCCATTTTTTATGCACCACTAACACCGAGGATCATATGAGTCAAGAGGAGATTTTTTCATGGGTCTGTCCGGAGTGTAGGATTTCGATGAAAAAGGGAGGCGACAACTCGCTGACACCCGTTGGTACCCCGAAAATACGCCCGTCGTCGTCCGTTACTATAAGGAGCAAGACCCAGCATCTGGTAGCCTCCGACATTGATTTCCGTACGACTGAGTATATGGAGATCAGAGAGGAAATCCGCAAAGTGCAGCAGGATGTAGCCGCAATAGCAGAAATGCTAAAAAGCGTTATTTCGTCTACGACAGGGCTTTCAGCTAAAATGGATGCCATAGTAACTCAGACTGAAAAAGTAGAGTCCAAGTTGACCACCCTAGAGATCAAGCACTCGTCGTCTCTACAACAAGCTGTGCGGGATAATGACGTCATGTATCGGGAGAAAATACAAAGAGATATACAGGGTGTTCCAAAAGTGAGCCGTCGCACTGACAGCGAGGATGTGCCAAGCCTCCCAAGTCTGCTGAACCTTACGGCCGGACCGGTCCCCGAACTAACCCTATCCACCAACCGCCCACGAGAGGCAGATAATGCTCCCGTTGTCGAAGCTGAAGAGGGCTGGACGGAAGTTAAAAAGAAGTCACACCGACAACCGCAATCTCTCTGCTGTACGGCGGGGCCCAGCGTCACGACCTTGAAAGCTGTAGAGCGTCGCAAATATATACATCTTTGGAACATGATGTCGGGTCCTGAGGATGTAAAAAAATATGTAGAGCAACTGTGTGCGCCTGAAGCGGTCAGTGTCGAGCAGCTCTCATCCAGAGGGGACTATAAGTCCTACAAAATAGGAGTTCCCATGAGCTGTTTCGACACTTGTTTTAGCATAGATATCTGGCCTGATAATGCAAGGGTGAGAGAGTGGATGCCCTTTCGGGAATACCTCGAGGCCTACTACCGCTCCCCGAAAGTCGCAGCCACAGTCAAGCGCGACTAAGACACTCTCTATGCACTATCAAAATGTCAGAGGCATAAAAAGTCGGTTGGCGTATTGGCAGAATAATTTGATTATTTAAGAGCACGACCTAGTCGCCGCAACTGAAACCTTTTTAGACACGTCCGTCGGCGATGCGGAGGTAACGGCGGGGGGCTGGAGCATACTGCGCCGGGACCGCGCCACCGCGTGCGGAGGCGTACTGCTCGCCGCCCGCCCTGGCATCACGCTTCGCCAACGTCGTGACCTCGAGACAGAAAATGGAGAAGATCTTTGGGCAACATTCTCTCTAGATGCCATGGGGCATGATGAGAAATAAGAAAAAAATTACACAAGCCGAAAAAGACGCCCAATACCTTAGTTGGTTTACTAAACCGAGGAGAACATGACGGAACTAAGTGGAACTTTAATCATCCTGGGTGACCTAAATCTGAACAGTGCGTCAGTGTCTGTTACGAATTATTATTGTTTTTTTCTCAGTGTTTGTAGTCTGTATGAGACGAATGAGGTGAGGAATGCTCACGGTGGCGTGCTTGATGTGGTGCTGCTGCCGGAGACCGTCCGTGGCGTAGCTGTGCGCACCTCCGTGTCAGGCAGCATGGTGCCACGCATTGACGCCTACCACCCGCCTCTCGACGTCATTGTGCCGCTGTTGAAAGCGCAGGACGCGGATGGACGATCCGGCCGTCTGGATCCCAGCAACATTCGCGGCCACAATGACTGGAACTTTGCCAAAGGCGACCACACAGTCCTGTATGAGCTCATGTGTAGCGTATCGTGGGACGATGTTGTCGTAGCTCGCGATGTGGAGACGGCAGTTGGCCGCTTTTACGATGCCATTTACGGGGTTTTGAATAAATAGATCCCCAAGAAGACCAGGCCTAACCAACCTTCCAGGCGGTATCCAGTGTGGTTTACTGGTGATATTATTAGGGATCTTGCCACTAAGGCAAAGCGCCATCGTAAGTGGAAATCGTCGGAGAGGCCAGCTGACTACTCAGCATTCAGTGAGCTGAGAGCCAACATAAAGTCCCGCGTAGCTACAGCATACACGAACCATATGCTAAATATTGAAGGTAATATTAGATCTAACCCTCGTGCGTTTTGGAAACATGTGAGTGGCCTCAGATCAAAGGGTGGTTTTGAATCTCGGGTCACGCATCAGGGGCAAGAGTGTGTCGGAGAGGAAGCAGCCGCCGCTTTTGCAGACTACTTCTCCGACGTTTTCCTCACCGACGTCCCGGCACTTGCACCGGACCTGGTAAACAGTTCCGATGCCTCGCGCACGGCTAACTACGTCCAAATTTCACATGTTTCCCATAGGGATGTAGAGCAGGGACTGAGGCAGCTTAGGCCAAGGAGCGCAACTGGACCGGACAACGTCCCTCCTTACTTTTTAAAGGCTTACAGTAAACAGCTAGTTATACCGTTGGGTCACATCTTCAACTTAGCTCTCGAGCAAGGGAAGTACCTTACCAGCTGGAAGCTCTCTCGAGTCAGTCCTATGCCCAAGTCTAGTGACACTGCCTCTGTAAATCAATATCGACCGATTGCGATCCTGAATTCATTGGCAAAATTGTTCGAGTCAATCATATACGGTAAAATCTGGCCCCAGATTCCGCCGTTTTTATGTGACTCGCAACACGGATTCAGGAGTCGTCGCTCAATAACCACCAACTTACTGAGGTTAGTCGAGTTGGTCTCAGAGAGCATGGATCGGAGATGTCAGGTGGACGTCGCCTATCTGGACTTCCGCAAGGCGTTCGATAGAGTCGATAACGACGTCCTAATGAAGAAATTGTGTGCCATTGGATTTGCCCCACGGCTGTTGGTTCTCTTCGCTGACTACCTGAAGAACCGCCAAAAATACGTGCGACATGGCTGTTATGAGTCCCAGCCGTACCACACACGGTCAGGTGTTAGCCAAGGCTCGATCCTTGGTCCGTTGTTATTTATCATCATGATAAATGACCTGGAATCTGAACTGAAACACGCCAATTGCCTTTTGTACGCGGACGATCTGAAACTGGTACTTCCCGTGAAGTCAGAGAATGATTGTAGGCTACTACAGGAAGTTTTAGACGCGGTTCATAGTTGGAGTGTGAACAACAAGCTTCTATTCAATACTGAAAAGTGCTGTATAATGTCCTTCACGCGCTCTCCACGGCCTATTAGCGCGACGTATACACTCGGCACTGAGTCTCTGACTCGAGTGTATTCGATGAAGGACCTCGGTGTTACGTTCGACCCTAAACTTACATTCCATGAGCATGTGAGCACTTTAGCCAAGGAATGCTTCAGAAGATTAGGGTTTGTGATACGGAATAGTAAGGGATTCCATAACTTGGGTGTGGTCCAGCTTCTATACACGGCCCTAGTGAGAACCAAACTTGAATCTAGCTCGGTTGTTTGGAATCCGCACGAAAGCTCATACGTCCTTATGCTCGAGAAGGTATACAAAGCTTTTCTTAGATACCTATATAAGAGGAAATTTGGATACTACTCTTACCTTTATCCATCCGATTTTATTTTAGGTATGCTTGGATTTAACTCACTAGAGGTGAGACGTAACACCGAACAGCTTCTGACTGTGTGTCGATTGTTGCGAGGCGACAGTGACTGCGCAGCGCTTGTCAGTGCCGTATGCGCGCTTTACGTGCCTGACAACTACCTACGCGCTCGTAGGCACCGCTGCTAGCGGGCGGCTCGCACCGCACGGTGACGCGCCTGCAGTCTCCGCTGGTCCGGGCACGGAATAGCCTCAATGCACTGTTGGCCGCAGCACCATTGAATGATCTGTTTGGTGATGCATGGAGGGATATTGTGCAAGAATGTGGAAGGTTCTGTGAGAAGATTGCATGATAGTGTAGTCTTGTAATTATTTTCTCGAATGTTTATGGATATAATGATAATATGGTAACTGCATTTATACGATTGAATTGAACTTATTATATTTGACATTATTATGGTAAATTAATTTGTAATAATTGAATTGTATTGTATTTTCAAATTTTGTATATTTGTGTCGACTTGGCTTTACTGTAATGGCACAAATAGATTATGTAAATAAATAAAATAAATAAAATAAAAATAATGATTCTTTTAAATTTCATCTAAATTAAACTGAAAAGATTACACATATCAATTACTCCTTTTGACTCCCTTGAGAGACAGTTGTATCTTTACAAACTTGAGGGGAACTAAGAGCTCATGTATTTTGTAGTGTGATAATATGTGAAATGGGAGGGTAGTACATGTATATTATTCGGCTAGCCTTTAGAAAGCGGCCGTTTCAGATGCTTTTGCTGATTTTTCGTATGCTCTATTAGTTGATTTATAGATGATTTCAAATCACGCGAACCATCGAAAATAAATAGTTTTCGAGTTATATTTTTTTAAATATCGCCGTTTCAAGCGTTCGTGACCGTGAGGATGGGGGAGTATTTGGGTGGAGAAACGACCAATTTGCCTTAAAATTTCCACGAAAGATCAAAGTCAAGGTCAATGCCCTCGAGGTTCCTGAGCTTTGCAAGACATGCGTAACAATGGCAAAACTGAGAATCGTCTTCGAAAAATTCACGAAAGGTCTAGTTCAAGGTCAAGTTCAAGGTAAAGGTCAATAGAATGGAGATCAATGAACGACATTGAACGTTAAAAAATAGCCACACTTAGATAAGCTATCGAAAAAACTCAGTTCCGCAGTTTATGCAATCAAATAAATCCGTCTTTTTACGGACGTGGAAACAGCTAAACTAGTTTACTTCAGCTACTTCCATAGCATTATGTCTTACGGCATACTGCTGTGGAGGAACGCTGCAAAAATTAACATGATATTTGTGCTGCAGAAGAGGGCTGTTCGTGCAATCTACTGTGTGGGTCCCAGAGAGTCAAAGCATTTTAAATTTAAGGAAATTAACATTATGACAGAGCCGTGTCAGTATATTTATGAAAACCTAATGTACGTCCCCAAAAATATTGATAAATTGCCTAAGAATAGCGACAGGCACAATTTCAACACTAGAATTAGGAATAATCTAGCTATACCTACTGCTGGGCTCCATAAGGTTAATGTATCCCGGATGGACAACCCGAATGGCCGAGTCGGCAGTGATGCTGCCTACGAAGCCAAGGGTCCCGGGTTCGATTCCCGGTGGGGGCAAATATTTGTATGACGAGAACGGATGTTTATACCCTAGTCATGGTTGTTTATCTATCTAAGTATAATATTTATCTATATAAGTATGTGTATCGTTGTCTAGTACCCAAGATACAGGGAATCCTGGTTTGGGGCTGGATCAATGTGTGTAAATGGTCTCCATGTATTATTATTATTATCTTTTGAAGGTCAATGTATTCGCTTTTACAACAAAATCCCAACTGAGTTACAAGAATTGTCTGTAAATAATTTTAAAAATGTTGTTAAAATCACTTAAGTAAAAAGGCTTACTACAAAATATCAGATTACGTAGAAGATAAGAAAGCTTGGGAAGGTGTTAACTCCAATTCTGTTAAAAATTACGTATAAAGCTGGAGGTTTCTAGTCGCCTCTTTGCGTCCAGCATCTAAAACATTGAGGTGACGGAATTCAAATGGAGTTCTATGTTTCCCTATACCTTAAATACGTGTTAGTTTAAGATTTGACATTCTCCAAATGTAACCTATGTATTTCTTATGCAACTTTGTCGTTTCCTCACCCTAAGGCGCTACGCAGACAGAAGACGGCGTGAGGCATAAGGCGTAAGGTACATTTGATCTTCGCCGCGTTCTGTTTGCGAACGCGGCGAAGATCAAACCTACCCTACGCCCTATGCCCTACGCCGTCTTCTGTCTGCGTCGCGCCTTATACTCCCACATCTCCACGGTCCCGGATGCTTGAAATGGCAACTAAAAAAAAATTGCTCGAAAACTAATTATTTGCGACGGTTCGCGCATTTTGAAATCATCTATGAATCCACTAATAAAGCATAGAAAAATCAGCAAAAGCAACTGAAACGGCCGGCTTTTTAAAGTCCTTCCCATGTGTTTGTACACACACCATCGTGCGGCCACTGCAAGCCCTTGGCGCCGGATTTTCCCAAGCACGGTGCATTACCTTTTTTGTGAGTGGTGTCAGGGGGGAAGGAGTACTCCCCCGATATTTTAACCAAAAAATGTACAAAAGGTTAATTTCAAGCACAATGACAATGGTTCAAGTCAAATGATTTCGAGGTCTGAACTGTGAACGACATCACGCGTCATAAAAACGAAAAATTTAGATTTTTTTGTGAAATACGAACGAAAGGTCAATGTCAAAATCAACGACCTCGAGGTCACGAACGACATTGAGTTTAAAAATGGCGAAACTGAGATTTTTTGCAAATTACACACGAAAGGTCTAGTTCAAGGTCAAGTTCAAGGGCAAGGTCAATGGCATGGAGGTTAATGAACTTTAAACGACATCTGACGTTAAAAAACAGCAAATTTGTCGTTTTCCCACCCTAATACTCCCACATCCCTACGAATCCTTGAAAGTGTGAAAAAAAATCATAAATCGAAAACTAATTATTTTCGACGGTTCGCGCATTTTGAAATCATCTATATCTCCACTAATAAGCATAGAAAAAATTAGCAAAAGCATCTGAAACCACTTAAACTGATTCACCGTACATCAAGTATACTCTTCTTTAGTTTACTACCTCGAGATGAGCGTTTCCACGCTACCTACTAAAATTTTCATCTAAATTACAATCATATCGTAGTAACCTATTACAGGAGAGGAATGTTTTCTCGTACTTCTGTGACTTAGAAAACTTTAAGCATAGAACAGGACATTCGTTTAATCTTTATGCCGTATGCAAATAGCCGTGATGTTATGTAAGTATGTACTAAAATGATGCTAAGGCTTTGCTACTACACCATCATTGTCAAAACACCCAAAAGTACAAAAGAGATTTTGCAGCTCATTGACCCTTAAGGAACTCGTTCAAAAACAATTTAATCACCGAAATTGGCTATAAAGCCGCAGAATATTTCGCAGAAACATTAACGCGTTTTATATACTTCGGTACGACGTCGTCACAGTGCTATCATTTCAACAAAACGCGACAGACAGACGGACGAGCGTCTATTCCGAATGGCTTCCCCGTGGAGAAGATATTTTCAAATATGTTCCGTACTTATACCCGTTTCTTGCAATAAAGTCTTGTAAAATGGCATCTTCAATGTTCGCTGGAGTACGTAAGTGTGGATGTGGTATCGGAAATCGTGTTGAACTGTGTAATCCGAAGTAGTAATGTCGTTGACTACAAAATGAAGCTAGATATTGCGATTACGAACCGGGATTCATGTGATTGTCATTGTCGAAATTGCTCGGAATGGACTACCTTCGTGAAATATAGGATTCGTGAAAAAACTATACGATTCCTAAAGGCCTCTGTGGCGTTGCGGCTCGAGGCTGTGCCTCCCAAGCAAGAGGTCCCGGGTT